>CM042025.1:44575000-46975000 GCA_023525975.1 Smallanthus sonchifolius | reverse complement strand
TAATGATTTGATAAAATGATAATATATATATATGGTGTATGTATATATGTATGATGAATGTTGTTAAGGTGTTATGTGTGCCGAAACTTGTTTTGTGACTTGTTATATGGAGATGGTAATTACAATTGGGCATGGCGTACTATTAAACATGTCTGGCCAATATGTTTAATAAGACGGGATGTGCAAGGGTCTTTATGATAACCATATGACAATGAACATTTGCAAGGATTAGGTGAAGGTGATTATATGTGTATGTATGTTTATGGATGATTATATGGGGATAATACATATGCACAAAGATAAGATATAGTGCCTTAACAAGTGGGTAGATTAAAGACCTATAAGCAGGTAGAACATCTACAACTTGGTTAAAATTTCTTGGGAAGACTAAGGGGCACATGTGTAAGTAGAAGAAATGGTGGACGCAAGTCATCTTAAGGACTCGAGTACGTTAGAGTCTAGACGTGTATCACCTCGTGGGTGGTGAGGAACATGGAATGTGTTGGGAGAAATAGAATGCATCAACCTAGCGGAGGATGGCTAGAGCTTTCTATCATGTGGTATTGATCTTCCTTCGAGGAAGATAGGGATATTTGAGGCAATCCTTGAGAGGAACAGAATGAAGCCTTGAGAGCGGAAAGTATATCGTTTGGCGAACCGAAGTGGAAGGAAAACCTTGTTTTCACAAGGGGATTCGTGGTGTGCAAACCAAAAGAGTTGAAAGGTGAGAGAATTAATCTTTGATTAATTAGCAGTTGATCACTATAATGGTATTGGCTTTGAAGCAATCCATGGTGATTGAAAGAAGGTGCATCACTCGCGATGAGTTGACTTCAGGTCGTGGCGGAAATTTGGTAGATTTTGATCCGATGATTGTAGAAGAGGTGATGGGTTACTTAGTAACCATATCATAGTCAAGTATGATAAAGGGGTGACGTGTTAATCTGTTCTCATTAGAGACAGTGAAACACGAGGCATACGAATTGGTGTGTATACATGGCTTGTGCCATTGACATCAACCGGGGATATAAAGGGATACTTAGTATTCCAGTTGAGAAAAGGGGATTTGATAAGGGTCATTGCACCCATGTGATTGTTCTATAGTACATAAACTTTTCGGTGGAAAAGGAAAATGGAAGAGTGCGTTTTGGCACTGACAGTCGGTGATAGGATAAAAACTGACTAAAGGTCTCACGGTTTGTGGACTTTATGGTCAAGGGGTAAATGATAAAATGTACATAGGTGGAATGTGTACATAAATGGTGGATGAAGTCTTAGAACTTCATAAATGATGTTGGAAGTCTTTTGGACTTCACAAACGGTGTTTGAAAGCGAAGTCTTCGAACTTCAAAAGGTGGATTCGGTGATTTAGATCCTTAAATCTCAAAGGATGACTTACGTTTAAGTCAATGGAAATTCTTAGGATGTTTGGGTCGCAGATAGGAATCTTCCTCCCAGTGTTGTAAAAGAGGATTCAAGTAAGGAAGTTATCGTATCCTTACTTGAGGAGGTTGCATGCTTTATCGATTAAGAATTGATGAGCTGAAGACTCGAGCTTCAAGGGGTATTATGTTTGGGTGTTGGGATCCTCGAATCCCAAGAGGTATGAACTTGAGACCTTGAGTCTCAATGGGTGGATTGGTGAGATAGCTTTGAAATTTTCATTTAAGAGGTGAATGACGTGGGATTAGAACTTGGATTTCCTTAGTTGTCAAACGTGTTGACTACTCGTATAAGGTGGTTCAAAAATCCAAGTATCCCATGGTTAGGAGTGTTGAAATTCAAGTGGAAACTTGACGTCATAAAAGTTTTCCTTTGAAATGTGGTGTTTCGGGTTTGAGATCATAGGAGGATAGGTTCACGTATCGTTGGGTTGTCCAACATGGGGACTTTATTGGTGGATAGATTAATGTTTGGGAACTTCTCAGATGAAACGAGTGGGCTCCATAATACATTATGCGTGACCAAACACGAAATCGTTAGGAGGTTGGAACTGTTGTTATTTCATTATGGTGAAGATAAGATAAATGATAAACGTTTCGCCTAATTGAAACAGAGACCATCTTAGATAGTAGGCGATCTAATTGGTGCAAAAAGTAGACAAAATGCGTTTTCGTCGTCGAAGGAACCATTAAAGACGGAGTTAACACTTGGTGGGGATTTGAAGATGGAACGGGTGGTTCTTATGTTGACAAGCTTTGGGAAAATAATTCGGGGTTAAAGACATGCTTTGATAGGATTTGGATTCCTAGGTTGTCAAGTGTTTTGACAACTATTTTAGATGAGGCGCATAAATCCAAATATTCTATCCATCCGGGGGCCACAAAGATATTTTATGATTTAAGGTATCATTTTTGGTGGCCGGGTACGAGGCGTGAAGTTGTTAAGTATGTTGAAGGGTGTCTCACATGCTTAAGAGTAATGGCGGAACACCAAAAGCCGTATGGAAAGCTTCAACCACTTGAAATACCGCTTTGGAAATGGGAGAATATAGCTATGGATTTGATCACTAAACTACCAAAGACCCGAAAGGGTTATGATGCGATATGGGTAGTAGTGGATCGGTTGACGAATAGTGCATAATTCCTTCCTATAAAGGAAACGTACTCATCGAATAGATTGACAGAGTTATATGTACAAGAGATTGTGTCACGCCATGGGGTGCCGGTGTCGATTATATCGGACCGGGATACGAGATTCACTTCTCGTTTTTGGAAGAAATTCCATAAGGACATGGGAACGAGGTTGAACCTTAGCACCGCCTATCATCCACTAATGGATGGGCAAAGCGAGCGAACGATTCAAACGCTCGAGGATTATGATGCGAGCGTGTGCTCTGGATTTTTGGGGAAAGTTGGGACGATCATTTACCGTTGGCAGGAATTTTCTTATAACAATAGCTACCGTTCTAGTTTTGGTATGCCGCCTTTCGAGGCGTTGTATGGGAGAAAGTGTCGAACACTCGTGTGTTGGGGTGAAATTGGTCAACGGGAACTTGGTAATGTCGAGGCGGTCAAGGAAACTAATGATAGTATTGACCAAATTAGAGCACGCTTGAAAACGGCTCAAGATCGCCAAAAGTCCTATGCGGATAATAGGAGGCGGGCGATTGAGTTCCAAGTGGGGGACGTTGTGCTTTTGAAAGTCTCTTCTTGGAAATGGGTGATACGGTTTAGGAAACGGGGAAGTTAAGCCCACGTTTCGTCGGACCGTTTAAGATGATAGTAAGGGTGGGTGCGGTAGCTTATGTTTGGAGCTACCGGAGGGACTAAGCAGACTTTATAGCACGTTTCATGTGTCTCATTTGCGAAAATGTTTGACGGATGAATCTACTTTTGTCCCATTGGAGGATATTGAATTGGATGATAAGTTGATTTATGTTGGGGAAACGGTGGCAATCTTGGATAGAAAGGTGATGCGTGTACGCATTAAAGAGATTAGCCAAGTTTTGGCAAGGTGGAAACGTAAGAAGGGAGCGGAAATGACTTGGGAAACCGAGGAGGAAATGCCCAAATATTATCCGAACCTTTTTATGTGAAGTCGGGTTTCGGGGACGAAACCCAAATAAGGGGAGGTGATTTGTAACGAACCAAAATCCGGGTCTCGTTATAAATGAATAAATATTTCTAAATAAATATTATGGGAAAATAATATTTTAGAAATAAGTTGAAACAAGCGGGTTTCAAGTTAGTAACGGGGTTATACTAGTTTTTAACTAGTTTTGGAAAGATATGGGTGAAATTGAAAGTTGAGGGACTAAAGGTGTAAAGTGGCCAAAATCTGCTATTTGACTTGGTGAAAGTCAAAATTGAGTCTCATTTGGTGTTTAGGTCGTTCAAGAGCAAAGGAGAAAAAGAGGAAACGGGTTTGGAGCTTGAATCTTGCATTTGAAGCTCGGAATGAGGAGGTTTTGGCTCACACAACACTTTCCTAACATCAAGTAAGTGTTAATCATCCTTTTGATCTCACTTTAGATGTGTTCTTGATGGGTTTTGAAAGAAAACCGAAATTTTGTATGCATGTGATGAAATGGTGTTAGATTATTGATAATCTAGCTAAACTAAAGGTAAAGAGTAGTGATTAACATCCTAGAACCCTTTGATTATGATTTTGAAAAGTTAGGGTTCATATGGTGGAAATTGGGGGTGTTTGGATCATGATGATAAATGGCGAATTAATGAAGATTAAGTGTTTTTAAAATGTTAGACACTTGAGCAAACACCAAATTAACTTAATAATAATTTTTGAAAGAAGAATTAGTGTTAAGATTAAGTTAATGAAACTCAAGTAGGTGAGTTTGTGGTGAAAGAGGGTGTTTGGCTATGAGGATAACCCAAACGGGTCAATTTGGGTTGGAATTGGGAAATTGGGTTGTGAACTCAATTGTAATGAAATGTTGGTATATGTTAGATTACTAAACTAGGCGAATGTGTTTAGGTAATCAAATTGCAAGCTTGAGAACGGTGCGGGATCTTCTAACCCGAAAGGTAAGTGCCTATGCACTTACTTAGTATTGATGATAAATGGTGAATTTTGTGAATTATGTGTTATGTGATTGTGTACATACTTGTGATATGATAAATTGTGAATGATTTAGTATGTACAATGAATGAATGTAATTATAGTGTTAAGCTATAATGGAAATGGATCATGTGTTGATCATAAATGAAACGGGGATAAATGAGTTTTATGCAAGATTGTATGCATAATGTGTAAAGTTGCATAATTTGTTATGTGGTATGAATGAGCATGAAATTGTATGCAAAATTGAAGGAATGTAGTTATAGTATTTATACTATAATGGATATGTCGATATGGAGTTATGGTCTATGAACCATAATGGATAGAATGGATATGGAGTTATGGTCTATGAACCATAATGGATAGAATGGATATGGAGTTATGGTCTATGAACCATAATGGATAGAATGGATACGGAGTTATGGTCTATGAACCATAATGGATAGAATGAATATGGAGTTATGGTCCAAGTACCATAATGGATAGAATGGTTATGGAGTATAATCTCGTATCCTAAATGGATATGAAGTTATGGCCTACGTGCCATAATGGAAATGGAAATGTGGTAATGAAATGATGAAAGAAACTTGTATGTGAAAAGTATGTGTATGAAAACCTTAATTGACCAAATGGGTGCAAACGGGTCAAATGGGTCAAATGGGTGAATTATGATCTAGTGTTATGATGGAAATGAGATTGTGGCCAATGTGCCATAATGGAAAAGGAAATGTGTTAATATGAATGATAAATGAAAAGAATGAAACTTGTAGGTGAAATACAAGTGTTATGTAGCCAAATGTTAAAATTTGGTGGAAACGGGTCAAATGGGGGAATGGGTGGAAACAAGTAGAATTTACTTGTTTGTTATGTTTTATCTTCATTACTAATGGTGTTATGTTTTGTGGTTATGTAGGAAAAGCTCCGATGTAGTCCAAGTCAAGTCCAAGGCTCTGGCGGGTTCTCGTATGTGCAAATGATTGGTTTTTGGGCTATGTATTGAAATCCTCGAAAGGGGTGTGCGTTTGGGTCAAGAATTTATGTTTTGGTGATTTTGTGGTGTAGGTAAACTTTTGGTCAAAACCCAGGTGTCGGGTATTTTTAGTTTGTGTTTTGGATGCAAAAAGTTGGAAAAATGGCAAAGTTTGAAATCTGCAGCTGAAGGGAAACTCACTGGAAATCTGGTGCCTCGCGGTACGCGAAGAACCTGGTATGGTTCTTTCGCGGTACGCGAGGGACAAGTTATCCGGATTGCCTTCCTTTGGCTCTCTCGCGGTACGCGAAGATCATAGTGGTATCCTCTCGCGGTACGCGAGAGGTTTGAATTCCGGGTAAGAATTTTGGGACTCCCTCGCGGTACGCGAGGGAGGTGGCCAAAACGCCTCGCGGTACGCGAGGATAAAAAAAAAAAAAAAAAAAAAAAAATCTTGGGATAAAAGTCTTCCGCGCGTTTTTCGTATTTTAAAAGTGGTGTGTTACAATTTTAAAGTTATAAGAGAAAACTAAAATATACACAAATAAATTATAAATATTAAAATAATTATAAAACATTATATCAGTGTATGAAAATAATTTACCACATCATTTTTTAACACATTACATATTTATTAATAACTAGGTTAAAATCCCGTGTATTTCACGGGTTGGATAAATATAATATTACATATTAAGTAATAAAAAAATTATTTTTTTAAAACTCGTGTTTTACACGGGTTGAATAAACCCGTGGATATAATATAATTTGTTAACACATACATTCGTCAAAACATGTCAGGAGATTTATTAATATAAAGATTAGTATTTTTTTTAAAATATATTATTATTAAAAGATAAATGTGTATTTAATAAGAGAGAGAGGCAGAAAAAAAATTAATGAGAATGAATATGAAAGCGACATGTGACATAAAAAACTTTTATTTATTATATAGTGTATAGATTTCTTTATCTTTTAGATATCTCGTTGTATATATTATCTAAAAGAACCCACATTACGGTGAAAACTTTTTGAGTGAATTACAAATTACATCCTTTAAATATTACCCAAATTTCAGAATACGTCATTTAACTAAGAAAATTATAGAAAACGTCATTTATGTTTAAAAAACTTTGCACGTTATGTCCTTTGTACTAACAGTCGTTAAATTTCACCGTTAAATCCAGTCATTCTGAGGGTATTTTCGTCCATTTACCATTTAATTAGTGCGAATTACAAATTACGACCTTTAAGTATTACCCAAATTTCAGAATACGTCCTTTAACTAAGGAAATTAAAGAAAACATCATTTATGTTTAAAAAACCTTGCACGTTACGTCCTTTAGACTAAGGGGGAGTTAAATTTCACCGTTAAATCCAGTCATGGTGAGGGTATTTTCGATCATTTACCATTCTAATTAAAAAAAATTAAAATAACTCTCTCTCTATTTCTTGATTAAATCCCAATGCTGAATGTTAAAATGCAGCGATGTCACCCTATCATGTAACATCCCAAAAATAATAAAACGAATAAATATAGCGAGACCGGTGATTTAGTCGGAATATTTAAACAAAAGGGAGCGGGCTTGGGCTCGGCTTCAATGGGCCGAAAGAAGCCCAGGTATATATATAAGGCAAGGCAGCCCTCTTCCCTGCTCATTCCACACTCACGCAGCTTCTAGAGAGAGAAAGGAGAGCTCGGGTCAAGAGAGAGAAAGTCAACGGATCGTCACGAGATTGGAGGAGCACGTTACAGCTGAGCCCGTGAGCAAAACCTCTGAATCAGAATTACAATCCAGGTAACGATTCGACCACATTATGAGTTTTTGTTCGTTTTGGGAAGTTTCGGGTTTTGGCTAAAAAGATAACGATTTTACGGATGAAACTTGAAAGTGAACTTAGGTATAGCATCTAGAATGAAAAACGAACGTTGTGATCAAAGAAAAATTTAGATATTGACTCGATCAGACTTGCATGCAAAAAACTTCAGATTTTTGGGGAAGACGATGTGCAGACCCATCGAAACTACTTAGTTTCGATATGTGCAGACCCATCAAAACTACTTAGTTTCGATATGTGCAGTAGTTTCGATATGTGCAGACCCATCGAAACTACTTAGTTTCGATATGTGCAGTAGTTTCGATATGTGCAGACCCATCGAAACTACTCAGTTTCGATATATGCATACCCATCGAAACTACCATAGTTTCGATATAAGCCCACGATCCGAAGCTAAGATTACACCTAAGTTACTTATCGAAACTACCAAGTTCCGACAGAAGCAACCTATCGAAACTACCAAGTTTCGATAAAGCAAATCCATCGAAACTACTAAGTTCAAGCATAGTAATGTCTAATGTCATCTAAGAGCACTACCTTACGAGTATGACTTTATTATACAGATCGTGAGTGACATTAGTGACGTTCAGTAGCCTGCTTAGTGTATTTCAGAAACTACTCATCAGGTGAGTTCTATGTGTCCCCTTCTATGTTATGTGCAAATGATTTATAAATGTTTTGGGGCTGAAATGTATACACTAAATGAATAACATTTATGAATGTCAATGTGATCATACGTGGTATACAAATATATATATATATATATATATATATATATATATATATATATATATATATATCTTTACACAAAATAGAATTATGAATAAAGAATGAAACGTATGATTTTTAAAGAATGAACGAAAGTATGACATAACGTGTAAAGAAGAAATCTTGCTTTATATCCATGTATATATTGCCCGCCAAGTATAAGAAAACGTTATGGACGCTTCGATGATAACGGCTACTTCGGTAGACGGACGACCATGTGACTATCGTACAACCGGGACAAGTGCGTTCCTTCATCAGCTAGGACGTACGAATGCCACAAGTGCGTTCCTTCATCAGCTAGGACGTACTAAAGTTATTAACGGACGGTCTAAGAAAAATTGGCATCTTATAGTAGAACGGTTGTATAAATAATAGTCGCATGGGAAACGGATACCTTCGGGTAGACGGGCGAATTACGGCCTACGACGGTAGGACGGTTGTAAGTCATGACGGACGGAAAAAGGTTGCCGGACGGTTGTAAGAATAAAATGACGGACGGCACTTGTTGCCGGACGGTTGTAAGTATAGGTGGGCCATGACGATGGACCGCAACGATTGTCTTTGTGACCTTCGCAACCAAAAGACGGGTTGATCACCCTTAAGAGTATTACCCATGAATGTAAAGAAAATAAAAGAAAATGTGAATACATATAAATATGTAATCACAAAAATAAAGAAGAAAGAGAAGCAAAAGTTATGAAAATAAATTAGACCAATGATGTGAATATATATCTATACGTATTTGCGAAGAATGATAAATGAGAAGCAATTCAAGTCAATGTGTACTTATATAAACGTATATATATAATTATGCATACTTATAAAGAAAAGAATGTTTATACCTAATTGCATTAAACTAGAACTCACCAGCGTTAGCTGACTTTTAGTATACATTTCAGGTAAAGGAAGATGAGGTCGTGCGATGGCGTGAAGGTTACCCGGCACGAGATTGACATCCCTCTTTTGTTTTATATGTCTTCGAACAATGTTATGTTTTTAATTGTAAAGACTTCCGCTGTCATGATTATGTAATTGAATGGAGAATGTTTTTAATATAAATTCAGTATTTTATGACTATGTTTATGAGTAAATCCAACAAGTGAGGTTACCCGGGAAAGGGGTCTTTCAAGTTGGTATCAGAGCAATAGTTTGAGAGATTCAGACATCCCTAAATGTCTGGACTCAAACTGATTATGGGACCAACGCACGGATGTCAGTATGGGTAACCAACGCCAATGCCAGCACGGTAAGTAAGTAGTAAAGTTAATGCTCTTGCATAAGAATAGATACCATAACTTAGAACAAATAGATGTTAATGCCATGACTGATTTGAAGAGTTTTGAACCCGAAAAGCAATGTAAATTAGTAATCACAAACCGGTCACTGTAATTAAGAATTTGCCTTGCTCGTACTGTTCGAAACTACGATCTGAAGAAATGACATTGATGTATTCCCTTTTTAACTATCAGGAAATTAAGAGCTATGGCTGGTGGAGGAAGAACAGGACCTCGTGGCGGTCGCACTGGCCGACGAGGTAGACCTCCGTTGAACCAAAGAAAATTGAAGAAGAAGAGAGTGTGCACGCAGAGCACACCGAAAGTGTGCACGAAACAGAAGTGACCCCAATTAGGGACGACAGTCCAGGGCCTATACAGTTGGAACCTGAAGTCAGGGATGCTATTGCCCGTGAAGTTGTGCTCACTTTGAAGAAGGTATTGCCCGATCTACTATCCGAGGCAATAAAGAAAAGTAAAGAGGAGGATGAAGGAGACAATGAAGAGAAAGTATATGATAGTGATGGGGATGAAATAAAGATAGGATCGAGCAACCGTGGGTGTACTTACAAAGGCTTTAAGGACGGAGACCCACCCAAGTTCGATGGGAGCAAGGATTCAGTGGCAACGCTTGAATAGATTGAGAGGATGAATGCTGTAATCAACATCAGCGAGTGTCGACCAGACCAGGCTGTTAAATACGTTGCTCATTCTTTCACCAACGAAGCACTAAGTTGGTGGAGGAATATTCAGAGAACTAAGTCACCAAATGCTATAAACAGAATGACATGGGACGACTTGAAGAAGCTGATCATCCAAAAGTTCTGCCCACAGAACGAAATTGATCGAGTGGAAAGTGATTTCCTAAACCTTAAGGCTGGAAACAAGACGCACCGCCAGTATACTTCGAGATTCAATGAGTTAGCTCAACTAGTACCCCACCTGGTAGAAACTGAAGACCGTTTGATCAAGTACTATGTTAAGGGGTTGCCACAACGGGTCCGTGTTCATGTAAAAGCTAACCTACCCTCGACCTTCGAGTCGGTAGTGAATCTGAGCGGAATCGTCTACGACGACTACGCCAATGAGGACCCGGCACCTGAGACACAAAAGAGAAAGTGGGAGAACCCGTCTAGAGGTACCGGAAGAGGGAACGTAACTACTGAAAATAAGAAACCAAGGTCGGATAAATATGAAACCTGCAAGAAATGTGGAAGGCAACATTTTGGCGAGTGCCGGGTCGGCTCCACCACATGTTACAGGTGTGGGAAGGCGGGGCACTATTCTCGTGACTGCTTAAGAGACACTAAATGCCAAGTATGTAGACTGTTTGGTCACCTAACTAGGGATTGCAGAAAAACCAGAAAATTTGGTTCGGGAAAAGAAAAAGAACAGGAACAACCAAAGACTAGGACTCGAGCTTACGCCCTGACTGAGGAGGAAGCAAGGGGAAATCCTGATGTTGTGTCAGGTACGTTCCTAGTTAACGATGAACATGCGGCTGTATTATTTGACTTGGGTGCTAGTAAAAGCTTTATATCAAATGCATTTAGTCGTAAACTGAATTGCACTATCAACACAGTAGTAAAGGCATTTAGTGTACAAACTGCCGTTGGTAAAAATTCGACAGTATTCCAAGTAACAGAGGATTGCATCATAGAAATAGAGGGACATAAGTTTCCTTCTAGATTATTCCTTCTCACCTTAGGAGGATTCGATATAGTATTGGGTATGGATTGGCTAGCTGCCAACGAAGCTCAAATCATATGTAAACGTAAGAGGATACACCTCAAGGCTCCAAGCGGCAGCCCAATTACGGTTTATGGGGATTGGAATTGCACGATGCCGAACATCATCTTGATGATCAAGGCCGAAAGTTACATGAGGCGCGGTTGCGAAGCTTATCTGGCATATGTTATTGACGATAGAATGAAAACGAAAGAACTCGAGAACGTACCCGTGGTGTGCAATTTTCCGGAAGTATTCCCTGAGGATCTACCTGGGTTGCCACCCGATCGGGAAATAGAATTTCAGATTAACTTACTGCCAGGAGCTGAGCCCGTTGCCAAAGCCCCCTACCGACTGGCTCCGTCAGAAATGAAAGAATTGATGTCTCAACTACAAGAATTAACAGAAAAAGGATTTATTAGACTGAGCATTTCACCATGGGGCGCTCCGGTACTATTCGTAAAGAAGAAAAACGGCAGCATGCGCATGTGCATTGACTACCGTGAACTGAACAAAAGGACAGTAAAGAACAAATACCCACTACCTAGAATAGATGACCTTTTTGATCAACTAGAAGGTGCGAGTTGGTTCTCAAAGATCGATCTTAGGACGGGTTACCATCAGTTGAAAGTAAGAGAGGAAGACGTACCAAAGACCGCGTTTCGCACGCGTTATGGGCATTATGAGTTTCTCGTGATGTCTGACCAACGCACCAGCAGCGTTTATGGATTTGATGAATAGAGTATGTCGACCCATGTTGGATCGATCAGTGATAGTTTTTATAGACGACATACTGGTATATTCGAAAACCGAGGGTGATCACCACTGTCACCTAAGGGAGGTTCTGGAGGTGCTAAAGTAGGAAAAGTTGTACGCAAAATTCTCCAAATGCGTGTTCTGGCTTAGGGAAGTCCAATTCCTAGGTCACGTAATAAACCCAAACGGAATCATGGTAGATCCTGCAAAGATCGAGACAGTAAAGGAATGGAACGTCCCAAAGACACCAACAGAGATACGAAGTTTTCTGGGATTGGCAGGCTACTACCGAAGGTTCATTCAAGATTTCTCAAGGATAGCCTCGCCACTAACTAAACTGACATGGAAGGAAGTGAAATATGAATGGGGTCAAACCCAAAACAACGAGTTTGAGGAACTTAAGGCACGATTAACCCAAGCTCCAGTCTTAACACTACCTGAGGGAAATGAAGACTTGGTAGTCTACTCTGACGCTTCAGGGCAGGGTTTAGGGTGCGTACTCATGCAACGAGGAAAGGTAATTGCTTATGCATCGCGACAACTAAAGATTCACGAGGTTAACTACCCAACACACGATCTAGAATTAGCAGCAGTAGTTTTCGCGTTAAAAATATGGAGACACTATCTGTATGGAGTTAAATGCACCATTTACTCCTCCGATCACAAAAGCCTGAAGTACTTTTTCGAACAAAAGGAATTAAACATGAGATAAAGGAGATGGTTAGAGCTACTGAAAGACTATGACTGTGAGATATTGTACCATCCAGGCAAGGCAAACGTAGTGGCTGACGCTTTAAGTAGAAAGAAGAATCGGCACCTATCCGGATCAAAGCGTGTCAGTTAATTATAACACCAGACTTGATGGGTGAAATATCAAAGGCACAAGATGAAGCATTGTTAGAAAGAAATGTGAAACGGGAAAGAATAGTAGGACAACAAGGGAACTTAGATGCAAATGCATACGGAGTATGAACTAGGTTTGGCCGGATGTGGATACCTAAGATTGGCGAGCTTAGAGCCAAAATACTCGATGAGGCCCATAAGTCTCGTTATTCTATCCACCCCGGGACAAACAAAATGTATCAAGACTTGAAGAAAGAATACTGGTGGCCTGGCATGAAGAATGATGTGACAGAATACGTGAGCAAGTGCCTAACGTGTTCTCTAGTTAAGGCCGAGCACCAGAAACTATGCGGTAAAATGCAACCTCTACCAATACTGGAATGGAAGTGGGAGGAAATCACGATGGACTTCATTACCAAGCTACCGTGAACAGCTAAAGGCAATGATACCATTTGGGTGATCGTCGACCGCTTGACAAAGAGTGCTCACTTCTTGCCAATACGAGAAACTTCTTCTTCTGAAAAGCTAGCAGAAATATTTATCAAGGAAATTGTGAGCAGACATGGTATGCCGCTGTCGATTGTGTCCGACAGGGATACTAGATTCACGTCAAGGTTTTGGAAGAAATTCAGTGAATCGATGGGCACTAGGCTGAACATCAGCACCGCTTACCACCCTCAGACCGATGGCCAATCTGAAAGGACCATTCAGACCTTGGAGGACATGCTCCGAGCCTGTACCATTGACTACGGTGGGAGCTGGGACAGCCATCTACCATTGGCAGAATTCTCATATAACAATAGCTATCATTCAACGATTGGTATGCCGCCATTTGAAATGTTGTATGGGAGGAGATGTAGGACCCCAGTTTGTTGGGGGGAAATCGGACAGAAGGATTTTGCAAGTCTCGAAGTGGTCAAAGCTACTTCTGAGAAATTTGATCAAATCAAAGCTCGAATGAAAGCTGCAAAAGACAGACAGAAATCATACGCGGATAAGAGAAGAAGGGATTTAGAGTTTCAAGTATGGGACATGGTACTGTTAAAGGTATCACCATGGAAAGGAATCATCCGATTCAGAAAGCGTGGCAAACTAAGCCCAAGGTTTGTCGGACCTTTCAAGATTTTAGCAAGAGTGGGTCAAGTTGCTTACAGACTCGACCTACCCGTTGAGCTTAGTGGAATACACCATACGTTTCACGTGTCGCACTTACGCAAGTGCCTAGCTGACGACACAGCTCACATACCTTACGACGAGATCGAAGTGGATAACAGTCTAAATTATGTAGAGGAACCGATAGCCATTCTTGACCGAGCTGAGAAACGACTACGCAATAAGTCGATACCGTTAGTCAAGATACAATGGAAGCACATAAAAGGGTCGGAAGCTACGTGGGAAAAAGAAGACGAGATGAGGGGACTATACCCTCAATTGTTTAACGTATGAACAGTTTCGAGGATGAAACCTCTTTAAGGAGGGTAGACTTGTAACATCACAAAAATAATAAAACGAATAAATATAGCGAGACCAGTGATTTAGTCGGAATATTTAAACAAAAGGGAGCGGGCTTGGGATCGGCTTCAATGGGCCGAGGGAAGCCCAGGTATATATATAAGGCAAGGCAGCCCTCTTCCCTGCTCATTCCACACTCACGCAGCTTCTAGAGAGAGAAAGGAGAGCTCGGGTCTAGAGAGAGAAAGTCGACGGATCGTCACGAGATTGGAGGAGCACGTTACAGCTGAGCCCGTGAGCAAAACCTCCGAATCAGAATTACAATCCAGGTAACGATTCGACCACATTATGAGTTTTTGTTCGTTTTGGGAAGTTTCGGGTTTTGGCAAAAAAGATAACGATTTTGCGGATGAAACTTGAAAGTGAACTTAGGAATAGCATCTAGAATGAAAAACGAACGTTGTGATCAAAGAAAAATTTAGATATTGACTCGATCAGACTTGCATGCAAAAAACTTCAGATTTTTGGGGAAGACGATGTGCAGACCCATCGAAACTACTTAGTTTCGATATGTGCAGACCCATCAAAACTACTTAGTTTCGATATGTGCAGTAGTTTCGATATGTGCAGACCCATCGAAACTACTCAGTTTCGATATGTGCAGACCCATCGAAACTACTTAGTTTCGATATGTGCAGTAGTTTCGATATGTGCAGACCCATCGAAACTACTCAGTTTCGATATATGCATACCCATCGAAACTACCATAGTTTCGATATAAGCCCACGATCCGAAGCTAAGATTACACCTAAGTTACTTATCGAAACTACCAAGTTCCGACAGAAGCAACCTATCGAAACTACCAAGTTTCGATAAAGCAAATCCATCAAAACTACTAAGTTCAAGCATAGTAATGTCTAATGTCATCTAGGAGCACTACCTTACGAGTATGACTTTATTATACAGATCGTGAGTGACATTAGTGACGTTCAGTAGCCTGCTTAGTGTATTTCAGAAACTACTCATCAGGTGAGTTCTATGTGCCCCCTTCTATGTTATGTGCAAATGATTTATAAATGTTTTGGGGCTGAAATGTATACACTAAATGAATAACATTTATGAATGTCAATGTGATCATACGTGGTATACAAATATATATATATATATATATATCTTTACACAAAATAGAATTATGAATAAAGAATGAAACGTATGATTTTTAAAGAATGAACGAAAGTATGACATAACGTGTAAAGAAGAAATCTTGCTTTATATCCATGTATATATTGCTCGCCAAGTATAAGAAAACGTTATGGACGCTTCGATGATAACGGCTACTTCGGTAGACGGACGACCATGTGACTATCGTACAACCGGGACAAGTGCGTTCCTTCATCAGCTAGGACGTACGAATGCCACAAGTGCGTTCCTTCATCAGCTAGGACGTACTAAAGTTATTAACGGACGGTCTAAGAAAAATTGGCATCTTATAGTAGAACGGTTGTATAAATAATAGTCGCATGGGAAACGGATACCTTCGGGTAGACGGGCGAATTACGGCCTACGACGGTAGGACGGTTGTAAGTCATGACGGACGGACAAAGGTTGCCGGACGGTTGTAAGAATAAAATGACGGACGGCACTTGTTGCCGGACGGTTGTAAGTATAGGTGGGCCATGACGATGGACCGCAGCGATTGTCTTTGTGACCTTCGTAACCAAAAGACGGGTTGATCACCCTTAAGAGTATTACCCATGAATGTAAAGAAAAGAAAAGAAAAGGTGAATGCATATAAATATGTAATCACAAAAATAAAGAAGAAAGAGAAGCAAAAGTTATGAAAATAAATGAGACCAATGATGTGAATATATATCTATACGTATTTGCGAAAAATGATAAATGAGAAGCAATTCAAGTCAATGTGTACTTATATAAATGTATATATATAATTATGCATACTTATAAAGAAAAGAATGTTTATACCTAATTGCATTAAACTAGAACTCACCAGCGTTAGCTGACTTTTAGTATACATTTCAGGTAAAGGAAGATGAGGTCGTGCGATGGCGTGAAGGTTACCCGGCACGAGACTGACATCCCTCTTTTGTTTTATATGTCTTCGAACAATGTTATGTTTTTAATTGTAAAGACTTCCGCTGTTATGATTATGTAATTGGATGACGAATGTTTTTAATATAAATTCAGTATTTTATGACTATGTTTATGAGTAAATCCAACAAGTGAGGTTACCCGGGAAAGGGGCCTTTCATATCACTACCTGAAACTCGTCGGCCACCTACCCCCACCTCAAGAGCAAATTCAAATTCTACTCTTCTAATTTCAAATTCAGCAAATTCACATCATAATTCCCAATATGATCCTATTTACCCAAACCTGCACGACCTGCAATTTTGAATTGGGGTTCGGCAACCATTGTGTTAGTGCAAAAGATGAAGACAACGAGTTTGGTTGGATGGAGACAGTGGTGTTGGAGGCATTAGGGAAGGCGGTGGTGGATGGTGATGATGATGGTGGGTCGGCGGAAGCCGGAAGGTGTTGAAGATGGCGGAAGTCAGACGTTGTTGAAGATGGCGAAAGCCGAAAGTTCTTATGGTAGGGGTATTAGCCAAATTTCACATTTAGCTCTTTAAGGATCACATTTTACATTTAAGGGTTAAAGTTAATTACACATTTAGTCCCTATATAGGTGAAATGACACATTTGCCCTCATGTGCCTTGCACATGACTGGATTTAACGGTGAAATTTAACGCCCGTTAGTCTAAAGGACGTAACGTGCAAAGTTTTTTTTAAACATAAATGACGCTTTCTGTAATTTCCTTAGTTAAAGGACGTATTTTGAAATTTGGGTAATACTTAAAGGACGTAATTTGTAATTCGATCTAATTAAAATGGTAAATGGATTAAAAATACCCTCACCGTGACTGGATTTAACGGTGAAATTTAACGTTTCTTAGTCTAAAGGACGTAACGTGCAAGGTTTTTTAAACATAAAAGACGTTTTCAGTAATTTCCTTAGTTAAATAACGTATTCTGAAATTTAGATAATATTTAAAGGACGTAATTTATATTTCGCTTTTGTTTATTATCTCAAACTATATAAACTATAAACCATCTCAAATTAAATATCTAGGAATTATTTGCCTAAATAGGCAGCCCCACTATTCCCTAAGAACTCAATTACCAACGTCCATGACAAATGCCTCTGGCAGCTTTAAACCTTCAACTTTGTTATAATTATCATCTAAACCCTCAGTTTTCTAAAAAGAAATTTTACCCTCTGTACTATATACAATATATGCTTTTAACCTCATGAATTTTTTTACTAAGTTTTATTTTTTTCAATAACTTTAGTTCGTTAATTTTTTTTAATCGTTAGATATATTTTTTAAGTATCGTTGGTTATATCGACTGGCGGTAACGTGTGGTATCCATTTTCATATAATACCCCTCAACTTTCTAAATTTTAAACATATCTCTCAAGTTTCTAAATTTTCAAGTCTACCCATGTACAAAATTCTCAACTCTACTTCTCAAATTTTCTCAACTCTCAAATTAACCCCTCAAATTTTATTTCTTTTTTCTTTTACTTTTTTTTATATTCGTTTGTAAAAATTATTTTTTTCTATTTTTTTTTCTTCACCGATACCGTTATATAACTTCGATCTTCACAACTGAGTCGTTATAACTTCATTCATTTCTTTTATGCAATTAACCACGTTTCTTTTTTTGCTTAGCAACGTTAACGTCTCCGCTCAACCGTTTAAGACCCGTCTCCCGTCGCGAAGCGCGGGCCTAAGTTTCTCGTTTCTTTTGAATTGGAAAATAACCAGAAAATAAAAATTTATACATCATTAATTAAAAAATACATGTTTGTTTACATCGTTGGTGTAGCTTGGTGTAATCATGAGTTATAATTTCACATTGCCTAAATGGTGTTTCGTTTGCATTTTGTACTTACTTTTATCTAGCGTCTCTAGGTCATTCGTTATAATAAAATCTCTTTATTGTTAAAAAAAATAAATAGATCAAAATTAGCACCTCAAACTTATTAAAAAAAAAAAACTGTTTTTGGAAATGGTGCGTGATATTATTTTCTATATTTGTTTCCTAGAAGGGCTAACAAAGTAACACGCCCTCTAATCTTACTCTTAAATCTACATTTTTGTGTACGCTATGAGATTTGAACACTTAACCTCTTAGAGGGACACCTTTACCACACACTTTGGTACTGTAGATCGCATGCCCTTTGACACGTGAGATAATTTTTTTTTAAAACGGCTCATAATCTACTCCTAATATACTCCAATTAACCACCAATACTGGCATAGTGTCATTTGCAAGATTTAAACATTCAATACCTATGATAGAAGTGAGACATCTTACCATCATAATGTCCCCTTGGGATGACACGTGAGATAATTAATCATGGGATCTCATAGCAACATAAATTAGGAATGCCTCCCGGAGTCTTGATGACATGGAAGTGTGGTGCTAAACTGCTAATAAGGTAATAATAATAATGGCTAGCTAGGAATAAGAAGAGGTTCAACAATAAGGTGATCTATATTGAGGACATCCTCAATATTAAATCCCTCGAGTTCCTGTGGTTTTCTAATAGATCCAAAGGTAAGTCCGTGAGTTGGGACGATTGGTGTAAATTTTCTTTCATGTAAGTGTATATTTCGTGTTGTTTTCATTCCCGCCCGCGGTTTGTGAATAAAGTTTACCTCTAAAAAAAGGTAATAATAATAATAGTAATAATAGATAAAAACGCTTATGTTTTTCATTTATAAAATCATAAAACAATTGTAAACGATAGTTCTAAATTATCATTCTATAGTCATGACGAGTTAGGTACAAGTAATCGATTATACCATGTTCCTTTCAACTTGGAGATGGCTTTTTAAGCCGCATCTTTATTATTTACGTGTAACATGATTTGTAATTTATATAAAGATCAACCGGTTTGGATATCACATGAAAAATGGAACACCACTTGTTGGTTTGACCCGTATTAGCTTTTTTTTTTAACAACTCATAACTACACCTATAAACCATCTATACTTGCACCTTGCAGTATTTAAACCTTTGACCTCTTAAATAAAGGCAAGACACCATACAACCAGGATGTCTCATTGGAGACTTGACCCATGTTAGCCGCCGATATTTTCCTAGAAAAGTTCCTCGTAAATTGACACCATCAATTTCACATGTCAGTTTTCTAACCCAATTTGGACCACTCTACATACATGAATGCATAATTGAATTGTCACACGTTGATTTGTGACCCAAATTTGACCCGACTTGTTAGGGAGGTGGGAGTGGTAGCGGGTTCGAAGGCGGGTTGGTGGCGGGTTCGCGGGTACACTGCTGCAACCATAGCGGGTTCGGCGGGTTGGGTTAGCGGGTATAAGAAGCCGCTGAGTTGGTGGGTTGAAGCCATTGAGTTGAAGATAAATATAGCCGTTTAAAAAAAATTATTTAATTTACCCCTATACATACATACTCAATCATTTTATTCACTATACAAAAAAATACATTGTTTCTTAATATAAACAATTTCTTTTGTATCAACTCAACCAAAATATGAATCGTACGTTATACTTCTCACCCGAATCATCAGAAGAATCGCTCGACTTTGTGTTCGACGGCGATAGTATGCAATTTCTATGTGATATTGCCGCACAAGCCGAAGAGGAAGACATAGCCACATCATCAAGGACGTATGTACGTCGTGATCGTGAACATGCTCTACAGATTCTAAAAAGAGATTATTTCGACGAAAACCCAACACACGGGGAAGCGACGTTTCGAGATAGATTTTGGATGTCGAAGAGGTTATTTTTAAAAATAGTTGACGACGTAGAGGCTAGGTTTGAATATTTTCAAGAGGGTGAAGACGCTAGGAACAAAAAGAGTTTCACGGCGCTACAAAAATACACATCGGCGATTAAACAACTCGCAACCGGTAATCCTCCCGAATAATTCGACGACTATTTAAATATGGCTAGGACAACCTCAAGTGAATGTCTAAAGTATTTTTGTAATGCCATAATTCAAATATACGGCAAAGAGTTCTTACGCAGACCTACAAGCCACGACATTGCACCTTTGTACAACGTGCATGAAGTAAAACATGGTATTCCGGGTATGGTCCGTAGCATCGATTGTACACATTTTGTATGGCGAAATTGTCCGACAAGTTTGCGCGGACAATATATGAGAGGTGATCACCAATACCCGACGATCATGTTAGAAGCAGTGGCTTCAAATGATTTGTGGTTTTGGCATGCGTTTTGTGGTACACCCGGCTCTAACAACGACATAAATGTTCTCCAACAATCGCCACTTTTTACCAACGAGGAGCTTGGAACCGCACCTAAGTGTCCATTTGTAGTTAATGGTCGACTATACAAACGTGGATACTATCTTACGGATGGGATATACCCTACTTGGTCTACGTTTGTTAAATCGTTCCCATATCCAACAATCCGTAAAGAAAAGGCATTCAAGAAGGTGCAAGAGTCGGCAAGAAAAGATGTCGAGAGAGCTTTTGGTGTGATAAAAGGGAAATGGGGTATAATTTGTCGACCAAACCGGCATTTAAAATTGGCGAAGATTAGGATCGAGGTATATACATGCATGATATTCCACAATATGATCTTAAAGGATGACGGGAACGCAATATCACCTGTCTACATACGGGATCCTCTAGTCGAACCAGTTATTGACGATAACGTCCTTTCGGAGTTGTACGACGTAACTACACATATTAGTATTCGATTTGATCTCGAGGAACATATTGCGAGAAACACCCCGGATTTGGACGAAGACGAATACTAGATGAATTTTTATTTAATAATTACTTTTTTGTATTATCAAGAAATTAAATTATTTAAACTCACTATGTTGAAGGTTGATTACATAAACCAATTTTTATACTAATAAATAAAAACCCTATGGGGACACATGTTACATTCTGATGCATCATCAACATGTTTTTCCCACCTCACTCTGTTATTAAATAATTATATTAAAATAATATATTTTTAAATATTTAATATAAATATGATTATAGATACTATTATAGATTTATTCACAGTGGTGGAACTAGAGGGGGGGTTGTCAGGGGGTCGGTTGACCCTCCAGCCGACCTCGTTTTTCTTAAGAAGGATATCCATCTTCGAGTGGATTTTTGCACTTTGACTAAGTGTAGTTAAAGTAAAAGAAGAAAAATGAAAGAAAAAAATACTGGAGAGCTTTTTTTCCAACTGGTTCAACAGTTTGAGCAAGCGGAGGAGAAAAAGGTGAAGAAGATGATTGGTTTTCTTTAATTTAAATCTGGTGTATTTTCGTAATCAACCATATTCTCTAAAAACTCTATTTCCAAAGTATAAGGTACTTGACGTTTGCCATTGGGATGGTGGTCTAATGGTAGAGGCAAAATCTATTAAACATTTAAAGACCTTAACGTCATAGGTTCTAGTCTAAGTAAAGAAATTTTCTGTTAAAAAAAAACATTTTATTTGTGGGTTCAAGTCTAGAGAAAAAACCATTTTATTTGTGCTTCTTATGTCATAAAATAACAATATATGTTTGGTCATTGTTTATAGAGGTGCACAAATCGGTTTTTTAATCCAAACCGGTTCAAACCGACCCGAACCGGTTTGGTCAACGAAAAGTCAAAACCGGTTTGGACCCAAACCGGTTCGGGTTAAACCGGTTTCAGAGAGGGAAATATGTAAACCGGTCAAACCGGTTCGGGTAGGTTTTAAACCGGTTTGCCCCTTAAACCGGTTTAAACCAGTTTTTATTAAAAAAAAAAATCAAATAAATTTTATGTTTTTAATATAAAATCCAAAATAAAATATAACAAAATTAAAACATAAAGTTCAACGTTTATTAATATTTGGATAGTTCGGAAATTAAAAAACATAACAAGATAAAATTGTAAAACATTACAAAAAGTATAACAAATATAAAACATTAAGTTCAACGTTTTATTTTTTGGAATATTGATTGATTATTCTTGTGCGTTGTCTTCGGAACTAGAGCTTCGTAGCCTTGCATCTTCGGCTAGTTCTTCATCCGTGACTAGTTCGGATATTCCAAGATCAACCTCGTTGTTGTGTATGACTTCTTCGGCTTGAATTTCATCTTCGAGAGAAGTTTGGTCTTGTATCCTATCCATCGCATCCAAATGGTCCTTCAAACAAATGCACATTTCCATCGCTAGAGGTGTGAGTCTAGTCCTTCGTATCGATAATACCCTGCCACTAAAAGAAAACGCAGATTCCGAAGCTACCGTGGAAGCTTGGACGGTTAGTACATCACGGGCCATGGCGGAAAGAATAGGAAACGAAGCTTCGTTTTGTTTCCACCATGCCAAAATATCAAACTCCTCAAAAACGGTAGGAGGCATAAACGCTAAAAAGTTTGTGCCAACATACCTTCCAAGTTCGCTACTCGGGGTGGTACCTCGAGCACGTTTACTAAATTCATTTAACATTTCGTTATATAAATTCAAGTTAACATCTCTCGAGCTACCACTTGATGATGTACCCATTGTATCATGTGGAGTCGGAGTTGTACCATATTTATGTAAATAAACATCAAATAAATCTTGTAAACATTTGTTAAAATATGTTTTTGTGCCTTGTGCAAAATGGATGTCTTCGCTATCCAAATTTAAAGCGTAAGTAATTCTATCAATCAAGGTTTCAACCCCGTAAACATTTATGGTAGGGTTTAACGCGGCGGCGCAAGTTATAACGGGAGGGATTTCTTTAAAATATTTCACTAATTTTTCTTTCATCGGTTCTATCATTTTTGTAAAAAGATCGTTTTTATTTTCAAGCTCAGACAACTTGTTAGTCATTAAATATATTTGTTTTAGTGTTAATGGACTTGTGGGATAATAAACACCGGATAAAAAAGTTGTGGCGGTTTTGAAAACTTCAAGCAATTCGGTTACGTCTTTTAAAATGTTCCAATTTGTAGACGAAAAGTTTTGAATTTTACGACGAGGTTTTGAGGAAAGCATATCATGAAATATTTCTAAAGTTTCTCTTTGTCGTAAAGCGCTATAAAACATAATATAAGTCGAGTTCCATCTTGTCTCGACGTCCCAATTCGGGCCTAAGCAAAGATTATTCGTATCACGACAAAATTTAATATAATCATGGTATCTTTTTCTGTTACTAAAAATATCTTTAAGCATTTGTCGAAAACTATATGTTAAGTTTGAAACCTCTTCAATTGCAAGCCCGGCTTGCACCGCCAAGTTAATGATGTGTGCGACACATCGACTATGGAAAAAAACGCCGTTGCAAACGGGTTTATATTTAATTTTTAGTTTTTGAACCGCATTTGTATTATTAGATGCATTATCAAAAGACATTGAAAAAAGTTTATTTTGTAATTTAAATTCGTTAATAACACCATCCAATATATAAAATAAATTTTCGCCGGTGTGTGGATATTCAAACAAGTCAAAAGCGATTGTACGCTTCATCATTTGCCACGTATTGGGATCAACCCAATGCGCGGTAACGCAAAGGTACGAATCGGGTATACCATGTGGAGCCGACCAAACATCGGTGGTTAAGTTTACACCGGTTTGCAAATTTTCAAAACCTAAAATTAATTCTTTTTTTGCTTTTTTCCACATTTTTATACAATCTCGTCTAAGGGTTGTGCGACTTACTTGGTGATAACGAGGTTGGAGTGTCTCTTGAATCATCTTTGTCAAGCGCGGATTGTCAAAGTGGTTGAACGGCAATCCTTCTTGAATCACTAACCTTGCCATTCGATCTCGAACAATATTTGGATCAAAGTTCCAAATTCCTCCTTCGCTTGTCATCGAGGCTTGACCTTCACTTGGAATTCCCTTCAATAACGGGCAAGATTTTTCTATATGTGTTTTCAAAGTAGTGTTTGAATCTTTCCTCAAAAACGCACCACACAACTTGCAACGAGCACGTTCCTTTCCGTTTGACAACAAACATAAATCGTAATTGCACCAGATTGCCGGATTTCTCGTTGTTGCTAGAATTTGCACAACGGTAACTTCGTTTGAGGAACCACTAACACCAAAACTTTCCATTTTTTTTTTGAGTTTAGAGAGAGTTTAGAGAGCGTTTTTGAGCGGTTAAAGAGCGGTTTTAGAGATTAGAGAGTGTAAAGAGAAGTGTGATCAACCCTAAACACCCCCCACCTATTTATAGTGTTTTATGGGTCCAAAAAACTCCAAAAAAACGGCCAAAATCGACCCCAACGGCCATATAGCCGTTGGCCAACGGCTAGAACTCGCCCAACGGTTCAAACCGGTTTCCTAACCCGGTTTAGCCAAAACCGGTCCCAACCCGATTTTTTTTCAGAAATCCTCAAACCGGTTTGAAACCGGCGGTTTTTGGGCAACCCGAACCGGTTTGGTCCAAACCGGTTTGCCGGTTTGAACCGGGTTAAAAAAAAACCGGTTTTTTTTGTGCACCACTAATTGTTTATATAGTTTGATGGAAAACTGACTAAATTGATAAAGACTGAAATGGGCTTACACCACAGGGCCGGCCCATTAAGCTTCTGGCCCATGGCAGGGCATGGGACCTCCAATTTTATATATTCTTTTTTATATATAACTACATGGGCCAGCCTACAAAAGAAACTAGAAAGGGCTGCTGAATGTCAAAAGACCCGCAGGCATTGAGCGAATGAGCGAGATTTGCAGCGACATTCATGGGTAATTGGGGATTAGGGCTGCTGAATGTCAGGCGACGAAAGGGGAGCGGGGAGGGAGAGCAATCGACGGGAGACTAGCCGTTAGCGCGTGACATCATCGATCGATTTAGTCATTCAGATTTGAATGTCAGGCGACTAAATCTGGTTTGTTCCGATTGTTACATCATTCTGAAGTTTTGATCGATCAAATTAGGGGACTCTTACATCTGTTCATTATCAATCGATTTAGTCATTCAGATTTGAATTTTGGTTTTGATTCCGAAGACTGTTGATTCCGGAGACTATTGATTCCGAAGACAGTGTCGCTGCATCAAGAACCAACTGTTGATTTAGTCATTCAGATTTGGACTTTGGTTTTTGATTCCGAAGACTGTTGAGACCCCCGTCAGGAAATTGTGTTTTGCTCTTTTTTGGCTTTTGTGTCTACATGTGTTTTGCTCTTTTTTTGATTTAGTAGTTATTTTGTGTTTTTGATTTAGCATTTTGCTCTCTAGCTAATTGCTCATTTAGATTTAGTAGTTAATAATCCTAATTGTAAACGTTTTATTTAATATTACCGGTCCCAAGCCCGGATAAAAAAGAGGAGGATTTTTATAATATGACTTTTGAGAAGGGGTCCCAAACTTATAGTTCGCTTGGGGCCACCAAGTACCTTGAGCCGCCCCTGGCCTACCAGTGGCGGATCCAAATTTTTTTTTCAGGGGTTCACTGTTTTTAGATGCTCAAATTTTATAGGGCCGGGCATAAAATTTTTTGGTTCGGTTAGGTTGTTCGGGTCGGGTAAGGTTCATCACACACACAAATCATTCTACCTTCATCCCTACTCAAAATAACAACAAATTTTTAATTTTTTCAAGATTCTAATTTCTGGATCTTCATCAACACATCATTTCACTTTAAATTCACATCTTAAAATCTAATCTTGATCAGTTTTCAACTTTTTTAAGGGGTTCACCATATATTTTTTTAAGGGGTTCACCTCAGTTTTTCTATGTAGCTTTCTACTATAATTTCGAAACTCGAGGGTTTCGGTAAACATCCGGCCCAATGTAGATCCGCCAATGGGGCCAACATATCTCAAGCAAAAAAACCAAGTGAATGGGCCTTCAAATTCTCCCAAAACTAGAGGCCTTTCTCCCAAAATGGTTTTTCTACAGTTTACAAAAGTTAAAACTAGTTATTGTAAAATTTGGTGAAGTGAAAAAGGATCGGTTCGATTTTAAACCGGGTTTTAATCAGTTTCAACAAAGGAGTTCTCAACCCGGTTTTTTATGTTCACCTCTACCCAAAACAAAGTACAGATTTAACCTCTTTGGCCTCTTTGATTCCCACACATTCTGTGGATCTAAAGGGGGTTTATAGTATTTATATTTTTATTACGATATTCTAGGCCCACATCTACTCTTACAAACGCTGTGTTCCCGAGTTTAATAAACGAAAAAAAAAAGAGAAAGAGAATTACTGAAAGAAAAAAAAGGGAAATGAAAGAAAAGGTTGGAAAAAGAAAAATATAATGTAATTTCGTGTTCCAGAGTTCAAAGGAAAGGATGAAAGATTATTGAAAATCTGTCATTCTCTCCAAATCCGTCCATTTTGGGAGAAAAGTTAGAGTGAAAATTTTAAAAATATTTCTATCTTCTATTCACTTCCTTCTATTAAAAAACTCAAACACAAATCATTTTCGAGTTTCTTTCAACTTCGTTTCATTGATCTCTTTAAAAAGGACCCGGGAACCCAACGGAAAGACGGGCTAAAGACTGCTCACATCACATCATACAATATCAACAACATAATTTACAACGTCGCGGTTAGATTTCCAAAAACAAATGAGATACAAAGGACGTATGTACACATTAACAAAGCAAAATACACAATCCCCGTCTTATTTGTCCCCGATACTTATCAAGCAATGGGTCGATACGCGTTTCAGTTATAGGGTTAGAAATCAGGTTATAACTAAAATACAACGATCAACAATACCAATAATAACATTTCATTTTATCTCGACCCCGACTTTACCTCATCAGAAGTAAACTTATTCCTTTCATGCTCCACATCTCATACTTTTGCTCCCAGAAAAGGCTGCAAAACATCAAAAAATAAATAAACGGATAATAGCAAGGGGCGATTTCATATATACTCCTACAAACTAAGAAAATCATATATACAAACATGTAAAAATATCATATATACCAATTCCATTGAAAATAATTTAGAAAATGACCATTTTACCCTTATTTTTCTAAAGCTTTAAAATTTCATATTTACCCATTTTTAACTTTAAAATTCAATATAAATTAGTAACTTTAAAATTTTATATTTGATAAACAAGAGTTTTCTCAAAATACTATATTCAACTTTCTCACTTTTATTTATTTATTATATTTTACCAATTTTCTTTTATAGCATTTATACCTCGTACATGGAGGTGGAGGAAACCTGTTTTCCTTTAGAATAACCATAAAAAACGTGATCGAACTTGCAATTGACGATGCCTTCTAAATGAGTTTGGAGAATCGTGTGGTCGCCATCTCTTTTATGTATGGGATAAAACTAAAAAATTAGGTTATAAAAAATCATATAATGAATTGGGGTAGAATGATCATAAAGTAAAAAATCATTTAAATTGGGTATACATGATATTTTTAGTTTTGGTTGGGTATATATGATACGTAGCCATGTCCGTAGGAGTATATATGATTCCCTAACAACAAAAGAAGTAATTACAAAAGGGCATTTAAGACATTTTACACCGGGTTGTTGACTTACCTTGACTCCAGGGGGAGTGTTTCCAGGTTTAGCTGTAGTCGTGCTCCCGAAGAAACTCATACCGGAGTTGAACTTTGGCTTTTTATCTGCAGGTTTTAGAATTTGAAAGGAGCACATAAGTGTCTCATCAACACTCATCATTGCTCCAGCATTATCAAATTCCCCACAATAATTTGGTGCAGAAAATACAGTTACAAGTTGTCTGTCTGCAAAGAATTCATATCCATCTTCTACAACCTGCGATTAATTTATCGCGTTATAAAACTACACAGAATCACTCCAAAACAATATAAACTTAACACGAACTTGTGGGTCCGACTCGTCCCATTTTTGACATATCAGAAGTGTTTTTTAGTTTCTTTTATGTTTTTATATGTTTTATTGTTTACTACAAAGATCGTCTATCGTGTTCTATCATTTTATTCAATAGTATTATCATTCTACCTAACACTAAGTATTCACTAATAACAACAAAAAGACTAAAAAAGTACTTGTGGGTCTGACTCGTCCTATTTTGACCCGTTTCAACTCGAACCCGTTTTGATATATCACCCAACCTTCCCAACCCGCCACCTGTAGATGAAAAGAACAGACTAAAACATCCTAAATCACTTTATTTTAAGATTTAGATTATTATTGTAGCAACTAATAATATTGTTTTATAATCATAACTAACACGCTAGTTACTTTAAAAAGATTTTAAGCTACGGACAAAAATGTGTTTGTAAGTCAATCCAACCCCCGTTAGACCCACATGAAAAAGACTTGTTTCAACCTGAACACGTATTGACCGTAGGGTCGTAAACGAGCCGTGCCGACCCCGATCTCGCCTACGCTCGAGCTCGGCTCGTTTAACTAAGGGGAGCTCAAGCTGGAATTCGGCTTGTTTAGAGCTCTATTTCTAAAGTTTGAGCTTTGCTCCTAAGTAGTTTTTCAAGCTCGAGCTCAGGCTCGACTCGTTTATTATTTATTTAATTACTTTATTTATATATTTATAATTATTTTTATATATATTTAATAATATAATTTATATAAAATATAATATATATATATATATATATTATTTAGTTACTTTTATCATAATTTTATATATAATTATTATTTAAATACATATTTAATTGGTTAACTAAAAACTATATGAATAAAAGCTCGCTTAGGCTAGCTAGCCTGGACAAGCTTGATATGTGAAGCTTGTGAGCCCCAATATAAGATCGAAGCTCAAGCTCGGCTCGATTCGAGGTTTTAACAAGCCAGTCTTGAGTAGCTCATAAGCGGCTTGGCTCGTTTACACCCCTATTGACCCTGTTACCCAACCCTCCCAACAAAAAAAAACAAAGTGTAACCAAATTCAAACCTGATGAGCCCGGCAAACAAGATCCAAATCATGTTTCTCAAGAAACCCGGTAACAATATCAGAACCAAAAGTATAAGAAACCCCACGATCATTCATTCCCCAACCCTTAACCTCACTACAAGGGTCAGACCACAGCAGATCACAAAGCAAACCACCATCAGGCACGTCAGTGGGCCGCCTCAAATTCCTAATTTGATCCAAATTATTAAGATCGGGTGAAAGCCCCCCATGCATGCACAAAATCCTTTCATCAATAAGAGCAGCCACAGGTAGGCAATTGAAGCAATCCGAGAAGGTTTTCCATAATTTGACATTAAACCTTCGTTTGCATTCGTCATAGAATCCGTATATACGGTTTATAGAAGCGCATTCATGGTTTCCACGTAAAAGGAAGAAATTATTCGGGTATTTGATTTTATATGCAAGTAAAAGGCATATTGTTTCAAGACTTTGTTTCCCCCTGTCAACATAATCACCAAGAAATAAGTAATTGGAGCGAGGGGGTAATCCACCATATTCGAAAAGGCGTAGAAGATCTGAATATTGACCGTGGATGTCACCTGACAATAAATTAATAATAATGATTTATTCGAAAGTAAATAGGCAAAAGGATACCCGAAAAACATAAACGATGAAATTAATTAAAATAAAGTGCACGTGAAATTGAAAATTTGATAAAAAGGTAATGGACATTGGTTTGATTTATGTTTCGGGTTACATACTTTATTTGCATTCACAAAAAGGCTCAAACTTTCAAAATTTTCTCATTTAGGGTAATCTTCTATATTAACTGGTTTTTAGGCTCTGCGTAAAAAAAGTCAACATGGTCAAATTTACCGTCATGTTATTGCCTTAAGTCAAAAAATTTGACAGTTTGAGGGTTTTATATTGAATGTACCTTTTATGGGTGAAAACAATCAGACCAAAGTTCGTCACGCTTTTATGCAATTTTCCCGAAAAGAAATTACAAATTGTAAGCCAACTTATATAACCCCCTTCAATTCATGAATCAAAGTTGCAAAATCTCATAATTGATGCATTCATTTCTTGTACTAAAAGTAACGATATTGTGGTTAAATGTTCGTGCTAAGCATGTATAAATGAAATCAACACCAAAATGCACAATCGACTTTACAAAAATCATGTATGAAACTATGAAGTCGTAACTAAAACATAGTATTCAAATTCTCATATATATTTTTTAACATGATCTAAGATACAAAGAAAAAAACTGTCAACTGAAACCTAGAATGTGAAGATAGAACAAGAGGTGGCAATTTCGGACCATTTACTTATAAATGAATCAATTTGGGATGTGCTTCATCTCAAGCCGGTCAAATGGGTCAAATTAAAAAAAAACTAAAAGGGGAACGGGTCAAGCGGGTTGAAAGTCACCGAAGGTCTATTTTAATTGTATACGACCTCCTGAATCGTTTTATTCAAATATTCAGATCATTATTTTAATTTCCTTTTTATGTAATCATAATGACGACATTAATTATTTAATGAAAAAATTAAATACCCACAGAAATGCTAGTAGATCAACCAACCTTACCAGAGCCGTTTTGACCAATACTAAAAAATGATTTCATCGCAGACCCAATTTGACCCGTAACCGGACTCACCCATGTTACCACATGGCGCACCTCTAGATAGAACTTATAGAGCCCGGTTGAAATGCATAGCGCAAACAATCTATTTTTTTTTGGTAACCGAAAGATCCTGTTATCGGAAAACGTAAAGGACCCCATCAATACCCTAATAACAAATGAGATCACGTAAAACGAAGCTTGCACTAGGCAGGTGGCCTTCAAGGCGGTTAAAGGCAAAAAACCTATGGAAGCTGGATTCACCACCTCCGCTAGAGGGAGTAAAGTGCTTACCACTATGTCACCCCATCAAAATTAGCTTAAACAATCTTTCTTAGCCCCTTTCTAAGTCATCAGATCAAATTAAACTTCACGCCAAAATGTCCCTTTCTTTTCCGTTTAATTTCGTCCGTACTTCGTACAAATAGTTCCATTTGATTGGCATTCGTTTAGTATTTTCTAAATAATAAGTCTTGACCATGTTATACAGCTAACATTATGCACACAACAAGGGCTATTCTAATTTTAATTTCCTTGCAACAAAGAATATCAAGATGTCATAAAATAGCAATATATTTTCGTAATTTTGGTAATCATATCTTTTAATACCTTTTGGTAATTATAAGTTTTGGAATAAACTAATTTGGTAACTATAGCATAAAAAGAATAATAACCAAAAAATTAAATTACCAAATTAGGCCTTCCAAAACCAACAATAGTCTCTTAATGTTCATATATAAAAAAAATAACAGATTGCAAATTATGCCAATGCACTCTCAGGTCAAATCTAATTTGCAGACTGGACTACAAACTGTTACTCAAATCATCCACCTTTCTAAAACCATTATAAAATTTGCAAAATAAAATGGTTTTGGTATAATATTTTATCAACCAAATTGTAAATTAATCAAAAACATATTACAATATTTTGAAAAAGAAAAAAAAGTTTATTTCTTGAAACAGTAGGTCAAATTAATAACAAATCACATACAGATTATAACAAAATTAATCAAGAAAATCCAAGATTTCAAGAAATGATACCACAAATCTTGATGGGTGCTTCAAGTTCCAACAAATTAGGCTGTTTGAGGAAGATCTCTCTTGAAACAACACAAAGTTGTTTGATTTCTGGTTCAGTAAGCTGCACCTGCTTACCAGGTCTCCCTTTAACCTCAAGCAACCTACGAATTACATCATCAAGAACAGATTGTTCCATCTTGTGAATCGATCAAACCCTAAAGGATGATCAGAAAATGGGTTGAAATCAAGGTGGGTTTGGAGGAGAAGGTTAAAAAGAGAATCTAGAAAACCTAAGTTTGGGGAATTGGTCGCAGATATATACAAGATATGTGAAAAGGGTAAATTCGTTTTGGACGGATATATATGGAGGAAAAATGTCAATCGTGTGTTTTTGTAAGACTGTAGATAAAGTGGCTGATTATTTTAACGGTTTAACGGGTAAACAAGTCTGGTCGTTCATGAGCTACTTAAAATTAACTATTTAAAAGCTAGATTATTTTATTTGGTGTGGTCATTTAAACAAGCCGATTTTTTTGGTGTGGTCATTTAGTGGTTAAGTTTGTAATCTTGGGCTGCCCTGAGCCATTAGCTTGGGGTTGGTTTTCTGTTTCTTTGGCAATATAGTTTTGCTTACTTTTCAAAAAAAAAATTTAATTTAAAAGCTAGAATTAACTTGAGTTTCGATATTTCAAGTTTGACTAAGCTTACGAACATAAACGACTTTGCTTTTATAACTTCTATTTAATATATTAAATACATAGTTATATTCTTTTAGAACGACAATTGAATTAAAAGAAGTAAACACTAGCAAGATGCTAAGTGCCGATTAGAGTACAAAGGGGATTACAAAGGGAGATAAGAAAAACTGAAGTTACACCAATTATGTCAAACAAGTGATTGTTTGGTTTCCCCTTATTTTTTATCCGCGTAAAAGTAGAGGATTTAATTTCATACAAGACTTTTGATGGCGTGTTGTTTAATAATTTATCATTGCGTGCTTTCCAGATGAACCATACAGTCCAAGAAATACAAAGTCAATTGCCAATTTGGATGATGTCGAGATGTAACGAACCAACTTCTTAATTATTATAAGATATGTTTATTTTATCTTATGGGGCAGAACATAATTAATATAAAGTTGGGGGTTTTACTTTCAAGTGTGCATTCTAGACTTTCGGGTTGAAAGGGTTTAATTGAGAAGTAGAAGGGGGCAAATTATAAAATTATTAATCTGATTCAAGTATTGGGGATGGGGGTGGCGACACACACCAGATGTGTTGTAACACCCCAATTTTCAAAGAAATATGAAGTCCAGGGGTTAAAACGTAATTTCCTAAAGTTAAGGGGGTTTAAAAATAAAAGAATTTGGGAAATCAGACGGTAGCGGACCGCTACGTAGTGAGGAAGGCAATGATTAGAGAATGACACGTAAAGGACGCCTGTTTTGCTGACTCAGCCCTATGGCGGACCGCTACAAGGTCTGTAACGGTCCGCCACGCCGCAATCTGGGTAGCGGACCGCTACCCAAGCCACTGACGGTCTGCTACTTGGGCAACATGCAGGACAGCTGGCTAGTAGGCGGTAGCGGTCCGCTACCACCCAGCTTAACGGTCCGCTACGGGTGGTAGTTTCACCCAATAAATAGTTTCACTTGCCGTTCAAAATGGAAACATCACAACAACAAACACAACATCACCACACACACACAAAGTTGAGAAGGAGCAAGGGACGCGGTGCGGTGCGTTTAACTACGAGTGCGGTACGCTGCGAGTGCGACTCGAATTCAAAAAAGCGTTTAAGCAAGGAACGAACTTAGGAACTATCCAAGTAGGGCTGTTCAATATTTGGTTTCAAACCGATTAAACCGATAACCGAATCGAAACCGAAACCGTTTAAAACCAAACCGAATTACATATTTGGTTTTTGGTTTGGTTTAGGTTTCAAGATTTTGAATTCGGTTTGAACCGAAAAACCCTAATTGGATTATACCACTATTTTAATCCATATTTTATAGTTAACCCAATTCATTTATATCAATAACCAATACACATATATGTATTATAAATTATTATTTGATAAATGTATGTTTTTGTTTAGACTTTCCTAAAATGTTGTATTGTTTAAACCGAATAAGTTATAGCTACCAAAAGAATTTTTTTTTTGGCTAATTTGGTTTGTTAGGTTCAAACCGAATTACAATGTGGTTTTAGGTTTGGATTAGGTTTCCTCAAATATGGTTCGGTTCGGATTGTGGTTTCAAAAAAAAAATACCAACCCGAATAACCCGAACCGAATAACCCTCAACCCAACCCGATGAACACCCCTATATCCAAGGATAATGTAAGTACACTGGACCCGTACCCTAGACACGATTATGTGAATTATGTGACTAAATGATATGTGCTATGTATATGACGAGGGTACGGGGTAATGAAAGGTTAGTCTAAACACTAAACGGGAATAATGGAGTAGCCATGATATATCCAAGGGGTGGTGGATACGCCGCTGGTACTTCCTATATATAAACCTCTATGATACTTTGTGGTGAAACCATTATGAATGTTTAGGGGTATAGACTAAAAGACGGTAATGTAAATATAGTAAACGCACGGGAGATCTTCCAACCGGTATGTAGTTATCTGATAAACAGAATGTTCTGTCTAAGGAAAGAGTGGTGTATAAATCCCTCCTGGACCCGTCACTCTTTCCTGGGAACATCTTTGTTGGAGGTACTGCTCTGGAAGGATAATCACCCCAGTTTACAATATATGACAAGTATGAATACATGAAATATGAACATGTGAAGGCATCAATATGTGAATGCATGATGAATGTAAATACGTGAATGCATGATGATACGTGCAAGTATGAATGAGTATGATGGAACTAGTCTAAACCCTAAAATAGAATACCGGAGTACTCACGAAGTATTAAAAGGGTGGTGGATACGCCACTGGTACTTCCAATATATAAACTATTTTAATCCATCGTGGAGAAACCGTTACGAAGTTTTAAGGCGAGGACTGGTTGGGAAATAAATCAAGCATATACGTGAAATGAAAACAAATGCTTGATACATTTGGAAGGCTGTGAGTCTAAGATACTCAAGGTCCCAAATGAAAAGAGATACCCGGCCTGTAAGTTGGATCTCAACAATAAAGAAGAAAACTAAAGATTAAAGCCCACGAGGCTAAGAAATGAATTACCTTCATGGCAAATGAGTCTTCGTGACAAATGCAAGGGGTCTATACTGACGAGTATAAGGACCTTGCTAATACCATGACCGGAGGTACGTCCGAAGATGGTCATGAGGGGGTTAGCACACCCATGAATGAAATGAATAATATGACCGGATGTACGTCCAAAGATGGTCATGAGGGAGTTAGCACACCCATAAAATATACGAATGACATGACCGAAGGTACGCCCGGAGAGGGTCACGGGGGCTCCGAGAGCCCGAGAAACTTGAACAATAATAAGAACCTAAAGGGTTCATAATAAAAGAAAAGATGCAGTGTACTTACTTAGCGAAAGCTAATCTAAAAACGTTTCCAAACACTTCAGTAAAGAAGCACGTGGAATAAAGCTTCATGTGGGCAAGGCCGGACGGAATGAAGAATCCCTAAGATCTCATGTAATAGAATGTTGTATATGTAAAACAATATTTATAATGAAAAATATACCTTGGTCATTTAATGACAAGGTTTTGAAAAACCTGGGACCATTTTCCGTAATATAATACTCTGATAAAATAAGAAATAAGTAGGATGTTTCATGTACGTAGGTGTTATGTCGTGAAAACAAGAGATGTGAGGGGGAAAGCATCAAGAACTCAAAAATTTGGAAATTCAAGGTTCAGTCTTTTGAGTTGGAAGTGTTCATTATGAGAGACAATCACCAAGTAAGTTCCTTTCATCTTTCGCGCCTCGACGATTTGGGTTCTTGGTGGGTTTTGATTAAACAGTCCTATTTGGTTGAATTGGGGGATTAAATGGTTAAATCCATGGTTGAGAGTGATAATCTAGTGTTATTGGTGATAAGGAACATAAGTTCAATGATTTTAACATCTAATTTGAGGTTTTGCATTTTAGGGTTCATGTTATGAAAACTGGGGATTTTGACCAATTGGATGTTAATATGGTATGTTGGTATTATGTAATGTTTATGTTGATTATAGATGCAAAAACAATTGGAATCTATACACAATTTAGTGAAATAAGAAAGTGGAATTGGATGATGATTTTGGGTGAATCGAGAGTTTGACCTAAATGGGTCAAATATGTCAAATAGGATGAATGGTTATTGTAATGGTATTTAAGGGACTTGGGGTTTTGCTGTGAATCAGCTTAGATATAAGGTGAAAGGAGAGAGGTAAGGGTGGTGTGAAAGCTATGAAGTGGGAGGAGTTTAAGGAGGTGTTCCCAAAGTATTTCTGTCCACAAGTTGTAGTGGATCGGATTACTGAGGAATCCCTCCATATGAGGCAGACTAATGAATAATATCACGGGGATGTTTTATGATAAAGAACAGTTTTGCCAAGATCCTGTGGCGACGGAAAAAATGAAGATTAATCGATTCTTTTCCATCATATCGGTTGATTATCGGGAGTTTGTTTGCCCTTCCGTATGCACGACATTAGTACACTTGATTAACAAGTGCCGGGAAAGGGAAATTGAACTTAAGAGGCAAGTGGAGCGTGGTGAAAAGCGTAAGAGGGAGTATTTGGAGGTGGCTTCAAAGAAATCCAAACTTGCTAGCCCGAGCAAGAAACCTTTTAGGAAGATTAACACTCGTCATTGTCGGATATGTGGAAAGAAGCACAGTGGGGAGTGCAAGTACAAACCCCAGACATGCTATAGGTATAGGAAAATAGGGACACTTCTCTGCAGTGTTCGAGTCCTATTAATTTGTGCTAAAACCATTACAAATCGGGACATATCCGGAGTGAATGCTCCGAGATGAAGCACAAGGACGAATGCGGGAAGAAAAGTAGAGATTCCAAGGCCTAAGGGCCGGGCGTTTCAAATTACTGATGCCGAGGCTAAGACTATTCCCGATGTAGTGACATGTATTTTTATGATTAATTCATTACCTACACTTGTTTTATTCGATTTTGGTGCTAGTCATTCGTTTATATCATTGAAATTTACCAATCATACTTCATTTGTAAGAGAAAGGTTAGGCGAACCATTATAAATTGAAGTGGCTAATAATAATAGCTTACTGGTGTTTGATATCTTTAAAGATCGTCAATTGGAGGTTGAGGGCGAAATGTTTCCTATAGACTTGATTCCTATGACCTTAGGAAAGTTTAATGTGCTTGTGGGAATGGATTGGTTGTCTTGGCATAAAGCTAATATCTTGTGTGAACCAAATACGATTCAACTTATCTCTCATACGGGTAAAGAACTTGTATTCAGGGTGAAAGAAAAGGGGACCTATTATTCTATTCTTATTTTAAGGCGGTGAAATATATGGTGCACGGGTGTACGGCGTTCATGGCGCGTGTCACAGACACTAATTGGGGTGTTTTAGAGATTCATGACGTTCCGGTTGTAAATGAATTTGTTGATGTTTTCCCAGACGATTTACCGGGGGTTTCACCCGAGAGGGAAGTAGAATTTGGGATTGATATAAACCCTGGAGCTAAGCCGGTTGCTAAAGCACCCTATCGGTTGGCACCACCAGAGATGAAGGAGCTAATGACCAAGCTTCAAGAGTTGCTCGATAAGGGTTTTATACGCCCAAGCGTCTCTCCTTGTGGTGCACCCATTCTTTTCATGAAAAAGAAAGATAGGAATATGCGTATGTGTATCAATTATCGGGAGTTGAATAAGTTGACAATAAAAACCGATACCCGTTACCTCAGATTGATGATCGCTTTGATCAACTCCAAGGGGCATCTTGGTTTTCGAAAATTGACTTAAAGTCTGGGTATCATCAATTGAAGGTGAAGGAAGAAGACATCCCAAAAACGACATTCCATACCCGTTATGGTCATTACAATTTTACGGTTATGCCTTTCGGCCTAACGAATGCACGAGCGGCTTTCATGGATCTTATGAAGGATGTGTTGTCACAACCCGAACAGGGGGCTAGGCGTGATGAATGATATCAACCAAACGCAACGAAAAATACTAAATTATTACATAACCAAAACCAAGAGTGTCCAGTCCCGATACAAGTTCAAAGATAAAAAGAAAAATTACAACCAAATCGAAAGATTATTAAAAGTCTAAACAGTTTATTCTTCATTCTTCGACTATGGTTGTGTCTTTGTAGACTGCCTAAGTCACTCGCCAACTTGATCAATACCTGAAATACATACTCAAAATACGTCAACAATAATGTTGGTGAATTCATGCATTTTAGACAATAGACACAAATAAACAATTATGGTGTATATTAAACAAGTTCACAATCAACCTGTGTCCATGACCCGTGAACATCCGAATATAACCCTTACTCATACCCTTTATTGTTATGGGTCATTATACTTATGTAAGCCAACATAAGTCAATAAAAATGGCCCGATATATGTCACAAGATACCCATTTATCATTCAGTGGGTGGTCGTCCCGGTCAAAAAGGCGATGAGGATCTTCCCTAGATAGTACTACCCATATATCCCGTTGGCTCCTTATAAAGTTAATGATTGTGCAAAGAAAATTGGGGTTTCTTTATGACAGCAAAAATGGTCTTTTTAATGTTACACCAATGTTATGAAAAATAGTTTAGGAGTATCTATCCAAATTCCTCAAAGTGTTTAGGTTAAAAGAAAAAGGGGATCACATGAATTCATCATGAAATAATCTTGAGAATAAATATAACCGTGAGCTTGATTTGACTAAGGCCCTATATCAAATTATTGTGTCACTAATCAACTTATGTAAAACGATTCTACACGTGTCCTAAAATGAGGTTGTGCCACATGTTCAAAACCCATAGTTATTTATGGTTTGTTACTTATAAAGTTTTATTATTTAGTAAAGATATGAATTAATACTTAACATTATTAATGTCATAATTATTCTTAAGTTATTATAGGTTACAGTTTAATATATTAATATACTAGTTTAGATCCCGTGTATACACACGGGTGAAAAATATCAATAAAGAAAAATTTTAAATCTTTATGTGTATATTTTATACGTATAAAAATGTATCATATACTAATGATAGAAAACAAAACTCAAAATATGTAAAAAACTAATATATAAATGGGTTTCAAAAATAAATTAAATACTATTTAATGTAATTTATTTTTCATTTATTATTTGATTGAAAATAAAAGTTAAATAATTAAATTTTCAAAGTTTCATAAGTGATAATTTAAAATAATTGTGTTTTATTAGTATAATTAATATTTTGTTTAAATATATATTGTTGTTAAAAATAGGAGGTGCATTTAATAAGAAAGAGAGGCGGGAAAAAATTGATGAAAATGAATGTGGTGGCGACACGTGGCATGAAAAAACCTTTATTTATTATATAGTATAGATTTAGAGGGACACATTACAAGCGTGGATATTATCTTGGTGATGGAATATATCCCGAATATGCTACAATCGTCAAAATCTCTTACATGTCCTAAAGGTATTAGACGTACTGCTTATAAATCAGCTCATGACGTAACAAGAAAAGAGGTCGAACGAGCGTTTTGGATCTTGAAGAATAAGTGACATATCGTGGCACGGCCGACACGATCTTGGTCTTAGAATCGAATAAGGTAATGTATGCTTGCGTAATTTTGCATAATATGATTCTAGAGGACGAATGAGTAGCAATTTGTCAATACAATCCAAATGAAGTGGAGCCAACGTTCGCATAACTTGATTAAGATGGAAGCGAACAAACCGTCAAGAAATACGCGACCGAGAAATTCATAACCAACTCAAGGCGGACTTGATTGAGCATATTTACGACCGTTCACTAGATTAGTTTTTTTATATTTATTTTTAATTTATGTTAATTTATTTATGTTTATTTTTAATTAATATTATTTTATATGTTTATTTTTAATCAATATTAATTTAAAAAAATAATTAATGCTCACACCACCCTGGGTATAGCCCTTGCCAAGTGAAGGTGGTGTGAAAGTTGTAGGAGTTGAGGTGACGCCATGACATGCACTTTTTCCTTCACACCACCTTAACTCACTTGATTATACCACATGTCCTAAGTAGGATCCATATATACTTAGTGCATTAGATTCATAAAACGAAGATGAATATTACAAGGTTGAATGAACGTCAAGAATCCATCTACAATTACCAAAAAAATCATGATTAAACTACATACAACACAAATAACAATAACTCGTCTTTTATTTGTATTAGCATAGATGAATCAATCCAATTATACGTCGTCGTATGCATATCTAGTATCTACGTATACACACACGTGACGGTGACCATGCTTTTACCAGCACTTCCAAGTTTGAGTCCTGGGTTCTGCAGAGAGTAAACATAAAAGAAACGAATTTACATCCAAACGACCAAACACACATATGTATGTATAGAATACTTCATTTTTATGAGACCAAAACATCAAGAATTACTACAAATGTTTTTTTAAGCTTGGGTGTATATCTTCTCACCTTAACAAGTATCGTCACAAAAATATAGAATTAATATACATGAATTCATACTTGATCCTCTTTCTTTATTCTTTTTTAGAAAATATGGAAATAATAAACAAATAAGAGGTTCATTTCAGAACACTAAATTATTACGAGAACAATGAGAAAAAATTTAAATCGTTTATTTTTTTATTAATGGATTATATTTTTTTTAACATTTTTACTTTTTATATATAAATATATATGTATGTTATTTACATAAAAAACATTAAACTAATTTGTTCATATATTTTTTAACTTCTAAATTTTACCTACACATGAGTTGCATATATGTAGGTGGTATAATTAAATGAAATCTGTTCGTATTTTTATTTTAATTTCAATAGAGATGAATAAATATTATATATGTAGGTACCATAATTAAATGAAATGCTTATTTTTATCTTTGTTTCGGTATGAATTTTATTCAAAACCGAGATGGGGCTATGTTTCGACGTAAATTTTATTTAAAACCGAGCCGAGTTAAATATGATATATTTTTTCTTCTTTTTATTTTTAAAATTCGCTTTCTTGTTTTCTTAATGCGGCTCATTTTTACAACAATGTAATTTTTTTCTTGATTTCCAAATATACCTTTGCAATTTACTTTTTTATCGACATTTTGATATTCAGAATCGAGCCGCCACAACTTTATACACTTCTCTTTAGGGGCGGCAAGTCCTGATAAGATCCGAACCTGACACGAAAAAAAAAACAGGTTTTGGGTTAGTTGACATGACCAGTTTAAAAATTGGGTCAACCCGAACACGACCCGCTTAATAAGTGGGTTGACCTGTTAACCCGTTTAAAGGTTTTTAAAAAGTTACTATTTATATTTTAGAGATGAAAGGTGTTAATATTTAAAGTTAAATATTTTTATTTTTAATTTTTCCTCTAACTATTAACTTTTAAAGTTGAAACTAATTTTCTCTTTTGAATCGTTTTATTCACTTCCAACAATTTTATTTTTTTAGTTTTAACTACCAATTATCAAAATTTTCCAATCATTTCTTCTAATCTCGAGCTAAATGTTTAACCCTAAGTTTGCTCTTTGAGAATGAAAGATAAAGAAACAAAAACAATAAAAAAGACACAAATTACAAAAAAGGTTTCATTTGAGTTGGAGTATTAATTATTTAAATTGTTAATAAGTTGTTAGATATTACTCATATTCATGCATGAATACAAAATGGGTCGACCTGAAACACGACCCGAACTTGACTCGATTTTAAGTGGGTCGACACGACACGAATAAATATATGGGTTGGGTTAAGGTTGAAGAGTCCAACTCGTCAACCCGACATGATTGACACTCCTACTTCTCTTTACGTACTTAACCACGGTAATGTCACCGCCACAATGTGCGACAATGTCGAACACTAACTTTTTTTATTTTTTATTATTTACTTATATATATATATATATATATAGGGGAGGGTTCCAGAGAAAACCACATAGTTAGACGAAAACCGAGAAAACCACTAAAAAAAACCAATTTTAACCAATCATATAATAATATTTCTTTTTTATTTTTTGTTATTTTTATTTATTTATAAGAGTATCATTGTAATATTACACATTTTTACCAAAAAATTATTTAATTATTGGCTTACATTACGTATACGTAAACAGAAAATAAAAAAATTACGGTTATGTATACGTAAAACACAATACGTAAAATATTTTTTTTGGTAAATTGTGTAATATTATATTAATACATTTAGAAATAAGTTAAAAAAATAAAAAATCTAAAAATTATTTGATTGACTTTTAGTGGTTTTCTCGGTTTTCGTCTAACTTTGTGGTTTTCTCTTGATCATTCCCCTATATATATATATATATATATATATATATATATATATATATATATATATATATATATATATATATATATATCTTGTGTGTAGTTAAAATAAACTTTCTTATTTTTTTTATCATACACTGTTGTAAATAAAATTTTCACATTAATTTTATTTAAAACCAAGACAAATCAAATATGAAATATTTGTATTTTTTTTAATTCGTTTTCGTGTTTCTTTCGCTCATTTTTATAACGATGTTACTTTTTTTTTATTTCCCAATATACCGTTGCAATGTGCCTTCAATTTAATCTATATTTCGAAATTCAAAACGAGACGCCAGAACTTTATACGTTTCTCTTTACGTACTTAATCATATCAATGTGACTGCCGTGACACGCGGCAATGTCCCCTGTTTACGCATACAAACTAGAGATGCACAAATCGGATTTTTTTTTGAACCGGATCGGATAAGTCAACGGTGGTCAAGGACTGGATCCAGTGGAACCGGTTCCGGATCGGATCCGGTTTTGGGGTATGAGATTTGAAACCTATTGGAACCTTTTATCCGCTTTTATCCGGATTTTTTATGTCTGATTTATGTCCGGTTCCAAATTTGTCCGATTTTATCAGTTCGGATCTGGTCTCTTGAAAAACCATATATCCGGTCCCATATCCGGCGATTCGAAAAAAATCCGGTCCGGTCCCAAAAAAATCCGGTTCCCATATTATCCGATTTGTATCCGGATCGGATCCGGATACAATGCCCACCTCTAATACAAACATAAACGTAGATATGTGTGTAGCATGTAAACTAATAACCTGAATTTTTAAATAACAATTATATTAATATCTAATTTATAAGTTAACAAAATCTAATAAATAATTTATTAAAATTTAAATAATTACTTTTACTAAAAATCTAGAAGCAAAATCTTTTTGATTTGATTCAAAATAAAAAATAATTATTATAATAATAAATAGATATGTAATATGTTGACCAGGTCTCTCCCTTGTTTGTTTATTTTTCACAGGAGTGTGAACCCCCACGCCCGCCAGGTATTCCTCCATCTTTACCGGAGATCTATGATTCTTAAGATCAAGCCCTACGATGCGTGCGACCTTGCAACTTCCACTACTAAATAAAAAACTATGACCAACGGACTTCTTCATCGTCACACCGACGGTAGAACCCATTACCGATGGAACTTTGATGGAAATGTGTCGGAAAATAGAGGTGGGAAATCTTGTTTCCAACATATTACCGACGGAAGTTTATACTGACGGATCACTAACAACTAATGCAAGGTTGTCCAAGTTGAATTTTACCGAAAGAATATTTAGCGACGGCTTACCAACATACACTTTTTTTTAACGGCGATAACCATTCAAGATGTTCGTGTAAGGAAAGTTTGAACCTGAGTCTTTTAGGAAGACCTTTCAGACGCCTTACCACTAGACCATCTTATGATGGTTATCGACAAACACTTGACTAAGGGTTCCCGACGGACTCTTAAACTTTTACCGACGGATACTGCCGGCAATAATTCTAATTAATTGTTTAAAAAAACAATTGTCATTTTTTCTTAAAAATCTTGGAAATTAAAATTAATTTGTAAAAAAATTGCATTCAAAACTACAATAATTAAAAATAAATTCTCATGATGGATCAGGCCTTCCACTCGATTTTAGCATGTCTTGTAACCTATGGCGAATCCTACGGTTTAACAAAAGATATGTAATTTTCCAGATGTATTTCCTAAAGATTTATCAGGAATACTAGCTGATAGAGAAGTGGAGTTTCGAATCGATTTAGTGCTTGGTGTTAAACCAACTGCTAAAGCACCATATCGATTAGCTCCATCGGAGATGAAGGAATTAATGGCACGACTGCAATAATTGCTGGATAAAGGTTTTATTAGGCCGAGTATATCACCTTGGGGTGCTCCAATATTATTTGTAAAGAAGAAGCACAGAAGCATGTGCATGTGCAACGATTACCGAACTGAATAAATTGACCGTGAAGAACAGATACCCGTTACCAAGGATCGATGAGTTATTTGATCAATTGCAAGGAGTAAACCGGTTCTCTAAAATAGATCTAAGGTCGGGTTATCATCAGCTAAAGGTAAGAGAAGAATATATTCCGAAGACGACATTTCGTACGATATATGGGCACTATGAGTTCTTAGTGATGTCATTCGGTTTGACTAATGCCCCTGTTGCTTTCATGGATCTCATGAATCGGGTATGTCAACTGATGTCAGACCGATCAGTTATCGTGTTTATTGATGACATTCTAATTTACTCAAAAAATGAAGAAGATCACGCGTGTCATCTCAGAGAAGTATTAGAGACATTAAAAGGAGAAAAAGTTATATGCAAAGTTCTCTAAATGTGCGTTTTGGCTTCGGGAAATTCAATTCCTAAGCCATGTGATAAACGTAGACGGTATTCTGGTGGATCCGTCAAAAGTAGAAATGGTGATGAAATGGAGTCCGCCTAAGACACCTACTGAAATTCGAAGTTTCTTAGGATTGGAGGGTTATTATAGAAGATTTATATATTCACACTTCGTTAAGATTGCTTCACCATTAACAAGATTGAAAAAAAGGATGAAAAGTTTGAATAAGGGTTAAACAAGAAAATGCATTCCAAGAGCTAAAGGAAAGATTAACCCAAGCACCAATTTTATCTTTACTAGAAGGGACTGAGGATCTGGTAGTTTATTATGATGCTTCTTATTTAGGTTTGAAATGCATACTGAAGTGGAGTTCGCCTAAGACACCTATTGAAATCCAAAGTTTCTTAGGATTGGCAGGTTATTAAATAAGATTTATTCATACTTCGCTAAGATTGCTTCACCATTAATGAAACGCCCAAACCTGGTACATCTCATAGTTGACACAAAACATGAATAACATAGTTCTTGAACTACGAATTCAGAATCAATACAACATGAGTCTTACAAAAACATATCGAAATATCACAACCAATTAAAACATTCAAACATAACATTGAAAATAGTTCAATCAAGTAGAAATGTCAGTTTTCAAGTCAATGTAGCCCTTCACTCCAGCCAATCTGAGCTCTCGCAGCTCCACAATTCAGCTCAATTTTTATCTGAAATGCATACTAAAAAGTCAGATATACTGAGTGAGTTCTATTTTTACTTTAATAACTATAAAACCCGTTTATCATTTATCACAACTTTAATTATTAAAATAACATAAGCTTTTAATACATTTAGGTTTTAACAAACATTCACTGCACATTCAATCGTTACAATTTCATTATTATGAAATCCATTTCATTCACTATCATTTGTTAAAAACCTTGCTTTAGGAAAACCAAAAGATATCCCACATTCAACCATTCACTCATTCTGTTAATTCAAATTATATTCCCCCTAAGGCTAACTGCACGAAGATCAACAATATAATTCATTACGTCTATTCAGATTATATTGCCCCTAAGGCTAACTGTGCGAAGACCGACAATATAATCACCGGACCATTGCCCGAAGACAAAGTTCCAATATGATTGCACAAGACAAGACTTCTTTAAGATTATATTGCCCCTAAGGCTAACTGCACGAAGACCGAAAATATAACCACCGAACCATTTCCTGAAGACAAAGTTCCCATATGCTCATATACATGTCTCCTCTGTTGCTTGTCATGAAGACTAGACTCCTCTGTTGCTTGTATACATGACTCCACTGTTCATTCAATGCATGCACGTACATTCAAACTAACTATCACATAACACTTTATCACATACACATTACAATACACCATGTATTAACATTTAAGTATAATACATGCCATCTATCACATTTATCCAGTACCAAAGTACCGCCATTACCCGTACACATTAACCATTCAACACATATTATCACATAGGAATAATATATGACTCTGTCACTATCATCCAGTACCGAAGTACCGCCATTCACTTATTTTTGCTCTCTTTAAAAATATAATTTTAAAGACTGTATACATAAGTTTACTATATCTCTTTACTTTCATTTATGTTACAAAATACATAACTATTTTATAAAACATTCATTCGTTCATCTGTGCCATTCATTAAACCCGTTCACCGGTTAAGTATGCATCTCAGCCCAAAACATAAAGAAAAAGGGCAATAGAAACTCACCAAGTACGCAATAACTATCCACTACACTTCTGTCAAGCTAGGTGGTAAGCTACACGATCTGTACGAATTCAACACGTGAAATCTATCAATTTCTGGCTAGTGTTGCCTATAGTGTCGCCCCTGCTTAGTTTCGCCAGAACACTCATTATCGCTGTAACATCCCAAAACTCCTAAATATAAGATGGGACACGTGTCGGTTGAGAAACGAAGCCTAAGAACCCAACCGAGTACGAAACGGGAAGACTATTCGCCCGGAAATAACCCAAAACTTCATATATGCATATCCTGAGCTAGAAAATGAGTCACGAGAGCCATAACATATGAAAATGGGGTGTTTCGACGAGGAGAATATGAAAATAAGGTATGTTGGACCGATATTCTAAGTATAACGGCCCGACATGTGTTGCTGAAGCATTTCGGGAAGCTTTGACAGGTGTTTTGATGACTTAGCACTCACGTCGGACCGATATGCTTTACACGTCGGTCCGACACGGAGACATCGTACCGATATGATTTAAACGTCGGTCCGATATGGAGATGTCGGACCGATATGGATTACACGTCGGTCCGATATGTGCTGCTGAAGCAAAAAAAGAGGTTTTGACGCGTGTCACCGACTTCAGCCGAAGTCGGACCGACTTGGGATGACATGTCGGTCCGACATGGGTCCATTTCAGCCTATAAATAGATGTCATGAGTCGTAAGTTGTGAAACATCACACACACAAACACCACAATACACACAAAGACTCTAAGAAGGATTAGAAGACCCGGTGCGGCGCATTTAGGTGCGAGAGCGGTACGCTGCGAGTGAGGTTCGGATCCGGAGAGACGTTTAAGCGAGGAACGAGCATAGAAAACGACCCGAGACTATAGTAAGTACACTGGACCCGTACCTTAGATAAATATTTATGTGAATTATGTGATTATGTGTTATGTGCTATATGTGGAACTAAGGTACCAGGAAATAAAGAAAGGTAATGGGGATTAGTCTAAACACTAAACGGAAATAATGGAGTAGCCACGACGTATTCAAGGGGTGGTGGATACGCCGCTAGTACTTCCTATATATAAATCTCTTGGTACTCCGTGGTGAAACCATTATGAATGTTTAGGGGTATATACTAAAAGACAGTAATGAAAATATAGTAAACGTACGGGAGAACTTCCAACCGGTGTGTAGTTATCTGACAAACAAAATGTTCTATCTATGGAAAGAGTGGTGTATAAATCTCTCCTAGACCCGTCACTCTTTCCTAGGAACATCTATGTTGGAGGTACTACTCTGGGAGGATAATCACCCCAGTTTATAATATATGATAAATATGAATAAGGGAAGGCTTAATTCCAAATAAAGGAATATCTGTGATGTATTATAGGGGTGGTGAGTACACCGCTGGTACACCCTATATATAAACCCCTTTAATGCATCATAGAGACACTTTATAAGGAATTAGAGCAAGGATTGGATAAAAGCATGAGGAAGTCATGCTATCAAATAAATGATGAGAAATGCTTAATCTTAAGCAAAGGAGTATTCATGAGACGTTAAAGGGGTGGTGGATACGCCGTTGGTACTTCCTATATATAAACCTCTTTAACGTAACATGATGAAACATTTGTAAGGGACTAGAGTAAGAGTTAAGATAAAAGCATAAATAGATCATGCCACAAAATGATAATTTGTTGGAAAGCTTAATTCTAAGTAAAGGAGTATTTATGGGACGTTAAAGGGGTGGTGGATACGCCACATGTACTTTCTATATATAAACCTCTTTAACGTAACATGGAGAAACCTTTATAAGGAATTAGAGCAAAGATGAATATGAAAGTATGACGAGAGGTTATGCTATATGTACGAATATGCAATGTGTGTTAAACGTGAATATGTGAATGCATGATAGATGATCATGCCGTATGTGTAAATATAAATGTATGATGGAAACGAGTCAAAGTCTTAAAATGGAATAACGGAGTACTCACGAAATGTTAAAGGGGTGGTGGATACGCCGCTGGTACTTCCTATATATAAGCCTCTTTAATGCGTCGTGGGGAAACTGTTACGAAGTTTTAAGGTGAGGACTGGTTAGGAATAAATTGGGAGGCTGTGAGTCTATGATACTCAAGATCCCAATGAAAAGATATGTCCAGCCTACGGGGCGAATCTCTAGAATGATTGGAAAAAGGTGCCGAGTCTACGAGACGGAAGGGCCTTAAATATGAGAATGGAAAGGTGCCCAGTCTATAGGCGGAAGGACCCGGTAGAGGTGCCTAGTCTATAAGGCGGAAGGACCTAAAATGAATGATAATAAAATATACGAATGACGTGACCAGAGGTATGTCCAGAGATGGTCACGGGGGCGCCGAGAGCCCAGGAAACTTGAACAATAAGAACCTAAAGGGTTCCTAATAAAATGAACGATGCAGTGTCCTAACTTAGTGAAATCTAATTCAAAAACGTTTTCCAAACACTGCAGGAAAGAAGCACATGGAATAAAGCTCCCTGAGGACGTGGCTGGTCGGAGTTGAAGAATCCCTATGTTACATAATGTAATATGTTATGTAAAGACAATATTTATAATAAAATATACCTATATCACTTAGTGGCAAGGTTTTGAAAAATCTGGGACCGTTTCCCGCTATAAAACTCTGATAAATTAATATAGTAAAAGTATGGTGTTTCAAGTTGGTATTAGAGCACGGTTTGAGGGATTTGAGTATCGAAAGGATGCTTAAACTCAAACCATAAGTGCTCATGATATAAATTGGGATTCCATCCGAGGCCGTCCGAGGATGCATGTTTGTTTAAAATTCCAGTGCTTAAACATAAATGTGTGAGTATACGTGGGCTGAGCTTTGTATGAGATAAGCTCCATGTGATAGTTGGGAGTATCATGATACGTAACATACATTGCCTTATACCTGGCCAGTATTGGAGCTAATGTATGAGACCATCTTGATATCACAAACATCATATAATAACTTATTTCAACAGATAGTAAGCTAGGAATGTGATTATACGTGATTGAAATGTATAGATGAATGTGAGTATGTGTAATGTATGAAAGAAGCCTTGCGTAAAACCCTAGAATGCTTAATTAGGGTTAGAATAGTATGAGGCCTGTAAATATGAAACCCTAGACTATAATTAGGGTGAACGAGCAAGTGATTAAACGAAATTCGTGTATCAACAATGATGGCTGAACATCAAAACGACAAAATACGCAATGAAGGAAGTCATAGGGGAGCTGCGTCTCCATATCACAATGAGAACGAGGTAGAACAAGTCTCGAAGAATATCCGTTGACAGATTGCGTTAGAAGTAGGGAAGGCTTTCAATACAAACCTCCCGATTATGCAAGCTGAATTACAAAGCTCACAGGAAAGCTGGTTCGAAAACCATAGAAATATACAGAAACCCCATAACGGAGAGGATGGAAATTTTAAATCGACTCGATGCACGTATAAGGACTTTATGACCTACAAACCACTGGAGTTTAAGGGAGCTATTAATCCCTTAGAAAGTCAAAGCTGGATAATTGCAATGGAAATAGCCGTCGATACTTGTCACTGCAGTAAAGAGGATGAGGTAACCTTTGCCACCAACAAATTGAAAGAGAGAGCCGACGATTGTTGGGGCGTAGTAAAGAGAGAAAAAGGTCGAGATAAGATCAAAGAGATAAAGTGGGAAGAATTCAAGGAAATCTTTCTGAAGCATTATTGCCCAAGAGCGGCAATAGACAGAATCGTCGAGGAGTTCCTTAAACTCTGTCAAACAAACGAATCTGTGGACGAGATTACTGGCATTTTCTTCGATAAAGCCAGATTCTGTCCCGCGTTATTGACAACTCCTGAGATGTGGATGACACGATACCATCTCATTCTGAAAACAGAAATTAGAGAGTCAGAAATTAGAGAGTTCATTTATCCGTCCAAGTGCGCGAACTTGGAGGAAATTATTGATTGGGCACGAGGACGAGAAACAGAGCTTAAGAGACAGGAAGAAGAAGAGAGGAAGAGAAAAGGAGAGGATTATCCATCTCCTATGCCACTTAGGAGAATTAAATTTAGGAGACCTGATAGTGATTCCTCTCAAAAGAAAGAAATAAGTGACTATGAAATCTGTGGAATGAAACATCCTGGAGAGTGTCGGCTCAGGCCTCTCAATTGTATAAAATGTGGGAAGACTGGACATCTGACACATCAGTGTACAAGTCCAGTTAGATTATGCTACACTTGTTACAAGCCAGGACATTTCAGCAGAGAATGTCCCGAGCTACGGTCTCATACTGAAAAGACTAGTGAAGGGTCAAAATTGGCAGATAATGAAATCAAAAGGATCGAGGCTCCGAAACCAAGGGGTAGGGCTTACCAAATTAAGACCAAGGAAGTAAGAGATCCCTGACATTGTATCAGGTACCTTCCTCTTAAATTCCCTACCTACTTGTGTTTACTTCAATACGGAGGCTAGTCGGTTAATTATTTCGTTAAGATCCAAGAAACTTCAATGAAGTAAGTTGGCTAGGACATTAGAGGTTAAAGACGTGAGTGATAGAGACCGCGTAGTAACCAAAATATGTTGAGATTGGCAACTATTAATAGAAGGAGAAGACTATCCTTTCAAGAATTCAACATGAACGTTAGAGTGGACTAGTTTCTTCGCATACTATGACGAATATATACGAACAGAAGATTATACGATTTACGACGTCTGCAGGAAAGGAAGTTAGTGTCACTAGCAAACGACGAAACTAGATTTCGTTATGTACGACGACTTAAATAAATAAGCTATGTGAGACAAGGTCATCGAGCCATCATATCTTATACGACTGATGTGAAGATAAAAGGGAGAAAACTGGAGCAGGTTCCAAATTCCCAGGAGAATTCCAGACGATCTTCTAGATGTTCCATCTAAAAGAAAGATCGAATTCGACTTAATTCCTAAAGCTAAGGCAGTGACTAAGACTCATTACCAATCAAAACTTACTGGAATAAAGGAATTAATGTCACTACGAGAACCGTTAGGCAAAAGATACAAACCAATAGAATTCCAAAAAGGAGATTATGTTTTATGTCTCATTGGAAAGGTCAAATCTGACGTAAGAAACGTGGTAAGATACGTCCACGATTCAATGATCCTTTTAAAGATCATTAAACAAGTAGAAAGAGCGACTTGTCAACTAAAGCTACCTGAGGAACCGAAAGACATTCCACATCTACAGAAGTGTATAGTGGTAAGACTGCTCAAGAACCTTTGAAAAAGATAGAGGTTGACAAGAAACTAATATATGTCGAAGAACCTGTAAGGGTCTAGACCTAAGGAGAAGTAGTTACAAGTATTAGTGCAATGGAGGCACAGAAATGGATCGAAGATGATCTGAGAGAGTGAGGAAGAAATGAGAAAGAACTACCCTCAAATTTAACAGGTTTCGAAGACGAAACCTAATTTAAGGGGGGGAGAGTTGGAACATCCCAAAACTCCTAAATATAAGATGGGACACGTGTCGGTTGAGAAACGTGGCCTAAGAACCTAACCGAGTACGAAACGGGAAGACTACTCGCCCGGAAATAGACCAAAACTTCATATAGGCATATCCCGAGCTAGAAAATGAGTCACGGGAGCCATAATATATGAAAATGGGGTGTTTCGATGAGGAGAATACGAAAATAAGGTATGTCAGACCGATATCCTAAGTATAACGGTCCGACATGTGTTGCTAAAGCATTTCGGGAAGCTTTGACAGGTGTTTTGATGACTCACCACCCACGTTGGACCGATATGCTTTACACATCGGTCCGACACGGAGACGTCGGACCGATATGATTTACACGTCGGTCCGATATGGAGACGTTGGACCGATATGGATTACACGTCGGTCCGATATGTGCCGCAGAAGCAAAAAAAGAAGTTTTGACGCGTGTCACCGACTTCATCCGAAGTCGGACCGACTTGGGATGACATGTCGGTCCGACATGGGTCCATTTCAGCCTATAAATAGATGTCATGAGCCGTAAGTTGTGAAACATCAAACACACAAACACCACAATACACATAAACACTCTGAGAAGGATTAGAAGATCCGGTGCGGCGCGTATAAGTGCGAGAGCGGTACGCTGCGAGTGTGGTTCGGATCTGGAGAGACGTTTAAGCGAGGAACGAGCGTAAGAAACGGACCGAGACTATAGTAAGTACACTCGACCCGTACCTTAGATAAATGTTTATGTGAATTATGTGATTATGCGTTATGTGCTATATGTGGAACTAAGGTACGAGGAAATAAAAGAAGGTAATTGGGATTAGTCTAAACACTAAATGGAAATAATGGAGTAGCCACGACGTATTCAAGGGGTGGTGGATACGCCGCTAGTACTTCCTATATATAAATCTCTTGGTACTCCGTGGTGAAACCATTATGAATGTTTAGGGGTATATACTAAAAGACAGTAATGAAAATATAGTAAACGTACGGGAGAACTTCCAACCGGTGTGTAGTTATCTGACAAACAGAATGTTCTATCTATGGAAAGAGTGGTGTATAAATCTCTCCTAGACCCGTCACTCTTTCCTAGGAACATCTATGTTGGAAGTACTACTCTGGGAGGATAATCACCCCAGTTTATAATATATGATAAATATGAATAAAGGAAGGCTTAATTCCAAATAAAGGAATATATGTGATGTATTATAGGGGTGGTGGGTACGCCGCTGGTACACCCTATATATAAACCTCTTTAATGCATCATAGAGACACCTTTAGGAGGAATTAGAGCAAGGATTGGATAAAAGCATGAGGAAGTCATGCTATCAAATAAATGATGAGAAATGCTTAACCTTAAGTAAAGGCGTATTAATGAGACGTTAAAGGGGTGGTGGATACGCCGCTGGTACTTCTTATATATAAACCTCTTTAACGTAACATGATGAAACATTTGTAAGGGACTAGAGTAAGAGTTAAGATAAAAGCATAAATAGATCATGCCACAAAATGATAATTTGTTGGAAAGCTTAATTCTAAGTAAAGGAGAATTTATGGGACGTTAAAGGGGTGGTGGATACGCCACAGGTACTTTCTATATATAAACCTCTTTAACGTAACATGGAGAAACCTTTATAAGGAATTAGAGCAAAGATGAATATGAAAGTATGACGAGAGGTTATGCTATATGTACGAATATGCAATGTGTGTTAAACGTGAATATGTGAATGCATGATAGATGATCATGCCGTATGTGTAAATATAAATGTATGATGGAAACGAGTCAAAGTCTTAAAATGGAATAACGGAGTACTCACGAAATGTTAAAGGGGTGGTGGATACGCCGCTGGTACTTCCTATATATAAGCCTCTTTAATGCGTCGTGGGGAAACTGTTACGAAGTTTTAAGGTGAGGACTGGTTAGGAATAAATTGGGAGGCTGTGAGTCTATGATACTCAAGATCCCAATGAAAAGATATGTCCAGCCTACGGGGCGAATCTCTAGAATGATTGGAAAAAGGTGCCGAGTCTACGAGACGGAAGGGCCTTAAATATGAGAATGGAAAGGTGCCCAGTCTATAGGCGGAAGGACCCGGTAGAGGTGCCTAGTCTATAAGGCGGAAGGACCTAAAATGAATGATAATAAAATATACGAATGACGTGACCTGAGGTATGTCCAGAGATGGTCACGGGGGCGCCGAGAGCCCAGGAAACTTGAACAATAAGAACCTAAAGGGTTCCTAATAAAATGAATGATGCAGTGTCCTAACTTAGTGAAATCTAATTCAAAAACGTTTTCCAAACACTGCAGGAAAGAAGCACATGGAATAAAGCTTCCTGAGGACGTGGCTGGTCGGAGTTGAAGAATCCCTATGTTACATAATATAATATGTTATGTAAAGACAATATTTATAATAAAATATACCTATATCACTTAGTGGCAAGGTTTTGAAAAATCTGGGACCGTTTCCCGCTATAAAACTCTGATAAATTAATATAGTAAAAGTATGGTGTTTCAGTCGCCCAACTGTGTCGCTGGTGACAGTGTCGCGAGTGACAGTTTCTCCTACACAGTGTCGCCATAACTTTCGTTATGGACTTAATGTCATCTCAGTTATGTCGACACTTAGTGTCGCCACTCCTAATCATTATTGGCGTCACCAATCAGCGATGCAACTTCCTCGATTGTCGTCACCTTGCCCACTTAACCCGCGACTAGTGTCGCCCTAAGAAATAGTGTCGCCGTATTAGTGTCGCCACTTAAAGATTGAGCGTTTCAGACAATGTTTTTGACCCAAATCCATATATTTTTATGTCCAAAACTCTTGTTTAACTTTTATTAAGCAAACCCTTAAGTATAAACACCAATCCGTACGTTAAAACCCCCCGTTTCAAGATCAAAACTCTAGTTTTTCACCAGAAACCCTAACTGAACATAAACAAAAGATTTAGAGCAATTCTTACCGTGTAATGGCTCTTTTTCCTTTTGCTTTCACTGTCGGAATGATTACCAACGAGTCCCATCCCTTTTACTTTTAGACCCTCGAGCCCTTAAACCTTTCCTTTTAGACCCCGAGCTTGCAAAATGAACAAAACGGGTTGTAGGATGTTACAATTAAAAAGACTGAAAAAAAGGATGCAAAGTTTGAATGGGGGTTAAAACAAGAAAATGCATTCCAAGAGCTGAAGGAAAGATTAACCCAAGCACCAACTTTGTCTTTATAAGAAGGGACTGAGGATCTGGTAGTTTATTATGATGCTTCTTATTTAGGTATGGAATGCGTACTAATGTAGCATGGTAAAGTCATTGCCTGTGCTTCACGACAGCTTAAACCCCATGAAGTTAACTACCCGACTCACGATTTAGAATTGGCTGCTTTGGTATTTGCACTAAAGATTTGGAGACACTACTTATATGGAGTCAAGTGCACCATCTATATAGATTATAAAATTTTGAAGTACTTCTTCGAGCAAAAAGATCTAAAGATGAGACAGTGAAGATGGTTAGAACTAATAAAATATTACGACTGCGAGATCCTGTATCACCCGGGAAAGGCTAGTGTAGTAGCCGATGCTTTAAGCTGCAAGGAGGAACATCCTCCATTAGGGTGAAGTCGTATAAATTGATAGTAACAGCCAATTTTATGACTCAGCTCAAGGGTGCATAAGCAAAAGCCTTAAACACAGAAAATGTTAAACAAGAAAAGTATTTGAAAGAAACGAGTGTGTAGTTAAGACTCGTTTGGGCCGCATGTGGGTACCACATATTGGTGAGTTTAGAATCAAAATTTTGAATGAAGCACATAAATCTCGTTATTGTATGCATCCGGGTACCACAAAAATGTGCCAGGGTCTGCGCAGAGATTACTGGTGGCCTGATATGAAATTTGATATAATGAAATATGTGGATAAGTGTTTGATATGTGCGCAAGTGAAAACAGAACATCAAAAGTGATATGGAAGATTACAGCCATTAGAAATTCAAGAATGGAAGTTGGAATACATCACCATGGACTTCATAACAAAGCTACCTAAGACAGGTAAAGGTTATGATAGCATATGGGTGATTGTTGATAGGTTGCTAAGAGTGTTCTCTTCTTGCCTATACGTGAGACTTATTCTTATAAAAAGTTAGCAGAATTGTTTATCAAAGGAATCGTCTCGCGGCATGGAGATTCAATTTCAATTGTCTCAGATAGAGATACGCATTTCACATCTTGTTTTTCGAAGAAGTTCTTTTAAGAAATTGGAACTACTATTAATCAGCACGACATATCATCCTCAGACAGACGGACAAAGTGAAAGAATTTTACAGACTCTTGAAGATATGTTGCGTGCATGCATTATTGATTTTGGCGAAAGTTGGGATAATCACTTGCCTCTGGTAGTGTACTCCAGATGGGACGACAACTCTTTTAGTTCAAGCGATGGTGGGTCTTCCACGAATGGTTTTGCTTTAGGTTCCTCCTTTTGGTCCATGACTATGAAATTCTGAGGCGCATGCTCGTTGTTTGAGAATTCTCCTGTGTCCTCAATCACAAATCCTTCTTTGATCGTTTCAGGTGCTTTTTCCTCCTCCGAGTCTTCTCCTTCATCAACCTCACCCGAGGATGTCTTGGATGTGGTAATTGATAAGAAGATCGAAACTATCTATAGTACAAGAATAATTATCTTGGTTGCTTGGGTATTGCATTGCTTTCCTCAGATCGAATGTAAATTGCTTCTTATCTATGTCTAGAGTCAATTTCCTCCCCACACGTAGATGAAAGTGAGTGACGTGGTTAGAAACGGTCACCCAAGGATGAGAGGGGTGTCGAGTCCTCCTTGAAAATTGACAATCACGAAGTCCATTGGAAATACAAACTCGTTAATTTGAACTATCACATCGTAGGCTACCCCTATCGGATATCTGATTGTTCTATCAGGAAGGTGGATTCCTAATTACGTGGGCTACAATTCTTTTAGTTCCAACTTCTCATAGATGGATGTGGGTAGCACATTGATGTTGATTTATAAATCAGCAAGGGCGCACCCTTGATGTATTTTGTTTAGAACACAGGGAATTGCCAGGTGGTTGGGAAGATGCTTTCCTTGAAAAACTGTTATAGGTCATTTTACAGCTAGGGTTCCTGGATCTTCGACGTACTTCGGTATCCTGACAGGTTTTAGTATCCTTAATTTCTGTATTATCTAACCGTTGTATCTTTCTTCTGTCTTGACCAATACGCAGGTAAAAGTGCGAAGTCAAATTCATCCCTGAAGAATCACTCTTGAAGTCAAAGAGAACGTGTAGAAGACGCATGGATTGGCCTCCAACGGTCATATTTGAAGACTAAGTCGATTATGGGATTCTCGGATAGTTAGTTAGCATAATCTCTGTATATAATCAGCAGCTTGGTCGATTAGAAAACACACAACAACGCACTTAGCAATAGAATACACTCACAATTACTCTGTAACACTCACAGCTCGATCATTTTCTGCTCAATACTTGTAATTCTTTATTATTTATTGAAGAAACGTGGTAGGGGCCGATTGTCACCTCCCGAGGTTTTATGCTGAAGATCCTGAACTATCAAGGGCTTTCCTCGTAAACATCCGTGCCACTCTTTACGTTTTTATATCATTTTACATTGAATTTACAGGCACACTACCTCACAAACGAAATTTGGTTACAAAGTTAGTTTACATAATTTTTACCCAAAATAATTTGGCGCCCACTGTGGGGCAAGTGGTGCTTTTCATCTTCAAATCGTTACTAAAATTTGTGTTCAATCACTATCTTTCAAAGCTATTCTCAAAAATGTTGTCCCAATCCAAAAATATTTCTGTTTCTGCTCCATCTTCGAGCTCTAGGTTGGTCAACCCTATTCCTCCTCCATTTCAAAAAAGTGTTAATCAGCCGAAGAAAACTACTCTTGCGGGTTTTTCGGGATTAGAAAAACCTGGTGGTGGACCTGTGATCGTATCAAACAATGATATCCTCGATCTATTATCGGAGATGAAACAACAAATGGAACAACAGAGGAAGACTAACCAAGCGCTATTTCGGGAGATCGAGAAGGTTAAGGAATCGAAGAAACCAGTGGAAGTGACGACCCCGCTGCAACCAAGGGTCTTGGATTTCAATTATTCAGGATCCTCAGAAATCCACAAGGGAGATTTCCTTCCCATACAAATAGGGATTACTGCAGTTGGCCCTACCCCGGCTGTCAGAGTTACGACAAATCAGGATTTTGGAGTTACTCCGGGATCATCGTTCCGAAATCCTGAACGGTAACACATTCAATCAATTTTCAAATACTAACGAATTTATGCAGGAGACAGGAATAACTCCGTCCATGGCCAAGGAGTTAAAGAAGTTGAGAGAGATGATCTCCAGTGTACCGGGTGTGGTCCAACCTATACCGGAAATGTCCTCTACCAGTCACAGGATCTCCAGATTCGCTCCACCGTTATGTGATGCTGAGATCCCCAAGCGCTTCCAGACTCCTAACATGAAGTTGTACGATGGGACTACGGATCCTGAGGAGCACGTCGCGCAGTATAGGGAACGGATGGAGATAAACCCCATTCCCTTGGACCTAAAGGAAGCCTGCTTATGCAAAGGCTTCGGCTCTACCTTGACAAGATTAACAAGTGACTTATACAGGATAATTCAAAATCCCTGTGAATCCCTCTGAGACTATGTCAGCAAATTTGGTCGGGAATCCCTGGATATCCCGAACCTTGACGTTGCCACTGCAGTCCAGGCCTTCAAGATGGGACTACAGAAGGATTTTCAATTTTACAAAGACCATGTTATGAATCCTTGCAGGAACCTTGATGTAGTCAGGAACTGGGCATTGAGGTTTATTAGGCTGGAAGATGATAAAAATATCCAGCAGAGGGTGAATGCTCCGACAAGCTACACTCAACCTAACCGGAAAGCTGAACCTGCACCTTTCAGGTCGTACAGATCCAAGCCGTATTCTAAGCCGGACAATCACAGGGTCAATGCTGTAGAAGACGACGAGGACGAGGAAGAATATCCTAAGTTGTCTGAATAATGTTTTTCTCTTGATACAACTGGTTTGCTATTTGCTATGTAGGATCTTGGAGAAAAAGCCAGATGGCCTCGTAAGTTTGAGAGGAACTCAGGGGGAAAGGACAAGTCCAAGTGGTGTGCATTCCACGAAGACTTTGGCTATATAACTGAGGATTGTATTGCTTTGCGGAAGGAGATAAGCTATCTCCTGAGCAAAGGATATCTCAAAGAAATTCTGGGCAAAGGAAAGAACAAGACCAAGGATCCTCACAGGATCCCGCAGAGAGAAAAATCCCCATCACCAGACGCCAAGGTAATAGGTTTTATATCTAGTGGATCTAATATTTGTGTTACTTCTTACTCTGCAGCAAAAAGAAATGCCAAAGAAGCAAAAACAGAGAACGGGGACAGACCTATCAAAACCTCCAACTTAACTGAAGAAATAGTGATCTGTTTCGACGAACAGGACAGAGATGGCGTACAACATCCTCATCACGATGGCCTGGTGATTACGCTATACATCGCAAACCACTTCATACGCAGGATACTGATCGACGGAGGAAGTTTTGTAAACATTTTCCAGCATGAAGTCCTAAAAAGAATAGGGATTCCGGATTCTGAGATCATCTCTAAGTCCTTAGTATTAGTAGGATTCAGTGGAGAGGTTAAGAACACTGTAGGTGAAATAAAGCTACCAATCTACATCGAGAGGGTAAACTCTATACAAAAATTTTGTGTCATTGATTATTTATCTTGCTATAACATTATTCTAGGAAGACCCTGGATACACGACATGAAAGCAGTACCCTCAACATATCACCAATGTGTCAAGATGCCGACCCATTGGGGAGTGGTGAAGATCAACAACGATCAACAAGAAGCCAAAAACTGTTACACTTCTTCAATGAAAACCTCTGTCAAAAATAGGCAAGCATAGCAATTAACGAAGCAGGCCAAGGATGTTCTGGAAACTAAAGAACAGGATGTTAAAGAAGTATCCCTGGATGCTGAGAATCCAGATATAAAGATCCTGGTAAGGAGCAATATCCCTAAGGATATTAAAGAAGATATCCTGAATTTCCCGAGGGGCAGAAAAGCAACCTTCGCTTGGAAGTACGAAGACATGACAGGTATATCCAAAAATATCATAACTCATAAACTTGGAATTGATAAAAGTTTCAGGCCAATACATCAAAAGAGAGGAAATTTTCTCCTGAGAGAAACATGATTATCCAAGAAGAGGTGGAAAGACTTCTCAAGTCTGGAATGATAAGGGAAGTAAAATTCCCAAGGTGGGTAGCCAATGTGGTGGTAGTCCAGAAGAAGAACGGGAAGTGGAGAGTTTGTGTATATTACACAGACCTAAACAAAGCATGTCCTAAAGTCCCTTTCCCATTACCACACATAGACTCGATGGTGGACGCTACAGAAGGCCACAAAATCCTGACTTTTATGTATGCCTCTTCAGGATTTCAACAGATCCAAATGGAACCATCGGATCAGGAAGACACGACATTCATGACCCCGACAGGTATTTATTGTTACACAGCTATGCCATTTGGTCTTAAAAATGCAGGTGCCACATATCAAAGACTGGTAAATATGATGTTCAAAGACAAGATTGGGGACACTATGGAAGTCTATATAGACGACATGGTGATAAAATCAAAGAAAGCTAAGGATCATCTCCGGGATCTCAGAGATGCATTTGATATCCTGGACCAATATAATATGAAGCTGAACCCTTCGAAATGTCACTTAGGAGTGGGGGCAGGAAAGTTCTTGGGCTACATGGTGACCAAGAGAGGAATAGAAGCCAACCTAGAACAAATCAAAGTTATCATCAATCTAAAATCCCCAGCAAATACTAAGGATGTCCAGAGACTGACCGACAGAGTAGCAGCACTCAACAGATTTATATCAAGATCCTCAGAAAAGTGCAAGGAATTCTACGACATCCTGAAGAAAAACAAGAATTTGAATGGGAAGAGAAGCATGAACAAGCACTCCAATCATTGAAGGAATACTTGTCAACAACTCCTCTACTGATGAAACCAGAAGACGGTGAACCGTTATCCCTATACTTGGCAGTATCCCGAGGCACCGTAAGTGCTGTATTAGTCAAGGATCATGAGGGACAGCAGCATCCGGTATACTATGTAAGTAAAAGTTTGCTATCAGCAGAAACCAGGTATTCTCATTTAGAAAAGTTAATTTTAGCTTTAATAATGGCATCAACTAAACTAATACATTATTTTGAAACTCATGTTATTCATGTTAAGACTAACTACCCTATTAAGTGTGTCTTAAGAAAGCCAGAGATGTCAGGAAGGATGGCTAAATGGTCAGTCAAGCTTAGCGCCTATGACCTCATATACGAACCTAGAACATCAATAAAGTCTCAGGCACTGGTGGACTTTGTGGCAGATTTCAGCAGTGATATCCAACACGAAGCAGATCTTGAAGTCCAACAACTAGAAGAGTCGAAGGACGAATGAACCTTATTCACTGATGATGCATCAAATGTAAGAGGAACAAGTCTGTGAATCATATTAAAATCGCCACAAGGGGACATATTACCCCAATCCATAAGCTGTGAGTTTCAGGCTACAAATAATGAAACAGAATATGAGGCGCTGATAGCAGGAATACAATTAGCCATGGATATCAAGATCAGGTATCTTCAGGTATTTGTAGACTCATTGTTAATTGCTAATCATTTCAATGGTTCATATGCAGTAAAAGGTGAGAAGTTAGCAAAATATCTCACAATAGTTAGGCAACTATCCATAAAATTCAAAACTTTTAACATTACACAGGTTCCTAGAGAAGATAACGCTGAGGCTGATGCCTTAGCAAACCTTGCTTCAGCTCTTAGAGTACCGAAAGGTACCAAAATACCTATCATACACATTCTGAGCCCAACAATCGAGAAGGTGAATGAAGTATCCAACACTGAAGAAGAATCAGACATTCGGGATCTTGAACCTATTCCAGGATCCTGGATTTCACCTATTAATAAATACTTGCAGGATGGTGAAATCCCAAGTGATGAAAAGAACCACAAGGCTTTTCGCATGAGAATGTCTCGTTTATAATGTTTGAAAATATTTTGTATAGAAAATCAATTGCAGGTCCATATTTAAGGTGCCTGGAGGATCTTGAAGCACGAGAAGTCCTCAAAGATCTACATAAAGGAGATTGTGGTAACCACACCGGGGACAGAGCGTTATTTTCAAGGATCCTGAGGACAAGATATTACTGGCCTACCATGAGGAAAGATGTTGTGACTTACTCTCAAAAGTGTGACGCTTGCTAGAGGCATAGTAACATACTCCATCAACCGGCCGAACCTTTATACCCAATTATCTCTCCGTGGCCATTTATGAAGTGGGGAATGGATATCGTTGGCAAACTTCCCAAAGCACCAGGAGGAAAGGTCTTTATGCTAGCAATGACGGATTACTTCTCTAAATGGATCGAAGCTGAGGGATTTGTCCAAGTTAGAGAGAAAGAAGTCATCTCCTTCATCAAGCGTAATATCCTGACGAGATTTGGGATCCCGACGGAAATAATTTGTGACAATGGATCTCAGTTCATTGGCAAACGAACAACTGACTTCTATGCCAGCTGGGGAATCAGAATGATAACTTCTACCCCAGTACATCCTCAAGCTAATGGACAAGCAGAATCTAGCAACAAGATCATCGTTAACAACCTCAAGAAGAGATTAGGAGCAAAGAAAGGAAGATGGGCCGAAGAGCTGCCGTTTGTACTTTGGGCAGATAGGACAACCAATAAAACCGCGACAGGGTAGACTCCATTCTCCTTGGTATTTGGAACTGAAGCAATGATACCAACAGAGATGGTTATCCCTACTGCCAGAACCAATCTCCAATCTTCAGATACCAACGACGAAGCTTTTGCTCAGGATCTCGACACTGTGGATGAGCTCAGGGATCTTGCCAAAGTTCGCATTGTAGCTTACCAGCAAAGAATAGCAAAATCATATAACAAAAACATAAGGGTTAGAAGATTCCAAGCTGGTGATATCGTATTAAGAAAGGCATTCCAAAATACTACCAATCTCAATGATGGAAAGCTTGCACCAAAATGGGAAGGCCCATACTTGATTGATTCAGAAGCAGGTAAAGGAGCTTATTAGTTGGCTACTATAGAAGGACATATCCTGCCAAGATCCTGGAACGCTATCCATCTCAAAACCTACTTTATGTAAAGGTAGAACTTAAATTCTAACTAAAACAGGTATGTCTTCTATCCCTGACTATTTTTATATTAATTACTCTTGATCAAAGTACTGACTTGAGCGTCGGAGGGGTGTTAGCCAGGCTAACACCCACCGTCACCAAGATTTCCAGTTTTGCAGGAAATACCTCCAGGGATCCCGACAGAAGATAGAGATTGGCCGTCTCTCCTAAGTTTGGGTATCCTCAAATACCTCAAAGGTTTAAACGGCTTTCGCCTTTCTAAGTATTGGGTTAATACACCCCGCCAGGAGCGCGCGATATTCAAGTATAGTTCAAGGTGGTGCGACCAGTCCATGTAACAATGGCTGATAATTTCATCATTGTTGGCTATATCTTGAATGCTACGATAGTAACAGACGTGTTACTCCTAAGGTTTTTAGCATTTTCATGCTAACTTAAGTTTGGCTTAGCCCACGTTATTATGGCTTGGCTCACGTTATTCTGGCTTGGCCCACGATTCTAAATTGTTACAGATATTTAACACTTACGTGTTAACTCAAAAACTTAGCATCAATATGCTGAATCAGGATCCTTAAATGAGTTGAAGACTAATAAGGATCCCGAAGTGTATTTACTAAGCCTATGACATATTCTACGACTGGACATTGGGGACAACTAATAGTTGTTATACTTCATGCTGATTCGGTATATATATATATATATATATATATATATATATATATATATATATATATATCCAACTTCGTACTCAGCAAAGGTATGTGTTGCTAACTTTTCGATTACAAGAAGATCTGAAAGCTGAATGACTAAGTCATGATACGTATGGTACTCTTATTTAACCTCATTTATTAAAACCAAATTATGAAGGATCCGAGATCCTGAAAGTATGTTCAAACCTATTTTTCTAATTTTTAATCAACTCAGGATCCTGATTTTGAAAAATATATCAAGGCAACCAAACGAAAATCATGGCAAATAGTCATCAATCATCTACTAACATTTAAAGTGCAAGAAAAGAAAGTGATCCAGGCTTCATCCAAAACCTGGACCCATCCACCCAGAGTCACAAACTGTCAAATTGTCTATCCCATGACAGGGATCCCAAAAGCAAGAAAGTCAAATTGTTCAACAAACCTACAGGATCAAAGTTAAAGACATAGAACCACAGGAATCACAAATACAGGACTCAGACCTTCTCTTCTTTGCCTTCATCGTCCTGACCGGCCGGCTTCTCAACCATCTTTGCAGAGCCCTCCACCTCAGATTCAACAGTTACTTTGACTTCGTCCTCTTTTGGGATCGGTTCTCCGCTCAACTCAGCAACCAATTTCTTCCAGCCCTGCACGTCCCACTTAGCTTGATCGAAGTTCTTATCAGCAGCCTCCATAGCCATCTTGATCCTAGCTTGAAATATAGAGATTGCGGCTGAATTCTTAGCTTGCTCATATGATTCTTCAAGATCTGGGGAATGCTTGGCGTTAGCCTCCTCTAACTCCGTTTTCACCCGACTCGGCACCTTGGCATCCTCTGCCATCCTCTTGTACTTAGCAGCTACTATTTTTTGTAGATCAACGACCATTTGTTTAGCTTCATTGGATTCTTTTGTGAGTGATTCATAGCACCTGGTCATTTGCTCTAAACCCTACAAAGAGTATGTCAGAATTTCCTTAAATTGGATTCAGGATCCTGGATATTGGGAAGATCTTACCAAATGGCCAAGGACATGGAGCTTCTTGTAGGCATCGGCATAATCCATCCCCTCATAGATAGCAGCATCGGCAGCCTCACAAGGTTTCCTCTTTTTACCTACGGAGATCTTGGGACGTGAAGTTGGAATTTCAGGATTGGAAGCTTCAGGGATCGGCTGTTCTTTCTTGACTACCTTACCTCGGGACACCATGCTATCAATATCTTCGAGGGAGAATCGAGAAATTGACTTACGGACACCTGTGACAGAATTATGGGTTAAATTTCTATACTCCTGATTAACTAACCTTCAAATAAATCTTTCTATTCCTTTATCAGGTACGACTTATAATTCAGGGATAATCCAGGAAGCATATAAATGCTAGTAGGAGAAATTATTCTTACCTGAAGACATGCTAGGTTCGGAATACTGAGTATTGAAACTGGCTTCACTAATGGTGGACTTGACGCAAAACGATCTCTCCGCCACATATATTTCCAATAATGCCTCAATTCTTTTATCTGTATCACTCCTTGCAGGAACTAATTCAGCAAACTTTGGAGCTGTACAAAGGTAAAGCAAAATCATTAGCAACAGGTGGGATATAACATGAGCTACATGGATCCTAACAACTTCCTACCCTTCTTATCCCATTCCAGCGGCAGAAGATTCCCATCAGGAATTGAATCACTCCTGACAAAGAAGAATTTCCCCTTCCAGTCAGAATCATTTTGGGTGGCTTTCGGAATCAAATGAGTTTGCCCAGACTTGAGCTGAAGAACGAATCGAGAAGAACCATGGGTTCTCAAATTATGGACAGAAGCTACTCAGGGACGCCAATGGTCAGAGAATGAGAACGACTCAGCCTTTCAAGAGTAGCCAGGATTCTCCAAACCATCGACATGATTTGGGTATAGCAAAGACCAGTGAGTTTGAAAAACTCAGTGATGAGTGGAGGAAAAGGATATGACAGACCCAAAGAAAAATGATAGCTATGAAAGCAAACCCATGTTTTAGAAATCAAATCCGCTTTTGTTCTAGAATCGAAGGGCCTAAAAACGGTTTTTTGAGGAAATATATTGTTTGATTTCAAGAATTTGATCTCTGAATCAGTGAAAGAACAGAGTGATCAAGGATCCCCTGATCAGTAAAGTCCTTTATTGTTTCGGTGATGATATAGGAAGCCGATCTAGTTATTTTCTTACCCATAGTGGTGAAAGATTAGGAGAAAGAAAACAAAGATTTTCGGAAGATATTTTATCTGTTATAACTTGAAGAAGATGGGAATGAGAGAGAATGAGTAACAATGAATATATTCAGAAGGTTGCAACGGATAAATTGCATTGGTATTCGTAAACATCTCTTCAGGACCCTATCTTCATTTACCATTTGAATTTTGAAATTTTTACAGATGTCGATAAGTGTTTAACAACTGTTAAAATTTATGGACAATTGTTATGGGTCATTTTACAACCAGGGATCCTGGATCTTCGACGTACTTCGGTATCCTGACAGGTTTCGGTATCCTTAATTTCTGTATTATCTAACCGTTGTATCTTTCTTCTATCTTGACCAATACGCAGGTAAAACGTGTGAAGTCAAATTCATCCATGAAGAATCGCTCTTGAAGTCAAAGAGAACGTGTAGAAGACGCGTGGATTGGCCTCCAACGGTCATATTTGAAGACTAAGTCAATTCCGGGATTCTCGGATAGTTAGTTAGCATAATCTCTATATATAATCAGTAGATTGGTTTATTAGAAAACACACAACAACGCACTTAGCAATAGAACACACTCGCAATTACTCTGTAGCACTCATAGCTCGATCATTTGCTGCTCAATACTTGTAATTCTTTATCATTTATTGAAGAAACGAGGCAGGTGCCGATTGTCACCTCCCGAGGTTTTATGCTGGAGATCCTGAACGATCAAGGGCTTTCCTCGTAAACATCTGTGTCACTCTTTACGTTTTTACATTGATTTTACAAGCACACTACCTCACAAATGAAATTTGGTTACAAAGTTAGTTTACATGATTTTTACCCAAAACAAAAACAACGGAACATTCCTCATTTATCGTGATATGAGGATTTTCTTCTAACATGATGATGTAGTGCAAAGCATACATGTTATTTCCTTTGTATTCGTGCGTTCTTATATAGTTTCGTATTCGTTTTTAGTCATTTTAGTGTACATTTGGGTGTTTGTTATGTTTACAGGAGCTCGTGTGAAGTATAAAGCGATATCATGAAGAAACCGAGCACGAGAGTGAAGCCGGAGAATAAAAGTCAAAAATATTGAAAATTAGTCCTTCGCGGTACGCGAAGAGGTAGTTATGATCCCTCGTGGTACGCGAGGAGTTCCAGAAATTGGCCCGACTATTTTGTTCCTCGCGGTACGCGAGGAACCCAGGAAAACCCTTCGTGGTACGCGAGGGCCTAGAAAATCCGCAGAAAGCCCTAATTCAACTTTATATCAAATTGTGATGCCATTATTCAGAGAGTTCGATCTTTTGGCTGTCATAAGAGTTCTAAGGGGCGATTTTAGGAGCTTGGAAGTGAAATCAAGTGAAAGTTTAAAGCTTTTGGATTCCGGGTTCGTTAGATTAGCGTATTCGGTTTTCAAGATTCAATCTTTATCTTTGTTTTCTGTGTTTGAACCCATGTTTATGCTTATTTACTTCTGTTTGAATGATTTAAGTATGATTCTTCATTAAAACTTTAATACTGCCTGGGTCATTGATGAATACATGTTAAAGTCTTGATTTTTATCGGTTTTTGGATTCAATTGTTGGATTCATGAATTTGTAAAGACCTTGGATTGATTATTATGGTGAATATGCATGTTTAGATCTGTTTTGCAATTGATTATAAGTTCCGTATGTTATTTGTGGATGTCTTCCAGTTTCAATAGCCTATCTAGATCATAGACTTTGTGTTTGTGGTTGTTTGTATGGTTTGCTAGACGTAGTAGCCATAGGAGTTGTAGTTAAGAGTTCAATAGATCTGAGTGTTCATCTTATCTTGATACCCGAAAGGTGAGAGGTAATCGGTTAGTCTTCGTCATTAGGATTCCGAGTGTGAATTGTCTGAGAGAAGGTTCCCTTAGGTTCCTAGTGATTGTTGCTAGTCCGAGTAATAGCTTGTTGATCTGAGATTACCCCGTGCATCTTTGATGTATTGTGGACATTGAGACCGAGAGGTGATTTTTGTTTTGGGTACATTGTCATTGTTAGAGAGACTGAAAGGTAATCCGACTATCTGGTGAGTTTATTGCATCTTTAGGTTTCTTAGTTGGTAACACCCTGAGAGAGATTAGGGATCCACTAGGTTGTCTAGAGCTGTTATCCTTAGATACCCAGATCCTTCATAGTTTCCATAACCGGTAGAAGTCAGTGCTTTGCAAGTAGGATTCCGACCTAGGTGGTATTCTTCCCATTCCTGATATTCCCGAGTTCTTGTGTTTGATTGTTAGAGTCGATCTTTAGTATTCTGCATTATAAGTTTAATCAGTAGTGTAGAAAACTCCCCAAATCAATCATCTTTAGTCCGAGTCAGAGTCTAGAAAGAGCGACTTGTCAACTAAAGCTACCTGAGGAACCAAAAGACATTCCACATCTACAGAAGTGTATAGTGGTAAGACTGCTCAAGAACCTTTGAAAAAGATAGAGGTTGACAAGAAACTAATATATGTCGAAGAACCTGTAAGGGTCTAGACCTAAGGAGAAGTAGTTACAAGTATTAGTGCAATGGAGGCACAGAAATGGATCGAAGATGATCTGAGAGAGTGAGGAAGAAATGAGAAAGAACTACCCTCAAATTTAACAGGTTTCGAAGACGAAACCTAATTTAAGGGGGGGAGAGTTGGAACATCCCAAAACTCCTAAATATAAGATGGGACACGTGTCGGTTGAGAAACGTGGCCTAAGAACCTAACCGAGTACGAAACGGGAAGACTACTCGCCCGGAAATAGACCAAAACTTCATATAGGCATATCCCGAGCTAGAAAATGAGTCACGGGAGCCATAATATATGAAAATGGGGTGTTTCGATGAGGAGAATACGAAAATAAGGTATGTCAGACCGATATCCTAAGTATAACGGTCCGACATGTGTTGCTAAAGCATTTCGGGAAGCTTTGACAGGTGTTTTGATGACTCACCACCCACGTTGGACCGATATGCTTTACACATCGGTCCGACACGGAGACGTCGGACCGATATGATTTACACGTCGGTCCGATATGGAGACGTTGGACCGATATGGATTACACGTCGGTCCGATATGTGCCGCAGAAGCAAAAAAAGAAGTTTTGACGCGTGTCACCGACTTCATCCGAAGTCGGACCGACTTGGGATGACATGTCGGTCCGACATGGGTCCATTTCAGCCTATAAATAGATGTCATGAGCCGTAAGTTGTGAAACATCAAACACACAAACACCACAATACACATAAACACTCTGAGAAGGATTAGAAGATCCGGTGCGGCGCGTATAAGTGCGAGAGCGGTACGCTGCGAGTGTGGTTCGGATCTGGAGAGACGTTTAAGCGAGGAACGAGCGTAAGAAACGGACCGAGACTATAGTAAGTACACTCGACCCGTACCTTAGATAAATGTTTATGTGAATTATGTGATTATGCGTTATGTGCTATATGTGGAACTAAGGTACGAGGAAATAAAAGAAGGTAATTGGGATTAGTCTAAACACTAAACAGAAATAATGGAGTAGCCACGACGTATTCAAGGGGTGGTGGATACGCCGCTAGTACTTCCTATATATAAATCTCTTGGTACTCCGTGGTGAAACCATTATGAATGTTTAGGGGTATATACTAAAAGACAGTAATGAAAATATAGTAAACGTACGGGAGAACTTCCAACCGGTGTGTAGTTATCTGACAAACAGAATGTTCTATCTATGGAAAGAGTGGTGTATAAATCTCTCCTAGACCCGTCACTCTTTCCTAGGAACATCTATGTTGGAGGTACTACTCTGGGAGGATAATCACCCCAGTTTATAATATATGATAAATATGAATAAAGGAAGGCTTAATTCCAAATAAAGGAATATATGTGATGTATTATAGGGGTGGTGGGTACGCCGCTGGTACACCCTATATATAAACCTCTTTAATGCATCATAGAGACGCCTTTAGGAAGAATTAGAGCAAGGATTGGATAAAAGCATGAGGAAGTCATGCTATCAAATAAATGATGAGAAATGCTTAACCTGAAGTAAAGGCGTATTAATGAGACGTTAAAGGGGTGGTGGATACGCCGCTGGTACTTCTTATATATAAACCTCTTTAACGTAACATGATGAAACATTTGTAAGGGACTAGAGTAAGAGTTAAGATAAAAGCATAAATAGATCATGCCACAAAATGATAATTTGTTGGAAAGCTTAATTCTAAGTAAAGGAGAATTTATGGGACGTTAAAGGGGTGGTGGATACGCCACAGGTACTTTCTATATATAAACCTCTTTAACGTAACATGGAGAAACCTTTATAAGGAATTAGAGCAAAGATGAATATGAAAGTATGACGAGAGGTTATGCTATATGTACGAATATGCAATGTGTGTTAAACGTGAATATGTGAATGCATGATAGATGATCATGCCGTATGTGTAAATATAAATGTATGATGGAAACGAGTCAAAGTCTTAAAATGGAATAACGGAGTACTCACGAAATGTTAAAGGGGTGGTGGATACGCCGCTGGTACTTCCTATATATAAGCCTCTTTAATGCGTCGTGGGGAAACTGTTACGAAGTTTTAAGGTGAGGACTGGTTAGGAATAAATTGGGAGGCTGTGAGTCTATGATACTCAAGATCCCAATGAAAAGATATGTCCAGCCTACGGGGCGAATCTCTAGAATGATTGGAAAAAGGTGCCGAGTCTACGAGACGGAAGGGCCTTAAATATGAGAATGGAAAGGTGCCCAGTCTATAGGCGGAAGGACCCGGTAGAGGTGCCTAGTCTATAAGGCGGAAGGACCTAAAATGAATGATAATAAAATATACGAATGACGTGACCTGAGGTATGTCCAGAGATGGTCACGGGGGCGCCGAGAGCCCAGGAAACTTGAACAATAAGAACCTAAAGGGTTCCTAATAAAATGAACGATGCAGTGTCCTAACTTAGTGAAATCTAATTCAAAAACGTTTTCCAAACACTGCAGGAAAGAAGCACATGGAATAAAGCTTCCTGAGGACGTGGCTGGTCGGAGTTGAAGAATCCCTATGTTACATAATATAATATGTTATGTAAAGACAATATTTATAATAAAATATACCTATATCACTTAGTGGCAAGGTTTTGAAAAATCTGGGACCGTTTCCCGCTATAAAACTCTGATAAATTAATATAGTAAAAGTATGGTGTTTCAGTCGCCCAACTGTGTCGCTGGTGACAGTGTCGCGAGTGACAGTTTCTCCTACACAGTGTCGCCATAACTTTCGTTATGGACTTAATGTCATCTCAGTTATGTCGACACTTAGTGTCGCCACTCCTAATCATTATTGGCGTCACCAATCAGCGATGCAACTTCCTCGATTGTCGTCACCTTGCCCACTTAACCCGCGACTAGTGTCGCCCTAAGAAATAGTGTCGCCGTATTAGTGTCGCCACTTAAAGATTGAGCGTTTCAGACAATGTTTTTGACCCAAATCCATATATTTTTATGTCCAAAACTCTTGTTTAACTTTTATTAAGCAAACCCTTAAGTATAAACACCAATCCGTACGTTAAAACCCCCCGTTTCAAGATCAAAACTCTAGTTTTTCACCAGAAACCCTAACTGAACATAAACAAAAGATTTAGAGCAATTCTTACCGTGTAATGGCTCTTTTTCCTTTTGCTTTCACTGTCGGAATGATTACCAACGAGTCCCATCCCTTTTACTTTTAGACCCTCGAGCCCTTAAACCTTTCCTTTTAGACCCCGAGCTTGCAAAATGAACAAAACGGGTTGTAGGATGTTACAATTAAAAAGACTGAAAAAAAGGATGCAAAGTTTGAATGGGGGTTAAAACAAGAAAATGCATTCCAAGAGCTGAAGGAAAGATTAACCCAAGCACCAACTTTGTCTTTATAAGAAGGGACTGAGGATCTGGTAGTTTATTATGATGCTTCTTATTTAGGTATGGAATGCGTACTAATGTAGCATGGTAAAGTCATTGCCTGTGCTTCACGACAGCTTAAACCCCATGAAGTTAACTACCCGACTCACGATTTAGAATTGGCTGCTTTGGTATTTGCACTAAAGATTTGGAGACACTACTTATATGGAGTCAAGTGCACCATCTATATAGATTATAAAATTTTGAAGTACTTCTTCGAGCAAAAAGATCTAAAGATGAGACAGTGAAGATGGTTAGAACTAATAAAATATTACGACTGCGAGATCCTGTATCACCCGGGAAAGGCTAGTGTAGTAGCCGATGCTTTAAGCTGCAAGGAGGAACATCCTCCATTAGGGTGAAGTCGTATAAATTGATAGTAACAGCCAATTTTATGACTCAGCTCAAGGGTGCACAAGCAAAAGCCTTAAACACAGAAAATGTTAAACAAGAAAAGTATTTGAAAGAAACGAGTGTGTAGTTAAGACTCGTTTGGGCCGCATGTGGGTACCACATATTGGTGAGTTTAGAATCAAAATTTTGAATGAAGCACATAAATCTCGTTATTGTATGCATCCGGGTACCACAAAAATGTGCCAGGGTCTGCGCAGAGATTACGGGTGGCCTGATATGAAATTTGATATAATGAAATATGTGGATAAGTGTTTGATATGTGCGCAAGTGAAAACAGAACATCAAAAGTGATATGGTAGATTACAGCCATTAGAAATTCAAGAATGGAAGTTGGAATACATCACCATGGACTTCATAACAAAGCTACCTAAGACAGGTAAAGGTTATGATAGCATATGGGTGATTGTTGATAGGTTGCTAAGAGTGTTCTCTTCTTGCCTATACGTGAGACTTATTCTTATAAAAAGTTAGCAGAATTGTTTATCAAAGGAATCGTCTCGCGGCATGGAGATTCAATTTCAATTGTCTCAGATAGAGATACGCATTTCACATCTTGTTTTTCGAAGAAGTTCTTTTAAGAAATTGGAACTACTATTAATCAGCACGACATATCATCCTCAGACAGACGGACAAAGTGAAAGAATTTTACAGACTCTTGAAGATATGTTGCGTGCATGCATTATTGATTTTGGCGAAAGTTGGGATAATCACTTGCCTCTGGTAGTGTACTCCAGATGGGACGACAACTCTTTTAGTTCAAGCGATGGTGGGTCTTCCACGAATGGTTTTGCTTTAGGTTCCTCCTTTCGGTCCATGACTATGAAATTCTGAGGCCCATGCTCGTTGTTTGAGAATTCTCCTGTGTCCTCAATCACAAATCCTTCTTTGATCGTTTCAGGTGCTTTTTCCTCCTCCGAGTCTTCTCCTTCATCAACCTCACCCGAGGATGTCTTGGATGTGGTAATTGATAAGAAGATCGAAACTATCTATAGTACAAGAATAATTATCTTGGTTGCTTGGGTATTGCATTGCTTTCCTCAGATCGAATGTAAATTGCTTCTTATCTATGTCTAGAGTCAATTTCCTCCCCACACGTAGATGAAAGTGAGTGACGTGGTTAGAAACGGTCACCCAAGGATGAGAGGGGTGTCGAGTCCTCCTTGAAAATTGACAATCACGAAGTCCATTGGAAATACAAACTCGTTAATTTGAACTATCACATCGTAGGCTACCCCTATCGGATATCTGATTGTTCTATCAGGAAGGTGGATTCCTAATTACGTGGGCTACAATTCTTTTAGTTCCAACTTCTCATAGATGGATGTGGGTAGCACATTGATGTTGATTTATAAATCAGCAAGGGCGCACCCTTGATGTATTTTGTTTAGAACACAGGGAATTGCCAGGTGGTTGGGAAGATGCTTTCCTTGAAAAACTGTTATAGGTCATTTTACAGCTAGGGTTCCTGGATCTTCGACGTACTTCGGTATCCTGACAGGTTTTAGTATCCTTAATTTCTGTATTATCTAACCGTTGTATCTTTCTTCTGTCTTGACCAATACGCAGGTAAAAGTGCGAAGTCAAATTCATCCCTGAAGAATCACTCTTGAAGTCAAAGAGAACGTGTAGAAGACGCATGGATTGGCCTCCAACGGTCATATTTGAAGACTAAGTCGATTATGGGATTCTCGGATAGTTAGTTAGCATAATCTCTGTATATAATCAGCAGCTTGGTCGATTAGAAAACACACAACAACGCACTTAGCAATAGAATACACTCACAATTACTCTGTAACACTCACAGCTCGATCATTTTCTGCTCAATACTTGTAATTCTTTATTATTTATTGAAGAAACGTGGTAGGGGCCGATTGTCACCTCCCGAGGTTTTATGCTGAAGATCCTGAACTATCAAGGGCTTTCCTCGTAAACATCCGTGCCACTCTTTACGTTTTTATATCATTTTACATTGAATTTACAGGCACACTACCTCACAAACGAAATTTGGTTACAAAGTTAGTTTACATAATTTTTACCCAAAATAATTTGGCGCCCACCGTGGGGCAAGTGGTGCTTTTCATCTTCAAATCGTTACTAAAATTTGTGTTCAATCACTATCTTTCAAAGCTATTCTCAAAAATGTTGTCCCAATCCAAAAATATTTCTGTTTCTGCTCCATCTTCGAGCTCTAGGTTGGTCAACCCTATTCCTCCTCCATTTCAAAAAAGTGTTAATCAGCCGAAGAAAACTACTCTTGCGGGTTTTTCGGGATTAGAAAAACCTGGTGGTGGACCTGTGATCGTATCAAACAATGATATCCTCGATCTATTATCGGAGATGAAACAACAAATGGAACAACAGAGGAAGACTAACCAAGCGCTATTTCGGGAGATCGAGAAGGTTAAGGAATCGAAGAAACCAGTGGAAGTGACGACCTCGCTGCAACCAAGGGTCTTGGATTTCAATTATTCAGGATCCTCAGAAATCCACAAGGGAGATTTCCTTCCCATACAAATAGGGATTACTGCAGTTGGCCCTACCCCGGCTGTCAGAGTTACGACAAATCAGGATTTTGGAGTTACTCCGGGATCATCGTTCCGAAATCCTGAACGGTAACACATTCAATCAATTTTCAAATACTAACGAATTTATGCAGGAGACAGGAATAACTCCGTCCATGGCCAAGGAGTTAAAGAAGTTGAGAGAGATGATCTCCAGTGTACCGGGTGTGGTCCAACCTATACCGGAAATGTCCTCTACCAGTCACAGGATCTCCAGATTCGCTCCACCGTTATGTGATGCTGAGATCCCCAAGCGCTTCCAGACTCCTAACATGAAGTTGTACGATGGGACTACGGATCCTGAGGAGCACGTCGCGCAGTATAGGGAACGGATGGAGATAAACCCCATTCCCTTGGACCTAAAGGAAGCCTGCTTATGCAAAGGCTTCGGCTCTACCTTGACAAGATTAACAAGTGACTTATACAGGATAATTCAAAATCCCTGTGAATCCCTCCGAGACTATGTCAGCAAATTTGGTCGGGAATCCCTGGATATCCCGAACCTTGACGTTGCCACTGCAGTCCAGGCCTTCAAGATGGGACTACAGAAGGATTTTCAATTTTACGAAGACCATGTTATGAATCCTTGCAGGAACCTTGATGTAGTCAGGAACTGGGCATTGAGGTTTATTAGGCTGGAAGATGATAAAAATATCCAGCAGAGGGTGAATGCTCCGACAAGCTACACTCAACCTAACCGGAAAGCTGAACCTGCACCTTTCAGGTCGTACAGATCCAAGCCGTATTCTAAGCCGGACAATCACAGGGTCAATGCTGTAGAAGACGACGAGGACGAGGAAGAATATCCTAAGTTGTCTGAATAATGTTTTTCTCTTGATACAACTGGTTTGCTATTTGCTATGTAGGATCTTGGAGAAAAAGCCAGATGGCCTCGTAAGTTTGAGAGGAACTCAGGGGGAAAGGACAAGTCCAAGTGGTGTGCATTCCACGAAGACTTTGGCTATATAACTGAGGATTGTATTGCTTTGCGGAAGGAGATAAGCTATCTCCTGAGCAAAGGATATCTCAAAGAAATTCTGGGCAAAGGAAAGAACAAGACCAAGGATCCTCACAGGATCCCGCAGAGAGAAAAATCCCCATCACCAGACGCCAAGGTAATAGGTTTTATATCTAGTGGATCTAATATTTGTGTTACTTCTTACTCTGCAGCAAAAAGAAATGCCAAAGAAGCAAAAACAGAGAACGGGGACAGACCTATCAAAACCTCCAACTTAACTGAAGAAATAGTGATCTGTTTCGACGAACAGGACAGAGATGGCGTACAACATCCTCATCACGATGGCCTGGTGATTACGCTATACATCGCAAACCACTTCATACGCAGGATACTGATCGACGGAGGAAGTTTTGTAAACATTTTCCAGCATGAAGTCCTAAAAAGAATAGGGATTCCGGATTCTGAGATCATCTCTAAGTCCTTAGTATTAGTAGGATTCAGTGGAGAGGTTAAGAACACTGTAGGTGAAATAAAGCTACCAATCTACATCGAGAGGGTAAACTCTATACAAAAATTTTGTGTCATTGATTATTTATCTTGCTATAACATTATTCTAGGAAGACCCTGGATACACGACATGAAAGCAGTACCCTCAACATATCACCAATGTGTCAAGATGCCGACCCATTGGGGAGTGGTGAAGATCAACAACGATCAACAAGAAGCCAAAAACTGTTACACTTCTTCAATGAAAACCTCTGTCAAAAATAGGCAAGCATAGCAATTAACGAAGCAGGCCAAGGATGTTCTGGAAACTAAAGAACAGGATGTTAAAGAAGTATCCCTGGATGCTGAGAATCCAGATATAAAGATCCTGGTAAGGAGCAATATCCCTAAGGATATTAAAGAAGATATCCTGAATTTCCCGAGGGGCAGAAAAGCAACCTTCGCTTGGAAGTACGAAGACATGACAGGTATATCCAAAAATATCATAACTCATAAACTTGGAATTGATAAAAGTTTCAGGCCAATACATCAAAAGAGAGGAAATTTTCTCCTGAGAGAAACATGATTATCCAAGAAGAGGTGGAAAGACTTCTCAAGTCTGGAATGATAAGGGAAGTAAAATTCCCAAGGTGGGTAGCCAATGTGGTGGTAGTCCAGAAGAAGAACGGGAAGTGGAGAGTTTGTGTAGATTACACAGACCTAAACAAAGCATGTCCTAAAGTCCCTTTCCCATTACCACACATAGACTCGATGGTGGACGCTACAGAAGGCCACAAAATCCTGACTTTTATGTATGCCTCTTCAGGATTTCAACAGATCCAAATGGAACCATCGGATCAGGAAGACACGACATTCATGACCCCGACAGGTATTTATTGTTACACAGCTATGCCATTTGGTCTTAAAAATGCAGGTGCCACATATCAAAGACTGGTAAATATGATGTTCAAAGACAAGATTGGGGACACTATGGAAGTCTATATAGACGACATGGTGATAAAATCAAAGAAAGCTAAGGATCATCTCCGGGATCTCAGAGATGCATTTGATATCCTGGACCAATATAATATGAAGCTGAACCCTTCGAAATGTCACTTAGGAGTGGGGGCAGGAAAGTTCTTGGGCTACATGGTGACCAAGAGAGGAATAGAAGCCAGCCTAGAACAAATCAAAGTTATCATCAATCTAAAATCCCCAGCAAATACTAAGGATGTCCAGAGACTGACCGACAGAGTAGCAGCACTCAACAGATTTATATCAAGATCCTCAGAAAAGTGCAAGGAATTCTACGACATCCTGAAGAAAAACAAGAATTTGAATGGGAAGAGAAGCATGAACAAGCACTCCAATCATTGAAGGAATACTTGTCAACAACTCCTCTACTGATGAAACCAGAAGACGGTGAACCGTTATCCCTATACTTGGCAGTATCCCGAGGCACCGTAAGTGCTGTATTAGTCAAGGATCATGAGGGACAGCAGCATCCGGTATACTATGTAAGTAAAAGTTTGCTATCAGCAGAAACCAGGTATTCTCATTTAGAAAAGTTAATTTTAGCTTTAATAATGGCATCAACTAAACTAATACATTATTTTGAAACTCATGTTATTCATGTTAAGACTAACTACCCTATTAAGTGTGTCTTAAGAAAGCCAGAGATGTCAGGAAGGATGGCTAAATGGTCAGTCAAGCTTAGCGCCTATGACCTCATATACGAACCTAGAACATCAATAAAGTCTCAGGCACTGGCGGACTTTGTGGCAGATTTCAGCAGTGATATCCAACACGAAGCAGATCTTGAAGTCCAACAACTAGAAGAGTCGAAGGACGAATGAACCTTATTCACTGATGATGCATCAAATGTAAGAGGAACAGGTCTGTGAATCATATTAAAATCGCCACAAGGGGACATATTACCCCAATCCATAAGCTGTGAGTTTCAGGCTACAAATAATGAAACAGAATATGAGGCGCTGATAGCAGGAATACAATTAGCCAAGGATATCAAGATCAGGTATCTTCAGGTATTTTTAGACTCATTGTTAATTGCTAATCATTTCAATGGTTCATATGCAGTAAAAGGTGAGAAGTTAGCAAAATATCTCACAATAGTTAGGCAACTATCCATAAAATTCGAAACTTTTAACATTACACAGGTTCCTAGAGAAGATAACGCTGAGGCTGATGCCTTAGCAAACCTTGCTTCAGCTCTTAGAGTACCGAAAGGTACCAAAATACCTATCATACACATTCTGAGCCCAACAATCGAGAAGGTGAATGAAGTATCCAACACTGAAGAAGAATCAGACATTCGGGATCTTGAACCTATTCCAGGATCCTGGATTTCACCTATTAATAAATACTTGCAGGATGGTGAAATCCCAAGTGATGAAAAGAACCACAAGGCTTTTCGCATGAGAATGTCTCGTTTATAATGTTTGAAAATATTTTGTATAGAAAATCAATTGCAGGTCCATATTTAAGGTGCCTGGAGGATCTTGAAGCACGAGAAGTCCTCAAAGATCTACATGAAGGAGATTGTGGTAACCACACCGGGGACAGAGCGTTATTTTCAAGGATCCTGAGGACAGGATATTACTGGCCTACCATGAGGAAAGATGTTGTGACTTACTCTCAAAAGTGTGACGCTTGCTAGAGGCATAGTAACATACTCCATCAACCGGCCGAACCTTTATACCCAATTATCTCTCCGTGGCCATTTATGAAGTGGGGAATGGATATCGTTGGCAAACTTCCCAAAGCACCAGGAGGAAAGGTCTTTATGCTAGCAATGACGGATTACTTCTCTAAATGGATCGAAGCTGAGGGATTTGTCCAAGTTAGAGAGAAAGAAGTCATCTCCTTCATCAAGCGTAATATCCTGACGAGATTTGGGATCCCGACGGAAATAATTTGTGACAATGGATCTCAGTTCATTGGCAAACGAACAACTGACTTCTATGCCAACTGGGGAATCAGAATGATAACTTCTACCCCAGTACATCCTCAAGCTAATGGACAAGCAGAATCTAGCAACAAGATCATCGTTAACAACCTCAAGAAGAGATTAGGAGCAAAGAAAGGAAGATAGGCCGAAGAGCTGCCGTTTGTACTTTGGGCAGATAGGACAACCAATAAAACCGCGACAGGGTAGACTCCATTCTCCTTGGTATTTGGAACTGAAGCAATGATACCAACAGAGATGGTTATCCCTACTGCCAGAACCAATCTCCAATCTTCAGATACCAACGACGAAGCTTTTGCTCAGGATCTCAACACTGTGGATGAGCTCAGGGATCTTGCCAAAGTTCGCATTGTAGCTTACCAGCAAAGAATAGCAAAATCATATAACAAAAACATAAGGGTTAGAAGATTCCAAGCTGGTGATATCGTATTAAGAAAGGCATTCCAAAATACTACCAATCTCAATGATGGAAAGCTTGCACCAAAATGGGAAGGCCCATACTTGATTGATTCAGAAGCAGGTAAAGGAGCTTATTAGTTGGCTACTATAGAAGGACATATCCTGCCAAGATCCTGGAACGCTATCCATCTCAAAACCTACTTTATGTAAAGGTAGAACTTAAATTCTAACTAAAACAGGTATGTCTTCTATCCCTGACTATTTTTATATTAATTACTCTTGATCAAAGTACTGACTTGAGCGTCGGAGGGGTGTTAGCCAGGCTAACACCCACCGTCACCAAGATTTCCAGTTTTGCAGGAAATACCTCCAGGGATCCCGACAGAAGATAGAGATTGGCCGTCTCTCCTAAGTTTGGGTATCCTTAAATACCTCAAAGGTTTAAACGGCTTTCGCCTTTCTAAGTATTGGGTTAATACACCCCGCCAGGAGCGCGCGATATTCAAGTATAGTTCAAGGTGGTGCGACCAGTCCATGTAACAATGGCTGATAATTTCATCATTGTTGGCTATATCTTGAATGCTACGATAGTAACAGACGTGTTACTCCTAAGGTTTTTAGCATTTTCATGCTAACTTAAGTTTGGCTTAGCCCACGTTATTATGGCTTGGCTCACGTTATTCTGGCTTGGCCCACGATTCTAAATTGTTACAGATATTTAACACTTACGTGTTAACTCAAAAACTTAGCATCAATATGCTGAATCAGGATCCTTAAATGAGTTGAAGACTAATAAGGATCCCGAAGTGTATTTACTAAGCCTATGACATATTCTACGACTGGACATTGGGGACAACTAATAGTTGTTATACTTCATGCTGATTCGGTATATATATATATATCCAACTTCGTACTCAGCAAAGGTATGTGTTGCTAACTTTTCGATTACAAGAAGATCTGAAAGCTGAATGACTAAGTCATGATACGTATGGTACTCTTATTTAACCTCATTTATTAAAACCAAATTATGAAGGATCCGAGATCCTGAAAGTATGTTCAAACCTATTTTTCTAATTTTTAATCAACTCAGGATCCTGATTTTGAAAAATATATCAAGGCAACCAAACGAAAATCATGGCAAATAGTCATCAATCATCTACTAACATTTAAAGTGCAGGAAAAGAAAGTGATCCAGGCTTCATCCAAAACCTGGACCCATCCACCCAGAGTCACAAACTGTCAAATTGTCTATCCCATGACAGGGATCCCAAAAGCAAGAAAGTCAAATTGTTCAACAAACCTACAGGATCAAAGTTAAAGACATAGAACCACAGGAATCACAAATACAGGACTCAGACCTTCTCTTCTTTGCCTTCATCGTCCTGACCGGCCGGCTTCTCAACCATCTTTGCAGAGCCCTCCACCTCAGATTCAACAGTTACTTTGACTTCGTCCTCTTTTGGGATCGGTTCTCCGCTCAACTCAGCAACCAATTTCTTCCAGCCCTGCACGTCCCACTTAGCTTGATCGAAGTTCTTGTCAGCAGCCTCCATAGCCATCTTGATCCTAGCTTGAAATATAGAGATTGCGGCTGAATTCTTAGCTTGCTCATATGATTCTTCAAGATCTGGGGAATGCTTGGCGTTAGCCTCCTCTAACTCCGTTTTCACCCGACTCGGCACCTTGGCATCCTCTGCCATCCTCTTGTACTTAGCAGCTACTATTTTTTGTAGATCAACGACCATTTGTTTAGCTTCATTGGATTCTTTTGTAAGTGATTCATAGCACCTGGTCATTTGCTCTAAACCCTACAAAGAGTATGTCAGAATTTCCTTAAATTGGATTCAGGATCCTGGATATTGGGAAGATCTTACCAAATGGCCAAGGACATGGAGCTTCTTGTAGGCATCGGCATAATCCATCCCCTCATAGATAGCAGCATCGGCAGCCTCACAAGGTTTCCTCTTTTTACCTACGGAGATCTTGGGACGTGAAGTTGGAATTTCAGGATTGGAAGCTTCAGGGATCGGCTGTTCTTTCTTGACTACCTTACCTCGGGACACCATGCTATCAATATCTTCGAGGGAGAATCGAGAAATTGACTTACGGACACCTGTGACAGAATTATGGGTTAAATTTCTATACTCCTGATTAACTAACCTTCAAATAAATCTTTCTATTCCTTTATCAGGTACGACTTATAATTCAGGGATAATCCAGGAAGCATATAAATGCTAGTAGGAGAAATTATTCTTACCTGAAGACATGCTAGGTTCGGAATACTGAGTATTGAAACTGGCTTCACTAATGGTGGACTTGACGCAAAACGATCTCTCCGCCACATATATTTCCAATAATGCCTCGATTCTTTTATCTGTATCACTCCTTGCAGGAACTAATTCAGCAAACTTTGGAGCTGTACAAAGGTAAAGCAAAATCATTAGCAACAGGTGGGATATAACATGAGCTACATGGATCCTAACAACTTCCTACCCTTCTTATCCCATTCCAGCGGCAGAAGATTCCCATCAGGAATTGAATCACTCTTGACAAAGAAGAATTTCCCCTTCCAGTCAGAATCATTTTGGGTGGCTTTCGGAATCAAATGAGTTTGCCCAGACTTGAGCTGAAGAACGAATCGAGAAGAACCATGGGTTCTCAAATTATGGACAGAAGCTACTCAGGGACGCCAATGGTCAGAGAATGAGAACGACTCAGCCTTTCAAGAGTAGCCAGGATTCTCCAAACCATCGACATGATTTGGGAATAGCAAAGACCAGTGAGTTTGAAAAACTCAGTGATGAGTGGAGGAAAAGGATATGACAGACCCAAAGAAAAATGATAGCTATGAAAGCAAACCCATGTTTTAGAAATCAAATCCGTTTTTGTTCTAGAATCGAAGGGCCTAAAAACGGTTTTTTGAGGAAATATATTGTTTGATTTCAAGAATTTGATCTCTGAATCAGTGAAAGAACAGAGTGATCAAGGATCCCCTGATCAGTAAAGTCCTTTATTGTTTCGGTGATGATATAGGAAGCCGATCTAGTTATTTTCTTACCCATAGTGGTGAAAGATTAGGAGAAAGAAAACAAAGATTTTCGGAAGATATTTTATCTGTTATAACTTGAAGAAGATGGGAATGAGAGAGAATGAGTAACAATGAATATATTCAGAAGGTTGCAACGGATAAATTGCATTGGTATTAGTAAACATCTCTTCAGGACCCTATCTTCATTTACCATTTGAATTTTGAAATTTTTACAGATGTCGATAAGTGTTTAACAACTGTTAAAATTTATGGACAATTGTTATGGGTCATTTTACAACCAGGGATCCTGGATCTTCGACGTACTTCGGTATCCTGACAGGTTTCGGTATCCTTAATTTCTGTATTATCTAACCGTTGTATCTTTCTTCTATCTTGACCAATACGCAGGTAAAACGTGTGAAGTCAAATTCATCCATGAAGAATCGCTCTTGAAGTCAAAGAGAACGTGTAGAAGACGCGTGGATTGGCCTCCAACGGTCATATTTGAAGACTAAGTCAATTCCGGGATTCTCGGATAGTTAGTTAGCATAATCTCTATATATAATCAGTAGATTGGTTTATTAGAAAACACACAACAACGCACTTAGCAATAGAACACACTCGCAATTACTCTGTAGCACTCATAGCTCGATCATTTGCTGCTCAATACTTGTAATTCTTTATCATTTATTGAAGAAACGAGGCAGGTGCCGATTGTCACCTCCCGAGGTTTTATGCTGGAGATCCTGAACGATCAAGGGCTTTCCTCGTAAACATCTGTGTCACTCTTTACGTTTTTACATTGATTTTACAAGCACACTACCTCACAAATGAAATTTGGTTACAAAGTTAGTTTACATGATTTTTACCCAAAACAAAAACAACGGAACATTCCTCATTTATCGTGATATGAGGATTTTCTTCTAACATGATGATGTAGTGCAAAGCATACATGTTATTTCCTTTGTATTCGTGCGTTCTTATATAGTTTCGTATTCGTTTTTAGTCATTTTAGTGTACATTTGGGTGTTTGTTATGTTTACAGGAGCTCGTGTGAAGTATAAAGCGATATCATGAAGAAACCGAGCACGAGAGTGAAGCCGGAGAATAAAAGTCAAAAATATTGAAAATTAGTCCTTCGCGGTACGCGAAGAGGTAGTTATGATCCCTCGTGGTACGCGAGGAGTTCCAGAAATTGGCCCGACTATTTTGTTCCTCGCGGTACGCGAGGAACCCAGGAAAACCCTTCGTGGTACGCGAGGGCCTAGAAAATCCGCAGAAAGCCCTAATTCAACTTTATATCAAATTGTGATGCCATTATTCAGAGAGTTCGATCTTTTGGCTGTCATAAGAGTTCTAAGGGGCGATTTTAGGAGCTTGGAAGTGAAATCAAGTGAAAGTTTAAAGCTTTTGGATTCCGGGTTCGTTAGATTAGCGTATTCGGTTTTCAAGATTCAATCTTTATCTTTGTTTTCTGTGTTTGAACCCATGTTTATGCTTATTTACTTCTGTTTGAATGATTTAAGTATGATTCTTCATTAAAACTTTAATACTGCCTGGGTCATTGATGAATACATGTTAAAGTCTTGATTTTTATCGGTTTTTGGATTCAATTGTTGGATTCATGAATTTGTAAAGACCTTGGATTGATTATTATGGTGAATATGCATGTTTAGATCTGTTTTGCAATTGATTATAAGTTCCGTATGTTATTTGTGGATGTCTTCCAGTTTCAATAGCCTATCTAGATCATAGACTTTGTGTTTGTGGTTGTTTGTATGGTTTGCTAGACGTAGTAGCCATAGGAGTTGTAGTTAAGAGTTCAATAGATCTGAGTGTTCATCTTATCTTGATACCCGAAAGGTGAGAGGTAATCGGTTAGTCTTCGTCATTAGGATTCCGAGTGTGAATTGTCTGAGAGAAGGTTCCCTTAGGTTCCTAGTGATTGTTGCTAGTCCGAGTAATAGCTTGTTGATCTGAGATTACCCCGTGCATCTTTGATGTATTGTGGACATTGAGACCGAGAGGTGATTTTTGTTTTGGGTACATTGTCATTGTTAGAGAGACTGAAAGGTAATCCGACTATCTGGTGAGTTTATTGCATCTTTAGGTTTCTTAGTTGGTAACACCCTGAGAGAGATTAGGGATCCACTAGGTTGTCTAGAGCTGTTATCCTTAGATACCCAGATCCTTCATAGTTTCCATAACCGGTAGAAGTCAGTGCTTTGCAAGTAGGATTCCGACCTAGGTGGTATTCTTCCCATTCCTGATATTCCCGAGTTCTTGTGTTTGATTGTTAGAGTCGATCTTTAGTATTCTGCATTATTAGTTTAATCAGTAGTGTAGAAAACTCCCCAAATCAATCATCTTTAGTCCGAGTCAGAGTCTAGTTAGCTATAGTAGTATCTCTAGGGTTCGATAATCCGGTTTACCATTAAGCTGTGCTATACTCGATAGGTTCACTTGCCTGTCAGTGCGGTTTAGTTCATAGGTACTCCATTTATTACTTAGGAGTCTAGATTAGGTTTTATTTGTTAGTTTTTATAGATCGTCTGGGCGACATCACATGCGCATGTTGGAGAGAATGTCTTTTAAGAACTTAGCATGCCTAGGCATTTTGGAAAGACATTCTGCAAACGGGAGGCTCAATTGTAGTTATTTCAACAAGGCATTAAATCTCCTGTATCGCCTTTCCATTCTGGTTGGCATATAAATAGTTAGAGTATCTACCGTGACTTAAACTGAATGTGATGCAATTGCTGGGCTTAACCCATAATGCACTTATTTAGGAGTTGTCAAACCTTCAATGACTAATGACGTAGCTTCTAACTAATTCATGTATACTTCCTTCTGGGCCTCCATTGATTGATCTGCTGAATTAGGATCCAGGGTTTCAAATGGATCCTCATGTTGATTATTAGCTTAGAGCGCGGTGATCTGGGCCTTAGTTTCCTCCAAATTATGAAGTAATCCGTCCGGACTCCAAGAATAGAATTCCTGGTATGGAGTTTGATTATCAGGAGATGATGGAATAAGGAACTCTAAGAATAGAATTCCTGGTGCTGGGTGGAGTAACACCACATGATCCATGGGTCGCCATTTGTAATAATAGCATTCCTGGGTGTAGTGAGGATCTCCATAAACTTCGCACCAAGCTTGTTTGTAATATCCTTCAAAGTTGAATAAGTCCTCGACCATGAATTCTTCACCGAAATCTTCCATGCTGGTTTTAGAACAAAAGTAAACAAAAAAGATTAATCAAGTAAATCATATTTTTCCTAAAATCACCGTCTCCCTGGAAACGGCGCCAAAAACTTGATGCGGCGTTTAGTGAGTATATTTTTTATTAAGATTTGTTACACAGTTATCATGTTTTAAATTTATAAAATGATTATTACTTTCACTAACTACACACAATAGGTAAGCGTACCTATCAGAACGTAATATAGTTTAGGTAAGAAACAAGTATCGAACCAACGAACACAATAGATTTTAATGCTTAATCGTTGTTATTGTTTAGTCTAATAAAAGAGGTGTAAATGTTTCTATAAATAAAAACAAGTGAGACAACAAGACAAGGTAGATAGGTTTTAGGAGATAATCAGATCAAGTGCATATCATTTGGGTTGGAATCTGTTGGTAATAAATTGATGTTTTTAATAAATCAATGATGAGGTTAATTTCATGGGTGGACAACTCCTTGGTCCAGATATTGCCCTAATAACCGTTGGAGTGCTAATAGGCTCCCACAAATGTTAGTCTTATCCTCTAGTTATTATTCGGACTAATATTATCCAGTTAACTTGATTCCCGCCAGGGTTACCAAGCCGTATGACTCTTTGGAAAGTTGGAATGCGCAACCTCCTCTAAGCCACTCATGAAGAACTAAAACCAACTAATTATATTCTTTGTAAAAAATGGAAGGGTTACAAATCTCGACCCTCAGTCTAAATGGATAGCTAGAATAATGATCCGTCCTAACCACCACCGATCGAAATTAAAGTAACATTGTTAATAAAATACTTTAAATAAAGATTACTTTCTTCTTAAGATTTGAACACCATGGCTGTGGTTAAGACCAATGTGAGCTCAAAACAGAAGAAGAAGAGAAATACCGACACAAAATATAAGGTACAACTAAGACTCAAAATATCTTGTTGAATACCCAAACCCCTAATGAATCCAAAGTTTTATATCTATACTATCTGGGCCCTTGGTAGTACGAAGATTTGTATAAAGACATAAAAACTTGAATGGATGTTAAACAAGAGATATTGCTTAAGACACTCACAAGATTTAAGACTTCAAATGACCAAAAAATAGAATACTCATTTATTTTTAAAGCAAATTAAAAATAAGATTATCTAAGAAACATAAACACTTCATTAGTTAATTTAAAACATTAAATTACACCAAGCTTCATCTTCACCATAGTGATAAAAGAAGACTAGCCAAGAATAGTTATGATAATGAATACACAAACACTTGGTGATAGTATCATGGAATGATCCAAGGATCAAACCAAAGCTAAAGTGTTGTGATTATGATGTGTTTCTTGATCTTAGGTGAAGTGAGTACTCCCTCTCTCTACTTCTCTAGGTGGGAGGAACCAGGAAGGAACTCTCCCCCAAAGTTGGAGCTGCGTTGCTTGTTGTTCTCTCAAAATGAAGAGCCCAATGCCTTTATTTATAGGTTGATTCAGAGGGCAAGCACGAGCATGCTTAGGGGTGCACGACCGTGCTCCGTACTTTCCTTGCGAATCTCTGTTGTCCTTGGTTCAGTTTTTCTTGCACACTTCTGACACGGGGCATGGAAGCTTCCTGAATGTTCCGACTTGATTGTAAGGGAGGCACGACCGTGCCTGGTGGAGCACGTGCATGTCTTTCCTCTATTTTCCACAAACAATTGACTTTTTGTTCCTTTTTGCACGGGAGGTCAAATAATATGCAGAAATTAAATGGGAGGTCAAATAATATGTAGAAATTAAATGAGAAGCAATTAAGTATGTTTTATGATGTGATTGCTTCTAAATCAACTGGATATGAGGATGATTATGCGATGTCAAATAATATGCAGAAATTAAATGGGAAGCAATTAAGTATGTTTTATGATGTGATTGCTTCTAAATCAACTGGATATGAGGATGATTATGCGTGTAAAATATGTATAATTTGATGCATACCACCGTTCAAGATTTGCATCAAATTGATCGTGATTAAGAGGGTGAATGCCCATCATTTAAACCTTAGGGGTTATTTATGTAATTAGTCATAAGTAAACTTTGAGTCTATTATGTAAATGTAAATAGTCTAAGGGGTCCTTATGTCACAAACCAACCCTGTTAACTGGTTTTAAACAAAAGGACACGTCTGTATGATGGGAGGCGACGTTTCACATTTAGGGTTATAAAACCCATCGCCACATTTAAAGTTTGTTACAACGAAAATCACAATACACATACATTCAATCAAGTATTTCAAAGTTCTAGTATCATGAACGTGTTTGTTTATCAATTGTTTGATCAATATGGGTAACAATTTCCATGTTAGCAATATGTTCACCTTCAACTTGTGAATCATATTAACAACATGGGTCACTTATAACTTGTGCCCTGTATGTCTTTCGAGCTTTTAATTCCACAATTAGTCAACTTCTTATTAATTTGATCTCATAGGATCTTCGATTCAACATTTATACCGTAGAGGTTCTTGAAACAAATAATCATAACTTAAGAATAAACATTTAATAACATGAGTTATGAATCACTCAACTATGAGTTCTATGTTCTTGATATCTTGATGGCTTGTGCTACTCCCTAAAGTCAAACATACACCTTATTAATTTGAATGTCAACAAGTGAATCATACAATTCACATTGAATCCCTATCATGATTTTTAGTTCAGAATTTTGTTTGACAATTTATGTAAACATTTTATCAAACCCCACCACATGTGCATGACTTTTAGCCTTTTATCTTATTAATATATTACCCTACTAGGTTAGATTCTCGTGTAATACATACGAGGTGAAAAATATCAATAAGTAAAATTATTAAATCTTTATATATATATATATATATATATATATATATATATTTTACATGTGTAAAAATGTATTACACATACTAATAATAAAAAACAAAATTCAAAATATGTAAAAATTAATATATAATTGGGTTTCGAAAATATGTTAATTATTATTTAAGATAATTTGACTTTCATTTACTATTTGATTGAAAATAAAAGTTACATAATTAGATTTCAAAGTTTCTTATAAAAGGGATAGTTTAAAATAAATGTGTTTTATTAGTATAACTAGGTTAAAATCCCGTGTATTACACGGGATTGATAAAATAAAATATTATATATTTAGTGATAAAAAATTTGTATTTTAAAAAACCCGTGTGGCACGGGTTGATAAAATGTAATGTTATATACTTAGTAATAAAAAGTTTATATCTTTCAAAACATGTATATTACACGGTTTAAATACATTAATAATTTTTATTTAATGTAATTTGACTTACACCGCTATTTAGATAAAAACGAAAGTTACATAATTAAATTTCAATTTTTTCTTAAAATAAGAGATAATTTAAAATAAATGTGTTTTATTAGTATAATTGATATTTTTCTTTAAATATAAATAACTATTAAAAATAGAAAAGTGCATTTAATAAGAGTGGGAAAAAAATGGTGAGAAAAGACGTGGACGCGACACATGACATAAATGATTTTCATTTATTATATAAGATAGATATAGATATTCAAATCGAGAATTTAGGAAACAATTTAAAATTTAAATTATTTTTGTGAATTTGTAAATTATTCATAAATGAAATGAGTATAATAATTTTAAAATTTGAAATAATAAGTTAAAATTTAAAATACATTTTCTATAAATATATAAGTTATCCATAAATAATAAGTTTCAAAATAGGAAACAAATATTATTACATAGAAAGACAAACTGAGTAAATGAGCGGGAAATTTTTTATGAGGATGAATGTAAGGGCGACACGTGGCAAATATTTTACTCTTTTATTAGTATAGATAGATAATTAGTATTTTCTTTAAAAATATATTATTATTAAAATATAGAAGTGTATTTAATAAGAGAGAGAGGCGGGAAAAACATGATGAAAATGAATATGGATATGACACGTGGCATGAAAAAACTTTTATTTATTATATAGTATTAGTATAATTAGTATTTTCTTTAAAAATATATTATTATTAAAATACAGAGGTGTATTTAATAAAAGAGAGATGCGAAAAAAATATGATGATAATAAATATGTAGATGACACATGACATGAAAAAACTTTTATTTATTATTTAGTATATATATTGAATATATGATGCATCCAATTTATCATTATGAGTAAGAAAGCATGTTTATGCACCAAAGTGATGATTCAATCTAATATTCATTGTTTAAACAATATAAACTCATCGCTGATTCAAGGACATTAGTTACTTAATCTCCAAATACTTCCACATGGATTCCTTCAATTCATGAGTTTTCCAAACATTAGATACTTAAACTACCATAAAGAAAAATTGACTCGGATTAACAACAATTTCAGTTTAGTTCTCTATACAATAACACCATGGCTCAACATATTTTGGGGTTTAAAACGAACATCAAAGTTGTGGTTTTTTGTAAAAGTTTTCTAAATATATAAAAATTACTAAAATGTAATTTTATGAAGCGTAAAAACGTATAATGTTAACACAAAAGTTGATATGTTATTATTTCTTTCTAAAAACACAAAAATTGATAAACTATCACATATATTTTTACGTTAAAATATAGACCGAAGTGGTTTCTTCAATTTGTAGAAACCTTAAAATTTGAGGGGACTTAAACAGTTAATTTAATTGCTTGCTGTAGAGCCACCTCTGGATATGCTACATAACTTCAATCTTTTCTTATCACCAAGATGAACAATAACCTTATAATTTTCTCTTAACACCATCGACGTGTGCACACACACCTTTAGGGAAAATACGTGGCCTTCCTAATTTAAGCCAGATTTCAAGTAAATTTACAACTTTTATATTAAGGCCACTTGACTTTTATCACTAATTCATTTTTAGCTCAAACTTTTAGTTTATTCTTTTAGACATGAATTTCTAATATTTTACAACTTATAAAATATTTTCATGAAATCTCACATAAAAATTTGAGATGTTACACACGGGATCAAAAACTACTACAAAACTTTGAATTAGCGATTTTAGGACCTACAAATTTTTTTGTAAAATTAGTGAAATTCTGTTTCTAGGACTGTTTTATCATTTCCGTTCCGGTTGCATCTCTTAAAATAAGTTCAGTATGGAGAGACGGAAGTTTTAAAAATTTAAGAGAAGGTCACAGCTAGACGATCCGTTTATCATTACGATAGATGTCAAAAAACCAATAGGTCACATGTCGATAGCTAATTTACCCATTGTTTTATTATAGTTGTTAATCGGTTGTAAATTAAAAAAATTAAGTTTCTAAAATAAGTAGAAAATTAAAATATGTGATTACTAAGCCTATCGTATTTTAAAAAATAATCAACAATAATAGAAATAAGCGGTTAAGAATCCGGTCACAATATTTAGAAAACATAATGAAAAATAGGCGGTCGCAAACCCAGTTGCAAGCATTAATTCCTTAAGTCATTTGCTAAATTTTGCCGGAGGCAAAGTCATAGTATCATATCTGTTAACTTTTTTTTAACAGTAATATCTAGATTTTTTTAGAATAAATACACCATCCTTGTACCTTTTTGAAACATCAACCTTTTAGTTATGGATCATATCACTTACCATTTAACTAAGTTTTGAATAGTTATTATTATTAGTTTATCTTTATCTACAAGTTTCATATTTTTGAATTCAAATACTTCAAAGTTCAAACCTTAACAGGGTGGGTCACTTTCCGGTCCTAACATAAACAGCTTGTCCAAATGATTTTTTCTCCCCCTTTAATCACTTGCACCGACTTCCCAATGAGACTAGCCCACAACAGACCTGGTCCATAGCAGCCGCCACAACCCTCCAAACACAAACCGTGGGGTAGGGCCCAACAGCAGTATGATTGGACTTCCTGGATCTATTGACCCAACAGCCGGAACTATCAAATCCCATTTTTCATCAGCCCAGTTTGGGGCCAATCATTTTCAATTCGTCCATTATTAGATTTGTAACATCCGGCTCTTCATACCACCAATATTGAGCGCTTTGCCCAGCTTACGGATTTGTTTTTGGTTGTCAGGGTGAAAACTTCCCAGGGCGCACTACTAGAAAACATGTATATTTTCTACAAAAGTTTCCGACAAGTTAACAACAAAAGAAATTTACTCTCCAACTAAAACCAACTTGTAATTGATCACACCAACTCTACTCTCTCACTGCTCATATCACCAATTCACACTAGCTTTGGAATCCTGTTGATTATGTTTTTTTCTAGTATTTCTTTTCTGGGAAAACACCACAAAATAGTAACCAAATTTCAAAAGTGTTCTAATTAGGTCACTCACCATAGTATACCCGAAGGTGTATACCATGTAAAATGCGTATTGAGTGACCTAATTGGAACACTTTTAAAACCTGGTTACTATTCTACAAAGTTACCCCATCTTTTCCTGTTTGTAACTTTTCAAACAAATCTTTGAACAAACATTGGTATTTCTAAATCTAGTAATTTGCACTTTTCACTATATTTTACTCGTAGTAATCCGTTACATGTAATACACTGTGACATTTGGGACCTTTTCCTTCTCCACCATACTCCGGGTTTCAAATAATTTATTACATTTACTGACGATTACAGTGGATTCACCTCGATTCACCTCGATATCCCATCGGTCTCAAGCTCCAAATTCATTAAGTCATTTTAAATTTTTCTTCAATTCAAATAAGAGTAGATAGGTTTCTAATATTATCCTTATATAAGGTGGAACCATCATTTATTGATATATGGTATGAATATATCTCAAGTTTATAGGTATCCAATATCTTATGATTGGTGTCCTCTGACCATTTACATTGTCAACTTTAATTTCATGCATATATATATTTTTTTAAATGGGAAATTTTCTCGACTGATAAAGGTTTATAAGTAAGAGTTAAAGTTGTTTTGATTTATGGGTATTCAGTTAATGGCACTCAAGGAAGTATTTAAAGCCCTACTCAGTTCCTGAATCCCATTCATGGATGTCCACGTGTCCAAACCCTATGATCTCTTTAACATTAAGCATGCAAATATTTTATTGATTATTTATTGAGTTCCGTAAATCCCATTCACGGATGTCGCCACGTAACACTTCCGTGAATGCAATTAACGGAACACCCATAAACCAAAACAACTTCAAATCTTACCTAGAAACCCTAATCCAAGTGCAAAACTCCCCATTTCAAAACAAAAAAAAATCCATGTTTTTCTCTACCAACTTTTACTAGTACTGCAACTATCATCAAACCCTAATAATTGTTCAAGATAATCACTACCCAAGTCCTCAAAAACGACGACGTTTTCAACCTTTGCATCCTCTCGCTTCTTCTTCGTCCTCACCCCCCGCCTCCTATTCATCGAATGTATCCTCTTCAATGCCAGAACCGGAGAACTCTCGGCTTCATACACGTACCCCATCTCTTTCAAAGACTCATACACTACCTCCTCCGTGAAGTTAAGAACCGCCTCCGATCCCCGCAGCGAAAATGCTGCCTGATCATACGCCAGAGCAGCCGCCTTGGCCGTGTCAAATGTTCCCAGCCAAACCCTAACGCTGTTTCGTGTCGAATCGCGTATCTCCGCCGCGTATTTCCCCCACGGCCGCCGCCTCACGCCTCGGTAGCTACACTCCTTCTCTTCTTGATCATTCGCCTGGTCAGTTGGAGATGTGGAATCTGAAATGAGTCCTGATAGAAGCGTCTGTTGGGAATAATGTGAATCGAGAGTTGGGTAGGAATATTCTGGTGAGCTAAAATAGGTTTCCGGGGAGAATTCCGGGAATGGATAGTGGAAATAGGAATCATAGGATGGATCCATGTGGTGTTTAAGTGTAAATGATTGAAAGTGTTTATTTTTGGTTTATTAGTTTGGAGTTGGAAGAATATATATAGAGGACGTGGTGACCCATGAAGAGTTTTGTCTTTCATGGCTGCGAGGTTAGATCATGCTGACATCATGTCTGTCACCATGGAATAAAGATGATCTTGCTTATTCCTTTTTTGGTACGTAGACCACCCTCATCGTTATAGGATTGTATAAAGGACGATTGTGTAGTACCACGTGTTCTTGAGGGGAGGGACGTGAGAGGGGCGTGGAACACCCGTCCATCCCCTCGTTGTTAGGGATGTGGCTAGCCACTCCTAACTGCAGCAACGACGTGAACGAGAAGAAAGGAGCCATTGATGCTCGTTGACCGACGAAGAAAGAGCCGTTTGGCTCTATTTTAAGTAAAAAAAAAAACCTATAAATATCAATCTTTTATACTTCATTTTACCACATAATTTTACAAATTCTACTGTTTTTCTACTTATCTTTTTGTACAAATTCTATTCATCTCCTACAACCACTTGAACCCGAATAACCTGTGGTTAAAGCGAACAAACCGTGTGGTTAAATGTAACACCCCAAAAATCCGAGAAAAACAAAACTATAACACTAGAACTGTACATAGTCCAAACCCCAGGGACCAAAAGTGAAAAATCTAAAAAGTTGATCTGTAGCGGACCGCTACCAAGGTTCTCGCGGTCCACTACGTGTTCAGAAATGATGCAACCGGAAGGTGACACGTGGCAAAGCTGACTCGCTGAAGCAAGGTCGGTAGCAGACCGCTACTGACCAGCTTAGCGGTCCGCTACATGGCCAGGAAGAAAGCGGCTGGCGTATGGGGCGGTAGCGGACATTACGTCCACTACGGGTACTACAATCAGCCTATAAATAGATGAGCAATGGGAGCTCATTTGAACATTCCAAAATACCTTCACGCACATAAACACACACACATTCTCATAATCACGATCCAAGCTTCCGATACGCGACCGTGAGTGTGATTAGTCGAGAATCCGTCAACAACCGCAGTAGGTAGTTCAAAGGTAAGTTTCTATCTGATTGTTTAACATTAATTTTATACCACTAAGCTAGGTTTACTTACTTAAGGGATATTGATATAATCTAGGATATTGGATAAGGTATGTGTGCTACTTCAGTGAAACCAAGTTGGAATACTATTTGAGGTGGGTTCATTTAAACTGGGATGTGTACTCCATTTATTTACAATATTTGGTATCTTGAAACAATTGTGGCCCCATTGGTTCCATTGGGTGTAGTTCACTATTCCATGTATATATAGTGTGTAATAAGCGCTTAATACGTTCCATAATGGGATGAGACTTACGGGTGGGACTGGTCCTCCCATCATGTTATGCCGTTATTACCAATGGCGGGAAAAGTCACCAGTTTTATATATACCTTAAAAGCTCATAGCCGTCGTGCTAATGGGTGGGAGCTGGAAAATTACTTTGAATTTCAAGATACATTGGGTTTACATGCAAATTTAAACATTTTATGCTTTATGAACTCACCAACTAATGTTAACCTAGTATTTTTTTAAATATTTTTGAGCACACATCTAAGGTGATCAATAGTGAGGTTAGTTGGCATTCGAGGCTGAGACTTTTTGGTACAAACAAGACGTATGCTTAATAGTGGAAGGCATGTTACTTATAACCATAAGTCCTGTTGTTATGAAAGTTCCTTAATAGGAACTAGGAACATGATGTAATAGTCTTTCATTTAGAATTGTAAACATTTAGTTTATTAATAGAAAGACTAGTGGTTTTAGTTTTCGCCGTGTGTTTCTGTACCATTCGTCACGTCTAACCAGTACCTGGGACTGGGGCGTTGATGTGTTTCGAATAACACATGTTTTATAGCTAAATTCCTTACAATTTGAATATTTTAATTACAAATCTAATAATAACGGTTACGTATTAATTATTTATGTTGATTTGTAGGTTTTGATGGAAAAGAATGCATTTAAGGATAAACGATGTTGCTGGACGAATGATAGAAGAAAGAAGATGGAGAACCATTAAGGTACGACCCGTATGTGCATTGAAGCCCGTATTCACTCTAGAGTGTATGACCAGTATGCAAGGAAGAATGACGCGTCCCATTAAATGACGGTACGGGCCGTACGCTAACCGGACATAAACCCTATTTATGGCCTATTTAGAGAACATTACAGGCTAGGGTTTCAAAGTTTGACTAAAGGTGCAAATTGGAGGCCGAAGACACCGTTGAGGAGCAGAATACTTGGTTAGGGAGCTCTAGAGACTCAAGGCTTGAAGATATGGCCTTCCGGGTTGCGTATACAGCGTAGTTCAGTTCGAACCACTCTACTTACTTTGACTTCTTACTGTTTTCTAGTCATGTTTACTTCTGATTTTGCTTTTTTTTACCATTATTATGGTTGGCTAAACTCTTTATAACCGTTTTGATGAGATGATATTGTGTTTGGATTGATTGTTGGGTTTGTTTTGTTATGATTGTGTGATTTTAATACATTTTATTATCATGAACTTATATGTGTGTGTTTACTCTTTGATATTGATCTTAGATCTGATTTGTGTGGTCTTGTTGGGTTTCTCTACGAAGTTATGCATGTTGAATCAAACTTGTTCTATCTTTAGGGCATAAAAGTGCACTTATAACCTAGGGTTTACACCTTAACCGGTAATAAACTAATCAAATATAAAATTGGTATAAATAGTGAACTACCTAAGGATTGGATCTGAATAAAACGATATGTGGAATAGATATGGTTTTATTTAGTTGTCAAACCGTAGGTTGTAAATCGCTAGAGCGCTTATCTGTCTAGATCACTATAGAAACTCTATGTCATAAGGAATTGATAATAAAGATAGTTTCACAAGATTAAGGTATTAGTATGTGTCTATAGCACTTCTATTCTTGTTTCATGGGATTAACCCTAACAGGTCTAATATGTTCTAGCACTTCACACACTGTTCTGTTCTTCATCTAAATCAATAAACAGTTTTCATAACAAATCAATCTACTTATCTTTCCAACATAGTTGATTCGAGTCTAAACAGTTATCTTCTTAATTTAATTTCTAAAAACTTCATAATTTCTTCTGTCTTGAGTTCTGTTCATAGTAATTAGTCATTTAAATCCATAATTATTTCATAGGCTAGATATTTATAGAGGACTGAGTATCAGGAGACATCCAGCTCTCAGATTAATATTTGGTACTTGTTATATGCTATACCACATGCGATAGGTGCACTACCTGTACGTGTAGTTTGGTTATTAGTTATTATCATTAAAACTGAGCTTGTGCAAGGATTTATTATTTATGTTAAAAATTGCACACGTCAAAGTTTTTGGCGCCGTTGCCTGGGAAACGATGATTCTGAAAGATGTCTGAGTTAGTAGTTTAGTCATTTCTTTTTGTTTTATTTTACTTTGTTAGTTATTTAATGCCTGGGCCATACATGTTACTTGTGCTTTAGAGTAAGTGCTTTATGGTCTGATAGGATAGTGTATGACTAGGTCATCAAAAGCCGACCTTATACCGCTAATTCTTGAACCCGGACGTGAAATTCGTAAACGTTAGAAGGAGAACACTGAGGTAAAAGAGGCAGTACTAGAAAACATGTATATTTTCTACAAAAGTTTCCGACAAGTTACCAACAAAGAAATTTCCCACAAGTTAGCGACAACTTTCCGAAAAAGCAAAAACAAAAAAGTAACCATAAGATTTCCTACAATTTTCTGACAAATTTATTAAATAAGTTAACTTATTTATTTAATATAAACGTCGGAATATTGTCGGAAATTACCGACGAAAGGCTTTTGTCGCTAATTCTTCGGAAAATTAGTCGGGACTTCGTCGGAAAAAAGATTTCATATGAGGGTTTTTCCAACAAACACTTTTTATCGGAAACTTGTCGCTAACGGCCAATTCCGACAAATTTTCCACGAAATCTGTTGTCGCAAAATTTTCAATTTTTTGATAGTGAGGAGGAGAGTCAGCACTCAGAAGAGCAACAATAAGAAGAAGAACCAGATACAACAACAATGGTTGATCAAAGGACGATTGTTGATTACGCAAAACCATCAGTGGAAGGAGCACGACCGAGCGTCATGAGACCGGCTGTGGAGCAAACAACTTCTAGATTCTTTCCCAGATCATTCAAATGATTCAAAACACTTGCCAGTACGATGGTCTTGCTGATGAAGACCTAAATTCTCATATTTCGTACTTCTTGGAAGTATGTGATACCTTTCGTATAAATGGTGTGATAGAGGAAGCAGTCAAATTGTTATTGTTTCCATTTTCTCTACGAGGAAAAACACAAGATTGGCTTAGTTCTCTACCAGATGGTTCCATTACCACATGGGATATCATGGCAGAGAAATTCTCGCTGAAAAATTTCCCGTCATCACAAACAACTAAATTCAGAAACAAAATCCATGCTTTCATGCAAGATGATGGTGAAACACTCTATGAAGTGTGGGAGCGTTTCAAAGAGTTTTCAAGGAAATATCCACATCACAGATTGGAGCTTTGGCTCCAAGTTCAAACTTTCTATAATGGTTTGTACCCACTAGCCAGGCAGACAGTGGACACCACAACTGGTGGTATTTTTAGTAGTCTAACACCTACCACAATGTATGAGCTGCTAGAAAAATTAGCCACAAACGATTATCAATGGCCTGCTACTAGACCTCTCCTACCTGCACTAAAGGCTGGCCTTCACAAGATGCTCAAACATCTCTGGAAGCCAAGATAGATGCAATGGTCAGTCGAATTGATCAACTCCTGAAGAATCAACCGACATGTGGAACTTGTAGTGGCAAGCACAACACAAGTGCCTGCCCGATCGGAACCTCCTCTACTCAACGGATGGGCTACTATTGGGTGACACAATTTTTTTGTCTCGAAAGGGGAACTGATGATCAATGAATAGAACATGTCGAGAATGATAGCGGCGGTTGGTTTGAGGGTCAAGGCATTTGTATGCTGATTTTGAAACTTAAATAGCCATGGAAGACACACTTTGCGGAGTGGGGTTGTAGTTTGGATGTGGTGTATGGATGGAGCCAAGGGTAGCATTCACAACCAAATGGTTTTAGCTTAGAATACGTGGGAGGTGTGCCATAAAGCATTTCAAATGAAGATTTGTTGTGAAGGGTAGGTGTGGGAAGACGATTTATTAAGTAAACGGCGGTTAGAAAGGCATGGGACTAAAAATGAGTAGGAAGGCCTGCACGTGTAGAGTTGCAAGGCCGATTTCCACTATATGGCGATATCGACGTTTGACCGTACCATTTTGTTCTGGTGTGTGCTGGGGGGTGGTTCTAAATGAGAGGTTCCTAGGGACTGTAACAAGGAAATTAAAGCCTGATACTCGCCACCATTGTCAGAAAAGACGGATATAAGTGGATGTTGGAAGTATTTTTCCACTAAAAGTTTGAATTGTGGAAAAATGGTAGAAACATCTGATTTCTTTTTAATTGGATAAAGCCAAATTTACTTTATGTAGAAATCAACAAAGATAACATAGTATAGAAAACCAACAATTGATATTTTTGGGTTGGTCCCATATATCGGTGTAAACAAGTTGTAAGGGTATTGTTGCAACAAATGAATTCTCATGAAAAGGTAATTTATGACTTTTATTAGTTGGGCACAAATTACAATCAAAATTAGTATGTTTCATAGAATTTGAAAAACAGCCTAAATGTGTAACAAGTGACTTCAAATTTTGATAGATGGGTGTCCAAGCTTGTGATGCCAGACAAAAAGACAAAGCTTGGTGGCGACGTTGACTTGAATGGAAGCTGGAACAAATGCACATTTAAGATCATTTATGTTGACCTCTGCATTAAAGGCGCCCCTGTGCTGAGATCCTTCACAAGAAAATGAATAGGGAAGAATTCACAAGAGACATGTTTAGTACGACAAAGCTTAACAATGGAAATAATGTTTCTTTTGAGTTGTGGAATGCAAAGAACATTAGATAAAAAGGGAACGAGTGTCTGTGAAATACCCTACTTTCTTTATTCTTTAAAATATCAGAGTTTAGTGGAGCTTATGTCCTAGTTTGTCAAAAACCTTGCCACCGTGGTGACAAGGGTGCTTTATATTATATAAAACATTGTTTTTACAAACATTGATAGATATACATAAGATCTAGGAATTCATATCTCCGACTGGCCATGTCCTTGAAAGATTCAATCATTCCGGGTGTTTTTTCCTGAAATATTCGCTAAGTAAGTATATCATATCGTTTTCCAAAACTTATTTCAAATCATTGTTTATTTTGGGATGCCTTAGCTCCTTTACAAGATCCCGTGATCCGTAGATTCCACGGTCTCTTGTGTAACCATTAAGGTATATAACCACGATGGTTCATAACCACGAAGGTTTATAACAATGAAGTTTGGTAACCACGAAGGTTTAGAACCACGAGGGTTCATAACTTCCCCGTTTATGTACACATGCTTTACTTTTATCACACATAAGCATAACCTGTGTTCGAGCATTTTAACATCACATTAGGGTAAGTACGGGTTTCCAACTTACGAGTTAATTTACAAATGAATATGATGTACTTACAATAACCTCGGGGCTTTGCTACTTTCGGTTTCTCGCTTAAACGCTTCTCTTGATTGGACCTGCACTCGTAACGTGCCGCACTAGGGCTTGCTTAATCGAAATCAGAGGTGTGTGTGTAATGGTGTTTGTGTGTTTTTGTGTCTAAAACAACGACTTAAGTCTCAAGTTTATAGGATGAAACATGCACCAGTAGCAGACCGCTAAGAGGCAGGTAGCGGACTGCCACTGCCTCCCACCCAGCCGCCAGTCTTAGTGCACACGTAGCGGACCGCGAGTGCTAGGATAACAGTCCGCTATCCATGTTTGTGGCGTAGCGGACTGTGAATCTTCTAATAACGGTCCGCTATATGGTTGCAGCTCTGGATAAGTGGCCTGACACATGGCCCGTTAACATTGTTTCCTTTCTGATTACGTAGTGGACCGTGATGGTTTGGTAGTGGTCCACTACTGTCCCATCTTTCAAAAAATTTCATTTTTAAACCCTGAACTTTAGGTTACTTACAGTTCTAGTTCTCATGGTTCCATTTTCGTTGGATTTTGGGGTGTTACAATTCTCCCTCCCTTAAATTAGGTTGTTTTCAAATAACCGAGGATAGGCTTTACTCATTTCATCTTCACTTTTCCTAGTCATTTCTGATCCTTTTTTGTGCTTCAATTGGACCAGATCTTGTTTAATAGTCTTATGAGGCAACTACTTTTCTTTTATGTCTAGAATCCTCACTGGTTCTTCGACATAAGTTAGTTTCTCATCAATCTCTATCTCTTCCAAAGGTACTTAAGCAGTTTCGTCTGCAATACACTTTCGTAAGTATGATACGTGGAAAGTGTTATGTATTTTCTCCAATTCCTCTGGTAGCTATAATTGATAGGCTACCTTTCCTACTCGTTTAATGATCCTAAAAGGACCAATGAATCATGGGCTTAACTTGCCTTGTGTAACGCCCTAAAATTTAAAACATAAATTTAAACATCTTGTGGAAAATAGGCCTATATTTTTTCTTTTTTAATTAAGAACTCATTTCACCAAAAGTAACACCTCATATAATATTACACCAAAATTCACCCAAAGAATACTCATAAAACGTTCCCGGGTTTTCTTATAAAATTTCAACATGACCCGTTCGTAAAATAAATAACTCTTACGAAACATTAACCTGTTTAGACACCAAATAAAACCAAACCAAGTGACTAAAACATCCATGGACACATCGATATATAATAAATCAACATAGATTTTATACTCCAAAACGCCAATTCAAAACCACAACGCGAATGAAAAGACTTTACAAAACGACCGTGCAAAATCATGCGCTTCAACTCCAAATCTCCATCCCATTGACCTAATCCCTTGACTTTATCACTAACGCCTTTCACCATCCAAAACTATCACGTGACATCACCCAATGGTTAGTCAACTCACAGTTCAAATAGTTCTATGGTATTATCCCTGTTAACATATATACATATACACATATAATTATGTATTTATCACCCAAACCAAATAATTGAAAATGGTTTATTTATTCACTTATCTTTTAATTCGGGTTAAGCCACCTCTTTGACCCTCCCGTTACTCCAAGATAGATGCCTCCAATTAATCCCCCATAGATATGCAATCCAAGCCGACCCGCTTAATCCACAAATCTTGACCACCTCCGTGTATAAACTACTCTTCATACCTACACATCACCACCATCATAACTAATTAGCCGAAGCTAAGTGAGGACTCACATTCCACATATAATTACAAGAATACTCTTTGAATATATAATTGTGCTTGTTCTCAGTATTCTCCACATGAACTGTCGCTAATCCGTGGACGGGAGGTTCGCTTGCCTCCTCCTCTACTCGGTTGACCCTTGGTATACCTCTACGTCCAGTACGGCCACCTCTCTTTCCTCCAGCCATAATCGTTTTCTAACTGCGAATAAAGAATACTCGTGTCATCATGATAGGTAATTATTTAGAGCACCTTGAGTAATATAAATTACTAATTACAGAGACCGGTATGAAATTACTAATTTACTTTACTACTCGGGTTTTAAACATTTCCTGTCAGGAGTAAAATTCGCATCCAAGTCCAGATTCCTACTATAAGGTACATACTTTCTATATTCCATTCTAAGGCATTTACTGTCTACTTTCTATACTAAGCCATTTATTGTTTACTGTGACTACTGTTCTATGTACTAAGGACTTTACTGTTCTACTTTCATGGCTTGGCTGCTCTGACTGACATCCCATTCTCTTCTTTACTGTGTCTTATTCTCAGTTTAAGTCCATACCTTTTGACGAATGTCCGAATCTCTCAAACTATGGCTCTGATACCAACTTGAAAGACCCAACCGGGCACCTCTCATAGTTGGCACACATAAGCATAAACATAGTTCTTAAAGATTGAATTAAAGTCACATACAACGGAAGTCTATTACATAATTCCATAGTCAATTAAAACTTTCAAAATAACATCATTGTCTAAAACAAAAAACTAAAGCTATGGGAATGTCACTCTTTACAGCAAGTAGCCATCCAGCTAGGCAATCCAAGCCCTCGCGGCTTCATACCTTCTTTTTAGGGGTGTGCATGGGTTAAGTTTCGATTTTTACAATGGGTTCTGTTCGGTTTTAAAACCAATTGGGCTTGAATTTTTTGAGGTAAAAGAAAAATGACTCAAAATAATGAACTTGGGTTTCAAATTTTGGGCCCCCATTCTTTTTTTTAACTAATGATTATCATATATTTTGGTCTAAATATTTTGGGCTACAAAAATTATTAGTTTTCTTAAAATATACACAACATAAAAAATAAATATTATAATTTATAAATTCAATAAATATAAATAATAACCTACTATTAATCTAAATACGTGTAACACAAATATGTATACACTTTTAACATACAATCCTACAACACAATAATATATATAAGGAAAGGTTAGGCTAGAAAGGAAGAAAGCCCTATAAAATGTAGGAAGCCACCACAATGCGACACATGTACAATGTGGGAAAATGAGGGAAATGGCAATTGCGTCAAAGGCTTAAAACAAATGTAAGAAATCTGCACATGCAAGTCACATGTCATTTACCATAAAATCGAGTGTTTTTTATCTTTCCAACGAGTATGGTATTGCTATATTAAAAAAAAAAGCAATCAACTGGGTGTTGTTTGAATTTGATAGTTTTTATAGTGTTTTGTGGAGTTTTATGTGTATGGTTTGAAGTTTTAAGCTAAAAATGTAAAACACTACGACAGAAGCAAAACGTCATAAACATAAACACGTCAAAACATCATGACAAAAAAATACCATGTTGAAATTTGTCATTGTGAAAACGCCATGACAAAAAAAAACTAAAACGCCATGTTCAAATTGGCACCTAGGTGTAAAACACTATGACCAGAAAAATTCTATGTTGAAAAACACCATGACTAAAAAACTCAGTGTTGAAAAACACCAAGTTGAAAACATTATAGATGTAAAATACCATTTTGAAAAAACTCACTTTAATTCGAACACAGCCTTAACCAAATTTATGTTTATGGTGTTGGAATTTTAAGCTAAAGGTGTAAAATAGCATGAAAGAAGCAAAAACGCCATAAACATAAACACGTCAAAGCACCGTGACAAAAAAAAACAAAAAAAAAACCATGCTGAAATTTGTCATTATGAAAACGCCATGACAAAAAAAAGCTAAAACGCCATGTTGAAACTAGCACCTAGGTGTAAAACACCATGACCGAAAAACTCCATGTTGAAAAACACCATGACCAGAAAAACTCAATGTTGAAAAACATTCAGTTGAAAACACCATAGATGTAAAACACCATGTTGAAAAAATTCACTTTAATTCGAACACAGCCTTAACCAAGTTTATGTTTATGGTGTTGAAATTTTAAGCTAAAAGTGTAAAACACCATAACAGAAGCAAAAACGCCATAAACATAAACACGTCAAAACACCATGGCCAAAAAAACAAAAAAAATACCATGTTGAAATTTGTCATTGTGAAAACGCCATGACCAAAAAAAGCTAAAACGCCATGTTCAAATTGGCCCTCACGTGTAAAACACCATGATTAGAAAAACTCCAACTTGAAAAACACTAAGACTAGAAAAACTCAATGTTAAAAAATATCTAGTTAAAAACACCAGAGATGTAAAACACCATGTTGAAAAAAACACACTTTAACGTAATTTAAACAAAAACGATTTAAAAGAATATATATATATATATATATATATATATATAGCAATACCATACTCGTTGGATAGATAAAAAATAGCTCGATTTTATGGTGAAATGTTTTTAAAAAAATAATGACGTATAAAAAAGTTATGGACGTTTTAAAAAAATGAGGGAAATGCCATGTGACTTGCATGTGCAAACTTTGGGGTTGGATCTTCCTATTCTACCCCCTCCTGGTGGTTTTCAAGTTCCAACTATTTACCAAAATGCCACCGCGTTAATCTCCACCACAAATGACCATGATCTAATGGCCCAGATTCCTTCCTACACTTTGTAGGGTTTTGTCCCTTTCTAACCTAACCTCTACCTATATATATATATATATATATTATGAAACATGCATGCATACAATATATACTTAAAGTATATATGTATACGTTCGGTTTTCAAAAGATACAAAATCGAAACCAAACCGTAATTTTTGGTTTTCAAAAAATACAAAACCAAAACTGTCGGTTTTATTTTGGGTCAGTTTTTTCGGTGCGGTTTTTTTGGTTTCGGTTCGGTTAATTTGGTTTTTTGCTCACCCCTACTTTTTTTAGCTTTGTTACCTGATGTACATACTAAAAGTAAGCTAATGCTGATAAGTTCAAGTTTTCAAAACATTAATAAAAGGAATCTTTCTTTCTCATGTCATTCGTATAAAACATATTTAAAAAACATACTATATAATACTATGTAAATACATCATAGAAAAAACATTTCATAACATACTTAGTTATTCTATGCTCTTGTAAGTCATACATTTATGTCTACAATCGGTTTTTGTCTCTGCTGTCCCCGAAGTAACTTCTGTTCTGTTGTCCACAATGGACTTCTGTTCTGTTGTCCACAAAGGACTTATGTTCTGTTATCCACAAAGGACTTCTGTTATGTTGTCCATAAAGGACTTCTATTCGTAGGTATTGTTCCCTATGGCTCGACGTCCATAGGTCGATACCCACTTCTCTATGTCCACGAAGGACTTCTGTTCTCAGGTGACAGTCGTCACCAGAGTAACCATTGTTACTCTAATTCTACCGGTTGCAACATCACCAGTTACAGTGCCCTGTCGGGCACTGTCACCGTTGTTCATATGGCAGGCATGCAACTCATGTCATGACACTGCCATAGGCTTCGGGTAGTACTAGTCTCTAGGACTATACTACTAACTCAAGACTTTCTTCTGTGTAACCATACTCTGACAGATTAGACAATGTATTTGACTTATCTCTTTCCTTCTTTTTGTTTATAAAACATATAGTTAAATAAACTTGTTCTCTGTTCTTTCTCTTGTTTATAAAGTGTTCTGTTAAATAGACTTGTTCTCTGTTCTCTTTCTAAATTTTAATAAACATACAGTTTATATAAAAATATTTTATGTTCTTTCTCTTGTTTATAAAACGTTTAGTTGAATAAACCAGTTGTCTATTCTCTTTCTGTCGTTTATAAACTATTTAGTTAAATAAACATTTTTTTTTCTTTTCTGTCACGTTTAAGTAATAAAATACTTTTATTATAAATGTCTAGTTCTGAGTATACACACAACCCTAAAACAGTTTAATAAGGATTCTTGACTCACCTGACTAGCTATCCTCAGCGTACTACCGACCGGTCCAAAAGGCGTCACTCACAATCTGAATTGATAATTAATAACTCATTAATTCTATACTTTCTACTAATCCGGCTAAACTAGACAATTTTGCCTTCTGGAGTCTAAGCGAAACTAGGTTAGTTTCTCTTTGTGTGTCTCAGCAAAACTAGGTTAGTTTCGTTTCTACGGTCTCAACGAAATTAGATCTCAGCGAAACTATGTCTAGTTTCGCTTCCCTGTTAGTTTCGCATGATTGTCTTCTTCAGCAGAAACCCTAGTTTCTGCATGAAGATGGCGGCTTAAGCTCAAACTCATCAAGGTTCTAACTTTTTACGTCCAAAACGTGTGTTTAACTTTCATGAGTCTTGATCTATGGTTCTTTTCCCGTTTAACGTGCAAAAATCTGATCTTTTGTTGAAAAGAAAACATGAAACCCACTTAACTAAAAACTCAGATCTAGACAAGATTGTTACCTGTTTTCGTTTGATTCTTCTTGCTAAATGATCTAGAGATGAAGTCTAATGATCCTTGAGCTCTTTGGAGTCCAAGACCGACTTTCTCTCTCTAGCTTTCTCTCTCTAGAACTGGATGAAGATGGTGGAAATGAAGGACAACGGGAGGTGGCGGCTAGGGTTTAAGGACTCTTCCCTCCCCCCCCTTTTTTTCCTTTCTTTCGCATTTAATCACGTTCGACCCCTGGTTTTCTATTTCTTTTATTCGAAACCCGATTATTTATTTGTTATTATTTCCGGGATATTACAGTTATATTAACACTTATGTAGTAGGTGTTACACTGTTTTTGCTTTTTTTTTTTCCGTTTGTTAATAGATAACTTCTCATGTTTCATAAGTACACCAACTTTTTATTTGATTTTGATTATATATAATAAAATGGAATTGATAATTGTATATGGACCTTAACTGAGATTTGAAACTTCTCTTTCATGAACTTGTTTCAAATTAGTTGCATTATTTGGTTTATATGGGTATTATCACACAAAAAATTGAATACGAAACAAGCTCTAAAGTCGGCTAAGAAACAGATAGAAAGCCGTTAAAAAATCTCAGCATATATGATTGATGTCAGTTAGGTAGGTTGGCTTCGATTGACAATTTGACAGAGATGCACATATGTGTCTTGGTTCCTAAAAAATACACTCATCGATAATGTAAACATGGGCAAAGCTTAGTGAGGGCCCGGGCCCCTCCTCCCCTCCGATTTTTTGCTCAGTAGTGTTGATTTATATGTATTCGGCCGATTTTTCGCTCAGTAGTGTTAATTTATATGTATTCGGCCGAAAATTTTATAGTTCCGGCCTCTCTGATAGGAAAAAAAAACCCGGCCCCGATGCGTTTTTCTTCAAGCTTCGCCACTGAGTGTAAATACTGACAATTTTATTTAAAATAAAAATATTTGTTCAATTATACCTTGAAAATCAATTATTTCTATAAGCCTTGTAGGTACCTTCTTTAACTACAAATAATTATATCATTTGTCTACGTAATCTTGTCCTGGTTATATGATAGTTAAGTGATTAAGTATATAAAATCTTGGGACAATTAGAAAAATACTATACTGTAAAAATTTACACTTATCTTATTAAATTACTAAAAATCTCGTAAAACTTAGTCTATGAGTCTTGAACATAATACATTTTCATATGTATATAGAAAGGTAAGTAAAAAAACTGGGTTTATTAACTGGCGTCAAAAAGCTAAAAAGTCGATCTTATAACTTCTTCTATAAAAAAAAAATAAAAAATCAAAGAGAATAATCATCAAGTTCGCACGAGTCCAGGGGTGTTAGGCCAACTTAAACCTGATGTAAACATTCTTACCCTACATTTCTACAAGAAAATGTTTTCACGATTTATAAAAATAGAAAAAAGATGTGTAATTTAAAAGTGTAAGAAGGATTCTAGTATCGGTATATGTCATAATGTATCATGAGAAATTAAATCTTGCATTATTACGAAAAGGTTATGTATAATGAATTTGGTCCAAATACGATGCATGATATTTTTCATTGTGCTTTGTATATTATGGCATGTGTCAATATCAACTTTCTTCCTATAATTCTTTTGTAATGTACTATTTTTATTTTATCTTATACACACATGCATAGGGATATAATATAATAATAAAGCAAAGTTAAAAAGGTAAAACGAAATAAAATTACGCCTTGTTTTCTATATCGTTTTCACGAGAAAATTGTTAAAATGAACATTTTGACAAAGAAAATTGGCAAAATATACATTGACTTTTGAAACTTAAAAAATATCCAAATTTAAAACGAACCAATAGAATTTTGACAAATAAGTTAAAACCAATTTGGAGGCTCAAGAAAAGCCGGCCACGTGTCAATCATTGAGCATGTCTATGTATATTTTGCCGACTAAATTGTAGCATGTATCGCTGGTAACGGCTTCACCGTAGTCGGCTAAATCAAAAACCAATGAAATGATGCCACGTGTCATTTAATAGCCCTTTGTTTTAAATTTGGGGGCTAAAACGTAGACGGGAGGCTGTAAGGACCAAAAATATAATAGGCTAACGCATCAAAAGATCACCGACAAGTTCAGATCAAGACTTTTTGGAAGTATGCGGCCGCATACTTCGTGGCCTAGCCGCATACTTGAAGTATGCGGCCCCGGCCCAGCCCAACCGAATAGTATAAATAGTTATTTTGTATTCTGTATTCGGTTAGACGAGTTGTTAAGCGACGTTTGTATTGTTTTTCAGTGGTTTTATCAATATACGAATCGTTTGACAATCAATTGTGTCTCGTCCTTATTGTTTATACCTACAAGTCACGTGTCGAGTCTGTTTCCGTCAGGTTCAACACGTTGTTGAATTCGTTGATTGAAGATCCTCAAAAATCCGGACCTTACAATTGGTATCAGAGCCTTAGCGCTCATTCGGTGAAGCTTGCAACGGATTTCTTTGACTCGTGAGGTATCAAAGTTACTGATTTCGCGTTTATTTGAACTGACTTGTGTGTTTGGTAGAGTTTCTAGACAGATTGACAGGTTTTGGACCTTGTTTCTGTCACGTTTGTTGAAGTTTACGGTTGATCAGTTGATTTTTCGGCTTGAAAATCAAAGTTTTCGGTCAATTTCTTCATCTGGAAGATTGCGGTCACTCAAGTTTGCGGTATTTCGAACTTTGCGGTATTCGAAGTTCGTGGTATTTTGAAGTTTACGGTATTTCAAAGTTTGCGGTTTTCAAAGTTTGTGGTCTTTCAAATTTTGCGGTCTTTCAAAGTTTGCGAATACTTTTTGTTACTTATTTTTCCACATGAACTTGAAACATGGGAGAAAGTAGAAAGGAAATGCTGAAGCAAGAGTTTAATATGTTCAATCATGTTACTGGTGAAAATTTAGAGGTTCAGATTAACAGATTCATGCACTTGATGACGGAGATGAAGAATGCTGAAATAGAGTTGACAAAGGGAGAAATCAACAAAAGGCTACTCAACTCTTTACCAATAACCTGGAACTTCAATTGCACCACTATTAAGAGAATCAAGGATATGTATCAAACATCCTTGAGTTGTACTCTTATGATATGGATGATAAACAGTGTCACCTTAATCATATGAATTCAATGGATGTTTCTGAAATTGCTGGAACAAGTACATCTACTTCATGTGAATCAAAGGCACTTGTGAGCCAGTAAGACAGGAGTGAGAAAGTTCAAGATTTGGAAGTGAAACAACATCATGCCTTCGTGGTTGAGTTCACTGACACCGAGGTAATTAAAGATCTTTGATGTGCTATTTGTATTGAGAAAGTCAATCGTTACAAATATGATAACGATATATTAAATCAAGAAATAACAAAGCATAGATATTCAAATTCAGAACACAAACGATTAGAAAAGGTTTTCAAAGATACAATTGAAGCAAGCAAAAATAATTTTTTCAAAACTTGAAATGGATTTTAGCAATAAGGAATGTCTTTATCGTGATGCATTAAAATGGATAGACGACCTTAGCTTAAAATTAAATGATGTTGTGATTCAATTGGCAAACACTAAACTAACAATCGAGAAAATTGAACACTCTCGATCAGTAGTTTATGACATGATAGATTATTGTAAGGCCCCAAACCCAAGAGGCCTCACTTGCTAGATTTACTCATTCACAAACAGTTCTTAAACTTGAATATCAAAATAACGCAGCGAAAAATTTCATTAAAACATAATCATAACATTGTTCAACATGCGAAAGCGTAACATAGTCTAATACATAAACATAACATAAACTAATCATAACGGGATGCCAGTCTTCATATCATCCGGGTAACTTATCAAGCCGCCCAGCATCACCGTCCATCATCATAACCTGCCTTAACCTGAATGTGCATACTAAAAAGTCAGCTACACTGGTGAGTTCTAGCTTTTCATGAAACCTTAACTTCAAATATTTGCTAAAAACATATCATTTAACTTCATTAATAAAAGCGTACGAAAACATGCAATAACATAACATAACATCATAAACACAAGTCAACGAACATATTGAATCTGCGCCTTCTCGTAACCGTCAATTCCAAACATCGCATACTGGTGGATTAACCTAAAGATCACCACCACTAGGCCCATCAACACCGTACTGTCCTTCGGGTGAAGAAATCCTAGGGCCCGATACTTAGGTCATTCAACACCAAACTTCAAGCATGGCATCTAAAGGATGACACGTACCAAACTTCAAGCACTGCACCATGTAAGGCACAAGTACCAAACTTCAAGCACGACTACCCCGTAAGGTAAACCGTACTAACTTCAAGGATCACGATAATCCCCTTGGTGACCGTCATCACCCCAGTTGTACAACAGTTGGCCAGCCACAAAGGCCCCTAAAAGGTAAAGGCCCATAACATACATCCCATACCCATAACCTTCATTCCCAAAGGAATAAAGGCAGATTCGTTCGTTTGTGACTTTCGTAAACATTCACTTCTTTTACTTCAAAACTTCAGTTAAAGCATTCGTACGTTTTATTAAAAATCATTCATACATTCATAAACACTTCGTAAACTTCTTTTGGCAAAATATTTCATAAACACTTCTTTTGTAACATTTCCTTCCAAAACATCGTTCATAACACATCATTTTATAAAACGTCACATACATCATTCATAAACATCGTTTTATAAAATAGTCACATCGTTACGTATGCACACCAGCCAAAAATATTATTCAAAACATTTAAAAGACGGCTTCTAGAACTCACTTGATAAGCTAGTCTCAGTTGTCCTAATTGAAGGCCCAACAACGTCACGTACGATCTGGATTGAGTAGTTAAATACACATCAAACCTAATCCCGACTCTAACGGGTTAACCATACTGAATAGGCGAACATACTGACTTCACTAACCAGCTATATATACCCATAGACCTGATTCCTGCGCACTTAGCAAGTGCGCAGGGCCTTGTTCTTGCGTACTTGATAAGTACGCAGGACCTGCTTCTTGCGTACTTGATAAGTACGTAGGACCTGCTTTTTACGTACTTGATAAGTACGCAGGACCTGCTTCTTGCGTACTTGATAAGTACGCAGGACCTGCTTGCGGACAGTCTTCTTCCCCGCAAAAACCCTAACTTTTTGTATGCATATCTGATCACGTCAAGATCCTGACTTTTTACATTCAAAACGTTCATTTTTCCTTCTAGATGCTAGATCTATGTTCAATTTTCAAGTTTTATACGTAAAAACGTTGTCTTTTCATCCAAAACCCGAAAACCCCAAAGTAATAAAAAACACAGATCTAGGCCAAACCGTTACCTGTATCGAGCTTTTGATTCAGATGTTATCTTCAGGAGCACTGGAGAATCCTTCCTTTGAAATCTCGAGTCGATCATTTACTTTCTCTCTCTACAGTTTCTCTCTCTAGATTCTCACAGATGAGAGAAATGGAGGTGACTTAGGCTTTTTATAGGGAGGCTCCTCCCCTTAATGCGCCACCCTCAAGTTCGCCAGGCCCATCCGGCCCGACCCGTCATGCCGCGTTCATTTATTATTTTCGTCTCGCGTTTACCCGTTATTATTATTGTCATTTTATTTTCAGGATGTTACAAGTCTACCCCCCTTACAATAGGTTTCGTCCCCGAAACCTATCATAAGTCAAATAGTTGAGGGTACGACTCCCTCATATTCGTCTCTGTGTTCCCAAGTGGCTTCCGACCCCTTTCGATGTTTCCATTGGACTTTAACCAATTGGATAACTTTATTACGTAAACGCTTCTCCTTCCGATCTAGGATGGCCACGGGTTCTTTGATGTAGTTAAGGCTGTTGTCGACCTCGATGTCAGTAAGTGGTACGTGAGCCGATTTATCCGCCAAACACTTTCGCAAGTGTGATACATGGAAGGTAGGATGAATCCCACTTAACTCATCAGGCAACTCCAACCGATAAGCGACTTCACCAACTCGTGCCGTTATCCTGAATGGTCCGACAAACCTCGGACTTAAATTTCCTCTCTTTCTGAATCGTATGATTCCCTTCCATGGCGACACTTTCAACATTACTTTGCCCCAATGTCAAACTCAATAGGCCTTCATCGTTTATCCGCATAGGATTTCTGACGATCTTGTGCGGCCTTCATTCGTGCTTTGATTTGATCAAACCTTTCCGAAGTTTCTCTTACGACTTCAAGACTTCCTAATTCAATCTGTCCAATCTCACTCAAACAAACTGGGGTCCTGCATCTCCTCCCATACAACATTTCGTAAGGCAGCATGCCTATCGTCGTGTGATAACTGTTGTTGTAAGAGAATTCTTGTAACATCCCAAAAATAAAACGACAATTATAATAACGGAATAAATGAACGAGGCATGGCGGGTCAGGTCGGATGGGTCAGCGGGCTATAAATAGCCTATGCCACCCCTTTTCTCTCATTTGCAACTTCTAGAGAGAGAAACCGTAGAGAGAGAAAGTTGGCGGATCGACCCGAGACTTCAGCAAAGTGTTACTCCATAACTCCTGAGAAGAACCTCCGGATCAGAAACTCGATTCAGGTAACAATCCGACCTAAATCTGAGTTTTAGTTCGTTTTTGGGTTTTTCGGGTTTTGGGTGGAAAGGTAAGGTTTGAACGGATGAAACTGAAAGATAATCATGGATTCGAGTTCTTTAATGGAAAACGAACGTTTGAATGCAAACAGGTTCGGGATCTTGACATGATCAGACCCGAATGCGAAAGTTAGGGTTTTTCGTGAAGAACAGGTCGTGCGCACTTGCTAAGTGCGCACGGAGCAGGTCCTGCGCACTTGCTAAGTGCGCAGGAGGAGGGACCTGCGCACTTGCTAAGTGCGCAGGAGGAGGGACCTGCGCACTTGCTAAGTGCACAGGAGGAGGGACCTGCGCACTTGCTAAGTGCGCAGGCAGCAGGGTCTGCGCACTTGCTAAGTGCGCAGACATCAGAACTGATTAAGTGAAGTCAGTATGTTAGAATGGTTAAACCGTTAGAGTCGGGATTGGTCTGATGTGTATTTAACTAATCAATTCAGATCGGGAGTGACGTTGTTGGACCTTCGTTTAGGACAACCCATATTAGCGTATCAGGTGAGTTCTAGAAGCCCTCTTTTAAATGTTTTATATAATGTTTTTGGGCTGGTGTGCATACTTACGAAATGATGTTTAACGAAATGATGTTTAATGAAATGATGTTTAACGAAATGATGTTTAATGAAATGATGTTTAACGAAATGATGTTTTAACGAAACGATGTTTACGAAAGGAAAGGTTTTGAAGTGTTTTTGCCAAAAAGGCTTACGAATGCTTTATGAACGGTCTAAATGAGGAAATGTTTAATGAGAAGAGAAAAAGGTAAAGGTTTTAAAGAAGTCATTACAAATCTAATATGTCGAATGAATGGAATTGACGAATGAAGTCTGGGAATGAGATTCCCAGCCTTGTGGTAGATTATGGACAGCGAGCCATAGTTGCCACAAGAACAACAGGGGCAGTGTCTCTGTGGCATGTCAATGGTTATGATGTTGTACAACTGGTAAGGGAGTAACGACGGTTACTCAGGGGTTAACGTGACCCTACGTAAGGTTAAATTATGATCCGACGGTGTCATGGCCGTGAGCCATGGCCGTCGATGGAAGTTATCGGTTTATGGACATGAGAGCCATAAGGGCAACTGAATCGGTATTGTCGGTCCTCGCGCAGTTAGCCTTGTGGGCAATATCAAAAAGGGAATTGACGGAATGTATGGTATTGTCGGTCTTCGTGCAGTTAAGCCTTAGGGGCAATACCATACTAAATGACGGAACGAAGGGTAACACAGATTTAGATAATAATGTATGACTTAAATGAATGTTAAAAGTTTTAATGAACGATCCTTTTAACGGTGTTTATGATTATGATGTTGATGATGATATGGGTACGAAACCTTTTTAAAGATGTTAGATTATTTTATGCTTTTGTGAAAGGTTTTACTAAATGAATGATACGCTTTTGGCAAATGTTGATGTTAAAGTTTTTATGAAATGCTAGAACTCACCAGCGTAGCTGACTTTTTAGTATGCACATTCAGGTTAAACATGCTGGTATGGACGATGGACGGTGATGCTTGGCAAGCGAGAAGAGTTACCCGGTCGATCATGAAGACTGGCATCCCGTTATGAGTTGTTTATGTTAAGTTTATGTATTTGACAATGTACGCTTCCACATGTATGAACAAGTTTTTAGTTATGTTGGATGAATGATTCCGCTGCGTTATTTGATATTCATGTTTAAGAACTGTTTGTGAATGAGTAAATCCAACAAGTGAGGCCTCCCGGGTTTGGGGCTTTACAAGTTGGTATCAGAGCAATAGTTTGAGAGATTCGGACACTCTAAGTGTCTGAACTTAAACTGTGAATGGGACCGAAAGCGGATGCCAGTACGGGTAACTCGAGCCACAGCATCAGGTATGAAGGTAGTATATATCTACATGTGTAGTATGCCTTAGAAAGGGTTAGGTAAGGACTTGTGTTCTGATGGAATCACAAAGGTGGTCAAATAGAAATCGAAAGGTAGTGTAATGGTTAATTGCAGATGGCCAGTGTATATTAACATCTTACAGTTCTTATTGAATTTTTATTTGTTAACTAGCGTGATGACATTGGATTTCTTGTCTTATAGAACGAAATGGCGAGGAGAGGGAACGGAAGGCGTGGTGGCCGTACCGGTGGTCGTACCGGCGGTCGAAATGGTGGGCGTGGCAGGATTCCGGCGCGCCAAGAGCACAGCGAAGAAGGAAGTGTTCACACTGAACCGACGGTTAGTGTGCATGGAACTGAACAGACACAAGTTGCAGAACAACCTTTCACTTTTGAACCAGAAGTGAGAGCAGCCATAGCTCGAGAGTTCTCTGAGTTGATGAAGAATTCTCTGCCAAGTCTGTTTGCTGAAGCATTAAAGAAAGTTAGTGGGGAAGGAGGATCTAGTGCGGCAACTGGTGCCCAGAACAACGAGACCGACAACGCACCGCCTGCTCGCGGATGCGACTATAAGTCCTTTAAGGCATGTGACCCGCCGGTCCTGACTGGGAAGAAGGACGCGGTGGCTACTTTTGATTGGGTAATACGTATGGAAGCCGCCATCCGTCTGAGCGAGTGTCGAGCTAATCAAATAGTGAATTTTGCTGCTAACTCCTTGAGGGAGGAAGCATCCCACTGGTGGGAAGGTGTACGTCAGGCTAAGGGGGATGAGGTTGTTGACTCGATGATGTGGGCTGACTTGAAAACTTTGGTGATCAAGAATTTCTGCCCGAGGAACGAGATCGAGAAGGTAGAGAGGGAATTTCTGGGTTTGAAGGCCGGGAGCATGACGCACCGGCAGTACACAACCCGATTCAATGAACTGGCACGTCTGGTGCCACATCTTGTTACGAAGGAGGAGAGAAAAATTTCCTGCTACATTCAAGGGTTGCCGGACCAGGTCCGCACCTATGTTAAGGCAAACGCCCCTACTACCTATGATTCGGTAGTAGAACTGAGCGGCGTAGTATTTGATGATCTGGTACTGAATGTCGCCGCCATCGAGGAACCAAAGAAGAGACCGAGATTCTCAAACAAGCGAACTGGTGGAAAGATGTTTGGGGCTCGCGATAAAAGGGCTCGGGTGGATGAGCCGACTGTTTGTAAGAAGTGTGGAAAGGAGCATGTAGGTGAATGTAGACTGGGATCTAACTTGTGCTTTAAGTGTGGCAAGACCGGGCACTACTCCCGTGAGTGCACACAACACTACAAGTGCTATAACTGTGGGGATGCCGGTCATCTGAGCCGGGAATGCACCAAACCAAGAATGGGTGAAGCCGGGAAGGGTAAAGTCCCGGAGAAGAGGGAAGAGAGGCCCCGAGCAAAGACTCGTGCGTACGCGCTGACACAAGACCAGGCCAGAATGGACCCCGACGTGGCGTCAGGTACGTTCGTCCTTGACAACACTCTTGTTTCTGTGTTATTTGATTCGGGTGCCAGTAAGAGTTTTATATCTGCGACTTTTTGTAAGAGAGTGAAGTACGCTGTCAGTATACTAGAAAGGGCCTTTAGCGTAGAAACCGCTGAGGGTAGAACTGCGAGAGTGACCGAGGTAGTTGACAACTCTACGATAAAAATAGAAGGTCATAGGTTCCCTGTCAGATTGTTTGTTATGGTTTTGGGAGGGTTTGATGTCGTGCTGGGTATGGATTGGTTAACTGCCAACGAAGCACAAATCATGTGTAAACGAAAGATAATCCGACTCAAGGCTCCGGATGGTAGCAAAGTCGAGGTTTTTGGAGATCGTGACGTCCCGATGCCAAACGTCATCTCGATGATTAAGGCAACAGATTACTTGAGGCGCGGATGCGAGGCTTATCTGGTGTACGTGATAGACAAGTGTAGGGAAGTGAAGGAACTAGACGATGTACCCGTGGTACGCGAGTACCCGGAGGTGTTTCCAGAGGATTTGCCTGGAATACCACCCGACAGAGAGATTGAGTTCCGAATCGACTTAGTACCAGATGCCCAGCCCGTGGCTAAGGCTCCATATCGACTAGCACCAGTGGAAATGAAAGAACTTATGGTACAACTAGACGAGTTACTTGAGAAAGGATTTATCCAACCAAGCATCTCACCTTGGGGTGCTCCGGTGTTGTTCGTAAAGAAGAAAGACGGTTCGATGAGAATGTGTATTGATTATCGCGAGTTGAACAAACGTACCGTGAAGAACAAGTACCCGTTACCAAGGTTCGACGACCTGTTCGATCAATTACAAGGCGCAAGTTGGTTCTCAAAGATCGACCTTCGATTCGGGTACCATCAGTTGAAGGTGAGGGAAGAAGACATACCGAAAACGGCATTTCGCACACGTTATGGACACTTTGAGTTCTGCGTAATGTCTTTTGGATTGACGAACGCCCCTGCAGCGTTCATGGATTTGATGAATAGAGTTTGTCGAGCAATGCTGGATCGGTCGGTAATCGTGTTTATTGATGATATCCTCATCTATTCCAAGAATGAGGGTGATCACGCATGTCACTTAAAGGAGGTGTTGGAGGCTCTGAAGAAAGAAAAGTTGTATGCTAAGTTCTCCAAATGCGTGTTCTGGCTTAGAGAAGTCCAATTCCTAGGTCACGTCATTAACCCGAACGGTATTATGGTTGACCCAGCAAAGATAGTAATGTTAAGGGAATGGAATGTTCCTTAGACGCCAACTGAAATCCGTAGTTTCTTGGGGTTGGCGGGCTACTATCGGAGATTCATCCAGAATTTCTTGAAAATAGCTTCGCCGTTGACGAAGTTGACTCGGAAGGAGGTAAAGTACGAATGGGGTTCGACCCAGGATGAGGCGTTTAAGGAATTGAAGGAAAAGCTAACTCAAGCTCCAGTCTTGGCCCTACCCGAGGGCAATGAAGACTTAGTGGTATACTCTGACGCTTCGGGTCAGGGATTGGGATGCGTATTGATGCAACGCGGGAGAGTGATTGCGTACGCGTCACGGCAGTTGAAGATTCAGGAAGCTAATTATCTGACTCACGATTTGGAGCTTGCTGCTGTCGTGTTCGCATTGAAAATCTGGAGGCACTACCTTTACGGGGTGAAGTTTACTATTTACTCAGACCACAAAAGTTTGAAGTACTTCTTCGAACAAAGAGAGCTTAATATGAGGCAGAGACGATGGTTAGAACTTCTAAAAGATTATGACTGTGAAATCATATACCATCCTGGAAAGGCAAACGTGGTGGCTGACGCTCTAAGCCGAAAGGATGTGCCTACTCCTATTAGAGTGAAAGCTTGCCAGTTGGTGGTAACATCGGACGTGAAGAGAGAAATTGAAAAGGCTCAAGATGAGGCACTTAAGGAGGAAAACATAAAGAAGGAAAGGATGGTTGGCCAACAGGACAAGTTGGAATATAACACCCTTGGTGTTAGGACACGTTTTGGACGGGTATGGATACCTATGGGTGGCGAGCTTAGAACCAAGATCTTGGATGAGGCTCATAAGTCTCGTTACTCTATCCATCCCGGTACCAATAAAATGTATCAAGATCTGAGGAAGGAATACTGGTGGCCTGGAATGAAACGTGATGTGACGAAGTATGTAAGCAAGTGCTTGACTTGCTCACAAGTAACACTACTAGAAAATATACCTTTAATGACACGCATTGCGTGTCATAAAAAGGGGGTAGATGACACACGGAAGCGTGTCAAGGATAGCCCTGTCAAGAATAAAGATGACACGCATTTTGTGTGTCATCTGTTTATGACACGCATTTATGACACGCCTTTACGACACGCAATGCATGTCAAGGAAGGCCATGTCAAGAATGAAGAAGACACATTTTGTGTGTCATCTATTTATGACGAGAATTTTTTGTCATAAATGTGTGTCATGGTTAAAGCTGTTTAAAAAATATAATTTTTTTTATAGAATTACTAATTTCCAGTTTTCCACATTAATATCATAAAATAGTAATAAACATTTTATAATACAAAATAAAATACACATGACAAAACAATCTATTTCATAAAATATAAACAAACATTTAAAAGTAACAAAAGTCGATTACAAATTCAACTTAATGTCAATACAAAGTTTCACCGAAAAATAAAGTTTGATACAAAAGTCGACCACTCTTAACGAACTCCATCAATATAACATCGGTGTATTCATCTTTCCTTCCCTCAACCTAAGAAAAAATTTGTAAACAAATAATTATCAAAGATACATACATATATATAATACTATTAAGGCAAGAGGGTATGATAGAATTATAATCATTTATGATTATAATCTCATATGTAAAAAGATTTTTCCACACTTTTTTGCAGGATTCCATACAAATTGTTAGCGAAAGTAGCTGCATTTCAAATTTATAACAAAGCAAGGCAATACAACATTTGGATCTTTTACAAACAAGTTATATATAATCCACAATTTGTTCAAAACTGAAAAATGGTATAACACAGAAGTTATTATTAAGTTTTTCAACCCCAGTTTGTTTTTTACTTCTTCAAGAATTGGGTTGCATCATTTTCTTTTTTCTAAGGAAAAAAAAACCTGCTCATTGGCCCTGCTTAGGCATCATATGTCACATAAAGACTTTATTAACTACTATTCTAGAAAAACACTAGGAGGTGCTAATAAGCTATCTGCACACCTGGGGCTTAACTGCTTACGCCTATCATGAAGCAAAAGCATCAAGAGCCTGCTCTATATCGATATAGAATAACAAAAGTAACAAACAAAATGTGATAACTGCACAGGCTTGTTTACATTCTCCCCTTATATGGGCCAACGTTGGGTTAGGGGCTCTGAATGTTAGGCAAAACAATAACTCCACAAGCCTGTTTACATTCTCCCCTTCATTGAGACATTTTATTAATCAAGTAGAATGCATCATTGAATCAAGCAAAACAATAATTAATGTCTGTCAATTCAATAATCAAGTAGAATGCATCATTGAATCAGGAACTGGGTCCTAAGACAATATATTTAACAAGAAACATGGATTATTTTCACTCCTTAAACAACTAAAAAGAGTTGACATTTAACTGAAAATGTTAAAAAACAAAACCTATTAAGTATATAACAGACAAATAATTACGTCAATACAAAATCCAGCAACTTGAGCACAAAGTGGATGATATGCAACATAACAAGCATTGTTTGAACACTGCATTAGCAGCTCAAAGTAGGTAACAGGGTTAGAACAATAACATCCACTCAACAAAGAAATGAAAAGATGCTTCATATTTAAGTGAGACCTGTTCCTTTCACGATTAGTTAGCAAGAAAAGCTAGATAATCAGTGAGCAAATGACACCATTTGGATCAGTGAGCATATGACAGACAAATAATTACCTTATTCATGCTTGTTTCGTTTCATTTTATTGTAATTTATAATCATATTCTTTGTTTCGTTTTTAATAAATTTTCTTAGAATAAAAACAACATTAATAACTATATACAACCGTAATTCTAAACAATTCAAATGAAAATCATTACCATCCGTGACCCTCTTTCATTCAAGTGAAAATCATTACCATCAGTGACTATCTTTCGGTCTCTGTCACACGTTCCAACAGTAACAAAACTTCAACTTATTGGGCAACAAACTTTGTAAACTTTCTACCTGAACCATATAGTGACAAAAAGTAGTTAGCATTATGTAGGTAACAAGTCAAAGCGGGTTGCTTCACATGTATAAGTGAAAACCATTGATGCACTTCCAGACGGTTCAATCAAGATAAAAGTTATGTTGATACAAAATATATTATTATAAATATTAGACTAACTGGTATATAACTGTATTTTAGTTAAATTGTCCCATGCATGTTACACACCTTGTATCTAGCTGGAACAAAGCAAAACCGTTGTTTTAAGGTGTCAACAGCAGAATATTTATATTGTTGCTTCAATCTGAAATAAAAACAGATTATGATCCACAACATAATAACAACTAGTGTTCTGCAATAGACTCGTTTATCAAGAAAGAACATGATGTCAAGTTGTTACTGAGTATTAGATAAATGATCCACAAGGTGCTGTAACCTGCATTGAAAGGAATTTATATAAACAGCAAGTTCAAAACTAATGAGTTAACCATTGCACTCCAGAAAAAAGGATCGTACCTAAAATCAACAAACCTGACTTCCATGCTCACCAACAAGATAAGAATTTAAAGCTATGAACACTGGCAATAGTGATGATGAACCATGGACCTCCACATCATATTTATCCACAAATTCAGATACATTACCTGACTTGTGGAAACTAACAGTACGCTTATCAGGCAGTGACTGTGAAGGCACATCCTTCGCCGCATGAGCAGCTTTCTTTACCAAATCAGATAAACAACCTATGATTCATCTAAAATTCCAAACTTCATGATTAAAAAGATGTTAATCATGATTAGTTTTCTTACCTCATACTTAATTCTGAAAATGCCAGGGAAGAATTCCCCTTCCCATTCACCCAAATTATCCGAACCACAATCACTATCAAGATTAGCAGGACAAGTAGGTGGAGGTTCACAAATCTATAAACATGAACATTAAAATAGTTAATTTCAAAACCCTAAAACATACAAATGAACCAATTGGGAAAAATTAAACTATTTACCACTGTTTTAGAGAGCACACTGAAAATATAAGAAACAACAAGAATATCCAAGCTTTCACTGTCGTCATCGCATTAAAATCCGCTAACCTATATCAAATTAGGGCATAAAAATAACAATCAAGCATTTGATCATACAAAGTCGGTTCAAAACATCAAAAATCTAAGTTTAATTTAAGCTGGAACACAATTTATTGATACACATTAAATATAAGATATTCAACTAACCTAAGCACATATATAAAATCAGTAAAGCCATTTGACAAGAAATGGTAGATACAAGGAGGCATATCACATATAATATCTATTTAAATATCAGATTTTGTTCCAAACTAATTAAAACAGAAAAAGATGTCAGCTGTAGACATGGGTTGCTGCCATGTTCAAACGGAAAAAAGAGCAACAACAACATCGAATTTTCTTTGTGACATTTCATCAAACACCTGGTGACTGCTATTTGTTTAATCAAATGAGAAAACACATTAAGTCATTGAGCCTCAAAATCAATTAATCGCAAAAGCCCTAACACCAGAAATATACCCTAAATCAATGTAAACAACAGAGAAAACCAGAATGTGAGTGGAGGAGTGTTTGAATCGCCGTCAGGTTGCTCAGGTGGAGTTGGAATCGTCGTCAGATGGTTGAGTTTGAATCGCCGCTTGCTCAGGTGGAGTTGAATTGGCGCCGTCAGATAGTGTGGTTGGAATCGCCATCAGATGGTGTTTTAGGATGTGATTGAACGACGAGAATGAGCGATTAGGTGGAGAGAAGTAGGTTTGAACATCTGAGCGGGATATGCTGCGAGTCTGCGATTGTAGGAGATGGAAGAGTGAGCGGGATATGTTAAATTAAAAGGGAATGGAGGTCTAGATCGTGTTTCAGGGTTTTCAGAAAAGAAGCGCCACATACGAGCTAGATATGTTAAATTAAAAGATGACAGTGTTCAGATGATACACATATTGAAAAAGTGTACTTAGTTTTTTTTAATATGACATTAAAAGATGACACACGTTTTTGCGTGTCATAGCTCGCGTGTCATTAAAGCCTAGTTTTGCTAGGAAGACACTAAAATGATGACACACGCTGTTACTCGTCATAGTTCGTGTGTCATTAAAGGTATATTTTGTAGTAGTGTAAAGGCCGAGCACCATAAACCGTATGGAAAGATTCAACCACTTGATATACCGGAATGGAAGTGGGAACACATTACCATGGACTTCATAACTAAGCTACCTCGCACAGCTAAAGGTCATGACACCATTTGGGTAATTGTGGACCGATTAACGAAGAGTGCTCATTTCCTACCTATTCGCGAGACGTTCTCGTCGGAAAGGTTAGCGGAAGTATTTATTAACGAAGTAGTAGCACGGCATGGGATGCCTTTGACGATTGTATCTGACCGGGACACACGATTCACATCGAGGTTCTGGAAAAGATTTCACGAGGCGATGGGCACGAGGCTTAATATCAGCACAGCATACCACCCGCAAACGGATGGTCAGTCCGAAAGGACCATTCAGACATTGGAGGATATGCTCCGTGCTTGTATTATCGACTTCGGTGGCAGTTGGGACAGCCATCTGCCGTTAGCTGAATTCTCCTACAACAATAGTCATCACACGACGATAGGCATGCCGCCTTACGAAATGTTGTATGGGAGAAGATGTAGGACCCCGGTTTGTTGGGGTGAGATTGGACAGAAGGAATTTGGAAGTCTCGAAGTCGTAAGAGAGACGTCAGAAAGGTTTGATCAGATCAAAGCGCGAATGAAGGCCGCACAAGATCTTCAGAAATCCTATGCGGATAAACGACGAAGGCCTATTGAGTTTGATATTGGTGACAGAGTAATGCTGAAAGTGTCACCATGGAAGGGAATCATACGATTCAGAAAGAGAGGAAAGTTAAGTCTGAGGTTTGTCGGACCATTCAAGATAATGGCACGGGTTGGGGAAGTCGCTTATCGGTTGGAGTTGCCTGATGAGTTAAGTGGGATTCATCTTACTTTCCATGTATCACACTTGCGAAAGTGATTGGCGGATGAATCGGCTCACGTACCATTTACTGACATCGAGGTTGACAACAGCCTTAATTACATCGAAGAACCCGTGGCCATCCTTGATCGGAAGGAGAAACGTTTACGTAATAAATTTATCCAATTAGTTAAAGTCCAATGGAAGCATCGAAAGGGATCGGAAGCCACTTGGGAAACGGAGAAGGAAATGAGGGAGTCGTACCCTCATCTATTTGACTTACGATAGGTTTCGGGGACGAAACCTATTGTAAGGGGGGTAGACTTGTAACATCCCAAAAATAAAATGACAGTTATAATAACGGAATAAACAAACGAGGCATGTTGGGGCAGTCGGGTCGGATGGGTCTGCGGGCTATAAATAGCCTATGCCACCCCTTTTCTCTCATTTGCAACTTTTAGAGAGAGAAACCGTAGAGAGAGAAAGTTGGCGGATCGACCCGAGACTTCAGCAAAGTGTTACTCCATAACTCCTGAGAAGAACCTCCGGATCAGAAACTCGATTCAGGTAACAATCCGACCTAAATCTGAGTTTTAGTTCGTTTTTGGGGTTTTCGGGTTTTGGGTGAAAAGGTAAGGTTTGAACGGATGAAACTGAAAGATAATCATGGATTCGAGTTCTTTAATGGAAAATGAACATTTGAATGCAAACAGGTTCGGGATCTTGACATGATCAGACCCGAATGCGAAAGTTAGGGTTTTTCGCGAAGAACAGGTCGTGCGCACTTGCTAAGTGCGCACGGAGCAGGTCCTACGCACTTGCTAAGTGCGCAGGAGGAGGGACCTGCGCACTTGCTAAGTGCGCAGGAGGAGGGAGCTGCGCACTTGCTAAGTGCGCAGGAGGAGGGACCTGCGCACTTGCTAAGTGCGCAGGAGGAGGGACCTGCGCACTTGCTAAGTGCGTAGGCAGCAGGGTCTGCGCACTTGCTAAGTGCGCAGACATCAGAACTGATTAAGTGAAGTCAGTATGTTAGAATGGTTAAACCGTTAGAGTCGGGATTGGTCTGATGTGTATTTAACTAATCAATTCAGATCGGGAGTGACGTTGTTGGACCTTCGTTTAGGACAACCCATATTAGCGTATCAGGTGAGTTCTAGAAGCCCTCTTTTAAATGTTTAATATAATGTTTTTGGGCTGGTGTGCATACTTACGAAATGATGTTTAACGAAATGATGTTTAATGTAATGATGTTTAACGAAATGATGTTTAATGAAATGATGTTTAACAAAATGATGTTTTAACGAAACGATGTTTACGAAAGGAAAGGTTTTGAAGTGTTTTTGCCAAAAAGGCTTACGAATGCTTTATGAACGGTCTAAATGAGGAAATGTTTAATGAGAAGAGAAAAAGGTAAAGGTTTTAAAGAAGTCATTACAAATCTAATATGTCGAATGAATGGAATTGACGAATGAAGTCTGGGAATGAGATTCCCAGCCTTGTGGTAGATTATGGACAGCGAGCCATAATTTCCACAAGAACAACAGGGTCAGTGTCTCTGTGGCATGTCAATGGTTATGATGTTGTACAACTGGTAAGGGAGTAACGACGGTTACTCAGGGGTTAACGTGACCCTACGTAAGGTTAAATTATGATCCGACGGTGTCATGGCCGTGAGCCATGGCCGTCGATGGAAGTTGTTGGTTTATGGACATGAGAGCCATAAGGGCAACTGAATGGGTATTGTCGGTCCTCGCGCAATTAGCCTTGTGGGCAATACCAAAAAGGGAATTGACGGAATGTATGGTATTGTCGGTCTTCGTGCAGTTAAGCCTTAGGGGCAATACCATACTAAATGACGGAACGAAGGGTAACACAGATTTAGATAATAATGTATGACTTAAATGAATGTTAAAAGTTTTAATGAACGATCCGTTTAACGGTGTTTATGATTATGATGTTGATGATGATATGGGTACGAAACCTTTTTAAAGATGTTAGATTATTACATGCTTTTGTGAAAGGTTTTACTAAATGAATGATACGCTTTTGGCAAATGTTGATGTTAAAGTTTTTATGAAATGCTAGAACTCACCAGCGTAGCTGACTTTTTAGTATGCACATTCAGGTTAAGGCAGGTATGGACGATGGACGGTGATGCTTGGCAAGCGAGAAGAGTTACCCGGTCGATCATGAAGACTGGCATCCCGTTATGAGTTGTTTATGATAAGTTTATGTATTTGACAATGTACGCTTCCGCATGTATGAACAAGTTTTTAGTTATGATGAATGAATGATTCCGCTGCGTTATTTGATATTCATGTTTAAGAACTGTTTGTGAAAGAGTAAATCCAACGAGTGAGGCCTCTCGGGTTTAGGGCCTTACAATTCTCCTAACGGCAGATGACTGTCCTAACTGCCGCCAAAATCGATAATACAAGCACGAAGCATATCCTCCAATGTCTGAAAGGTCCTTTCGGACTGACCATCCGTTTGTGGGTGGTATGTCGTGCTAACATTGAGTCTCGTTCCCATCGTCTCGTGAAATCTTTTCTAGAACCTCGATGTGAATAGTGTGTCCCGGTCAGATACGATCGTTAAAGGCATCCCATGCCGTGCTACTACTTCGTTAATAAATACTTCCGCTAACCTTCCCGACCAGAACGTCTCGCGAATAGGTAGGAAATGAGCACTCTTCGTTAAACGGTCCAAAATTACCCAAATGGTGTCATAACCTTTAGATGTGCGGGGTAGCTTGGTTATGAAGTCCACGGTAATGTGTTCCTACTTCCATTCTGGTATATCAAGTGGTTGAATCTTTCCATACGGTTTCTGGTGTTCGGCCTTTACTTGTGAGCAAGTCAAGCACTTGCTTACATACTTTGTCAGCTCATGTTTCATTCCAGGCCACCAGTATTCCTTCCTCAGATCTTGGTACATTTTATTGGTACAAGGATGGATAGAGTACCGAGACTTATGAGCCTCATCCAAGAGTTTGGTTCTAAGCTCGCCACCCATAGGTATCCATACCCGTCCAAAACGTGTCTTAACACCAAGGGTGTTATATTACAACTTGTCCTGTTGGCCAACCATCTTTTCCTTCTTTATGTTTTCTTCCTTAAGTGATTCATCTTGAGCTCTTTTAATTTCCCTCATCACATCTGATGTTACCACCAACTGGCAAGCTTTCACTCTAATAGGAGCAGGCACATCCTTTCGGCTTAGAGCGTCAGCCACCACGTTTGCCTTTCCAGGATGGTATATGATTTCACAGTCATAATATTTCAGGAGTTCCAACCATCGTCTGTGCCTCATATTAAGCTCTCTTTGTTTGAAGAAGTACTTCAAAATTTTGTGGTCGGAGTAAATAGTAAACTTCACCCCGTAGAGGTAGTGCCTCCATATTTTCATTGCAAATACGACAGCAGCAAGTTCCAAATCATGTGTCGGATAGTTGACTTCGTGAACTTTCAACTGCCGCGACGCATATGCAATCACTCTCCCGTGTTGCATCAACACGCACCCTAATCCCTGACCCGAAGCGTCATAGTATACCACCAAGTCTTCATTGCACACGGGAAGGGCCAAGACTGGAGCTTTGGTTAGCTTCTCCTTCAAATCCTTAAACGCCTCATCCTGGGTCAAACCCCATTCGTACTTTACCTCCTTCCGAGTCAACTTTGTCAACGGCGAAGCTATTTTTGAGAAATCCTGGATGAATCTCTGATAGTAGCCTGCGAATCCTAAGAAACTGCGGATTTCAGTTGGCGTCTTAGGAATATTCCATTCCCTTAACGTCATTATCTTTGCTGGGTCAACCATAATGCAGTTCGGGTTAATGAGGTGACCTAGGAATTGGACTTCCCTAAGCCAGAACGCGCATTTGGAGAACTTAGCATACAACTTTTCCTTCTTCAGAGCTTCCAATACCTCCTTCAAGTGACACACGTGATCACCCTCATTCTTGGATTAGATGAGGATATCATCGATGAACACGATTACCGATCGATCCAGAATTGGTCGACAAACTCTATTCATCAAATCCATGAAAGCTACGGGGGCGTTCGTCAATCCAAAATACATTACGCGGAACTCGAAATGTCCATAACACGTGCGAAATGCGGTTTTTGGTATGTCTTCTTCCCTCACCTTCAACTAATGGTACCCGGATCGAAGGTCAATTTTTGAGAACCAACTTGCGCCCTGTAATTGATCGAACAGGTCATCGATCCTTGGTAGAGGGTACTTGTTCTTCACGGTACGTTTGTTCAACTCGCGATAATTAATACACATTCTCATCGAACCATCCTTCTTCTTTAAAAATAACACTGGGGCACCCCAAGGTGAGATGCTCGGTTGGATAAATCCCTTCTCAAGTAATTCGTATAGTTGTGTCATTAGTTCCTTCATCTCTACTAGTGCTAGTCGATATGGAGCTTTAGCCACGGGCTGGGCATCTGGTACTAAGTCGATTCGGAACTCAATCTCTCTGTCGGGTGGTATCCCAGGCAAATCCTCTGGAAACACCTCCGGGTACTCGCGTACCATGGGTACATCATCTAGTTCCTTCACTCCCTTACACTTGTTAATCACGTACACCAGATAAGCCTCGCATCCGCGCCTCAAGTAATCTGTTGCCTTAATCATCGAGATGACGTTGGGCATCGAGGAGTCACGATCTCCAAAAACCTCGACTTTGCTACCATCCGAAGCCTTGAGTCGGATTATCTTTCGTTTGCATATAATTTACGCTTCATTGGCAGTTAGCCAATCCATACCTAACAAGACATCGAACACACCCAAAACCATAACAAGAAACCTGACGGGGAATCTATGGCCTTCTATTTTTATCGTGGAATTGTCAACTACATCGGTTACTCTCGCAGTCCTACCCTCAGTGGTTTCTACGCTAAAGGCCCTTTCTAGCTTACTGACAGTGTATTTCACTCGTTTACAAAAAGTCGCAGATATAAAACTCTTACTCGCACCCGAATCAAATAACACTGAAACAAAAGTGTTGTCAAGGATAAACGTACCTGACGCCACGTCGGGGTCTACCCTGGCCTGTTCTTGCGTCAGCGTGTACGCACAAGTCTTTGCTCGGGGCCTCTCTTTTTTCTTCCCCGGGCCTTTCCCCTTCCCGGCTTCACCCATCCTGGGCTTGGTGCATTCCTGGCTCATATGACCACTCTCCTCACAGTTGTAGCATTTGAAGCCTTGCAAGCATTCACGGGAGTAGTGTCCTGTCTTGCCGCATTTAAAGCACAGATTTGACGCTAGCCGACATTCGCCCGCATGTCTTACCCAACATTTTCCACAGACTGCCGCCTCGCCTACCGTGGCATGTTTGTCCCGAGCCCAAGACAACTTCCTAGCCGATCGCTTAATGGGAAAACTCAGCTTCTTCTTAGGCTCTTCAATGGCAACGACATTCAGTTCCAGATCATCAAATACCACGCCGCTCAGTTCTACTACCGAATCATAGGTAGTTGGGGCGTTTGCCTTAACATAGGTGCGGACCTGGTCCGGCAGCCCTTGAATGTAGTAGGCAATCTTTCTTTCTTCAGTCGTGACAATATGTGGCACCAGACGTGCCAGTTCATTGAACCGTGTGGTGTAATACCGGTGCGTCATGCTCCCGGCCTTAATCCCCAGAAATTCCCTTTCTACCTTTTCTATCTCATTCCTTAGACAGATATTCTTGATCATCAAAGTTTTCAAATCTGCGCACATCATCGCATCCACAGCCTCGTCCCCCTTGGCTTGACATACACCTTCCCACCAATGGGATGCTTCCTCTCTCAAGGAGTTAGCAGCAAATTTCACAACTTGATTCGCTCGACACTCGCTCAGACGAATGGCAGCTTCCATACGGATTACCCAATCAAAAGTAGCCACCGCGTCCTTCTTCCCAGTCAGGACCGGCGGGCCACATGCCTTAAAGGACGTATAGTCGCAACCACGGTTAAGCGGTGCGTTGACTGCCTCAGTGTTCGGGGTACCAACACCGTGTTAGACCCATCCATCTCATTAGCCTTCTTTAACGCTTCTGCCAATAGTCCTGGCAAAGAAACCTTCATCAAATCAGTGAACTCGCGTGCCAGAGCCGCTCTCACTTCCGGTTCAAAAGTGAATTGTTGTTCTTCGACATGAGTTGGCTTAGTCCCGTGTATACTAACTTCTGGCTCAGTGTGAACACTCCCTTCTTCACTGTACTCTTGGTGCGTAGGGGTCCTGCCGCGCCCACCGTTCCGACCACCGGTACGACCACCGGTATGGCCCCCACCACGCCTTCCATTTCCTCTCCTTGCCATTTCGTTCAAAAAGACAAGGAATCCAATGTCATCATGCTAGTTAACAAATAGAATTCAATAAGTACTGTAAAATGTTAATATACGCTGGCCATCCGCAATTAACCATTACACTACCTCTCGATTTCTATTTGACCACCTTTGTGATTCCATCAGAACACAAGTCCTACTTAACACTTCCAAGGAATACTATATATGTAAATATATATACTACCTTCACACCCGATATTGTGGCTCGAGTTACCCGTACTGGCATCCACTTTCGGTCCCATTCACAGTTTAAGTTCAGGCACTAGGGGTGTCCGAGTCTCTCAAACTATTGCTCTGATACCAACTTGTAAGGCCCCAAACCCGGGAGGCCTCACTTGTTAGATTTACTCATTCACAAACAGTTCTTAAACTTGAATATCAAAATAACTCTGGGGAAAATTTCATTAAAACATAATCATAACATTGTTCAACATGCGAAAGCGTAACATAGTCTAATACATAAACATAACATAAACTAATCATAACAGGATGCCAGTCTTCATATCATCCAGGTAACACATCAAGCCGCCTAGCATCACCGTCCATCATCATAACCTGCCTTAACCTGAATGTGCATACTAAAAAGTCAGCTACGCTGGTGAGTTCTAGCTTTTCATAAAACCTTAACTTCAAATATTTGCCAAAAACATATCATTTAACTTCATTAATAAAAGCGTACGAAAACATGCAATAACATAAAATAACATCATAAACATAAGTCAATGAACATATCGAATCAGCGCCTTCTCGTAACCATCAATTCCAAACATCGCATACTGGTGGATTAACCTAAAGATCACCACCACTAGGCCCATCAACACCGTACTGTCCTTCGGGTGAAGAAATCCTAGGGCCCGATACTTAGGTCATTCAACAACAAACTTCAAGCACGGCCTCACAGGGATGACACGTACCAAAATTCAAGCACTGCACCCTGTAAAGCACAAGTATCAAACTTCAAGCACGACTACCCCGTAAGATAAACCGTACCAACTTCAAGGATCACGATAATCCCCTTGGTGACCGTCATCACCTCGGTTGTACAACAGTTGGCCAGCCACAAAGGCCCCTAAAAGGTAAAGGCCCATAACATACATCCCATACCCATAACCTTCATTCCCAAAGGATTAATGGCAGATTCGTTCGTTTGTGACTTTCGTAAACATTCACTTCTTTTACTTCAAAACTTCAGTTAAAGCATTCATACGTTTTGTTAAAAATCATTCATACATTCATAAACACTTCGTAAACTTCTTTTGGCAAAATATTTCATAAACACTTCTTTTGTAACCTTTCCTTCCAAAACATCGTTCATAAACATCATTTTATAAAACGTCACATACATCATTCATAAACATCGTTTTATAAAATAGCCACATCATTACATACGCACACCAGCCCAAAAATATTATTCAAAACATTTAAAAGAGGGCTTTTAGAACTCACCTGATAAGCTAGTCTCAGTTGTCCTAATTGAAGGCCCAACAACGTCACGTACGATCTGGATTGAGTAGTTAAATACACATCAAACCTAATCCCGACTCTAACGGTTTAACCATACTGAATAGGCGAACATACTGACTTCACTAACCAGCTATATATACCCATAGACCTGATTCCTGCGCACTTAGCAAGTGCGCAGGGCCTTGTTCTTGCGTACTTGATAAGTACGCAGGACCTGCTTCTTGCGTACTTGATAAGTACGCAGGACCTGCTTCTTGCGTACTTGATAAGTACACAGGACCTGCTTCTTGCGTACTTGATAAGTACGCAGGACATGCTTGCGGGCAGTCTTCTACCCCGCAAAAACCCTAACTTTTTGTATGCAGATCTGATCATGTCAAGATCCCGACTTTTTACATTCAAAACGTTCGTTTTTCCTTCTAGATGCTAGATCTATGTTCATTTTTCAAGTTTTATACGTAAAAACGTTGCCTTTTCATCCAAAACCCGAAAACCCTAAAGTAATCAAAAACTCTGATCTAGGCCAAACAGTTACCTGTATCGAGCTTCTGATTCCGAGGTTATCTTCAGGAGCACTGGAGAATCCTTCCTTTGAAATCTCAAGTCGATCCTTCACTTTCTCTCTCTACGGTTTCTCTCTCTAGATTCTTGCAGATTGGAGAAATGGAGGTGACTTGGGCTTTTTATAGGGAGGCTCCTCCCCCTTATGCACCACCCTCAAGTTCGCCAGGCCCATCCGGCTCGACCCGTCATGCCGCGTTCATTTATTCTTTTCGTCTCGCGTTTACCCGTTATTATAACTCGTCGTTTTATTTTCGGGATGTTACAATTCTCAAGTAAGAAAGAAAGGGAATCCAGGAATTGGTTTTCATGCAGTTGAACATCCTTTCAATGGCAATTTTATTTCAATGCCAAGTGTTCAACATGAAGATGTTGAGATGGAATATGGTATAGGCCGTAAACTAGATCCCACGGTAGAACATGTGAACGTTACTAACCCGTCTAAGTCTTGTGCCGCAATAGGATTAGTAGAGGGCATAGTGGAGGATTGTGGGAGTGATGATAAGGAGGAGGATGGTCGCGTTTTTGAGTCTAAGTCTGCATCATTTAAAAACAAATTGTCTTGTTTTGAAAATGGTACTTTTTCAAAAGGGGATAAGTTGAAAGGGAGTTTGACATCTTCATTTGTTAAAAGTGGTACTTTAGAAAGGGAAGAAAAACAAATTGCCAACGGTAAAAATCATCAGTTTGTCAAAAATAAAAATCGTTCCCTTAGTAGAGAAAGTAGCAAACCATCTACAACTCAGTCAAATTCTAAACAATTGCCTCAACGGTTTACCAAAAATGAATTTTATTCAAGATTTGATAATCATCATCATGTTTTTGAACAAAATGTTAAAAATTCTGATAGGAATTGTTTTAGATCTAATCGAATAAATTGTGATAGATATGATGACCAAGTGTTTGATAGAAGGTTTTCTAGGAGCTATGAAAATGCAGGTTACTTCACATGTTCTCCTCAACGGTCATCATCATGGTTCAACAGATCGGGATATGCTCCTTATGCTAGGAAACGGACATGCTACACATGTGGTAAAGCTGGTCACATTGCAAGAAATTGCATACATCGTCCTCATGAGCCCTATTATTTGAAAAATCAGAGAGCTACACTAAGGGAAAATTGTTATTCTAAGCCAATGAAGGTTGAAAAACCTAAGGCAATGAAGAATAAGCATCCCAAAGTTAAGCCTTCTGATGGTGATTGGAATGCTGCTAAGAACAAACAAAAGCTTTTTCGTTAAAATACGCAATGTAAAAAATCTAAACAAGAAGAGAAACCTGAAGTTGGTACTCCTAAAGAAACTAAAAAGTTTGTTAAACCTACACCAATTTGGAAAACTAAATCAAAAGCAGTTGAATCACCAGTATTAGAGAACAATAAGGATATGTGTTTACAGGAATTATCTTACATTGATGCTTTGGGCGTACCCAGGACCACTATGGCATGGGTACCTCTGTCTAACTAACTTGCTTGAATCAGTCAGGAACAGCCAAGGAGGACTGTCAACAACCTATGGTACATTGATAGTGGTTGTTCTAGGTACATAATGCTAGACATCTCTCTACTACATGATATCAAACACTTTGATGTAGGGTATGTTTCCTTTGCATGAGACAAATGAGGTAAGATCAACATGAAAGGTAGGTCACTAATGGTACTATTTGCTTTGAGGATGACATTTATGTTTAATATGTTTTTACAAAATCCTTTGATCTGACCAGATTCATTTTTCTGGTTCAGTGTTTGAAAATGTCCTGCTTTGATTAGCAAGTCACAAGTTAGGTCACAAAAAATATTTTTATTAGGATACAAATTTGTTTTGTTTATTAGTTGTACAAAAGCATAAGTTTTAGGGGAGAAAATTCGAAAAATACCAAAAAGATTTTATGTTGTGTCTTGTGTCAAAAAAAAATGAGAACTCTGTTAAGTGGGAAATGATAGTACATCATTATAGAGGTTGGATCATCATATGTAAGGCCTGTAGTTGAATAGATTAGGATCTTAGGGTGATATGTTGATAGGCTCTGCTAAGACTAGAAAGACAGCATAATAGTGTTTTACTTAAACATAAAGGTCATTGTCATAGTGGGGAACATCTCATAGATTGGTAGAATAACTATTTCCTGTTAATAATCGAGCACTTAAACATAAAGATTGGTGAACTGTGGATAAACATAATATATCCGGATTGCATAAACCGAGACCCTTCATAAAGGGGTTGCGAGCTGACTTGATACAAGTCTGTACATATATATATATATATATATATATATATATATATATATATATATATATATATTAAGAGAGAAAGAGAGATAAAAGACATGCAATGACATGCAATAGGTGAAAAGACACTCAATAATAGTGCAAAGCTACTCTGCAAAGCAGAATTCTGAGCAAAAAGACAATAAAATGTTAATGTCGTGCTATAGGAAAATTTTAAAAATATATGTCTAAAGATGTACATATAAGTATACTTGTAAATATTTTTCTCTTTGGGAAGGTGTGACTGGAAAGGAATTTATTATCAAGGCATGTAAGTCCGTTGTGCTATGTTTGTAATCAAATTTGTCAGAGATTTCCTGAATAGTCCATAGACCCATGCTAGTTATGTTCTTTTAGTTATTATTTAGGTGCTCAAAAGATCGTGAGGAAGTGAAGGTTTATCTGATAAGTTGTGGGGTCCATTCAGTTCATCAAAAAATCATCTAATTCACATTATAATAAATGCAAGTTTCTGAGATGTGAGTGTGGGACCCATTAAGGCATGAATAACTATTACCCGAAAAACATGATAAAATCATTCACTGCTTGCTTGTCAATTAAGGTATAAAGGCCTGAGTTTAAATGGGAATTATATATTGGCAATCACTGAGACCTGTCTAAGAAAATGAGCGGCTAACAAGTACGCTTTGGTCTGCACTAGAATGATATGATCCCATAACAGAGTTTCTCTAAAAAATAATGTGTTTCAGTAAATGTCGTATGTTGTCAAAAGAACAAAAAGATTTTACGTTTTTAGCTTACTTTAAATTATTTTATGTTTATCGTTGTCTTTTGTTTGTTAAAATGATTGTTCTTGTTTGATTCAATAATCGTGAAAGGGGGGTTTTTATTGAAAAATTGGAAAGTTTCAAAGTTTTATGAGTTTGAGCATACTTGCATTTTGCGCATACTTGTATTTGAGTGAACTTTCAGGAGCAACAAGATAACATTCCTTATCCAAGGGATGATGAAGAACAGATCAACACTGTTGCACCAAGTGTCATCACTGCCGAAAAGCACAATATCTTCCGAGAAGAAAATGAAGAAGAAGATGTTGACTCTTTAGAAACCGAAAGTGACAGAAAGAAAGTACCGATCAACAAACATCATAAAGTGATATTGCAAAAGAGAAAGGCTACTGGGAATCTTCCTCCTAACAACTATTCTCAACATAATGATGATTTTAATGATGCTGATTATGATCTTTTTTGCTGATCGAACTTCGAAGAAAAGAACGAGAGCAAGTGAACAAAACAACAACCTCAACAACCGCAAAGTCGTTCGTGAAGGTTTTGGGAATGGCTCGGGCAAAGAAGTTATTGCAAGAGGTGGTGATCATTCAGTCGATTTTGAAGTTTGAAGACTGCTTTGAATGCATCAGTCTAGGGGGAGATTGTAAGGACAAAAAATATAATAGGCTAACGCATCAAGAGATCACCGATAATTTCAGATCAAGAATTTTTGGAAGTATGCGGCCGCATACTTGAAGTATGCGGTGCCCATCCGCATACTAGAAGTATGCGGCCCTGGCCCAGCCCAACCGAATAGTATAAATAGTTATTTTGTATTATGTATTTGGTTAGACGAGTTGTTAAGCGACGTTTGTATTGTTTTTCAGTGGTTTTATCAATATACGAATCGTTTGACAATCAATTGTGTCTCGTCCTTATTGTTTATACCTACAAGTCATGTGTTGAGTCTGTTTCCGCTAGGTTCAACACGTTGTTGAATTCGTTGATTGAAGATCCTCTGGAATCCGGACCTTACAGAGGCAAACATATAGCCGTTAATTTTAAATTTGACGGTTATGTTGTAGCCGCCGGTTTTTTCTACCACGTGGCATCATTTCATTCATTGTTGATTTGGTTGGCTAGGGTGAAGCCGTTGGTTGAGTTAACGGCTACAATTTAGCCGGCAAAATATACGTAGACTTGCTCCATGATTGACATGTGGCTGGCTCTTCTTGAGCCTACAAATTGATTTTAACTTACGTGTCAGAATCCTATTGGTTCGTTTTGGATTTGGATATTTTTTAAGTTTCAAAAGTCAATGTACATTTTACCAATTCTTTTGGTCAAAATGTTCATTTTGGCAATTAACTCTCGTTTTCACCTAAACTTCATTTTTAGTGTATTCCCCAAAATTATGGTCGCCTGCTCTCTCCCTTATGTATTCCACATCTTTAATTAGTATTGTTGCTTGACAAGGATGATTCTCCTCCTCTCTGCTCTCAACCTCTCACAAATCATCGATCGCCATCCTCTGGATTCTGTTAAATTATCGACGACGACGACCTTGGCTCTCTCGATGCCAAAACCCTAGTGCCATTACACTCTCCTCCTTTAGGCTTACTCGTGTCGAAGTTACGGTGCCACACTATATGTTACGATGAGTATTTTCAGTGTAAGGTCACCATAAAGAAGGCGTAACACAACAGTCTTCCTGGGTCACTTTTCAGTTACAAAATGTGTATTTAAGGGGATTAAAGTCGGAAGTGCTTTATGAATTTTGGTGAACTTGCAAAGCTATTTGGATAGAAAGGGGCCATTGGGGATTTTGGGAATCTTATTCTTTATCTTGGATCTTTGTGTATGCGTTTCTTCATCAACTTTGTGTAGGAACCGTCCGCATAAAGTAAAGATACCACATCTTATAACTAATTACAATACATAAATAGAAAGTAGTAAATTACAGGTGCTTTTACAACTGAAATAAATGGAAAATACAAGAACAGAGATGAAGAAAAAAAATGTGGCTAAGTATTCGTATTTAATATGGGTCCCATAAAACAAATTATGAGTCTTCCAACAAAACTCTTTTGTTTCCCTAGGTACAACAGTTGAAGCGGTTAGTACTGTCGGGGAGGACACAAACAAATTGTTGTGTGTACACTGTGAATTCTTGTCTTTTCAACTACTAAGGAACCCTTAGTATATATATTGAAACAAAAGTCGAAACAACTCCATCAAAAATAAATTGCATTGAACGTCTTTAATGGATTTTATTTGGTTTTAAAGACTTTGATTGAAACTGAAAACCTTTTGTTTCAACTACTGCTATAGTGGAAACGATGTTGCAGTTTTAACTGTTGCGCCAGTGGGAACGCACCAAAAGGACTGTTCGCGCGAGCCGGAATTGGCGTACCAATTTGCACAACTGCATTGGTCGCGTGTAATTCGGATATTCGAGTGCCCCCGATCTTGCCCAGATCCGCGTGTCCGGACCTTTCGCGCGCCATGCAGGCGCAACATTGTGCTCATCGCCTATGCTACATTGTGACCACGCCATTTGCACGCGTGTACGAGAGTGCGATTTAGGGGGTCCCCACTAGTGTTTGCCTTAAAGGAAATAAATACCTTAAAAGGCTCCCATATATGCTACGGGCTATAGAAGACTAACGGGGGTGTCTTCGGTATTTGTTGCACACAAGACCTGACTTATTTTACTCCGTTGGAATTGCAAGTCGATACATGCAATCTCCAAAGGAATCTTATGGGGTGGCAACAAAACAGATTCTGAGATATATAGACGGGACAATAATTTTCGGGTTGAAGTATAAAAGAACGGGTAAACGGGAAATAGTCGGTTACAATGATAGCAGTCACAACACAGATAGAGATGATGGAAGAAGCACGACAGGGCATGTATTTTATTTTGGAGATACATCGATCTCATGGTGTTCTAAAAAACATAACACTGTGACATTTTCGTCTTGTGAAGCCGAGTTTATGGCTGCCAAATCTGCTGCGTATCAGGCAATTTGGCTCAGAGGTCTCTACAGTGAAATATGAGTAGATAATAAGTCCGCAATAGCACTTATGAAAAATCAAGTGTTTCATGGTCGAAGCAAGCATATTTACACGAGATACCATTATATTCGAGAATGTGTTGAAAATGGGCAAGTTTTGATTGAGTATATTAGTGGAGATAAGCAACGAACTGATACATTGACAAAGCCACTCGCAAGAGTCAAGTTTGCTGAAATGCGAGAGCTACTTAGAGTTGAAGACAGGGGGTGATTATTGGCCTATACGGGCTAGCTAATTGCCGAGCTCGAGCGTATGAGTGATATTGGGCCTGTTTCCAAGCTTATGGAGATGGGTTTCAAGTAATTAATTAGTTAATCAATTAGAGATAAATCAAATGGGTTGCATTTGATTTATAATAGCTAGTTAGATTAGTAGATAAATATGTGGGTTTATTATCCAATTAGGAGTCCATATCATTCTCTAATTGTAACCGAGTCACGGTCTATATAACCTAATCAAAGTTGTGATTATGGTTATGAGAGGTAATCTAGTTTTGGGTTATTTTCTGGATTAATAAACTTGGAGAGTTTATTTCAAATTATGTGTTTTTATTTGTTTAAATCGATTATGACTTGAGGACAGTCCGGATCATAAAGCACGCCCAACTTGCAACATTAACTTCCAAATAAATCTAACCCAACATGGACATAATATCAGAAACCAGTATCACTTTCCAATTTAAGATATATGAGGATTTTTTATTGAAATTAATTAGAAAAGAAACCATATTAATTAAAAAGGACCCTACATATTTCTATTTGTATGAATGGTGCATGAACATGTTACATCATACTTTAGAAATTTTATGGATCAGTTAATGCTGTATAATAATTCCATTCCATCATAATCTAACCTTTTTCATGCAACGATGGCGAAGTTAAATGCCTCAAGTTGGTCGAGTTGAGCATGTGAAGTTTTAAAATTTATTTGATCATGTATTTATTTAGAACTTAAAAATTATAAACTTAATTAATAAAGATATATATTGTTTGAGAATTGTGAAATCCTGATTATATGTCCTATCTCGTCTTTGTTCTATCCCAATCACGACCGAAAACAGTTACCAACCACCATCGTTGCTGCCACAGTACACCACCCTAATCGAAAATGGCCATCACCTTAGTCTCTCTCTCGCTGGTTTGATGTTTATATGTGTGCTGGTTTGTTGTTTATTATGTGCTAGTTTGCTTTTTATTCTGGTTTACTTTTTTTCATGACTCTTTGATTCTCATATGATCTACTTGCACTAAACTTCTTCCTAAAGCCATTTTGATCTTCCAACACCAATATCATAATGTCTCGGCTCGGTGCAAAACTAAAGGATGCCTTGTATGTTTAACGCAAATTCATGATGGGTGACATCTATAGAGACACAATACTTAATTTGTGCATTTAGTCTTCTTTTTCTTCTTCCATTACTTATATTACCATTTTCTATTAAAGAACTAGTTTAACGTGAGCTATAGGATGAACGAGTTTAACTTTCATATTTGAAGTCATGAAAGTTGGGATCATGTATATCTATACTATATAATAAATAAATGTTTTTTAATGTCACGTGTTGCCTCCGTATTCATTTTCATCATTTTTTTCCAGTCTCTCTTCTATTAAATACACATCTATCTTTTAATAATAATATATTTTAAAGAAAATACTAACTATACTAATAAAACACATTTATTTTAAATTATCATTTATTATAAGAAACTTTAAAATCTAATTATGTAACTTTTATTTTCAATCAAATAGTAAATGAAAGTCAAATTATATTTTATAGTAATTAACGTATTTTTGAAACCCAATTATATATTAATTTTTACATATTTTAAATTTTGTTTTCTATCCTTATTATATGTAATACATTTTTACACCTGTAAAATATATACATAAAGATTTAAAAACTTTATTTATTGATATTTTTCACCCCTTGTGTATTACACGGGTTTTAATCTAGTATAGTATTATACGTATAGGCAATTTGGGACACACACACGATGTTTAGTGTATATTGAAAGCTTGAACTCACACTTATAGTAGCCTTATTTTGGTTTGAAATTGTGAAGATTCTAGAAGGTACTAGTGATTGAGTGCATGAACTTTAACATAACTCAATGTTTGACCAACGTGCGGTTTATGGTGGAGAGAAAAAAGTTAGGAGTTTATTTAAGAATAAGTAATGAAACAATAAAAAATGATCACTTTCGTAGGTTGTTAGTTTTTGACAAAATCAAGAAAATAGTACAACTTTTTCTAGATGTTTTTTTAATTTTTATGTTACCATCTATCGCGTTTCAGATATTCTTTCGGCTAACATCTTTAAAAACCATTCGGTGGTAGTTATTTGACAAGAATTCAATATGCATGCCTAATATTATAATTATGTGTTCTTTTCGTCAATATGTATGCTAACATATGATCACGGTATTATTCATTCTCTTCGCGTATTAGAGACAAAAAATAACAATACAATCTGAATCTATTTATAGATACTTATTTTAAGGACAAAATCAATAAATACTCGAATATGAGCTGAGTATCATTAAAGCTAACATTTACTATTTAAGGACATGGAATTTTTGTCATGCGTATCACCAAAACATACTTAGTTAAACACATATAGAGAAAGAGATATCGTAATATGATGTTTGTTAGTCAGGACGGTGATCCAAATTTGGAAGCCAACGAGTTAATATCGAAGGTTTTTGAATCATAGGGTCAACCGTCCCTCATGGTTGGTTCATAATATCTAGATCAAGTACTCATGCAAGTGGTGGTAGGTCTGAATTTATGAACTATTACTTCGTCAAGGGATACGTTTATTTATGATCATCAGATAGAGGTTGCCCGTATCCGATTAGTAGAACTTCATTTTCGTTGGCTACTATATAGTTTTGAGATATATTAATTACTTCGTCAAGGGATACGTTTATTTATGTTCATCAGATAGAGGTTGCCCGTATCCGATTAGTAGAACTTCATTTTCGTTAGCTACTATATAGTTTTGAGATATATTAATTACTTCGTCAAGGGATACGCTTATTGCTGATCATTAGATAGAGGTTGCCCGTATCCGATTAGTAGAACTTCGTTTTTTGTTTGCTACTATATAGTTTTGAGATATATTATTTAGAGTAAACTACGGTTTTAGTCTCTGTGATTTGATCCAAATAACAATTTTAGTCCAAAAGTTTAAATTTGACCATTTTAGTCTAATAGTTTCAATTTTGTATCAGTTACATTCCAGTTCACTAACACCGTTAGATTTTTTCTGTTGAGGATTGTATAAAAAGACCATAATACCCTTATTATTAAACATGTATTTATAAATAGAAATTAAAAGAAAAAACAAACAAAATAAAAATAACTCTTTCCTCTTTCTCAAAACCCTAATTCACCCTCTAAACTCTATCACCGCTAGATCACACCACCAAACTCCAAGCGGCAACCAACGCCATGTTTTTCGGCTAAACAACCCCTCAATTATTGATCTTGCACCAGACGAGGTAGATGTAAACAAATCTGAATCGTCGATAACCAGATCGGGATTAATAGAGTCGACTACTCCATGGAACACCACCCATCGACTGCTCCATGGAACGCCTCTGTTGTATGAATGTGGTGGGGATGGTGAACAGGCCAGCGACGGAACCCTAGCCGCCTCTGCCACAACCGTCCTTGGTTGTCTCTGGATATGGGGGCTTTCCCATTCTCTTTATGTCCCGTAATCTCTCTCTAAGATTTTCTCTCTATCTCTCTCTCCTTGTCTTCGTCCATTGTCAGGGACCACCGTCATCTATCAACGCCATATCACTGCCAAGGGTCGGCCGGAGAGCTGTCGGGAATCCCTTGGTCGGCTTTATTCATCTTCACGAGCATATCTCACTATGTGTGTGTTAGGGTTTTGGAGTGGGGATGAAAAGAAATGGAATGAGGGCTGATGTTATAAGGATATATTTATAGTTAGGGTATTTATAAAAAAACTTAACAAAAATTTTGGATGGGGTTAGTGAACTGGACTGTAACTGATACAAAATTGAAACTATTAGACTAAAAAAGTCAAATTTAAACTTTTGGACTAAAATGGTTATTTGGATCAAACCAGAGGGACTAAAACCGTATTTAACTCTATTATTTATATTCCAAATTTCCAACAATCTAAAAGGTTCTAACATATATTAGTAAATTTGTAACATCCGGAATTTTATCATGTCGGGTGCGGGTTTTAGCTTTAGAGAATGGTGGGACTAGATGAGCCCTCGTGGGCCAAGATCGGGCCTAGCGGGCCTGAGGTGGAGGAGGAGCCTTCAAGACTCCAACCCTCCTTCCCCGTTTCTCATTCTTCAACTTCATCTTCTTCTCATTTCTAGAGAGAGAAACACCTAGAGAGAGAAAGATTCGATTTTGCCCCAAGATCGATCGAACCTTCTTCTCCAGTGATTACACAAAGCTTTCCTGAAGAAGCGAGCCGATTAGAGGTAAGAAACTCGTCCAAATCTGAGTTTTTTTGGTTGAAAATGGGTTTTTAGGGTTTTCATGGGTTTTCTTCAAAAAGGTCGGATTTTTACGTATGTTTATGCTTAAAAACCATAGATATAGCTTCATGTTTAAGATTAGAACAGTTTGGATGTAAAAAAGTTGAGATTTTGGATCAAAAACGAAGAATCTAGCCAAGAATAGTTGAATCGTCCGAAAACTCTTGAATGGTCAGAAAACGATGAAGTGTCCAAAAAGTATTTCGGACACAGCGAGATTTCGAACGAATTAGTTTTCGGGCGAAATAGTTTTCGGATGAAAGATATTTTGGACAAATTGGTTTTCGGGCGAAATGGTTTTCGGATGAAAGACATTTCGGGTGAAAGGGATTTCGACCGAAAACGATTTCGGTCTAAAAGAGATTTCGGACAGAAGAGTTTTCGACTAAGTAGATTTCGGACAAATGGTTTTGTTATATCTAGAAATTAGCACGTGTCGTTTATGACCGCTCGAACAGATCGTCTAGCACCTCGTTGAGCCTTATACTTAAGAAGAGTTAACTAAGAAGTCAGGTGAGTTCTAATCCCTTTTTGCCTGCTTTAGGGGTGGTGTGCATACTTAGTAAAAAGTGTTTATTACATATTTTATATTAATAAACAAAATCGAATTTATGTTTTAGAGAAATGTTTAAAAGAGACAAAAGTACGTTTTATGTAAAGTATAGTTTTATTTGTGGCAAGCATTTGTTATTTTTTCATATACATAAACAAATACAAGATATACGTGTTAAGTTATGTTTCAGTAAAGCAAAGATATTTATGACAAGCGTTTATTATATTTTCATATACATAAACAAAGACATGATATACGTGTTAAGTTATGTTTCAATAAAGTAAAGACATTTATGACAAACGTTTATTATATTTTCATATACATAAACAAAGACATGATATACACATTAAGTTATGTTTCAGTAAAGTAAAAATATTTATGACAAGCGTTTATTATATTTTCATATACATAAACAAAGGTTTGATATATGTGTTAAGTTATGTTTAAGTAAAGCAGAGATATTTTATGGCAAACATTTATTATATTTTATATACATAAACAAAGGCAGATCATATGTTAAGCTATGATAAAGTTAAAGAAAGTTTCATGAAAAGAAAGTGAACAGTTTTCCTACAGGAATGTGTACTAGCTCGTTAAGGTCCTTCGGGGACATATGTTACTTGTACAAGATGTCATTTATGGGTTATGCCCATTAGTAAGAGCCTTTGTGGTTCGCTAACGGTTGTACAATTGGTTCTTAGTGATAAGGAGTAACGACGGTTACTCATAGGGTAAAGCTAACCCTGCTTTGTGCTGAGTCGCTTTGTGCTGAGATGCTTTATGCTGAGACGCTTTGTGCTGAGTCGCTTTATGCTGAGATGCTTTGTGTTGAGTCGCTTTGTGCTGATATGCTTTGTGCTGAGTTTGTGACAAGAGAATTGACGGCTAAGTGGTATTCGTCGGTTCATGATTGTTGATCATGGAGGGCAGTGCCAGTTATTGGAATTGACGGTTAAGCGGTATTGATCACGAGGACAATACCAACAGTGACAAGGAATTGACGGTTATCTTATCTTTTAAAAGTAAAGTATGTAAAGTTTTGTTTTAATGATAGTAAGTATGTATGTATTATTAAAATCTTTTGTATGATTGACTAAATAAACATTAGAACTCACTCAGCGTTGCTGATTTTTAGTATGCATATCAGTTAAGTGTAGGTGGTTGTAGATGGATGTGGATGCTTGGCTTGACGAGAAGAGTTACCTGAAGACAAGAGTCTGGCATCCCTTTATGTTTAAGTTTACGTTGTTTTCAGAAGAGTTTTAAATTCGTATCAGACAAGTTATGTTAGACATGTTATGCTTCCGTTGTTATGTTAAAGTTTTAATCGTTTTCGTTGAGATGTGTTGAATGACTTATGTTTATAAGATATGTGTTGATGAGTAAATATAATAAGTGAGGCCTCCTAGGTTTGTTGGAGCCTTATTAGAAGGCGGGTTGTATCGTCTTACACTCATAAATGACTTACCAAATTTATCATGTTCTAGAATCTTACTAGGAGGGTTGTATCGTCTAATCTCCATAAATGACTTACCAGTTTTATGATGTTTGTATGCTACGTTCTTGAAAATATCTATTTTAGGTATATTTATACGTAATTTTTACATTTATAGCTATAAAATACATGAAGTTATTATGTATCTAATATATCTTTGAGTATCTTCATAAATGACTTGATAATAATAAAACTCACCAACTTCAAAGTTTGTTTTATTTATATGTGATTTTCTTACACATGTCTACTTTAAGCTTTTCACAAATTAATCCAAGCATCTTGTGACTATAGATGTATAATTTGGTGTGACATGTAATAATTGATCATATTTTCTTGATTCTCTCTCGAAAACTATAAGATAATATTTGACATGACTTCATTAATCATTACACTGGATGTCTCTGGTTTACAGTTTCGTTAAGATCGTTATTCAAAATTTCCATGATGTAAGGATGACTGTTAACTACTCTCACAAAAGTGGTGTGGGCTTAGATCTTTACAAATGTAAGGTTAAATTACATTTTTAGGACTTGCATGAGGGGTTTTCTCTAACTATTAACATACTCAAGCTTCTTCATCAAGGATCTTCATCACTTAATTATATTCTTATTCAAACATTCAAAGACCGTATTCAGATCATCTTGATCCAAATCTTAAACCATGAAAACCATATTCGAGTTTACATTCAAGATCAAAACCCGAACAATTATTTCATGAACCCGGATTAACTTTTTTAAGGCTTGCATGTTTTATAATCGGTTCATAATGAGGTGTTTCTTGAGCTAAAACCAAACCAAGATCGAAAAATATAATATAATGAACAAAAAACCGAAAACCAAACTAGTCTAGACCGATTCAATAAGGTTGGGTTTAAGAACAAGCTCGATCTTAAACTAAATAAAAACTTGGGTTTTTGTTTAATTTCAAGTTTGAAAAACAAACGGTTTTATTTAAACTTTAAAGAAAAGAAAGTACTTCAACTAAACCGAACCGGATTTAATAAACACACCTCCGGTCTAAAATACAGTTCAGGCCCAAATGCTCTGTTCAAATTAGCCCATTCTTCAAGTCCATTAACTTTTATTTTTCTATTTAGGCCTGGTTCTAGTTCACACACAATGAAAAGCCCTGATATCAATATGGATTAAATGAATTAATCGTCATAAAAACAATATATTTTTTATTTATTATGAAAAAGTCTAATTTTTATATATCAAATCTCACTTCTAAGTAGAGGTGCACAAACCGGATTTTTTCGGATCCGGATCCGTCAACGGTGGTCAACGACCAGACACGAGGGAACCGGTTCCGGATCGGATCCGGTTATGGGAGTGGAGAGTTGGAACCTATTGGGACCGGACCGGATAATTGGAACCGGACTGGACAAAAAAAACCGGTTCCACCGGATTTAAAAAAAATCTTTTTTTAAAAAATTAACAAAGATACACTATAAAATACATGTTTTATTTATTTTTTATATTTTTTAAGTGATTTAACAATAGTTCGTACAAAAAAAATTACAAAAAATATAATTGAATCACAAAATATATATTATTTATTGTGACTCGTTATTCGTCGTCTACTCGTCTTAGTATTCGTAACATCGGTTTTCAAGCTTTTTCGCTTGAGATACGTTGGACTTCATCATAAGCTTGTTCTTCGTCCGAAAGTGGATTCGTCGCCCCTTGTTCTACTTCGAATTCGTGTATTACTTGGTGTGCTTCCACGAGCTTATTTAGTATTTTCGTTTCTTAAAGTGTTAAATAAATTTAGCATCGGGTTCCTTGAACTACTAGAACTTGAACCCGAAGCCATTGATTCACGTATGTTTGATGGATCACCACTTCCACCATATTTGCGTAAATAATAATCGAACATATTATTAAACGCCGAATTGAAATCCCTTATTGCATTTGATTCAAAATTTGGGTCTTACTCGAATATATTAAAATTGTCCTATATTGATCCAATTAATGTTTCAACACCGGTTACATTAATTGTTGGGTTTAAGGCGGCCGAAATGTAACAACGGCCGGCATTTCCGAAAAATATTTTTAAAATTTAGCTTTCATAGGTGTTATTCAAAAATAATGTCGTGATATTCAAACTCTTTTAATTTATTACATATTAAATATAATTGTTGAAGTATTAGCGAAGACGTGGGATAATAAACTCCCGATAAACATGTGGTTGCATTTTTAAAAACCTCAAGAAAATTAGTTAGTTTCTCGATCGTATCCCAACTTATATTATCAAATTTTTGTGAACAACGTTTCTTTTGGACAAGTTTATCATGGAAATGTTTTAAAGTAACTATTTGCCTTAAGGCCGATTCAAACATTTTCCATGTCGAGTTCTACGTCCCAATTCGGACCTAAAAAGATGGAATCCGTTTGTTGGCACAAATTTCTATAGTTTATATATCTTTTTTTGTTTTGCTAAAAACTTTCCGTAATATCACTTTAAAATATTCTTTTACGTCTCTTATTTCTTGGACGTTTATACCGTCTTGCACAACCAAGTTAATGGTGTGTGCAACACATCGACTATGAAAGAAAGCACCGTTACAAGGCGGTTCATATTTTATTTTTAATTTTTCCACCACGTTTGTGTTATTTGAAGCGTTATCAAAAGATGTTGAAAATATTTTTGTTTGAAATTTATAAGTTTGAATTACCGAGTCTAAAATATAAAATAAGTTTTCACCGGTATGTGGATATCCGAAATAATCAAACGCAATCGTACGCTTCATCATTTGCCACGACTCGGGTTGAACCCAATGTGCAGTAACACAAAAATACGATTTGGGTAAACCATGTGGAGCGGACCAAACGTCCGTAGTTAAGTTAATGCCGACATTTAAATTTTCAAATCCTAAAATTAATTATTTTTTAGCTCTTTTCCACATTTTTAAACAATCTTTTCTCAAAGTAGAACGACTTACATTTGTATAACTCGGTTGAAACGTCTCCTGTATCATCCTCGTCAAGCGCGGGTTATCAAAGTAATCAAAAGGCAATACTTCTTGAATGACGAAATGTGTCATTATCTCACGAACCCTCTCGACATTGTATTGCCAAACTCCTTCATCCATACCAATTTGATTTTGATCTTCACCTTGAGTGTGTTTTGCGTGACTACCAATATGTTTCCTTAAAGTGCTATTTCCCGCAGCACCCAAAATTTTACCACAATGTTTGCAACGAGTCTTTTGCGAACCGTTAGACATTTCGCATAAATCGAAATAAGCTCATATCTCTTGGTTTCGGGAGTAAGGAAGTACTATCACCACCGTGACATTGCTAGTACTAGTAGAACCACCAACCGAATTTTGGGTGCTTGCGGAAGCGGAAGCCATGAGAGCGTTTTTTTTTGCGTAAAAGTGAGCGTTTTTTTTGCGTTTTGAGAGCGTTTTTGAGTTTTGAGAGCTAGAATGTTATTGTGAACTAACCCATACCCTCAATACCTATTTATACTAAGTTTCAAGTCTCAAAAACCCAAAAAAACCAAAAAAAACGCCTTTTTTTTCACCCAACGATCGGAACCGGTTCTTTTTTGTCCGATTTTTATCCGGTTTTTTTTTGTCCGATTTTTACCCGGTCCGTAAAATAACCCCTAACCGGTTCTGGATCCGCCGGTTCCTTAAAAATCCGGTCCGGTTCTTTTTTGTCCGGTTCTTGCCGGATCCGATTTCGGATAATCCGTCGGATAGGATTCGGTTACTTTGTGCACCTCTACTTCTAAGAGTGATATGAAAAACTAATAAAACTATTTTTGTACATTAAAGTTCATAAACTAGTCTAAAAGCATGTATTTTAAAAAAAAATTTAACTCTCAAATTGGTTAAAATATGATATAAACTTTATTTCGCAAAAGTGTTAATTTATCAAACTTTAACAATTTAAAGTTAACAATTCATTATTTCATAAAACAGAATACAAAAGTACATTTTTGATAATTTTAAGGATTGAGTAAACAACTATTTTCATCTACGTGGTTTAGTTACTTTTACCAGTTTCATGTAAAAAATTTACTTTTCTCTTATGTATCCTCGTGGTTTACAAAACTTGTCGTTTCATCCAATCAGTTAACTCCATCCATCTATATAGTAACATTAAATGAGAGATATTTACGTCTTTTTAACTTTAAAATATGAATAGAGTTAACTGATTAAATGAAAATGACAAGTTTTGTAAACTATACACATGAGAAATATAAACTTTTTAGATGAAACTGGCAAAAGTAACTAAACCACAATGACAAAAATGATAGCTAACTCTTAAGGATTTTAATATACTAATGTCTTTTAGATGTATTTTTTACAAATTGAAGTACTTTAAGCATACCAAAATTAGATTAAACAAACATTTTCGTGAAAAGTAAGAAAGTATAATAGTTTTTTATAAGAATAGCCCGGATTAAATATGCAAAACTAAACCCAAAAGCATACACCAAACTTATACAACCAAAGGCCTAAAAGATCCATTTTTTAGATTTCGGTTCACAATCACAAATCTTAAGAAACAGTCTCAGATTATTCAAGCTACAAAACATGAAAACTTAAACTCATAGTACCTGCTCATAATTCATAGATCAATTCTCTTTAACTTCACCACAATCTTCAATAACAACCTTTGATGAAGTCGAACCACTATCAGATCCAACTTTCTCCATCTCTTTCACAACACTATACCCATCAACAACCTTGCCAAACACCACATGCTTCCCGTCGAGCCATGAAGTTCTCTCGGTGCATATAAAAAACTGCGACCCGTTAGTATTCGGGCCTGCATTAGCCATAGAAAGAATCCCCGGGCCCGTGTGCTTGATATTGAAGTTCTCATCAGCAAATTTTGCACCATAGATTGACTCGCCCCCAGTCCCGTTACCTCTAGTGAAATCCCCACCTTGACACATGAAATTCGGGATGATTCGGTGGAATGCTGATCCTTTGTAGTGTAATGGCTTCCCGGAAATCCCGAGCCCTTTCTCACCGGTGCAAAGTGCACGGAAATTTTCGGCGGTTTTTGGAGTGACATCAGCGAATAGTTCCATGACAATCCGGCCCGCTTTCATTTTGCCAATAAGTATGTCAAAGAAAACTTTTGGGTTGGCCATTTTTGTAGCCAAATCTGCAAATTTGATGTAAGTTTATAGGTTAAATTTATTAAGAGACAACATAGTTGCAAAGACATCATTTAGAGGTCAAATACTCAGATTATAAGTCACAATATAATCACTATAAAGGCACATCCTAACAAACCATAAACTATTGCAAGAACACCATCATAAGTTTGTTGGAGGTGTACTGTCAAACATAGGATTAGAAACAGTACTTCTAACTAACCCAAAGAACAAAGAGAAATGCTTAACATTAGGGGCGTAAACGAGCCGATCTGCTCGTGAGACACTTCAGATTAGTTCGCTAAAGCTTGATTAAGCGAAGCTTAAAGGATCTAGAGTCAGAGCTTCAGATACCAAGCTTGACCAAGCTACTGAGCCTGAAGAGCCTTTTATTTATATAAATATAATAAATTTTATTCAATATAATAAATATACGATTACATAACTAATATTATATAAACTAAATAATATTACATATATATAAAATTATGATTATAAACATAAAATAGTAAAAATATATCTATATAAATAAAGTAACTAGATAATTAATAAATAATAAACATGCTCACGAGCCGAGCTCATGCTTTAGACATAGAGCTCGGAACAAACCAAGCTCAAGCTCAAAAACTCTCCAGTTAAACGAGCTCCAGTCGAGCTTAGGCGAGCTCAGGCTCGACTTAGCTCGCTCATTAACACCTAGACGGCTGCTTGTACGACCCTAATTGAGAAGTTCTAAATATTATTTTCTATCAAAAATATATTTAGCAAGAAAATTTTGCAATACAAATCTGTTAAAATTCAAAGGCTTTCTTTTTCTTTCTAATATCAAAAAACTATGAATGCATACTTTAAATTATGAAATTAATCATGCACAAATGGTAGTAAAACCATATAATGGAATACTTCGTATTTATAAACAAACCTCATGAGGCATTAAAATAAATAGTCCCATAATCCTAACTTTGAAAATTGAAGTATTGAACAATATGTAAATCACAAGAATATTGATCCAAATACTACAACCAAATGTCATCATCTATAAGAGTATTCTCACAGGTGGTTTCAACAATATAGTTTTTATGATCTTACTCAATACATTAACTATTTTGTAGTACTAAAATATAGGCAAAAATTGTTGACAGGACAGCCCGACCCGAGCCGTTTGAACCCATAAAAGATTGCATCTAGATTTCTCCATACCAATCTATGTACTTAGAAAGGACAATTATAACCCGTATTAATGGGTAAAATTAGGTAAACTAAAAACTTAGCTAACAAACGGGTTAAAAGTAACCCATGACATAATCAAGTGTTTAAAAGGTCCTAAGGAAGAACAAGCCAATGAATTAACATGTTTTCTAGTTAGAGCCACGGGCCATATCTACATAAGATCATTTAAAGCAGTTTTACCATACCGGTTTAACACTAAGCAAACTGTTATCAGGAGTAAATGAGTGTTTGAATATGCATTTTGAAATCAGGATCAGATAATTAGTTGATTAAAACTGTGACAAGCATTAAATTTCACATTTATCTTCATAATCAGTTTTCTATTCTCCAAAATTGATTGTTTTGAGGGTAAATAATCATAATCACTCTTACCCAAACAATCCATTACTTCAAACAGGTTATTGTTATAATCAGTTTAAACGCACATCCAAACACCCCTTAAAACTACTTCATGTAAAAGTTTCGCATACATCCAAACACAACATATCAACAGGAAACATCAATTACAGACGAATCTTCAAATTCTCACAATTATTGAGGTCCAAGAGCTTTGATTGTTTCAATATGTGCCTTCAATTGACAGATTCAAACAATATAATCGAAAGCTAGGGTTACGGGGAAGAAAGATAATACCTCTTATGGCGATTGTATTGATAATGTCTCAGCAAGCAAGAAGTTTCGAAGTATGAGGTTGTGACTTGTGATGGGCGTGAGGGAACCAGGGTTTTTATTAGGGTTTTAAATTCTGAATGTTTACAGTATGGTCCCTTAAATTTATGTATGATCGTATTCCTCCCTTTACTTCTTTGATTCTTTCAATGGATTTCATTCAAGTGAGTCGGTGGTTAGACCGTAATTCCTGACACGATTTGAAACAGGACATGAAAAGAATCAGATTTTGGATTGGTTAATATAAACCGTCTGATAAATGGGTCATGTTCGGATTAATAAACCAGTGTTGTTTGGGTTTGATCCATTAACCTATTTAAATTTAGGTGTTTTATTAAGTTTGATTTTTATCTTTACCCACCTTAGGCAACCCTCCTTTTTATTTTTGGCAAATTGAATTTTAATAATCTAAATTATGACCTATTGATCTCGATAATAATCTATACTAGCAATTTGATCGGTAACAGTCCTAACTTTCATTTTTATTACCAAGGGCAGTCCCAGTATCATAATCATTATAGATTTATACTCGATTTATACTCGATTCCCCCCTCGATTTCCCTTGTACTTTTCTCCATTTAATTCAAAATCATCATTTTGAATGAACGCATGTGTAAACTTATGATAATTATGCTACTAAGATTGCCATTGACAACAAAAGTGAAAGTTAGTACTATCACAAATCAAATTGCTAGTAAGAATTATTATCGGCCAATAGGTTATAGTTTGGATGAAGAAGAAATCGTAACCCTATAAAAATGAAAGATACATGTTGAGACATCTCGCTCACCAAACATCATATCATCCCCGAAAATTCCCGGTTTAAGTACTCTACAAATGTTCTCATCAACCCTAAACCCTTGCGTAAATTAGGTTTTGGGTGTTGATATCGTCACGCCCGCATCGATTGCCACATTCCATTTCCTATCTTGTTGACCTCCATGTTTTGATTTGCATACGAGTTTCAAGTTTTGACAAAGAAAGTGAAAAACATATAAAACAAATTTAAAACATTTAAAACCTCCCGCCAAGGATCCAATTACAAGAAACTTAAGAAAATGAAACAACCATGGAGTGTTTAAAGATTACAACCTTTGTAGCATGCATTCGATGGGTAGTAGTAGTTGATGAAGGAACCCAATACTTCCTTTTGTACATATTCACACCAAGCATTTCTGATTCAATCGATGCTAGCCAAAGAACTCAATTCACGATGTCAAGATATAAATTAAATCTAAAGTAATCTGTCTTTAGTTCACACATAGTCATATGTATATATGTATGTGTGCGTGTGAAAGTATATATGATGGTAAAAACACCTCTAAATCAAATTTAAAACATCTTTAACCCTTAAAGATAGTTGTTTGATCGACTTATTATTAGGCATGGCAAACTGGGCGGGTCGGGCGGGTTCGGGTCACGGGTCATAACGGGTTCGGGTCAGAATGGGTTCGGGTCATAACGGGTTCGGGTCAGAATGGGTTCGGGTCAAAACGGATTTGGAGCAAAATTAGTCCGGGTCAAAACGGGTTGTTTTAAAAAAAAACTATCAATTGGGTTCGAGTCCAAATGACATCGCCACCACCCACACCACCCCTACCCCACCCCCACCCCACCCCCACCCGTCACACCCCACCACGCCGCCATCGCCCGATCGCGGCCACCCACCTACCCCCACCACACCCAACCCCCACCCACCCTACCCCATTCCACCCAACCCTAGCCCACCCCCACCACCCCACCCCATCCCACCCACCCTAACCCCCTCCCCACCCACCACACCCCTCCATGTCGCCATCGCAAGATCGTCCCCACCCCACTCCACCCCACCCTACCCTACCCCACCACCCCCACCCCACCCCACCCACCACACCACGCCATCGCAAGATCGTCGCCACCCACCCCACCCTCACCCACCCACCTTACCCCACCCCCATACACCCCACCCTACCCCACCCACCCCACCCCACCCTACCCCGCCCACCACACCCCGCCATGCCGCCATCGCAGGATCGTCCCCACCCACCCCACCCCACCTATTCTACCCACCTACCCTACCTACCCACCCCACCCCACCCTACCCACCCCTACCCACCCCACCCTACCCCCTCCCCACCCACCACACCCGCCATGCCGCCATCGCAAGATCATCCCCACCCACCCCACCCTACCCTACCCCACCCCCCACCCTACCCCACCCCACCCCCACCCATCACACCCCACTACGTCGCCACCGCCTGAGGAAGGGGGTGGGTGGGGCGGGGGTGGGGTGGGGTGGGCGTACGGTGGGGGTAGGGTGGGGCGGGGGTGGGGTGGGTGGCGACGGTGGTGGCGGCGATCGGGAGATGGCGGGGTGTGGTGGGTGGGGTGGGGGGTAGGGTGGCGTGGGTATGGGTGGGGTGGGTGGCGACGGTGGTGGGTAGGATCGGGGGATGGAGGGGTGGTGGGGTGGGTGGGGTGGTTGTGGAGGGGGTGGGGGTGGGGGTGGGGGTGCGTAGGTCGCCGCAACAGGCGGTGGCGGGTGGTTGGCGGCGAATGCGTGTGGTGGTGGTGGCGGCGGCAAAGCGTCGAACGCAACAGGACGTCGGGTGATGGTGGTGGTGGTGTGAAGGGGTGGCGTTAGTGGCGCGGCAGCGGTGGGGGGAGGAGTACATCGGTAGGCCGCAGCAGCGGGAGAGGGGTGGCGAGGGGCGCCGATGTGGTGGTGGTGGGCGGCGGGGGTGGTGGCGGCGAGGCTGCGGTAGAGTGGGTGGCGGTGGGTGGTGGCGTGACGTTGGTGGGGAGGCTATCCCATTTGTATTATATTTAATTTAACAAGTTTTATAATACATTTTGACCCATTGACTAATTTTAGGTGACCCAAATTGACCCGTCAACTAATATGAGATGACCCAAATTGACCCGTCAACTAATATGAGGTGACCCAAATTGACCCGTTGACTAATCTAATATGACCCAAATTGACCCATATACAATTGATTTTATACCCAAATTAACCCATTCTTTAAAGAATGGGTCAAGATTGCCACCCCTACTTATTATGGTGCTTTCTTTCTTTATTTTAGAATGAAAATTGAGAGCTCCTAAGAACCCTTCATTTTTGGTTCTAGCTCTTCCAACAAAGAGGTGTAAAGATCATCATACCATCTTAGAATGCACTATTATATGTGTAAGTGTGTGTGTATGTATGTATATGTATATAGAGAGTATCATCACAGAACACTAAATTTTTACAAGAACATGCAAAATAAATTTAAACTATTTAACTTTTTTATCACTGATTAATATAGTTAAAATTTTATACTTTTTGCATATAAATGCTTAGGGTCTGTTTGGTATAAGATAATGGAATGAACGAGGGAATGAAATGAATGAGTGAATCGAATGGACAAAGTAAAGAAATAGATCATTACCATTCCATTGTTATGTTTGGTTACCATATGAGAATGAAATTAATCATTACTTTATGTTGTTTGATAAACAGGAAAATATTTAAGAAAAATAAAATATTTTAACTAATAAATTTATACTGTGGGTGGGTCATGGGTGGGTCATAGGTCGTGTCATGGGATGGGCCATGGGTCGGACCATTGTAAGGCCCCATTCCCGGGAGGCCTCACGTGTTGGATTTTCTCGTTCACAATCAGTTCTTAAACTTTAAATACCATAAGCAGTGGAATTCAATCATCATTAATTTGTCTTAAAATAGTGACAAATTAAAACATTGTCTTAACATTCAACAACTAAAACATTCATATGGGATGCAAGTCTCATAATGCCGGGTAACTCCTCTAGTAGCCAAGCAGCATCCATTCATCCATCCTCTAACCTTAACCTGACATGTATACTAAAAGTCAGCTAACACCGGTGAGTTCAAGTTTTCATTCGATTATTAGAAAATGGTTTACCGTTCGTTCATTCATTAGGGTTTTATCATTCATAATTAAAACGGGGCTTAACATTCATTTTCCATTCATACGTACGCTCATACATTCATTCATCAAACCATTTACCATTCCATTTAAGTCATACACTAAATATCTTAATCTGTTTTACCGTCCATTTCGACATTCAGTATTGTATTGCCCCTAAGGCTATCATGCACGAAGACCGACAATACAATACCTTTCGTCCATTCATATTGCACTGCCCCTAAAGCTTAACTACGCGAAGACCGAGAGTACAATATTCATTCCTGTAACATCCCAAAAAAATAAAACGACAGTTATAATAACAGAATAAACGAACGAGGCATGGCGGGTCGGGTCGGATGGGTCAGCTGGCTATAAATAGCCTATGCCACCCCTTTTCTCTCATTTGTAACTTTTAGAGAGAGAAACCGTAGAGGGAGAAAGTTGGCGGATCGACCCGGACTTCAGCAAAGTGTTACTCCATAACTCGTGAGAAGAACCTCCAGATCAGAAACTCGATTCAGGTAACGATCCGACCTAAATCTGAGTTTTAGTTCGTTTTTGGGTTTTTCGGGTTTTGGGTGAAAAGGTAAGGTTTGAACGGATGAAACTGAAAGATAATCATGGATTTGAGTTCCTTAATGGAAAACGAACGTTTTGAATGCAACAGGTTCGGGATCTTGACATGATCAGACCCGAATGCGAAAGTTAGGGTTTTTCGCGAAGAACAGGTCGTGCGTACTTGCTAAGTGTGCACGGAGCAGGTCCTGCGCACTTGCTAAGTGCGCAGGAGGAGGGACCTGCGCACTTGCTAAGTGCGCAGGAAGCATGGTCTGCGCACTTGATAAGTGCGCAGGCAGTAGGGTCTGCGCACTTGCCAAGTGCGTAGACATCAGAACTGATTAAGTGAAGTCAGTATGTTAGAATGGTTAAACCGTTAGAGTCGGGATTGGTCTGATGTGTATTTAACTAATCAATTCAGATTGGGAGTGACGTTGTTGGAACTTCGTTTAGGACAACCCATATTAGCGTATCAGGTGAGTTCTAGAGCCCTCTTTTAAATGTTTTGTTAATGTTTTTGGGCTGGTGTGCATACTTACGAAATGATGTTTAACGAAATGATGTTTTACGAAATGATGTTTAACGAAATGATGTTTTACGGAATGATGTTTAACGAAATGATGTTTTACGGAATGATGTTTAACGAAATGATGTTTAACGAAATGATGTTTAACGAAATGATGTTTTAACGAAACGATGTTTACGAAAGGAAAGGTTTTGAAGTGTTTTTGCCAAAAAGGGTTACGAATGTTTTATTAACGGTCTAAATGAGGAAATGTTTAATGAGAAGAGAAAGAGGTAAATGTTTTAAAGAAGTCATTACAAATCTAATCTGTCGAATGAATGGAATTGACGAATGAAGTCTGGGAAATGAGATTCCCAGCCTTGTGGTAGATTATGGACAGCGAGCCATAGTTGCCACAAGAACAACATGGGCATTGTCTCTGTGGCATTTCAATGGTTATGATGTTGTACAACTGGTAAAAGGAGTAACGACGGTTACTCAGGGGTTAACGTGACCCTACGTAAGGTTAAATTATGATCCGACGGTGTCATTAGCCGTGAGGTGTGGCTGTCGATGGAAGTTGTCGGTTTATGGACATGAGAGCCATAAGGGCAACTGAATGGGTATTGTCGGTCCTCGCGCAGTTAGCCTTGGGGGCAATACCAAAAAGGGAATTGACGGAATGTATGGTATTGTCGGTCTTCGTGCAGTTAAGCCTTATGGGCAATACCATACTAAATGACGGAACGAAGGGTAACACAGATTTAGATAATAATGTATGACTTAAATGAATGTTAAAAGTTTTAATGAACGATCCGTTTAACGGTGTTTATGATTATGATGTTGATGATGATACGGGTATGAAACCTTTTTAAAGATGTTATTATTACATGCTTTTGTGAAAGGTTTTACTAAATGAATGAATGATATGTTTTTGGCAAATGTTGATGTTAAAGTTTTTATGAAATGCTAGAACTCACCAGCGTAGCTGAATTTTTAGTATGCACATTCAGGTTAAGGCAGGTATGGACGATGGACGGTGATGCTTGGCAAACAAGAAGAGTTACCCGGTCGATCATGAAGACTGGCATCCCGTTATGAGTTGTTTATGTTAAGTTTATGTAATTGACAATGTACGCTTCCGCATGTATGAACAAGTTTTTAGTTATGTTGAATGAATGATTCCGCTGCGTTATTTGATATTCATGTTTAAGAACTGTTTGTGAATGAGTAAATCCAACGAGTGTGGCCTCCCGGGTTTGGGGCCTTACAAGTTGGTATCAGAGCAATAGTTTGAGAGATTCGGACACTCCCAGTGTCTGAACTTAAACTTTGAATGGGACCGAAAGCGGATGCCAGTACGGGTAACTCGAGCAACAGCATCAGGTATGAAGGTAGTATATATATTTACGTATATAGTATGCCTTAGAAAGGGTTAGGAAGGGACTTGTGTTCTGATGGAATCACGAAGGTGGTCAAATAGAAATCGAAAGGTAGTGTAATGGTTAATTGCAGATGGCCAGTGTATATTAACATCTTACAGTACTTATTGAATTTTATTTGTTAACTAGCGTGATGACATTAGATTCCTTGTCTTTTAAGAACGAAATGGAGGGTAGAATAGGCGGAAGGCGTGGTGAGGGTCGTACCGGATGACACGGTAGGAATCCCGCCCACCAAGTTTATAGTAAAAAGGCAAGAGTTCTTGCGGAACCGGAAGGTAGTGTGCATGAGACCGTACGAGTGTGATGCGAGATGTCCTCCGTTGTGTTGACTTAGCGCGAAAGTGGTAAGAGGTGTCGAGGAGAATACCGGGACAAAATCTCAACTTTGAAGAGACGCGAGTATTAGGAAGTGTTATAAGAGGAACTAGAATGCTCGAGTAAGGTAAATTGGTAATTTCGTTTGGATCCGCGAAATTGTGAATTTACAGATGCACGTGCATGATGGTGAATCTTATGGTATTGATTAATGCTTACGTATCAGAGTTGATCCAATTACTCAACCACGACTACGAGATGTTAGTCACCCGAGTAACGATTAAGGAGATTGATGAACATCATTAGTAATGGTAATGATGTCAAAGATGGTGTACCTTACAACGGTGAATGATGTCAGCAAGTACGAGCCATAGACAAGATGAGGAGGAATGAGACTTCGGTTTACCTAAGTCAGACGAGCATACGTATGAAGGATGCCAAGGAGCTAGGATGGGCTACGCTTAGCACAAACACGTTATGATGAATAAGAATCGGTCTACTGTTGAAGTATGCATGAGCATGAAAGAAATAACCACACTAGTGTATGTCCAAAGAATATATGAGTGCATGAATGCACGAAGTGCATCTTTCCATGTAGAAGACAGTCCAAGACAACTAATAAGAGTATCTGCTGAAATGAGAAAATAGATATACCAACAACAACAAGGGACGGAAACCGCGATGTTAATTAGGGCGTGCAGACTAAACCAAACCAAACCAAACCAGATCCGACCCAAGAATTGTTTGTCTAGAATGAATGTGAAGGACAAGTTTTGACTAACAATGTGAAGTAAGGCATGTGCACTAAGAAGAAATTCAAGGCTACTCAGAGAACGCTCTACTATGTCTAAGTCTAATCAATAGCGGCGAGTGTTGTTAGAATTGGAAAGCCGTTGAGGGACCCACTGAAACTAGAAAGGAAATGAAAGTACAAGTGTCACCGTACGTGTCATTTATCCATAGTAAGACCAACGAATGTGACTTTAGAAGAAATGCATGCAGAAAAGGCTAACGGAAACGAGTAGCTAGAGAATATATATTGTCGGTCAGATGGGACGCCAATCCCTAAGACCATCCAGTGATATGTAGGAAGAATGGTGTTCAATGAACCAACGATGTGAAACGTAAAACCTGACAAGTACGTTTGAAAGAAAGACTAGAAGAAGATTGTGTATGAAGATATGAATGAAAAGTTCGAGTGACTAGTGTGCCATCTAAATGAATACCTTCCCGACAAGTTGAGTGTGATAAGGGATACCTCATATGTTTGGGGGATACCCGATACGGTTCCTACGGGAACGAAGCGATACGGTTCCTACGGGAACGAAGCGATACGGTTCCTACGGGAACGAAGCGATACGGTTCCTACGGGGACGAAACGATAAGGTTCCTTAGGGAACGAGACGATGTGGTTCCTTAGGGAACGAGACGATGTGGTTCCTTCGGGAATGAGATGGTACGGTACCTTCGGAAACTTGATAGTAGGAATCATTCGGGAACGGGATATTATGATTCATTCGAGAACGACATGATGTGGTCCTTCAAGGACGAATGCACCATGGACAGCTTATGAGGTATACACAATGATCCAAATAGTCGAGAGACGATCGATAGTAACCGTCTAGATGGCAAGGTGGATAACCTTAACGAGGAGTTGAAATTATGGTCATGGAGTCTTCTGTGGACGACTCCGAGTTTTATAAGACATTTCACATAGAATGACGATATAAGTACCCTAACAGTTAGATGTGAAAGACCGACTAGGGATGTACGAGGCTGAAAAAGATAACGTCTATCAAGAACGAGAGAGGTATAGTCAAGACTACACAAGAATCTATCAACGGGAGAGTGATTGCATATGTGCCGCGGCAGTTGAAAGTTCACGAAGTCAACTATCCGACTCATGATTTGGAACTTGCTGCTGTCGTATTTGCATTGAAAATATGGAGGCACTACCTCTATGGGGTGAAGTTTACTATTTACTCCGACCACAAAAGTTTGAAATACTTCTTCGAACAAAGAGAGCTTAATATGAGGCAGAGACGATGGTTGGAACTGTTGAAAGACTATGACTATGAAATAATATACCATCCTGGAAAGGCAAACGTGGTGGCTGACGCTCTAAGCCGAAAGGATGTGCCTACTCCTATTAGGGTGAAAGCTTGCCAGTTGGTGGTAACATCGGATGTGATGAGAGAAATTGAAAAGGCTCAAGACGAGGCACTTAAGGAGGAAAACATAAAGAAGGAAATGATGGTTGGCCAACAGGACAAGTTGGAATATAACACCCTTGGTGTTAGGACACGTTTTGGACGGGTATGGATACCTATGGGTGGCGAGCTTAGAACCAAGATCTTGGATGAGGCTCATAAGTCTCGTTACTCTATCCATCCCGGTACCAATAAAATGTATCAAGATCTGAGGAAGGAATACTGGTGGCCTGGAATGAAACGTGATGTGACGAAGTATGTAAGCAAGTGCTTGACTTGCTCGCAAGTAAAGGCCGAGCACCAGAAACCGTATGGAAAGATTCAACCACTTGATATACCGGAATGGAAGTGGGAACACATTACCATGGACTTCATAACTAAGCTACCTCGCACAGCTAAAGGTCATGACACCATTTGGGTAATTGTGGACCGATTAACGAAGAGTGCTCATTTCCTACCTATTCGCGAGACGTTCTCGTCGGAAAGGTTAGCAGAAGTGTTTATCAACGAAGTAGTAGCACGGCATGGGATGCCTTTGACGATCGTATCTGACCGGGACACACGATTCACATCGAGGTTCTGGAAAAGATTTCATGAGGCGATGGGCACAAGGCTTAATATCAGCACGACATACCACCCGCAAACGGATGGTCAGTCCGAAAGGACCGTTCAGACATTGGAGGATATGCTCCGTGCTTGTATTATCGACTTCGGTGGCAGTTGGGACAGCCATCTGCCGTTAGCTGAATTCTCCTACAACAATAGTCATCACATGACGATAGGCATGCCGCCTTACGAAATGTTGTATGGGAGAAGATGTAGGACCCCGGTTTGTTGGGGTGAGATTGGACAGAAGGAGTTAGGAAGTCTCGAAGTCGTAAGAGAGACGTCGAAAAGGTTTGATCAGATCAAAGCGCGAATGAAGGCCGCACAAGATCGTCAGAAATCCTATACGGATAAACAACGAAGGCCTATTGAGTTTGATATTGGTGACAGAGTAATGCTGAAAGTGTCACCATGGAAGGGAATCATACGATTCAGAAAGAGAGGAATGTTAAGTCCGAGGTTTGTCGGACCATTCAAGATAATGGCACGGGTTGGGGAAGTCGCTTATCGGTTGGAGTTGCCTGATGAGTTAAGTGGGATTCATCCTACTTTCCATGTATCACACTTGCGAAAGTGTTTGGCGGATGAATCGGCTCACGTACCACTTACTGACATCGAGGTTGACAACAGCCTTAATTACATCGAAGAACCCGTGGCCATCCTTGATCGGAAGGAGAAACGTTTACGTAATAAAGTTATCCAATTGGTTAAAGTCCAATGGAAGCATGGAAAGGGATCGGAAGCCACTTGGGAAACGAAGAAGGAAATGAGGGAGTCGTACCCTCATCTATTTGACTTACGATAGGTTTCGGGGACGAAACCTTTTGTAAGGGGGGTAGACTTGTAACATCCCAAAAAAATAAAACGACAGTTATAATAACAGAATAAACGAACGAGGCATGGCGGGTCGGGTCGGATGGGTCAGCTGGCTATAAATAGCCTATGCCACCCCTTTTCTCTCATTTGCAACTTTTAGAGAGAAACCGTAGAGGGAGAAAGTTGGCGGATCGACCCGAGACTTCAACAAAGTGTTACTCCATAACTCGTGAGAAGAACCTCCGGATCAGAAACTCGATTCAGGTAACGATCCGACCTAAATCTGAGTTTTAGTTCGTTTTTGGGTTTTTTGGGTTTTGGGTGAAAAGGTAAGGTTTGAACGGATGAAACTGAAAGATAATCATGGATTTGAGTTCCTTAATGGAAAACGAACGCTTTGAATGCAACAGGTTCGGGATCTTGACATGATCAGACCCGAATGCGAAAGTTAGGGTTTTTCGCGAAGAACAGGTCGTGCGTACTTGCTAAGTGCGCACGGAGCAGGTTGTGCGCACTTGCTAAGTGCGCACGGAGCAGGTCCTGCGCACTTGCTAAGTGCGCAGGAGGAGGGACCTGCACACTTGCTAAGTGCGCTGGAAGCATGGTCTGCGCACTTGATAAGTGCGCAGGCAGCAGGGTCTGCGCACTTGGCAAGTGCGCAGACATCAGAACTGATTAAGTGAAGTCAGTATGTTAGAATGGTTAAACCGTTAGAGTCGGGATTGGTCTGATGTGTATTTAACTAATCAATTCAGATCGGGAGTGACGTTGTTGGACCTTTATTTAGGACAACCCATATTAGCGTATCAGGTGAGTTCTAGAGCCCTCTTTTAAATGTTTTGTTAATGTTTTTGGGCTGGTGTTCATACTTACGAAATGATGTTTAACAAAATGATGTTTTACGAAATGATGTTTAACGAAATGATGTTTTACAGAATGATGTTTAACGAAATGATGTTTTACGAAATGATGTTTAACGAAATGATGTTTTACAAAATGATGTTTAACGAAATGATGTTTAACGAAATGATGTTTAACGAAATGATGTTTTAACGAAACGATGTTTACGAAAGGAAAGGTTTTGAAGTGTTTTTTCCAAAAAGGGTTACGAATGTTTTATGAACGGTCTAAATGAGGAAATGTTTAATGAGAAGAGAAAGAGGTAAATGTTTTAAAGAAGTCATTACAAATCTAATATGTCGAATGAATGGAATTGACGAATGAAGTATGGGAAATGAGATTCCCAGCCTTGTGGTAGATTATGGACAGCGAGCCATAGTTGCCACAAGAACAACAGGGGCATTGTCTCTGTGGCATGTCAATGGTTATGATGTTGTACAACTGGTAAAGGGAGTAACGACGGTTACTCAGGGGTTAACGTGACCCTACGTAAGGTTAAATTATGATCCGACGGTGTCATTGGCCGTGAGCCGTGGCCGTCGATGGAAGTTGTCGGTTTATGGACATGAGAGCCATAAGGGCAACTGAATGGGTATTGTCGGTCCTCGCGCAGTTAGCCTTGGGGGCAATACCAAAAAGGGAATTGACGGAATGTATGGTATTGTCGGTCTTCGTGCAGTTAAGCCTTAGGGGCAATACCATACTGAATGACGGAACGAAGGGTAACACAGATTTAGATAATAATGTATGACTTAAATGAATGTTAAAAGTTTTAATGAACGATCCGTTTAACGGTGTTTATGATTATGATGTTGATGATGATATGGGTACGAAACCTTTTTAAAGATGTTATTATTACATGCTTTTGTGAAAGGTTTTACTAAATGAATGAATGATATGTTTTTGGCAAATGTTGATGTTAAAGTTTTTATGAAATGCTAGAACTCACCAGCGTAGCTGACTTTTTAGTATGCACATTCAGGTTAAGGCAGGTATGGACGATGGACAGTGATGCTTGGCAAGCGAGAAGAGTTACCCGGTCGATCATGAAGACTGGCATCCCGTTATGAGTTGTTTATGTTAAGTTTATGTAATTGACAATGTACGCTTCCGCATGTATGAACAAGTTTTTAGTTATGTTGAATGAATGATTCCGCTGCGTTATTTGATATTCATGTTTAAGAACTGTTTGTGAATGAGTAAATCCAACGAGTGAGGCCTCCCGGGTTTGGGGCCTTACAATTCCGTCCATTCATTTATCACTCTTAGAACCCACAATCCCCAAAGTGATTCCATTCTCGGGTCACGTTAACCCTAAGTGACCGTCGTCACTCTAATCCAGATTGTACAATCAATAAGCCACTTATAAGCCACATAGGCACCGCCCCTGTTATACTTATGGCAACTATGGCTCGTAGTACATAATCTAACATAAAGCTGGGAATTACATTCCCTGACTTCATTCATCAATTCTATTCATTCGACAGATTATATTTGTAATGACTTCCTTAAAACATTTGCCCGTTTTCTTTTTGTAAAACATTTCATTCGTTTATAAAACCCCTTTCGTTCATTACAAAATCGTTTCTTTATAAACAATCTATTTCATAACATTTCCTTCCATAAACTTTCTTTTCATAAACATTTCTTGTTTCAAACATCGTTCCTTTAGAAAACATTCATTCCGAAAACGTTCATTTAACAATCATTTCATAAAAGTTCCATAAACATATCGTAAGCATGCATGTTACCCTAGAAACAAGTAAATAGAGAATCTTGACTCACCTGACAAATGGATCTCACAACCCGAACTAGAGCCTAATAGATGTCACTCACAATCTGAATAGACATTCAAACAATCCATATCAAGTCTAGACAACACTAGACGTTTCCTCTACTTCTGTCCTAGCAAAACTAAAGCTAAGTTCGCCCTGCATAGCTCAAACGAACATACAGGCGAATCTAACAGTTTCGCCACAACTGTGGCCAGCGAACTTACCAAGTTCGCCCTAGTGGAACCCAACGAAACTATTATGTTTGCCATGTCTATCCCCAAGCGAACATGTTAAGTTCGCTAACATCTGCTCGCTGTCGAGCAACTTCTTCCCCAAAAACCCTAAGGTTGCATGTTCATGGCGGCTCAGCCCATTCACGATCAAGATGCCAACTTTTTACATTCAAAACTTATAGTTTTCTTTCGTGATTCCAAATCTATAAATCTTTTCTCACTTGACCCGTAAAAATCCGACCTTTTTATTCAAAAACCCATAAAACCCATCAAAGTTAAAAACTCATATTCGGCTAGGATTCTTACCTCAAAACGACGCCCTTCTTCAGCTAATATTCACCCGAGCAGTGGAGATGGAAGTAGGACTCGATCTTTACTCAAACCGATAATTTCTCTCTCTAGGATGGTGGAGTGTTTGGGTGAAATGGATGAAATGAGACAAGGGTTTAGGGCTTTAATACCCTCCCCCCCTCACCATTTTTATCCCCTTTATTCTGATTTAAAACCCGCTTCTTACATCGTCATTATTTTGGGATGTTACAAGTTTAACCTCCTTACAAAAGGTTTCGTCCTCGAAACCTGTCATAAGTTGAACAGTTCGGGGTATGACTCCTTCATTTCCGCCTAAGTTTCCCATGTGGCTTCAGATGCCCTTCAATGCTTCCATTGGACCTTAACCAGTTGGATAACCTTATTACGTAGACGTTTGGCTTTTCTGTCCAAGATGGCTACGGGCTCCTCGATGTAGTTCAGACTGTTATCAACCTTAATCGATGTCCGACAACAACACATGCGTAGTCTCTTCGGTTAGAAACTTTCATAAGTGCGACACGTGGAAGGTAAGATGAATCCCACTTATCTCATCGGGTAGTTCCAATCTGTATGCTACTTCGCCAACCCGTGCCAAAATTTTGAACGGTCTGACAAACCTCGGACTTAACTTTCCCCGTTTTTGAAATCGGATTATCCCTTTCAAAGGAGATACTTTCAGCAGTACCATATCTCCCACCTGGAATTCGAGGGATCTTCGCCTCTTATCAGCATAAGACTTATGTCTATCTTGCGCAGCTTTCATAAGAGCCTTAATCTGATCAAACTTATCAGATGTAGCCCTAACCACTTCAAGGCTCCCAAATTTCCTCTGTCTAATCTCTCCCCAACAAACCGGTGTTCGACACCGTCGTCCATACAACATCTCGAAAGGCTGCATGCCTATGGTCGAGTGATAGATGTTGTTGTAAGAGAATTCTGCCAAGGGTAGGTGGCTATCCCAACTATCACCAAAGTCGATATACACGTACGAAGCATATCCTCGAGGGTATGGATGGTCCTTTCAGACTGACCATCCGTTTGGGGATGATATGTCGTGCTAATGTTTAATCGGGTACACATTACCTCGTGAAACCTCTTCCAGAATCTCTCGACATGAACCGCGTGTCCTTGTCCGAAACAATAGACACCGGTACCCCGTGGCGAGCAACAACTTTGTTAATAGACACCTCTGCCAAACGTTCAGAAGAATACGTCTCTCAAATAGGCCGGAAGTGCGTGCTCTTCGCCAATCGGTCCACAATCACCTAGATGGTGTCATAGCCTTTAGCTGTACGAGGTAGCTTGGTTATGAAGTCCATCGTGATGTGCTCCCATTCCCATTCCGGTATCTCTAATGGTTGGATTTTTCCACAAGGTTTCTGGGCCTTTACTTGCTAGCAGGTCGACATTTGCTCACCTAAGAAACTATCTCATTCTTCATGTCGGGCCACCAGTAATTGTCCTCATGTCCTGATACATTTTCGTGGATCTTAGATGTATAGAATAGCGAGACTTATGGGCTTTGTAGAGGACCTTAGCCCTAAGTTCGCCTTCTTTGGGTATCCAGATTCGGCCAAACTTGGTGTATACACCAAGATTGTTGAATACAAGTGACTCTTGTTGGCCAACCATTCTTTCCTTTTTTATGTTTTCCGATTTTAGTGCCTCAACTTGTGCATTTTCAATTTAGGTCATGAGATCAGGCTTCACTACCAATTGGCATGCTTTCACTCTGATAGGAGCCGGTCTCTCCTTTCGGCTCAGAGTGTTAGCCACCACGTTGGCCTTTCCCGGGTGATACAACATCTCATAATCGTAGTCCTTCAATAACTCTAACCAGCGCCTGTGTCTCATGTTTAGCTCCTTCTGTTCGAAGAAGTACTTCATACTCTTATGATTGGAGTAGATGGTGCACTTAACCTCGTAGAGGTAATGCCTCCAGATCTTTAGCGCCAAGACAACTGCCGCGAGCTCTAAGTCATGAGTTGGGTAGTTTACTTCGTGAGTCTTCAGTTGTCGTAATGCATACGCGGTCACCTTCCCTCGTTGCATCAAAACACACCCCAATCTCAGATTCGAGGCGTCAGAATAGACCACCAGGTCTTCGTTGCCTTCAGGCAAAGCCAAGACTGGCGCCTGAGTCAACCTTTCCTTCAATTCATCGAACGCCTTTGCCTAAACTAGGCCCCATTCGTACTTGGCTTCCTTCCGGGTTAGTTTTGTAATAGGCGAGGCTATTCTCAAGAAATCATGTATGAATCTCCGATAGTAGCTTGTCAATCCCAAGAAACTCCATATCTCGGTCGGCGTTTTTGGGATTTCCAAATCTTTCACTGCTACGATCTTTGTCGGATCCACCATAATGCCATTCGCGTTGATAACGTGACCTAGGAATTGAACTTCTCTGAGCCAGAATGCGCTTTTAGAAAATTTAGCATACAACTCCTTCAGAATATCTAGTACCTCTCGCAGGTGACAGGCATGATCGCCTTCACTCTTTGAGTAGACGAGGATATTGTCTATGAATACTATCACCGATCGATCCAGCATCGGTCGACTTACTCTATTTATCATGTCCATAAAAGTTGTCTGGGCGTTCATTAATCCGAAGGACATTACACGAAACTCGTAGTGCCCATACCGCGTGTGAAACACAGTCTTTGGTATATCCCCTTCCCTTACTTTCACTTGGTGATACCCCCGACCGCGGGTCAATCTTGGAAAACCAACTTGCGCCTTGCAATTGGTCGAATAGATCGTCAATCCTGGGAAGTGGGTAATTGTTCTTAACCGTTCTCTTATTCAGTTCCCAATAATCAAGGCACCTTCTCATCGCACCGTCTATATTTTTACAAAAAGTACCGGAGCACCCTAAGGTGAAATTCTCGACCTAATAAAATCTTTGCCCAACCGTTCCTCAAGTTGCATCATCAGCTCTTTCATCTCTAATGGTGCAAGTCGGTATGGTGCCTTGGCAACGGGCTGGGCACCTGGCACTAAGTCAATTTGGAATTCTGTTTCCCGATCGGGCGGTAATCTAGGAAAGTCCTCCGGGAAAACCTCCGGATAGTTACACACTACGGGTACATCGTTCAGTTCCATTGATTTGATCTCAACATACACTGGCCCGAGTGTTCTTTCCCACACTTTCCACAAATAGTTGGCTAGCCCACTTTAGCTTTCTTATTGCGAGCCCCAAACAGTTTTCCACCGGTTCGCTTGCCCGGAAAGGTCAGTTTCTTTTTAGGTTCCTCGATAGCGGCATCATTCAACGCCAGATCTTCGTACACGATGCCGCTCAGTTCCACCACCGAATCAAAAGTACTAGGGGTGTTTGCCTTAGCGAACGTGCGGACCTTATCCGGTAGCCCCTGAATGTAACAAGTAATCCTTCTCTCTTCGGTCGTGATTAGGTGTGGGAGCAGGCATGCCAGCTCATTGTACCGTGTGGTGTACTGACAATGTGTCATGTTCCCAGCCTTCAACCCCAGAAATTCTCTTTCCACTTTTTCAATCTCGTTACTTGGGCAAAAGTTTTTTATTACTAATGTTTTCAAATCATTCCACATCATCGAGTCAACAGCCACATCCCCCTTAGCCTGTCGCACTCCTTCCCACCAATGGGATGCTTCTTTCCTTAAGGAGTTAGCAGCAAACTTCACGACCCGATCCGCTCGGCATTTGCTGAGATGGATGGCGGCCTCCATACAACTCACCCAATCAAAAGTTGCCACCGCATCCTTCTTTCCAGTAAGTATTGGCGGGTCACATGCTTTAAAGGACTTATAGTCGCAGCCACGAGAGAGCGGTGCGTTGTTTGCCTTAATGATTGGTGCATCGGTTGCCGGGTTAGACCCGCCCGCCCCACTGGTAGTCCTCATAGCCTCAGCTAACATTTCTGGCAGAGAAGCTTTCATCATTTAGGCGAACTCCCGCGCCAGAGCCACTTTCACCTCTGGTTCAAAGGTGAACTGCTGTTCGACCACTTGGGTCCGTTCAGTCTCATGCAGGCTAACCTCCGGGCCTACAAGGACACTTTCCTCATCGTTCTGCCTCTGGTTAGTGGGTCCCCTACCGCGTCGTCCTGTACGACCCCCACCACGCCTTCCGCATCTTCTTCCTGCTAGATCTTTCTATAAGAACAATGAATCTGATGTCATAACGCTAGTTAACAAATATAACACAACAAGTATTGTAAGATGTTAATATACACTTGCCATCTGCAATTAACCATTACACTACCTCTTGGTTTCTATTTGACCACCTTTATGATTCCATCCAAACCCTTATCCTAGTCTATTACTTTCTAAGACATAACTATACTTACTACTTTCGTGTCTGATGATTTGGCTTGAGTAACCCGTACTGGCATCCATTACTTGGTCCCATTCTCAGTTTAAGTCCAGACATCGGGGATGCCTGAATCTCTCAAACTATTACTCTGATACCAACTTGTAATTCTCGGGAGGCCTCACATGTTAGATTTACTCATTCACAATCAGTACTTAAACTTTAAATACCATAAGCAGTGGAATTCAATCATCATTACATTGTCTTAAAATAGCGACAAATTAAAACATTGTCTTAACATACAACAATTAAAACATTCATATGGGATGTCAGTCTCATAATGCCGGGTAACTCCTCTGGTTCTAAGGTGAACTGCTGTTCGACCACTGGGGTTCGTTCAGTCTCATGCGGGCTACCCTCCGGGACTACATGAACACTTTACTCATCGTTCTGCCTCTGGTTAGTGGGTCCCCTACTGCGTCGTCCGGTACAACCCCCACCACGCCTTCCGCCTCTTCTTCCTGCCAGATCTTTCTATAAGAACAATGAATCTGATGTCATAACGCTAGTTAACAAATATAACACAACAAGTATTGTAAGATGTTAATATACACTGGCCATCTGTAATTAACCATTACACTACCTCTTGGTTTCTATTTGACCACCTTTAAGATTCCATCTAAACCCTTGTCCTAGTCTATTACTCTCTAAGACATAAATATACTTACTACTTTCATGTCTGATGATTTGGCTCGAGTAACCCGTACTGGCATCCGTTACTTGGTCCCATTCTTAGTTTAAGTCCAGACATCGGGGATACCTGAATCTCTCAAACTATTTCTCTGATACCAACTTGTAAGACCCCATTCCCGGGAGGCCTCATATGTTGGATTTACTAATTCACAATCAGTACTTAAACTTTAAATACGATAAGCAGTGAAATTCAATCATCATTACATTGTCTTAAAATAGCGACAAATTAAAACATTATCTTAACATTCAACAATTAAAACATTCATATGGGATGCCAGTCTCATAATGTCGGGTAACTCCTCGAGTAGCCAAGCATCATCCATTCATCCATCCTCTAACCTTAACCTGGCATGCATACTAAAAGTCAGCTAACGCTTGTGAGTTCAAGTTTTCATTTGATTATAAGAAAATGGTTTACCGTTCGTTCTTTCATTAAGGTTTTATCGTTCATAATTAAAACGGGGCTTAACATTCTTTTTTTATTTATACATGCGTTCATACATTCATTCATCAAACCATTTACCATTCCATTTAAGTCATACACTAAATATCTAAATCTATTTTACTTTCCATTCCGACATTCAGTATTGTATTGCCCCTAAGGCTATCATGCACGAAGACCGACAATACAATACCTTCCATCCAGTCATATTGCACTGCCCCTAAGGCTTAACTGTTCGAAGACCGACAGTACAATATTCATTCCATCAATTCATTTATCACTCTTAGAACCCACAAGCCTCAAAGTGATTCCATTCCTGGGTCACGTTAACCCAAGTGACCGTCGTCACTTCAGTCTAGATTGTATAACCAATAAATCATTGATATGCCACATAGGCACTACCCCTGTTATACTTATGGCAACTATGGCTTGCTGTCCATAATCTACCATAAGGCTGGGAATTACATTCACAGACTTCATTCTTCAATTCCATTCATTCGACATATTAGATTTGTAATGACTTCTTTAGAACATTTGCCAGTTTTCTTTTCATAAAACAATTCATTTATTTATTAAACCCCTTTCATTCATTACAAAACCATTTCTTTATAAACATTCTGTTTCATAACGTTTCCTTACATAAACATTCTGTCACACCCCAACCGACAGCGGAAACGTCGGGGCGGGACATGGAGACTGTTCAAAAACACATGATTCAACTAATGTTTCATATATTAAATTTACTCAATTTCATAACATTGTTCAACAAATACAATCAAACAATCAAAGAAAATGAAATACATCAACATGTTCAATTTGTTTATTTCAACTAGGTCCTCATGTCCTATATGTAGCAATTTGAAACATGAACTCAAAGATTTGCAACTGAAACATGATAAAAACAAGGTCAACTAAAAATAGTTGGTGAGTATACATAGGTTTTGACACCACAAATAGTTTTCCAAATGTTTGTACAATTCATATGACACATGGTAAATAAGGCCTTTGTGGAGAATCTATAGTCAAAACTGGGTGTACAATCAAACCTTGTGACTGAAGGGCATAACACCTAGTGTTATCCTGGTGTAATGTCGGCAACAATCACCCTACCTGGGTCGGTTTGTCAGACTCAATAGATCTATCAATGTTACCGTTGGCTTGTAATGAGTTAATGATTGTAATAATGTGTCATGAATATGTAGCCTTAACTAAAGCATTCTATCATAAAGCACAAGTAGCACATAAAGTCATAATTGAGAATTGTATTCATGTAATTGCATAGAAGTTTGTAAAGTGAATCATGTTTCATCCCAAAAGTGCAAAAATATAAAAGAGGCTATGTAAAACTCACATTGAATAGTAGAGGGTTGAACTTATAACTTGTAGTGACAAAATTCAAGGATGCCATAAGTTAAATACGATACGTTATTATAATGTAAAGACGGTTTAGGAACAATGACAATAGAATGATTTAGGGTTTTGGAATGGACGAGTGAACGAGGATACGAATAGAGTTTAAAGACAATGTTTCTATAAATTTTATAAAAGAGATTTAGGTGTCAAATAATATTATTTGTAAAAATATTGATATAATAAGTATAATGTTTGTATTATTATGACAAAGTCATAGGTGAATAAAATTAGGTTAATAAAATAATCATTATTATGGGATAATAATACTCATAAAGATGTAATTTGAAATAAATAAATTAGTTAGACGAATTGCGATATTATTATTTATGAAAATCTAATTAATAGGATTATTTATCATATAACTACTAATTATCATAATGTTTGTGAGATTAATAATAATATGCTAAATACACTAATAAAACAATCAATAATATTTTATATTATTAGTAATGCTAATAGAATCGTATTATCAATAGTATGTCGTTTTAAAGGTTTAAGTAAAATATATATACACCATTTATTTTAATAAAAGTCATGACGTTACAATCACGATCATTTTATAATTTTAAAAGTTATATATATATATATATATATAATAAAATAGGGTTCATGAAAATGCACTTAACGTTTGTCTTAACGAAATAATTCAAAATCAAAATGTTTTTACAAATTAATTTAAACCTATATTTATCTACCCTTTGTTTAAAAGAAAGAGGATAATAATTATAAACCCTTGAACATTTATATAAAGAAAAGATTTGTTTATATATTTACACAGTCAAAAGGAAATTTATAAAATAAAGTATAGATGTCAATATTATTTGAGTATGATTTGGTTAAAATCAAAATGTGTATTTTACCATTTAATTCCCTATAAGAATACATGTATGTTAAATATATACCTACATATATGGAATGCAGATGTGTGTGTGTGTAAACAAGAAAATAACAAAAATAAAAAGAGTAAAATCGGCCGAGTTCGAACCAGTGACCATTTAACCGGTTGATCTAGGCACAAGCTTTGTTAAGTAGCAGAAGCTTTTTATTTTTAACATACGGGTTCAGAGACCCTTCTTCCCCAAACTATTCCAATCGCAAACCCTAGGTCCCAAATCTATCAACAAATAACCACAGATTGTTATCAAAATTATAGGGCTTTGATTCGCGAAGTAAAAACGAGATAAAGTATGGTTAGGTTACCTGAAATCGTGCAAGAAAATGAGGCCTCGTTTCCTTTAGTTCGATCGCGACAGGGGGAATAAAAGGACTGATCTGGGCTCGATTCGAGTAGCAAGAGGATAGGAGGATGATATAGGACGACCAAAATACGCGTTACAGCTGGTAGAGGGCGTGATTTGCGGGGATTTCAAGGCCTGATTATGGGTTTTAAAAATCCCGATCATAACTCCTTTGTGGAGTTTTAAAACTAATGATTTTTAATGATTATGAATGATTACCGGTCCGTGATAGTCACAAACAAAAAGGAATCGGGTTTGGTATGCTCATGATCTCGAATTCTCCAGGATTAAAAGGGTTTTGGGTTTGATTTTGACTTTTTCAAGTCAAATTTTGCCAAGAATAAGTTTCAGGTTCTAAGGATTTAGGGAAGGGGTTCAACATGAGGGGGGGGGGGGGGAGGAAAGTAATAAGAGGGTTCAAGGCATTGAATGGGGCTCAAAGCTCAAATTAGTTAGGTTAAATTTATTTTATTTGTTTAAAAAAAATTGTTTTTATGAAATTTATAAAACTTACTTATTATTTGTTAAATTCTTGAATGCTTAGAACATAGATATATTTCATTTTTATAAAACTTACAAGTTGTATAGATGATCAGTTTAATATCATTAAATCCATGTAGTTATATATATATATATATATTTATATATAGAAGATGTAAGAACATGATTAAGGATGCATAAGTTTTATATAATATTAAAAGTTGTATAATTGACTTATCTAGTATAATCAAAATATATATTTATATGATTGTACATACATATGTCGTACATATAATAGGTGGATAATATTTAAATGTAAGATCAAAAATTTGAATTGATAGATGTTAAAATAACAATTAAAGTGACGTATTGTTTTGAACAAGTACGAGGTTCAAATCGAGTGTCGTTATTGTATAAAAATAAAAAAATGTAGTATTAGAAAATCATGGATGTTACACATTCTTTTCATAAACATTTCTTGTTTCAAACATCGTTCCTTTAGAAAACATTCATTTCGTAAACATTCATTTAACAATCATTTCATAAACATTCCATAAACATTTCGTAAGAATGCATGTCACACTAGAAACAAATAAATAGGGAATCTTGACTCACCTTACAAGCGGATCTCACAACCCGAACTAGGGCCTAATAGATGTCACTCACAATCTGAATATATATTCAAACAACACATATCAGGTCTAGACAACACTAGATGGTTTCTATCCTTCTGTCCTAGCGAACTAAAGCTAAGTTCGCCCTACATAGCCCAAACGAACATACACGCGAATCTAACAGTTTCGCCACAACTATGGCCAGAGAACTTACCAAGTTCACTGCCAAGTTCGCCCTAGTGGAACCCAGTGAAACTATTATGTTCGCCATGTCTATCCCCAAGAAAACATGTTAAGTTTGCAAACATCTGCCCAGTTCGCCTGTCGAGCAGTTTCTTTCCCAAAAACCCTAAGTTTGCATGTTCATAGTGGCTCAGCCCATTCACGATCAAGATGCAAACTTTTTACGTTCAAAACTTGTAGTTTTCTTTCGTGATTCTAGATCTATAAATCTTTTCTCATTTGACCCGTAAAAACCCGACCTTTTTATTTAAAAACCCGTAAAACCCATCAAAGTTAAAAAATCAGATTCGGGTAGGATTCTTACCTCAAAACGACGCCCTTCTTCAGCTATTGTTCACCCGAGCAGTGGAGATGGAAGTAGGACTCGATCTTTGCTTAAACAGACACTTTCACTCTCAACGGTTTTTCTCTCTAGGATAATGGAGTGTTTAGGTGAAATGGCTGAAATGAGACAAGGGTTTAGGGCTTTAAGACCCTCTCCCCCCTTTCTCGGCCAACTTGGCCCAGAGCCTTCACCCTTTTTATCCCCTTTATTCCGATTTAAAACACACTTCTTACATCATCATTATTTCAGGATATTACAGTCATGGTTCTTGCAATGGTTCGATTCATGGGACGTGTCAGGGGTCAGGGCATGGGACGAGTCATGGTTTGGGTTATGGTACGAGTCATGGTTTGGGTTATGGTACGAGTCATGGTTTGGGGCATGGATTGGGTCATGGTTTGGGTCATGGTTCGGGTCATGGGTCGGTCCATAGTTCGGGCCATGGGACGGGTCATGGGTCGGGGCATGGATCGGGTCATAGTTTGGGTCATGAGTAGGGTGATAGGTCGGGCATATATCGAGCCATGGTTCGTGTCACACCCCGCCTCAGGCACCACTGGACGTGTGCGGCTCGATTGGTACCTGCTTTGATTTCAGAGTTTTTATAAAACATAGCGGAAGTCTTTTCACAAGGATCGTTTCATCATTTCGTTCAACCTCAAGGGTTGTATTTGTAAATATCAAGACTCACGTGGAAAACAAAAGTCTCGTATTTATTTCATAAAGATAGGGATTTAAATACCCTTTTTATTTGATTACAAAACAGAGTTAGAAACCAAATACATTTCTTGTCTCTTGTGGACAAGTTTCAAGCCACTGGAAATAGTACTATCCAAGGTTGATCAGTCCCTTGGTCCTATCTCGTTTTTCATCTTTTAGGATTTTCTATACACGAGGCATGAGAATCCAACGTGCAAGTTATCCTTTTTCAACATTCATTCCTGGGTCAGATCTTATGTCTGCCTGTATCCCCTTTTTCCTTTTCCTTTTACTCATTTCCTGAAAACATTTTGAAAATGAAACGTTACCGCGAACAAGTATTAATTTCATAATCACAACTTTTGTGTTCAATCCACACATTCAGCAGGCCCTTATCTCCTGATCGTATGCACCACTTCATACACTGGCGTCATATCTTATAACAATGGACATGTCTACGCCTCCGATTTTGTTATAAGATAAGCACCAGCCTCAATCCGGGACTCTCACCCGAGACCCGTATATCCCTTGCAAGTTTTACGTATACCTATGGCCTGAATGCTTTATTCGTAGAAGAACGCTGAGCATTGTTCTCTTAACCTTTATTTGGCCATTTTCGTAAACGTAAATGTTTGACACAAGTTTAGAAAGAGATAAAGTATTCACCTTGATAATAGGAATGAGCCTTTAATTTCAAAATTCTAGAATCAACCTCTTATCTTTGTTTCTCTAGCATTTTAGCACCTATACGAGCGTTTCTTCTTAATCTGAGCACTACGACGAGCGAGAATCGAACCGGGATCATTGGGAACCTTGTAAGGAAGATTTGGAACAAGTTTTGAGAGTGAGATTCGTTTTTGGGATGAGAAATTTGACTAAACTCGATCAGCTATTTATAGGCTGGAATCTTGACCAATGTCGGACCGACATGGCAAGCCATAGCGTTCCGATATCCGTTTATGCTTGCGTCAGCCCTACACGTCCAAATCTGATTGGACCGCACCGTATTCCAGCTAGCGGACCGTTATGAGGTGCATATCGGTCCGATATCATGAAACGTGTCAAAACCCAGGGCTGAGTTATAGGACACATGTCAGCACCATAAATTGCGGCTGAAGGCGGTAGTCGGACCATTATCTAATCGATGTCAGTCATCAATCCACAAATTGCAGCAGAAGGCGGTAGTCAGACTGTTATCTAATCGATGTCAGTCCGCTATCCGACCCTCTACCCACTGCGGATCGTTATGGGATACGATAGCGGTCCGCTATCTACCAAGAAATCATATTGTTTTCATTTTTAACCCTGGACTTTGGTATTTTTAGATACACAGGTCCTTTAAGGTTCTAACCTTGGCATTTCTTGGACATTTTTATGGCAGGTGTTACATCATCCCCACCTTGTTTTAATCTCGTTCCCGAGATTATTCGAACAAGTGAGGATATTTCATTTTCATCTCGGACTCCATTTCCCATGTGTACTCTGGGCCACGTCTGGAGTTCCATTTTACTTTCACAATCATCAATTTCTTTCTTTTCAATTTATTTTCCTGCCTGTCCTCGATTTACAAAGGTTGTTCCACAAATTTCAACTTTTTACCTCTATGTCTTTTAGGGGTATTACCAGAGATTCATCTGCCAAACATTTATGCAGATTTGACACATGGAATACATCATGTACTCCATTCATTTCTTCTGGTGATTTGAGTTGATAGGCCACAGGCCCAACTCTTTTCAAGATTTTGAATGGTCCTACGAATCTAGGACTTAATTTTTCTCTCTTTCCAAATCTTACAACGCCTTTCCAGGGTGAAATTTCTAATAGAACGTTATCACCGATGTTGAATTCTAACGGCTTTCGTCTTCTTTCAACATAACTCTTTTGACGATCACGAGCCGATATTAATCTATCTTTTATCTGAATCACTTTCTCAGTCGTTTCCAGGACTATTTCAGGCCCAGATAACTGATTTTCTCCTATTTCAGACCAACAGATCGGAGTTCAACATTTACGACCGTATAATGCTTCAAAAGGAGCGGCCTGTATACTCGTATGATAGCTATTGTTTTAGGAGAATTCCATTAGAGGTAAGTGGTCATCCCAACTTACTCCAAGATCAATAACACAAGCCCTTAACATATCTTCTAGAGTTTGAATAGTTCTTTCGCTCTGCCCGTCCGTTTGAGGATGATAGGCAGTGCTAAGATTAAATTTTGTACCTAGGGCTTTTTGAAAGCTTTGCCAGAATCGAGAAGTAAATATACTATCTCTATCTGACACAATAGATAGTGGCACACCATGTAAAGACACGATTTCATTAACGTATAATTCTACCAACTTATTCATGCTGAATGTTTCTTTCATGGGAAGAAAATGAGCAGACTTAGTAAGTCTGTCAATGATAACCCAGATAGTATCATTTCCTCGAATGGTTCGGGGAAGTTTAGTAATGAAATCTATGGTTATCATCTCCCATTTCCAGACAGGAATTTCAAGTTGCTGTAACAATCCAGACGTCTTTTGATGTTCAGCTTTAACTTGAGAACAGGTTAAGCATTTTGCAACATAGATAGTGATATGTTTCTGCATTCCTATCTATCAGTAATTGGCTTTTAGGTTTTTGTACATTTTATCGCTTCCAGCATGCATTGTGTACTTAGATTTATGAGCTTATTCAAGAATCTCTTCACATACATTTCCATAAATAGGAACCCAGATTCTCTTATTCATTCTAAGAATATCATCATCACCTTTAACCAGTTGTTCAATCATGCCTCCCAAACCTTCTTTCTCGAGGTTTGGTTCTTGTAAGGCAAAATTTTGAGATTCCTTAATACGAGAAATAAGATCGATTTGAAGATCGAGTCTTAAAGCACGAACTCTTTTAGGTTCATGTTCTTTTCTACTTAAGGCGTCAACTACAACATTAGATTTTCCTTCATGATAACAGATTTCGCAATCGTAATCATTTAGGACTTCCATCCAACTTACCTCATATTCAGTTCTTTCTGACTGAATATATACTTTAGGCTTTTATGATCAGTGAAAATAGTGAATTTGACTCCATATAGATAGTGCCTCCATAATTTCAATGCGAATATTATGGCACCCAATTCTAAATCATGAGTCATATAATTTTTTTCGTGAGTTTTTAATTGTCAGGAAGCATAAGCAATCACTTTGCTCCCTTGCATTAACACGCAACCAAAGCTAGTGTGTGAAGAATCATAATAGACAGAAAGGCCTTCATTTCCATCTGGCAAAGCCAGTATGAGTGCTTGAGTTAGCTTCTGTTTCAGAGTTTCAAAGGCTTCAGATTGCTTAGGTCCCCATTCATACTTAATTGGCTTGCGAGTCAGAGAAGTTAATGGAACCGCAATTCGAGAAAAATCTTGGATAAATCTCCGATAGTAATCAGCCAAACCGAGAAAAACTACGGACTTTGGTTGGTGACTTCGGGATTTCCCATTTGGATATAGCTTTGATTTTGACACGATCAACTTGGATGCCATCAGCATTAATGACATGTCCAAGAAATTGAATTTCTGATAGCGACAATTCACATTTTGAGAATTTAGCATAAATCTTTTCATTTCTCAGGAGTTCAAGCAAGATTTTTAAATGACTTGCATGCTCTTCCTTACTTTTGGAGTAAATAAGGATATCGTCGATGAATACGATAACGGATTTATCCAAGTAAGGTTTACAAACTCGATTCATCATATCCATAAATGCAGCGGGTGCATTAGTAAGTCCAAACGGCATTACCGTGAATTCATAATGACCATATCGAGTTCTGAAAGCTGTTTTGGGAATATCTTCTTCCTGGACTTTCAATTGATGATAGCCAGAACGAAGATCGATTTTCAAAAAACATTGAGCTCTCTATAGTTGATAAAAAAGATCATCAATTCTGGGAAGCGGATAACGATTCTTAATCGTGATTTTATTCAGCTCACGATAATCAATGAACATACGCATTGAACCGTCTTTCTTCTTAATGAATAAGACTGGAGCTCCCCAAGGCGATGAGCTTGGTCTTATGAATCCTTTCTCGAGTAATTCATCCAGCTGTTTCTTTATTTCTTCCATTTCATTTGGAGCTAACATGTACGGGGCTTTGGCAATTGGTGCCGTACTGTAACATCCCGAAATTTACGATAAAGAATAAACGACGTTACGGAATAATGAAATAAAGAAAGAATGATATAATAGGTGGGCTCGAGCGGATCGGGCCTTGGGCCGAGAGTAAGTGGCACAAAGAGGGGCAGGGGGTAAAACCCTAGCCACACTCTCCACTCCCCACACTTCATCTTCACCATCTTGAACCTAGAGAGAGAGGCTAGAGAGAGAAAGCTCTAAAAATCCACACCGACGCCTTCGTGTTGTTGTGGATCATTGCTGGAACATCTTTGGAGGTTGGAGAAGGAAAAATCAAGCGGAAACAGGTAACAAAACATTCTTAGATTCGAATTGAGAGTTGAAAGTGGGCTTTAGGGTTTCAAGTGGTTTTTCAATCAAAGATGGGATTTTTACGTATGGTTTGGCTTAAAAAGTATATATCTAGATTCATGGAAGCTAGATATAAGTTTTGGACGTAAAAAGATAGGAACTCGGATAAAAAACGAAGGATTTGATCAAGAACAGATGAATCGTCCGAAGTATCCATGAATGGTCCGAAATCTCGGATACGTCCGAAAAGTATTTCGGAACACCATATATCTCGGACAGAACTTTTCGATCGAAAAGTATCTCGGATAGGACATTTCAGTCGAAAAGTATTTTGGACCGATTTTGGACAGATATTTTGGAACAAAACAGTTCTTGGACAAAAGTTTTCAAATGAAAAGCCATTAATAGAAAATAGTTCTAAACACCAAAGTTTTCGGTCGAAATATATTTCGACCGAAAAAGATTTCGGATGTAGGAGTTTTCAGATGAGATATGTATGTTATAACCTTGTTCCATTCGTGACTCATGAAACATATATAATAGCATCTCACCTAGCTTGAAGTCTCAATGCTAAGTGAGATAGATACAGTAGAAGTCTGGTGAGTTCTTATTGCCCTTTTTCCTAAACGGATTTGGGATGACATGCATACTGTTAAAAATATAGTTTTGAAAGATAAAGTATATTTTTATAAGAATTATATGTTTTTATAAAAATAAAAGAGAAAGTGTTAAAAAGTAAAGTACTATCTTTAAACTTGTTTTAAAGAAAGTAAGAGTTAAAGTAAAGAATGGTAAAGAAGCTGCACCCTGGTGCAACTTGACAATGATAGTGACAAATGCCATATTATATACTTATGTGTTGATATGTGATATTTTTCTATGTGTTATATGTTTCAATGGCATTATATCATGTGACGTAGTATAATTGCATAGTAGTTGCATTGTAGTCGCAAAGTAAAAAGTCATGCAGGCAATCAAAGTAGAAGTCTTACACTTTGGTGTGAGTAGGAAAAGGAGTCTTCACTTCGGTGTAAGCTAGAAAGTCTCACCCTGAGGTGTGAGCAGGCAAAGGGGTCTTCACTTCGGTGTAAGCGAGAAAGTCCCACCCTGAGGTGTGGGCACAACAAAGTAAAAGTCTTACCCTAAGGTGTAAGCGAGCAAAGGGATCTTGCCTTCGAGCGAAGATCTACATGTGATAGTTAAAGTATGTTATAGTCATTTGTCCTGTACAAGTGAAAGGTAAAGTTGCAAAGAGTAAAGGAGGACACCTTAACCGGTTCCCTCAAAGTTAAAGTTTTTATGAAAGATAGTAACGTAACAGTTTTATAATTGTAACGTTGTAAAGTTTTAAAGTAAAGTTAAAGTGTTTTAAAGATAGAGAAAGAAGAGCTTATTTTATTTTTATAAAACTAAGCTACCTAAAAGAAAGTTTTCAGCTTAAAGTAAAGATAGAACTCACCAGCGTTAGCTGACTTTTAGTATGCATGACAGGTAGGAAAAGTAAAGAGAAAGTAAAGTAAAGGAGTCGTGAGGGCTGGATGGCATGGATATCGGGTTGCTGTGCTGAAGACTGACATTTCCTATTCCCGATAGTTATGATTGAACAAAGTTTTAATTGGTTTGGATTTTATGAATGTTTTGAATTAAAGACTTCCGGTGTAACAAATTCTGATTAACAGTTTAAGAACTATGTTTGTTATGTTTTGTGCCAACTATGAGATGTACCCGGTTTGGGGCGTTTCACGTACCGGATACGAGATTAATTTTGAATTCCACCTCTCTCTCAGGTGGAATTCTAGGCAGATCGTTGGGAAAGACATCATAAAATTTAGCCACAACCGGCACCTCTTCAATCGTCTTCTTAGTGCCGGTGGTCAGAGATACAAGGAATGCTAGGCATCCCTTTCGTAGATATTTTGTGGCTTTTAACATGAAAACTATTCCAACAGAGTTGGATAATTTATCACCATTTATAGTCAGGATATCGCCTTTCGGCGAACGAAGTTGTATGGCTTTGTTATCACACAGGATATGGGCTTGGTTAGAGGTTAACCAATCCATTCCTAAGACAATATCAAATCCTACCAAAGTCATTGGTAACAGCTGGGCAGGAATAACATGTCCTGATAGTGTGATATTACAATCGTTTAAGACTTCTAAAATTTGGACTAGGTCCCCATTGGCAGTTTCTACCATGTATTTCTTATCTAATTTAGCTAGAGTTTTATTTAACAGTCTACAGAATTTATGATCTATAAAACTTTGGTTTGCACCAGAGTCAAACATAACTCGAGCATAAATATCATTGACAAGAAATGTACCCGTAATGACGCCAGGCATACCTGCTGCTTCATGAGTATTGAGAACGAATGCTCGTGCATTCTTCTTTACTCCTTCAACAGGCTTAGGACCTATCCCTTCAGGCTTTTTAAGTGTGGAACAATAACTTTTGATGTGGCCAGCGTCACCACACTCAAAACAAGTGATTGGTTTCTTCTTGAAACAATCTTCTGTTTTGTGTCCGGACATCTTGTAGAAGTTTCAATAAAGTCCAGATCGACATTGTCCCAAGTGCCTTCTCTTGCACTATGGACATTCAGGAATGGATGAGTTGTTATTTCTAGGACTGAAGCCAGATCCTAGCTTCTTAGAACCACTTGGGCCTTTCCCAGTTGTGTAACATCCCAAAATGTCGAAAAATAAAGTTAGCAAGTTCAAGTGGGCCGAAGTCGGGCCGGGTCAGTCGCGAACCGGGCTTGGGGAGGTCTCCCCTATAAATAGCCCAAGGCACTCATTATTCTTCTCTTTGACATTCTAGAGAGAGAAAACCATAGAGAGAGAAAGTGTCGGAATCGCACAAGATTGCACCAGATCGTGTCTCTTGCACTCGTGAAGGAAACCTCCATATCAGAAGCTCGATTCAGGTAACGATCCGACCTAAATCTGAGTTTTTGTTCGTTTTTCGGGTTTTGGGTGAAAATAGGACGTTTTTCCGGATGAAACTTAAAAATAAGCTTAGGTTTAGTATCTACAATGAAAAACGGTTGTTTTGAGCAAAGAAGGTTGAAGTTTTGACATAATCGAACCCAAATCCGCGAATTTCGGGACTTTTGGGGAAGATGACTGATGTTGCAGGCGAACTTAGCAAGTTCGCCTGTCAAGTTCGCTTGGTGGAGGCGAACTTATCAAGTTTGCCTGATTATGTTCGCTTGGCAAGTTCGCTTGGCCAAGGTAAGCGAACTAATCAAGTTCGCTTGAGTTAAGTTCGCCTGGCCACAAGGTAAGCGAACTTATTACGTTCGCCTGGCCAAAGGGTAAGCGAACTTATAAGTTTGCCTAAGCCAGGGGAGGCGAACTAAGCATTAAGTTCGCCTATATCAGCTGAGTAGAGTGTGAATCGAGGTTAGGTCTGATATATGTGTTTTGTAACCAATTCAGATCGGAAGTGACGTGGTTGGGCCATTGATTAGGACAACCAAGACTAGCTTAAAAGGTGAGTTCTAGAAGCCCTCTTTTAAATATTTTAATAATGTTTTTGGGCTGGTGTGCACACATGACGATTTTATAAAACGATGTTTATGAAGTTTGTATGTAACGCTTTATAAAATGATGTTTATGAAGGATGTTTTAGAAGGAAGGTTTATGAAGGAAGTGTTTATGAAATATTTTGCCAAAAGAAGTTTACGAAGTGTTTTTAACGAATGAATGAATGTTTTTAATAAAACGTACGAATGCTTTAACTGAAGTTTTTAAAGTAAAAGAAGCGAAGTTTTATGAAAGTCACAAACGAACGAATCTGCCAATATTCCTTAGGGAATGAAGGTTAAGGGATGGGAAGTATGTTATGGGCCTTTACCTTTTAGGGGCCTCTGTGGCTGGCCAACTGTTGTACAACTGGGGCGATGACGGTCGCCAAGGGGATTATCGTGATCCTTGAAGTTTGGTACGATTTATCTTACGGGGTAGTCGTGCTTGAAGTTTGGTACTTGCGCCCTACGGGGTGCAGTGCTTGAAGTTTGGTACGCGCTATCCTTTGGGACGCCGTGCTTGAAGGGTTGGATGACCTAATGTAGAACCAAAGACTGATTGCTACCAAATTATTCTAAGTACAAATGCTGCTGATAGGCTTATCAGCAGCATTCAACACTTGTTGCTGCTGATAAGCTTATCAGCAGCATTCAACACTTGTTGCTGCTGATAGGCTTATCAGTAGCATTCAACACTTGTTGCTACTGATAGGCTTATCAGCAACATTCAGCACAAGTTGCTGCTGATAGGCTTATCAGCAGCGGTCATCCATGTCTGCTGCTGATAGGCTTACCAGCAGCAACCTTCACTCTTTGCAGCTGATAGCTCTATTCACGGAAAACCAAATGTTGCAGCTGACTATCCAGGCCAAGCGTCTCTGACACCTTTCTGCAAAAGCAACTGACAGACTCAAAGCAGAAGGAACCGCTATGGTCAACCAATGACGGACAACAATACACTTCTCCAAGCATGCAAACAATCATGAATAAAGAAAACGTTTCAGTAAAGTTAACTAGATTAGCCTTTACGTGTAATGTAAATTAATAAACAAGATCAACGGCTTGTGTTCGATCTGATCCTTAGAATCAAGGGTCTGTCTTGATTCTAAGTTACTATAAATACTGAGTTGCCACTTCATTGTAAGTGTGCCTGTAGTGCTTGTCATACTTATTCATTGAGTTTCTCACTTGTAATCTTTGCATTCACAAAAGCTTAATACAACAGTGTTTATCAGTATTCTTTGTGTTTACTTGATTATAAAGTGTGTAGTTGATTTTGTTTCCGCCAACCTCAACTAAGAACAGAACCATCTTGTATTCTCACGATCCTACAAGTGGTATCAGAGCTTTGGCTCAGATTAAACAAACTAACATTTGTTTAATCATCTCTGGTTCTATTCTAAACTCTCTCTTTCAACAAGTCACCCAAAATCAAAACAAAAATGGCACAGAGTAATGGCTTTGAAGATATTGGCAGCATCAACCGACCACCAAGGTTGGTATCTGGAGAAGACTATGACATGTGGAAAAATCGCATGGAAAGCTTCTTCTGTTACCAGGAATACGGAATGTGGAGATCCATCAAGGACGGTCCATATATTCCCATGGTGGCCTCTGCTGATGATGGAGGGCTACAAGTCCCGAAGGAAACCTCCAAGTACTCTGAAGAGGACATCAAGAAAATGGAGGTGGACTTCAAGGCACTAGGAGCCATCCAAATGTGCCTTCCAAATGAAGTTTTTCACAACTTCAGAAGTTACAAAACTGCCAAGGAGCTCTGGGAGGCGCTGGAGAAGATGTTTGCTGGCTCTGAAGAAGTCAAAGAGAACAGAAGGGACATACTGAAGCAGCAGTATGAGAACTTCGTCTGGAGGGAAGGTGAGACCTTAACTATTTTATATAACAGATTTACCTATCTTGTAGGTGAACTGCAGTGCTCCAAGGTAAAGCTGGAGAATGAAGACATTCTCAAGAAGTTCATAAGATCTCTTCCTAGTTGCTGGACATTATACACTGTGTCCATCAGAAGAACAGAGAATCTGAAGACTCTTCAGATGACTGAGCTCTTTGGCATGCTCAAAACCTATGAATTAGAAATGATTCAAGCTAAAGAAAGGAGCTCCAGTTATCAATCAGCTACCACTTCCTCCACTACCTCCTCAGCGCTTCACTCTGATCATTCCGGTCCTAGTGCAAGCAGCTACTATCCTCCCATTGTTACTCACCCTCAGACCCCAACCGCTTCACAATCTAACTCATCACCATTTCTTCTTGAGGCACCTCCTCAACAGCCAACCTCTACTACTTTTGTCTCTGACAACTCAAGCAACATGTATTTCATAAAAGAGGATCTGGAATGCTTTCATCCAGATGATCTTGAAGAAATGGATATTCAGCACTCATATGCCATGCTCTCCCTCAGAGCAAAAAGGTTCTATTCTAGAACCGGAAGATCATTTCCAAGCAACAACTCAAACAGCAGAGTTGGACTTGATAAAAGCAAGATCCGTTGTTACAACTGTAACCAAATGGGTCACTTTGCTAGGGAGTGCAAGGCACCTAAAGCCAATCAGGGTGCCGGTCATCAAAGACAAGCCTACCAAAGTCAGCCCAGACAACAGCAGCAGCAACAAACTCCCCCAGCACAAACTGCAGCCTGTGCAAATGTTGGAACTGCAGAATTCGACTGGAGTTTTTGTAGGATTGTGAGAATACAAGATGGTTCTGTTCTTAGTTGAGGTTGGCGGAAACAAAATCAACTACACAATTTATAATCAAGTAAACACAAAGAATACTGATAAACACTGTTGTATTAAGCTTTTGTGAATGCAAAGATTACAAGTGAGAAACTCAATGAATAAGTATGACAAGCACTACTAGCACTATCAAGACACACTCAAGTCACACTTACAATGAAGTGGCAACTCAGTATTTATAGTAACTTAGAATCAAGACAGACCCTTGATTCTAAGGATCAGATCGAACACAAGCCGTTGATCTTGTTTATTAATTTACATTACATGTAAAGGCTAATCTAGTTAACTTTACTGAAACGTTTTCTTTATTCATGATTGTTTGCATGCTTGGAGAAGTGTATTATTGTCCGTCATTGGTTGACCATAGCGGTTCCTTCTGCTTTGAGTCTGTCAGATGCTTTTGCAGAAAGGTGTCAGAGACGCTTGGCCTGGATAGCGCTTGGCCTGGATAGTCAGCTGCAACGTTTGGTCTTCAGTGAATAAGGCTATCAGCTGCAAAGAGTGAAGGTTGCTGCTGGTAAGCCTATCAGCAGCAAACATGGATGACCGCTGCTGATAAGCCTATCAGCAGCAACTTGTACAGAATGCTGCTGATAAGCCTATCAGCAGCAACAAGTGTTGAATGCTGCTGATAAGCCTATCAGCAGCAACAAGTGTTGAATGCTGCTGATAAGCTTATCAGCAGCATTTGTACTTAGAATAATTTGGTAGCAATCAGTCTTTGGTTCTACAAACTCCCCCTAGACTGATGCAACCAAAAATTCTTCTAATCACTTTGCTGCTGAAGCTTTTGCATGTGGCTGACTATCCTTTCAACCTCATAGCCTCTTGGATCCTTGCTGGGATTGTTCAGTGGAAGTTCAGACATAGTCTTGATGTCTTTGTGTTGCATTTTGTAGATTGCTTTGCTTGAACATCTCATCTGCTGCTTCTTTACATCAGTCAGTGTGAACTCATCCAAATCAGCATTGTAGGTCCAAGATACAAATGGAGAGTGGGACTTGAGTGGTTTGATGTTTATGATCACATCTTTGCTAGGGTTGAAGTAGTGTTTGATTGCTAGCACAAGACGTTTCCCACTCTCATTTGCAGGCTCATTAGCTTCACCCAGCTCTAAAATTCTTTGATGATCAGAATCAGGTAGTTGCAGAACCTCATCAACAGACCTGTAAGTGGATCTTCTTTTATCAGTTCTCCCCCTGAAGATCTCAAACACTTGATCTTGTGAATTGTGGAACCAGTTAACTATATTTCTTGAGTCTTCTGGTTTAGGAGTGGGTTTGGGTATCTTCAAGGGAGTCTGTTGATGAGTGGGAGCTGGGTGGGATGACTTGGACTTTTTGGGTGGAGGAGTGGAAGGTTTGGGGAGGAGAGTGGAAGGATGATGGACTGAGGAAGAGGTAGGTGAGGGAGAAGGTTTGGGTTTCTTTGTCTTTGGTTCTTCATCTTCTTTGATAAGTACCCTTTTCTTGGAGCCCTTCTTCCCTAGTCTTTCTTCCTCATCCTTTTTAACTTTAAAGTAGAGGGCTTGCAGGTTCATGAAATTCATAGGACCTAGCCTCTTTCCACTATCTCCTCTGGCCTTAAGGAAGTCAATCATGACCTTCCTTTCTTCATGGGTCCTTTTATTGAAGGCAATGGTCTTTTTGGACTGTTGTTTGGCTTTTTCTTCTTCTTCAGCCTTTTTCTTCTTTGTCAACTGACCTTGCTGACCCATGAAGGCTCTGTAGATCTCTTTGTTTGAAAGTTTTTCAAGGTAGTCTTCATCCTCACCTTGAGAGATCAGAGCTTCAGTCCACTCCTCCCTTAATTCTTTTGCTAATTTAGAATCAGTGATTCTAAACTTAGCATCTTCCTTCCTTTTCTCTTTAGCTTCTTCTTCTTCTTCTTTTGCAAACTGTTCCTGCAACTGTCTAGCAAGTTGTTCATCCTCCTCAACTTGAGACCCTGCAAGGACTTTTACCTTCATTTCATCCAGCTGTTTGGCATACAGCTGGATTGTCTGTTGTCTGAGAAGTATGGCTGCCTTTCTATCTTTATGCCTTTGTTTTTGAGCCATCTCTTCAGCCAACTCTTCTTCTTCTCTTTTCCTTCTTCTCTCTTCTTTCTCTTTCTTTTCCTTTTGCAACCTCTCTTCATCCTCTTTTGTCATGATGCCCTTCCCTTTATTAACATTGGATGCCTCTGCTCTGGCTTCACTGATCACAGAAACAGCTGATTGTTGTGCTGTTGGGATCTCTGCCTCGGCTTCATTGGCAATTTGAGATGTGAATAGGGGAAGGTCATCGTCTTCATCAAGTTGATACTCAGGACCTTCTATTTCTCTCAGTTTTTCTTTGATAGTTGATCTTGACTCATAAGCTGCAGTGCAGATGTTAACTCGAGGGGAAGCTGAGTCAGTGTCAGTGTCAGAGTTTGACACATATACTGCCTCAGTAATTCTTCCTACTTATTCAAGTTTGGCTCTAACAGTATCTATCATTGCCTGGCTTTCAAGTGAGTTGACATTGCAGATGTTTGTTCTGAGTTGATAGATCTTTAGGAGAAAGTCTGAGGGCAGATGAAGGATGTTTCTGGTGTTGATGATGAGAGAGGAGCCGTTGCTGAGCAGAAAAGTGTGGTCAAGAGACTTAGTGCTCACCCAACCTAGCACATCCAAGTCCTTGACCAGGAAGGCATACAGGAACCTTCGAAGGCCCAGAACTTCTTCTTCAGTGAGAAGACTGCTCCTTGTTATTTCAAGATTGCTAGGAGTCAGTCTTCTTTTTGCGGCCGCCGAGGATTCAGGATAAGCTACCCGATGTGCTGCTTGTAGGAATCTTTGGAACCTGGGTAGATTATCCTCCACCAGGTCATGGAACCTGCCAATGGCAAGTTCAGCTGAGAGATCAGCTGAAGTGTTGATGCAGTCAGTTAGATGCAGTTCTAGGACTTGGAGGGCATTGAGAGAGTTCCAGTTCAGCTCTTCTACTCCGCTGAACTCCCATCCAATCCAAAACCTCTCAGCTAATCCATCATACCCCCAAGCTAGAATAGAGTCAAACTCTAGCTTCTTTAAAGATTTGAAGATTTGGGGGGTAGTGGATTGACCTATGATGGCTGCTGCTTGTGGAAGGATGCTGAATGATGCATTTATTTGTTCTGTGTCTTCAGCATCATTCAGCATTTCATCGACAGCCCTGACGACCAACTGCCAGTCTTCAGATATTTCTTCGTCTTCGTTATCTGGGGCTGGCAGGTCATGAACTTGGACAAAAGCTGGCTTGTATTGTGAGCTTTGAAGTACAAACTGCTCTTGAATCCAGTCGTCAAGACTGTCTGTATCATCTTCCATAGAAACCATCTCCCCCTTTTTGGTTGCATCAGCAGACAGGTAAGCATCAGTTTGGGTGCCTACTGATACAAGAGAGGGAGAGGCTAGAGTTGGGCATTGATGGGCTTCATGCATAGCGACTTGGTGTCTTAGTTTGGACATTTCAGCCTCTAGCATAGCCACCCTTGCCGTCAATTCCATGTTATGAAGTTTCAGTCTGTCCTCATCCACAGTTGTGGAATCCTTGGACCCAGATGGGGCCGTAGGCCTAGCCTCAGCATCCCCATCACCCGCGGTTTCTTGGCGCCTGGGATTCCTCTCAGTGAAAGGAGTTTCCAAGGAAACACCCTCACCGTGAGTTGCCGTGGTTGAGGTCTTAAAGATGTTGTCACTGTCCTCCTGGTCAGTTGATGGACCAGCAGTAGTGACAGCCTCATCCACATCCACTCTTTCAATACTCCCAGAATGGACCTTCAAGGGTGAGGAACTTGGGTTGGGTGTTTCGGAAGCAAGACCAATCAGTACCTCCTTGATAGTGGTAGTTGGAGAAGGTACATCACTTTGGTCAGGTTCCTCTACACTTAAGTTCAGTGAAGAGAGGAATGGCTCGAAGGGCTGTTCTATGGATCCGGGAAGTGATCCTAATCCTAATAGAGAGACTTCCGAAGGAGTCTCCCTAGCAATGTGGCTTTCCCTTATGATATTCTCACTAGAATGTTGTGATTCTGAGTGAGGGATGTTGGCTTGGGTTTGGGCCTTGGAGGCAAGAGAAGAAGGAGTTCTCTTGCCCCTCTTCCTTGTATACTTGGCTGCAACCGGGGCCCTGTGTTCCGGTTGAGCAATCAAACTGGGGGTGAGTAATGTATGTGCCTGTGCATCCTCAGTAGAATGCACAGGGGTTCGATCAAGGGGAACAGTAGGTTGAGTTTATGGCAGTGAGGTGGAGGGTGTGGGATCAGTATCAGCTAGGTTTGCTGAACTGTCACCCTGGGCACTATGTGTGTTCAACATTGTGGATAACAATGGAACATCGGCCCCTGAGAACTTTGATGAAACTGTTCTCATGCTTTGAAAAATGTTGTTCTTATGTCCCAGTATTGAGTAGATTCTTGCAGTTTTTGAAAGATCTTGGTGGTCAAAATTGAACACTTCCTGCAAGAATCTTGGGTACATGAAGAACTGTGATTTCACCCCTTCTTGAAGGTTGTATCTCAAACCTTCAAGAATGAGGTGGGAAAAATTGAAACCTGCTCCTGTTATCATACCGTGAACTGCCGACGCAAGTCCGGAGCTGAGTTGGTTCCAGCCACTCCTCTTTTGAGATATGCATTGGAGAAGAGTGTGGCAGAGATACTTCCATTTGGGACCCATGAGTGCCTTCTCTATCGTATACTCTGTTTGATTCCTAGTGTACCCTATGGATACAAAGGTCCTCATGTATACGTCTCTTGGGTAAGAGAGGGCGTCCCCTTCATCCTGAAGCTTGAGGTGTTGGCGGAGTTTTGCTTCAGTGATGATCATTTCCTTACCGTCAACTGTGCCGCTGATTTGAGGAGTGCCCTGTTCAGTATAATACACGGCTGAGCTCCAAAAATCTTCCATGTGTGAAGTATATATGGTTGGGTTGACGGTTAGGGCATGGTAAATTTTGGACCGACAGAGGAAGTCGATCATACCGTCGAAACCTTCGGATTTCTTGCCCTAGATTAGGTATGCAGTTAGGTTGTGATATGGGGAGAACTTATCGTTGGGGTTGTTTATGTCTACGCCTGCCATTTTTATGGATTCGGAGGGAAGAAAGAAAGGTGTTTGAATGGTGGTTAATTGTGGAGGGCTTTGAATGCTGTGGGGACGGGAGAGAAAGTGATGGGAGATAGGTTTGAAATAGAATGTGAAGAGGTAGAGGGATGATTTGAGTTGGTGATATAACGGCAGACGGGGAAAAAGCAACTCTACTTGTACAGTACAACCTGTTTCACTTTTCATTGTTACAGCTGTAAAACACTCGAGCAGTCATGGTGAAGACTGACGATATTTACTTTTACAGCGGGTAAATGTTAATTTAGACTTAAGTTCACCCATCAGCAGCAAACTTGGTTGCTGCTGAAAGATAAGAGAATCCGCAGCAAAATTGGTTGCAGCTGATGGATAAGCCTATCAGCTGCAAACTTGGTTGCTGCGGAAAGATAAGTCTGTCAGCAGCAGATTTTGCTGCTGAAAGGTTTAAAGATCCGCAGCAAAGGAATTGCTGCTGAAAGCCTTAAAGCTATCCGCAGGAAACATGTACCTGCTGATAACTTAAAGCTATCAGTGGCAAAACTTTTGCTGCTGATGCTTTTACCTGTCGGCAGCTGAAGGACAAAAATGCTGCTGACCCATAACTTTTATTTACAACAAGAGACAAAAAGGCACATTTTAAGGAGAAACTTGAGATGGATTTTAATCAAAGTTCATCATACCAATTGATTCAACTAAATATCGGAATCTAGCTTCATCAAAAGGTTTTGTAAACAGATCAGCATATTGCTCATTTGTATGAACTTTGGTTAAAATAATTCTCTTTTTCTCAGCTTGATCTCTTATGAAATGGTACCTGATATCGATGTGCTTTGTCTTTGAGTGCTGCACCGGATTGTTTGTGATAGAGATAGCACTCATGTTGTCAATGTGAATTGGAGTCTGCATGAAGGTCATTCCATAGTCAAGCATTTGATTTTGGATCCAGATGACCTGTGCACAGCAGCTTGAAGCTGCAATGTATTCTGCTTCAGCTGTTGAAGTAGAAACACATGTTTGCTTTTTGCATTGCCATGAGATGAGCCTTCCTCCAAGAAATTGACATCCCCCAGATGTGGACTTTTTGTCCAAGTTACAACCCCCATAGTCACTGTCAGTGTAGGCATATAGATTGACATTTTCATTCTTTGGATACCAAAGCCCAAGCTTTGGAGCTCCCTTTAGGTATCTAAGGATCCTTTTAACAGCTTGAAGATGAGACACTGTTAGAGCTGCTTGAAATCATGCGCAGAGACAGACTGCAAACATGATATCTGGTCTTGAGGCAGTGAGGTACATGAGAGACCCTATCATTGCTCGGTACTGATGTTGATCAGTGTCTTGTCCTTCTTTATCCGGAGATAATTGATGGTGCACTTGCATAGGAGTTCTTGCAGCAGAGCAGTCAGTCATTTTGAACCTCTCCAAGATGCTTTTGACATACTTAGATTGACTTATGAAGATTCCAGTTGGTACCTGTTTGACTTGAAGTCCTAAAAAGAAATTTAGTTCACCCATTGAACTCATTTCAAATTTGGAATGCATCAGAACTTCAAAGTCTTTGCAGAGCTTCTTTCTTGTAGATCCAAAGATAATGTCATCAACATAAATCTGGACCAACAAAATTTCGCCCCCTTCATCTTTGATGAAAAGAGTCTGATCAATGGCCCCCCTTCTGAAGTTGTTACTAAGTAGATATCCAGATAAAGTTTCATACCAGGCTCTTGGGGCTTGGTGTAAGCCATAGAGAGCTTTGTCCAGTTTTAAGACCTTATTTGGACGTGCAGGATCTACAAAGCATGGAGGCTGTTTGACATAGACCTCTTCATCAATCGTGCCATACAGAAAGGCACTCTTCACATCCATTTTATAGACCGTAAAGTTTTTGGATGCTGCATAAGCCAGAAAAATTCTAATGGCTTCCAGACGGGCAACAGGAGCAAAAACTTCATCATAGTCAATGCCTTCTTCTTGAGTGTAACCTTGAGCTACCAGTCTGGCTTTGTTCTTGACTACGATGCCCCTCTCATCTTGCTTGTTTCTGAAAACCCATCTTGTTCCAATGGCTGTTTGACCAGGTGGAAGATCAACAAGCTTCCAAACATCTTGTCTTTTGAATTGTAGCAATTCTTCCTGCATTGCTTCAATCCAGCTGTTGTGCTTGAGAGCTTCATCAATCCTTTTGGGTTCCACATGTGATAGAAAGCAGGAGAATAAACAAATGTTGGCTTCATGAGACTTACTTCTTGTCTGGATGCCTGAGTGGACTTGGCCAATGATGTTTTCCAGAGGATGCTCTTTGTTTATTCTCTGAGCAGGTATCACATCCAGCCGTATTCCCTCTTCAAGATTACTGTGGTTTAGATCAGTATTGTCTTCAGATGTGTGGAGAGGAGCTTGGAGGATTTGATCATTGTGTTCCACATAGTCAGCAGCATTAGCATCAGAGGCCTCTTCATCATGAATTGAGGAGGCTTCATTTAGGATTTCATTGTCAGAGAGATTGCTGCTTGTGGTGTTGGATGTACCGGCTTCACCTGCACTGGCTTCAATAGCTTCTGCCACTGATGGAGGATCAATGGATGGCCTTTTCATCCTGATGTAGGGACTGGGAAACTCCAGTCTGTAGTCAGAAGAAGAGGTTGAGGTAGAAGGTGTTGAGTTTAAAGAAGGAGGCTCCATATTTGAGAATATGAGGGGCTCAAATATCTGGGTGAAGGAGTCTATATCAAAAAGCCAGTTGGGACCTTTGCCTTGTTCACAGACAACGTGTTCCCTGCATTCCACATTAGCAGATTCTTCCACAATCCGAGTCCTAGAATTGAACACTCGGTAGGCCTTCGATTGAGAGGAGTAACCCACAAAGTAACCTTCATCAGACTTTGCACCGAATTTAGGAAGAACTCCATGTGTGATGAGGATGGTACATGGACATCCAAAGGGCTTCAGGCAGCCAATGTAGGGAACTCTTTTGAGCCAGAGTTCATAGGGAGTTTTCTGGAGAGGCTTAACAATAAGGACTCTATTCTGCACATAACAAGCTGTGCTTACTGCTTCTGCCCAGAAAGTAAGGGGCAGTTTTGAGTCAGCCAGCATAGATCTTGCTGATTCAATCAGAGTCCTGTTTCTTCTTTCAGCAACCCCATTTTGTTGAGGAGTTCTTGGAGCACTGTACTGCCTTTCAATGCCCTTGCTCTCACAGAGACTGTTCAAAGTGTGATTTTTGAACTCTGTTCCCTGATCACACCTTATGATCTTTACCTTCAGATTGCTTTGATTCTCTACCCTGAGAATATAGGATTTGAGAATCTCAGCAGTTTCATCTTTTGTTCTTAGGAAGAATACCCAAGAGAATCTAGAGAAGTCATCAGTGATCACTAGACAGTAGGACTTTTTGCCCATTGACATGACATTTATAGGACTAAAGAGATCCATATGCAGTAGCTGGAGAGGAGTGTCATTTGTGTTCAATGTCTTGGGCTTATGGGAACTTTTGTGTTGTTTTCCCTTCAAGCAGGCAATGCAATGATCGTCTAGCTGGAATTCTTTGTCAGGAAGCCCTCTGACAAGATTGTCCTTCACTAATTTATTGATTGTTTTGATGTTAACATGGCTTAACCTCCTGTGCCAGAGAGCGGATTCATCAACTGATGCCATTGACAGAAAACATGAAACACTACCAGATGGAGTGACTTCATTCATGTCAAGCACATATAAGTTGTCCTTTCTATTAGCAGTTAGGAGAATCTTCTCTGGGGGGGGGTTTAGATAGGCCAGGAGCTAACACGAAACATTCTTTGTCAGTGAAGAGCATCCAATGCTTTTGATCACATACTTGAGAAACACTCATGAGATTGAAGTCAAGTTCTTTAACATAGTTGACTCTTTCAATACTCATCCTTTCATTGGACACAGTGCCTTGTCCAGTGATAGATCCACCTTTTGAGTCACTCCCAAAGGCAACATATCCTCCATTGAAATGTCTGAAGTTGGAGAGGATGGACCTGTTGCCTGTCATGTGCCTGGAACAGCCGCTATCTACCACCCAGGTGTTATTCTTGTTACCTGGCTGTCCCTGCACATGAAAGAAATTTTAGTTAGTGGGAGTGGTCCAAGAGCTCTACTTTTTTGAAGAAAAGAGTTCTTGGACATTCTGATTCATCATGCGTGCATTCAACAGCACCGATGATGATTTTACTGACAGGAGCAGAGATTTTGGCTTTCCATTGCTTAAGTACTGGTTTTCCAATTCTCTTTTCTTTATCTGCTGCGGATTTGGCTTTGGCAGCTAATGAATTTGCTCTATCAGCAGCTGATTTTCCTGATTGAGGTTTTGGCCTGTCAGCAGGGGCATGTTTTGCTGCTGATGGCTTCAGCTTATCAGCTGCAGATGTTGCTGCTGATGACCTTGGCCTTTCAGCAGCAGATTTTGCTTTTGCTGCTGAGGGCTTATTTGGAGCAGCAGCAGATTTAGTTTTTGCTGCTGACTGTTTTGTTTGAGCAGCAGCAGATTTGGTGGCTGCTGAAGGCTTTGCCTTTTGCTGCTGCTTGTATTTTTCTGCAGTTTCAACTCTTCTACTGGCTGCAGATGGCCTATCAACTGAAGTATGCTGATCCTTCCTTTGTTTATGCGCTGATTGAAGAAGGATCTGGTTGAAGGGGTTAAACTGACATTTTGCAGCAAAGTGGTTTGATTCCCCACATATGATGCAGGACTGCTGAACTTTGGGCTGCTGCTTCCTTGGTGGAGAAGAAGAGTTTCTGCACTGAGTTTTCTTGGTCGTAACTCTTCTAACCCGTTGCTGATTCTTCTGATTTGGCATGAACTGAGACTTGGAGTTTGTAGGTCCTGATGTTTGTCCCTTTTCAGTGTTTAGCTTTCTTTCACCTGGAGGATAGCTGATCCTTATCTGTTTGAATGGTACAGGGGCTGGAACAGCTGGGAGAACAGTAGGGACTGGGACTCTATTCAGAACAGCTTCAGATGATGCTGTACTGGTTTCATCATGGTCTGAGAGGGTTAACTCAGATTCTGATGAGGTAGTGCAGTCTTTAACAAGGGGTTCATCCATTGGAGGATCAAGATTTCTGTTTGCAGTGTCGAGTTTTGCAACATCGAAGCTTGGTTCATAGATGGCAACATAGTCAGCTGGATGAGGAACAGTATTGTACTGTTCCTTGCCATATCCAAGTCCTCCAAGCTTTACCTTTTCATGGACTTGAATATCTAGAACTCTCTGAAGCTTTTTAGAAGAAAATTCATATTTTTCAACATGAACTTTCTGTTCTGCCAGATCAGCTCTGGTTGATTTAAGTTTTACTAATAGATCATCAATCTGAGTTTCAAGATTGGTTTGTTCATGTTTTAGAGATGAAATCTCTTTCTTAAGGCATTCAATTTTTTCTTTGTAAGTGATTTCAACCTTTTTGAACTCAGATTTCATTTGAAGAAACTCTTCATTTTGATCTATAAGGTTTTGGTTATGTTTTCTATAACCTAAAACTTTATCAATGCAAGCTTGAGAGCATAGATGTTCAAATATCTGAGGTGGTATCTCTGCAGTGTCTGCCATAAGTGCTTGGTTGGAGGCAGGAACTTCTTCATATTGAAAACTCCAGTCAAAGTCTGAAGTCCAACATTTGCACAGGCTGCAGTCTGTGCTGGAGTAGTTCCTTGCTGCTGCTACTGCCTGGGCTGACCTTGGTAACCTTGTCTTTGATGGCTGGCACCCTGATTGGCTTTAGGTGCCTTGCACTCCCTAGCAAAGTGACCCATTTGGTTACAGTTGTAACATCGGATCTTGCTTTTATCAAGCCCAACTCTGGTGTTTGAGTTGTTGCTTGGAACTGATCTCCCGGTTCTAGAATAGAACCTTTTTGCTCTGAGGGAGAGCATGGCATATGAGTGCTGAATATCCATTTCTTCAAGATCATCTGGATGAAAGCATTCCAGATCCTCTTTTATGAAATACATGCTTCTTGAGTTGTCAGAGACAAAAGAAGTAGAGGTTGGCTGTTGAGGAGGTGCCTCAAGAAGAAATGGTGATGAGTTAGATTGTGAAGCGGTTGGGGTCTGAGGGTGAGTAACAATGGGAGGATAGTAGCTGCTTGCACTAGGACCGGAATGATCAGAGTGAAGCGCTGAGGAGGTAGTGGAGGAAGTGGTAGCTGATTGATAACTGGAGCTCCTTTCTTTAGCTTGAATCATTTCTAATTCATAGGTTTTGAGCATGCCAAAGAGCTCAGTCATCTGAAGAGTCTTCAGATTCTCTGTTCTTCTGATGGACACAGTGTATAATGTCCAGCAACTAGGAAGAGATCTTATGAACTTCTTGAGAATGTCTTCATTCTCCAGCTTTACCTTGGAGCACTGCAGTTCACCTACAAGATAGGTAAATCTGTTATATAAAATAGTTAAGGTCTCACCTTCCCTCCAGACGAAGTTCTCATACTGCTGCTTCAGTATGTCCCTTCTGTTCTCTTTGACTTCTTCAGAGCCAGCAAACATCTTCTCCAGCGCCTCCCAGAGCTCCTTGGCAGTTCTGTAACTTCTGAAGTTGTGGAAAACTTCATTTGGAAGACACATTTGGATGGCTCCTAGTGCCTTGAAGTCCACCTCCATTTTCTTGATGTCCTCTTCAGAGTACTTGGAGGTTTCCTTCGGGACTTGTAGCCCTCCATCATCAGCAGAGGCCACCATGGGAATATATGGACCCTCCTTGATGGATCTCCATATTCCGTATTCCTGGTAACAGAAGAAGCTTTCCATGCGATTTTTCCACATGTCATAGTCTTCTCCAGATACCAACCTTGGTGGTCGGTTGATGCTGCCAATATCTTCAAAGCCATTACTCTGTGCCATTTTTGTTTTGATTTAGGATGACTTGTTCAAAGAGAGAGTTTAGAATAGAACCAGAGATAATTAAACAAATGTTAGTTTGTTTAATCTGAGCCAAAGCTCTGATACCACTTGTAGGATCGTGAGAATACAAGATGGTTCTGTTCTTAGTTGAGGTTGGCGGAAACAAAATCAACTACACAATTTATAATCAAGTAAACACAATGAATACTGATAAACACTGTTGTATTAAGCTTTTGTGAATGCAAATATTACAAGCGAGAAACTCAATGAATAAGTATGACAAGCACTACTAGCACTATCAAGACACACTCAAGTAACACTTACAATGAAGTGGCAACTCAGTATTTATAGTAACTTAGAATCAAGACAGACCCTTGATTCTAAGGATCAGATCGAACACAAGCCGTTGATCTTGTTTATTAATTTACATTACACGTAAAGGCTAATCTAGTTAACTTTACTGAAACGTTTTCTTTATTCATGATTGTTTGCATGCTTGGAGAAGTGTATTATTGTCCGTCATTGGTTGACCATAGCGGTTCCTTCTGCTTTGAGTCTGTCAGATGCTTTTGCAGAAAGGTGTCAGAGACGCTTGGCCTGGATAGTCAGCTGCAACGTTTGGTCTTCAGTGAATAAGGCTATCAGCTGCAAAGAGTGAAGGTTGCTGCTGGTAAGCCTATCAGCAGCAAACATGGATGACCGCTGCTGATAAGCCTATCAGCAGCAACTTGTACAGAATGCTGCTGATAAGCCTATCAGCAGCAACAAGTGTTGAATGCTGCTGATAAGCCTATCAGCAGCAACAAGTGTTGAATGCTGCTGATAAGCTTATCAGCAGCATTTGTACTTAGAATAATTTGGTAGCAATCAGTCTTTGGTTCTACAATTTTCAATATGAAGATGTTCCTGTCTCCAACCAAGCACTTATGGCAGACACTGCAGAGATACCACCTCAGGTATTTGAACATCTATGCTCTCAAGCTTGCATTGATAAAGTTTTAGGTTATAGAAAACATAACCAAAACCTTATAGATCAAAATGAAGAGTTTCTTCAAATGAAATCTGAGTTCAAAAAGGTTGAAATCTCTTACAAAGAAAAAATTGAATGCCTTAAGAAAGAGATTTCATCTCTAAAACATGAACAAACCAATCTTGAAACTCAGATTGATGATCTATTAGTAAAACTTAAATCAACCAGAGCTGATCTGGCAGAACAGAAAGTTCATGTTGAAAAATATGAATTTTCTTCTAAAAAGCTACAGAGACTTCTAGATATTCAAGTCCATGAAAAGGTAAATCTTGGAGGACTTGGATATGGCAAGGAACAGTACAATACTGTTCCTCATCCAGCTGACTATGTTGCCATCTATGAACCAAGCTTCGATGTTGCAAAACTCGACACTGCAAACAGAAATCTTGATCCTCCAATGGATGAACCCCTTGTTAAAGACTGCACTACCTCATCAGAATCTGAGTTAACCTTCTCAGACCATGATGAAACAAGTACAGCCTCATCTGAAGCTGTTCTGAATAGAGTCCCAGTCCCTACTGTTCTCCTAGCTATTCCAGCCCCTGTACCATTCAAACAGATAAGGATCAGCTATCCTCCAGGTGGAAGAAAGCTAAACACTGAAAAGGGACAGACATCAGGACCCACAAACTCCAAGTCTCAGTTCATGCCAAATCAGAAGAATCAGCAACAGGTTAGAAGAGTTACGACCAAGAAAACTCAGTTTAGAAACTCCTCTTCTCCACCAAGGAAGCAGCAGCCCAAGGTTCAGCAGTCCTGCATCATATGTGGGGAATCAAACCACTTTGCTGCAAAATGTCAGTTTAACCCCTTCAACCAGATCCTTCTTTAATCAGCGCATAAACAAAAGAAGGATCAGCATACTTCAGTTGATAGGCCATCTGCAGCCAGTAGAAGAGTTGAAACTGTAGAAAAACACAAGCAGCAGCAAAAGGCAAAGCCTTCAGCAGCCACCAAATCTGCTGCTGCTCATACAAAGCAGTCAGCAGCAAAAACTAAATCTGCTGCTGCTCCAAATAAGCCCTCAGCAGCAAAAGCAAAATCTGCTACTGAAAGGCCAAGGTCATCAGCAGCAACATCTGCAGCTGATAAGCTGAAGCCATCAGCAGCAAAACCTGCCCCTGCTGACAGGCCAAAACCTCAAGCAAGAAAATCAGCTGCTGATAGAGCAAATTCATCAGCTGCCAAAGCCAAATCCACAGCCGATAAAGAAAAGAGAACTGGAAAACCTCTACTTAAGCAATGGAAAGCCAAAATCTCTGCTCCTGTCAGCAAAAATCATCATCGGTGCTGTTGAATGCACGCATGATGAATCAGAATGTCCAAGAACTCTTTTCTTCAAAAAGGAGAGCTCTTGGACCACTCCCACTAACTAAATCTCTTTCATGTGCAGGGACAGCCAGGTAACAAGAATAACACCTGGGTGGTAGATAGCGGCTGTTCTAGGCACATGACAGGCAACAGGTCCATCCTCTCCAACTTCAGACATTTCAATGGAGGATATGTTGCCTTTGGGAGTGACTCAAAAAGTGGATCTATCACTGGACAAGGCACTGTGTCCAATGAAAGGATGAGTATTGAAAGAGTCAACTATGTTAAAGAACTTGACTTCAATCTCATGAGTGTTTCTCAAGTATGTGATCAAAAGCATTGGATGCTCTTCACTGACAAAGAATGTTTCGTGTTAGCTCCTGGCCTATCTAAACCCCCCCTAGAGAAGATTCTCCTAACTGCTAATAGAAAGGACAACTTATATGTGCTTGACATGAATGAAGTCACTCCATCTGGTAGTGTTTCATGTTTTCTGTCAAAGGCATCAGTTAATGAATCCGCTCTCTGGCACAGAAGGTTAAGCCATGTTAACATCAAAACAATCAATAAATTAGTGAAGGACAATCTTGTCAGAGGGCTTCCTGACAAAGAATTCCAGCTAGATGATCATTGCATTGCCTGCTTGAAGGGAAAACAACACAAGAGTTCCCATAAGCCCAAGACATTGAACACAAATGACACTCCTCTCCAGCTACTGCATATGGATCTCTTTGGTCCTACAAATGTCATGTCAATGGGCAAAAAGTCCTACTGTCTGGTGATCACTGATGACTTCTCCAGATTCTCTTGGGTATTCTTCCTAAGAACAACAGATGAAACTGCTAAGATTCTCAAATCCTATATTCTCAGGGTAGAGAATCAAAGCAATCTGAAGGTAAAGATCATAAGGTGTGATCAGGGATCAGAGTTCAAAAATCACACTTTGAACAGTTTCTGTGAGAGCAAGGGCATTGAAAGGCAGTACAGTGCTCCAAGAACTCCTCAACAAAATGGGGTTGCTGAAAGAAGAAACAGGACTCTGATTGAATCAGCAAGATCTATGCTGGCTGACTCAAAGTTGCCCCTTACTTTCTGGGCAGAAGCAGTAAGCACAGCTTGTTATGTGCAGAATAGAGTCCTTATTGTTAAGCCTCTCCAGAAAACTCCCTATGAACTCTGGCTCAAAAGAGTTCCCTACATTGGCTTCCTGAAGCCCTTTGGATGTCCATGTAGCATCCTCATCACACATGGAGTTCTTCCTAAATTCGGTGCAAAGTCTGATGAAGGTTACTTTGTGGGTTACTCCTCTCAATCGAAGGCCTACCGAGTGTTCAATTCTAGGACTCGGATTGTGGAAGAATCTGCTAATGTGGAATGCAGGGAACACGTTGTCTGTGAACAAGGCAAAGGTCCCAACTGCCTTTTTGATATAGACTCCTTCACCCAGATATTTGAGCCCCTCATATTCTCAAATATGGAGCCTCCTTCTTCAAACTCAACACCTTCTACCTCAACCTCTTCTTCTGACTACAGACTGGAGTTTCCCAGTCCCTACATCAGGATGAAAAGGCCATCCATTGATCCTCCATCAGTGGCTGAAGCTATTGAAGCCAGTGCAGGTGAAGCCGGTACATCCAACAACACAAGCAGCAATCTCTCTGACAATGAAATCCTAAATGAAGCCTCCTCAATTCATGATGAAGAGGCCTCTGATGCTAATGCTGCTGACTATGTGGAACACAATGATCAGATCCTCCAAGCTCCTCTCCACACATATGAAGACAATACTGATCTAAACCACAGTAATCTTGAAGAGGGAATACGGCTGGATGTGATACCTGCTCAGAGAATAAACAAAGAGCATCCTCTAGAAAACATCATTGGCCAAGTCCACACAGGCATCCAGACAAGAAGTAAGTCTCATGAAGCCAACATTTGTTTGTTCTCCTGCTTTCTATCACAGGTGGAACCCAAAAGGATTGATGAAGCTCTCAAGCACAACAGCTGGATTGAAGCAATGCAGGAAGAATTGCTGCAATTCAAAAGACAAGATGTTTGGAAGCTTGTTGATCTTCCACCTGGTCAAACAGCCATTGGAACAAGATGGGTTTTCAGAAACAAGCAAGATGAGAGGGGCATCGTAGTCAAGAACAAAGCCAGACTGGTAGCTCAAGGTTACACTCAAGAAGAAGGCATTGACTATGATGAAGTTTTTGCTCCTGTTGCCCGTCTGGAAGCCATTAGAATTTTTCTGGCTTATGCAGCATCCAAAAACTTTATGGTTTATCAAATGGATGTGAAGAGTGCCTTTCTGTATGGCACGATTGATGAAGAGGTCTATGTCAAACAGCCTCCAGGCTTTGTAGATCCTGCACATTCAAATAAGGTCTTAAAACTAGACAAAGCTCTCTATGGCTTACACCAAGCCCCAAGAGCCTGGTATGAAACTTTATCTGGATATCTACTTAGTAACAACTTCAGAAGGGGGGCCATTGATCAGACACTTTTCATCAAAGATGAAGGGGGCAAAATTTTGTTGGTCCAGATTTATGTCGATGACATTATCTTTGGATCTACAAGAAAGAAGCTTTGCAAAGACTTTGAAGTTCTGATGCATTCCAAATTTGAAATGAGTTCAATGGGTGAACTAAATTTCTTTTTAGGACTTCAAGTCAAACAGGTACCAACTGGAATCTTCATAAGTCAATCCAAGTATGTCAAAAGCATCTTGGAGAGGTTCAAAATGACTGACTGCTCTGCTGCAAGAACTCCTATGCAAGTGCACCATCAATTATCTCCGGATAAAGAAGGACAAGACTCTGATCAACATCAGTACCGAGCAATGATAGGGTCTCTCATGTACCTCACTGCCTCAAGACCAGATATCATGTTTGCAGTCTGTCTCTGCGCAAGATTTCAAGCAGCTCCAAAAGTGTCTCATCTTCAAGCTGTAAAAAGGATCCTTAGATACCTAAAGGGAGCTCCAAAGCTTGGGCTATGGTATCCAAAGAATGAAAATGTCAATCTCTATGCCTACACTGACAGTGACTATGGGGGTTGTAACTTGGACAAAAAGTCCACATCTGGGGGATGTCAATTTCTTGGAGGAAGGCTCATCTCATGGCAATGCAAAAAGCAAACATGTGTTTCTACTTCAACAGCTGAAGCAGAATACATTGCAGCTTCAAGCTGCTGTGCACAGGTCATCTTGATCCAAAATCAAGTGCTTGACTATGGAATGACCTTCATGCAGACTCCAATTCACATTGACAACATGAGTGCTATCTCTATCACAAACAATCCGGTGCAGCACTCAAAGACAAAGCACATCGACATCAGGTACCATTTCATAAGAGATCAAGCTGAGAAAAGGAGAATTATTTTAACCAAAGTTCATACAAATGAGCAATATGCTGATCTGTTTACAAAACCTTTTGATGAAGCTAGATTCAGATATTTAGTTGAATCAATTGGTATGATGAACTTTGATTAAAATCCATCTCAAGTCTCTCCTTAAAATGTGTCTTTTTGTCCCTTGTTGTAAATAAAAGTTATAAGTCAGCAGCATTTTTGCCTCTCAGCTGCTGACAGGTTTAAAGCTTCAGCAGCAAAGCCTTTGCCACTGATCGCTTTAAGTTATCAGCAGGACAAGTTTCCTGCGGATAGCTTTAAGGCGGTCAGCAGCAACCGTTTTGCTGCGGAATGAATACAACAGTCAGTAGCTACCAAATCTGCTGCTGAAAGACTTAACTATCAGCAGCAACCAAGTTTGCAGCTAATAGCACATCATCAGCAGCAACCAAGTTTGCTGCTGATGGGTGAACATAAGTCTAAATTAACTTTTACCTGCTGTAAAAGTAAATATCGTCAGTCTTCACCATGACTGCTCGAGTGTTTTACAGCTGTAACAATGAAAAGTGAAACAGGTTGTACTGTACAAGTAGAGTTGCTTTTTCTCCGTCTGCCGTTATATCACCAACTCAAATCATCCCTCTACCTCTTCATATTCAATTTCAAACCTAGCTCCCATCACTTTCTCTCCCATTCCCACAGCGTTCAAAGCCCTCCACAATTAACCACCATTCAAACACCTTTCTCTCTTCCCTCTGAATCCATAACAATGGCAGGCGCAGACATAAACAACCCCAACGATAAGTTCTCCCCATATCACAACCTAACTGCATACCTAATCAAGGGTAAGAAATCCGAAGGTTTCGACGGTATGATCGACTTCCTCTATCGGTCCAAAATTTACCATGCCCTAACCGTCAACCCAACCATATATACTTCACACATGGAAGATTTTTGGAGCTCAGCCGTGTATTCTACTGAACAGGGCACTCCTCAAATCAGAGGCACAGTAGACGGTAAGGAAATGATCATCACTGAAGCAAAACTCCGCCAACACCTCAAGCTTCAGGATGAAGGGGACGCCCTCTCTTACCCAAGAGACGTATATATGAGGACCTTTGTATCCATAGGGTACACTGGGAATCAAACAGAGTATAGGATAGAGAAGGCACTCATGGGTCCCAAATGGAAGTATCTCTGCCACACTCTTCTCCAATGCATATCCCAGAAGAGGAGTGGCTGGAACCAACTCAGCTCCGGACTTGCGTCGGCAGTTCACGGTATGATAACAGGGGCAGGTTTCAATTTTTCCCACCTCATTCTTGAAGGTTTGAGATACAACCTTCAAGAAGGGGTGAAATCACAGTTCTTCATGTACCCAAGATTCTTGCAGGAAGTGTTCAATATTGAACACCAAGATCTTTCAAAAACTGCAAGAATCTACTCAATACTGGGACATAAGAACAACATTTTTTAGAGCATGAGAACAGTTTCATCAAAGTTCTTAGGGGCCGATGTTCCATTGTTATCTACAATGTTGAACACACATAGTGCCCAGGGTGACAGTTCAGCAAACCTAGCTGATACTGATCCCACACCCTCCACCTCACTGCCACAAACTCAACCTACTGTTTCCCTTGATCGAACCCCTGTGCATTCTACTGAGGATGCACAGGCACATACATTACTCACCCCCAATTTGATTGCTCAACCGGAACACAGGGCCCCGGTTGCAGCCAAGTATACAAGGAAGAGGGGCAAGAGAACTCCTTCTTCTCTTGCCTCCAAGGCCCAAACCCAAGCCAACATCCCTCACTCAGAATCACAACATTCTAGTGAGAATATCATAAGGGAAAGCCACATTGCTAGGGAGACTCCTTCGGAAGTCTCTCTATTAGGATTAGGATTACTTCCCGGATCCATAGAACAGCCCTTCGAGCCATTCCTCTCTTCTTTGAACTTAAGTGTAGAGGAACCTGACCAAAGTGATGTAACTTCTCCAACTACCACTATCAAGGAGGTACTGATTGGTCTTGCTTCCGAAACACCCAACCCAAGTTCCTCACCCTTGAAGGTCCACTCTGGGAGTATTGAAAGAGTGGATGTGGACGGGGTTGTCACTACTGCTGGTCCATCAACTGACCAGGAGGACAGTGACAACATCTTTAAGACCTCAACCACGGCAACTCACGGTGAGGGTGTTTCCTTGGAAACTCCCTTCAATGAGAGGAATCCCAGGCGCCAAGAAACCGCGGGTGATGGGGATGCTGAGGCTAGGCCTACAGCCCCATCTGGGTCCAAGGATTCCACAACTGTGGATGAGGACAGACTGAAACTTCATAACATGGAATTGACGGCCAGGGTGGCTATGCTAGAGGCTGAAATGTCCAAACTAAGACACCAAGTCGCTATGCATGAAGCCCATCAATGCCCAACTTTATCCTCTCCCTCTCTTGTATCAGTAGGCACCCAAACTGATGCCTACCTGTCTGCTGATGCAACCAAAAAGGGGGAGATGGTTTCTATGGAAGATGATACAGACAGTCTTGACGACTGGATTCAAGAGCAGTTTGTACTTCAAAGCTCACAATACAAGCCAGCTTTTGTCCAAGTTCATGACTTGCCAGCCCCAGATAACGAAGACGAAGAGATATCTGAAGACTGGCAGTTGGTCGTCAGGGCTGTCGATGAAATGTTGAATGATGCTGAAGATACAGAACAAACAAATGCATCATTCAGCATCCTTCCACAAGCAGCAGCCATCATTGGTCAATCATCAACCCCCAACTATTCAGAACATCAAGGAAGCTAGAATTTGACTCCATCCTAGCTTGGGGGTATGATGGATCAGCTGAGAGGTTTTGGATTGGATGGGAGTTCAGCGGAGTAGAAGAGCTGAACTGGAACTCTCTCAATGCCCTCCAAGTCCTAGAACTGCATCTAACTGACTGCATCAACACTTCAGCAGATCTCTCAGCTGAACTTTCCATTGGCAGGTTCCATGACCTGATGGAGGATAATCTACCCACGTTCCAAAGATTCCTACAAGCAGCACATCGGGTAGCTTATCCTGAATCCTCGGCGGCCGCAGAAAGAAGACTGACTCCTAGCAATCTTGAAATAACAAGGAGCAGTCTTCTCACTGAAGAAGAAGTTCTGGGCCTTCGAAGGTTCTTGTATGCCTTCCTGGTCAAGGACTTGGATGTGCTAGGTTGGGTGAGCACTAAGTCTCTTGACCACACTTTTCTGCTCAGCAACGGCTCCTCTCTCATCATCAACACCAGAAACATTCTTCATCTGCCCTCAAACTTTCTCTTCAAGATCTATCAGCTCAGAACCAACATCTGCAATGTCAACTCACTTGAAAGCTAGGCAATGATAGATACTGTCAGAGCCAAACTTGAACAAGTAGGAAGAATTACTGAGGCAGTATATGTGTCAAACTCTGACACTGACACTGACTCAGCTTCCCCTCGAGTTAACATCTGCACTGCAGCTTATGAGTCAAGATCAACTATCAAAGAAAAACTGAGAGAAATAGAAGGTCCTGAGTATCAACTTGATAAAGACGATGACCTTCCCTTATTCACATCTCAAATTGCCAATGAAGCTAAGGCAGAGATCCCAATAGCAGCATCACCATCTGCTGTTGTGATCAATGAAGCTGAAGCAGAGGCATCTAATGTAAACAAAGGAAAGGGAATCATGACTGATGAAGATGAAGAGAGGTTGCTAAAAGAGAAAAGAGAAAGGGAAGAGAAAAGAAGAAGAAGAGAAGAAGAGGAGATGGCTGACATAAAAAGGGTTCAAGAAAGAAAAACAGCCATTCTCCTAAGAGAACAAACCATCCAGCTGTATGCTAAACAGCTGGATGAACTGAAAAGAAAGATTCCTGCAGTCGACCAAATTGAGAAAGATGAACAACTGGCCAGACAGCTGCAGGAACAGCTTACCAAGGAAGAAGAAGAGAATGAAAAGAAGAAGAAGGAGGATGCTAAGTTTAGAATCACTGATTCTAAATTAGCAAAAGAATTAAGGGAGGAGTGGACTGAAGCTCTGATCTCTCAAGGTGAGGATGCAGACTACCTTGAAAAACTTTCAAACAAAGAGATCTACAGAGCCTTCATGGGTCAGCAAGGTCAGTTGGCAAAGAAGAAAAAGGCTGAAGAAGAAGAAAAAGCCAAACAACAGTCCAAAAAGACCATTGCCTTCAATAAAAGGACCTATGAAGAAAGGAAGGTCATGATTGACTTCCTTAAGGCCAGAGGAGATAGTGGAAAGAGGCTAGGTCCTATGAATTTCATGAACCTGCAAGCCCTCTACTTTAAAGTTAAAAAGGATGAGGAAGAAAGACTAGGGAAGAAGGGCTCCAAGAAAAGGGTACTTATCAAAGAAGATGAAGAACCAAAGACAAAGAAACCCAAGCCTTCTCCCTCACCTACCTCTTCCTCAGTCCATCATCCTTCCACTCTCCTCCCCAAACCTTCCACTCCTCCACCCAAAAAGTCCAAGTCATCCCACCCAGCTCCCACTCATCAACAGCCTCCCTTGAAGATACCCAAACCCACTCCTAAACCAGAAGACTCAAGAAATATAGTTAACTGGTTCCACAATTCACAAGATCAAGTGTTTGAGATCTTCAGGGGGAGAACTGAGAGAAGAAGATCCACTTACAGGTCTGTTGATGAGGTTCTGCAACTACCTGATTCCGATCTTCAAAGAATTTTAGAGCTGGGTGAAGCTCATGAGCCTGCAAATGAGAGTGGGAAACGTCTTGTGCTAGCAATCAAACACTACTTCAACCCTAGCAAAGATGTGATCATAAACATCAAACCACTCAAGTCCCACTCTCCATTTGTATTCTGGACCTACAATGCTGATTTGGATGAGTTCACACTGACTGATGTAAAGAAGCAGCAGATGAGATGTTCAAGCAAAGCAATCTACAAAATGCAACACAAAGACATCAAGACTCTGTCTGAACTTCCACTGAACAATCCCAGCAAGGATCCAAGAGGCTATGAGGTTGAAAGGATAGTCAGCCACATGCAAAAGCTTCAGCAGCAAAGTGATTAGAAGAATTTTTGGTTGCATCAGTCTAGGGGGAGTTTGTAGAACCAAAGACTGATTGCTACCAAATTATTCTAAGTACAAATGCTGCTGATAGGCTTATCAACAGCATTCAATACTTGTTGCTGCTGATAGGCTTATGAGCAGCATTCAACACTTGTTGCTACTGATAGGCTTATCAGCAGCATTCAGCACAAGTTGCTGTTGATAGGCTTATCAGCAGCGGTCATCCATGTCTGCTGCTGATAGGCTTACCAGCAGCAACCTTCACTCTTTGCAGCTGATAGCTCTATTCACTGAAAACCAAACGTTGCAGCTGACTATCCAGGCCAAGCGTCTCTGACACCTTTCTGCAAAAGCAACTGACAGACTCAAAGCAGAAGGAACCGCTATGGTCAACCAATGACGGACAACAATACACATCTCCAAGCATGCAAACAATCATGAATAAAGAAAACGTTTCAGTAAAGTTAACTAGATTAGCCTTTACGTGTAATGTAAATTAATAAACAAGATCAACGGCTTGTGTTCGATCTGATCCTTAGAATCAAGGGTCTGTCTTGATTCTAAGTTACTATAAATACTGAGTTGCCACTTCATTGTAAGTGTGCCTGTAGTGCTTGTCATACTTATTCATTGAGTTTCTCACTTGTAATCTTTGCATTCACAAAAGCTTAATACAACAGTGTTTATCAGTATTCTTTGTGTTTACTTGATTATAAATTGTGTAGTTGATTTTGTTTCCGCCAACCTCAACTAAGAACAGAACCATCTTGTATTCTCACGATCCTACACCTAAGTATCGGGCCCTAGGAGTTCCTCACCCGAAGGACAGTACGGTGATGATGGGCCTAGTGGTGGTGATCCTTAGATTATTCAACCAGTATGTAACGTATGGATTTGACGGTTACGAGAAGGCGCAGATTCGATATGTTCGTTGACTTATGTTTATGAAGTGTTATGTTTGTTATTGCATTATTTTACGTACGCTTTTTATTAAATGAAGTATGAAGTGATGTTTTTGGCAAATTATTTGAAGTTAAGGTTTTATGTTAAAACTAGAACTCACCAGCGTAGCTGACGTTTTAAGTGTGCACATTCAGGTTAAGGTAGGTTATGAGGATGGACGGTGATGCTTGGCTAGAGATGAAGAGTTACCCGACTGCTTTTGAAGACTGGCATCCCGTTATATTTTGTCTATGATGTAATCAATGTTTACGCTTCTGCATGTTTGAACAACGATTAAGTTATGTTTAAATGAAATTTTCCGCTGCGTTATTTGATATTCATGTTTAAGAACTGTTTGTGAATGAGTAAATCTAATAAGTGAAGCCTCCCGGGTTTGGGGCCTTACAAGTTGGTATCAGAGCAATAGTTTGAGAGATTCGGACACTCCCAGTGTCTGAACTTAAACTTTGAATGGGAACGAAAGCGGATGCCAGTACGGGTAACTCGAGCCACAGCATCAGGTACGAAGGTAGTATATATTTACGTATATAGTATGCCTTAGAAAGGGTTAGGTAGGGACTTGTGTTCTGATGAAATCACAAAGGTGGTCAAATAGAAATCGAAAGGTAGTGTAATGGTTAATTGCAGATGGCCAGTGTATATTAACATCTTACATTGCTTATTGAATTTTATTTGTTAACTAGCGTGATGACATTGGATTTCTTGTCTTATAGAACGAAATGGGAAGGAGAGGAAACGGAAGGCGTGGTGGCCGTACCGGTGGTCGTACCGGCGGTCGAAATGGTGGGCGTGGCAGGATCCTTGCGCGCCTAGAGTATAGTGAAGAAGGAAGTGTTCACACTGAACCGGCGGTTAGTGTGCATGAAGTCGAGCAGACACAGGTTGAAGAACAACCTTTCACCTTTGAACCAGAAGTGATAGCAGCTATAGCTCGAGAGTTCACAGAATTGATGAAGACTTCTCTGCCAGGTCTGTTGGCAGAAGCATTGAAGCAGGTCAATGCGGTGGGTGGGTCTAGCGCGGCAGTTGGTGCTCAGAACAATGAGACTGACAATGCACCGCCTGCTCGCGGATGCGACTACAAATCATTTAAAGCATGTGATCCACCGGTCCTTACTGGAAAGAAAGATGCGGTAGCTACATTTGACTGGGTGATCCGTATGGAAGCTGCCATTCATCTGAGCGAGTGTCGATCGGACCAGGTTGTAAAATTTGCTGCTAACTCCTTGAGGGAGGAGGCATCCCATTGGTGGGAAGGTGTACGTCAGGCAAAAGGGAGCGAGATTGTGGATGCAATGATGTGGGCTGACTTGAAAACTTTGGTGATCAAGAATTTTTGCCCAAGGAACGAGATTGAGAAGGTAGAGAGGGAATTTCTGGGTTTGAAGGCCGGGAACATGACGCACCGGCAATACACAACCCGATTCAATGAACTGGCACGTCTGGTGCCACACCTTGTCACTACTGAAGAGAGAAAGATTGCCTGCTTTTTCAAGGGTTGCCGGACCAGGTCCGCACCTATGTTAAGGCAAACGCCCCTACTACCTATGATTCGGCAGTAGAGCTAAGCGGCGTGGTATTTGACGATCTGGCGCTGAATGTTGTTGCCATTGAAGAGCCTAAGAAGAAGTTGAGTTTTCTCGCTAAACGATCGGGTGGGAAGTTGTTTGGGACTCGGGAAAAGCATGCCAGAATAGGCGAGATGACAGTCTGTGGGAAATGTGGGGTAAGACACGTGGGTGAATGTCGGTTAGGATCGAATCTGTGCTTTAAATGCGGCAAGACCGGACATTACTCCCGTGAATGCCCGCAAGGCTACAAATGCTACAATTGTGGGGAAAATGGTCATATGAGTCGGGAATGCACCAAGCCCAGGATGGGGGAAACCGGGAAGGGAAAGGGCCCGGAAAAGAAGGGAGAGGGATCTCGTGCAAAGACTCGTGCGTACGCACTGACGCAAGAACAAGCCAGGGCGGATCCCGATGTGGCGTCCGGTACATTCATCCTTGACAACACTTTGGTTTCTGTGTTATTTGATTCGGGTGCCAGTAAGAGTTTTATATCTACGAGTTTTTGTAAACGCGTGAAGTACACTGTCAGTAAGTTAGAAAGGGCCTTTAGCGTAGAAACCGCGGAGGGTAGAACTGCAAGAGTAACCGATGTAGTTGACAACTCCACGATAAAGATAGAAGGTCATAGATTCCCTGTCAGATTGTTCGTTATGGTTTTGGGAGGGTTCGATGTTGTGTTGGGTATGGATTGGCTAACTGCCAATGAAGCGCAAATTATATGTAAATGAAAGATAATCCGACTCAAGGCTCCGGATGGTAGCAAAGTCGAAGTTTTTGGAGATCGTGACGCCCCGATGCCAAACGTCATCTCAATGATTAAGGCAACAAATTACTTGAGGCGCGGATGCGAGGCTTATCTGGTGTATGTGATTGACAAGTGTAAGGAAGTGAAGGAACTAGACGATGTACCCGTGGTACGCGAGTACCCGGAGGTGTTTCCAGAGGATTTGTCTGGGATACCACCCGATAGAGAAATTGAGTTCCGAATTGACTTAGTACCAGATGCCCAGCCCGTGGCTAAGGCTCCATAACGACTAGCACCAGTAGAGATGAAGGAATTAATGACGCAACTAGACGAGTTACTTGAGAAAGGATTTATCTAACCGAGCATCTCGCCGTGGGGTGCTCCGGTGTTGTTTGTGAAGAAGAAAGACGGCTCGATTAGAATGGCTCAATTAGAATGTGTATTGATTATCGCGAGTTGAATAAACGTACCGTGAGGAACAAGTACCCATTACCAAGGATCGACGACCTGTTTGATCAATTGCAAGGCGCAAGTTGGTTTTCAAAAATCGACCTTCGGTCCGGGTACAATCAGTTGAAGGTGAGGGAAAAAGACATAAAGAAAACTGCATTTCGCACGCGTTATGGACATTTCGAGTTCCGCGTAATGTCTTTCGGATTGACGAACGCCCCCGCAGCGTTCATGGATTTAATGAATAGGGTGTGTCGACCGATGCTGGATCGATCGGTAATAGTGTTCATCGATGACATCCTTATCTACTCCAAGAATGAGGGTGATCACGCGTGTCACTTGAAGGAAGTATTGGAAGCTCTGAAGAAGGAGAAGTTGTATGCTAAGTTCTCCAAATGTGCGTTCTGGCTTAGGGAAGTCCAATTCCTAGGTCACGTCATTGGCCCGAACGGCATTATGGTTGACCCAGCAAAGATAGTAACGGTAAGTGAATGGGACATTCCTAAGACGCCAACTGAAATCCGCAGTTTCTTGGGATTGGCGGGCTACTATCGGAGATTCATCCAGGATTTCTCGAAAATAGCTTCGCCATTGACAAAGTTGACTCGGAAAGAGGTAAAGTACGAATGGGGTTCGACCCAGGATGAGGCGTTTAAGGAATTGAAAGAGAAGCTAACCCAAGCCCCAGTCTTGGCCCTTCCTGAGGGCAGTGAAGACCTGGTGGTATACTCTGACGCGTCAGGTCAGGGATTAGGGTGTGTGTTGATGCAACGCGGTAGAGTCATTGCGTATGCGTCGCGGCAGTTGAAAGTTCACGAAGTCAACTATCCGACTCACGATTTGGAACTTGCTGCTGTCGTATTTGCATTAAAAATCTGGAGGCACTACCTGTACGGGGTGAAGTTTACTATTTACTCCGACCACAAAAGTTTGAAGTACTTCTTCGAACAAAAAGAACTTAATATGAGGCAGAGGCGATGGTTAGAACTGTTGAAGGACTATGACTGTGAAATAATGTACCATCCTGGAAAGGCAAACGTGGTGGCTGACGCTCTAAGCCGAAAGGATGTGCCTACTCCTATTAGAGTGAAAGCTTGCCAGTTGGTGGTAACATCGGATGTGATGAGCGAAATCGAGAGAGCCCAAGATGAAGCACTTAAGGAAGAAAATATAAAGAAGGAAAGGATGGTTGGCCAACAGGACAAGTTGGAATATAACACCTTTGGTGTTAGAACACGTTATGGACGGGTATGGATACCTATGGGTGGCGAGCTTAGAACCAAAATCTTGGATGAGGCTCATAAGTCTCGTTACTCTATCCATCCTGGTACCAACAAAATGTACCAGGACCTGAAGAAGGACTACTGGTGGCCTGGAATGAAATGTGATGTGACGAAGTATGTAAGCAAGTGCTTGACTTGATCGCAAGTAAAGGCTGAACACCAGAAACCGTATGGAAAGATTCAACCACTTGATATACCAGAATGGAAGTGGGAACACATTACCATGGACTTCATAACCAAGCTACCTCGCACAGCTAAAAGTCATGACACCATTTGGGTAATTGTGGACCGATTAACGAAGAGTGCTCATTTCCTACCTATTCGCGAGACGTTCTCGTCGGAAAGGTTAGCAGAAGTGTTTATCAACGAAGTAGTAGCACGACATGGGATGCCTTTGACGATCGTATCTGACCGGGACACACGATTCACATCGAGGTTCTGGAAAAGATTTCATGAGGCGATGGGCACGAGGCTGAATATCAGCACGGCATACCACCCACAAACGAATGGTCAGTCCGAAAGGACCATTCATACATTGGAGGATATGCTCCGTGCTTGTATTATTGACTTCAGTGGCAGTTGGGACAGTCATCTGCCGTTAGCCGAATTCTCCTACAACAATAGTCATCACTCGACGATAGGCATGCCGCCTTACGAAATGTTGTATGGGAGAAGATGTAGGACCCCGGTTTGTTGGGGTGGGATTGGACAGAAGGAATTAGGAAGTCTTGAAGTTATAAAAGAAACGTCGGAAAGGTTTGATCAAATCAAAGCTCGAATGAAGGCCGCACAAGATCGTCAGAAATCCTATGCGGATAAACGACGAAGGCCTATTGAGTTTGATGTTGGGGACAGGGTAATGTTGAAAGTGTCTCCCTGGAAGGGGATCATTCGATTCAGGAAAAGAGGAAAGTTAAGTCCGAGGTTTGTCGGACCTTTTAGGATAGCGGCACGGGTTGGTGAAGTCGCTTATCGGTTGGAGTTGCCTGATGAGTTAAGTGGGATTCATCCTACCTTCCATGTATCACACTTGCGAAAGTGTTTGGCGGATGAATCGGCTCACGTACCACTTACTGACATCGAGGTCGACAACAACCTTAATTACATCGAGGAACCCGTGGCTATCTTAGACCGAAAGGAGAAGCGTTTGCATAACAAAGTGATCCGATTAGTTAAAGTCCAATGGAGGCACCGAAAGGGATCGGAGGCTACATGGGAAACGGAGGCGGAAATGAGAGAGTCATACCCTCAATTATTTGACTTGTGATAGGTTTCGGGGACGAAACCTATTATAAAGGGGGTAGACTTGTAACATCCCAAAATGTCGAAAAATAAAGTTAGCAAGTTCAAGCGGGCCGAAGTCGGGCCGGGTCAGTCGCGAACCGGGCTTGGGGAGGTGTCCCCTATAAATAGCCCAAGGCACTCATTATTCTTCTCTTTGACATTCTAGAGAGAGAAAACCGTAGAGAGAGAAAGTGTCGGAATCGCACAAGATTGCACCAGATCGTGTCTCTTGCACTCGTGAAGGAAACCTCCAGATCAGAAGCTCGATTCAGGTAACGATCCGACCTAAATCTTAGGTTTAGTATCTACAATGAAAAACGGTTGTTTTGAGCAAAGAAGGTTGAAGTTTTGACATAACCGAACCCAAATCCGCGAATTTCGGGACTTTTGGGGAAGATGACTGATGTTGCAGGCGAACTTAGCAAGTTCGCCTGTCAAGTTCGCTTGGTGGAGGTGAACTTATCAAGTTCGCCTGATTATGTTCACTTGGCAAGTTCGCTTGGCCAAGGTAAGCGAACTTATCAAGTTCGCTTGAGTTAAGTTCGCCTGGCCACAAGGTAAGCGAACTTATTACGTTCGCCTGATTAAGTTCGCCTGGCCAAAGGGTAAGCGAACTTATAAGTTCGCCTAAGCCAGGGGAGGCGAACTTAGCATTAAGTTCGCCTATATCAGCTGAGTAGAGTGTGAATCGAGGTTAGGTCTGATATATGTGTTTTGTAACCAATTCAGATCGGAAGTGACGTGGTTGGGCCATTGATTAGGACAACCAAGACTAGCTTAAAAGGTGAGTTCTAGAAGCCCTCTTTTAAATATTTTAATAATGTTTTTGGGTTGGTGTGCACACATGACGATTTTATAAAACGATGTTTATGAAGGTTGTATGTAACGTTTTATAAAATGATGTTTATGAAGGATGTTTTAGAAGGAAGGTTTATGAAGGAAGTGTTTATGAAATATTTTGCCAAAAGAAGTTTACGAAGTGTTTTTAACGAATGAATGAATGTTTTTAATAAAACGTACGAATGCTTTAACTGAAGTTTTTAAAGTAAAAGAAGCGAAGTTTTATGAAAGTCACAAACGAACGAATCTGTCAATATTCCTTAGGGAATGAAGGTTAAGGGATGGGAAGTATGTTATGGGCCTTTACCTTTTAGGGGCCTCTGTGGCTGGCCAACTGTTGTACAACTGGGGCGATGACGGTCGCCAAGGGGATTATCGTGATCCTTGAAGTTTGGTACGATTTACCTTACGGGGTAGTCGTGCTTGAAGTTTGGTACTTGCGCCCTACGGGGTGCAGTGCTTGAAGTTTGGTACGCGCTATCCTTTGGGACGCCATGCTTGAAGGGTTGGATGACCTAAGTATCGGGCCCTAGGAGTTCCTCATCCGAAGGACAGTACGGTGATGATGGGCCTAGTGGTGGTGATCCTTAGATTATTCAACCAGTATGTAACGTATGGATTTGACGGTTACGAGAAGGCGCAGATTCGATATGTTCGTTGACTTATGTTTATGAAGTGTTATGTTTGTTATTGCATTATTTTACGTACGCTTTTTATTAAATGAAGTATGAAGTGATGTTTTTGGCAAATTATTTGAAGTTAAGGTTTTATGTTAAAACTAGAACTCACCAGCGTAGCTGACGTTTTAAGTGTGCACATTCAGGTTAAGGTAGGTTATGAGGATGGACGGTGATGCTTGGCTAGAGATGAAGAGTTACCCGACTGCTTTTGAAGACTGGCATCCCGTTATATTTTGTCTATGATGTAATTATGATTTAATCAATGTTTACGCTTCCGCATGTATGAACAACGATTAAGTTATGTTTAAATGAAATTTTCCGCTGCGTTATTTGATATTCGTGTTTAAGAACTGTTTGTGAATGAGTAAATCCAATAAGTGAGGCCTCCCGGGTTTGAGGCCTCCCGGGTTTGGGGCCTTACAAGTTGCTTCCTTCTTATTTCTTCCCTCCTCACAATTCCTGATTAAACTATCAATTAAAGAGGCTCCTAAATCCATAGCATCGTCAAGGGTTTCGTATTTAGCAGCCTTGACCATGTCACGGATTTCTCCGATCAATCCCCAAATATATCTCTTTATTAGATTAGATTATGGGGTAGCAAGATGAGGAACTATTCGAGCATACTCGAGGAGTTTAGTTGAATACTCCTAATCATCTTCAGACTAAGGAATTTTCCTTCGATTTGTTCCCTTCGTTCTAGGGAACATAATTCTTTTCCACTCTTGTCTTGAAGTCACTCCAGCCTATAGCACAGGCTGCTTCTCTGCCCTTGGCAGCAATAATGTTATTCAACCACTCTAAAGCTTGGTCTTTAACAGATTGGAAGCATAAAGAACTTTATCTTCCTCAGCACACTTGCTGATTGCAAGCATGGATTTAGTTTTCTCAATCCACCTCAATGTGGCCATTCCTCCTTCTCTTCCAGAAAAGTTATATGGTTTGCAATCCTGGAACATCTTATAAGTACAGCCATAAATCTTACTCTTCTTCTCCAAATGACCATAATTATTACCCATGCCCTCATCTTCAAAAGATTTATGGTAATATTCTTCTCTTTCAGTTTTCTTGGTGAGATGAGTAGCAGAACCTTTAGGTTTTAGAGTAGAAGGTTTGGATTAAGTAATGGTTCGGGTATGTTGAATCATGGGTTGAGAATGGATAGATTTTGGAATTGATGGTTGAGCGGATAATTTATCAGCTTTCCTCTTTTCCATCTCAGTAAAGATCATTGGAAGAGAATCCTTGATTCCTTCCGCAATCATTTGCTAGAGTTCTTTACGAGAATCAGTAACTTCAGCAGCGTTTTCAACCACCGCTTGCTTCTTTTTACCTCTCGTATTGTGAGAAGGTCCAATTTGTTTAGACATGCTATTAAAGAGATAAGATTGGAATTAAAAATAGAACTTTTTATTGATAAGATATATACAAGAAAAGAGTACATATATAAATCATTGTTCCTAGAAATTTCTAAAATTATTTTCTTCAAGAGCTTGAACCTGCAAAGCATTCCGAGCTTCAACTTCAGCTTTCTCTTGTTCAAGTTTAGCTATCCGTTTTAACAACATCTGTTCCCTTTCACTTCCTAATGTATTGTCATTGATATGAGGAGTAGGAAGAGGAACAGTCTCATAGTATGGAACGTACAGTACATTAGAATCAACTCGTTCTTCTTCTTCTTTAGGATCACATCTATTTTCATAAGGCATTTAGGCATATCCCTCATGAAAATTACATGAGTTTATTGGAGTGATATTATAGCTTACAGCAGTGGGAGGGGAATGAAAACTTATAGAAGGATTATAGGGAACATTAAGGTTTCCTATTTCTCCGAGGCTTTTGAAAGTTGAGCTTTCAGATTCCTTATTACTTTTTATAGTAGTTTCATTCGTTTTAGGTTCATGATAATTAGCTGGAGTAAATTTTCAAAAGAAACTAGAATCTTTGCCTTTTCCAACCATATCTGTACACAGAATAAAACAAAACGAACTTTATTTATATTATTAAAAAACATATTACAAGGAAATAAAATACAACATAGGTTTTAATCCTTCATCAGCTCCTCTCCAAGGGTCATCAGGCTTTCTTCATATTCATAGACCTATTGTCCATAAAATTGAGTTCTTGCCTTATCCATGATTTTCTCCCGTGTTACCTCGTCCGTTTGTCGCAACGAACGATCTAGGCATTCAATAGGAGAAGAAGGCATACTATGCTCATAACCGTATTTTGGCGGGGGCTCACGGAGTCCTACCATAATATCGTTATAAGCATTTTGATACTCTGGCGAAGCTTGAAAATAGGTTTCAAAAGGACGATGGTGAACTGTTTCAGGAAACATATAAGGATCGTACATGACGGGGGATTCAAGATTATTATAAAATGGGTAATTTTCGGGATTTTCAGAAGCGGTTTCAAAATTGTAACACCCTTAATTTAAAAAACCAGCTATAATAAACATTTAACACACGCGGAAGCAATCGTCCCAAGAGATTTTTTTTCTCTTCGCGTGCGGCGAAAATCGGGCACCCTCCCTTCGCGTGGCGCTAGGGAGTCCAAAAGGGAAAATTCGGGAAGCCAGGTTTTCGCGTGTCGCGAAGGCCAGTCTTTGTTTTTCGCGTGGCCCGAAGAGCCCCTTTTCACAGAAGGTTTCTAGACATGTGAAGTTTTTTAACACTTAACCATTTTTCCATCTTGACAACAAATTTTCCCATCACATGGGTTTGGGTATAAACCTTTCAAAACACCACAATTTTACAACAAAAGTACACCAATTCAAGTATCGGTTTACACCCAAATTAAACTTAATTACAACCCAAAAGAAAAACCATCAAAACGCATACGAGAACCCGTCTTTCGCCATGCACTTGACATAGACTACACCGGAGCTTTCCCTACATTCCACCACATATATACACCATTAGTAATGAATATAAAAACATACATCAAGGTAAAATATTACCATTTTCACCCATTCACCTATTTTGACCCGTTTCCACCCAATTCCCCATTAGGCGACATAATCACCTGTATACACTATACAAGTTTCATTCTTTTCATTTTATATTCAAGATTAACACAATTTCATTTCCATTATGGCACATAGGCCATAACTACCTCACCACATTTCCATTATGATTCTTAGATCATAACTTCATAACCACATATCCATTATGGTACTTAGACCATAACTCCATATCCACATATCCATTATAGTATTAATACTATAACTACATTCATTCATTATTCATACACCTCTATACACATTCATACCACATAACACATTATGATACTTAACCCATTATGCATACAACATTACATATCACAACATTTATCATCAATTACTAAGTAAGAGCAAAAGCACTTACCTTGTGGATTTGAAGATCCCGCACCACCTTCAAGTTTTGTAATTTGATTACCTAAACATATACACCTAGTTTAGTAATCTAATCATACATCAAAACCACAATATAATTGGGTTCATAACCTAATTTCCCATTTCCAACCCAAACTGACCCATTTGAGTTATACTCATATCTAAACACCCTCTTTCACCCCAAACTCACCTACTTGAGTTTCATTATCCTTACCTTAACACTAATTTTTCATTAGGCTAATTTGGTGTTTGTTCAAGTGTATAACATCATAAAAACACTTAATCATCATTAATTTATCATCTTATCATCATAATCCAAAAACCCCCAATTTTTCACATATGAACCCTAACTTCTTATAATCAAAATCAAAGGGTTCTAGGATGTTATTCACCATTCTTTACCTTTAGTTTAGCCAGATTTCCAACAATCTAACACTAATTATCAACATGCATCATAAATTTCGGATTTCTACAAACCCACCAACTAACACAACAATGGTGAAATCAAAAGGAAGATAATCACTTACTTGATGTTAGGAAGGTGATGTGCAAGCCAAAACCTTCACAATTCAAGCTTCAATTGCACGAATCTTGCTTCAACACTCTTTTCTCTCTTGAGAGCATCGACACCCACAAAATCAAAATGCTGAATTTTGACTTCTCATTAGTCAAATATGGCAGATTTGCCATGTTACACATTCAACCCCTCAACTTTTATTTCACCCATTTTTATTCCAAAATTAGTTAAAAACTAATATAACCCCATTACTAACTTGAAACCCACTTGTTTCAACTTATTTCTAAAATATTATTTTCACCATAATATTTATTAGAATATTTATTTATTTATAACGAAACTCGGATTTTGATTCGTTACAAAAATGATGAGTGATATGCCATAAATTATACATGTTTTGCATGCATAATAATCCCCATATTATGGTACTAATCAAATAATAACCTTGCAATTGAAACTTAAAATGTTTATATTTTGTAATTGCAGGTTATTCGGTGTTTAAAATATAAATCAACACGAAATCTATCAAAAACACCAAGAATTCAAGCTTCTAGAAGGATCATTCCCGAGCTTTGACCCCCAAGAAGTCAAAATTGGTCAACAAGGAGTCAACCAACATCTAAAAGACAAAACTGGGCAGCAAGGGAGGGATGCACCATGCATCCCAATGCACGGGCGTGCATTGCCCTCTCTTGCACCCCACGGTTACCAGTACACTCCCACTCATACCCTATGATTCCCTAGGTTTTTGCACGCCCGTGCAATCCAATGCGCGGCCGGCATTGCTCAATCTAAGGCCTATAAATAGGAGGCTTGGGTTCTTTATTCCACACACCAAAAAGAAGAAGCAAAACACTATCCAGAGAGATAGTTGTTCGTAGTTAGAGTAGAGTAGATAGTAGATAGGCTCCTCCTCTTTATTCCGTAATACGGGAGCCTACGAAACTCAGCGTTACGCTAGTTATTATGGCCATTCGTGGCTACACTCTTTGTATTGCTAGGGTGAAGATGAAGTTTGGTGCATGTTAATGTTTGACGTATTAATCTAGTGGTATGTTTATGTCTTTAATTATTCACTCTTAAAACCACCATTTGGTGGGCTTTCATTATTGTCTAAATCTGTCTTTATATTTGTGAGTGTTCTTGATTTTAAAGTGTAAGATCATAAAACCTTTTTAATCAAACTTCCTTTGAAGCTTGTACGTCTTTATACAAGCAGAGATTGATAAGCCAAGGCTTGGTCAACATTATTAAGGTCGTACGTCTTTATATGAACTTATTATGAGACCAAGAATTGGTGAACTCATGTTGGGAATGGTATGTCTTTATACTCGGTCCCATTGTTACACCGCCTATCGGTGAGCAAAGTATAATCACCTATTTACCAATAATATTAAGCATTTAAGTTCGATGTCTCAAACCAATCTGGAGATAACACCAAAGGGTTGAGGGTAAATGTTGTCCCTAGCGGGAGGCTTTACTATTTTAATTTAAAGATTTTAATTCGTGAATCAAATGTTGTGAGGACGCGGCTCTAGCGGTGACCCGAGTCACAAGTTTGTAGTAGTCATATCACCGGATTAGTCAACTTAACAATATCACGTACCAAGCGGATTCGTAGCCCAAAGCAATACTCTTCGTGACCTGATCATTTTCGAGATATTTACCTTTATGCTATTTACTATTATGTTTGTTACATTTCTGTTATACATATCACGCACGTTTTTACTTTTTTGCTATTTACTTTACCGTCATTTACTTTTCTGCTTCACAAGCACACAAAACCCACTCACTAATTAAACCGGCTAAACGATAAAAAAAGTTGAGTATTGGAATTCGACCGTGTTCATTGATTCGATACTTGGTTCTTACCTAAACTATATTACGTTGCGATATGTACACTTGCCTATTGTGTGTGTTTTAAGTTTGAGTATTTATCATTCTAATTGTAAATTTAAAACCTGATTTTGTGAAACCAATATCACTGAATATATTATTATATAATATATTTTCTATATACTAAACACGACATATTAAGTTTTTGGCGCCGTTGCCGGGGACACGGTGATTTCAAGAAAAAATCGAGTTAACAGATTAGCCTTTTTAAAAGTAAAAATTTCACGAAAATATAATCATGGATCCATACAACGAAAACTTTACCGAAAAATAATTTTTCAAATTTGACATAAAATTCTCGGATTCATGGTGCGAGTTATGTGGGGGATCACACTACATTGAGGAGTGTTATCTTGCCGCATGGCGCCCCATGGATCAGGAGATAAATCTCCACCCATCACCATTTGAAGATTTACTTCCTTCACCACCTCCATCAGTAAACACAGATTATGCATTCTACGAACCAGATCCTTGGAAGCCAGACACGCTATTCCGTAATTTAGAGGAAATAAAAAATCAAATCATTAAACTCTATACTACGAAACCACATGAAGATCCCTCTGAAATTATGGATCACCCACCAAGTGTCGAAGCAGATCAAGCACCACAAGAACAGAACGTGTAGGTAATAACCATGATACCCATGGACAACACGGGGAATATTGGTGAAGATGACATAGTAAGGGCTGAAATTATACAAGAAACCTTAGAACCACCGAGGTTGAAGAAACAATTCAAACACATTCAGTCTTTATCAATTCAAATTCAGCTAAATCTGCCTTACGAGCTATTCCTCTATAAGATGCCAGCTCATGCAAAGTTTCTCAAGGATATGCTGACTAACCGAGAAAAAAATGGAAGAGCAGCCAAAAATCACGTTGAACGAAGGATGCTCAGCCATTATGAGAGGAAGAAAACCTCCAGACCAATTCATAATCTCTTGTCTTATAAGTGACTCAATCCAAGGTAATGCTATTGCTGATCTACATATCAGCGTAAATATTTTACCTAGCGCTATATTTGACAAAATGAATCTCAAAAAACTCCAACCCACTAAATTAGAACTATGTCTAACCAATAGGATGGTTCGCTATCCAAAGGGAATTGCTGAAGATGTGATTATAAAGATTAATAAATTCGTCTTCCCTGTGGATTTTGTGGTGGTTGACATAAAAGGAGGAACATGTTTCTCTCTTATTCTCAGGAGGCCATTTCTCAATACAGCCCTCGCCCTTGTTGACGTTTGGGGAGGAATACTGACATTAAGCATTCAACAAGAACGAATCACGTTTGATCTCAAGAAAGCCATGCAGCGACCAAGCAGTCATGGCGATCTCGCTTTTCTCTTTAACGATTTCGACTGCCTAGTAGGCTAATACATGCATGACGTCTTGGGAAAAGAAGAAGAACGGCCAGCTGAGGAACAAGAGGAATATTTAGTTTGTGAAGGGTTCATGATAAAGCACACTAATCATGATGATGAACCATAGGCATTGAAGAGCTAGAAGATCGAGACGAGAATGAGAAGACAAAACCCTCTATTGAGGAACCACCTACACTTGAGCTAAAGGAGCTTCCGCCTGATCTATCATATGCCTTCCTAGATGAAGAATCCAAGCTTCTGGTCATTATCTCCTCCAGATTGGAAAATGACGAGAGGGGAAAGCTGCTAGATGTTTTGAAAAGGTACAAGAAAGCTATCGCATTGAAGCTAATGGATCTTAAGGGAATTAGCCCCTCATTTTGCACTCATAAGATACTTATGGAAGAAAATTACAAGACCAGTGTGTAGCACCAAAGACGACTGAACCCCAAAATGCAAGAGGTAGTGAAGAACGAGATTATCAAACTTCTAGATGCAGGAGTTATCTACCCCATTTTAGATTCAGCATGGGTCAGTCCCGTACAAGTTGTACCAAAAAAGGGAGGTATAACGGTAATCACAAATGAGAAAAATGAGCTAATACCAACCCGCACAGTCACTAGATGGCGGGTGTGTATTGATTATCGCAAGTTGAACGAAGCTACTTGAAAAGATCATTTTCCACTACCCTTCATAGATCAAAAGTTGGAGCGGCTATCTGGGAATATGTTCTATTGTTTTCTCGATGGATTCTCAGGGTACTTTCAAATCCCTATCTACCCGAAGATCAGGAGAAAACTACGTTTATCTGTCCCTATGGCACCTTTGCTTATAGGTGTCTGCCATTTGGACTATGAAATTCACTCGCTATGTTCCAGTAATGCATGATCGCTATATTTCATGATATGATAGAAGAATCAATGGAAATTCATGGATGACTTCTCAGTTTTTGGAAATTCCTTCGACCATTGTTTACAAAACATCTCATCAATTGCCAGACCCTTGACACAACTGTTAGATAAAGATAGATCCTTTTTATTCTCTGAAGATTGTTTGGTAGCTTTTGAAACTCTCAAAAAGAAGCTCGTTGATGCACCTATCATGAAGACAACTGACTGGACAAAACCATTCGAACTCATGTGCAATGCAAGTGACTACGCAGTAGGAGCAGTTTTAGGTCAACGAAGAGAAAAGCATTTTCACCCGATTCACTATGTAAGTAAAACCTTAAACACTGCTCAAGAAAATTACACCACTACTGAGAAAGAGTTACTAGCCGTAGTTTTTGCCTTTGATAAATTTCGTTCGTACCTGGTCTTATAAAAAACCATCGTCTACACCGATCATATCGCCCCAAGACATCTCTTTAACAAGCAAGATGCAAAACTAAGGTTAATTAGATGGATCCTCCTACTACAAGAATTTGACATCGAGATAAAAGATAAGAAAGGAGTAGAGAATTTCGCAGCAGATCATTTATCTCGCCTTGAAAATACTCAAGAGAACCAAGAGGTTGCTATAAATGATAGTTTCCTTCACGAGTACATACTGCACGTACAAGACATCGATGAATATCCATGGTTTGCAGACATCGCAAATTTCCTAGCAAGTGGAGTACTAGTGAAAGGAGTAGCATTTCAATAGAGGAAGAAATTTTTCGCAGATGTTAAGCACTACTTCTGGGAAGATCCATATCTATTTCGTGTCTGTACGGATCAAATAGTTCGGCGATGTGTGTACGGGAAGGAGGCACATGAGATACTACAACAATGTCACGTAGGGCCAACAGGAGGGCATCATGGAGCCAATTACACTGCAAGGAAAGTCTTTGAGGCCGGATTCTTTTGGCCAACTATTTTCAAGGACGCACATAAGCTTATAAGCACATGTGACTCCTGTCAGAGGACATGGAGTGTTTCAAAGCATGATGAAATGCCTCAAACAAGCATCCAAGTATGTGAAATATTCGACGTATGGGGGATCGACTTTGTTGGGCCATTCCCTCCATCCCGCGGAAATCAACACATCCTGGTAGCAGTAGACTACGTGTCAAAGTGGGTTGAGGCACAAGCTTTACCAACCAATGGCGCAAGAGTCGTCATCCGGTTTCTCAAAAGACTGTTCACACGGTTCGAAACACCAAAAGCTTTAATCAGTGATAGGGGGACACACTTCTGCAATTCACAATTATAAAATACACTCAAACGATATGGTTGTACCCATAAGCTATCCACACCTTACCATCCCCAAGAAAATGGACAAGTGGAAGTTACAAACAGAGCAATTAAGCGTATCTTGTATAAAGTTGTGAGTCCACATCGGAAGGACTGGTATGATAAACTAGAAGATGCATTATGGACTCTAAGCACACCTTACAAAACACCTATCGGAACCACTCCTTACCGAATGGTTTATGGAAAGGCATGTCATCTCCCAATAGAAATTGAGCATAAAGCGTACTGGCACTTAAGGCAGTAAACTTAGATATATCTAGTGAAAGTGAAGGGGAGCACCGCCTTCTACAAATTCATAAATTGGAAGAACTCTGAAATCAGGCATATATGAACTCAACATTATACAAGGACATAGCAAAGAAAATTCATGATAAAGAGCTAAGGAAGGGGGAGTTCCAAGAAGGAGAAAAAGTCTTGCTTTACAATTCAAGATTGTAACTATTCCGAGGAAAATTGAGATATAAACGGACGGGACATTACATAATTCGAAAAATATTCCCTTATGGAACATTGGAAGTGGAACAAACAGACGGAACAACTTTCAAGGTTAACGGTCATCGAGTGAAACGTTACCTCGAAGTACTAATTGATCAAGTAGTGGATGAAGTTCCACTAGAAGAGAAAGACTAATGAAGCACGTACGGGTCTGGCCAACAACCCTTAAATAAACGTGGCGCTTCCGGGAGGCAACCCGATGATCATGAATAAATTGAGGAGTTGGTGCATATGGCAGAACGCATGAATCTCAAGTTTGGTTTTCCAAATTTAAATTTCTCATACTTCAGCCCCTAGGTACGCCTTCTCGATACTAGGACCTTAGTAGCTTAACTACTACCTTTTATTTTCCTTGTCTGCTTTTATGGTTTCCTTTGTGTGTCAGGTAGAATAACATCACCAGATAGTCTCTCTACTTCTTTGAGGAGTTACAATCCACCTCTACGAGCTGGGAACCGAAAACCACATCAAATTTCTAATAAATTTGATGAAGTCTTTGAAGCAACGAGTTGACAAGCAGCTGATAGGCATATCATGACCGAGGGAGTACCAGTTTCTTTTCCCTTAAAACTTCATGCATTCAAATTCCTGCATAGCATTCCATTACATGTATTTGTACATTTAGGGCAATGCACAGTTTTAAGTGTGGGATGATGAATTAGAGATTCAGGACTACTTGTAACCTCAAAGTAGTAAAATTTTAACTTGTGATTTTCTACCCATTTGACTAAAACATTACAAAAACCTACCTTTTGTAAAACCCGAAGAATTTTCAAAAATCTTAACCCTAAAACCTCTTTGAGTTCGCACCTAATTAAATAAAATGAAGACATGGCAAGTAGAAACAAATGGATATTATGCATAACAATTCACTAAACCCTATCCCATCCGATTCCATGTGAGAATAATCTGAGCCTTTTCATGAGCATTATTATCATTATTTTTCGCATGCTCTTTCGTTTGGTATATTGAGAGTTTTTCGATCAAAATCTATGCATAATTAGAACTTGTATGACTTATACATATCAAGATCATGAATTAGAAGAAGTATGAATATGATTGAGGCACCTAGGACTTTATTACCCTTATATATTATCCTTAAAACCCAAAAATCCCAAAAATATTATCCGCCTAGATAACCCTCTGAGCCTTAGCCTTTTTTTTTCTACTACCCACACTTATCACCCAACCAGCTTTTCGTAAACACCGGTTATTGGCTAACTATCTTCGAAATGGAAAAATTATCCTATGTCATAATTTCAAGTTCATTACCATTGAGACAACTTTGGAAAGAATCTGTTTTACTCAAAAGAATTGGAATATACAAGAAGGTGGATGTATTAAGAAGAAACAACCAAACTATCTACAAGGAATTTATGAAAATATTATTTCAAGGAAATTAAGAAAAAAGAATTATTGAAGAATTTGTCTTGATATAAAAAGAAAAAAAAATAGAAAAAGAAGAAAAGAAAAAGAAAGAGAGAAGTGTGTCTTTTACCGGCTAGACTTTAAAGAACTGGATATGCATTCTTTTGATTTTAATTTGCTTTTCTGCCTTCATTTCGCAAAGCCTGAATTACCAACCGAACTCCGAGAAAGGATTTTCCAAGCAACTAGTGATGAAAGAAAACAATGGCGCAAGCAAGAACAATTGCCACCATTCCGCGGTTTGTCAAAAAGCGCCGCTAAAAGAAGAGCAAAAAGATATGAAAAATGTGTGAAGTGTGGTAACTGGAACCACGATGGAAAGTGTAGCAAGAATCAAACTTATTCCCAACATGAGTATACGCATCTGATCAAAGTAGGAGCTGTTAGGCTACAAGCCGAAAGATCTATACGGAAGGGCAGCAATGTGTATTACACGGCGAGAAAAGAGTTGAGAATGATAAGAGATCTTGGTGTTGGCAATCTGACCATAAACGGCACTAAGATTAGATATACCCTCATGATCTGAGTACTGTAGTGGGACTTGCTAGTATTTTCCATTTTAAGCGAGGAAGCCGTAGCTTTGTCTTCCACGATAGCTGCATCCTTTTCAAACCTTTTAAAAATCGCTAAAAATCTAAAAACATTTTCATTTTCACCCTTTATTTTTATTTTAACCACATTACAACCCTTTTAAAGTCCTCCTGATTCATGCATACTACTTAGTTAGTTGGTGGAGACTTGATTTGCATACAAGCTTATGGCCATTACATAATTCGATTCGAACTTGGGTGTTCCACTTAACTTACATTATCCATACATATATAACCCTAGAGTTGAGTGAACATTGTGAGGAGTGAGGGTTTATGCATAATTGAAGTTCTAGTAGGCTTGTCATGGATTCCTGATGTAGTGTCGAATAACCCCAGTTAATGTGTCTAATTGTATCCGTTTTAGTTGTTTTAGCATGTATCCTTGTATGGTTTTATGTGTGTTTGGTTTGTGTGTGCCTTCAAGGTTTATGTGCTAAAAGAGCGGGAAATGAGAGATAATCAATTGGATTCGAAGCACGGAGAAATTCAAAGTCAAAAAGTCAATTTTCTAGAACTTTTGGTCCTCGCGGTACGCGAAGACCTGGGGGAGATCTCTCGCGGTACGCGAGGAAATAAAGAGGGCACCCGACTATTAGGTTTTTACGGTAAAATTAACCTAATTTAGGTTTTAACCTTTCTCAGCCCCCATTATCAATCTATCTTCGATTCCAGCCGTTCCAGAGCCCCAAGAAGGCGATTTCCATTGTTCTAGAGTTGATTGTTCATAGAGTTTGATGATTGTAGGTCCCATTACATTAGTTTTGATCATTGTGATGAATATGAGTAGCTAAATCACCTGTGATCTTCTCAAGTTGTAGGGTTTTGTGTTGCACTTGTTATTTTCTGGAATATTTAGACTTGGTTTGTAATCTTGATTGGCATCTTAAGCCATATGATTTCATTAATCGATTGAATGCTTTAAACTGTTTTGGTTGATTTCGAATTGTTGTTCAAGTCTCATCAGTCTCATATTTCTTTACACCGGGGATATTGTGGGGTTGGATTATGATTGGTTAATCTGAATTGATTATGCAAGAATAGGTTTTCTTTACAACTCGTTCTTCCATTATCACTGAATGCAATTGAACCTTATGCAATTATGTCTATGTAATTGCTTACTAATTAACTAGAAGTGACATGTGTTTGCAAACCTAAACCCGGAGAGAATTACCTTTCTCATTATTGTTTTAAATACAATCCAAATCAGTCTTTACTATTTTTTCTGTCTTTCAATATCTGTAACAAAGTGACACTTTCCAGAAACTCCTCGTGGATACGATACTCTACTTACCCTTACTAGTTAAGGTGTTTAAGGATTGTTTTTGACCGACCAAACGACATCGATCAAAATGGCACCGTTGTCGGGGAGTTAGTGCGCAAGGTGTTAATTTGTTCTTTTTGCTACAAATCACAGAAATCAAAAAATTTCTTGTTATTTTTTGTTTTGCTCAGTATTACACAGGGGTTTCTTGTTTGTGTTGTGAAGGTGATTCTGTAATTGCGTGCATCATACAAGGCAATCTAGGAAATCCTCCCCATTGCTTTTTGATCCAGAAATTGAGAAGACTGCCAAAGAGAATAGAGTGTTTCACAGAACCAACAGGGTAGTAGCTTCTCCAACTCAAATGGAGAATAAACAGGATCTAGGAAAGCAATCTAATCTGCCTCCTGCAGGTCATTTACCACCAGAACTGCAGCCCACTTCGGGTATGTTCTCACCATCTGTTCCTCCACCTAGGACAGATGGAAACCTTAACCAGTCTACAAGCCAACTTCCACCAATACCAACTTTTGGTCAACCTCTACCACAAATAAGCCAACCCTTTTGACTTCAAACCAGAACCTCATTATTCTTCATCATATGTGAGGATAGTGCCAGATAACATACCACCAACATCACAACCACCCGTGATTAAACCTTCTTTATTTCACTCAACCCATCCACCGGACTTTCATCCATACACTTCAGTTTTAGACTATGATGATGAAGCAGATGGTTTTGATGATGAGTTTGGGGAATATGAGGATGGTAATGATGAGTCTGACAGAAGAAATAATCAGCAGGGCAGGGTGCTAGTGTATAGAAGGCATGATACAGGTGTTCGGTTTGAGGGGAATAATGAACAACAGTTTGATCAGAGGTTACCACAACACCAAGTTCAACAAGACATTCTAGTACCAATCCCACAACAGCAGCAGCCTGTAAATAGGCAAAGGAGACCTGGTCCTAGGAATGCTGGTCCTCTCATTGACAATCCGGGAGGCATTCTAAGAAGATATGACAGAGGCCCTGTCAGGGGGATTGAGAGCCACTTCCGTCCTGCCATTGCCTATAATCCATCACTAGTTGTTATTCCACAACAACATGGGAAGTCTTTTGAGGTTAGTTCCCAGGCAATTCAGAATTTGCCTAAGTATCATGGTTTAGGAACAGAGGAGCCGTATTTACATCTGAGTGCTTATGATGCTAAGTGCAACACCATTGGGGGGACAGGGGTTCACACCTGATGATGTGAAATTAATGCTGTTCCAATTCACCTTAGAAGACAAGGCTCAACAATGGTTTCATTATTTGCCGTCTGCATCTATCTATACTTGGGGGGACATGTAAAAACAGTTCTTAGATGAGTTCTACACTAATCAGAGGACTAGTGATGCTAGGAAGAACATTAGAAATTTTCAGCAACAATTTGGAGAACTTTTCCATGAAGCCTTCCTTCGGTTCAAGATGTTAATAAAGCATTTCCCACACCATGGTTTGCAAATGTGGGAGATGTTGAATGCCTTCCATGAGGGCTTAACTGATGATGATGCTCGTGACCTAACATTTCTAGTGGTGCATTTGGTACCAACTTTGAGGATGAAGGCTGGGATTACTTAGAGAAGATGGCCAGAAAATCCAAAAGAAAAGCCCAATCTTCCAGACGGGCAAGACACTCAGTAGTGAGAGCAGTTGACAGTCCGAATTCTGAGGCGGACAGACTGGAGAAATTAGAGAAACATGTAGCTAATTGGGGCACCAAGGGGCAACAATATGATGTATGAGACCGGTGTGGTGAATTGGGGCATACAGGTGCTACTTGCACCGGCAAAGGAGGCACGTTTGAGGACGTGAGCTACATTCAAGGGGGTGGTAGGAACTATGATATGAACTCCAACACCTATCACCCAGGCCTTAGAAACCATCCCAACTTCCGCTATGGGGATGCATCCAATCAAGATAATCCAAATTTTCAAGGAAGTGGTCAAAGAGGTCAACATTCATTCCCACCCCGGAACCAAAACCATAACCAAAACAGCTACCAAAAGGGGTATCAAAGAGGGAATGAGCAAGGAGGATCATCTGGATCCTCTAATCAGTCTAATGGGAATGAGATGATGGATATTCTGAAGGCCATCCAACAAGACCTGTAGAAGAAGAACCAATCTGATGAGGTGCGTGACAAGTCAATTCAAGTATTGACCACTCAGATGGGACAGATAGCTACTGAGGTGGCTGATTTGAGGAAGAATAGTGGGAAGCTTCCAAGTGACACACAAACCAACCCATCTCATCAAGCTTCAGGAAGCAGGAACACGAAAAGCAGCCATGTGGGTAAGGTAAGTACTCTTTGTAGTGGTAAAGTATATGATAACAAGATTGCACCTCCACCAACCTTTGTTGACGGTGTGGTGGAGGACATTGATGAGCTTGAGATCAGTGATGATGAGCTCGAGCCGATTTCGGTTACACAGGTTGCTTTTAAAAATCAAAATGAGAAGTCTTTTTCTAAAACATCATCTACTGTTAACGAAAGGGAAGTGGTACCTCCTTTGGTGCCATTTCCTTCAGCTTTAGTGAATGTAGGTAAACAAGTGGTGGTCAAAAAGAGGGATCCTCAATAGGAGGAAATCTAGGAGATCTTCAAACAGGTAAAAATTAACATACCTCTCCTTGATGCAATCAAACAGATCCCAGTTTATGCTAGGTATTTAAAAGATTTGTGCACTCAGAAAAGGCATAATAAAATCCCTCAAAAGCTGGACCTGAATGCACGAGTCAGTGCAATTTTAATTGGTGCTCTTCCACCAAAACTCCAAGATCCAGGAACGCCCATAATTTCTATATAAGTGGGTGATATTAAAATGAGCAAGGCGCTATTGGATGGTGAGCATGGTGAGCAGATTACCACTCGGCCAGTAACCGGGTGGCGTGTGTGTATTGATTACAGGAAACTGAATCAAAGGATCATTTTCCTTTGTCATTTATTGACCAAATTATTGAGAAGCTATCAGGTCAGAAATTTTACTGCTTTTTAGATGGTTATTCAGGGTATAACCAGATAGCCATCCATCGTAATAACCAGGAAAAGACCACCTTCACATGCCTTTATAGTACTTTTGCCTTCCGGTGAATGCCCTTTGGGCTTTGTAATGCCCCGACCACCTTTCAAAGGTGTATGATGAGTATATTCTCAGACATGGTCGGGGAGTCCCTTGAGGTCTTTATGGATGAATTTTCAGTTTTTGGCTCATCGTTTGAATTGTGTTTAAATGAATTATCTAAGGTTTTGAAACGATGTGTGGAAACTAATTTGGTCTTAAGCTGGGAGAAGAGCCATTTTATGGTTCAAGAGGGTATTGTTTTGGGTCATGTGGTGTCAAGTCGGGGGATTGAGGTAGACAGGGCTAAAATCAGTGTTATTTCAACATTACCTCCCCCGAAAAATGTCAAGGGTGTGCGCTCTTTTCTAGGGCACGCCGGGTTTTACCGTAGGTTTATTAAGGGATTGAGTGTCATCACAAAACCTTTATGTAACTTACTTCTCAAAGACGTTCCTTTTGAATTTAACAAATAATGTGTAACTGCTTTTAATGTGCTAAAGGAACAATTGGTACAAGCCCCGATCTTGCAATCACAAGACGGGAACCCTCCTTTTGAGATAATGTGTGATGCAAGTGATTATGCGGTCGGGGCGGTGTTGGGTCAAAGGGTAGACAAGAAACCTGTTGTCATTTACTATGCAAGCAAGACCCTCTCTGGTGCTCAGTTGAACTACACCACAACAGAGAAGGAGTTGCTTGTAGTTGTCTATGCCTTAGACAAATTTCGGTCTTATATTTGGGGAAGTAAAGTAATTGTTTACTCTGATCATGCAGCTGTGCGTTATTTGATGGCAAAAAAGGATGCTAAGCCCAAGTTAATCAGGTGGATCATTTTGTTGCAGGAATTCAATTTGGAAATCAGAGACAAGAAAGGTTGTGAGAATTCACTACCTGACCATCTGTCACGAATTGAGAGAGAAGAGGAGGATGTTACTCCTGAAATAAATGAAAAGTTCCCTGATGAGTACTTAATTTCTATTACTTCTTCAGATCCTTGGTATGCTGGTTGATGTCGCCTAGATGGTCTATAAAAACTATGAATAAAAACCTAATCTAGACTCCTAAGTAATAAATGGAAAACCTATGAACTAGACCGCACTGACAGGCAAGTGTACCTATTGAGTGTAGCATAGCTTAACTGTAAACCGAGTTATCGAACCCTAGAGACACTACTATAGCTATACTAGACTCTGACTCGGACTAAAGATTGATGATTGGGGGGGGGGGGTTTACTACACTAATGATTTAAACTAGTGAACTCCTAACTATTTACACCAACTATCAAACAGACGAAACAGAAGAGATCAATAAAAGATAAAGCACTATCTAGGTAACGAATCATGTATGATAAACATGAACTTCTCTCGTCTATGACATTTATGATGGAACCGAGATCTTTGAATACGAAACCATAAGATAGCTAGATAATTACTAAAGTCTAGCCAAGAAACATGTTCGAACTCAGAAAACAAATCTCAAAAGCAATAAACATCATCCTAGGTAAACCAAAGTAATCAAGAACAAAGATCGAAACCCTACGAGCAAGAATTAACCAACCCGATTTATAAAGCTCCAATCTTTTGCTCTCGTTGCTTCTTCCACTCTCAAAATCGCCTCCTTTCTGTCTTCAAACAGCTGGGAATCGAATACCAAACTTGTGGGAGAGTCCTCAACTATTAAAACATCACATTAGGTTAAAAAACACGTTTATGGGGTTTCTCGCACACCGCGAAGCCCATTTGGCCATTCCCTCGCGTACCGCCAAAGACAAAAGAGTCGCGCATGATTTCCCGGATCCTATTTTTTCGTTTGGCGCCAAATATGAGTCCCAAATGTTCACGTGGCGCGAAAACTATCTTGATTTTTGGACTCTTCTCGTCGAAATACCCCAAATCCATATATTATGGGCCCCGTAACTAATTTTCTAGCTCGAGATATGTCTCTTCTAAGTTTGGAATTTTCCTGAGTTTTGTCGTTCTCATCCCGGGTTCTCGTGTGATCGTTTCTTCACACGTCTTGATCGTTTAAGCTCCAATTCTTTCCGAAATACCTACAAAACATAACATAACTAAGTACAAGCAATAAATTACTCAAAACAACTATAAAACTATAAGAAAATGCTACGAAATACAAGGGAAATGCATGTGTGCTTTGCAACACATCAAATATCTCCACACTTAACTTTTTTTCGTCCTCGAAAAAGTCTGCAATGGAGTTATAACTGAGATCTAACTTAACAACTCATCAATTACCAATTAGCAAAACATACTAAATAATTAAAAAGCAATAATTAGTATTTCTGTCCGATTAAACCCAACCACCAACTTTCAAGCCCCCGTAATGTGTTCTAATTCCATTTTATACATTTATCAATCAACCTATGTGACTCACACTTAGAAGTTACAGCTCTACCTAATCCCGTCTCACGGTTATGTTTAAGCACAGATCAAACCATATAGATTTTCCTTACCACGTTAAACTAAGATTTATTTGTTTAAGAAATTAGATGAAATCATGAATGAGTGGAATGATAATGAGAATTAATAAGCAAATGAACTTCATCTAGAGGCGTTTCAACCAAGTCACTATCCCGGAAGGTAACACATAGACTAAGTCATATCAGTAAAGCACATAAGAATCACTTAGGAGTGTTTTCTCCAAGTGGCCATCCCGGAGGGTAACACAAAAGCAAAACTCAGTATTCTAATAAATAAGCTCATTGAATTATGGGATTATGGATGCGGGCGCCACCAAACTCGGATTTATTCTCATAAAAAGAGAATGGTGTGTCAAAATTTCAAAAACAAATAGATATTTACTTAACGTGGTACCTATCACCCAGTGTTGACAGTTTCAGTATTACCGATACCCTAAGATGAGTACCCACACGATTTCATGATTTAAATTAGTGATTAATACTAAGTAACACTCACAGGCTATTTAAGCTATTCAAATTGGCTGGGTCTACCAAAACATCACTAATTAGACGCATTTTCTATTATTTAACTCAATTAAAACCCAAATAGATCCAGTTGTACTATCATTTTCTAAGTATAAGCAGTTATTTCCAAGGACATTTTTCAAAATTTTTAATTTTTTTTGTATTTTTAAATTTTTTATTTTTATAAAGAAACAAACTATCTAAACTAGACACTCACATCCCCACACTTGAAAAACACTTTGTCCTCAATGTGAAGCAAGACACAACTTAAAATAAAAAATGCAAAAATAAAACAAAAACAGGAAACGACTTATCTGGTAATGTAGCAGTGAATTGTCCAACTTCCTTCATCCTCTTGTGCACCGTATAGCATTTCGGTTGCGGTTGCACAAACTGATGGGTTGCCTTTACAAACTGTGTAATAGTGATAATCGATCCCGTCCGAATGGAGATTGAGTATGGGCGGAATGATAAATCCTGCAAAATAACCTCACAACAAACCCCTAGCATTAAACTGACTCAAATTAAAATAAAGACTCGACTAACTCAAACTTACTTACTAAAAAGTTAAAAGACTCAAGATAGATAGATATGCAGAGAAATGTACTCGATGTGTGGCAAACACATAGGCATGAATGCCACAACAAGGTAGGTCATCGGTCACGAACCGGTTTCAAGTTCCCCATGGTCGTGGTGGTATGAATGGATGATGAACGAAAGTGAACCATGGTGTGAATGATAGTGGTGATAATGAATGATAATGAATGTTGGATAAATGATGATATGTGGTATGATGACGGTGGTGAACGGGTATGGAAAACCATGGGAAAACAAGGAAGAAGGGTGAATCCAGCATTTCCCAGCGTACCGCGAGAGAACCGACAGCACTCCTCGCGTACCGCGAGGAGGCAAAAAATTAAGCCGGCCATTAGTTTGTCCTTCGCGTACCGCGAGAGGACTTCCCAAATTCTTCGTGTACCACATGGACTTGTTGGTAACAGAAAGTTTTGAAAATTTTCCAACTTTTTATACTTATTTTTGATCATTTAAAATTTGTTTCACCCAAATTCCTTAAAAACCTATTCCAAGCATAAAACACACATGTAAATATACCTGGAACTTCATTCTCGACGAATTTCCTCACTGAATCAAGAACGAATCCCTGCAAAACATGACACAAACAAAACACACACCTAAAAACATAAAAAGTGACACAGACTCAAACCAAGTAATGCACACAAACTATACATCCCGAGCACTCGCCCGAGACTCAAGTAAACCTATCAGGAGGCTTCTCCTTGATCCTAACTAGTACCTCCTTCATCCTACGCGGTCTACTGATTCTCCAACACCTCATCAAGCAAATACCACCCAAAAACATTAAAACTTCATCACATTTATCAATTAAGTCTTTCCACCACAGCTTAAACCTACCTAGTCCAAAAATAACTTGGTTCAAATACCCTAGCAAGTTGTCACACCTAAACATCCCCACACTTGGGATTTGCTCTATCCTCACATCACAAGATTCACTTAACGCCCTAGACCTATGGAAACTAGAACTAGGGGTTGGATCGGTTTCTCTCCCCTTAGATTTGACAACAATGGTGATGGGCAAAGGTTCAGGAATAGGATTAGCTATGGTTGTGACCTCTAAACCTTCACCAGGATCTTCAGGATCATCTACATTCTCCACCAGCTTCCCCACACTTGGGGTTTTTCCTATGATCTCATCTAGCTCCGCCATTATCTCCAGCAGATCATCAGGCACCTCATCGTCACCGTACTCGTCCGACTCATCTAAAAAACTTTTCCAACTCCAACGCCCATTAAGATCTCTCTTCTAAGTTAGGGGAGGGTTCATCAACTTCTCTCTTTGGATTAGAGTCCCGATGGTCACCTATGAAGGCATCAAGCATGCACATGGAGTGGCTATGCTCGCCAACATCCTTCACGGGTTTAATAGCATCGAAAGTAATAGACTCATCCCCCACTCGAAGGGTGAGTTTCCCGTCGAAGACATCGATCATTACCTTGGCGGTACGTAAGAACTGGCGTCATAGGATGAGTGGGACTCTATCATCCACTTCCATATCCAGAATAACATAATCCACGGGGAATACAAAATTACCTACTTTCACTAACAGATTCTCCATAATTCCCCGTGGATACTTGACTGAACGGTTAGCCAAGGAAATGCTCATGTGCGTCGGCTGCGGTTCACCTAGGTCTAGCTGTTTATAGATAGAATAAGGCATCAGATTGACGCTAGCACCCAGATCAGCCAATGCGTGGTGTAGAGGCAAACCGCCAAGCAAACACGGGATTGTGAAACGACCCGAATCCGCCATCTTCTCCGGCAGTTTGTTTTGAACCATAGCAGAACATTGCATACTAAGTGAGACTTTAGAGATCCCCTCTGGCTTCTTCTTGTTGGAAAGAAGATCTTTGAGTAACTTGCTATACTTTGGCATATGCTGGAGGACCTCTATAAAAGGGAGATTGACCTTGAGTAGTTTAAACATATCAAGGAAAGTATTGTATTCCCTAGCAATCTTATATGGTAGCAAGCGTGCTGGGTAGGGAACACGACTCAAGTCAATCTCGAGGGTCTTAATCTCACCCCCCACTCTCCTTCTCCTCCGCCTTCTCGAAGGGCATCTCCATACCTATCTCCTCATCCACCGGCTCTTCTTCTTCTACTACCGGTGGGCTCTCCTTATCTTCTGCCCTCATACTCCTAGTCGACACAACATTCAACTTGGGCTCCTCTACCATCCTAGCATCGATCTCAGCAAATCGAGCTCTCCAGTCAATCTTCTTCACTTTCTATACGAAGGAATGCCATAGTCAGCACCGTGGGAGGCTTCCTTCTCTCCTCTCTCCTCATCTCTATGACTAATGATCAACACGGCCATCATCGAAGCATTGGGGCCTGAAGATGGACCTCCCTGTCTGTACCTCAAGCTATTCGCGATTTCTCCTACCGTGCGCTGTAAATCCTGTAATGCCGACTGCTGATTCTTTAATAAAGTGTCGTGGGCATCCAGTCTCTGCTTAGCATCCATATCCTGCTGAACTAAGTGGGCAAGCATCTGTGTCTGATTCTCAATCATTTCTTCTATCTACTTTGTGTTGACACTGCTTCCTGAACTCGCTCCTGCTTTCGCTCCTCCATACTGCTGCTGGCGACCATTAAACCCAGGCGGGTTATTTCCAGATCTCCATCCCGAGCCATAAGTGTTGTTGTAATTATTGTACCCTTGGTTCTGGTTCTGGTTGCCAGCAAAGCTCACCTGCTCCTGATGATTTACGGGGCAATCCCTGGTGTCGTGGACTCCCCTACACACTTCACACCACTGAGCACTGAGCTTAAGCTCCTTGATCTCGTTTGCCATAGCTGCAAGTGCAGTAGCCATGCTAGTCTCAGGAGTTACCTGATGCGCACCTATAGGAGAAGAGGCGGGTGCTCTAGCACTAGGAATGGAAGTCCTAGTAGATGGCTGCTGATGTTCCGCCAGAGCGAAGCTCTCGAACATCTCCTCACACTCGTCTAGCTCGAGCTTATCCATGATATGGCCTCCTGCAGCTGTGTTGAACATTTGCTGCTTCTCGAAGGTGAGACCATTGTAGAACTTTTCCACTATCGCCCAGTCGGAAAGACCATGCTGGGGACATCAGCTCAACAGTGAGTTGAACCTCTCCCAGGCCATGTGATAAGGCTCGTCAGGATCCATCCAGAACGAATGGATTTGATCCCAAAGGCGAGCGGCCCTGGAAGGTGGATAGTACATCTTGAAAAATTTGGCTTAAAGATCCTCCCAATTGGTAATAGAGTTATCAGGGAGGGTGTCAAGCCAAGTGGATGCATGCCCAGCGAGAGAGAATGGGAAGAGGCACAAGTGGATAGCGTCCTTAGACACACCCGTGATATTGAAGTTATCACATATGCGTGCGAAGCGCGACAAGTGTCCGGGTGCATCCTCATCCTCGAGGCCATGAAATTGAGTGGCTTGAGTGATCGTGCTCATGACATGTGAAGGGATCTGCCATGTATTGGTGTTAGGAATGGCGGGGCGTGTGATCGAAGATCTCGCCTCGGTGACCCCATCACTAGCCCGCTGGTGGGTCAGCGTCGCACATGTTAGGAAATGGAATTGGGTTAGGACAACGTACCTGGTTGCTGCAGAATGCTTTCAAACGCTCCCGGAAGTCGCGGGTGCGCTCGTACATCTCTCGTTCGGGCTCTAAGGAAGCAGAATATGGTGGTGATCCCTGCGAACGAGTGTTGTGCATAAACAGAAAGACACTAGAAGGAAAGAAACAAAGACTCAATGAAACAAAGACTCGATTCTAACTTAGACTCACAGATAGCACGCACAAGTAGCAGAAAGGACAAAGACACACAAGACTCAAAAGAAAAACAAACCATAAATCACTAAAATAACTAGTCAAAGCTAATATTGCTATTGCCTAGTGTCCCTAGCAACGGCGCCAAAAACTTGATGTCGCCTAGACGGTCTATAAAAACTATGAATAAAAACCTAATCTAGACTCCTAAGTAATAAATGGAAAACCTATGAACTAGACCGCACTTACATGCAAGTGTACCTATCGAGTGTAGCACAGGTTAACGGTAAACCGAGTTATCGAATCCTAGAGACACTACTATAGCTATACTAGACTCTGACTCGGACTAAAGATTGATGATTGGGGGGGTTTATTACACTAATGATTTAAACTAGTGAACTCCTAACTATCGACACCAACTATCAAACAGACGAAACGGATGAGATCAATAAAGGATAAAGCACCATCTAGGTAACGAATCCTGTATGACAAACATGAACTTCTCTCGGCTATGACATTTATGATGGAACCGAGATCTTTGAATACAAAACCAAAAGATAACCTGAGGATCCCAGATCATTCTCCAAGTGCGACCGAATAGGAAACCTTAAAGAACGTATAAACTCACCAATTAGTTGGATCACTTCTCAGCTATTTCCAACGATACTAAAGTACCCTAAAGATATATTACCTCTCAGTCTTAATATCTTAATACGCCCTAAGACATACGGGGTAACGTGGAAACTCTCAGTACTACACGGAATATCAATAATGCTAAGAAACCCTAGAAAACCCTCCTTTCAGAGCAATCTACCTAAGAACCCTAACACTAAAGAATACCTGACAACCTCTCACCTTTCAGCTATTGAAGTAGGAAGAACATTTAATCCTACATCACTCTCAATATGCGTTTCTATGCACGATGATAACAATTATCCACAACTAGTTACAAACACAAAGTAGGTAACCTAGCATGCATCTAGTATTTGAAAGATATTCAACCAAACACATGTGAAACACTAATCAATTGTAAATCGAAATTAAACATGCATAAACATCATACTAAGTAAATCCAAGTTCTTTACTTTAACATCAATCCATCAAGAATCAACATAAAACGAAAGAAATCCACGAATCAATCAAACAATCATCGAATACTTAGATAGCTACTAAAGTCTAGCCAAGAAACATGTTCGAACTCAGAAAACAAATCTCAAAAGTAATAAACATCATCCAAGGTAAACCAAAGTAATCAAGAACGAAGATCAAAACCCTACGAGCAAGAATTAACCAACCCGATTTATAAAACTCCAATATTTTGCTCTCGTCGCTTCTTCCACTCTTAAAATCGCCTCTTTTCTGTCTTCAAACAGCTGGGAATCGAATACCAAACTTGTGGGAGAGTCCTCAACTATTAAAACATCAAATTAGGTTAAAAAACACATTTCTGGGGTTTCTCGCATACCGCGAAGCCCATTTGGCCTTTCCCTCGTGTACCGCCAAAGACAAAAGAGTCGCAAATGATTTCCTAAATCCTGTTTCTTTGCGTGACGCGAAATATGAGTCCCAAATGTTCACGCGGCGAGAAAACTATCCTAATTTTTAGACTCCTTTCGTCGAAATACCCCAAATCCATATATTATAGGCCCCGTAACTAATTTTCTAGCCCGAGATATGCCTCTTCTAAGTTTGGACTTTTTCCTGACTTTTGTCGTTCTCATCCCGGGTTCTCGTGTGCTCGTTTCATCACACGTCTTGATCGTTTAAGCTCCAATTCTTTCCGAAATACCTACAAAACATAACATAACTAAGTACAAGCTATAAATGACTCAAAACAACTATAAAACTATAAGAAAACACTATGAAATACAAGGGAAATGCATGTGTGCTTTACAACACATCACTGGTATTGCTAAATATTTAGTTTCGGGTACTATTCCTGAAGACTGGACCAAGGAGAAGAGTAACCATTTTTTGACAAAGTTCAAGCAGTACATCTGGGATGAACCAGACTTGTTCAAAGTGGGGGCCGATCAACTCATCAGACGCTGCATCCCCAAATCAGAAATCCCAGCAGTGTTAGAGCTGGCACATGCATCTGCATGTGGTGGTCATTTTAGTGGCCAGAAAATAGGGAATCGGATACTATATTGCGGGCTATTTTGGCCTACTATTTTTAAGGATGCCTATGAGTTTGCTAGGACATGTACAAATTGCCAAAAGATGGGCAGTATATCTAAGAGGAATGAGATGCTCATGCAGCCAACCCTAGCTGTTGACATTTTTAACGTATGGGGGATTGATTTTATGGGCCCATTCCCAAATTCATTTGGCAATTTGTACATATTGGTGGCAGTTGACTATGTGTCAAAGTCGGTTGAAACAATTGCCACCAAAACAAATGACCATAGCGTGGTTTGCAAATTTATACAATCCAACATTTTTTCAAGATTTGGGCTTCCCATGTGATCATAAGTGATGGGGGATCTCACTTTAAGAACTTTCGTTTTGGCAAACTGCTGAAATGCTATGGTGTAGACCACCGGATTGCCACTCCATACCATCCACAAACAAGTGGACAAGTGGAGGTGTCCAATAGGCAAATCAAAGAAATTTTGTAGAAAATAGTACGGGCTGACCGCAAGGATTGGTCAAACAAACTAAATGATGCCTTGTGGGCTTACCGTACTGCATACAAAACACCTATTGGCACTACACCATACCGATTGGTCTACGGAAAGGGATGTCATTTACCTGTGGAGTTAGCTAATTGAGCATTATGGGCTATTACAAATGTTAATCTTGATTATGACACTGCAGGTAAGCAAAGGCAATTGTGCTAGAGTGAGTTGGAAGAATTCAGGGATGATGCATACGAGAGTGCTTCCACATACAAGGACAAGATGAAGAAGGTCCATGATGTAAAAATCCGGTTGAAAACCTTTGCGATTGGACAAAAAGTGTGGCTATTCAACTCACGATTGAAGCTCCTCCTTGGCAAACTGAAGAGCAAGTGGACATGTGCTTACTTGGTGGCCAAAGTGGGTTATTCAGGAGATGTGGAGATTGAGGACTTTGAGGATCATTTGACGCAAACGGTGAATGGCCACCGTCTAAAGCCATACTTAGAGCCCAATAACATCAATGGTCCGGATAAGCAATCTTAGGTATTGTTTTTGAGCACTCTAGCAGCTGGAGACACGTAAGTAGCATCAGGTACACCGCGTCTGGCTGAAGACGTTAAACTTAGCACTCTTAGGAGGAAACCTAAGTTTTATATTTGTCTGACTTTGAATTTTAGTTAAACAAACGTTGTGGGTGTGTTTCCTAGAAACCCTCACGAGACTAAACTCGTCCTCTCAAGCTACTAAGAGGTTTAAAAGGCTTGATTCATACGCTAAATGCATTCGTGATGCCTACGAAAGTGAGTTAGGATTTTCTTGCTTTATTTTCTTTGTTTGTATGCAATTTACCAAGTGTGGGGTAACCTTTGAGGAAGTGTGAACTTGTGTAAGTGCATTTGAGGGCAATGCACGAATTCCGGGGGGTAGGGCACCGTTTGTAACTTATATGTAAATTTTGATGTTTTTCGGTATGTTTTTGTAGTTGTTATAAGTTTTGCAGTTTTTCGTGTCGATTTTGGCAAGAAAAATGATGAGGAATAACGTTCCCGGTACGTATGAACATATTTTAGTGGTTGGAACGGGTTTTAGAAGAAGTTGGGAAAACAAGTTTAAAGGGCCAAAATTTTTCGAAGTATAAAAAATGGTCAAAACTTTTTGTCAACACAAGTCCCTCAGGGTACGCGAGGTTCCCAGCTCCATCTCTCGCAGTGCGCGAGTGATGGAGTTGACCGGTCAACATTTTTTACTCCCTCGCGATACGCGAAGATGAATCATGTGGGTCTCGCTTTACGTGAAAAAAAATTCTTTTGAGTCGTGTCAGTCCGTCGGGTCTTTTAATTTCTTTTGAGTTGTTCTATTGAGTCGTTATGATGCTTGTGGGTGCTTGAGTTTATCTTTACAGGTTTAGATTGATCTGCCCGTACTCAATCTCCATTCGGGTGGTGATTTCCGACTTTCGCTGGTTCTTTTGTACAAGGCAGCCACTTGCATATGTGAGATACGATCGCGAATGAAATGTTATACTATCGCATATCCAGCTAAGTGTTTCTTTATTTCTGTATAATTATTTTTAGTGTCTTTCATCCTACATTGGGGACAATGTAAAGTTTAAGTATGGGGAGGAGACTTTAGTCTAGATTTGTAGTTTGAGTCATAAAATCAAAAACCCATAAAAATTAAATTTTTTTTTAAAAATGTCCTTGGATTAGAATTGTTGCAGCTATATGGGAAATGATAGGTAGAATTGGACTTAAAAATTTAAAAAAAATGTCCTTGTAACGTTTTGGTGGCCCAACCGACTTAAAGAGCTTAAATATCCTTATAGTGTATCTAGATTTAATTGAATAATTAATTCAGGATATCTTGTGGGTCCTCATCTTAAGGGTGTCGGTAAGGTTGAAACTGTCAATATAGGGTGATAAGTACCACATTAAACTAAGATTTTATGTTTTTGAAATTACTAGGCACACCGCTTTCTTTTTATAAGAATAAATCCGAAAGTTGGTGGTGCCCACATTCCATAGATCCACCATTGCGTGAGCGTGAATTAATTAGGTTGAAAGCTTGAGTTTGCCTACGTGTTACCCTCCGGGTTACAAGTTTGGTTGAAACGCCCATGGACAGACTCTTGCAATCAATTTTAGATGACTAAGCGAGACTTATGTGTTACCCTCCGGGATGGCAACCTGGTTGAAACGCATATAAGTTGAGTTTATGTTCTTCATTGCTAAAAACTGCAGCCTACGTGTCACATGTCGAGTTTCAGCTTGATTGAAACACCACTAGGTTAGGTTTATTCATAAAACATTAACGAAAGCTCGCATCATTCATCCATCAATCCATAATTCATCTAAGTAATTTTTAAAACACATAAATCTTTGTTTATAGTGGTGGGAAAATCTATAATTTTTAGCCCGGGCCTAAACATGATCTTGAGATGGGATTAGGCTTAACTGTAGCTTTCTGAGAGTGAGGCCCATAGATAGACTTTTGGCTTGGTAATAGATATAGTTTTAGATCACAAAATTAGGGGTTTGACGAGTCGGTGGTTCGGCTTAATCGGATCGAAATACTAATTGTTGCAGTTAACGCGTTAGTATATTTAAGTTGTTAAATGACTGAGATTGTGAAAGCAGGTTCCAATTATGATCTTATTCATAATTCTTTTTCGGGACTCAAAAGTGTAAGTGTGGGGATGTGATGTAGTGTCGAATAACCCCGGTTAATGTGTCTAATTGTATTCGTTTTAGTTGTTTTAGCATGTATCTTTGTATGGTTTTATGTGTGTTTGGTATGTGTGTGCCTTCTAGGTTTATGTGCTAAAAGAGCGGGAAACGAGAGATAATCAGTTGGATTCGAAGCACGGTGAAAGTCAAAGTCAGAAAGTCAAATTTTCTAGAATTTTTGGTCCTCGCGGTACGCGAAGACCTGGGGGAGATCTCTCCTGGTACGCGAGGAAATGATGAGGGCGCCCGACTATTTTGTCCCTCGTGGTACGCGAGGGACCGGCGAGCTTTTTGTCGCGGTACGTGAGGGGATGTTTTTACGGGAAATTAACATAATTTAGGTTTTACCCTTTTTCAGCCCCCATTATAATTCTATCTTCGATTCCAGTCGTTCTAGAGCTCCAAGAAGGCGATTTCCATTGTTCTAGAGTCGATTGTTCATAGAGTTTGATGATTGTAAGTTCCGTTACATTAGTTTTGATCATTGTGATGAGTATGAGTAGCTAAATCACCCGTGATCTTCTCCGGGTGCAGTGTTTTATGTTGCACTTGTTATTTTCTTGAATATTTAGACTTGGTTTGTAATCTTGATTGGCATCTTAAGCCATACGATTTCATTAATCGGTTGAATGCTTTAAAATGTTTTGGTTGATTTCGAATTGTTGTTCAAGTCTCATCAATCTTTGATTTCTTTACATCAGGGATATTGTGTGGGTTGGATTATGATTGGTTAATCTGAATTGATTATACAAGAATAGGTTTTCTTTACAACTTGTTCTTCCATTATCACTGAATTCAATTGAACCTTGTGCAATTATGTCTATGTAATTGCTTGCTAATTAACTATAAGTGACATGTGTTTGCAAACCTAAACCCAAGAGAGGATTACCTTTCTCATTATTGTTTTAAACCCAATCTAAATCAGTCTTTACTATTGTAACATCCCCAAAAATAAAACGACAGTTATAATAACGGGTTAGAATGCGAGAACGAACGGAATAAACGAACGAGGCATGACGGGCCAGGCCGGATGGGCCGGCGTGCTAGAGGGGGCGAACATAGGGGAGCCTCCCCTATAAATAGCCTAAGTCACCCCCATTTTCTCTCATTTGCAACATCTAGAGAGAGAAACCATAGAGAGAGAAAGTTGGCGGCTCGACCCGAGATTTCAGCAAAGTGTTGCTCCATAGCTCGTGAGAAGAACCTCTGAATCAGAAGCTCGATACAGGTAACGATCTGGCCTAGATCTGAGTTTTTGTTCGTTTTGGGGTTTTCGGGTTTTGGATGAGAAGGTAACGTTTTTACGGATGAAACTAGAAGAAAAACATATATTTGAGTTCTTAAACGAAAAGTAAACGTTTTGAATGTAAACAAGTTCAGGATCTTGACGTGGTTAGATCCCCATGCGAAAGTTAGGGTTTTGCGAGGAAGTACGTCCTGCGTCCTTATCAAGTACGCAAGAAGCAGGTCGTTCGTACTTATCAAGTACGCAAGAAGAAGGTTCTGCGTAGTTATCAAGTATGCAAGAAGAAGGTCCTGCGTACTTATCAATTACGCATGTAGCAAAGCCTGCGTACTTATCAAGTACGCAAGAATCAAAGTCTGCGCACTTATTAAGTACGTAAGAACAAGGCCCTGCGCACTTGCTAAGTGCGCAGGCATCAGTCTGGTTAAGTAAAGTCAGTATGTTTAGAAGGGTTAAACCGTTAGAGTTGGGATTTGCTCTGATGTGTTTTTAACTAATCAATTCAGATCGGAAGTGACGTTGTTGGACCTTTGTTTAGGACAACCCAGATTAGCTTATCCGGTGAGTTCTAGAAGCCCTCTTTTAAATGTTTTGAATAATATTTTTGGGCTGGTGTGCATACGATGTGACTATTTTATAAAACGATGTTTATGAATGTTGTATGTGACGTTTTATAAAATGATGTTTATGAACGATGTTTTGGAAGGAAGGGTTATGAAAGAAGTGTTTATGAAATATTTTGCTAAAAGAAGTTTATGAAGTGTTTATGAATGAAGGAATGATTTTTAATAAAACGTACGAATGCTTTAACTGAAGTTTTGAAGTAAAAGAAATGTTTACGAAAGTCACAAACGAACGAATCTGCCAATATTCCTTAGGGAATGAAGGTTATGAGTATGAGAAGTATGTTATGTGCCTTTAGCTTTTAGGGGCCTTTGTGGCTGGCCAACTGTTGTACATCTGGGGTGATGACGGTCGCCAAGGGGATTATCGTGATCCTTGAAGTTGGTACGATTTACCTTACGGGGTAGTCGTGCTTGAAGTTTGGTACTTGTGCCTTATGCGGTGCAGTGCTTGAAGTTTGGTACGTGTCATCCTTGTGATGCCGTGCTTGAAGTTTGGTGTTGAATAACCTAAGTATCGGGCCCTAGGAGTTCTTCACCCGAAGGACAGTACGATGTTGATGGGCCTAGTGGTGGTGATCTTTAGGTTATTCCACCAGTATGTGACGTTTGGATTTGAAGGTTACGAGAAGGCGCAGATTCAATATGTTCGTTGACTTATGTTTATGATGTTATGTTATGTTATGTTATTGCATGTTTTCGTACGCTTTTATTAATGAAGTTAAATGATATGTTTTTGGCAAATATATTGAAGTAAGGTTTTATGAAAAGCTAGAACTCACCAGCGTAGCTGACCTTTTAGTATGCACATTCAGGTTAAGGCAGGTTATGATGATGGACGGTGATGCTGGGCGGCTTGATGAGTTACCCAGAAGATATGAAGACTGGTATCTCGTTATGATTAGTTATGTTATGTTTATGTATTAGACTATGTTACGCTTCCGCATGTTGAACAATGTTATGATTATGTTTTAATGAAATTTTCCGCTGCGTTATTTTGATATTCAAGTGTCAGAACTGTTTGTGAATGAGTAAATCAAACGAGTGAGGCCTCCCGTGTTTGGGGCCTTACAAGTTGGTATCAGAGCATTAGTTTGAGAGATTCGGACACTCACAGTGTCTGAACATAAATGGTGAATGGGACCGAAAGAAGATGCTAGTACGGGTAACTCCAGCCACAGCATCAGGTATGAAGGTAGTATATATTTACATGTATAGTATGCCTTAGAACGGGTTAGGTAAGGACTTGTGTTCTGATGGAATCTCAAAGGTGGTCAAATAGATATCGAAAGGTAGTGTAATGGTTAATTGCAGATGGCCAGTGTATATTAACATCTTATAGTGCTTGTTGAATTCTATTTGTTAACTAGCGTGATGACATTGGATTCCTTGTCTTATAGAACGAAATGGCGGGACGAAAGAGCGGAAGGCGTGGTGGGGGCAGTACCGACGGTCGTACCGGTGGTCGTAACGGTGGGCGCGGCAGGACCCTTGCATGCCAAGAGTACAATGAAGAAGGAAGTGTTCACACTGAGCCAGAAGTTAGTATGCACGGGACTGAGCCGACTCATGTCGAAGAACAACAATTCACTACCGGAAGTGAGAGCGGCTCTGGCACGCGAGTTCACTGAGTTGATGAAGGTTTCCTTGCTAGGACTGTTGGCAGAAACGTTAAAGAAGGCTAGTGAGACGGGTGGGTCTAACACGGCGGTTAGTACCCCGAACACTGAGGCAATCAACGCGCCGGTTAACCGTGGTTGCGACTATAAGTCCTTTAAGGCATGTGACTCGCCGGTCCTGACTGGGAAGAAGGACGCGGTGGCTACTTTTGATTGGGTAATCCGTATGGAAGCTGTCATTCGTCTAAGCGAGTGTCGAGCGGATCAAGTTGTGAAGTTTGCTGCTAACTCCTTGAGGGAGGAAGCATCCCACTGGTGGGAAGGTGTATGTCAAGCCAAAGGGGACGAGGCTGTGGATGCGATGATGTGGACTGATTTGAAAACTTTGGTGGTCAAGAATTTATGTCCAAGGAATGAGATCGAAAAGGTAGAAAGTGAATTTATGAGGATTAAGGCCGGGAGCATGACATACCGGCAGTACACCACACGGTTCAATAAACTGGCACGTCTGGTGCCACATCTGGTCACGACTGAGGAAAGAAAGATTGTCTGTTACATTAAAGGGCTGCCGGACCAGGTCCACACCTATGTTAAGGCAAATGCCCCTACTACCTATGATTGGGTAGTAGAACTGAGCGGCGTGGTATTTGATGATCTGGCGCTGAATGTCGTTGCCATTGAAGAGCCTAAGAAGAAGCTGAGTTTCCCCGCTAAGCGATCGGCTAGGAAGTTGTTTGGGGCTCGGGACAAACAAGCCAGGGTAGGCGAGACGGTAGTCTGTGGAAAATGTGGGGTAAGACATGCGGTGAATGTCGGTTAGGGTCAAATCTGTGCTTTAAATGCGGCAAGACCGGACACTACTCCCGTGAATGCCCGCAAGGCTTCAAATGCTACAATTGTGGGGAGAGTGGTCATATGAGCTGGGAATGCACCAAGCCCAGGATGGGTGAATCCGGGAAGGGGAAAGTCCCGGAGAAGAAGAATAGAGGCTCCGAGCAAAGACTCGTGCGTACGCACTGACGCAAGACCAAGCCAGGGCAGACCCCGATGTGGCGTCAGGTACGTTCATCCTTGACAACACTTTTGTTTCTGTGTTATTTGATTCGGGTGCCAGTAAGAGTTTTATATCTGCCACTTTTTGTAAACGAGTGAAGTACACTGTCAGTAAGCTAGAAAAGGCCTTTAGCGTAGAAACCGCTGAGGGTAGAACTGCGAGAGTGATTGATGTAGTTGACAACTCCATGATAAAAATAGAAGGTCATAGGTTCCCTGTCAGATTGTTTGTTATGGTTTTGGGAGGGTTTGATGTGGTGTTGGGTATGGATTGGTTAACTGCCAACGAAGCACAAATCATATGTAAACGAAAGATAATCCGACTCAAGGCTCCGGATGGTAGCAAAGTGGAGATTTTTGCAGATCGTGACGCCCCGATGCCAAACGTCATCTCGATGATTAAACCAACAAATTACTTGAGGCGCGGATGCGAGGCTTATCTGGTGTACGTAATTGACAAGTGTAAGGGAGTGAAGGAACTAGACGATGTACCTGTGGTACGCGAGTGCCCGGAGGTGTTTCCAGAGGATTTGCCTGGGATACCACCCGACAGAGAGAATGAGTTCCGAATCGACTTAGTACCAGATGCCCAGCCCGTGGCTAAGTCTCCATATCGACTAGCACCAGTGGAGATGAAAGAACTTATGGCTCAATTAGATGAACTACTTGAGAAGGGATTTATACAACCGAGCATTTCACCTTGGGGTGCTCCTGTGTTGTTTGTGAAGAAGAAGGATGGTTCGACGAGAATGTGTATCGGTTATCGCGAGTTAAACAAACGAACGGTGAAGAACAAGTACCCTTTACCAAGGATCGACGACCTGTTCGATCAATTGCAAGGCGCAAGTTGGTTCTCAAAAATCGACCTTCGATCCGGGTACCATCAGTTGAAGGTGAGGGAAGAAGACATACCGAAAACTGCATTTTGCACACGTTATGGACATTTCGAGTTCCGCGTAATGTCTTTTGGATTGACGAACGCCCCCGCAGCGTTCATGGATTTGATGAATAGAGTTTGTCGACCAATGCTGGATCGATCAGTAATCGTGTTCATCATGATATCCTCATCTACTCCAATGAGGTCACGTCATTAACCCGAACGGAATTATGGTTGACCCAGCAAAGATAATGACGGTAAGGGAATGGAATATTCCTAAGACGCCAACCGAAATCCGCAGTTTCTTGGGATTGGCAGGCTACTATCGGAGATTCATCCAGGATTTCTCAAAAATAGCTTCGCCTTTGACAAAGTTGACTCGGAAGGAGGTAAAGTACGAATGGGGTTCGACCCAGGATGAGGAGTTTAAGGAATTGAAAGAGAAGCTAACCAAAGCTCTAGTCTTGGCCCTTCCCGAGGGCAATGAAGACTTGGTGGTATACTCTAATGCTTTGGGTCAGGGATTAGGGTGCGTGTTGATGCAACGTGGTAGAGTGATTGCATATGCGTCGCGGCAGCATAAAGTTCACGAAGCTAAATATCCGACTCACGATTTGGAACTTGCTGCTGTCGTATTTACATTGAAAATATGGAGGCACTACCTCTACGGGGTGAAGTTTACTATTTACTCCGACCATAAAAGTTTGAAGTACTTCTTCGAACAAAGGAACTTAATATGAGGCAGAGACGATGGTTGGAACTATTGAAAGACTATGATTATGAAATCATATACCATCCTGGAAAGGCAAACGTGGTGGCTGACGCTCTAAGCCGAAAGGATGTGCCTACTCCTATTAGAGTGAAAGCTTGCCAGTTGGTAGTAACATCAGATGTGATGAGGGAAATTGAAAGAGCCCAAAATGAAGCGCTTAAGGAAGAAAACATAATGAAGGAAAGGATGGTTGGCCAACAGGACAAGTTGGAATATAACACCCTTGGTGTTAGGACACGTTTTGGGCGGGTATGGATACCTATGAGTGGCGAGCTTAGAACCAAAATCTTGGATGAGGCTCATAAGTCTCGTTACTCTATCCACCCCGGTACTAACAAAATGTACCAAGATCTGAGGAAGGAATACTGGTGGCCTAGAATGAAAACGAAGTGACAAAGTACGTAAGCAAGTGCTTGACTTGCTCGCAAGTAAAGGCTGAACACCAGAAACCGTATGGAAAGATTCAACCACTTGATATACCAGAATCGAAGTGGGAACACATTACCATAGACTTCATAACCAAGCTACCTCGCAGAGCTAAAGGTCATGAAACCATTTGGGTAATTGTGGACCGTTTAACAAAGAGTGCTCATTTCCTACCTATTCACGAGACGTTCATGTCGGAAAGGTTAGCGGAAGTATTTATTAATGAAGTAGTAGCACGGCATGGGATGCCTTTGACTATCGTATCTGACCGGGACACAAGATTCACATCGAGGTTTTGGAAAAGATTTCACGAGGCGATGGGCACGAGACTCAATGTTAGCACGGCATACCACCCACAAACGGATGGTCAGTCCGAAAGGACCATTCAGACATTAAAGGATATGCTTCGTGCTTGTATTATCGATTTTGGCGGCAGTTGGGACAGTCATCTGCCGTTAGCCGAATTCTCCTACAACAATAGTCATCACACGACGATAGGCATGCCGCCTTATGAAATGTTGTATGGGAGAAGATGCAGGACCCCGATTTGTTGGGGTGAGATTGGACAGAAGGAATTAGGAAGTCTTTAAGTCGTAAGAGAAACGTCGGAAAGGTTTGATCAAATCAAAGCACGAATGAAGGCGCACAAGATCGTCAGAAATCCTATGCGGATAAACGACGGAGGCCTATTGAGTTTGATGTTGGGGACAGAGTAATGTTGAAAGTGTCACCCTAGAAGGGAATCATACGGTTCAGGAAGAGGGGAAAGTTAAGTCCGAGGTTTGTTGGACCATTCAGGATAATGGCACGGGTTGGTGAAGTCGCTTATCGGTTAGAGTTGCCTGATGAGTTAAGTGGGATTCATCCTACCTTCCATGTATCACACTTGCAAAAGTGTTTGGCGGATGAATCGGCTCACGTACCACTTATTGACATCGAGGTCGACAATAGCCTTAACTACATCGAAGAACCCATGGCCATCTTAGACAGAAAGGAGAAGCGTTTGCGTAATAAGATTATTCAATTGGTTAAAGTCCAATAGAAGCATCGAAAGGGATCAGAATCTACTTGGGAAACGGAGACGAAAATGAGGGAGTCGTACCCTCAACTATTTGACTTATGATAGGTTTCGGGGACGAAACCTATTGTAAGGGGGGTAGACTTGTAACATCTCCAAAAATAAAACGACAGTTATAATAACGGGTTAGAATGCGAGAACGAACGGAATAAACAAACGAGGCATGACGGGCCAGGCCGGATGGGCCGGCGTTCTAGCAGAGGCGAATATAGGGGAGCCTCCTCTATAAATAGCCTAAGTCACCCCCATTTTCTCTCATTTGCAACATCTAGAGAGAGAAACCGTAGACAGAGAAAGTTGGCGGATCGACCCGAGATTTCAGCAAAGTGTTGCTCCATAGCTCGTGAGAAGAACCTCCGAATCAGAAGCTCGATACAGGTAACGATCTGGCCTAGATCTGAGTTTTTGTTCACTTTGGGGTTTTGCGGGTTTTAGATGAGAAGGTAACGTTTTTACAGATGAAACTGGAAGAAAAACATTGATTTGAGTTTTTAAACGAAAAGCAAACGTTTTGAATGTAAACAAGTTTGGGATCTTGACGTGGTCAGATCCGCATGTGAAAGTTACAGTTTTTGCTGGGAAGCAGGTCCTGCGTACTTATCAAGTACGCAAGAAGCAGGTCCTGCGTACTTATCAAGTACGCAAAAAGAAGGTTCTGCGTACTTATCAAGAACGCAAGAAGAAGGTCCTGCGTACTTATTAGGTACGCATGTAGCAAAGCCTGCGTACTTATCAAGTACGCATGAAACGAAGTATGCGCACTTATTAAGTACGCAAGAACAAGGCCCTGCGCACTTGCTAAGTGCATAGGCATCAGGCTGGTTAAGTAAAGTCAGTATGTTTAGAAGGGTTAAACCGTTAGAGTCGGGATTTGGTATGATGTGTTTTTAACTAATCAATTCAGATCGGAAGTGACGTTGTTGGACCTTTGTTTAGGACAACCCAGATTAGCTTATCCGGTGAGTTCTAGAAGCCCTCTTTTAAATGTTTTGAATAATATTTTTGGGCTGGTGTACATACGTAACGATGTGACTATTTTATAAAACGATGTTTATGAATGTTGTATGTGACGTTTTATGAAATGTTGTTTATGAACGATGTTTTGGAAGGAAGTGTTATGAAAGAAGTGTTTATGAAATATTTTGCCAAAAGAAGTTTATGAAGTGTTTATGAATGAAGGAATGATTTTTAATAAAACGTACGAATGCTTTAACTGAAGTTTTGAAGTAAAAGAAATGTTTACGAAAGTCACAAACGAACGAATCTGCCAATATTCCTTAGGGAATGAAGGTTATGGGTATGGGAAGTATGTTATGGGCCTTTACCTTTTATGGGCCTTTGTGGCTGGCCAACTGTTGAACAACTGGGGTGATGACGGTCACCAAGGGGATTATCGTGATCCTTGAAGTTGGTACGATTTACCTTACGGGGTAGTCTTGCTTGAAGTTTGGTACTTGTGCCTTACGGGGTGCAGTGCTTGAAGTTTGGTACGTGTCATCCTTGTGATGCCGTGCTTGAAGTTTGGTGTTGAATAACCTAAGTATCGGGCCCTAGGAGTTCTTCATCCGAAGGACAGTACGGTGCTGATGGGCCTAGTGGTGGCGATCTTTAGGTTATTCCACCAGTATGTGACGTTTGGATTTGACGGTTATGAGAAGGCGCAGATTCGATATGTTCGTTGACATATGTTTATGATGTTATGTTATGTTATTGCATGTTTTCGTACGCTTTTATTAATGAAGTTAAATGATATGTTTTTGGCAAATATATTGAAGTAAGGTTTTATGAAAAGCTAGAACTCACCAGCGTAGCTGACCTTTTTGTATGCACATTCAGGTTAAGGCAGGTTATGATGATGGACGATGATGCTGGGCGGCTTGATGAGTTACCCCGATGATATGAAGACCGGCATCCCGTTATGATTAGTTATGTTATGTTTATGTATTAGACTATGTTACGCTTCCGCATGTTGAACAATGTTATGATTATGTTTTAATGAAATTTTCCACTGCGTTATTTTGATATTCAAGTCTAAGAACTGTTTGTGAATGAGTAAATTCAACGAGTGAGGCCTCCCGTGTTTTGGGCCTTACAACTATTTTTTTTCTTTCTTTCAATATCTGTAACAAAGTGACACTTTCCACAAAATTCTCGTGGATACGATACTCTACTTACCCTTACTAGTAAAGGTGTTTAAGGATTGTTTTTGACCGACCAAACGACATCGATCAATCCCGGAGTTTCCAACTACTTGGAGCTCTCTTACCTTTTGTAAAGTTTTTAGTTATGGGTCTAATCATGCATGAGTTTGCTTGAGGATAAGCAAAGTTTAAGTGTGGGGTATTATAATATGCCCTAAATCATACATGGTTTGCATGCATAATAATTCCAATATTATGGTACTAATCAAATAATAACCTTGCAATTGATACTTAAAACGTTTAAATTTTGTAATTGTAGGTTATTCGGTGTTTAAATTATAAATCAAGATGAAATCTATCAAAAACACCAAGAATTCAAGCTTCTAGAAGGATTATTCCCGAGCTTTGACCCCCCAAGAAGACAAAATTGGTCAACAAGGAGTCAACCAGCAGCTAAAAGACAAAACTGGGCAGCAGGGGAGGGATACACTGTGCATCCTAATGCACAGACGTGCATTGCCCTCTCTTGCTCCCCACGGTTCCCAGTACACTACCACTCGTACCATATGATTCCCTAGGTGTTTGCACGCCCGTGCAATCCAATGCACGACCGTGCATTGCTCAATCTGAGGCCTATAAATAGGAGGCTTGGGTTCTTCATTCCACACACCAAAAAGAAGAAGCAAAACACTATCCAGAGAGAGAGTAGTTTGTAGTTAGAGTAGAGTAGAGAGTAGATAGGCTCCTCCTCTTTATTCCGCAATAGGCGAGCCTACGAAACTCAGCGTTACGCTAGTTAGTATGGCCATTCGTGGCTAAACTCTTTGTATTGCTAGGGTGAAAATGAAGTTTGGTGCATGTTAATGTTTGACGTATTAATCTAGTGGTATGTTTATGTCTTTAATTATTCACTCTTAAAACCACCATTTGGTGGGCTTTTATTATTGTCTAAATCCGTCTTTATATTTGTGAGTGTTCTTGATTTTAAAGGGTAAGATCGTAAAACCTTTTTAATCAAACTTCCTTTGAAGCTTGTACGTCTTTATACAAGCAGAGATTGATAAGCCAAGGCTTGGTCAACATTATTAAGGTCGTACGTCTTTATACGAACTTATTATGAGACCGAGAATTGGTGAACTCATGTTGGGAATGGTACGTCTTTATACTCGGTTCCATTGTTACACCGCCTCCCGGTGAGCAAAGTATAATCACCTATGTACCAATAATATTAAGCATTTAAGTTCGATGTCTCAAACCAACCTGGAGATAACACCAAAGGGTTGAGGGTAAATGTTGTCCCTAGCGGGATGCTTTACTATTTTAATTTAAAGATTTTAATTCGTGAATCAAATGTCATGAGGACGGGGCTCTAGCGGTGACCCGTGTCACAAGTTTGTAGTAGTTATATCACTGGATTAGTCAACTTAACATTATCACGTACCAAGCGGATTCGAAGCCCAAAGCAATGCTCTTCGTGACCTGATCATTTCTGAGATATTTACTTTTCTTTTATTTACTATTCTGTTCGTTACATTTCTGTTATACACATCACGCATGTTTTTAATTTTTTGCTATTTACTTTACCATCATTTACTTTCTATCATTTACTTTTCTGCTTCACAAGCACACAAAACCCACTCACTAATTAAACCGACTAAACGATAACAAAAGTTGATTATTGGAACTTGACCGTGTCCATTGGTTTGATACTTGGTTCTTACCTAAACTATATTACGCTGCGATAGGTACACTTGCCTATTGTGTGTATTTTAAGTTTGAGTATTTATCATTTTAATTATAAATTTAAAACCCGATTTCGTGAAACTAATATCACTGAATATATTATTATATAATATATTTTCTATATACTAAACACGACACATCAATGAGATTCCTCAGATGGATCATCTTCTGTTGACATATTCTGCTAAGGTTGGCTAGATTCGGCTGCAACAGTATTCCAATTGCTGAAATTTGATCCAACATCCATCCATTGGCTTGAGGTATCCAGGGACTGGGGATGGTATTAAGGAGTGACGTTATCCGGAAGGATAGCAAATGGATCGTTGTTGTAGTAGGGTGAAGAAATGGGATTCATTTATGAACCCAATGGATGATATTCATGTGATTCTTGTTTAATTGGATTATTAGGATCATAATAAACAGGAACATAATTATCTTCGGACATTTGCAATCTTAAAGCATTAATACTTATCCTATTCTTTTGGTCAAGACTTAGATACTAAGGCTAGTATCCTTATCTTAACTAAAATTCTACAAGGATGGTTATCTTCCCAGAGTAGTACCTCCAATAGAGATGTTCCCAGGAAAGAATGACGGGTCTAGGAGAGATTTATACACCACTCTTTCCTTAGAGAGAACATTTCGTTTGTCAAATAACTACATACCATTCAGAAGGTTACCTTGTTTCCTTATCTTAATTTTAAAACAACATATAACTTATTATTGAAGCTTAGATACTAAATCCAAGTATCTAATTCGCTAAAACCTATGCCTCTGATACCAACCTGTCACACCCCGCCTCAGTCACCCCCTGGACGTGTGCGAGCTCGATTGGTACATGCTTTGATTTCAGAGTTTTTATAAAACAAAGTGGAAGTCTTTTCACAAGGATCATTTCATTATTTCGTTCAACCTCAAGGGTTGTATTTGTGAATATCAAGACTCAGTTGGAAAACAAAAGTCTCGTATTTTTTCATAAACATAGGGATTTAAATACCCTTTTTATTTGCTTACAAAACAAAGTTTGAAACCAAATACATTTCTTGTCTCTTGTGGACAAGTTTCAAGCCACTAGAAATAGTACTATCCAAGGTTGATCAGTCCCTTGGTCCTATCTCTCTTTTCATCTTTTAGGATTTCCTATGCCCGAGGCCTGAGAATCCAACGTGCAAGTTATCCTTTTTCAACATTCATTCCTAGGTCAGATCTTATGTCTGCCTGTATTCCCCTTTTCCTTTTCCTTTTACTCATTGCCTGAAAAGATTTTGAAAATTAAACGTCAGCGCGAACGCCGGTGAATACAATTATCTTGACATAAAATCATTTGGCACAAAAAAATATTAATTTCATAATCACAACTTTTGTGTTCAATCCACACATTCAGCAGGCCCTTATCTCCTGATCGTATGCACCATTGTATACACTGGCGTCATATCTTATAACAACGGACATGTATACGCCTCCGAATTTGTTATAAGATAAGCACCAGCCACAATCCGGAACTCTCACCCGAGACCCGTGAATCACTTGCAATTTTTACGTATACCTATGGCCTGAATGCTTTGTTCGTAGAAGAACGCTGAGCGTTATTTCCTTAACCTTTATTTAGCCATTTTCGTAAACGTAAATGTTTGACACAAGTTTGGAAAGAGATAAAGTATTCACCTTGATAATAGGAATGAGCCTCTAATTTGGAAATTCTAGAATCAGCTTCTTATCTTTGTTTCTCTAGCGTTTCAGCACCTCTACGAGCGTTTCTTCTTAATCTGAGCACTACGACGAGCGGGAATCGAACCGGGAGCGTTGGGAACCTTCTAAGGAAGCTTTGGAACAAGTTTTGAGAGTGAGATTCGTTTTTGGATGAGAAATTTGACTTAACTCGATCAGCTCTTTATAGCCTGGAATCTGGACCAATGTCGGACCGACATGGCAAGCCATAGCGGTCCGATATCCGTCTATGCTTGCGTCAGACCTACACGTCCAAATCTGATTGGACCGTACCTCGTATTACGGCTAGCGGACCGTTATGAGGTGCATATCGGTCTGATATCATGACACGTGTCAAAACCCAGGGCTGAGTTATAGGACAAGTGTTAGCACCATAAATTACGGCTGAAAGCGGTAGTCAGACCATTATCCAATAGATGTCGGTCCACTATCCTACCCTCTACCCATTGCAGACCGTTATGGGATATGATAGCGGTCCGCTATCTACCCAGAAATCATATTTTTTTCATTTTTAACCCTGGACTTTGGTATTTTTATATACACAGGTCCTTTAAGGTTCTAACCTTGGCATTTCTTAGACATTTTTGTAGCAGGTGTTACAGTTCGAGTCATCGTTCCGGTCATTAATTATACCAAATCATTCCATTCCTTGAAGAATGAAAAGAAAACACCTCGCCTCCAAGGAGTGAAAATCATTAGAAGGGAAATAATCACATTCCTTATGTAATGGTCCATTCCATTCCTATGTGATTAACAAACATGTTTTTTTTCATTCCAGCGCAATGACTTATTACATTCCACCATACATTCATGCATATCAAACACTACCTTGAGTTATGTATATAAAATAAACCATCAAACTAATTTGTTCTTTTTTATTCAATTTTGTACCGTTTACCTATAAATGTGCTAATAATAAAACCTACATGCGTGTAGGTTATAAAGCCTATATGGAATGACCTACCATTGTTGAATTTTTTTCAAGTTCCCCAATGTTTTTAAACGCATATAACTTTTTTATATGACATTATTTTTTAAAATTAAACCATAAAATCGAGCACTTTATTATCTTTAATTTGAGAGGGTGTTTGGGATTGCTTATTTAACTCTAAAAGTGTTTTTTTGTCAAAAGTGTTTATTGACTTATGACTTTTCTAAAATGAGTTTTTAAAAAAGTGTTTGGATTACATTTTGTGGTGAGAAAAGCCAATAAGTCAATAATTTATTTTTTAAAAAGTATTTAGCTTAGCTTATTTTTGTAAAATGACCAAAAAAGACATTCTTTTATATTTAAAACCATATTATACTTTGAGGGTGTTTGGGATTACTTATTTACATATATTATATACTTAACATTTTTTTTGACAAAATTTATAATTTAAAAAAAATACAAAATATATAATATAAATTTCTTTTATAAATTTTATGTTGTTACATTCTTATCTCATTTTATTTTATTTGTTATCCATTAATCTTTGTAAATACTTGTCATTCCTTTTTCATGTATGTGCAGACATGTAAATATATAATCTGGATCTCTTAATTTTTTTTTATTTCATTTATTGTTCTCTGATTTGGGGCATAGGACCTTTATTTCATTTGTAGATCTTTTAGGGGTGAAGGGCCGATGAAGCATTTGAGCCTCCGCAAGACATCATATATCTAGATCTGAAACCATGACGGTTGTTCTACACAATTTGATGCGAAGAAGTTCTCCACCGACAGGTATCAAATTTTGATCAGGTATCAAAATTTGATCAGGTTTTAATGACTTGGGCTGAAAAAAATTAATGTTGATCATGATTACTTTTTTTAATTCTTTGAATTTGGTTATGGATGTAGAATTGTTTTCTGTTTGTGTACATGGTTTTTACACATATTTTTTTATTATTATTACACATGTGTAAAAAGTTTTTAGTCATGTGTATATAGAAAATGTAAACCATCTTTTACAATTTTACCTTTGTTTTATGGATTTTTCCCTCACAATTCACATAAAATTGGTAGCATTTGTGTCAGGTTAGATAGGTTTTTGTTTAGCTTTTTTATTGTGTTGTTTCTTATTAAATGTGCATTATTTAAATATGGTAATCATGTAATTGTGACAGGTATATCATTAGTTGGTTAAATTACTTCAAGTTAGTGTTTGTAATGTTGAACTTGTGAATGAACTTTTAAAAAAGATGAGAACTTTAATGAACATGAATTTAAGAATGTAATAAATTAACATAATTGTTCTTTTTTTGCAGCTCTGCTACGAACAAGTTGATTACTTCAAAGGATCACGCTTCTTTTCAAGTCAATGTTGGTCACTTGGATGAATATGGCCGATACACTGGTCAATTCTCCACCTTTACACACGTGTATTTTGATTTTACACAAGTAAGGGTTTGATATTATTTTTTTAGTTTGATTTACAGTAGGTTTTTGATTTTTCCCCGTGTGTATTTTGATTTTACACATGTGTATTTAATTCTTTTACACGTGTGTAAACTGAAATTACACATGTTTAAAAGAGTTTACTCATGTGCATTTACATTTTGTTTACTTGGATGTATTTTTTATCTGATATACGTGTACGTTTTTTTTCTAATTTGTAAAGATACTTGGGTTTTTTAGATGTAGATTTTTTTGCTGATTTGTGTATATAGGTTTACACATGTTTAAAAAGATTGTTCTTCAATTATTCTTGTATTTATGTTTTAAACTGAATTTACATAGTTTTTTACACACGTGTAAAGACAATTTTTACTGATTTTACATATATGTAAAAAAACATGTTCTTGGAATTTGTTCTTGATTCTAGTTTCTGATAATGGAACTGTTTTTACTGATTTTACATATATGTAAAAAAACATGTTCTTGATTCTAGTTTCTGATAATGGATCTCTATGTGTGTGCGTGTGTGAGAGAGAGAGAGAGTTAGTTTTAATACATATATTTAATCAAAAAAAAGAAAAAAAAGTGTAATTACTTTTTTACCCTTGTATTAAATCTAGGCCACATGTTTTTTAATTTAAAATAAAAAAAAGTCAGATTCAATTACAGGCACAAATTATAATAAGAAGTTTTAAATGTGTGGTCCAGAATAAGTTTAAGGGTTTTCACAAGTCAGGATTTACAACCGATTCATCCCATATATATATATATATATATATATATATATATATATATATATATATATATATATATATATATGTATATATACATGACAAATGGCAAAGCAATAAAAAATTCTCCCGTCTTTTTACCAAAGTTTATTTGTTATACTCATCTTTTATCTTTCACCATCATTTGCCTCCTCAGCGCCATATCACCGTCCTCCTCCATGTTTCACCATCTTTCAAACTATATAATTAAACTCATCTTTAATATTTTAATACTTTTTATTACAAATAATATTTATTAATTTTAAAACAATTCATAATAATAAAACAAAAAAAAATACGTCAATTCAAACTGAAAAAAATCCATAATATAAACTAGAAAAATAAATAAATATCGTGTCTTTATCGTTGTTGAATACTTAAGTTGTGTAAATATGTTCCATCAAATCTGAGCAAAGGTTGTATAACATTCGTCAATATTTTTGTCGTAAATTTATCAAGAAATAAACCTCAAGGCTTAAATGAGTAATTATGGCAAAATCCAAGGATTAAAAATCAAAAATTTGAAAAATGCATCAGTAACGTACCGCTACCGTCCCCATGACGGACCATTACATAGCCCTAAAGAAACCATCGAAGAATGACGCGTGGAATGATGAGACATTTAGGGTTTTTGACGCGTGTCATGGGTAGCGGACCACTACCATATCCTTAGCGGTCCGCTACGCCGCAATCCGGGTGGAGGTTTGTTAGACTAGTCCGCTAGAGGCGGAAAGGACTTGGGTATCACACCCCCGCCGGCGGCGGATTACACGTCGGGGCTGACACGGTTGTTCATAAGCACATGATCATCTATAAAATGTGTGACAATCAGACTTTTCAAGCATACTCGGTTAGACTTCCCGTTAAATTTTCTGTTAAAACCTAACCCCGTTAACTCAAATCTCTAACCCCATGGACTTATTCTGTCAATTCTTGATCTTGAACTTCAAGGACTAGTCATGTAAACACACAAAACTTGATGGTTGACTCTCAAAGTCAAAATCAATTCAAAATGGTCCTGTTGACTTTTATAAAGTCAAAATCATGATCCTTAATCCAAATTCAAGCTCCATAAACCATGTTCTGTTCCAATTCATAACCGAATTACACTTTAATGCAATGAACGATCGTTTATGAACAGTCCATCATCATTATTACACGAATTAAAACAAATTATGAACATTAACCATGTAACCGTCGACCTCAATGCCCATTATCAATCGAATTCGATTAATTCGTTTAGCATTCTTGAAGTTGAACTCTCACACACCTTAGTCGCATCCATTGGAACCTGTTGCACCATTCAATCCGGCCGAAGAAGCACAAGGAGTCGTCGGAGACCGAGCCGTCAAAGTCGGAATACGTATTAGCCGGACGCCATCAATCCACACTCCATTCTCGTAATTATTTACACTCCTAAATTCGTTTTAACACCTGTAATGAAAGCCCTAATCAAATTTGGATCCATAGTATCGAATTAAACACGAACCCGTATCTAGGGTTCATGTAATTTCGGTTTAGTCGAATCACCATTCGGACACCATCTCAATCCAATTAATTTACATGGATGGATTCGCAATCTCTCAATCATTAAAAACCCTATGAATCCAACCACGTTCATTATCAGATTCGTTAAAGTTAATTTCGCGTTCTAAAACTAGGGTTTCGACATTAAAGCAAGAAATAAACAATCATATACTCATAGATGTTACAATTAAACAACACCCCAGATTCACAATACCTTGATGATCAAAAGCCCTATAGTTCCTAGGTCAATTGTGATCGAAATTGATGGAACTCGGACTAGGTTTGGTTCGGTTCGCGAATGGAAGGAAGAACTCAGGGCTTTGAATGATTAAAACCAATTTGTTTCTGATCCTTGTGCGATTCCTTAGCCGGCCGAGATGGTTAAGACTTGTGGCTGTTGTGGGATAGACCCGGGTTCGAATCCCACAACTCACATTTATTTTTCTGAACAATTTTTAAATTACATTTCTAAATAAAATCATTTTCCACATTATTATATTAATATATTAACGGGTTTTAACCCCGAAAAACACCCGTAGGCTCGGGTTTGAAATTATAACTATTATTTAATGTATTTCCACTTTTAAAATAATATGTTTATATTAATTTCGACCCACCATTTTAGATAAAATAATATATTATTATTATTTTCAACCCGTGACTCCAATTATAAAAATATTTATATATTATTTTCGCCACGATCATAGACTCTACGAAACGTTTCAAATTAATTAAATAATATAATTATTTATATTATTATTTATGTTTATATCCTCGAATAAAAATAATATATTTATTATTTTTGCCACTTAAGCGATTTTCGTATATTTTTAGGAGTTAAAAAATAATATAATAAACTATATTATTTTCTTAGGCCATTGTTAAATGTTACAAACGTACAAATTTATTTATTAATTAATATTATTCGTAATTAGAGACGTTCGACACGAAATACTTTTATTTCAATTATTATATTAAAGAACCCCATTTCCTGTGGACACGTTCGTCTACTCATTGAGTCTTAGAATGTTTTAAGACGTTCTAATCTTCCGTGTCGTCGTCACAAATCCCATGTGCCCCTAATTGTTATGTTTATAATTTTAGGGCATACGTAAGCAATTCGCAGGCAGACTCTTGTGTTTCCTACTTGCATCCTTGTGAGATGCTATCTACCACTTGTACACAACTCAGGTGAGTTTCACGACCCCTTTTTACTTGTTTTAATATTGGGGGAGAAACATGCTTACACACAAACATATTTTACTTGTTTTCCTATTGAGGAGAAACAAACATGTACACAAACTATCATACTTTTACTTGTTTTCCCCGTGGGGGAGAAACAGGTACGCAGACAAACATTATGTTACATGTTTTTCCCGTTGGGGGAGAAAACATGACACAACTATTTTAGATTATTGTAATTCATATGTTATTACTGTTGAGGCTAAGCGTGGCACACTATCACACAAAGTCCTCATCATACATCGAACCGTTAATATGGATCTTAGCTAGGTAATGTTTAGTAGTACTACTGGGTTTGACAAATCACACCCGCGTTAGTCGTGCTAACTCGATTAGAGATCGAACAGGTGAAATGTTAGCCTACTCACATTTGCCAGAGTTGATAGACCTGGCAGGAGGCATATAAACACAAACAGTCAGCATCGGTTGCGAGCGCTTTAGTAAGACATGAGCATAGGATAGCTACCTATAGATATGCATATTGAATGTACATAATCTGGCAAACACTATCTTATTACTAACTTGAAACATGTGAACTCACCAACCTCGTGTTGACACTTTTTCTTACGTGTTTCTCAGGTCGCTTTAGCACAGGTTGCACACTTAGGACATGCATGGAGTCCTACTGTCATATCATTCATTTCAAACAGTTTTACTTATTTACATTAATTGACGCTTGTTGCATGTAATTACTTTTGATTTCCTATTAATGTTTACGCTTCCGCATTTAACTCTGAACTTTTATGTTATGACATTTCAAGTCCCATATAGAGTCGTTTGATGTAACTAATGACTGAGATCCTGGTGTGTCACATTCCTAACGGTAAAACTCCGTTAGTAGATTTTGGGGGTGTGACAGATTGGTATCAGAGCCATTGGTTATAGAGAACTAGGATTTCATACTAGACTATAACTGCACACATGCATTAGTTACACGACACAGACACTCATACATGATACACACAACATCCAGACATACATTGCATTGCAGTCATGTTGACATCATTCATATCACCCTCTGCTGATGAGGAACACATCATTTGCATTGCATCATCATTCCCAGTGGCAACACTCGGGGAATCACCGGAACATCATCCACTCCCGTCCGAGGGCAGCGAGACGGAGCCTTTGGAGGAGTCAGTCACATCACCATCACCTGTTGGGTTTGGTGGGCTTTCTCAGGTTCATGTTATGGATGGCACTCAGCACTAACGCATATCTCTTTGGGAGTTAGGATCGTCGGAGGAGAGTCCCTACTGTACCCGCCAGCAATAATACGCTGAATGAAGGCAGACCGTTGCACGCATTATTACAGAATCCATTGACACGTAGATGTCATCACTTTCCCGAGCCATGGGCTCGTGTCTTTGGTCAATATTCTGTTGAGAATAGATTGACCACAAATCTGAGAACGCATTTCTCAATGCATACTCAAACCCTATCTTGACTCAGTTGAAAGGACGGCTACTTTGCTGCTTCCTGTAACTTGTATTCATGAATTAGTTTCATTTATCAAAGTCGCATTTCATGTACATGTTTGTTCCATGTTCTCATCTACAATCCGCTGGATTGGACTCATGTATTGTGTTTCAACTCGAGTGAATACTCGGATCAAACCATTCTCGACTACTCATCCCGATATGAATTCTAGTTGATCAACTTATAGTTGATAACTAAGCCTCCTGATGACTTATCATATCTGACAACACTCTGTACTCGACAATAAAATTTTCAGGGACATTTTGACATAGGACAAGGAGAACTAGGGTGAGCATGCAAAGCAAATTATCATTACAGGTGCACACGTAATAGTAATTTGAGGTGCATGTAAGTCCTGGTGAAACATAGTGTGTGGATGAATGGTCCTAATCAGTGATTTACAGACTTAAGTTTCCACTATCTGTAGAGACTCTCATAACCCACTCAACGACTAGTTGGTATCGTTAAACTCGTTTAACAGCTGATAGACGCGACTATCAGGTTGAAAATGTTTACGAACACACTAGACTATCATTAATGAAACCCATCATTTTATCTCACTCATGTAAGAGTCTTAGTGAAATTAAGACTCTCATCCAAACGTGACAATAGAAACCAACTCGATTGAAACTCTAGTAGAAGCCCATGGTAAACCCATCGACTCCAAGTATGTAAGCGGAATTGGAAGAATTCCTTCCTGTTAACACGTTATTCCTTACACTCCAACAATAAATTCCAATTGACCCTAATGCATTATTCGGTGACTAATCATCAGATTCATTTGATTTATACCCCAGGGTATCAAACTCTGTAAACGGGCTTCTTCTTTCACAAAATGATCCATTTGTTCTAATGACATTAGAAAACAATGATTTCATTTAACTGATCATCAGTTGAACGCGAATACTTAAACAGACGTCCTATCCCTTGTACTCCTGATATCTATATCTCATTAAAATCTTTCCTACATGTGAACCTCTTAGCCTTTGTGTTGACCAATGCTTAACCCATAAGCGTGGGTCTCACTAGAAGTCTCATCGTGACCTCATAATCTTCTGCCGGTAAAGTCGTACACCAACTCAATTGGATATCTAGTACACTATAGAAGCAACTCAAAACCTTTAGAGATGTAAACTAAGATTGATTGGTCATAAGTTTGACATTGACCTCACGCCAATTACACTTGACAGATTTGACATAATTGTCGGTATGGATTGGTTATCTAAGAACCAAGCCAAGATTATCTGGCATAAAATAATTGTTCGCCTTCCTCTCCCGAGTAAAGAAACCCTTTGTGCCTAAGGCAAGAGGAGTGATGCAGTCATGAACATCATATCTTTCGTGAAAACATAGAAGTGCTTACGTAAAAGCCATCCTGCCATTATGGCTCTCATTGTCGAGCATCCATCTGAGGGAAAGAAGATCAACAACATTCCGATTGTTCATGATTATCCAGAAGTATTTCCCGAAGATATACCTAGTCTTCCACCTCACCGTCAAGTCGAATTTCAAATTGATCTAGCACCCGGAGCCGCACCAATTGCTCGGGCACCATATAGACTTGCACCCAGTAGGCTACCAGAACTATCCACACGACTGCCAAAGTTGTTGGATGAAGGCTTCATCTGACCTAGCTCATCGCCATGGAGAGCTCCAGTCCTATTCGCCAAGAAGAAAGACGGGACTTTTCGCATGCTAAACATGGTGACCATAAAAAAAAACCATTATCCTCTACCCCGCATCGATAATCTATTCGATCAACTCCAAGGATCAAGCTTCTATTCCAAGATAGATCTTAGATCCGGTTATCATCAACCGAGAGTCTGAGACGGAGACGCCTCAAAGACTGCATTCAGGACTAGGTACGGCCATTACGAGTTTAAGATCATGCCTTTCGGACTGACCAACGCACCCGCAGTGTTCATGGACCTCATGAACCGCGAAGATTCAACTGCTAGGACATGTAGTCAACGAGAAAGGAATACATGTCGATCTATCTAAAGTAGAAGCCATCAAGGATCAGACAACACCGATGACTCCAACAGAGGTGCGGCAACTTCTAGGATTGGATGGCTACTACCGTAAATTCATTGAGGAAACCTCAAAAGATTGCTCAACCTCTCACTACGCTAACTCAAAAAGGGTAAACCCTATAACTGGAGCGAAATTCAGAAATCCGCATTTCAACTGTTAAAATAGAAACTCTGTAGTGCACTTATCCTAGTTTTTCATGAAGGAACGGATGACTTCGTAGTGTATTACAATACCTCTATTCGAGGTCTTGGTTGTGTTCTAATGCAAGGAGAAAAAGTGATCGCATATGCTTCATGTCAACTAAAGATTCACGAGAAAAACTACACCACTCATGACCTAGAGTTGGGAGCCGTAGTTTTCGCACTTAAGATATGGATACACTACTTGTACGGTACCAAGTGCACCATCTACACCGATCACAAGAGTCTTCAGCACATCTTCGAGCAGGAAGAGTTAAACATGTGACAGCGTCGTTGGGTCGAGCTCTTGAATGATTATGACTGTGCGATCCGGTATCATCCGGGTGAAGCTAAAGTTGTAGTCGATGCCCTAAGTCGAAAGGAAACGAAACCCGAACGAGTTCGAGCATTACAGCTTACCATTCACCCTAGATTACCTGACAAAATCCGTAATGCTCAACTCGAAGCCCTCAAAGAGGAAAACCTACCACTGGAAGGCACACACGGTATGGAAGCACAACTCAAGGTCAAATCTGACGGTATTCGCTACTTCGTCGAGCGAATATGGGTTCCAGTATTCGGAAACTTAAGGGAACTAGTCATGGATGAGGCTCATAAATCTCGTTACTCTATTCATCCAGGTTTCGACAAGAAGTACCATGATCTAAAGGTGCTGTATTGGTGGCCAAAGATGAAGGCCGATATAGCCACCTATGTGAGCAAGTGCCTGACTTGCGCGAAAGTCAAAGTTGAATATCAAAAACCTTCCGGTCTTCTCCAACAACCAGAGATTCCCATGTGGAAATGGGAACAGATATCCATGAACTTTATCACAAAATTGCCACGAACTCCTACCGGATGTGATACCATTTGGGTAATTGTTGATCGTTTAACAAAGTCTGCTCACTTCTTGGCAATCAAAGAAACCGACAAAATGGACAAGCTTACTCGTATTTACTTGAAAGAAGTAGTCTCTCGGCACGGGGTGCCAATCTCTATCATTTCGGATCGTGATGCACGATTCACCTCTCGTTTCTGGCAATCGTTACATAAGGCTTTAGGCACGCGCCTAGATATGAGCACAGCATACCATCCTCAAACTGATGGCCAGGCAGAACGTACTATTCAAACTCTGGAGGACATGCTACGAGCTTGTGTTATTGATTTTGGTAACACTTGGGAGTCTCACCTACCGTTGGTGGAGATCTCCTACAACAACAGTTATCACACTAGCATCAAGGCAGCTCCATTTGAAGCACTTTATGGACGAAAATGTCGTTCTCCTATTTGTTGGGCCGAGGTTGGGGATAGTCAACTTACAGGTCCTGAACTCGTACTTGAAATTTTTGAGAAAATCGTTCAAATTAGAAACCATATGGCAGCAGCTCGTGATCGTCAAAAGAGCTATGCCGATAAGCGTCGTAAACCGTTAGAATTTCAAGTATGGGATATGGTCTTGTTAAAAGTTTCACCTTGGAAGGGTGTCATTCATTTTGGGAAACGAGGCAAACTAAATCCTCGTTATGTTGGACCATTCAAAATAATGAAGAGAATCGGACCAGTAGCGTATCAACTGGACTTGCCTGAAGGACTTAGTGGTGTACACAACGTCTTTCACATCTCAAATTTGAAGAAATGTCTAGCAGACGAGTCTCTCGCGGTTCCTCTTGAGGAACTACACATTGATGAACAGTTGCGTTTAATCGAAGAACCCATGCAAATTATGGATAGGGAAGTCAAAACGATAAAGCACTGTAAAAATCCCTATTATCAGAGTTCGTTGGAACTCGAAACGCGGACCGGAATTCACATGGGAGCGCGAGGATCAGATCATGCGTAAGTATCCTCACCTGTTCAAGCACTCCACGTCAAACTCCTAAGGTACTATTCAAATTTTCGGGACGAAAATTCTTTCAACTAAGGAATGATGTGACACCTTAGAAATTGTTTTAATTTTCGGGACAAAAGTTCTTTCAACTAGGGGATGATGTGACAATCCGAATTTTCAAGCATACTCGGTTAGACTTCCCGTTAAATTTTCTGTTAAAACCTAACCCCGTTAACTCAAATCTCTAACCCCATGGACTTATTCTGTCAATTCTTGATCTTGAACTTCAAGGACTAGTCATGTAAACACACAAAACTTGATGGTTGACTCTCAAAGTCAAAATCAATTCAAAATGGTCCTGTTGACTTTTATAAAGTCAAAATCATGATCCTTAATCCAAATTCAAGCTCCATAAACCATGTTCTGTTCCAATTCATAACCGAATTACACTTTAATGCAATGAACGATCGTTTATGAACAGTCTATCATCATCATTACATGAATTAAAACAAATTATGAACATTAACCATGTAACCGTCGACCTCAATGCCCATTATCAACCGAATTTGATTAATTCGTTTAGCATTCCTAAAGTTGAACTCTCACACACCTTAGTCGCATCCATTGGAACCTGTTGCACCATTCAATCTGGCCGAAGAAGCACAAGGAGTCGTCGGAGACCGAGCCGTCAAAGTCGGAATACGTATTAGCCGGACGCCATCAATCCACACTCCATTCTCGTAATTATTTACACTCCTAAATTCGTTTTCACACCTGTAATGAAAGCCCTAATCAAATTTGGATCCATAGTATGGAATTAAACACGAACCCGTATCTAGGGTTCATGTAATTTCGGTTTAGTCGAATCACCATTCGGACACCATCTCAATCCAATTAATTTACATGGATGGATTCGCAATCTCTCAATCATTAAAAACCCTATGAATCCAACCACGTTCATTATCAGATTCGTTAAAGTTAATTTCGCGTTCTAAAACTAGGGTTTCGACATTAAAGCAAGAAATAAACAATCATATACTCATAGATGTTACAATTAAACAACACCCCAGATTCACAATACCTTGATGATCAAAAGCCCTATAGTTCCTAGGTCAATTGTGATCGAAATTGATGGAACTCGGACTAGGTTTGGTTCGGTTCGCGAATGGAAGGAAGAACTCAGGGCTTTGAATGATTAAAACCAATTTGTTTCTGATCCTTGTGCGATTCCTTAGCCGGCCGAGATGGTTAAGACTTGTGGCTGTTGTGGGATAGACCCGGGTTCGAATCCCACAACTCACATTTATTTTTCTGAACAATTTTTAAATTACATTTCTAAATAAAATCATTTTCCACATTATTATATTAATATATTAACGGGTTTTAACCCCGAAAAACACCCGTAGGCTCGGGTTTGAAATTATAACTATTATTTAATGTATTTCCACTTTTAAAATAATATGTTTATATTAATTTCGACCCACCATTTTAGATAAAATAATATATTATTATTATTTTCAACCCGTGACTCCAATTATAAAAATATTTATATATTATTTTCGCCACGATCATAGACTCTACGAAACGTTTCAAATTAATTAAATAATATAATTATTTATATTATTATTTATGTTTATATCCTCGAATAAAAATAATATATTTATTATTTTTGCCACTTAAGCGATTTTCGTATATTTTTAGGAGTTAAAAAATAATATAATAAACTATATTATTTTCTTAGGCCATTGTTAAATGTTACAAACGTACAAATTTATTTATTAATTAATATTATTCGTAATTAGAGACGTTCGACACGAAATACTTTTATTTCAATTATTATATTAAAGAACCCCATTTCCTGTGGACACGTTCGTCTACTCATTGAGTCTTAGAATGTTTTAAGACGTTCTAATCTTCCGTGTCGTCGTCACAAATCCCATGTGCCCCTAATTGTTATGTTTATAATTTTAGGGCATACGTAAGCAATTCGCAGGCAGACTCTTGTGTTTCCTACTTGCATCCTTGTGAGATGCTATCTACCACTTGTACACAACTCAGGTGAGTTTCACGACCCCTTTTTACTTGTTTTAATATTGGGGGAGAAACATGCTTACACACAAACATATTTTACTTGTTTTCCTATTGAGGAGAAACAAACATGTACACAAACTATCATACTTTTACTTGTTTTCCCCGTGGGGGAGAAACAGGTACGCAGACAAACATTATGTTACATGTTTTTCCCGTTGGGGGAGAAAACATGACACAACTATTTTAGATTATTGTAATTCATATGTTATTACTGTTGAGGCTAAGCGTGGCACACTATCACACAAAGTCCTCATCATACATCGAACCGTTAATATGGATCTTAGCTAGGTAATGTTTAGTAGTACTACTGGGTTTGACAAATCACACCCGCGTTAGTCGTGCTAACTCGATTAGAGATCGAACAGGTGAAATGTTAGCCTACTCACATTTGCCAGAGTTGATAGACCTGGCAGGAGGCATATAAACACAAACAGTCAGCATCGGTTGCGAGCGCTTTAGTAAGACATGAGCATAGGATAGCTACCTATAGATATGCATATTGAATGTACATAATCTGGCAAACACTATCTTATTACTAACTTGAAACATGTGAACTCACCAACCTCGTGTTGACACTTTTTCTTACGTGTTTCTCAGGTCGCTTTAGCACAGGTTGCACACTTAGGACATGCATGGAGTCCTACTGTCATATCATTCATTTCAAACAGTTTTACTTATTTACATTAATTGACGCTTGTTGCATGTAATTACTTTTGATTTCCTATTAATGTTTACGCTTCCACATTTAACTCTGAACTTTTATGTTATGACATTTCAAGTCTCATATAGTGTCGTTTGATGTAACTAATGACTGATGTAACTAATGACTGAGATCCTGGTGTGTCACATTCCTAACGGTAAAACTCCGTTAGTGGATTTTGGGGGTGTGACAAAATGTGATAATATTTATTCATCAAAATTAAAAGCATCTGTTACAAGGAATAAAAGACAAAGTATTCATAACATGACTAAATTTAAGACTTATTAAAGCTAGGTCCATGGTCCTATGTGATCAAGTAGTCCTCAAACAGGTGCACCTGAAACATTGAGTAAATGTCAACTACAAGTAGTTGGTGAGAAACATAGGTTTTGACACCAAACAAAGTTAAGTGTAAGTTTACAATTCAATATGTTCAAAGCATATCTAAAGCATGAATGTGAAAACATACAAGGTTCCAAAGCGTACAATCAAACAGTGTAAATGGAAAACTGTAAGTACAATCCAACTGATTGTGTTTTGAAAAAATAGTAAGATGTATACGCAAAACCCACCAAGTTTTGTGTTAAATAATGAATCGGGTTCCCCTATAAATGATCATGTTAGGTACTACCTTAGGCCCGCCACGCAAGCTAATGATTATACTAAACATGAACACACGTATGGTCGTCAATTAGTTTAAGACATAAAACACATAGACATTAGCATGAGAATAATGGTATTGAATTTGTGTATGTAATGTATGTAAACATGTTCCACTTCGGGTATTTGTAAACAATAGTAAAGAGAAAGAGGGAGATGGACCTCACTTGTATTGAGATTTTTAATTAATCATTTAGTAATTAATTTATGTAATTATTTCAAAGATAATAAATAAAATTATGGAATGTAATAAGCTTTAAAATTGTGCATTTGGATTTATTTATAAAATAACTTATAAATAAATTATGAAATGAAAAGGTTTTAATTAATTTATTTTATATAAATAAAATGATTAATTAAGCTATTAATTAATGTAAATAAAATGGTTGGTTAATCAATTAATAAATGGTTAGTTAATCTATTAATTAATTCATTTTAAATGAATTATAAAAGACTAAATAGGTTTTAAATAGAATTAATTGAACTTTGTATAAAATAATTATTTAGGTATTTATAAGTTTAAAAGTATTTTTAAATAATTATTCACACTAAAATAATTATTTATAAGTTTGAAAGTATTTTAAAATGTCTAAACATTTAATTAAAATTTATGTAATAACATTTTTTTATAAATAACATAATAAATTTGTTTAAACAAATCATTTCCATTATGAATTTAAAATGTTTTATAACATGCTTTTATTTAAAATAAAATAAATAGACATTACTTTATAATTTCTGTTTTTATAAAACTTTCAGAATATATTTATAGAATTTATAAAATTTAAGTTAGAATTTTTAAACTTGAGATAATGTATTTAAAATACTAAAAGGAATTAATTCAAAAACAAATCGGGTGGCCGGGACTCGAACCCGCGTCCTTTCCGGGTCTCACACGCACATTCACACTAACCATCAGACCGGGGCATATGCCTTGGTCTGAAACCGATGCGATTTGATTTTAACATCCAAGCCCAAGTTATCATCTTCCCCAAATGTAAACTCGTAACCCTAGCTATCAAATTGACTCGGTTTTCTCAGACGATTTGGATCCGAACCATGGGGCTTTTGATCGTGAAATTAGGACGAGTTCAATGGCATTAAAATTACCTGGAATGGTTGCGTAATGGAAGTGAACGGCTGAGTGAAACAGGGACGAGTACTTCGGCTGAAAATCGAGCTCCAGGGGTGGATTCAAATGCGATTAGGGGTATCGGAAGCTTGTAATGTGTTTCGTACATGATTACAAGTCCCTATTTATAGTCAATTTACACTGCATTGATCGATCAATTAAATGATTGCGAGTGGAGGTTTCAGTTACGAGTTAGACATCAAGATTATCATAAAAATCCAATTAATCGTAGAGGGTGGGTCGTTTGATTGTCCTAAACGTGTTGCCGGTTATAGTTTTGCATGACAATATCTTAGTAGCGAGTTTGGGATTAAAGTGGCCGAAGCCGGGGGTTGCGGGTTTCGATCCTTTGACTGGTTTGGGGAGGGGAAGGTTTGGGATTTGGCAAAACAGGTCCCTCAGGTTTTAGATAGTTATTATTTTATGTACAAACTTCTTTTTAATTAGGATTAAAGTTTCAGAATTTACCATTTAAACCCTAAACTTTTATAAAACATAAAAATCCTTAAATTTTATAGTTTTTATAAAACCCAAATAATGTAAATGTTATATTTAAATGTTACAATTATATTTATATAATTTTTGCAAATTAAAATAGTTTTATTTCAATTAAAATCATTTACTTTGAAATTTTTAATAATGAAATTTTATGAACCCTAATTTTATAGGATTTATAATTTAGATTTTATAGGTTTGTATTTATATATATATATATATATATATATATAGAGGTTTAGAAATAACTTAGTATATATATATATATGTTCATTTCATAGAATAATGACAATTATTTATATAACTTTTTATATAAATACTTATATTTTTTTTTTGAATTTACAATGATTGCACCCAATGTATGTATGTGTGTATAATCATGAAATGTAACGGATAAATGTGGTACTTTCATAAATGCAAAACATGTAATTATGACATTACAAGTGCCGGAATAGTTAAAATAAAGGCTGAAATTTCCTAGGGATTACAATCCCCCTTAGTTTAATCAATTTCGTCCCTAAATTGATTAGGAAGAGGGTCCAGGAAATAGGTGTGGGTATTTAGCCTTCATTTGATCCTCACGTTTCCAAGTGAACTCTAGGCCATGTTTGGATTCCCACCAAGCTTTAACGATTGGAATACGACTTCGCTTGAGTTGCTTAACTTCTCGGTCCATAATCTCCACGGGTTTCTCCACGAAGTGCATTGATTCGTCAATGTGAACCTCGTCAAGCGGTATGTGGAGATTTTCGTCGGCTAAGCATTTCTTTAGGTTCGAGACATGAAATGTCCGATGAATGTTGCTGAGTCCTTCGAGTAAGTCCAGCTTGTAGGCTACCTTCCCAATCCGCTCAAGGATTTTCAAAGGACCAACGAATCTTGGTGCAAGTTTTCCCTTCTTTCCAAAACAGACCACGCCTTTCCAAAGGGATACCTTAAGAAGAACCAGATCGTCGACTTGAAATTCCAAATGTTTTCGGCGTTTGTCGGCATAGCTCTTTTGCCGACTCCTTGCTACTTGAAGGTTGTCACAGATTAACACGATCTTGTCGGAAGTCTCCTGAATAAGTTCAGGACCAGTGATTTGTGCTTCACCAATTTCAGTCCAACAGATAGGAGAGCGGCACTTCCAACCATAAAGTGCTTCGAAAGGAGCCATATCAATGCTCGTGTGGTAGCTGTTGTTATACGAGAACTCGACTAAGGGTAAATGTAAATCCCAATTTCCCTTGAAGTCAATGATACAGACTCTAAGCATATCTTCGAGGGTTTGAATCGTTCGTTTATATTGACCATCAGTTTGCGGATGGTAAGCCGTACTAAGATTCAGCTGAGTGCCCAAAGCTGATTGCAAAGATTGCTAGAAACGAGAAGTGAATCGTCCATCACGATCAGAAATAATATTGAGAGGTACCCCATGACGGCTAACTATTTCGTCAATATAGATTCGAGTCAATCTCTCGACTCGATAATCTTCACGAATGGGTAGGAACTGAGAAATTTTTTTTCAAACGGTCTATTATTACCCAAATACTGTCATGACCATGAGATGTATGCGGGAGATTGGTTATAAGGTCCATAGCAATACACTCCCATTTCCACATGGGAATCTTGGGTTGTTCAAGTAAGCCAGATGGACGCTGGTGCTCGGCCTTAACCTTCAAGCAAGTAAAGCATTTGGACACATATAGGGCAATGTCCTTTTTCATACCAGATCACCAGTATTGAGTATGAAGGTCCTTATACATTTTATCCGCACCGAGATGTACAGAATAACATTTCTTGTGAGCCTCGTTCATGATAAAGGTACGAAGATTGTCATGGTCCGGAATCCAGATACGGTTTAGGAAGTAGAGTAACCCATTAGGTTTGGTTTCAAGTTGGAGTTCAGCACCACATGACATTTCATTGTACATGTTTCCTTCAGTGACTGAAAGATGTTGTACCTCAAAGATGCGAGTTTGAATGTCATTCTGAATCTAAATGTTATGGATCTTGATAGAATCTTTACGACTAAGAGCATCGGCTACGACATTCGCCTTACTAGGATGGTAACGAATATCACAGTCGTAGTCGTTTAGGAGTTCAACCCAACGCCTTTGCCTCATGTTGAATTCTTTTTGATTGAAAATATGTTGGAGACTCTTATGGTCGTTGTAAACAACACACTTAGTACTATATAAGTATTGTCTCCAAATTTTGAGAGCAAATACGACCGCACCCAGCTCAAGATCGCGCGCCGTATAATTTTTCTCATGGATTTTGAGTTGTCAGGACGCATAAGCAATCGCTTTACCTCGTTGCATTAGAACACAACTAAGGCCTAAGTGGGAAGCGTCACAGTAAACGACAAAGTCCTTGGTTCCATCGGGAAGAGTCAAGATAGGATCCTCACACAACTTTTGCTTCACGGTTTGAAGGGCTTCCTCTTGTTTTGGTCCCCACTCGTAGGGCTTGCCTTTATGTGTTAAGGTTGTGAGTGGCACCACAATCTATGAAAAGTTTGATATGAAACGAAGATAATAGCCTGCTAAGCCAAGAAACGAGCAGACTTCAGTAGGGGTTTTTGGAGCTTTCCAGTTCTTCACTGCTTCAATCTTAGCGGGATCCACGTGAATACCCTTCTTGTTGACTATATGCCCTAAGAATTGGACTTCCTTTAGCCAAAATTCACACTTGGAGAACTTAGCGTATAATTGCGCCTTCTTCAAGAGATCCAAAACCAAACGCAAGTGTTCTTCGTGCTTCGCTTTTGTTTTGGAATAGATAAGAATATCGTCAATGAAGACGATCATGAACTTGTCTAAGTACGGTTTACACACGGGTTCATAAGATCCATGAATACGGTGGGTGCGTTGGTTAGTCCGAAGGGCATAACCATGAACTCGTAATGACCGTATCTTGTGCGAAAAGTTATTTTTGGGTTATCGGATTCAAGGAATCGCAACTAGTGATAACCAGAACGAAGATCGATCTTTGAGAAATAAGTCGAGCCTTGAAGTTGATCAAATAAATCATCAATTCTCGAAAGTGGGTGACGGTTCTTCACAGTAAGCTTGTTGAGTTCCCGGTAGTCGATGCACATCTGGAAAGAACCATCCTTCTTCTTGACAAATAAGACGGGTGCTCCCCAAGGAGAAACCCTGGACCGTATAAATCCTTTCTCAGAAAGTTCTCGAAGTTGGCTTGAAAGTTCTTGCATCTCTGATGGTGTAAGACGATAGGGTGACTTAGCCACGGGATTTGCTCCTGGCACTAGGTTAATACGAAATTCAACTTGACGTGCGGGAGGAAGACCCGGTAAGTCTTCGGGAAAAACTTCAGGAAAGTCTTTGATCACAGGGATCTCTTGGAGGTCTTTGTATTTGCCTTTCCGCTCCACAATATGTGCTAAGAATGCCACACATTTCTTCCGTAAGTAGTTCTGTGCAGTAGCGCAAGACATAAGCTTGAGTCCTTTCAACGGCTTCTCACCATAGACGTTCAAAATGTCGCCCGAGTCAAGAGAGATACGGATATACTTGTCAAAGCAGACGACTTCCGCATGATGCTTGTTCAGCCAATCCATGCCTACTACGATGTCGAAACCTCCAAGAGCCATAGGAATAAGATTAATCGAGAAGTCATGGTCGTTCAAGTTTAGGGTACAATCTTTAATAATGGTGTCACATGTAACAGAGTATCCATCCGCTACTAAAATATCAAAGGATCTGTCTAACTTAGTTCGACTCATAGCAAGTTGTGGTTCAAAATCAAAGGATACGAAACTCCTATCGGACCCAGTATCAAATAGGATAGACGCATATTGTTGATTAATTGGTTATGTACCGTTCACCACATCGTTGTTGGCTTGTGCCTCATTGGCATTTTTGTAGAAGGCACGTCCACGAGCTATGGGGTTTGCATTCCCTTGATTCACATTTCCCCGGTTCATGTTCCCCTGATTCATGTTTCCCTGAACCATGTTGCCTTGGTTCAGGTTGGCTTGGTTCATAATGACCAACCTAGGACAATGGTTTCTGAAATGATTTGGGTCACCACACTCATAACAAGCACGCCCCTGAGTGATAGCAGCATGAACATGAACAATAGGTGGACGGACTTGGTTAACTTGTGGAACACTACGGCAAAAGTTAGCCGCATGCCCATAACGTCCACAACTGGTACATAAACAACATGGCATGTTGGTAGTATGATGGCGTTGAAAAGTGTTGCACAAAGGTAGAGTCCCCACATATGGCTTCTTGTTAGGGTTGAAGGCAGTAGGGGCTACTCGGGCTAGAGGAGCTACAGGAGTGATAATAGCAAAATTCTTGCACTCTCGCTTCTTATTATTGAAGGAAGACTCAGCCTTGGTTTCCTTGGTGGGTTCGGTAGTAGTTTTCTCAAGGGTTTTCTTGGCACCCTTCTTGGACAAGCTTCCTTCCATCACATGATTATCCGTTAGAGTAGCAACAAGTCGGATTGCTTCACCGAGAGTGGCTAGATTGCTACTCAAAACAGTATCCTGAATTTGCATGGGGAGACCATTGATGTATTTCTCAATGGATCGGGAGAGAGGAGTGACCATATGAGGCACCAAGAGGCTAAGCTCATGGAAATGGGTGGTGTAGGCAAGGCTTTCACCACTATCTTGTTTGAGATCCTAGAACTCTGCTTCTAGCTTCTTGACCTCATTACGGGGACAAAACTCATATGTCATGAGTATCTTGACATCAGCCCAAGGTAGAGCTAGTGCAACCTCAATCCCACGATTACGCTTTTCCCCGTTCCACCAGGTGATTGCCCTCTTCTAGAAAACAATAGTACCATAACGAACCTTTAGGTTCTCGGGGCAGTCGAAAATGATGAAGGTTCCCTCAATGCCTTCGAACCATTAGAGAAGACTAGTGGCTCCTTCGTTCTTGTAGTACTTGGTGGGGTTGAAGGAATTAAAGTGTTTGAACGTGCAAAGGGGATTCCTTGGAGCTGCATTTTGGTTTAGTTGATTGAACACAGTTGGTAGAATCGTAGCCATTTGCTGGATGATCCTGTCAGTGAGGTTGTTCCTACGTTGATGACGGGGAGGCATTCTACAAAAGGGATGAATAGGAAATTCATAAGATATGAATCATGTATAAGAGTTTGCAATAAAAGCATAAGGTATTTAATCAAACATGGATGGTACCCATTCAGTTAACAAATGGATACATTAACTTATCAAAGTATTTTAAGTTCACCTAATGTCCGAGAAGTCGTGCTTTAGCCTATAAGTGGACACTCATCCCAAGAATTCACAGGAAAGCATAACTAGTCCATCGGTTGATTTGGATTTATATGAAATGCTTTCCTAGACAGAATTTCCCAGAATACAGGCAACCACCCTTTCGGATTGCACAAGTCCTTATTCATTAGTTAGAACCTACATACTTTTGATGAGAGTTTCATTTGGATTAGACCCTTAGGTCTAAGAGTATGTTTCATGTAGTCCCTTGAAGTTGTTGTGTGTGTATTTGCACCACGTAGATAGAAATAGATAGGTGTAGATGGGTATAGGTAAGTGAATTAAGTATAGAGTGGAAATCCTAATAAGAGACACGAGTTAAACTCATGTTTGGGACTCCTAGGCTATAGTCTAGGTCATGTGTGTCTAATAACCTAATTCACTGTAACCATGGCTCTGATACCAATCTGTCACACCCGGCCGGCGGCGGATTACGTCGGGGCTGACGCGGTTGTTCATAAGCACATGATTATCTATTAAATGTGATAATATTTATTCATCAAAATTAAAAGCATATGTTACATGGAATAAAAGACAAAGTATTCATAACATGACTGGATTTAAGACTTATTAAAGCTAGGTCCATGGTCCTATGTGATCAAGCAGTCCTCAAACAGGTGCAGCTGAAACATGTAAGTAAATGTCAACTACAAGTAGTTGGTGAGAAACATAGGCTTTGACACCAAACAAAGTGAAGTGTAAGTTTACAATTCAATACGTTCAAAGCATGAATGTGAAAACATACAAGGTTCCAAAGTGTTGAAGCACTTTTGTGTGACAAACACTCTGGATAGAGTCTTAGTTTATGTACTTTCTTGGTATGTATTTGTCTTTGTTTGTAAGCGTCTATATGTATTAGTTATCGAGTTGTATTTACTAATGCATGTTGATAGTTTCTTAATTCTCTAAGTGTTTTGCGCACTTAGTATGTGCGCAGGAATTAGTTCATGCGTACTTAGCAAGTACGCAAGAATACTCTACGTACTTGCTAAGTACGCATGAGCAATTTTACTTGCGCACTTGTGAAATACAGAAGTTAAGTACGCAGAGTACGCAGACATTGTGCACTCAGTATTTTCTCTCTGTAACCTTCAAGTGTATATAATAGACGAAACTTTAAAGTGATTCTCTTGTCGATTTACTTTGTGTTGTTTGATTCTCCACCTAGTCACGGGTATTCCGCACACGGTCCGACTAGCCAACGTACTTGCATGTGATGATCCGTGACACCCAAGGGACCTACAAGTGGTATCAGAGCATTGCTCTTGATTTCGAATGTTGTAAGTGTGTTTGGAGTATTTTCTACACATTCTACAGTGTTTTGGCAACCAAAAGTGGGTGTTTTTATTGATTTTTGTGATAAATTAGGGGTAGCTCTTGAGCACTAATTTAGAAGCAAGAATCACTCAAAAACCGACTTTTGTTGTGTATTTGAGTGTTTTGAGCATCAAAGATTGGTTAGAAACGAGTTTCTGACCCTTTGGCTCATTTTGTTTGGTCAATTTTTCGATTTCTACCATCTCCGGTGAGTTTCCAGTGACCGGAAAAAGTTGGTGAGAGTTGGTGAAAAGGTGATTTGCGTACTTACCTTATTTGGAAACAAGTACAGTCTTGCTGCGTACTTACCAAGTACGCAAGATCAATCTTGGTGCGTACTTAAGTTATTTCCTGCGTACTTATTATTTACTCCTGCGTATTTATCAAGTACGCAAGAGCAAATCCTAACTACGCAAGACTACTTCTTTAAGTGCGCAAGGCAAGTTACAAGTGCGCAGGTTTCTTTGACTTTTCTGAAATTTGACTAAGTGTTCACCATGTCAAATCTTCAGAACCTCGGTAACCTTCTGAACTATGACAACGAGATCGGAACCCCTCAGAAACCGCCAAAGCTGCTTAATGTAAATAATTATTCAAACTGGAAAGCACGCTTTGAGCATTATATTTCTTATACCGATTCTTCGTTATGGATACCCATTCTAGAGGGCTATAAGCATCCCACATACATTTTCCTTGATAACGAAGTTCCCAAGCCTATCTCTAAACTTAAAGAAGAAGAAAAGAAAGTTTATGATAGAGAGAAGAAGGCACACAGATCTATCACTATGGCCTTAACTAGGGAATTATTCCACAGCTTCAGAGGATACGATAACTCCAAGGATCTCTGGAAGGCGTTACAGAAGAGATTCGAGGGCAATAGTGACATCAAGAAAAGTAAACGGGATCTTCTTAGAAAGTAGTATGAGTGCTTCAAATTTCTGGAGAACGAATCCATAGATGAACTCATCTCAAGATTCTATCATCTGCAGACTGAGTTGAAAGCTTTTGATCTCACTTATCCAAATGAGGAATTAGTTGAAAACTTTCTGGATGCTTTGCCACCCAAATTTGAGATGTATACTACCCTGATGAGAGAGAATTCTAAGTTTTATGAGATGACAATTGATGAGGCATTTGGAAAGGTTCAAGCACATAACATGAACGTAAAAAGAAAGGAGAGCTAAGGAAGACCTCAAATACAAGACCCTTCTATGTATTATGGGACGTCTTCTACAACCAAGTCATCGGGCTCTGGAATTGCCCTTTTCTCAGGAAACTCTCATGAGGAAGAAACTGTAAAGGCTTGTGGTGGTCATGCGTATTATGCAGCATCTGGTTCTGGTTCTGGATCTCATCACTAGAATCCCTCAAGAAATCTTTCTCCCACATCTTCAGCTAACCAATCAGCAATAGCCAAGATAGCTGAAGATCATGTGGCTTTATTCTCATCATGCGTGCTTGCCTATGAGAACTTCATTGGCGGCAAGCTAACGGATCATGAAACCATCGAAGAAGACTTCAATCAGGTGGATCCGGATGATATGGATATTCAATGGAATATGACCATGATCTTGAGGAGGGCCAAGCGTTTCTTGAACAGAACTGGCCGAAAGTTCATTGCTGGGCATTCAAATGCTAAGGTTGGTTTTGACAAATCCAAGGCAAAGTGCTACAAGTGTCTGAACTTTGGACACTTTGCTCGTGAATGTCAAAAGGGCATATGTGCGACAAGGAGTACTCAGTGATGTTTGACAAGACTGAATGCTTGATACTCAAACCTGGTTTTGAGGTTCCTGAAGACTGGATTCTGATGAGAGTGCCAAGGACAAATGACACCTATCATATTGATATGAACGTGGCAACAACCACCTCATCAGTTGCTACCTGTTTGCTTACCAAAGCGACAGAGCTTGACTCTATCTTGTGGCAAGAATAATTTGATGGAACTTTTCTGTCTCAAGAAGGGGATCCGTCACAAATTTAGTCCCCCGTACACACCTCAGAAGAATGGAGTCGCATAACGGAAGAACAGAACCTTGATTTTGACTGCAAGGACAATGCTGTCAGATGCAAAGCTTCCTGTCACTTTCTGGGCAGAAGCAATTAATACAGCTTGTCACGTCTTGAACAGAGTTCTTGTTGTGAAGAGGCACAACAAGACTTGTTATGAGTTGATCAACAATTGACCTCCCAATCTTGACTATCTAGTTCCTTTTGGTAGTCCATGTTCCTTATTGCTACAATACAAAGACCGCAAGTCTAAGTTTCATGCAAAAGCGGTGGAAGGCATCTTCTTAGGATATGTTGCCAACTCGCCTTGCAAGAGAGTGTACAATATAGGAACTCGTACTGTCGAGGAATGGTTTGAAGTGGATTGTAGTAAACACAACATTCCACCAGAACCAACTGGTCCAACTTGGGGTTTTGATTATGATGCGCTATTCAAATCTTTCAATCTTCCAGATTTGTCTGCAAATGATGCGGCAAATGTATATGAATTATTTGGTGGCGGTGATGACTCCAGTTTCTCAACTCATGTTACTGTACCGATTGTAACTCCTGATTCCTATGTTGCATCTGCATCTGGAGCTCATGACAGTGATAACAGCGAAGATGTTCATGTTGACGGAAATGATGCTCAAGCTAATCCTAACACTCATGTAGGAAATGAAGCTCCAACTAATCCAATCAACATTGAATCTTCTTCTTCTGGAACACAGGACATGGGGGAGTTAAGCACGAACCTCGATTCAGAAATTCAGGAACCGAATGTACCAGAGATGAGAGTGCATAAGAATCATCCAATGGACAACATTATTGGTGATCCTCATGCCGGTGTTCAAACTCGTCATCGAACCATTGCTGAGAAGACTAGTCTCTACTGTGAGATACTTGACACGGGTGTCATGGAAACATGTCTGCATGCTGCATTCGTGTCCTAGTTAGAGTCGAAGAATGTGAAAGAGGCTCTCGCTGACAACTGCTGGATTGAGGCAATGCAAGAAGAACTATCTCAATTCCAAAAGTTGCATATGTGTGATTTGGTTGACTTGCCAAGGGGCGTACAACCAATTGGCACCAGATGGGTGTTCAAATAAAAGACGGATGATCGTCATGTTGTGGTGAAGAACAAAGCAAGGTTGGTTGTTTAGGGTTTTTATCAACAAGAGGGCTTGGATTACACAAAAGTATATGCCCCCGGTTTCTAGACTTGAGGCCATTCGACTGTTTCTGGCTTATGCCTCATATGTTGGCTTCAAGGTCTACCAACTTAATATGAAGAGTGCTTTCCTATATGGAAAAGTTCATGAAGAGGTCTATGTCACTCAACCTCCCGGCTTTGAAGATCCGCATAATATCAGTAAAGTGTATAAGCTCGACAAAGCACTTTATGGTCTTCATCAAGCACCTAGGGCATGGTATGAGACATTATCTAAACATCTACTGTCTAATGGTTTTGACCGTGGACAGATTGACTCGACCCTCTTCATACGGAAAGCAGGAGGTGATATTCTTCTTGTACAAGTGTACGTGGATGACATTATCTTTGGGTCTACAAATGAAGAGATGTGTAGAGAATTCGAACAGGTGATGAAGTCCAAGTTTAAAATGAGTAACATGGGTGAATTGTCATTCTTCCTAGGTCTGCAAGTCAGTCAAAGAGAGGATGACATTTATCTGCATCAAACAAAGTATGTGCAGGACATCTTATCGAAATACAAGATGAATGATAGCAGTACTTATGGCACACCTATCCCCGTCAATCATGGTCTGCATCCTGACAAAGATAGAAAGGATGTAGATTGCAAATTTTATCATGGGATGATCGGATCTCTTATGTATCTCACAGCTTCACGGCCAGATATAATGTTTGCTGTATGCTTGTGCTCAAGGTTTCAGTCACAACCGAAGGAGTCCCATATGATAGCTGTAAAGAGGATTTTCAGATACTTAAAAGGGAAACCCCGATTGGGTGTTTGGTACTCTAAGAAGCATTCATTTGACTTCAAAGCCTACACTGATTCAGATTATGGCGTTTGTAACCTTGATAGAAAGTCAACTTCTGGTGGATGTCAATTCTTGGGAAACAGACTGGTTTCCTGGCAGTGTAAGAAGTAGTCAACGGTTTCTGTCTCAACACGTGAAGCAGAATACATTGCTGCAGCTAGCGATTGTTCTCAAATATTATGGATTCAGCAGCAATTGAGAAACTACGGCTTGAACTTCACTGGAACGCATCTGTTCATTGACAACAATGCCACAATTTCCATCACAAATAACCCGGTGAAACATTCCAAAACTAAACGTATTGAAATTCGCCATCATTTCATCCGTGATTGTGCTGAAAAGCATCATATTGAACTTGTAAAGGTTCACACGGATGACAACCTTGCTGATCTTTTCACTAAGGCGTTTGACCGATCCCGTTTTGAGCATCTTGTCAACTTGATAGGAATGTTTAATACTGAGTGAAAACTTGTTTTTCTTAAATCAATTCAATTCATGAAAGTTAAATTTTATTTCTTTTAAGTTTTCTGTATAGTTCTTTTAATTTTCAAATATTTTATAAAAATTCAAACAAAATAGAAAACGGAGAAAAATTTCAAAGTTATGTTGAGAAAAGTGAAAATGATTGTACATCAGAAATGATCTAAACGCCTTAGACTGCTCATATGGGAAATGATTGCGTCATGCTTTCTTGATTGATTAAATTGTCATGTTTTTAATCTGCTTATTTACAAGTAATTTGAATTGTCAGTAGGCTATAGGTGTCTTTGAATCACTAGTAGTGTGGAAACTAAATCTAGACTACAACTGTGATTTGAACCCATGTTTGATAGTGTGTGTGCGTAATAGAATGCAAAAGATCATTATCAAATAAAGGATGTTAGATTTTGGCAATAATTTTCTTCTGAGATCAGTTTCGGGTTATGTCTTTAGCATAATTAATGCGATTCATCTCACTGCCCATACTCACAAGTATGCAATGAGAGATTGAATCAAGACATGTCTCTACATCAACCGTTGAGCATGTATTCACCCTTGAATCACTCCTGGTTCATTGAATTCAAATCCAGATAAAAGTTGGATTCCCTAACCTTAATATTCAAACACCATATTCATTATCCTGAATCATCATACCGATATTCAATGAAGAAATCAAATGAAACCAAGACAAATGAATCACTCGATTCTGAATCTTATGATTCCTGATAATCCTTATGGATTCTGCTTCATTTTTCCTGTGCTAATTGATGTAGCCTCATTCTGGAAATTTAGAAAATCATTGGGAATATCTTCGATGCCTTGAGATAGTGCAATTACATTACTGTAGCATATCAGTGGGGTACACGTTGTATATCTTACAATTAATACCTTAACACACAAGAACGTGATATAAAGATGCTTATGGTTTCAAATCTTATAATATTGCTAACTTGAATTACTTGTTTATGTGCTTATTATGTATGAATAAACTGTAATTCATGACATGATCCCATATTCTATGACGTTTATCTTGTATCATTTTTGCTATAGTTTAGCCTGATAAGATCCTCTGCTCGTGTCTTTGAACAAAAATAGTGTGTGTATATACGTGTATATTTCTATCTAGAAAAGATCAAAAAGATTTTAAGTTTGTGTTGTGTTCTATTTTAATCAGAAAAGCTAAAAATATTTTTGTTTAACCTTCTTGAATTGAATTTGAATCCTCTTGATTGAATGCTTTTATCTTTTTCGTTATTTGACTTGAAATCTTCATAATTTGAGTTGAAAGTTTGAGCACACAAGGGTCTCTGCGTAGTTGATAAATGCGCATGAGGTAAACCCTGCGTACTTAACAAGTACGCAAGACTTAAGTCATGCGTACTTAGTAAGTACGCAGGAGTTAAGTCCAGCACACTTAGCAAGTACACAAGACCAATTTGTGTTGAGTGTATATACAGGACTTAGAATTTTCTTTGAGTTTATCTCATTCAAAATTCAAACGTCTGTCTATTACCTCTGCCCATTTTTTCCTCAAAATCTTCGAGTGTTCCTAACCGGTTTTTCATCCCGATTCTAGTTCCATCATCGTATTAACATCATTTGGTGAGAATCTTAGGACATTTCATCCATGAAATCGTAACTTTCAGACCGATTTAGAATTTGAAAATTTAGGGTTTGAATCTTGTTTTTTGACAAAGTTTTGGTTGTTTTGGTAACACATTATCATCAAAACTTGTTTAGAATCATCAAACGAACCTTATTTAGTACTTAATCGTCCATAAAGATTCTTGATTTTGTCAATGTTTACTGTCTGACCGCCGGTTCATATGGATCGTTTTTAGGTCAAAATTTGACAAGGATAGCAGTTCATTGATGTTGATATTGGTTCCATAGGTCTTAATCACGGATTTCGACCTTGTGGTGACCATAATCCACATCAATGTTGATCATCAGTTGAAAATTGGATTTCTGAAAATTTGACTAAGTGCATTGCTTGCGCACTTAACAAGTACGCAAGAAGTAATTCCTGCGTACTTGTTAAGTACGCAAGAACAAATCCCTGCGTACTTGCTAAGTACGCAGGACCAACACTTGTGAAATTTTTCTAAGTCTGAAATTCAGTTTAGTGAGTAACTGCTATACTTAGTCATGTGTATTCAATTCCAATGAATCTTCTTGTTCTTATTATGTTTTCTGTGTGTTTTTGCAGTGATGGCTCGTGCCTTTACCAGTGAGTTCAACCTCCTAGCACATACAGAACTGGAATGGAAGGGTACTGCTCTACAATACCGAGAGATAGTTGACTTCTTGAACCGTTCAAGGATCAGCTATGCTATATCAGCAAACCCAATAGAATCAAGACCGTACCTGGAGCAGTTCTGGGAGACAGCAGAACATGACTGCACGGTAACCCCTAATGTTATACGGGCTACTGTGGCGGGTCATGATATTGCTCTTTCTGAGGACACCATTCGACGGGTCTTACAGTTCCGAGATCTCGCCACCGACCCAACTGCCTATCCTGATTACTTTGTGGATGGATGTCGGAGGCAGCGTATGGGATACGTCGGTGTACGGGATTACTCGTTATACAAGAAGATGTGGGTGCTAGATCAATGGACGTACTTTGCCCACGTGATGATCATGTGCATCTCTTCCAGGAAAGCGGGGAAGGATGCTATGGGACATGATCTTGTAGCAGCCATGGTTGGCTTGTCTCTCCACAGGGGTTATAACTTCTCAAGATACATCTTCAAATCCTTAAGTGATCAGATCAATACAGCTGAGAGGTTTAGATTCCTATTATATCCTAGATTTGTGCAACTACTGATTGATGATGCGTTGCCCAATCTACCTGCTACTGGGGAGAGATTGCAAGTAAAACGGGTGGACAAGAGGATGTTTGCATAATTCTTAAAGCCAGGCAGTGTAGAACCTACCCCTGAGCACACCGCACTCTTTGGCCACCTGATAAATGACGCGTATGTGGCACCAGATGATTGGAGATGGTTTAGTCATGACTCTGAGCCTAAAATCAGTGAACATTCTGACGAGCAACAAGAAGAGGAGGACGTTGAAAGTGTGGATGAATCGTCTGAAGGAGGAGACGAAGAAGCAGGTAATGATGGTGCTGAAGGATCTGACTCCGAAGATACAGAGTCTGATTCATCTGATTCTGATGATGCCCCATCACAGGCACACCCGAGAAGATTGACAAAGGTGACACATCCTGAGTCATCTTCTAAGAGAAAGCGACAGTCGACGAGCAGTGAATACGAGCCAGATTATGACTCTGAAGCTGCTATACAAAGACAAAGACGTGAAAGTATCAACAAAAAATAGGGGGATAGGCAGCAACAAGCTATTCCTAGTGAGGTAGAGGATAGTGCTCAGAGGCAAGTACAAGTATCGGCTGCGCGTACTGATTCAGCTTCGACCCCACCTTCACAATAGCTGTACCGGCGACAGCGGAGAAGGCCACAAGTAACACTTGATGTGGCGGTCACTTCTATCACAGAGGAGGTTCCTGTGATAGTGACCCTCCCTGTACCATCTGTCCATGTGGCGGTGACAACTTCGATTCTTACAGAGTCAGTCACCATCACACCTTCCATCACTCCTACAACCATCATCCCATCCACAATCCCTACTCCCACCACTGAACCTATCAGTCAACCCTACAACTATGGAGACTTTACTCAGGGGTTTGACTTTGATACGATCTTCTCATCCCCACTTCATATTGCTGAAGTGTCCACATCGAGGAATCCTGATCCAAATGATGCAAGGATAGATACCTTGGAAGCCCAAGTTGTTGCTCTACTAGAAACTGTTCGGAAATCAAGGGAGGAATCTAAGGCTCAACAGGCTCAGATAAATTCGTTGGTGGACAAGGTTACTATTTTGAGAAGCCAGAGGGCTGGGACGCAAGAGAGTCTATCAAATGTGATGGCCTAGAACAAACTACTAATCAAAACAAACAATATGATTCTGGGTCATAGGTCGTCTCTAGAGCTTCGGTTTGATATGCAGCGAAAAGAACGTGAAATGATGGTAAAGTTAGTAACTGACCTGACCGAGAAGCTTGCTGCTCAGGGGAGAGAAAGATAAATAGAAAGAGAAGACATCTAAACCTACCAGTGATGAGCCTTGTCATCCTGTTGAACTGACAAAGGATGATGACAAAGACAAGGATCCTGAAGTCGGTCCTAGTGGAAATGAGCATCAAGCTTTGGTGATAGTGCCCATTTCTGCGATTCCAATGGCTGAAGGGGAGTCGACTCATCAGGAAGGTGGTAATACTTCCGGTGGTGATAAAGGAACGTCAGTGGCTGATGTTTTGAAAGATCTATCCGACGATGTGATCTTATTCTTAGAGCCTGACTATTCCAAAGAAGCACAGATCGAGGCTCTCTATAATCTTGAAGAAGGAGAGATCGACTCTGGTGATGATTTGGATGAAGATGATGATGATGTAGGTATCGAAGTTCCCAAGGGCGACGGGGAAGGAGAGTATGAGTTTGAAGATGGAGAGATCTTCGAAGTTCCATCCTTTGAATCTCAGCTCGAAACAGGTTCAGTCGAGACTGCTAGTAATGTTGAATAATCGACTGAACCCTCCCCTGCCGACCTTACACCTGTGGATCCAGAGGCACCGAAAAACAAAGATATGCCTGCTAGTTCATCAAAGGATCCTGCTCCTGTCTGGCAAAAGACTTCTATCATAGACAAACACGGAGCAACAGGAATGATCTTAGATGTAAGGTTCGAGGAGGATAAGCAGTTGTTTGCAATCAAGCGAGCTGGGGGGGTTCAATACTTGAAACCAACCAGCGAAGCTTTTAACACCTTACCTAGATACGACCTCGTGAACCTAGAAAAATGAGATGTTTAAGCCTCAAGTGACCAAGCGAGTCAAGGACAAGAACGCTAGACATCCTGTGACTAAGAAATGCTTAAAGAAACTGGTATACAAGCCAGTGCTGTGTGAAACCAAGATTCCCCTGAGCAAGTTATCTCAGGATATCCTCGGTAACATATGGTACTGGTACGTAGATCTTGAAATGGGCGAGGCAGTGGTGATAGGAAAGGTGTGGTCAGATAGTGGAAGCTTAGTGCCAAGGGAACTGATCAGAGTATTTGATGAAGTCTGCTTCATAAACTTCTCTGTGAAAGATCTAGAGGCACTGGCTGACAGGTACTGCATGCATACGGACGAATGGACAAAGTTCCTTGCTTCTAAATACGACAAGGTGATCAAGTTTTGCCTTGACTACAAGAAGAAGATGGAAGCTAAAAATGCAGAGCTGTGAAGACCGAAGACGATTCAGAGCTGTTGTCAAGGGGGAGTTTGTTGAAGCACTTTTGTGTGACAAACACTCTAGATAGAGTCTTAGTTTATGTACTTTCTTTGTATGTATTTGTCTTTGTTTGTAAGCGTCTGTATGTATTAGTTATCGAGTTGTATTTACTAATGCATGTTGATAGTTGCTTAATTATCTAAGTGTTTTGCGCACTTAGTATGTGCGCAGGAATTAGTTCCTGCGTAATTAGCAAGTACGTAAGAATACTCTGCGTACTTGCTAAGTACGCATGAGCAATTTTCCTTTCGCACTTGCTAAGTACGCAAAGATCAGGTCTTGTATAAATAGGATAGGTTGACAGAAGTTAAGTACGCAGACATTGTGCACTCAGTATTTTCTCTCTGTAACCTTCAAGTGTTTATAATAGACGAAAGTTTAAAGTGATTATCTTGTTAGTTTACTTTGTGTTGTTTGATTCTCCACCCAGTCACGGGTATTTCGCACCAGGTCCGACTAGCCAATGCACTTACATGTGACGATCCGTGACACCCGAGGGACCTACACAAAGCGTACAATCAAACCGTGTAAATGGAAAACGGTAAGTACAATCTAACTGATTGTGTTTTAGAAATAGTAATAAGATGTATACACAAAACTTGCCAAGGTTTGTGTTAAGTAATGAATCGGGTTCCCCTATAAATGATCATGTTAGGTACTACCTTAGGCCTGCCTCGCAAGTTAATGATTGTACTAAACATGAACACACGTATGGTCGCCAAGTAGTTTAAGACATAAAGCACCTAGACATTAGCATGAGAACAATGATATTGAACTTGTGTATGTAATGTATGTAAACATGTTCCACCCCGAGTATTTGTAAACAATAGTAAAGAGAAAGTGGGATATGGAACTCACTTGTATTGAAGCTAGAAGTGATAGGATTTGGTAAGATGAATAGGTCTTGTGAGGATTCCTCACAACACACATACATAGATAATGGTATTCTAAGTTTAAAGTATGATAAATAAGATAATAAAATTCTAAGATTTTAGGGTTTTGTAGGGTTTGGAATTGGATATGGACTTGTATGGTTATTTTGTAGGAAAATATAAGTTCTTGACTTACTATTGAAATAATGGTAATAAATGTAGTTTGTTAAATTAATTTAATTAAGATTTTTAATCAATCATTTACTAATTAATTTATGTAATTATTCCAAATATAATAAATAAAATTATGGAATGTAATAAGCTTTAATATTGTGCATTTGGATTTATTTTTAAAATAACTTATAAATAAATTATGAAATAAAAAAGGTTTAATTAATTTATTTTTTGTAAATAAAATGATTAATTAAGCTATTAATTAATGTACATAAAATGGTTGGTTAATCTATTAATAAATGTAAACAAATGGTTAGTTAATTTATTAATTAATTCATTTTAAATGAATTATAAAATACTAAATAGGTTTTAAATAGAATTAATTAAACTTTGTATAAAATAATTATTTAAAATATATATTTAGGTATTTATAAGTTTAAAAGTATTTTTAAATAATTATTCACACTAAAATAATTATTTATAAGTTTGACAATATTTTAAAATGTCTAAACATTTAATAAAAGTTTGTGTAATAACATTTTTTTATAAATAACATAATAAATTTGTTTAAACAAATCATTTTCATTATGAATTTAAAATGCTTTATGACATGCTTTTATTTAAAATAAAATAAATAGACATTACTTTATAATTTCTGTTTTTATAAAACTTTCAAAATATATTTATAGAATTTATAAAATTTAAGTTGGAATTTTTAAACTTGAGATAATGTATTTAGAATACTAAAAGGAATTAATTCAAAAAAAAACGGGTGGCCGGGACTCGAACCCGCGCCCTTTCCGGGTCACACATGCACATACACACCAACCATCAGACTAGGGCTTATGCCTTGGTCTGAACCCGATGCGATTTGATTTTAACATCCAAGCCTAATTTATCATCTTCCCCAAATGTAAACTCGTAACCCTAGCCATCAAATTGACTCGGTTTTCTTAGACGATTTGGATCCGAACCATGGGGCTTTTGATCATGAGACTGAGACGAGTTCAATGGCATTAAAATTACCTGGAATGGTTGTGTAATGGAAGTGAACGGCTGAGTGAAACAGGGACGAGTACGTCGGCTGAAAATCGTAGTCAATTTACACTGCATTGATCGATCAATTAAATGATTGCGAGTGGAGGTTTCGGTTACGAGTTAGACATCAAGATCATCATAAAAATCCAATTAATCGTATAGGGTGGGTCGTTTGATTGTCCTAAACGTGTTGTTGGTTATAGTTTTGCATGACAATATCTCAGTAGCGAGTTTGGGATTAAAGTGGCCGAAGCCTGGGGTTGCGGGTTTCGATCCTGTGACTGGTTTGGGGAGGGGAAGGTTTGGGATTTGGCAAAACAGGTTCCTCAGGTTTTAGATAGTGATTATTTTATGTACAAACTTGTTTTTAATTAGGATTAAAGTTTCAGAATTTACCATTTAAACCCTAAACTTTTATAAAACATAAAAATCATTAACTTTTATAGTTTTTATAAAACCCAAATAATGTAAATGTTATATTTAAATGTTACAATTATATTTATACAATTTTTGCAAATTAAAAAAATTTTATTTACATTAAAATCATTTACTTTGAAATTTTATGAACCCTAATTTTATAGGATTTATAATTTAGTTTTTATAGGTTTGTATTTATAAATTTGTATACATATATATACAGGTTTAGAAATAACTTAGCATATATATATATATATATATATATATATGTTCATTTCATAGAACAATGACAATTATTTATATAACTCTTTATATAAATTTTTTTTTTTTTTTTTGAATTTGCAATAATTGCACCCAATGTATGTATGTGTGTATAATCATGAAATGTAATGGATAAATGATGTGTGAATTTTGATGTAGTTAAATAATATATAATAATATTTTGAGATTATGGTTTCACGATATCATGTTTTAAATTTATAAAATGATAATTACTTTAACTTAAAAACACACACAATAGGCAAGTGTACCTATCGAAGCGTAATATAGTTTAGGTAAGAACCAAGCATCGAACCAATGGACATGGTTGAATTCCAATACTCAACTTTTGTTAACGTTTAGCCGGTTTAATTAGTGAGTGAGTTTTGTGTGCTTGTGGAACAGGAAAGTAAATGATAGAAAAGTAAATGGCGGTAATGTAAATAGCAGAAAAGTAAAATGTGCGTTAAGTGTGTAACAGAAATGTAACGAACAGAATAGTAAATAACAGGAAAGTAATATGTCGGGAATGATCAGGTTATGAATAGTATTGCTTTGGGTTTCGAATCCGTTTGGTATGTGATAATGTTAAGTTGACTAATCCAGTGATATCACTACTACAAATGGGTGACTCAGGTCACCGCTAGAGCCTCGTCCTCATGACATTTGATTTGCAATCTTAAAAGCTTTAACAAGTGGTAGTGCCTCCCGTTAAGGACAACAATTACCCTCAACCCTTCAAATGGTCATCTCCGGGTTGTCTTAAGACATCGAACGTGAAATGCTTTGTATTAGAATTAAATAGGTGATTATATTTTGCTAACCGGACGCGGTGTAACAATGGGACCAAGTATAAAGACGTACCATTCCCAGCACGAGTTAACCAGTTCTTGGTCACATAATAAGTTCGTATAAAGACGTACGACCTTAATAGTGTTAACCAAGCCTTAGCTTATCAATCTCTACTTGTATAAAGACGTACAAGCTTCAAGAGAAGTTTGATTAAAAAGGTTTTACACTTTAAAAATCTAGAACACTCACAAATATAAAGACGGATTTAAACAATAATAAAAGCCCACCAAAGTGGTGGTTTTAAGGATGAATAGTTAAAGACATAAACACACCACTTAAATTAATACGTTAAACATTAACATGCACCAAACTTCATCTTCACCTTAGCAATACAAAGAGTCTAGCACGAATGGCCATAATAACTAGCATAACCCTGAGTTTCGTAGGCTACCCTATTGCGGAGCAAGGAGGTAGAGCCCCTTTACTCACTGCTACTACACTCTAACTACGAAATAAGCTTTCTCTATTGTGTTCTTGGGGTGTGTAAGGGATGCCTCAATGAAGAACTCAAGCCTTCTATTTATAGGCCTCAAAATAAGCAATGCACGACCGTGCATTAGATTGCACGGGCATGCAAACACCTCGGGAATCAAACATGGTACAAAGGACAATGTACCGGAGTCTAGGGAGGCCAGACTGGCTTTGCACGACCGTGCAAAGGGATGAACGGCCGTGCATCCCTCTGCCTGCTCCCCATGCTCGTCTTTTAGTTGCTGGTTGACTTGTGATGACCTGGTTTGACCTCTTTGGGGGTCAACGCTCGGGTTTGGTCCTCCAAAAGCTTGATTTCTTTATTTTTTAGGCTGGTTTTTGCTTTGTTTATCTTGGAGCACCGAATAACCTATAATTGTGAAATATTAACATTTTAGGTATCAATTGCGAGGTTATTAATCAATTAGTACCACAATATGGGGATTATTATGCATGCAAAACATGTATAATTTAGGACATATCATAATACCCCACTTAGACTTTGCTTGTCCTCAAGCAAACTCATGCATGATCATAGCCATAACTAAAACTTTACGAGGGAAATGGAACTCCAAGTAGTTGGAAATTTCGGGATGACTCTTGAGTTGCTTATTCTATTTTTGTATTTTTCTATGATGGAATCCAAGACAAGCCTACTATAATTTCAATTATGCATAAACTTTCACTCCTCACAATGTTCACTCAACTCTAGGGTTATATGTATGGATAATGTAAGTCAAGTAGAACACTCAAGTTCAAATCAAATTATGCAATGATCATAAGCTTGTATGCAAATCAAGTCTCCACCAATTAACTAAGTAGTATGCATAAATCAAGAGGATTTTAAAAGGGTTGTAATGTATCTAAAATAAAAATAAAGGGGTGAAGATGAAAATATTTTTGGGTTTTTAGGGATTTAAAGGGTTTGATGGGCTGAAGCTTTCGTGAAACACACAGCTACGGCTTCATGGCTAAAAATGAAAAATACTAACAGGTCCCTTCTACAGTACTCAGATAATGAGGGTATAACTAATCCAAGGGCTCGTTTATGGTCAGATTGCCAAGACCAAGATCTCTCATTAATGCAAACTCTTTCCTTACTTCGTAGTACACATTGCTGCCTCTCCGTATAGAACTTTCGGCTTGTAGCCTAACAGCTCCTACTTTGATCAGATGCGTATACTCATGCTAGGAATGAGTATGATTCTTGCTACATTTTCCATCGTGGCTCCAATTGCCACACTTCATACATTTGTCGTATCTTTTGGCTCTTCTTTTGGCGGCACTTTTTGACAAGCCGCAGAATGGTGGCAGTTGTTCTTGCTTGCGTCACCGTTTTCTTACATCACTAGTTGCTTTGAAAATCTTCTCTCAGAGTTCGGATGGTAATTCAGGCTTTGTGAAATGAAGGTAGAAAATCAAATTGAAATCAAAAGAATGCATATCCAGCTCTTTAAGGTCTAACCGGTAAAAGACCAACTTCTTTCTTTTCCTTTTCTCCTTTTTCTATTTTTTTTTTTTTGAAAGACAAATTCTTAAATAACTCTTTTTTCTCAATTTTCTTGAAATAATATTTTCATAAATTCCATGTAGATAGTTCGGCTGTTTATTCCTAATACATCCACCTTCTTGTATATTCCAATTCCTTTGAGTAAAACAGATTATTTCTGAAGTTGTCTCAATGGTAATAAACTTGAAATGACGACATTAAGATAATTTTCCCATTTTGAAGACATTCAGCCAATAACCGGTGTTTACGAAAAGCTGGTTGGGTGATAAATGTGGATAGTAGAAAAGAAAAGGCTAAGGCTCAGAGGGCTATATAGGCGGATAATATTTTTGGGATTTTTAGGGTTTAAAGATAAAGGTAATAAAGTCTTAGGTGCCTCAATCACTTTCATATTTCTACTAGTTCATGGTCTTGATATGTATAAGTCACACAAGTTCTAATTATGCATAAAATTCAATCGAAAAAATTCAGAAATGTCAAACGCAAAAGCATGCGAATAATTATATATTGCGCCAAAAATTTGATGCTATGTAATAGGCTTGATTTCTTACATGAAAACGGATGGGATAGGGTTTAGCGAATCGTTATGCATAATATTCATTTGTTTCTACTTGCTATGTATGTATTTTATTTAATTAGGTACGAACGCAAAGAGGTTTTAAATCTTAGGGTTTTAAAACTTTGAACATTTTTCGGGTTTTACAAAAAGTAGGTTTTTGTAAAAATTTAGTCAAATTGGTAGAAAATCACAAATTGAAATTTTACTGCTTTGAGGTTACAAGTAGTCCTGAATCTCTTAATTCCCCACACCACACTTAAAACTGTGCATTGCCCTCAATGTATAAATGCATGTAATGAAATGATATGCAAGAATTTAAATGCATAAAGTTTTAAGGGAAAAGAAACTGGTACTCCCCCGGTCAATTTGGTATATAACCTAAGGCCAAAACTTATTGTTGTTGTCAACACTTTGCTTTAAAGACTTCATCGAATTTCAAAAAATTTGATGTGGTTTTCGATTTCTCAAAGAAGTGGCAGAGCTATTTGGTGATATTATTCTACCTGACACACAAAGGAAAACATAAAAGCATACAAGAAAAATAAAAGGTAGTAGTTAAGCTACTAAGGTCCTAGTATCGAGAAGGCATACCTGGGAGCTGAAGTAAAAGAAACTTTAAATTTGGAAAAACCAAACCTGAGATCCATTTTTTTTGCCGTATGCACCAACTTCTCAATTTATTCATGATCATCGGGTTGCCTCCCGGAATTGCCACGTTTAATTAAGGGTCATTGGCCAGACCCGTACGTGTTTCATCAGTCTTTCTTTGGGTGGGAGCCATCGACTTCCACCGTATCTCCTGTTCCTTCATTCAAGTCCTTCAGTTTTGGTAGCTTGTCAAAGTACTCATCGATCTAGTCAGTGTTTTCAAAATCCTTCCCAAGATTCAGTTTCTTTCCTTTGTTGAATTCCTTAGCTTTCTTTAGTTGGTAGTCCAAATTAGTATCGATGAATTGGGCAATTTCAAATGGATCATTAGATAGGCATTCATTTCCCCCTATATTGTAGGTCACTAATTGTTTTCCGACACGAAGTGTCAAGATTCCTTCATTCATATCAATAACGCCTTGAGTAGTGGCTAAAAATGGGCGACCCAAAATCAGAGGTATGGAATAGTCATGTCCCATTTCTAAAACCATGAAATCGGTAAGGAAGACAAACTTGCCGACTTTTACTAGTAAGTTCTCAATGACTCCTATGGGTGATTTGACTGATCCATCTGCGAGTTCGATAGTTGCATTGACAGGTCGTGGATTCCCAATATTTAACCTTTTAAACATGACATAAGGCATTACATTCACACTTGCTCCTAGGTCAGCGAGCACAAAGGTTATTGGTAATGATTAGTCATCGAACTTGCTCCTAGGTCATCGAACTTTCCAGGATCAGAAACTTTCTTTGGAAGGCATCTTTCAATGAGAGCGGCATAATGATTAGTCCTTTTTACTGCTTCCTCCATTTTGTTGTAAGGAAATCTTTCAAGAAACGTCCATACTTAGGCATTTGTTGTATGATATCCAGGAAAGGATGATTGACATGGATCTGGCTTAATAGTTCGATGAATTTCTCATATTGTTCATCGGTCTTCTGCTTTACTAACCTTCCTAGGTATGGTATGTGGGAATGGAACGTTCTCTTTGTCGAAACTTTTGGAGGAGTATCTACTTGAGCAGGAGGTGGAGTTATCTTTGATTGTGGTTCTTGGGTAGTTGTTTCTATGATATGTGGACGAAGCGGTACTCCGGTGAAAATCTCTCTCCTTGTTGATTGAACCTCTTCGTCTGCATTAGTGGCTCTGGATAAACCTTTCTATTCCTCAGAGTGATAGCACTTACATTTGCTTTTGGATTGGTTTTGGTATTACTCGGAAGACATCCTGATTGTCTTTTGGATAGAAGTTTTGCAATTTGCCCTAATTGTGTTTCATTGGACTGTAGAGTTGCTTTCTGTGTCCTAAACTCAGCTTCGTGAAGACTAAACTTCTCCTCATATTGTTTGTGACGGGAATCCGCTAGAAGGGCATGACTTTCAGTTGTAGATTTTAACTTAGTTACCGCGTCCTCTAAGCTTAACCCGTTGCTTGGTTTTCTAGTTCCCTGAAATTGTTGACGAGGCTGATAGTTTTGAGGTGGTCTTTGTTGAAACTGTTGTTGTTGTCCGAAGCCATATTGTCCCTGATTGTTGTTATCCTTCCAGCTGAAGTTTAGATGGTTCCTTCAACCCGGATTATAGGTATTACTGTTTTGTAGGCGATTTGTTCTGATAAAGTCAACCTGCTCGGTATTAGTGGTGATACTCTTCACTTCTTAAGTAGCCTCAGCGGTGGTCTTGCCCTTACTAAGTTGATTGAGTCGAGTGGTGAGGGCGTCTACTTGAGCAGAAAGTGATGTGATAGTATCGACAGAATGAACTCCTTGCCTGGGTCCCCTGGTGTTTCTTGGACTGTACCATTGATAGTTGTTCATAGCTATTTCCTCAATTAGGTTGTAAGCTTCGTGTGGCCTCTTGTTTCCAAAAATACCACCTACAGTAGCGTCGAGTGTCTGACGAGCTTGATTATGCAACCCATTGTAGAATGATAATACTTGTAACCAAACTTCTAGCCCATGGTGAGGACATTTCCTTAACATGTCCTTAAAGCGTTCCCATGCCTCATATAGCGATTCACCATCATCCTGAGTGAAAGTGGTGATGTCATTTCTTAGTTTAGCAGTTTTAGCTAGCGGGAAGTATTTCGATAGTAATTTCTGAGCTAGATCATCCCATGTAGTGATTGACGAGGTAGGAAGAGAGTTTAGTCATGCCTTAGCTCGTTCCCTTAAGGAAAAGGGAAACATTCTGAGGCGAATTACGTCATTCGACACTCCGTTCAGTTTGAAAGTGTCATAAATTTCAAGGAAATTTGCAATGTGGGCATGTGGATCCTCATCGGGTAATCCATGGAAAGTGTATGATGACTGGATCATGTGGATCACATGAGATTTGATCTCAAAGTTGTTAGCGTCAACCATTGGCCTTGTGATACTAGACCCCAAAGCCTCTAGTAACGGTCTTGTGAAATCGGAAATAGTGCGGTTTTCAACGGCCATTCTTCTAGTACGGTTTTCTCGTATTCAGTGGGGAAATAATCTTTAGGGCTCTTCTAAAGGTTGATATAAACCAGTAGTAGTGTATAGTAGAGCCATGGATCATACACTACCTGCAACAAACGTAATAGAAAAACAGATGGAAATTGATAGGTTAATCCGTTAACTTGAATTTTTCTTGAAATCACCGTGTCCCCGGCAACGGCGCCAAAAACTTGATGTGTGAATTTTGATGTAGTTAAATATTATATAATAATATTTAGAGATTATAGTTTCACAAGATCAGGTTTTAAATTTATAAAATGATAATTACTTTAACTTAAAAACACACACAATAGGGAAGTGAACTATCGCAGCGTAATATAGTTTAGGTAAGAACCAAGTATCGAACCAATGGACACGGTCGAATTCCAATACTCAACTTTTGTTAACGTTTAGTCGGTTTAATTAGTGAGTGAGTTTTGTGTGTTTGTGGAACAGGAAAGTAAATGACAGAAAAGTAAATGGCGGTAAAGTAAATAGCAGAAAAGTAAAAATATGCGTGAAGTGTGTAACAGAAATGTAATGAATAGAATAGTAAATAACAGAAAAATAAATATGTCGGGAATGATCAGGTTACGAATAGTATTGCTTTGGGTTTCGAATCCGCTTGGTACGTGATAATGTTAAGTTGACTAATCCAATGATATGACTACTACAAATGTGTGACCCGGGTCACTGCTAGAGCCTCGTTCACGACATTTGATTTGCAAATTTAAAAGCTTTAACAAGTGGTAGTTCCTCCCGTTAAGGACAACAATGTCTAAACACTTGAGATTGGTGGATGAAGAGATCAAAGTAGAAGATCCTCCAAAACATATCCACACTAAGCAATGAAGCTCCAAGGATGGTGCTAGCCAACTAAACCCGTAAAGCTTGTCAAGATGTATGTTAGAAACTTCTAAGAACTCCTTCTTGATATGCCCTTCAAGTATGTGTATATAAAGTGAAAATGTGTAAGGCCTAGAAGCCGGAAAACCTCACTCGTTGGATTTACTCAATAACATATAGTTCAATTACTGAAATATCATAATTTATCACCATGGCAGCGTAATTACATTCATTGTTCATACATCATAAATTTTCAACCAATTAAAACTTTCAAACATTGTTCTTAAAAACATAAACATAGTTTGGGATGTTAGTTCTTGAGCCAAGTAGCCATCCTCCTAATCCAGCCAGCCAAGTAAGCGTCATGTTCATTCTTTTCTTTTACCTGAAGTGCATACTAAAAATGAGCTAACGCTGGTGAGTTCTAGTTTAATCATTCAGGCAATTATCATACATTCATCATATAGTCATCATATTAACTTTGTATTCTTTCTTAAACATAATCGTAATCATTCAGTTTAAGCACATATATTTTATAACATTCGTCTACCGAAGTAGCCGTTTAACATCCGTCTATCGTCATAGTCGTTTCATCCGTTTCATTGAAAGTAGATAAGATGATGATTGAAGCAATCTGTTACACGTACGAACTAGCCGAAGAAGCAGAGAGTTCAGAACGGGTAACATGACGAGTTCAAGTAATGTGGGGTCGGGAAGCTGCTAATGAACGTGTAGTACGTGATTACTTTTCTAGGAATCCCATGTATAACGAAAATAAGTTTCGAATCCTTTTTCGTATGAGACGGGAACTTTTCTTACGGCTATGTGGTGATTTAGAAACAGAGTATGAATATTTCCAACAAAGGGAAGACGCGAGACGTAAGCTTGGATTTACTGCTTTATAAAAATGCACATGCGCGATTCGACAACTAGCGTACGGTACTTCGCACGATTCATGCGATAAATATTTGAAGATGTCTGAAAAAACCGCATGAGATTAATCTTACAGTTATTGTAATTATTATTATTATTACTAATATTACTAATATTACAGTTATTGTAATTATTATTATTATTACTATTATTTACTTATTATAAGTTTTTAGTGTGATTAATCTCTACGGCAAGAGATATTAAGGAGACCGACTTTTAGTGACATTCAAAAAATATATGAGGTGCATGAAGCTTTACATGGCTTTCCTAGGATGCTTGGTAGCATCGATTGCACACATTGAGAATAGGCAAATTGTCCAACTGCTTGGCGAGGTCAACACCAGTGAGGTGACCATCCACACCCAACCATAATGATTGAACCCATGACGTCATATGGTCTTTGGATTCGGCATGCATTATTTGGTGTTGCGGGAGCAAACAACGACATCAATGTTTTGGATCAATCGCCTATATTCGAGGACATCATACACGGAGTTGCACCGGTTCTTCATTCATTGTCAATGATGTCCAGTACGAGCATGAGTATCATCTTGCCTATGGTAAATATCCATAATACGCCATGTTTATCAAATCATATACTAGCCCAATTAGCGAGAAAAGAGAACTTTTCAAAAAAGCACAAGAATCGGCACGAAATGATATCTAACGTGCATTTTGGAGTTCTAAAGAAAAAATTCGCTATGATTAGCAATCCGCGTCGAATGTGGTCCGAAGATAAAATAAGGAATGTTATGTAAACTTACATAATATTACATAACATGATATTGGAAGACAAGGGGCTAGCCATTTGCCAAAACAGTGATGATAACCCGGCAAACGCTGCCGTCACAACTAAGCTCCGAAAAGAAACACATAATTCGCAACGCAATACGCGACAAGAAAACACATCTAAACCTACGCGGGGATTTGGCGGAGCATATTTGGAGGAATCGTCCAAGTGACGATTGATTTTTTGTATTTTAATATATTTGTTTTTAATTAAATAAATTTATGTTTTGTTGTCTTTATTTTAAATAAATATTTGTATTTTAGTTAAATGATTAGTTAATGATTAAAAATTAAATGTTGGGCGTGAAACCATTACATAGCTTAGTGATTCTTTTAAATGATTACCCCTATGTTGATATAGTAGGGACGTCGAATAACGTGAATCACTTACACGTGAAACCAGTACGGATGACATAACAACCGTGAACATCCTAACAAAATGGTTTAAACTTTTAAAAAAGAAAAGAAGAGAAAAAAATAATTAAATAATACCATGCCCGACTTATATTGTTTTTTAAAATCAAATGTATGTACAATGAAATCACATAAATAAATAAATAAATTAAAATCAAGTGTATGTACTAGAACATCACATAAATAAATAAATAACGAGGAAACCTCAAAATAAAAAAAAAAGAAGTACATCCTATTTTATATTCAAAAAGTGACCTTGTGTCTTTATATAATATTTTATATAATTTTACGTGTAACTTATTTTAGCAGGCAATTAACATAAAATTTCAACTATTTTTAATCAAATGCGCTAGTTAAATAAGTGGAAACAATTTTCATTAGATTAACCAACTAGTTAGTTGCCAGTTAGTAGAAAACATGCACATAAAATCACTTCCATTGAATCAATTATATAAATTCACACACACATATATATATATATATATATATATATATAGGGAGGTTTATTTTATAAAGTCTAAAAACTGTAAAAAGTGTAAAAATTTTAAAAACCCCACCATCATCCCCCAAAAGCCTAAAACCCTCACCCCACCACCCCCCAAAACCTAACCCCCCACCCCACCCACCCCGAAAAACCTAAAACCCCCCCACCCCCACCCTAAAAAACCTAAATCCTAACAAACAAACTCTAAAAAGCCGAAAAAGTCGTCTAAAAATACAACCACCACCACCCAAAAGCCTAAACCTCCAACCCAACCCCCCCCCCCAAAAAAAAAAAAACCTAACCTCCACCCCACCCCCAAAGCCTAAATACTAAAAGCTAAACCCCTAAGGCTAAATCATAATGCAAAACTAAACCCTAAAATCTAAACCCTACAAGCTAAGATCGTAGAGTTCGACGAGACGGTTCCAACCCCGCTGAAATGAGTAAAATCGGAGTTCGTATGAGCCGGTTATAAGCGTTTTAAACGACTTTTTACATTTTTTTGACTTTTTAACAAAATCTCACACTATATATATATATATATGTATATATGTGTATATATATGTATATATGTGTATATATATGTATATATATGTATATATATACATATATATATATATATATACATATATATATACATATATACATATATACATACATATATACATATATACATATATATATACATATATACATATACATATACATATATACATATATATATTATATATATGTATATATATATATGGGGTATCAGCGATTTTTGATATTTGCAATAAAACATAAAAACTTACAATATATTTGCAGTGGATGACGAGAATATTTGCAGCGAATATAGCAAGTATTTGCAGCGAAATGACTTTTTTTTATTCGGCATATAATATGAAGAACTAGAGAAAATTCTTAAGAGAATAAGGGTTTACACGAGAAATCAGAAATGAAGAATTTAGCTACTCATAACTAAGATTGATTTCATTCAATATTTTCGGTGTATTTTACAAGATGAATGATCATGCCTTAAATAGGCAAACAAAAGAAAGCACTAAGCTATAAGACAAAAAAACATAAAAGAAAAAAAAACGGCTATAAATTAAAAAGACCAAACGACAAAAAACTTTTCTTTTTATCTACAGAAAAGTGTCGGACAATAATTGTGTAGACTTTGTGAGAGACGTCACTGCATAGGTTTTTATCAGTTTTCTAGAAATCTTTGTGTGTGTCCGGTATTGTTGACGGTGTACCAGTATCAGAGTCAAAAATTTCATCATCACTAAAATCTTCTAAATTAATAATATGTTGTATTTCAAAAGTTTCTCCTTCACCGATGAAAGGAAGAAGCATGTTCCAATTTTTATGAGTTCAAATCTGTATATAATGTCGTTAAGAAAGAAGATGATAATTCTCCCAATGAAAACCAAGTGGTAATAAGGGAGTCTTCTGATTCTGGGTAATAAATTGTGTAGTATCTTTTCTTTGGCCTGTAGTGTCAGGGTGTAGGCTGGTAAGGTTATCGACCCAGTAGAGATCTGAGAATTGAATCTCATTTTTTATAGCAAGTCTTTTTAGATAATATTTTTTAGAAGGTTTATAACTAATAAACATTCTTTTCCTTGCAGGTCTGTATGTATGATCATTAGCAAAAGGAAAAGAAGAAAAGATTTTGCAGCCAACATGTGGGGGAAATATATGTGTGGAGATATTCCCTCTGGCTATTACAAATTTTTCTCCGAAGAGATTTATAATACCTTCTGTCTTTGGATTTAATTCTAGTTCAATGTAATCAATCATACCGTTATGGTATAATTGTAGAATTAAATCATGTGGCATATCTGTTTGTTTAAGATTTATTTAGAGAAGGAGAAGACAAGTTCCATCTCCATTGTCATATGTCCTTTCAACGACTTTAACCCCTTTATATTTTTCTTCATTGAGGGCTATTGTCATGAGCCTTAGCTGTAACTCATATAATATTAGTGAAAATTCTGTATAGACTTTTTGTGATATTATCTGTTAAAATTCTGGGAATTGGTCAAACACTGTTTGAAGACAAGTTTTCCAGGGAGTATCTAACATTCTGGCTCTAAAAGCTTCGTAGCTTCTGAAATGTCCTTCTTTTTTCTCGAGCTTTTGTAATAACTGTATATTTTTTGCTTCGAGAATACCGACTTTCTGTTTTAAAATGTTATTCTCAATATGACTTTGTATAGACTGTGTATGTTTTCCTTGCTCTATAAGCTGTTTTTGCAATGGTTTCTTATTGAGTCTTTATAATCTGTTCATGACTCGTTTTTGTAACTTGTTAAAAGTTCTGAACCTCTTCAGGTTCAATGAAAAAACTGTCTATACCAAAGTGTTCTCTAGCTGTTTTTAGGGCTTTAGAGAAACTGTGGTAACCTTTATAAATTGGTCTGGGACACTGTATAAACTTTGCAACTGTCTCTCATTTGTTAAAAATACCAATTCTTGTGCCTCTAAAAATTATATAATGTGTAAACTTTTGAGGCTGTTTTTCATGACACTTAACTCCTTGTTCGCTAAAGTATATATTTAACGCATTTAAAATTTGTATTTTAAAGGAGGATGCATGAGGCATGGTTTGAATATGCCATAAGTTGTCTAATAGACATTGCTGTTTATTTGTTAGTTTTATTCCACTAATTGGACGAAACTTTGTGTGGAAGTCATTACAGACTTGTAAGGCGTAGGAGCCGAAAGAAATAGTGGAACTGTTGGAAGAGGATGTAGGTTATTTGGGGTATTGGTTTTCTATAGACTGAGTTTTTGGGATAAATGGCTATGTTGTGTAATGGTTGTGTAATAAATTGTGAGCTGATATAGGGAGGTAATTGTCTAGAACTTTGTTGAGCTTGGGTATTTTGTGTCTGTAAAGAGGCTGATAAAGAAGCTGCCTGTCTAGTACTGTATATTTTTTCGGCTTGAAAAGCTTGGCTCATCAGCTTCTTTGTACTTTCTTCATCATCATTTGATGAAATGCTCATGGGTGAAGAGTTCTTTGTAAACTGTTTAGGCCTAATGAACATCTCCTCTTTTCCTTTTTGGTTTCTATCCATCTGAAACAAGTAATTTGTTAATATTTCGAGATAACAAATCGGCTATCCTATTATCTTTTCCCTTAATGTGTTCAAATTGGATAGTATATCCACTACCTTGGATAATATTCTGTAAATTTACCCACCTTGTTCTGTTTATCTTTTTACTCTGATTGTTTTTAATGATATTAACTATAGCTTCACAGTATGTTCTAACTGTAAAATCTTTGTGTAAAAATAGTTTAAATTTTTCTAAAGCATTAATTAATGTTTGTATTTCGAAGTCTAAACTGGTCCAAGTAGATCTAGTTTTGAAGCTTCCACTGTAGTAAGAACATATTTTTTCTTCTTTTTTATGACTGTAAACGTTGGGTTTGTAAAGGAGAACTGCTCCCCCATCCTTCTTTGCATCCTTCAACTTCTATAATTATGTAATCTGTAGTAAGCGGTAATTCTAAGAGTAATTTCTTTAACCCTTTCCTTTATTTTTCTAATCAAGATAATATCTTCATGATAAAACTGTTTTTGTCCATTTTTAGTGGTTTTGCTGTATAAAGGACCTACTAATCTTGAAATGTTAGAAATAAACTTTCTAGCATAATTTACCAAGCCTAAAAAAACTTGAATCTGTTTTAAACTTGTAAGCTTTTCTGAAAAATCAAGAATTTTTGTAGAAATATGTGTTTGTAACTCAATTTTCCCATTACCAATTTCTAGTCCTAAAAATGAGATTTTTCTTTTGAATAATTCCATTTTTCTTTTAGATATTACTATGCCATTCTTTTTTATTTCTTCAAATAACTGTTGTAGATGTTTTTCATGTTCTTGAACAGTTTCACTTGCTACCAGTATATCATCAATATATACTAGGCAAAATTTGTATTTGAGAAATATACTGTCCATGAATCTTTGAAATATTGATAGAGCATTCTTTAGCCCGAAGCTAAGAACATTTCATTCATATAATCCTTCGAAACATGTAAATGCTGTCCATTTTTTGAAATCTTCTTCTAAATGAAGTTGATTGAAACCTGACTTTAAATCAAACTTTGAAAAGATTTTGTTATTTTGTATAAGCTGTATTAAGCTATCTTTATTAGGAATATTGTAACCATCGACCTCTGTATTATCATTTAATCTTTTGCAATTATAGACGATTCTAGCTTTTCCTCTTTTTTCTTCATTATGATATTTGATTATAAAAGCTGTCGATCTATGAGGACTTTCAAATTTTCTGATTAATCCTTGTGTAGTCATTTCCAGAATTTGTTTTTTAAACTCTTCTTTATCTAGAGGGCTGTACTCTATGTTCATGTTTCTAATAGTGATATCTGGATTTTTTATTTTAAATTTACAAGTGTATTTTACTTTTGAATTTGTAATATCATCTCTTATAAGGCATATCTTTTCAAGGTGAAGGATTATAGGATGATTAATACTTTTAGTGATATCTTGTCCTTTTTCTAATTCATGGTTTATAAAGTTTGTGAGAAATTTTCAATGAGGTTTTGTCTTTTATTTTTATTTAGGAATTCGAGATTTCCTTTCTCTCCTCTTTTGCGAGCAATTTCAGCTGTGTTATTATATCTTATGGTAGGAAAACTGTAAATTTGTTTACTGATTGTTATAAAAAATTTTGTTATGTTAATAGCACCATTTAAGCCTAATATAAAATTTAATCCTAGGACAAAGTCTCTTGATTTAATATGTTGAGGATTTAATGTTAATTTGAGGAATTTCATATTTTATACTGTAATTTCCTACAAAATCTAGAAATTGTATGCCTACTGGTTCTAAATAGTGCGTTATGCTGATTAATCTATCTTCTACAGTTCTTGTTAGAAGTTTGTATCTAAGTGGTTTGTGGAATTTTTCATGTTTTAAACTATGAGATATTACACTTTTAGTTGCTCCTGTGTCTACAAGGGTTGTTAAATCTATAGGCGTGTTAGCTTTTAACCATAATCTACACTGTATGTTTATCATATTTATAGATCCATTTGTTTGTATAAAAGTTTGTTCTGGTTCTGTGGCCGTGTTATTTACATCTGAAGGTTCAATTATAACTTTTTTCTTATCTATTAAATCTTCGAGTCTGGTAATTTTATTATTCATAATTTCTATTTTTAATTTATTGACTTCTATAGCTAATTCTAATTTTTTAAACTTTTCATCATATTCATTTGTATTTTTATTTGTAATAGTACTAGTAATTGGTTCTATATTGTAAATATTTTTTATTCAAATGAAATCAATCTCAGTTATAAGTAGCTAAATTCTCTATTTCTGATTTCTCGTGTAAACCCTTATTCTCTTAAGAATTTTCTCTAGTTCTTCATACTATATCCCAAAAAAAAGTCATTTCGCTGCAAATACTCGCCATATCCGTTGCAAATATTCTCGTCATCCACTTCAAATATACTGTAAGTTTTTATGTTTTATTGCAAATATCAAAAATCTCTGATACCCCAACCTATTTTGGTATCAGAGCAAAGACTTTCCTAATATCTAAAAGACTAAGACAGGTCAATGTCAGGCAGCTTGATATGCTTAAGTCCTATTTATATGGAAACCCACTTAGGTGAAGATTAGGGAAATAATTTGCTTTGATTACTTATTTAGACAAGTTGTCAAAGATTTATATGTTTCGTATGTTTCATATTGTTGATTATTTAATTTAGTTATGTTAAAATTGGGATATAGAAAAATATTTTACGAAAAAACTAAAGAGATAAGGTGCTTATTAAGAGAAATTAGATTCTTTTAAAATTATTGAATCATCAAAAGTGTTCAAGAAACTCGAATTCTTAAACTTAGAATTTACAGAAAGGAGTGAAGTTAAGAATATAAGTAACAGCTACTATAATCATATTTGTAGATTTAAAAAAACTACATACACATAGTCTCCATACAGATAATACACATCTAAATAGTATCACTGATCTTATTATAAATCTAGGATTCAGTCTACAAAAATAATCTATAAATAATAAAGACTTATTGGAAAGAATAATACAACTAATAGCAAAAGAAACAGAAGAAATTAAAAAGCTTACAGAAAATTTAGATTATATTAGAGAACAGAATAATCAAATCCTGTTAGAAATAAAAAAATATTAAGAAAAACAAGCATCCTATAGAAACAAACAAAAATTCTATCGAAATAAATAAAATTATAGACAAATTAAATACTATATATATAAGTGATAATAAACCTAAACAGTATAAACATTGAAAACTAAGCGATGAATAAACATATTATTCAAGGATCTAGAAAATCTACTAGTAATATAAAAGATATCATCACTTCAGATACTTTTTTAAACAGAATTCTAAAGAAAGGATCATACTCTAGAAGTACAATAAATAATACAGTTAGAAGAAGAAATAGATCTTGATAAAAACATAGATTTATACAACCAACACCAACTGGATATTTTAAATCCAAGAACTCTATACCAAACAGGTATGTTAAACGTTAGTACAACATTAATACAGAGTAGTAGAGAAGAAAGTTTTCGAGTAGTAAATAAAATGGTAGAAATGGACCTATTTTCACCCGACACAATTCAAAGAATTAAACAATCAGGAAAACAGTTTATACACACAGGACTTATAGTTATAGGAATAAAAGCCTTAGGTAGAAAAAACCTAGGAACTAAACTTTTAGCCCTAATATTAGACAAAAGCTGTAAATCAGAAATGAAAAAGGCAATTATTTCAGGCATGAAAATAGATTTAAGTCAAAATACAGCCTTATTTTATTGCACACCTGGAATCTTAAAAGACATTAAAGACTTACAGAAACTAAAAATAGCCCTACAAACTGAATGATATGAAAACTACGAAGGAAATAACATACTAATAAGCGTATGAGTCTTAGGAAAGGCTAGTAATAGATCAGGAATGAAATATAAAGTAAATATAGAAGGTATAGTAAATACAATTGCGTCAAAATCTATACAAATGATTGAACCTGTTAAAATAGATCCTGAAGAATTAGCAGGATTAGAATGGCAAATAAGCGATTTAACAGAAAATGAAAACTCAACTTTAATTCCAAAAAAGAGCCATATATATGAAGGAATAGATGGAATACAAAGTTTAAGATTTACAGACTTTAAACAGGAAGATAGTAAATATGAATAAAGTAGTTGTTCTGAAGAAAAAACAAATGAACCATAGTATAATTTCATGAATTTAGAATCAGACGACGACTCTGAATACGACCAGCTTATATATGATACAGAAAATGAAGAAAGTGAAGATGAAATAAATTCTGAATTTACAAAATTTGAGCAAGAAGATATAGATTACAGTTCATTAGAATATCATAGTTATTCAGAAGAAGAAACTAACACGACCTTCAAAACAGAAGAAACTAACAAATTTTTTGAACAAATAATAAATAGAAAATTCACAGAAACAAATATACAAGAAGAAGTTGACGACATGATAGTTGAGTGCATGCTTACTTTAAAAATGACATATGAAGAAAGTTACAACAAACTACAAGAAACTTTTAATTTACCATTAGTAAAAAGCATAGCCAAAGGAGATACCATGATCTCTGATTTTTATAAACACGAAAGCAGCTTTATGGATCACGAACATAAAAAGAACCTAGACAAATGGAAGGATAGGAGAAACATCAAATGAAACCATGGGAAAAGAAACATGGACTAGACCAACTATAAGCTATCAACAAGAGTCAAGCTATAAAGGAACAGGAAACAGACTACTTATAGGACAGATTTATAGCAGTAGTATGCTATTATTAGAACAACAGAAACCACAACTATGGAGATACGAAGTCCTAACATGGGAACAAACAGTAGTAAGAATGTAGGAAACTAATAAGAAAGAAAGTATGGATATGTTTTCCTATCTAGACACAACACTAGGAGCAACAGCTTTAGGAATATGGCAAAGCAAAAAAGCTCACAGCCCAGATCAAATAAACAGATTAAAGACTGTAGGAGATAATCCTTATAATTTTACTTCTCAAATAAGAACCCTTATTTTAGGAGTAGATCCAGATAAAAATAACAGTTTAATACAAGATACAACTATTAGAAATTTAGAACAACTAAGTATAGCAGATATGAAATACATAAATGAATTTACATTAGATTTCATAAGATTATTAGCACAGACAGGACATGCTATGGATGATAATCTATGCGATAAATATTTTATAAAATTAACAGGAGATTTAGGAAAAAGTATACATGAAACCTGGAAGTTACAATACGGAAATTTAGCAAACATAGGAATAGGACCTAGAATAACCTTTACATTCGGTATTCTAGAAGAAAAATGCAAGGAAGTTGCTTTACATGAACAACTAAAAAGAAATGCATTTGCATTTTATAAAACGGCAATATACACTCCACAAGCCTATGGATACTACGATAAGAAAAAGAAAATTAGAAACAGTACTTCTTACAGCAAAGAATATAAACCATATAAAAAATATCAAAATAGATATGTTAAAAAACCCCATACAAGAACATTCAAGTGTTTTATATGTGGAAATACAGAATATTTAGCTAATAAAGTCCAAACATAAATAAAAATATAGAAAGAAGTAATCTAGTCCAACAACTTAACGACTATGAAATAGAGGCCATGGATACAGATCATACAGATAATGAATCAATATATAGTATATACAGTGAAGAAGATGAGCCTATAGCAAAAATCTCATACACATATACAAATCCAGAAGAATGCAAGCATGACTGGAACCATAGGAAAGTAAATAATTATATCAAATGCTATATTTGTGAATACTACCCGAGTATAGACAAAAGATCCCAATGCAATATATGTTTCAAAGAAATTTGTCATATTTGCATAAAAAATATTCACAATATAAAACCAAGTACTAGTACTATTACAAATAAAAATACAAATGAATATGATGAAAAGTTCAAAAAATTAGAATTAGCTATAGAAGTCAATAAATTAACAATAAAAATTATGAATAATAAAATTACCAGACTCGAAGATTTAATAGATAAGAAAAAAGTTATAGTTGAACCTTCAGAAGTAAATAGCATGGCCACAGAATCTATAAATATGATAAACATACAATGTAGATTATGGCTAAACGCTAACACACCTATAGATTTAATAGCCCTTGTAGACATAGGAGCAACTAAAAGTGTAATATCTCATAGTTTAACACATGAAAAATTCCACAAACCACTTACATACAAACTTCTAACAAGAACTGTAGAAGATAGATTAATCAGCATAACGCACTATTTAGAACCAGTAGGCATACAATTTCTAGATTTTGCAGGAAATTACAGTATAAAATATGAAATTTCTCAAATTAATAAAAATCCCCAACATATTAAATCCAGAGACTTTGTCGTAGGATTAAATTTTATATTAGGCTTAAATGGTGTTATCATGAAACACCCTACTTTTACTATACTAATTTATCGGAGTTTTATAGCGAAAAACGGTCCTAGATTTTTCAAAACCTTGTCACTATAATGAGAAAGGTATATTTTATTATAATCTTATTTTTACATAAATTATTACATCATGAAACATAGGGATCCTTCAACTCTGATCAGCCACGTCCTTAGGAAGACTCATTCCACGTGCTCTTAACCTACAGTGTTTGGAAAATATTTTTGAATTAGCTTTCGCTAAGTAAGTATACTGCATTGTTCATTTTATTATGAACCCTTTAGGTTCTTATTATTGTTCAAGTTTTCGGGGCTCTCGGCGCTATTTAGAACCAGTAGGCATACAATTTCTAGATTTTGTAGGAAATTACAGTATAAAATATGAAATTTCTCAAATTAATATAAATCCTCAACATATTAAACCCAGAGACTTTGTCCTAGGATTAAATTTTATATTAGGCTTAAATGGTGTTATCATGAAACACCCTACTTTTACTATACTAATTTATCAGGGTTTTATAGCGGAAAACGGTCCCAGGTTTTTCAAAACCTTATCACTATAATGACAAATGTATACTTTATTATAATATTTTTTTTACATAAAATATTACATCATGTAACATAGGGATCCTTCAACTCCGATCAGCCACGTCCTCAGGAAGTCTCATTCCACGTTCTCTTAATCTACAGTGTTTGGAAAACGTTTTTGAATTAGCTTTCGCTAAGTAAGTACACTTCATCGTTCATTTTATTATGAACCCTTTAAGTTCTTATTATTGTTCAAGTTTCCCGGGCTCTCGACGCCCTCGTGACCATCTCCGGACGTACCTCCGGTCACGTCATTCGTATATTTTATTATCATTCATTTTAGGTCCTTCCGCCTTATAGACTGGGCACCTATACCGGGTCCTTCCGCCTATAGACTGGGCACCTTTCCATTCTCATATTTAAGGCCCTTCCTTCCCATAGACTCGACACCCTTTTCCATTCATTCTAGAGATCTGTCCCGTAGGCTGGACATCTCTTTTCATTGGGATCTTGAGTATCATAGACTCACAGCCTCCCAATTTATTCCCAACCAGTGCTCACCTTAAAACTTCGTAACGGTTTCTCCACGACGCATTAAAGAGGCTTATATATAGGAAGTACCAGTGGCGTATCCACCACACCTTTAACATTTCGTGAGTACTATGTTATTCCATTTTAAGACTTAAACTCGTTTCCATCATACATTTATATTTGCACATATGGCATGATCATCTATCATGCATTCACATATTCACGTTTAACACACATTGCATATTTGCACATATAGCATGATCTCTAGTCATAATTTCATATTTATCCCTGCTCTAATTCCTTATAAGGGTTTCTCCATTTTACGTTAAAGAGGTTTATATATAGGAAGTACCAGCGGCGTATCCACCACCCCTTTAACGTTCCATGAATACTCCTTTACTTAGAATTAAGCATTTTCGTCTAATTCTCATTTAGTAGGATGATCTTTTATACTTTTATCGTAACTCTTGCTCTAATCCCTTACAAAGGTTTCGTCATATTATGTTAAAGAGGTTTATATATAGGAAGTACCAGCGGCATATCCACCACCCCTTTAACATTTCATGAATACTCCTTTGCTTAAGATTAAGCGTTTCTCATCATTTATTTAATAGCATGACTCCCTCATGCTTTTATCCCATTCTTGTCCTAATTCCTCGTAAAGGCGTCTCTATGATGTATTAAAGAGGTTTATATATAGGGTGTACCGGCGACGTACCCACCACCCCTATAATACATCATAGATATTCCTTTATTTGGAATTAAGCCTTCCCTTATTCATATTTATCATATATTGTAAACTGGGGTGATTATCCTTCTAGAGTAGTACCTCCCAACAGAGATGTTCCCAGGAAAGAGTGACGGGTCTAGGAGAGATTTATACACCACTCTCTCCTTAGACAGAACATTTTGTTTGTCAGATAACTACATACCGGTTGGAAATTCTCCCATACGTTTACTATATTTTCATTACTGTCTTTTAGTCTATACCCCTAAACATTTATAATGGTTCCACCACAAAGTATCAAAGAGGTTTATATATAGGAAGTACCAGTGGCGTATCCACCACCCCTTGAATACGTCGTGGCTACTCCATTATTTCCGTTTAGTGTTTAGACTAATCCCCATTACCTTTCTTTATTTCCCCGTACCTTAGTTTCACATACAGCAAGTAACACATACTCACATAACTCATATAAACATTTATCTAAGGTACGGGTCCAATGTACTTACGATAGTTTCAGGTCGTTTCCTACGCTCGTTCCTCGCTTAAACGTCTCTCCGGATCTGAACTGCACTTGCACTCAAAAGTGTCGCACCGGGTCTTCTAATCCTTTTCAGAGTGTTTGTGTGTGTATGGTGTTTATGTGTGATAATTATCCATTTGAACGGCCTTAAGAATCTATTTATAGGCTGATTTGGGACCCATGTTGGACCGACATGTCATCCCAAGTCGGTCCGACTTCGGCTGAAGTCTGTGACACGCATCAAAACCTCTTTTTTTGCTTCTGCAGCACACATCGGACCGACGTGTAATCCATATCGGTCCGACTTCCTCACGTCGGACCGACGTGTAAATCATATCGGTCCGACTTCCAGACGTCGGACCGACGTGTAAAGCATATCGGTCTGACTTGAGTGCTGAGTCATCAAAACACCTTTCAAAGCTTCACGAAATGCTTCAGCAACACATGTCGGACCGTTATGCTTAGGATATCGGTCGGACATACCTAATTTTCATATTCTCCTCGTCGAAGCACCCCATTTTCATATATTATGGCTTCCGTAACTCTTTTTCTAGCTCGAGATATGCTTATGCGAAGTTTTGGGCTATTTCCGGGCGAATAGTCTTTTCGTTTCGCATCCGGTTAAGTTCTTAGGTCACGTTTCTTAACCGAAATTCATCCCAACTTATTATTATTCAATTCCAACTCCCTCGTTAAGCTTTTGGTATCGTGTTTCGTTACCGATACCATTCGTAGCTTTACGTTTGACGCCCCTTTGACCGTTAACCGTTTACGGCTGGATTTTTGGGATGTTACAACTCTACCCTCCTTATTGTAGGTTTCGTCCTCAAAACCTATTAGTTATTAGTATAAGTCTTTCTCATCTTTTCCTTGCTTTCCCAGGTCATCTCTGACCTGTTCGTGTGCCTCCTATTGCACTATCTGCTTAGTGGTTAGAATCTTTACAGGTCCTTTGACATGAGTTAGTTTCTCGTTAACCTCTATCTCTTCCAAAGGTATATGAACAATTTCGTTTTCTATATACTTCCATGGAACGTATTTCGGTTCTTCAAGTAGCTTTAGTTGATAAGTTATTCTGCCGACTTGCTTAATGATCCTTAAAAGAACCAACGAATCACGGACTTATCTTGCCACGTTTCTTACGTCAAATTAGACCTTTCCAAGGATACCTAAAACATAATCTTCTTCTTGGATTCTATTGGTCTATGTCTTTTGTCTAACAACTTTCTCAGTTGTGACATACATCTCTTCATTCCAGTATGTGTTGATTGTTAAGGAGTCTTAGCCACTTGTTTAGTTTCTAGAATTAAATTGATTTTGAATTTGATCTTTCTCTCTCAGGTGGAGCACCTAGGAGATCGTTTGGGAAAACTTCTTGGAATTTATTCTACTATTAGAACTTGCTTCGGTTCTTTCCTTTTATTTTCACTTCAACCGCATAAGCTATGAAGGCTTGATGACCTTGTCTCACCTAGCTATTTATCTTTTCCATATAACGTGATCTGGTTTCTTCGTTTGCTAATGGCACTAACTTCCTTTCCTGCAGACGTTGTAGATCATACAATCTTTTGAATGCATTTAATCATCGCAGTATGCAAAGATAACTAGTCTATACGTCAAATTCTTGCATTGGAATTTGATCGACGAGATATTATTCTTCCTTGATTAGTAATTGGTAGTCTTGGCATATTTTGGTTACTACGCAGTTTCTATTACTTGCGATTTCAACCTCTAATGCCTTAACCAATTTACTTCTACTGAAGCTTCTTGAATTCACATATCTTAATGAAATAAATAATCGACTAGTCTCCGTATCGAATTAAACACCAGCAGGTAAGGGATTCAAGAGGAAGATACATGATACGATGTAAGGGACATCTTTTTCTTCCTCGGTCGTGATCTGGGAAGCCCTTCCTCTTGGTTTCGGAGCCTCGATCCTTTTGATTTCATTATCTGCTACTCTTGATCCTTCATCGGAATTTTCAGTCTGTGATCGTAGCTCAGGACATTCTCTACTGAAGTGTCCTGGCTTGTAACAGGTGTAGCATAATCTTACTAGACTTGTACACTGATGTATCAGATGTCTAATCTTTCCACAATTCATACAATTGAGAGGCTTGAGCCGGCACTCTCCAGGTTGTCTTCTTCCATAGATTTCATAGTCTCTTATTTCTTTCTCTTGAAAGGAATTACTTTCAGGTCTTCTAAATTTAATTGTCCTAAGAGGCATAGGAGATGGATAATCTTCTCCCTTTCTCTTCCTGTTTTCTTCTTTCTGTCTCTTAAGCTTTGTTTCTCTTTCTCGAGCCCAATCAATCATTTATTCCAAGTTTGCGCACTTGGACGGATGAATGAACTCTCTAATTTCCGTTTTCAGAATGAGATGGTATCGTGTCATCCACATCTCAGTAGTTGTTAGTAAAGCATAACAGAATCTGGCTTTATCGAAGAAAATGCTAGTAATCGCGTCCACAGATTCATTTGTTTGACGGAGTTGAAGGAACTCCTCAGTGATTCTGTCTATTGCCGCTCGTGGGCAATAATGCTTCAGAAAAATATCCTTGAATTCTTCCCACTTTATCTCTTTGATTTTATCTCTGCCCTTCTCTCTCTTCACTATGCCCCACCAATCGTCAGCTCTTTCTTTGAGCTGGTTGGTGGCGAAGGTTACTTCGTCCTCCTTACTGCAATGACAAGTATCGAATGATGTTTCCATTGCAGCTATCCATCTTTGACTTTCTAAGGGATTAATGGCTCCCTTGAACTCCATTGGTTTGCACGTCATAAAATATTTATACGTGCATTGAGTCGATTTAGAATTTCCATCTTTTCCGTTCTAGGGTTTCTCTGTCTCCTTATGATTCTCAAACCAACTTTCTAGTGAACTTGCAGTTCTGCTTGCATAATTGGGAGGTTCTCATCGAAAGCCTTCCCTATTTCTAACGCAATCTGTCTCCGGATATTCTTCGGGACTTGTTCTACTTCGTTCTCGTCAGGAGGTGGAGATGCAGCTCTCCTATGACTCCCTTCGTTGCGTACTTCATTGTTCTGACGTTCAGCCATTGTTGCTGATACACGAATTTCATTTAATCACTTGCTCGTTCACCCTAGTTATAGTCTAGGGTTTCATATTTACATGCCTCATGCTATTCTAATCCTAATTAAGCATTCTAGGGTTTTACGTAAGGCCCCTTCATACATTTACACATACTCACATTCACTTATACATTTCAATCATGTATAATCACATTCCCGGCTTACTATCTGCTGAAATAAGTTATCATATGATGTTTGCGATATCATGATAGTCCCATACATTAGCTCCAATACTGGCCAGGTATAAGGCAATGTATGTTACGTATCATGATACTCCCAACTATCACATGGAGCTTATTTCATACAAATTTCTTCCCACGTATACTCACACATTTCTGTTTTAAGCACTAGAATTTAAACAAACCTGCTTCCTTGGACGGCCTCGGATTGAATTCCTATTTATATCATGAGCACTTATGGTTTGAGTTAAATATCCTCTTTTGATACTTAAATCCCTCAAACCATGCTCTGATACCAACCTGAAACACCCTACTTTTACTATACTAATTTATCAGAGTTTTATAGTGGAAAACGGTTCAAGATTTTTAAAAACTTTGTCACTATAATGACAAAGGTATATTTTATTATAATATTTTTTTACATAAAATATTACATCACGTAACATATGGATCCTTCAACTCCGATCAGCCACGTCCTCAGGGAGCCTCATTCCACGTTCTCTTAACCTGCAGTGTTTGGAAAACGTTTTTGAATTAGCTTTCGCTAAGTAAGTACACTGCATCGTTCATTTTATTATGAACCCTTTAGGTTCTTATTATTGTTCAAGTTTCCCGGGCTCTCGGAACCCCCGTGACCATCTTCGGATGTACCTCCGGTCACGTCATTCGTGTATTTTATTATCATTCATTTTAGGTCCTTTCTCCTTATAGACTGGGCACCTCTACCGGGTCCTTCCGCCTATAGACTGGGCACCTTTCCATTCTCATATTTAAGACCCTTACTTCCCGTAGACTCGACACCTTTTTCCATTCATTCTAGAGATCCGCCCCGTAGGCTGGAAATCTCTTTTCATTGGGATCTTGAGTATCATAGACTCACAACCTTTCAATTTATTCCCAACCAGTCCTCACCTTAAAACTTCGTAACGGTTTCCCCACGACGCATTAAAGAGGCTTATATATAGGAAGTACCAGCGGCGTATCCACCACCCCTTTAACATTTCGTGAGTACTACGTTATTCCATTTTAAGACTTAAACTCGTTTCCATCATACATTTATATTTACACATATGGCATGATCATCTATCATGCATTCACATATTCACGTTTAACACACATTGCATATTTGCACATATAGCATGATCTCTAGTCATAATTTCATATTTATCGCTGCTCTAATTCCTTATAAGGGTTTCTCCATTTTACGTTAAAGAGATTTATATATAGGAAGTACCAGCGGCGTATCCACCACCCCTTTAACGTTCCATGAATACTCCTTTACTTAGAATTAAGCATTCTCGTCTAATTCTCATTTAGTAGCATGATATGTTTATACTTTTATCGTAACTCTTGCTCTAATCCCTTACAAAGGTTTCGTCATGTTATGTTAAAGAGGTTTATATATAGGAAGTACCAGCGGCATATCCACCACCCCTTTAACATTTCATGAATACTCATTTGCTTAAGATTAAGCGCTTCTCATCATTTATTTAATAGCATGAATCCCACATGCTTTTATCCCATTCTTGTACTAGTTCCCCGTAAAGGCGTCTCTATGATGTATTAAAGAGGTTTATATATAGGGTGTATCGACGGCATACCCACCACCCCCTATAATACATCACAGATATTCCTTTATTTGCAATTAAACTAGGGTGATCATCCATCCAGAGTAGTACCTCCAACAGAGATGTTCCCAGGAAAGAGTGACGGGTCTACGAGAGATTTATACACCACTCTTTCCTTAGACAGAACATTCTGTTTGTTAGATGACTACATACCGGTTGGAAATTCTCCCGTACGTTTACTATATTTTCATTACTGTCTTTTAGTCTATACCCCTAAACATTCATAATGGTTTCACCACAAAGTATCAAAGAGGTTTATATATAGGAAGTACCAGCGGCGTATCCACCACCCATTGAGTACGTCGTGGCTACTCCATTATTTACGTTTAGTGTTTAGACTAATCCCCCATTACCTTTCTTTATTTCCCCGTACCTTAGTTTCACATATAGCACGTAACACATACTCACATAACTCACATAAACATTTATCTAAGGTACGGGTCCAGTGTACTTACGATAGTCTCGGGTCATTTCCTACGCTCGTTCCTCTCTTAAACGTCTCTCTGGATCTGAACCGCACTCGAAGCGTATCGCACTTGCAGCGTATCGCACTTGCACTCAAACGCGCTGCACCGGGTCTTCTAATCCTTCTTAGAGTGTTTGTGTGTGTATGGTGTTTGTGTGTGATGATTCTCCATTTGAACGGCCTTAAGAATCTATTTATAGGCTGATTTAGGACCGATGTCGGACCGACATGTCATCCCAAGTCGGTCCGACTTCGGCTGAAGCCTGTGACACGCGTCAAAACCTCTTTTTTTGCTTCAGCAGCACATGTCGGACCGAAGTGTAATCCATATATGTCCGACTTCCCCACGTCGGACCGACGTGTAAATCATATCGGTCCGATTTTCAGACGTCGGACCGACGTGTAAAGCATATCGGTCCGACTTGAGTGATGAGTCATCAAAACACCTTTCAAAGCTTCCCGAAATGCTTCAGCAACACATGTCGGACCGTTATGCTTTGGATATCGGTCCGACATACCTCATTTTCATATTCTTCTCGTCGAAATACCGTATTTTCATATATTATGGCTTCCGTAACTCTTTTTCTAGCTCGAGATAAGCTTATGCGAAGTTTTGAGCTATTTCCAGGCGAATAGTCTTTCCGTGTCGCATCCGGTTAAGTTCTTAGGTCACGTTTCTTAACCAAAATTCATCCCAACTTATTATTATTCAATTCCAACTCTCACGTTAAGCTTTTGGCATCGCGTTTCGTTACCGATACCATTCGTAGCTTTACGTTTAACGTCCCTTTGACCGTTAACCGTTTACAACTGGATTTTTCGGATGTTACATATCATCATAACAAAAAAAATTATAACAATCAGTAAACAGATTTACAGTTTTCCTACCATAGGGTATAATAACACAGCTGAAATTGCTCACAAAAGAGCAGAGAAAGGAAATCTCGAATTCATAAATAAAAATAGATGACAAAACCTCATTGAAAATGAAGTTATACAACTTCTCACAAACTTTATAAACCATGAATTAGAAAAAGGACAAGATATCACTAAAAGTATTAATAATCCTATAATACTTCACCTTGAAAAGATAGGTCTTATAAGAGATGATATTACAATTCTAAAGTAAAATACACTTGTAAATTTAAAATAAAAAATTCAGATATCACTATTAGAAACATGAACATAAAGTACAGCCCTCTAGATAAAGAAGAGTTTAAAAAACAAATTCTGGATATGACTACACTCGGATTAATCAGAAAATTTGAAAGTCCTCATAGATCGACAACTTTTATAATAAAAAATCATCTATAATTACAAAAGATTAAATGATAATACAGAAGACGATGGTTACAATATTCCTAATAAAGATAGCTTAATACAGCTTATACAAAATAACAAAATCTTTTCAAAGTTTGATTTAAAGTCAGGTTTCAATCAACTTCATTTAGAAGAAGATTTCAAAAACTGGACAGCATTTACATGTTCTGAAGGATTATATAAATGGAATGTTCTTAGCTTTGGGCTATAGAATGATCCATCAATATTTCAAATATTCATGGACAGTTTATTTCTCAAATAAAAATTTTGCCTAGTATATATTGATGATATACTGGTAGCAAATGAAACTATTCAAGAACATGAAAAACATCTACAACAGGTATTTGAAAAAATAAAAAAGAATGGCATAGTATTATCTAATAGAAAAATGGAATTATTTAAAAAAAAATCTCATTTTTAGGACTAAAAATTGGTAATGGAAAAATTGAGTTACAACCACATAAGAGTCTAAATGAACGTAAATATTTAAACCAACCTTTTGTATTGTAGGTTGAAACATAAGAGTCTAAACGAATGTACAACTTATAAGTATTTCGTCTTGGCTCTTGAGGGCACCAACCTTGCCGACTAACTTTGAGGAGAATTCATGGGCAGTCTTGAACTCGGCAATTAGTGCCATATTCTTGAAGCAACTAGATCCTTGTGATTTGGAGATGCTTTATCATGTGAGTTATACTCCATGCCTCTTTATTACTGTGAATCATCTTTTGGCCATTCATTGACCAGCTGTTTTTATTATTATAGGCGGTCAATGATCTTTGCCTACACAAAATGGGGGGAAGTCTTTATCAACGGATTGAAAGGGAACGTGAATCCCACATATCTTCTGCATTGCAAAGGTTCTGCAACAGTCTGTTGTATGATGATTTGATGATTCATCAGAAGAAGAAATTCTCTCGGGTGATCCTGATTTTGTTTTGGATTGTATTGATAACATTGATATAAAGGTATCTCACTCCTTAATATTTTGCATCCAACTTTCAGCTTCAAACAACTGCATGCATTATTTTATTGAATTAATTGATTTTTCAATAAAGATACTATAGAGTTGAGTTGCTACAGTTCCACTTACCCATTCAATTTTGCACATCAATTTCAAATGTATTTCAAGTGTTAGGTTTAATTAAGCACATCTATTATGATGATGTTCAACTTTGATAACTTTGTCACCTGAATTGATTTTAATTGTTAGTTTTACATAGCATGTAATCATCTTATAAACATTATACAATTATTTTGATTAACTTTAATTGTTGGTTTTTATTGATTTTTTATTTATATTTGCAGATGGAGGCTCAATTGGAGTAAGCTATGGTTGAACTGCTGGGGATCTACCGTCTTCTTCTTGATGGGGTTTTGATTCATATCAACCATAAGGCTCAAACATTTGGCTTTTTGTTTCTTCATTGTCTGTTTTATAAATGACCAAAAAGCTTAAAGTTTTGGCTTCATTACTCATATGAGCTGTTGCAAAATCATTATTGTTTTTCTTGAAATAGTTAAAAGATCATATAGGTAAAGCGTTTACTTCATTATACCTATGAGCCTTTACATTTTTCAGGCTGGGTCAGACTCTAATTGTATTGTTTATTCAGTCTCGTGTAATACACGGGTTCTAACACTAGTGATTTATATTTAAAGAAAAATATTATTTATACTAATAAAACATATTTATTTTAAATTATCTTTTATTTTAAAAAACTTTGAAATTTAATTATGTAACTTTTGTTTTTAATTAAATAGTGATCTAAGTCAAATTATATAAAATAGAAATTAATGTATTCAAACAATGTAATATACAAGTTTTTAAAGATACAAACTTTTTATTACTAAGTATATAACATTACATTTTATCAACCCGTGTAATACATGGATTTTTTAAAATACAAGTTTGTTATTACTAAGTATATAATATTACATTTTATCAACCCCGTGTAATACAAGGGATTTTAACCTAGTTTATTTTAAAATAGAGTAAAACATGTTTAATATGATTTTGCTATAAAAATAACTAAAACTATAAACGGACAAACTATACAAAATTTAATTAGTTTGTTTGAAACCTAAAAACCTCATAAACTTATATAACCTACAAATGCCTTCTTACTCATGAATTAATCATATAAAACAAGAAAAGATAAGATCAAGATTACAATTTATTTATAATTTATAAAATTTATAAACTGGTTGTGGTTTTTCATAAAAATAAATATGATATTTTCAACCATTAAATTATTAAAAACCATATAATAAGTTAATAGCAATATTTAAAAGAATCTGTAACGATACAACAACTTATTTGTATATAAAACTGAAAACAAAGTCAACAAACTATACAAATGCAAACCCTCAAACTATTTATTATATTTGTTTTTATTGGTTACAATACTATGATCAATCATCGTTAAAGTATCCAACAATACAATTTACCTAAAAGTAAACCAGTACTGAATTTTTGAACGAAGCCACGCAAATTCAAACCCGAGTCAAACCGGGTTTTAGTCCGGAGTGCGTTACGCTAGCGGGTCTTGGCCCGTGTAGTGGCGCAACTGTTGTCAAGCTCCATGATTTCCTGGGGAACGCCTAACCCCTCGCTCTGAACCCGCGGACCCGTTTCGGACAACGTAGTGGTCAGGTATTGAGGGGTGATGAGTCTCCGACTTGTCGGAGATACGACTTCCACTCAAAGAATGAAAGCTACCGTTCAAAAAAAAAAAACCTAAAAGTAGTTTTAAATTTTTAATTATTCTAATATAAAATGATTATTTAGTTTTTAATTTATTACCTTAAATTAATACTCTAGTATGGTGGCTGGCCATGACCCCAACCAAAAGCTTCATGGTTCATCAGCCCACCTCCATTAGGGATAAAGTTAGTTGCATATTGTAACCCTGAATCTGATTCGGATCACCACCACCACCACCACCTAGCCCAGGTGCCACACCATCGGTTTCCTCTTCTTCCTCAACTGGGAATCTTTCATAGGTTGCGTTAGAAAAGGTGGCGGCTATAATCATCACTGGCCCGGAAGCTACCAACGAACCCACCACACTCCCACCAACCACCTGACCTTGACTTCCAGCTAAATATATAGTGAGACCAGTGGATCCAGGTGGGGCTGGACCGGGTAAAAAGGCTCCGGTTAATGATAAAATCTCGAACCGGCCTTGTAAAGCCATGACTGGACCGGGTGCTGAAGGTTGTCTTAGGGTTACATTCATAACCGTTCCGCTAGCACTCATCACACACACGCCGCGTTGTCTTTTACGACTAAACTGGGCTATGCTTTCGATCACATCCGTACCGCTCGCCACCTCTATGAAGTGGCTGCGGTTGGGGCTGTCCCTAGTGACGAAAATGGGTGGTCTTGGTTTGTTTTTGGAGCCTGGAGGCCGGCCTCTTGGCCGGCGGTTCGAGGGGTCGATTGCGCCTTCTCTTGGATCATCACTGTTGTTATCTGTTTCATTTTCTTCACTTGTGTTGTTGTTCATTGAGATTCCAAGACCGGGTTGCTTGATCGCCGGGGAACCGCTGGATGGTGTTTCGACTCCGGCTACGTTGACTTGGCCGGTCCACCATCGGTTTGACATGATCGGAGCTTCCTCTTGAACCCTAGTGAACACTTTGAGATTAGGGAAGAAAGAGAGAGATGTGAAAGGTGTAGATGAAAAAAGGTTGGAAGGTGAAGTTTGAGAAGTGTTGATGGAATTTGGTCGGTGTAGGTGTAGGTGTAGGTATTATATTTTATATCAATCTGATTTATACAAATATAATTAACAAGCCTTTCTATTTTGAATCGGGATGTACACTAACAACATGATGTAAGTGGTCCACGTGTATTTTTTTTCAAAATTTTGTTTTCACCCTTTTTTTTAATTTACGTTTTAACCTCTTTTACTGTATATATAATTTAGGCTTTTAACCCTTATATTTTCTACTAATATCGTTTTTCTATAATAGCTGGTGCTCATTAGCTTTTTTAAAAAACGGAATGCGCATCTTATTTTAGTTTTTCTTTTATGAATGTTTCGATATATATATTTTTTTAAAACAGATTTATATTCAAAATCAAGTATATTTTTTTATCCTACGCAATTGCGATCGACGTCAGTGTTGCGTAACCTTGACAAACTCAACCGCCTATGAGTGAACAACATCATTGCCGGTGTTTTGGTATTACCGTAACCGATATCGGTTGTATCTTTTATGGTATATTCTACGAGTGGCATCGATAACGACCTTCCTCCTGCCTCGTAATAAGGCGAAAAAACATCCACGCTGACGCCGGTAAGCGAGGGTGCAATTCTATAAACTAAACATTTTCAAAAATAGTTAACAGTAGATTGCAATTAGTTGTCCTTGTGTCTGTTGCCACGTGGTAGTCCTTGAGTGGACAAAATATTTTTATTTTTTATTTTTTGCTTTAATAGCTTGTACTATACATAATATACATTTTTAACACGTTTCATTTTCTAATAATTTCGTTTTTTATTATAGCTTTCGTTCATTAACTTTAAAAAAAATGGAATGCACGACTAATTTTAGTTTTTGTTTTTTTTGTGAACGTTCCGGCATAAACATTTTTTAAAACGGAGCTGTGTTTAGAATCAAACATATTTTTTTTGTTTCGTATGCTATAGCGAGCGACGTTAGCACTGCGGTGCCGTGATAAACCCAAACGCTTATGAGTGAAAAACATCGTTGACGGTGTTTTGATATAATCATATCTGGTATTGGTGTTCGCTTTTATTGTTTTCGAAAATTCAAAACGATAACGGCCAAACTCATGCCGCGTAGTGCGGAGAAAAAACAACCACGATCCCCACGCGAAGCGCTGGATAAAAATACTAGTTACATATATTGCAAAACATGGACTTACCGTTCATAGTAACATTTTATATATATATAAGTGGTAAGAAGGGTTTTTAATACAAATGACCGGCTGGCCTAGTGGTTTGCGCAACACCAACTCACCCGCAAGGTGCGGGTTTGATCCCACACGTCAAACCCACCCCAGCAGACAGTTCCTTCTTTTCCATGTCTCACACCGCTACCATTCCTTTTTTTGTTTTATTTTTATAATTTTAATCATTATAATTAATTTTAGGCATATTTTGTTTTTCTTTTATAAATTTTAAAATATGATATTTTACGAAATTCGAACTGTATCGTTGCGCCGTGCTTATTTTTATCTACATTCCGATCTAAATTTTCATTCAAAACCGAGTTTCCGTGATAATGTACAAGACATCAAAGCACGAATGTACAAGTCGTCGAAGCTGCTTCCAAGTTTTGATTTTTTTTGTTTTGTTCTTCCAGATAATCAGATCGGAGGGTGGGGGTGGGGGGGGGGGAGGGGATGGCGACGAAGAACTAAAAACGACGGATGAAATCTGATCCCAATCAATTGATCCACCCATTGCATGTTGAAATTAAAAGCAAATCTAGGAACTTGGCATTGATTTCAAATAGAGAATAGTCAAGGTATGTCTTACAAGCCCTAATCGAGGGTGATGATGATGGGTTAGAACAATATAGTTGAAATAGAGATAAAATCTTGAAATTCTTGTTAATTGATGACCATCTATGGCTTTATATGTTAGATTCATGTTGAAACCATGCTATCTTGTTAATTCTTGGAAACTATTTTATGTATTTAGTGTAGGAGTTTAGATAGGGGTCGAACCCCATACCCAAATAAGTAGAACTTGTGTTAATAATAAGTGTGAAGAACTAGTAGTTTGAATTAGTAATGCTAGTTGTTTGAATGATGCTTTCAACTACAAAAAAATGATGACCATAAACTAAAGCATGGATCAATGAAGTGTATTTGAAAGTAAATTGATGATTTATTGTATATGACATAAGTGCTTGTGGAAATGTCTCAATCAATTGAAACCTAGGAATGTTCATGATCTATAGTTGATTCTTTAGTAGTTGAACATAGAATATGTTATATATGTTGAATTGAGAAGTAAAATAATTTTATGATCACATTTCGTATTAATAAGTAGTTTTATATGTGTACGAAATGGAAAATGTAGGAAAGGACCTTTAACGGGTCAAAAGATGATAATGTTACATTTATCTATGTTCTATTGAGCAGGAAGAATACATGATTGAGCCTAAACTAGTTTATGGGCAATTAGGCTATATAAATATTGATATGTGTTTTACGAAGTGTGTATATAAAATGGTTCATGTCATAGGACTCTTGAATTGACCAATTTATATTTGTTGTCCTAACGAGATCAACCTACTAACAGAGGTTGTTTCGAGGCCTTAACCATTTTATTTTGGCATGATTTTTGGTCAGAAGTTAGCTAACATCACATTTGATTTTATGTAATTTTTGTAGATTTTTCTGAAATTGTTTGATGTGATTTTGCGGGTGGTCTGTCAAGAAAATTATTGTTGACAGCAACCAGGTGAGCCTACTTGCAAAGGTTGTTTCGAGGTCTTAACTATTTTTATTTTGGCATAATTTTTTTGTTAGAAGTTAGTTAGCATACTATGTGATTTTATGTAATTTTTATAGATTTTTCTGAAAATGTTTGATTTCATTTTGCGGGTGGTTTGTCAATAAATAATTGTGGACAACATAGATTGTATAATAATGTGTAACGGGTCAAAAGCATATATTTGGTTAACCAAATAATGAAGGGTCAACATAGTGGATAAATAATCTTGTAAGAGTTAGTTTTTTTGTCATGTAATAAGTAAATTGGGTGTAGAATTAAAATACTCCAACAAGTTGATTATTGAATTTTTGACATGTTATGATTTATAAATCTTAGTATATCAAGGGAATTGATTATGACCAAAAGCATGGTTATAGTTTGATAAGCATCTTAAGGGTTGCAAGTGTCAAGTTTTGGATGTGTTAATAGGTCGCACGATGTTGAAGCGGATCGATTAAATTAGAAAATGGCATTCTGATCTTATGCTAGTGTAGGCTATGCTAACCTCAGCATACGCTACGCTGGAAGGGAGGTTTTATGCTCGCCATGTACTATACTACGCTAGCCTTTACGATGGGGGTCTACGGTGACCCGGCATATCCTACACTGGATATGGTTTGGATTCCTTTGTGATATGTTTAATACTAACTTGTGGTATAATGTGGTCTTAGGATAAATTCGGGATTGAGCCTGACAGTGGCAGATCAAGTGCTCAGATTAGGCGTGGACACACACACATCTCTCGTTGAAGAAAAGGTTTTGATTTAGGAGTAGATATTAAATATTAAATGGTCGACAAAAGTTTTTGTACTATGTGTTATAAATGTTTGGTTGTTTTCCTTTATGTAGAAATTAACTATTTCAGTTATAGCCATCAGGCTTTTGGTCTGGTGGTCAGAGGGTTTTGCCTTAGGGCTTTCCTCCTGTAAAGGTCCCAGGTTCAATCCTCACAAGATGCATTTCATAATTTCAGGAACACCCTCTATGGCAGGACTTGAACTCTGGGTTAGGAGGGGTTAGCGACATCCTAACCGACATGCCGTTAAAAAAAAACTATTTCAGTTACGGGGAATTTTCATGATGGGTTGAAAAAGTGTTTTCAATCATGATTCATTTAATAAAAATCAGATTTAGTGCAGTGGAAGGAAAAAAAATCATGAAATCATCCATGATTAAATTAGAGATTCTCGAAACAGGATCCAAATGCAAGAACTTGCGAAAACTAGAGAGGGAAGATGGTGATACAATATTTAGATCTTACATCGATCTTCAAGTAACTGAATGAATGTTTCGTTCAGATATCCAGAGTAGTTTCATGACGGTGGTGTCCTTTGTTTGTGTCGGCCGAGAATTCCTGGGGGGGGGGGGGGGTTGACAACTTTTGGTGGGTGTGGTGGCTAGGGTTTTTCTTTTCACTTGTTCATATTCATCTTATGAATTAATCTCCTATTTATAAACCTTTATTTAACCTAATTTCCTTGTTCACATTAAACAATTAACTAGTCCACTAAAACATTAGTCCACTTAATTTATTTGGGCTACTTAATTTATTTATATTTAACCCAGTTAAATACAAATAATTCAATTAAGACTTTGAATATTAACCCTAATTATTATTCATAAGAATAATTAATAATATTCTTTTGGAGATTATAATTAAATAATTATTCCTAGAATAATTAATAGAATAATTAACGTCTTAATATTTTATCACGCCTATGTGTCTAAACTCTTTTAGTCACATTAACATTCCTTTTGTCATTACATATCATGTGACTCTTTAAGATCATGCATCAATGACAATCCTAACTATATGTTGACGCTTGTGCATATACATCCAACAAATAGATTGTTTCGTATGGAAAATATAAATTTTCTCACACCATTCAGAGTTCCAAGTTCATAGCCACCATGAAAGATCGTACGGCCGTATGGTTCTGTACGAACCGTACATAGGTGATCACAGAAGCCCTAATCGATGCCTATATAAAGCACATGACGGCCAGAAAAGATATCTCAAAATCTTGAAAAACTTCAAGAAATAAACTCCTAACCCACTATTAAAAGGTTAAGGAAGAAAGGAGGGAGCCAATTAGAGGATGAGATCACAACATTCGGAGTCGAGAACGTGTTCGATGTGAAGATTGAAAGACTGGAGCCTTTAACCTGGTTCTACTATTCTTATATATCGTTTTTCATGTCTTTATTTATGTTTGTTTGTTTATTAAATGATATGAGTAGCTAAACACTTTTGTGTCATCTAGGTTTAGATGAATTTTGATCATGAATGATTTAATTGTTTGATTAAAATTATGAATAAAAAGGTTTAAGAGCCAGTTAGGGTTTTCCTTGTATTTCCAAGTTAATAGTAAAAACCTATGGCGAGTGACACTTCTTCTCAAGAGTGTCTTGGAAATTTTATATCTTATGAGAATATTGTTAGAAATTACTAAAGGTATTAGTGTTAGTCTATATACACTATCATTCTTTCTGGGATTACAAGCCTCTAGCGAGGTGAGTCTTCGTTCTTGCCCAATTTGATAAATTGGTAGTTGGTTTTTCATAGTAGTAGGTCCTGGGTATCCAGCGTTATGTTCTGGAGCTTTGGATAGGCGACTTGTCTAGGTAATTCTGACGAGAGCCTAGCCTTTTAGGGAACAACTGACATAGTCTCAGTCATTTAAAAGAGTCATTCAATCTCGGTCAAAAGGATTCAACATCTAGATGATACAACTTCGTTCTATCTGAATTCCTTTATTATTTTCCAATTTTCAAACACACATTTCCTCAAGATAATCATTCGATAGATATTAATACTTGGTTCTTACTCTTGCTATACTACGTACACAATAGGTGCACTTTCATGTGTGTGTGATTAGTGTGGCAATTATCATTTTTATAAATTTAAAATTGCAAGTGTGAAACAAGTAAAATATTTATATATTTACCACCACACCAAAGACTCCGTTTGCCCGCTTATCGTTCTTATTGTAATCTTGAGAGTCTCCTTTGCTACATGCGTAATGGTGGTCGCCATAGTATCCCACATCTGGTTTGCGTCCCGATCTAGTCCAGTTGAGCTCATCGAGATGACCCTATCTCTGAATAAAGTAATATTTTCGTTCTTCAAATTTCCCCATCGAATCTTCGGTCTATTTTTCCTCTTCCCATTCACAACATTTTTCTCAAAGCTATATCCATCACCAACAAAGGATGTTGAGCCACTACTGACTTCCCTGGTAGAACCTTGCAATTCTTCCGCCAACTGCGATCTACTTACCTCAACAAAAAATAGTCGATGTGTTACGCCGCCTGATGCTAAAAGTAATCAAACGCGACTACCTCTTCTTGTAGAACGAGTTTATAAGGGCTAGGACATGGGTCAACGCAATGTCAAGATGCTCCCTACCAATTTTGCATCTATCACCATTACCAAACCCTCCATGCACCATTGGGAAGACATTCCTATCCTTATCAATGTGGCTATTAAAATAATCCCCTGATGAGTGGTTGATCTACATGTAATAACTGTATATAATCATATGTTTTAACCTTAATTATATGAGAAATAATTTACTTTTATTTGTTTTTATATTTTGTAGGTTATTAAAGAACATTGGTTAAAATGGAAATTCTCATCAAAAACACGTTTAGTGATAGAAAATAAATTTGAAGATGATGAAACAAATTATTTCATTCAACATGTGGATTAAACATTAAAGGGATGTATTACTTCTGATACAAAGTCAACGAAAAGGAAAAGTTGCAAGAGTACGTTTGAATTAATATTTACTAAAGTGGGCTACAATTAAAGAATTCTACTTGGGCTGCATCCAAAAGTTAGCTCAGGCCCACGACAATTCTTGAAGCCTACAAAGGAATTATGGAATTCACGCAAGAGGAAGACGGCAAGTTTAGGTATGTTGTTGGGCACGTTTTCAAGGACAGCCTCTTGGCTGCTTGCTTGTTGGTGACGCAAGGAAGAAGCGAATGAGGCGGCCTTTATGGAGTTATTTTCTAAAAGAGTGTAGTTGAACCGAGGCCGTAATCGAACAATCGAATAGAGGCTGTAATCGAAGAATCGCACCAGAATACTAATCGAACAGAGGTTGTAATCGAAAAAGCTATAATCGAGAGTACCAAAATCGTTGATCATTGGTCGCAATTGTCTCCTGAAGAACACAATCGTAAAAACTTAATCAGAAAAAACATGGAAATGGAAACGCAATCGTCGATGCTCTCTCAATCGAAAAAACGTGGAATTGGATGGTCGCTTGGAAGTCGTCGATATAGGTATGATGGTTTTAAAAAGAATAAAAGGGTAAATTAGTTTTAAACCTATTTTGATAAATAAATTTCCAACTATACCTGTTTGGTAAACAAGTTTCTCAACTACACATTTTTGAAAAAAAATACTCAGCCTTTCTGCTGCTGTTTGTGCATGCGAACCAAAGAAAAAAAGGGAGTTTTGTTATGTTACTGTCAGTTAATTTGTTTTACAAAATCATGGAATTTTAGTTGGTTAATTTTAAACGAAGAATCATATAGTGATAGTATCTGATTTCTTATTTATTATGCAAGGCTAAACTATGCATGATCGTTTCCGGGTGTAGAACTGTGTTGGTAGAGTGGATTCAACCGGTTCATATTTGACATTGGATTAGAATTCGACTTAATCTTTTGGTTAGTTGATTTTTTTTTTGTTTATTTGGGTTTGATTAAACTATTTGATTTTATAGAATTTGGTTTGTTTATTGATCAATTCTTTAACACGTAATAGAAAACAAGATTAATAATAAACGTTTACCTGGTAATCCAGTAACATTGGAGAGGAAGTCTTCATTATCTTGATTGTGATCGGTTTCCCATTTAGGATGTACCGTAATGATGGTTTAGGTGAGATGGGACTCACGAATTAGAAAGTAGAGAGAGCTGAATACTTGGTGTTGTAGGCAATTAACCATTAGTCTTTAATCTCTCTAATAAGCTCTATATATATACATTCAAGGGGAAACCCTATTTATGGCAGTAAGGGTAATTATGTCCATCGAATAGTTACCAATTAGTTATAAGGGTATTTAAGTCATTGATTAATAATTAATAAATGATAATAAAGGCCACACATTTAATAGTGACTCTTATATTCTCCCACTTGACCGAGTGATCATTTATGATGAGCATTAGTAAAGTCTGGCTATAATTTAGTACTCATTTTGGTTCTAAACTAAAACTGTATCAGAGAAATACAGTCATTGAATTAACATTAAATTCAAGACCCTTATTAATCATACTACAATCCCAAATTTAAAACTTAAGTGAACTTAGGATCAAATTGACAATTAAGCCTTTAACGATGATTTGTATAATTACTGTCTATATGTTTTTAGGCATGCATAGACATATTAAGAGACAAACAAATTCAAATAAATGAGAAAAATTCCATTAAACGTAAGTAAGTACATTATGGTACTAAATAAGGTCTTTAGAAAAGCCCATTTTCGAAACATGTTCTTCGAATACTTTAGGAGGGAGACCTTTAGTCATTAGATCCACAAGCATAACTTTAGTACTTATATACTCAATACAAATATTACTTTCCTCAACTCGCTCACGTACGAACACTTACTTTGTATCAAGATATAATCCAACTCCAGTCGAACTATTATTTTTCGAGAAACTAATGGCAGATGAGTTATCACAATAAAGCTTCAATGGTCTAGATATGCAATTAACTACTTTGAGTCCAGAGATAAGATTCTTTAGCAACATGCCATGTCAGGTCACATTATAAACAACGATGTATTCTGCAATCATAGTGGATATTGTAGTCAACTGTTGCTTATGACTCTTCCATGAGATAAGTCCGCCGGCTAACATAAAGATATACCCCAAAGTGGATTTCTTGTCATCTTTGCATTTAGCAAAATCAGAATTATAATAACCAACCACTTCCAAATTGTCACTTCTTCTCTAGGTCAGTTTATAGTCTTTCGTCCCTTTCAGATATCGAAGCACTTTCTCAGCTGCTTTCCAATGATCAAGACAAGGATTAGTCTGATAAGGGCCTAACATTCCAGCAATATAAGCGATATCTGGACGAGTACACAGACTTGAGCATACATAAGGCTTCCAACCACTGATGTATAAGGTATCATTCTCATTTGCTCCTTTTCAACCTCTGTTTTGGGACATTGGAATGAACCAAAAACATCTCCTTTAACTACTAGAGCTACAGAAGGAGAGTAGTGTTGCATGTTATAACGTGTGAGGACACGCTCAATGTAAGCCTTTTGAGACAATCCTAAGATCCTATTGACTCTATTTCGGTGTATTTCGATGCCAATAACATAAGAAGCCTCTCCGAGATCCTTCATGTCGAAATTATGCGAGAGTAAATGCTTTGACTCATGAAACATGTCTAAACTATTAACTGCCAATAGAATGTCATCTACATAAAGGACAAGTATAGTAAAGTTGCTCCCACTCATCTTGAGGTTGGTGCATTGATCCACTTGGTTCTTAATGAAATCTTGTTTCTTCATGGTCTCATCAAACTTTAGGTACCATTGACGTGATGACTGCTTCAACCCGTATATGGATTTTTTCAACTACAGACTAAATGTTCTTGACCTTCAGGTTTAAAGCCTTCAGGCTATCTCATGAACACGTCTTCATTCAAGTTGCCATTGAGGAAAGCGGTTTTGACATCCATCTGATGTAACTCAAGATTAAAGTGAGCTACTACGCTATCACGATCCTTAAATAATCCTTTCGAGAAACAGGAGAACAGGTTAGGTAGGTAACATAATCATCAAAGTTAGTAGGCCTTTTGGACCTAGATGACCTCCAGAGTTGATTATCGAGTTCGGCATTTTCTTGATGTCGGTCGCTTGATGTGCCTTCATTCTCAGGTATAAACATAGTAGCATTAAGTTCTGAGTGTAAAGGAGGTGGTGCAGTGACATGCGGTGCAACGTTGTGTACAAGAGGAGTAATCGGAGGTAAAGTAAGCGACGAATCTCTCCCCCGCGTCTTGTACTTCTTTCAAATCATTATAAGGATTTTCCCTGCTCCCACTGACCTTAAAATCCTCAAGGAATTCAGCACGCTTGGTTTCTACAATACGAGTGACGTGAGAAGGACAATAGAATCTATAATCCTTTGAGTGATCAGTATAACCGATGAAGTAACAAGTGACTGTTTTCATGTCAAGTTTCTTTAAGAAAGTATTATAGAGTTTAGCTTCGGCAAGACATCCCCATACTTTCATATATCTTAGACTTGGTTTCCTTCCTGTCCAGAGTTCATAAGGAGTTTTAGAGACAAATTTTGAAGGAACTCTATTGACTATATGAACAGCTGCTTTTAAGGCCTCTGTCCATAGGAATGAGGGTAAACCTGAGTTGGCTAACATACTGTGTACCATGTCCATTAGGGTCCCATTTCTTCTCTCAGCAACACCATTCTGCTGAGGAGTACCGGGCATAGTGTACTGGTTCACGATCCCCTGACCCTTATAAAACTCATAAAATGGACCAGGAAGCTGACCCACATCAGTATGTCTACCATAATATTCACCTCCTCTATCTGATCTCACAACTTTTATTTGACGACCAAGTTGTTTTTCAACTTCAGTTTTATAATCTTTAAAAGTTGCAAGTGATTCAGATTTTTCTTTAATAAGAAACAAGTACATATAATGAGAATAATCATCGATAAAAGTGATAAATGAAGTGTGTCCAGTTATTTCAGTGATGGGGGTAAGGGTCACTAATGTCAGTATGAATGAGTTCTAATAAATTAGAGCTCCTATTGGCACCTTTCTTATTCGCGGATGTCATTTTACCTTTAAGGCATTTGACACATGTTCCAAAATCATTGAAATCGAGAGAGGTAACACTTCATCCTTCACGAGCCTTGATAAACGTTCTCGTGAAATGTGGCCTAAACGTTGATGCCACAACATGGATGAAGTTTCTAAGTCTCGTTTTCGTTTAGTCTTTGTTAAGTTCTCATTGATATTATATGATAACAAAGACTTGGAAAATTCATCATCTAGTTCTAACTTATAGAGACCACCATCCAAGAAAACTATGTCCAAACACTTGAGAATTTAGAGTAATAGGAAGTTTGCCATAACCATGAGAAACATCAAAACCGTCTATGTCTAACTTTGGTCCTGATACTAAATTCCGAGTAATCTCATGAATATATAAGGTATCATAAAGTTTAATACATAAACCATTTTTCATTATTAATTCTAAGGTTCCCACGACTTCGACAACTAGCTCCTTTCCATTCCCCAGTTTAAGTGTTCTTCGGATTCTTTCCAGCTTCTGGATTGTAAGGAATCCTTGAGTAGAGTTCGTTACATGAACCATAGAACCAGAGTCAAACCACCATGTGTTAGTTATAACATTTAAGTTAAAGGACTCAAGTATCATATTAAGATGATTACCTCTCTTAGTCAGTCACTCCTTGACGTCTTGGCATTCTTTCTGCTTATGTCCGGCCTTGCGGCAGAACCTGCAGTGAAACTTCCCTTTGGAGTTCTTAGAGCTAGAAGCAACACTTGAATCTTGCTTTTGGACCTTTGGAAACACCTTTTTACGAAAATTTCCCTTCATCTTCTTAGAATCACCGGTCATGAGGTAAGCTACATCAGGTTTCTCCAGCTTTAGGCATTCTTCCTCTTGCACACACATAGCAATCAACTCACTCATCTTCCATTTCTCTTTCTGAGTGTTATAGTTGATCTTGAATGTTTCGAAAGATGCAGGTAGAGAGGTCATAATGAAGTGCACGAGGAAACCATCACTGATCTCCATTTCAAGTCCCTTTAGCTTATGGGCCATGTTGTGCATCATCAGGATGTGCTCACGAATAATGCTAATCCCTTCAAACTTAGAAGTCACCATTTTCAGAATGAGAGTGCTAGCATGCGCCTTAGAAGTTCCTTTGAATTGTTCCTCCACAAAAGACAGATAAGTCTTAGCATCAGTTGAATCTGGAATTGCTCCACTGATGGCAATGCTGATGGATTACTTTGTGAGCATAAGAGAAATTCGGTTGCACCTATTCCACTTCTCATGGAGTATCTTGTCGTCAGCAGTACTCTTATCAGTGAGAGCAGGGGGTGCATCCTCTCTCAGTGCCTAATCAAAATCCAACATCGTGAGATTCAGCATTAGAGAATCTTTCCAAGAATGAAAGTTAGAACCAGTAAGAGTTTCAATTCCCATATTGGGAACTACAGTGAATTTAGATCAGAAGAATAAGATACATAACTAAATAGGATAACATAGAGTGAACTATGGGGTACTAGACTAAGGCAGACGGAAAGTAAGGACCATTATACTAATGAAGTTGTGATAAAGTCTATTATAACACCAAAAATAATAAACTAATTAAGGTTCTACTTAAACAAATAGCTTTTGCTTTGGCTATGACCAATTATTTAAGCATTAGGAACAAATAAGGTATGCAAGTTAAATGTAACACATCACCTTTGGGCAGGAGTGAGACATTTAATTTACACATATTAAGTTTGCACGACACAAATGTAACACATCATCTTTGGACAGAACTGAAACATTTATGCATTTAAGGTGGGTTTCATGTGAATATCTAATAGTTTAAGGATATACACTAAATGAGAATGTTTTAATTAGACTTGAATAAATTTACACATGTATCACATCACCTTTGGGCAGAAATGAAACTATTAGGTATTATTCTAGTAAATTTAAGGTTTGTAAAACATTTAGATTTAAGGTTTCACAAAGATAAAAGCATTAATTAATAACAAAACCCCGAAATTTTTTATGGATCCGAGTACTTTTAAGTGCCCGAAAAGTTGAGAGAGCTGAATACTTTTAATGGCTCCGAGTACTTGAAGAGCCGAGTACATGGTAATGTCCCGAAAACTTAAGGAGTCGTTTACTTTTATGACCCGAGAACTTAAGTGAGCCCGAGAACTTTAGAAATCCGAATACTTAAGAGAATCCGCGAACTTTAGGAATTCTAAGTACTTTGACCTGAGTACTTATGGAATCCGGGAAGTTTAAGGATTCCGAGTACTATGATGGATCCGAAAATAAGGGATAGATTTTAGGGATATCTTTTATTTTTGAAAATTAAGCTGTTTATATCTATCTAATATTTATCAGTTTGTAAAAAAATTCAAAATTTAAATATTTTATACGAAAACTTGTAGATAAAGTTACTTAATTTTTGGAAACGAATTAATCCAAATCTCCTACCAAAATAAGTGATTTTCACGAAAATTAATGATGAACACTCAAGAACAGTCATGATGAACATTAGAACAGTTATTGATTAATATCAGATTTTTGGCTTGTTAGTCGAAATCATAGAACATAATAATTAAGGATTTCAAAAGTTATCATAGTTTTATGGATCAAAACAGGTTAATGAAGATCAGAAAATTAAAAACACAAACCGAAAACTTCATGTTTAGATCCGAGAACTTAGATAAATCATAAAACAGTTTATTTGATCCGAATAAGGGATCAAAACAGGTTTAGAACTGTTTAAAAAAACCCGATTTTCTCCGAATCTGTTAATCCGAATAAAAAAAACAGCTTAATGAAGATCCAAAAACTTTATAACATAATCGAGAACTTAAGATCAGAAGCGAAAACTTTATAAAAAACGATTTTTCTAAGGAAATCTTGTTTTTTCGATTTAATTCCAGTTTAGGGAATGAAAAAGAACTGATTAATCAACATACGCTCTGATACCACATGTTGATCAATTATTTAACACGTAATGGAAAACAAGATTAATAATAAACGTTTACCTGGTAATCCGGTAACACTAGAGAGGGAAGTCGTCATGATCTTGATTGTGATTGGGTTCTCGTTTAGGATGTACCGTAATGGTGGTTTAGGTGAGATGGGACTCACGAACTAGAGAGTAGAGAGAGAGCCGAATACTTGGTGTTGTAGACAATTAACCATTAGTCTTTAATCTCTCTAATAAGCTATATATATATACATCCAAGGTGAAACTCTATTTATGAAAGTAAGGGTAATTATGTCCATCGAATAATTACCAATTAGTCATAGGGGTATTTAAGTTTTACATTGTTTTCATCAGTTACTTGGTTTTCAATCATTGTGTTGTTAAATCGTGAACCACTGAAATCAATCAAGTTTTAGTCTTTGAATTGGTAATTAATTAGCTGGAAATTCAAGTGTGTCAATTATTCGGTTTCTAAATTGTAAATAATCACAGTCAAATAATCTACCTTTTAATTATTTATCAACGGTGAATAGTATAGCGAATCATGTTTATGTGATTTTCAATCGTTACAAACTAGGTTATCCACTTAGCTTCACAATCTAAAACTCGAGAGTGATCCTTTTCTCTCATTATTGTTTTAAACCTAATTTAAGTTTTGTTCAGTTTTCATAATCATACACTTCAAATCAAATCTCAATCTCAACTTTTCCGTTCTTAGGTTAATTAGGTTTAGGATAGATTAGTCAGATGAAACCTATTACACTGATCACATGCTCCTATATGGATATGATACCTTACTTGCGCTAGCTATCTAGGTTTGTTAGGTCTTTGCATAACTCAAACGACGGTAATCAAAATGGCGTAGTTGCCGAGGAGTTGGTGTGCTTAGTATTGTTTGTTTTGTTTGGGTTTTCTTTTAGTATTAGTTTTAAATTAAAAAAATCTCAAAAATATCTTTTATTTTTTTTTGTTTGCTTTTATATATTCATCTTTACCCTAGGGTTTTAGTTGGTTTGTGCAGCTTAACTTTTTACAGGATTAGTATAATTTCACGGATTGTGATATCATCATGGATTGGTATTGGGATAAATAGGGGTGTCAATCGTGTCGGGTTGGCGGGTTGAATTCTTCAACCCTAACCCAACCCGTATATTTATTCGTGTCGTGTCGTGTCGACCCACTTAAAATCGGGTCGTGTTTCAGGTCGACCCATTTTATTTTTGTTCATGAATATGAGTAATACCTAACGACTTAGTAACAATTAAACAATTATTACTAATTTAAATGAAACCTTTTTTTGTAATTGATGCTCTTTTTAATTTTTTTGTTTCTTTATCTTTCATTGAACAAACTTGGGTTTAAACATTTAGTTCGAGATTAAAAGAAATGATTGGAAAAATTAGAGAATTGGTAGTTAAAACTAATATAATAAAATTGTTGGAAATGAATGGTTGATGAAATAATTCAAAAGAGAATATTAGTTTCACCTTTAAAAGTTAATAGTTAGAGGAAAAACTAAAAATCAAAATTTTTAACTTTAACTATCAATGGTTTTTATCTCTAAAATATAAATACTAACTTTTTAAAAAACCTTTAAACGGGTTAACAGGTCAATTCACTTATTAAGCGGGTCGGGTTTGGGTTGACCCACTTTTTAAACGGGTCATGTCAGCCGACCCAAAACCTGCTTTTTTTCGTGTCGGGTTCGGGTCGTGTTTCCGTTCGTGTCAGGAATTGCCGCCCCTAGGGATAATGATCCATGTATATGTTGCGGGAGCTATTGTCACTGGGTTCAAGATTGTCCAATGTTTGAGAACAAGTACGGAAATCGTGAGAGGAGATGTTCTGAATACAGACGGAAAAAGGGGTATGTGAGGACAAACTATAAAGATGAGGAGACATCCTTAAATTATCCACACTATAATCCTTTCAACCAGATGTACCTGAACTTCCAAGGGTATAATCAACATGGAGGTAGTCAATGCTAACAAAATCGTCAGCAGAATTACAGTCAAGGCGTCTACCCGAGAGGTTCATACGATCAAGGCGGGTACCAACAGGGCCAAGAACAACAACAATACCAATAAAGGAACACTAAACAACAAAACTAATGCTAGTTTCCAAGTAACCAACAAGGTGTTTCAATTAGTGACGCACTGGCAACAGTAAATGACATCAACACAGTAAAAAGAATAGATCAGAAGCTTGAGGTGCAGGATAAGACCAATGAATTAGTTGCAAAGCAGTTGGGTTAGTTAGATGAAGAATTGGCACGAAGAGATCAAACAGAGGAGGTTGTGGAGAATAATACCACACCAACCCCCCCCCCCCAGTTATTGAAGAAGTGGTTTTGGCACAAGTCATGGTTGACGATGAAGTGGAAGAAGAGATATGGCCCCCGCGACTTAGTCCCGACTATCCCAAAAATCCCTCTTCCATAGTCCCCTAGCCCCACCTATGGTGTGTAAGCGTTAATCATTGCCATAAAATCCTCATCTAGAACTATCCTTAACAATATAATCCTATCATTACACATTCTCATCTCCACCACATTGCCCTATTTCGCCACTAGAAAACCCACTCCATTTTTTGCCCCATTCGACCCCTAGATACCACAACTTGTAACCATTACACTCAACCTATCTCTGCCCTTAAACAACTTACTCATTAGAGTCCTAACATTCCAAGAAGCTAAATACAAACTACACCACTTTTTTCCCCCTACCTGCACTCCTGCTCCTTGGACACAATCTCAAGAAATGATCATGTCTCACTCTGTCTATGCTAGCAACTAATCATGCTATAGGTCAATGAATAGATATAAAGTGCAGAAAAATCCGACTACTATCACTGTCCTAAATTTTAGCCTAGCGTAAAACTAATGATGGTGCAGATGAGAAAACACAGCACTTTAAAATATCAAATGAACACTGTAGCCCGGTTTCTAATTACATTACATCGAATTGGTCTTTTTTATTATTATGTTATTTTTACTTTTTGGGTCTAGACTTAAATAAAATACATTTGGGTTTGTTTTAGTATTATGTTTATGGGCGGGAGGCCACATGAACTGTCACATACACACTTGAATAAGCCGCGATAACAGGAAAAGATGTTAGGGAGGTTATCCATAACGAAGTTTAGCGGTTATCAAGAACCATGGTATTTTCTAATCGCTGTGGCAGTTCATACAGTATATAGGGTGGTTAAACGTTTAAAAATTGTAACACTATCTTCTGTTTCTATCAAACTATTGTGTGTCGGTTTATTTTGTTCAATCTTAATTTGTTGTTTATCCATATATTGATTTGGTTATGGAGTCAAAGGATGTTACTGTAAAACTCGAATCTTAGAGCAAAGTAAAAATCGACCGGGCCATTAGTGGTATCAGAGCCAATGATGGCCCCGATTCGAGTTTCGATGAAAGTAGGGATAAAGGTTATCAAAACAGCGAAGTTCAAGGTCATCACGGGTTTGGTTCTGTGAAGATTTGTGGACCTATATATGGTGGTCTTTTGGTTGGTATTGTAATCACAGAACCAGGGAAAACTCATGAGGGTGTAACTGATACTATGATGAATGGTATGGATGAGAAAGGCAAGGGTGTCGCAAGGGGTTTGTCATCTTTATGTATCAACAGTGGAAAGAAAGCGGGAACACTAGGTTCGAAGTCGCTTAGAAACCAATAAGCAATCCCGCACGAGGATGGGTTTGGTTAACGGATGAGAAAGGTAAGAGCCCAGTAGGAAGGCCACGAAAGGTTGGTATTCGTTGTTTCTTCTACGGAGAGATCGGGCACATAGCCTCCTTTTGTCTAACTAAGTACATCGATCTCAAAACTTCCCCTATAGAAACCGACTATCTTGTACATGGCACGAATGGAGGAAATTGGAATGAGTATTGGGTCGTGGATCAAAATGTCAAACAACATATGTCGAGTAACCGAGATGTATTTTATAACATCCGAAAACCCGACAATTTTTATTTTTGGGCCTATTGAAGAGAAAAGAAACATGGAGTAGGATTGAGGACTTGGGCTTGGCCCATAATGCCCCCATAAACCCTAATACCAGAACTGATCAGCCTCCATTCACCATTCTTCCTCATTTTCGTTTAGAGAAAGAAAAGAGAGAGTTTAGAGAGGGAAAGTCAAGAAATCATTAAGTTGGAGCTAAGGATCCTCTAAATCTGTTTCTCCATTCCTCTAGAGCAAGAAACCACAAAGAATATCCGCCTTTGAGGTATGGATCGAACCTAAATCTCTGTTTTCGTTCAAAATGGGGATTTGGGGTAAAAACTAGGGTTTTCATCTCAATGTAAGGATTTTTACGTGTTAAAAAGTGATATAAGACCAAATTTGGCTTCATAGAAGTAAAAACAAATGATTTGGACGTAAAAAGTTGTAAGCTTGAATTGAAAACAAGACTGTTTGATGAGATGTTCTTCAGGCGACACTGACCAGTGTCACGACCTTCATGTGGCGACACTAGTCGGGGTGGCAACGGGGGATGGCGTGTGTCACACCCCCAAATTTCACTAACGCAGTTTTACCGTTTGGCGTGTGACAAACCAGGATTTCAGTCATTAATTACATCAAACGACACTATATGGGACATAATCAAATGCATTAAATGTTCAGAGTTAAGTGTGGAAGCGTTAAACAAAGTAATAAATGCGCAAAACAAACGCGCCCAAAGTTAAAGTAAACAGGAAGCAGAATAATAGTTTAATTGTTTGAAAAGTGTTGGAAATGATAACAAGTGATAATATATGAATTACAATAATCAAAAGTGTTTGTGTCAAGTTTTCTCCCCCAATTGAAAACAGTAAAAGGGGCCGTGAAACTCACCTGAGTTGTGTACGAGTAGCACCACACAAGGATGCAATAGGGACCACAAGTATTTACCTGTAAACGGCCTACGGATGCCCTAGAATTATATTTATAATAGTTAGAAACACGTGGGACATTGTGACGATGACACGGGAAGGGTTGGATGTCCTAAGACATACTAATGATTAACGAATAGATAAACCCATCATCGGGAATAAAGGATTTCTTAATATAATAATTAAGATAGATGCGACTCTTATCGAAAGTCTCTAATTACAAATAATATTATTAAATATATATATTCGTGTGTTTTTACCATTAAATAATGGTTTAGAAAAATAATATAAATTATTATATTATTTTTAAGTTTGGAGAATGACACGGTATTTATTTATGTGAATAAAATAATAAGTATATTATTTTTATTCGGAAACATGAGTTTGGGTAACAATATAAATAATTTCATTATTTTAAAATGCGCGGATAATATTTAGAACGAGTTACAAATTTAAATCCGAGTCTACGGGAGTTCTCTGGGGCTAAAACCAATTAATATATTATTAAAATAATATAGGGATGATTTTATACTTAAAATAATATTAAAAATATGATTTAAAAACAAAACAGAGTGGGGAGACTCGAACCCGGGTCTCCTCCACACCAACACACAGCCTTAACCATCCCACCCGCTAGGGCAATCGCAACAAGTCCCGGTCCCATATGATTTTAACATAAACTTCTAGTGGGTTCTTCCCCCCATCGATACCCGGTTCAAACCAGTCTCAAAACCAACGATTTCGACCACGATCGAGCAAAATTGATAAAGGGGTTTTGTTAATCGAGTTATTGCGAATCTAAGGTGAGATTAAATTGCAAAATCATAAACTATAGGATCGTTAAATTCCTGTTTGAACATCGAATAGTTTAAGAATATGCAATCAAATTGAACAAATCTGATAATAAAATCTGTTGGATTCATAGGGCTTTCAATAAGCACTGGATTGCGATTCAAGTCGTGTAGGTTAATTGGATTGAGGTCAAGTCGGGACTGGTGATCGAATAAACCCAGGATGTGATAAACCCTAGAACTGGTTCATCACCGATTTGATGTTATAAGTTTGAATTAGCATAGGGCTTCTGATGAGTGAGAGGTTGCGAAACTAACCATATGATTTAATTGTATTTAAACTGAGTCGGGGGTAGGGTTCGATTAAACCGTATATCGTATGAACCCTAGAACTGGTTTGTGATGAATTCGATAATGTAAGCCCTAATTAGGTTAGGGCTTTCATTCTATAGGCTAAAACTAATCAGAGGATGGTTTCAATTACCTGGTTTGGAGTCGGATTGATGGTGTTCGACTAAAACAGGTTCCGACTTCGGTGAGTTAGCCTCTGGCGACTCTGGTTCCTTCTACGGCCGAGTTGATGTGTGCAACAGGTTCATATATGCTCGATTAAGGCGCGCAGGGTGTTTGCTCGTCAATTGGTGAATGAATTTGTCGAATTTGATGGTGTTTGTCCATGGTGTCGACGGTTACGGGGTTAATGGTCATAAATTGGTTTAATTCGACACAATAATGGTGTTTAATGTCCTAATGATGAACGTTTATGGTATGAACGTGCATATCAGTTTCCAATTCGAACATAAATCGGCTACTAATGCGTATTTGCGTCAAGAATCAAGAGGTTTGACTTTGAGAAGTCAACAAAATGGAAATTGAGTTAATTGTAGATTTAGTCCCTGTGGTTTCATGTTTCTATGTTTGAATTTGGCAGAAATGGTCCTTGTGGTTTGTAAAATTGTTAACAGGGTTAAGAATTTTCGGATTTGTGCTAACGGAGTTAAACTAAAAAGGTCGGATGTCACATCATCCCCTAGTTGAAAGAATTTTCGTCCCGAAAATTAAAATAAATAATTTTTTTTTCTGGGGTGTCACATCATCCCTAGTTCACATCATCCCTTAGTTGAAAGAATTTTCGTCTCGAAAATTAGATAGTACCTTATGTGTTTGACGTGGATTGCTTGAATAGATGATGATACTTGCGTATCATCTGTTCCTCGCGCTCCCATGTGAATTCCGGTCCGCGATTCGAGTTCCAACGAACTCTGACAATAGGGATTTTACTGTGTTTGAGCGTTTTGACTTCCCTATCCATGATTTCAACCGGTTCTTCAATGAAGCGTAGTTGTTCGTCGATTTTTAGTTCCTCAAGAGGAACTACGAGTGTCTCGTCTGCTAGACATTTCTTCAAGTTTGAGACATGAAAGACGTTGTGTACACCACTCAATCCTTCAGGTAGGTCCAGTTGGTACGCTACTGGGCCAATTCTTTTCACTATCTTGAACGGTCCAATATAACGAGGTTTTAGCTTGCCTCATTTCCCAAAACGAATTACACCTTTCCAAGGTGAGACTTTTAGTAGAACCATGTCGCCTACTTGAAATTCTAACGGTTTTCGACGCTTTTCAACATAGCTCTTTTGACGATCATGGGCTGCCGCCATACGATTTCGAATTTGAACGATCTTCTCTGAGGTTTCGAACACAAGTTCAGGACCCATAAGTTTGCTATCCCAAACTTCAGCCCAACATATAGGTGATCAACATTTTCGCCCGTATGCTAGTGTGATAAATGTTATTGTAGGAGAACTCCAGTAAAGGCATGTGAGTTTCCCAAGTGTTACCGAAATTGATCACCATGTCCTATAGGGTTTGAATAGTACGTTCAGTTTAGCCATCCGTTTGAGGGTGGTAAGTTGTGCTCATATCCAGCGCGTGCCTAGAGCTTTTTGTAACGATTGCAAGAAACGTGAGGTGAATCGAGTGTCTCGATCCGAAATGATTGAAATTGGCACTCTGTGCCGAGAGACTACTTCTTTCAAGTAAGTACGAGTTAGTTTCTCCATCTTGTTAGTCTCTTTGATTGCCAGGAAGTGGGCGGATTTAGTCAAGCGATCTACCATCACCCAGTTGGTGTCGCATCCGCTAGGAATTCGAAGTAATTTGGTAATAAAATCCATGAAAATCTGCTCCCATTTCCACATCGGGATCTCTGGTTGTTGAAGAAAACCATAAGGTTTTTGGTATTCGACCATGACCATCGAGCAAGTTAGGTATTTGCTAACATAGGTGGCTATATATCAGCTTTCATGTTCGGCCACCAGTAGAGAACCTTTAGGTAATGATACATTTTGTCGAAACCAAGATGGATAGAATACCGAGATTTATGAGATTCATCCATTACAAGCTCCCTTATGTTTCCGTACTTTGGAACCCATATCCACCCCGCAATGTAGCGAATACCGTCCGATTTTACCTCGAGTTGGTTCTCCATACCACATGTGGCTTCTGAAGTTAGGTTTTCCTCTTTCAAGGCTTCGAGTTGAGCGGGTAATCCAGGGTGAATAGTAAGCTGTAATGCTCGAAATCATTTGGGTTTAGTTTCTTTTCGGCTTAGGGCATCGGCTACAACATTAGCCTTGCCTGGATGATACTTGATCGCACAGTCATAATCATTCAAGAGTTCGACCCAACGACGCTGTCGCATGTTCAACTCTTTATGTTTGAAAATGTGCTGAAGACTCTTGTGGTCGGTGTAAACAGTGCACTTGGTACCGTATAAGTAATGTCTCCAGATCTTCAGTACAAACACTATTGCTCCCAACTCTTAATCATGAGTCGTGTAGTTCTTCTCATGAATTTTTAGTTGACGGGGAGCGTATGCAATAAACTTCTCGCGTTGCATTGACACACAACCGAGGCCTTGAATGGAGGCATCGCAATACACTACAAAGTCGTCCGTTCCCTCTAGAAGAGATAGGATGGGTGCACTGCAGAGTTTCTGTTTCAGTAGTTTGAATGCTGATTCCTAGGTTTCATTCCAGTTATAGGGCTTTCCTTTTTGGGTTAGAGGAGTAAGAGTTTGAGCGATCTTTGGGAAACCCTCGATGAATCGTCGGTAGTAGCCAGCCAATTCCAGAAATTGTCGCACCTCAGTTGGAGTCGTTGGTGCCGCCCAATTCTTGATGGCTTCTACTTTAGATGGATCGACATGTATTCCTCTCTCGTTGACTACATGCCCTAAGAATTGAACTTCACGAATCCAGAATTCACACTTGGAAAATTTTGCGTACAATTGCTCTTGTTTCAGCAATTCCAGAATCAAACGTAAATGTTCCTCATGTTCTTCCTCGTTCTTAGAATAGATGAGGATATCGTCAATAAAACGATGACGAACTGATCAAGGTAGGGTTTACACACACGGTTCATGAGATCCATGAACACCGCGGGTGCGTTGGTTAGTCCAAAAGGCATGACCATAAACTCTTAGTGGCCGTACCTCTGAAAGCAGTATTAGAGATATCTTCATCTCGGACTCTCAGTTGATGGTAACCGGATCTAAGATCGATCTTGGAATAGAAACTGGATCCCTGGAGTTGATCAAACAGGCCGTCAATGTGGGGTAGAGGATAACGATTCTTAAAGGTTACTTTGTTCAGCTCACGGTAGTCGATGCACATGCGAAAAGTTCCATCTTTCTATTTGAGAAATAAGACTGTAGCTCCCCATGGCGATGAGCTAGGTCTGATAAAACCCGTATCTAACAACTCTTGCAGTTGCGTAGACAATTCTTGTAGCTCACTAGGTGCAAGTCTGTACGGTGCCCGAGCAATAGGCGCTGCTCCGGGTGCTAAATCAATTTGGAATTCGACTTGACGATGAGGAGGAAGACTAGGTAAGTCTTTGGGAAATACTTCGGGAAAGTCACGTATGATCGGAATATCATCAATCTTCTTCTCTTCGGATGGTTGTTCGGCGACAAGAGCCAGAATAGCGGTAAATATTTATGTGCTTTCATGAAAGATATGATGCCTACGACAGCACCACTCTTTTCGCCTTGGACAGAAAGGACTTCTCCACTTGGGAGAGGAAGGTGAACAATTTCATCGCGACAAATGATCTCATCTTGATTTTTGGATAACCAATCCATACCCACAATTATATCAAAACTACCAAGTGTGACCGGCATGAGATCGATATCAAGCTTATGATCAGCCAATCCTAGTTTACATCCTTTACGTATGTGAGTTGCTTCGATTACTTAACCGTCTGCTATCTCTATAATGTACTTAGTTTCTAATAGGGTTGGAGTTTCCTTTAACAGATCACTAAGTTTCTTAGATATCAAACTCCTATCAGTACCAGTATCAAAAAGTACAGAAGCAAAACAGTCATTCAGAATGAACTTACCGGTAGCCACGTTGTTATCATTCCTTGCTTCCGTGGAACCGATCACGAAGGCTCGCCCCTTCGCATCATTCCCATTGTTGTTACCGTTGTTGCCTTGGTTATTGCCATTACCGTTACCATTTCCCCCTTTCTTTAGTTGAGGAAAATCCTTCCGGAAGTGTCCTTCATTGCCATATTCAAAACATCCTTTGGTGGCTCCCTGTGGCTGAAAAAGTTGCTTGGGTTGAAGTTCACCCCTGCAATCCTTTGCAGCATGGCCCATCTTGCCACATCGCTGGCAACGCTGCTTTTCACAAGTACCATTGTGGTGATAACCACATTTGTTGCACTTAGGGTATTTCCTAGCATAACCACTCTGGCTTTAACCTGAAGAGGTTGACTGGTTGAAAGTTTTGGTAGGCTCGAACCTACGCTGCTGCTGTTGCGATGGGTTTGACTGGAAGCTCTTAGCGTTGGTGTTACTATCAAACTTTCGTTTGTCACTGTCAGAATTTTTGAAAGTTGAGCCCCTCGGAGGTAGGGTACCTTGAGTTACAGCTTGGTATGTCAGCCTGTGAGCAAGGCGGATGGTTTGTTGTATGGTGGTAGGGTTAGAAGCAGTGACCATACTTTGGATTTGAGGTACCAGGCCATCAATGTACCTCTATATGCTCCTATATGCTGGTGTCACCATGTGAGGACACATGACTGCATACTCGTGTGAACGAGTAGTATACAGTTCAATCTCGGAACCCTCCGTCTTTAGGTTCCAAAATTCACCTTCTAACTTCTGGATTTCGTCACGAGGACAGTATTCCTCTCGCAACATTGTTTTTAACTCATCCCAAGGTAGGGCGTTAGCCATGTCCAGACCTAAAATCTGAACTTATGAGTTCCACCAGGTGAGGGCAGGACCCTCCAGAGTACCTGAAGCAAATTTGACTTGGTTTTCTTGTGGGCAATTGCACATAGCTAACACAGATTCAATCTTCTCGAACCAACAGAGCAAACCGACAGCGCCTTCAGCTCCACTAAACATGTGGGGCTTGCAGTCCATGAAGGTCTTGAAAGTGCAGGAAGGATGGTTGTTGTGCTGGCCTGGATTGAAAAACAACACACAATTGAGATTACAAGTTTTGGAAAGTGATTTGAGAGATGAATTTACTTGCTAGAGTCAACGGATATTGAATTTACCTGCAGCATTATGTGCAGCTAAGGCTTCAGCTACACTATCATTGATAAGTGCTGTTAGTTCTGCTGCTGTCATATTGATGTTACCGCGGCCGCAAGTTCGTCCACCGCGTCCACGAACACGTCCAGACATGATTCTTCACATTCATAAATACAAATAATGAGAAATATTTCACATATCATCATCATATAAGTACGAGTAAATAAATGAAAACTAAACACAACATCTAATATTTCAGTAATAGTTCTTGATTAAATAAATTGTAACGGCTACAAAGTAAATAAACCAAAACATCGAAATCATGAAATATTTGTTAGATGGGAACAACCCTGCCCTTCTAGGTTTAGAAATGAAAGAAATAAACAAGAATAAGATAAAGTGTCAAACGCCACTGCCAGCTGAAGAAACAACTGACTGGTCATCCTCCTCGTTATCTGGTTCTCCCTCAGACTAAGTATCTTGTGCGTCTTCTGCCTCAAGGGCAGCCTCAAGCTATGCCTCTAATTGCACAATCCTAGCTAGGGCTACTTCGTTGATAGCCTCTAGTGTGTCTACTCGAACTTCCATCTGATGGAACGAATCCACTAAGTTCTCATGGTAGTAATCGGTGTTAGCTCACTCCATTGTCAGCTTCTCGATCTTCTCGTTTGCCTGCCTTTTGTGTTCTAACAGGCCGGTGATTTATCCTGCTGCATCCCTCATAATCTGGATCTCCCAATCCATAGTAGCCACAAAAGTAGCTAAAGCCTGCTCCATAGTGAATGGCAAAACTAGTAAAGTCTGTGCAATAGAAGATGTAGCTGCAAAATATGGAGATGGGACCCGTTCCTGTCGGATCCAGCTCCTGATCAAACTCGGGTAACACTCCCAATCGTGCAGGTTACCTTCCGTCCGCACATGAAATAACACATCATACACAATGGTGTCATCTATAGGGCCAAGCCGACGCCTCTTGGGCTCCGGTGAAGACAGGATAGGAATATCGTGCTCCTAAGCAATGGGTGATGTGGGTGGTGTAGACATTGCCTGTAATGTAAGATATAAGTGCCATACTTGAGTGTCTATGTCGTGGAACTAATGTGTGTGGTTATAGTCTAGTATGCAATCCTAGTTCTCTATAACCAATGGCTCTGATACCAATCTGTCACACCCCCAAATTTCACTAATGGAGTTTTACCGTTTGTCGTGTGACAAACCAGGATCTCAATCATTAATTACATCAAACGACACTATATGGGACATAATCAAATGCATTAAATGTTCAGATTTAAGTGCGGAAGCGTTAAACAAAGTAATAAGTGCGCAAAACAAATGCGCCCAAAGTTAAAGTAAACAGGAAGCATAATAATAGTTTAATTGTTTGAAAAGTGTTGGAAATGATAACGAGACTCCATGCGTGTCCTAATGTGTACCTGTGCCTTAGCGTCCTGAGAAAACATGTAAGAAAAATGTCAACACATTCATAATTTTCAATTTGTAATAGCGTTTGTCAGATTATGTACATTTAATATAATTATCAATAGGTAGCTAACCTATGTTCATGTTTATTAAAGCACTCGAAACCGAAGCTGACTGTTTGTGTTTGTGTTTGAATGCCTCCCATCATGTCTATCAACAATGGTGCCGTGTTTAGGTCAATATTACACCCGTTCGACCTCCAATTGAGTTAGCGCGACTAACGCGGGTGAGGTTTGTCAAACCCAGTAGTACTACTCAAAATTACCTCGCTATGTTCATATTAAACGGTTCGATGTGTAAGGAGTTTCAGGATAGAGCGTTACGCTTAGTCTATAACAAGTGATAATATATGAATTACAATAATCAAAAGTGTTTGCGTCATGTTTTCTCCCCCAATTAAAAACAGTAAAAGGGGTTGTGAAACTCACCTGAGTTGTGTACGATTAGCACCACACAAGGATGCAATAGGGACCACAAGTATTTGCCTGTGAATGGCCTACGGATGCCCTAGAATTATATTTATAATAGTTAGAAACACGTGGGACATTGTGACGATGACACAGGAAGGGTTGGATGTCCTAGGACATACTAATGATTAACGAACAGATAAACCCATTATCGGGAATAAGGGATTTCTTAATATAATAATTAAGATAGATGCGATTCGTATCGAAAGTCTCTAATTACAAATAATATTATTAAATATATATATTCATGTGTTTTTACCATTAAATAATAGTTTAGAAAAATAATATAAATTATTATATTATTTTTAAGTTTGGAGAATGACACGGTATTTATTTATGTGAATAAAATAATAATTATATTATTTTTATTCGGAAACATGAGTTTGGGTAACAATATAAATAATTTCATTATTTTAAAATGCGGGGATAATATTTAGAACGAGTTACAAATTTAAATTCGAGTCTACGGGTGTTCTCCGAGGCTAAAACCTTTTAATATATTATTAAAATAATATATGGATGAATTTATACTTAAAATAATGTTAAAAATATGATTTAAAAACAAAACAGAGTGGGGAGACTCGAACCCGGGTCTCCTCCACACCAACACACAACCGTAACCATCCCACCCGCTAGGGCAATCGCAACAAGTCCCGGTCCCATATGGTTTTAACATAAACTTCCGGTGGGTTCTTCCCCCTACCGATACCCGGTTCAAACCAGTCCCAAAACCAACGATTTCGACCAAGATCGAGCAAAATTGATTACGGGTTTTGTTAATCGAGTTATTGCGAATCTGTGGTAAGATTAAATTGCAAAATCATAAACGATAGGATCGTTAAATTCCTGTTTGAACACTGAAACCCAAGTTTAAGAATATGCAATCAAATTGAACAAATCTGATAATAAAATCTGTTGGATTCATAGGGCTTTCAATAAGCACTGGATTGCGATTCAAGTCGTGTGGGTTAATTGGATTGAGGTCAAGTCGAGACTTGTGATCGATTAAACCCAAGATGTGATAAACCCTAGAACTGGTTCATCACCGATTTGATGTTATAAGTTTGAATTAGCATAGGGCTTCTGATGAGTGAGAGGTTGTGAAACTAACCATATGATTTAATTGCATTTAAACTGAGTCGAGGGTAGGGTTCGATTAAACAGTATATCGTATGAACCCTAGAACTGGTTTGTGATGAATTCGATAATGTAAGCCCTAATTAGGTTAGGGCTTTCATTCTATAGGCTAAAACGAATCAGAGGATGGTTTCAATTACCTGGTTTGGAGTCGGATTGATGGTGTTCGACTAAAACAGGTTCCGACTTCAGTGAGTTAGCCTCCGGCGACTCTGGTTCCTTCCCCGATCGAGTTGATGTGTGCAACAGGTTCAGAGATGCTCGATTAAGGTGCGTTGGGTGTTTGCATTATATTTATATATTTCATATTATGAATGTACTAAATGTTAATGAAGGAATTACAGACTACCTTGGTAGGATGGTATGGTGATAACGGCTACTACGATAGTCGGACGACCATATGACTATTTATGCAGACGGAATGTTAAAGTCTAGAAAAGTAGAATAAATACGGCTAATACGGTAGACAGAGGCCCTTATTCGAAGCACGACTGCATATATAGTTCGAATGAGAAACGGATGCCTTAAGGCAGACGGGCGAAAGGACGGACTACGACGCTAGTACAGTACGAAGGACAGATTGCTAGAAAGGTAGTCGGATGGTATGAACGAAAGGACGGACTACTTCGGTAGGACGGTATGAATGACGGACTGTGAAGGTAGGACGGAACGTCTGTCTTTGTGAATTACGTAATGATGGGTTGATCACCCATATGTGTATGACTAATGAATGTTCACTGAAGGCAAATGAAGTGCTAATATGTGTGTATATATATATATATATACTTACTTAGAAAGAAATGATGTCTATACGTAATTGCTTTTAAACTAGAACTCACCAGCGTTAGCTGACTTTTAGTATGCACTTCAGGTAGCAAAAGGAAAGGATGAGCAAAGGCGTGAAGGCTACCTGGCACAAGACTGGCATCCTATCTATCTGCTTAATGTTAAGACAATGTTTTGAATGTTTAAGACTGTCGTTGTGTATGTAATTGAATGCTGTTTGCTTCCGATTTGCTTGAATGTTTTCTTTTAAAGTTCAGTAAATGGTGACTACGTTTTTGAGTAAATCCAACAAGTGAGGCCTCCCGGGTTTGAGGTCTTACATATTTAAAGTATTCAAAAGAAACTTCGGGATTAAAACAAACAAGAAAACAAAAGAGTTTGTGTTTATCCACATGGTTGGTGAGATAAGAGTGCCGGTAGGGGGTAAGATGAAAACAATATCGTGTGTTAGCTATGTGCCTAAACTAGATAATGATGTACTTAGTTTAGAGCAACTATTGACCTGTGTTATTTAAAGAAGATGTTTGAGGGTAGAACCAAGGGAGTGGATTTTTTTGAAAACAAATTTTAAATAGAACTCGAACAGGACTACCTTGATAGGTTTTATGATCACTTAGAAGACTCGACTAGTTATTATAAGGAGAAAGAAAATTTTAAAACTTTTTTGGAGGATTATTATGAAAAGGAAATTGAAATGCATGGAAACGGCAAAGAACCAGAAATTGATCACGAGGAGATCAATAGGGAGGAAGCTAGGATGAAAAATCAAGGCCCGTATGTGACATCCCTGATTTCTCTGCCTGATCCTACGATTCTACCTTGTAACCTTGAGAATTCTAATGCTATGAATCTTGGTTTTCCTCATACTACTTGTGATACCAATTCAGTTCAATCTACTAAGCTTTGTCTAAAGTGTTATTCTATTGCTTTTTAGAGCGGCTTACTTATTGGGATGCTATATCTGATTCTCGTATCCGTTCTAGAACTTGCTAATATTGATAACTTTGGATGCCTTAAACTCTAACTTAATCAAAACAATTCAAGTTTGCGACTTTATTTGAAAATAGTAATGTTTCAAGGGTAAAACTTACACATACGTAAATTTAAGGGTTTCTTTTGTAACGTCTTCGAAATCTGGTTAATTTTTGTTATTTCAGTTAAATATTATTATTATTATTTATAATTTTTAGAAATCTTTATTATATATTATTATTATTTAAATTATTAACCTTTAAACTTATCTTATATAAATAAAACTATTTTTTATAAACTAATCTAATCCTAAATAACAAGATAATTAACAAAAATTTAAACTCATCCTAATCTTGTTTTTTTTGCCGTGAATTATAACCCCCTTTATTCCCCATTTTTGAATTTTTTTAATTTATTTTATTAAGTTTTATTAAATATAACAAATTTTATCCATTTATTTTGCTATATTAGCCTATTTAACAAATTAATTTTTGCGAATAAGCCCTTAAATCCACCCTATAAATAGAGCCCTATTCCTCATTTATTCTTCACACCTCAACGATCCTCTAGTACTCTCTAGCAACTAAAGGTCGTTTCTCTCATCTTTTGGAATATTCTAGCTTAAATCCTTCTATTCTAAGTAAGTTCTCCTTATGTTCTTGCTTGTTTTTACTTTTTCTTTTAAAATTCCTCATAACTAGCTTAGATCTATGATTCCCTAACATGTTTTTGTTATAATCATAGACCAATCCAAGATCAAAATCCCTATTTTAATTAAACTTGTTTAAACTTTTATTTAAAAACTTGATTTTGATCTTTCTTGTTTCTTTCAATTTCTAAAATCATGTTTTTACTAAAACTCCTTATTTTCAAATTAAACCTCTCTAATATTCAACTTATTTCGTTTCTATCCTTACTAAACTTATATTTACACTTTAACCCTTATACTTTCCAAACTTACCAAACACACCTCTAACTTGGTCTAGTATAAAACAGAGCAAGTTTCAAATTGGTATGTAGTTATCTGACAAACATTAAGGTTTTGGCTAGAAAAAGACGGGGTTCTGATCCGACCACCTCTTTCCTAGAAACTTTTCTGTTGGAGCTACTACTCTAGAATGATAATCACTCTGGTGTATAACAACCACTTTCATCTAACTACAATAACAACCCCTCTACTATTCTAAACTTGTTTCTAATTAACTTAACAAACTTACTTAGGGAATCCTTAAGGCATTCAATCCAAGTTACATCAAGTACAAGTTCAACCCCTTAACTTGCAAGGTGAGTTCATAGCCCCTCTTTTACTTTCTATCTTTGGGGTGGAAAACATGCTTGTATTCAAACTATATACTATTATCGTACTACAAGGTTTTCAAACTATTCAATAACAACTTTCTATTCTTGTAAACTTAAACGGGTCATACACACTTTACCACACCGTTAACTTTTTTTGCCAATAGGAGTAAGTAAATAGATCTATCGGCCTGACAAGCCCATCTAGTGCTCAGTTGAAGTATTCTTTTCAACATCTCGGGTTGAAGTATTATTTTCAACTCAAGGGAGCTATATGACAGAAATTACATACTATAACAACACTTTGGGTCTGATGTGTTCAGATGGGGAAACTGTTTTAGTCACCAGGGTTGGTTGTGGACCTCAATGTATGAAAGTTTAATTTACTTGTATTGAAATTGTTTATGAATTCTATACTATTATTATATGATATATCTATATATTTACTTTAACGTATGTTCTCACAAACTTTTTAATTGGCCTATTTTAGCTTGTTTTTCAGGTGAAGCTAATTAGGATAATAACAAAAGAAGACTTATTTGTTCTACTTGTTTTGTTTAATTTTTTGTAATCAATGTAATCAACTATTCAATTAATAGAAATTTCTTTTAATCATGTGTGATTATTTAATTTCGTCGCTCCCTCGTGTTTCCGCCTTGGTGGGGGTATAATACCGTATGGCACGCGCTTCAAAGGGGAGAAATCTACACTCATGTGTTATTTGGAAGCACTTGAAAGGGACCCACATCAAGTCCACGTTGAATGCCAAGACCAGGTATGGTCTTATGTGAAGACGGGTTCAACATCAACCGGAGATACCTTTGATGAAGAGATCTCATTGGAAAGTTGTACAAACTTCCTTGAATTGGTGAAGATTCACGAGCAGCTCTTGAACTTTAAGATAGCATTCAAATTGGAGTTCACTCAAGTAGTCGCATGGTTCGTGAAGGATTACTTGGAGATCCTAAAGTATGATGAAATCCCACCACGTGTGTTGTATAGGTTTATCAAGTAGACTTGCTAAACCTATACATGGCAGTTAATAAGGAAGGAGGTTTTGATGAAGTTAGAAAGCAAGGAAAGTGGGAACTAATTGCAATAAACCTTGGCCACACATGGGAGGATGCAAACAATCTCAGGTTGACTTACATCAAGTATCTCGATTTACTTGAGTGGTACTGCTGCATGATGAAAGAAATAGTCAAGTTAAATGAGGTAGAACAAAGCAATTGGATGCATGTCATGCATACGTAAAGAAGATCAAGGCAAAACAACATTGAAGAAGAGGAGCGTGAATGCTACAAGAGATTTCCCGAAAGGTTGTGGACCGGTTGGAGGATTTGTTGTGGTAGGAGGTCGAGTGGTGATATCTGAAGAAGAGGAACACGAGGAGGATGACGAACTTGTCATCTTGCTTCATGACAATGAAGATGGTGGATTGTGAAGACTTGAAGACATTTTGGATATATGGATTGGGGGGGGGGGGTCGATGTTACACGGTTTCTAATCACATTACATCGAATTGAGCTATTTTTTATTATTATGTTATTTTTACTTGTTGGGTCTATACTTAAATAGAATACATTTGGCTTTGTTTTAGTATTATGTTTTTGGGCTGGAGGACATTGGCGTACCTAGTCTTTGCTAGGTGGGTCGGCCGACCCCCTGAAATTTTTTTTCTGTTTGTTATATATGCGATATAATCTCGACCGACCCCAAGAAATTTTGATACCGACCCCCCAAAAAAATTATTTTTTAACACCGACCCTAAAAAAATTTAATTTTTAATACCGACCCCTATTTAAACTAATAACTTAATTGTACATTTGGAATAAACTGGACTAAAAACTTAGTCATTTAAACAAATAAACTCATATTTAATTAACTCATTACCCATTTAGACATTTAAGCCCATATTTAGTTAACTCATTACCCATTTAAATTTTTAAACAATTTAACCTGATAAAAAATCTAAGTAGTGGCAATTTTGATCCATCAACGTCTCGACATTTCATATTCACGCTTCACGCAGTTTGAAGAACGACAATTTGCTAATTACGATTCTCGCCATGCCTCATCACGATTTCTAACCTCTTCGCTAATCATGAATTTACGATTCTAGCCCTACTAGTCGATTCACTATTCACAGCTTTGCGTCGCTTCCTCCTCACGATTTCAGGTAACTTTTTTTAAATTTTTCTCTAAGTTTTGAATTTTGCTTATCATATTATTTTATTATAAGCTATGTCATATGTGCTATTTGGTAATTATAATTAGTGATAATATGTGTACTAAGTAACTTGACCCGACCCAGCTTGAACTGTACTGAAAAAAATTAATATTTAATGATGGACAACCGACAGCAAAAATTTCCGACCCCATAAAAAAATTCTTGGTTCCGCCACTTCCGGAGGCCACGTGAACCGTCGCGCACACACTTGAACACGCCGTGATAACAGTAAAAGCGGTTAGGGAGGGTATCCCTAACGACGTTTAGCGGTTATCAAGAACCGTGGTATTTCCTAATCGTTGCGGTCGTTCGTATAGTAAATAGGGTGGTTAAACGTTTAAAAATTGTAACCCTATTTTCTGTTTCTATCAAACTATTGTGTGTTGGTTTATTTTGTTCAATCTTAATTTGTTGTTTATCCATATATCGATTTGGTTATGGAATCAAAGAATGTTACTGTAAAACTTGAATCTTGGAGCGAAGTAGAGAACGATCGGGCAAAACATAATACAATCACAAGTCTTATACAATTACAAAAAGTTCATTATTAAACTACATACCACACAAACAACAGTAGTTCATCTTTTATTTGTATTATCATAGCTGCATAGAAGAATCAGTCCAGCCATCTGTCCTCCCTATGCATATCTACATACATACGTCAACCCAACCATATGATCTACATGCGACCGTGATTGCGTGTTCCTACCAGCACTTCCAACAACCGCCTCGACTAGGTGGACTACGCGGACTAGGCTGCCCCTCTCCAACGACCTTTCCTTTTTTGTTATTCATGGGTTCTGCATAGACTAGACATAAAAGAAACTCACTACTACACAAATGGGCAATTGAAACCAAAATTTGTGACCGACAAAACTGGTTACAAAATTAGTAACCGTATTAGGCACTGAACCAAAATCGGTTGCAAAATTAGCAACTGAAATAAAAGCGGTGACAAAATTAGCGACTAAATTGTTTTGGTCGTAAAAGGGTCGCAGCAAATATAGTGACCGCATATGTTTCGGTTGCAAATAGAGTCGTTAATTTTATAAAATAATAAAAATTAAATAAAAATTAATCTAGTTGCAAGAATGGTCGCAAATACCGACATTGTTTCGGTCTCAAAATTAGTGACCGAGCCAAAGTCGGTTGCAAATTTAGCGAACGAAACAAGATCGGTTGCAAAATTAGCGACCAAATTATTTCGTTCGTAAAAGGGTTGCAATATTAGTGGCTGAGTTGGTTGCAAAAATAGCGACCGAGATTAAACAGATCGCAAAAATTAATGACTAAATTATCTTGGTCGTAAAGCGGTCATTTTTGTAGTAGCGACTAATATACATCGAAACACACATATGTGTGTATACAGTTGGATTCATTTGATCGAGACTAGTTCATTGCTATAAAACCAAAACTTCACGAAATCATGAATCTTTCAAAACACTACGGAAATAAACCAGAAACTAATTTTTAAAAACATGTCACGAACAAAATCTTCTGATTAAGAAGAATGTTTTCTGAAGTTGGGGTATCTTCTCACCTTAAAAAGCATTCTCACAAAAATATAGAATATAGATTAAGTCATTAATGATTATACCAGGTTGGTGATTAGCGTTGGGTTGCTGAGAGCTTTGAAGGTTTCTTCCTTGTGAAGAAATCAGGACAAGAGTAAAAAGAACAACCAAGAAGAACGTAACGCCACTGAACTTCATCATCATAAACCGTGTTTTGATGTTGTTGTGTTGCTTTGATGTATAAAGAATGAAAGGTGATAATATTATTGTTAATGTACTTAAGTCCTTCTGTAGATGATAAGGAAATAATAAACAAAGGGAACGGTTGGCTTGAAATTCTACCCAAATTTTAATTAACAATTTTACGTCTTACGTATTTAGAACCTAACCATATACATCAGGTTGACATTTTGAACATCCAGAAGAAGGATCTTTCTTGGCGCACATGTTTTGAGGCATCGTGTACCCATGAAATTCAATAAATGTGTTAATTGATTTAAGAAGTTGTAATTAGGGTTTAATTATATTTGGTAATGTGTTGGTGATCAAGTTAGGGTTATTAGGTTTTTTGTTAACAAAGTTTGAGTTAGTCTATAGAAACCGAGTTATGGTTAGGCATAATGTATTCAGTTTTTGAGAGATATTTTCTGAGTAATAAACGTGTGAGAGTTATTCACCAAATCTTGCGTTTGTGTTTATCGATTCAATCCTTCAAAAACACAGACCAAAATTCTTTTTCTGGTGAAAACGCCCGCAAACATACTAATTTTTAATTTTTAAAAAATAATTTAATTTTTTAACTTGGGAACATATCTGTTTTTAATTTTTGAAAAAAAATAGTTTTTAAACTCGCCGACGGTTTTGCGAGAACAACTCTACGACCGTCGGTGTTTTAGCGGAACACTTGTCGACGTTTCGCCGGGTAAAAGTAATTTGGCCTGCGTTTTCACCGTTAGATATATGTGTTCATGTATGCACGTATGTATATATGTATGTAGGTACGTATGGTACCGAGTTACCTTCACATGCCAAATGTGAATTTGAAGGGAAACATATAGATGTTTAAACGTCTTGGAAATTTTCAGGTGGAATAAGTAAAAAAAAAGAGAGTTAAATACGGTTTTAGTTATTTGGTTTGACAAAAATAACTATTTCAGTCCAAAAGTTTAAATTTGACTTTTTTAATCCAATAGTTTCAGTTTTGGCTATATCCTTTGATCCAATAGTTTCAGTTTTTGACTTTTTTAAATTTGACAAAAATAACTATTTCAGTCCAAAAGTTTTTATGGCTATATCCTTTGATCCAAATCAAGTTATAGGAACATTACAGTAGCCGGTGGATTTCAACTTCCCGTATGTCAAGATGTTTATTTGGTTTTCACTCAAACATATGGAATTTCCCCCTAAAAACCCCTGGTTTAGATCTTGTTCTTGGTGGGCAAGGCAACGGTGGAAGTGAGAAACACAGAGATGTGGTGGCCATGGCGGCAGAGGTCGGAGATGGCTTCAAGAACGACAAGTTCGTTGCATAAATTAGAGCCACCGCCCCTCCCTGTTCCCATATTTCTTTCGACCACCAACCCCCACCCATCTTGTTTTCCGGCAAGTCCACCCAGAAATTTGACGAAACCGACGACTAACAATGTTTTCTGGCTCGAGAAGTGGATGGTGTTTCGGGTGTGATGTGGCGGCCGATGGAGGTGGCGGTGGAGGTGAATGGGCGGTAGAGGTGGTGGTGACAGTCTTGAATTGGGGGGAAAGGGAAGAGCAATTAGGTTTTTAAAGTATGGATAAATATTTTTATATATTTTTTTTATTAATAGGGGTATTATAGTCTTTTTATACATAGCTAACAGGAAAATTCTAACGGAGTTAGTGGACTGAACTTTAATTGATACAAAACTGAAACTATTGGATTAAAATATTTAAATATAAACTTTTGAATTGAAATGGTTATTTTTGTCAAACCACAGTGACTAAAACCGTATTTAACTAAAAAAAACCGTATTTAACTCAAAAAAAAAAACTCAAAAGTCAAAGTCTCGAAAATTAGTTAACAGTGTTTAAGTACAAAAATCAATCTTGATGTTGACACTCTTGATCCTTTCTAAGTTTGTAAAGATTTTCAAATAATTACTCACTTATTTAACATTATCTAAAAACTAAGATTTCTAACCCGTGTATTACGCGGGTTGAATAAAAAAAATAAACTAAACAATTAGTAATGAAGATATAGAAAATTTAGATTCAAATTCACTGGACGAGGGATAAAAATTTCAAATTAGTTTATCATAATAAATAAAATAAAAATAAAAAAATTCAAAAAATTAACGATTTGTAGCCTTTAATTTCAATGCAGTTGTTCAATACAAACCATTCTAATGATTTTCTTGACTCCACACAAAGTCCAATACATACATATACATATATATACACATATACACGTATGCATACACATACATATACATAGTTATACACAATACATACATACACATACACATACACATACACATACACATACACATACACACACACACACACATACACATACACATACACATACACATACACATACACATACACACACACACATATACACATATACAGAGAAAGTATAAAATGAAACCCCACTTGAGTTGAAAAAAACCGTAAAAACCCTATGTAAATTTTATATATTTTTTTAAAAAAATGTAAGTTTATACCCATTTTCGTCACTTAAAAAAACGACGAAAACTTTTTAAAAAAAAAATCTTTAAAAATTCAAAAAAAATCCCGTTTACATATGTAATTTTTTTTAAAAATATATTTTAAAAAAAAATGGCTCGGCGTTTTTTAAACTTTTTTTTAAAGTCTTGAAATTATATATAGAAGTTACCATAAAAAGCGTTTTAATTTTTGATAAGGTTTTCACGGGTTTTCTCAACTCAAGTGGGTTTGTATTATAACCTAACCCTACATATACATATACATATACATATACATATACATAATTAGACACAATACATACATATACATATATATACGTATCCATACACATACATATAATAATTATACACAATACATACATATACTTACACATACACATATCCATACACATACATAGTTATACACAATACATACAAATACATACATATACATATACATATACATATACATATACATATACATATACATATACATATACATATACATATTCATATACATATACATAGTTATACAAAATACATATATATACATATACATACACACACATACAAGTATCCATACACATACATATACATACGCCTATGCATATACATATACATATATATACACACACACACACACAAAGGCTATATTTTCCAACGGCTATAAATACGCAACTTTGATATTCACTTCTCAACTTTCATATTCACTTTGTGCTCATGGCAAATCGACGAAAAAACATTCATCTTCAATTTCATCTTCGCATTCATGTTAAAGAACCAAACCTTCCACCGGTTGTTGAAGATCTGTGGGGTGACGATGATAGCTTCAATTGGATTTTGCCTTTCGATCAATCCTTTCCCCCGGTTGTGCAACAACCAAACTCTCTCCCGGTTGTGCTAGAACCAAACTCTCCCCCGATTATGCAAGAACCAAACCGTCCCCCAGTTGTGCAACAACCAAACCCTCCGGAAGAGGAGCTGGTGCCAGAAGATTTTTAGCACCTCTTTGAACCTTACAACCTATCGTATTACAACCACCGATAGCAAGGCGAGTTCAAAACGGATGATCTATCGGAAGACAACTACGTTACAAATGATCGATGGGAAAGAGAGTATGATACGGATACGGATTTGGATTACTCATTTTAATTTAATTATGTCTTAGTAATTTATATAATTTTTAGGAGTGTAATGTGCTTTTTTTATTAATGAAATTTTATTTAATTTTTTAATTACATACTATCTTAAATGGAAAGGTCGGTGGACTTTTCCATCAATCAAAATCTCCCTCTCAACTTTAGTGATATAACAAAACTCACCCTTCAACTTTATAAAATGTCACTTTAACCCCCCTTAAGTTTCTAAAGTTGCGAGTTTACTCCATGTATTAAAAAAAGAGTATTTTTTTAGGTATCGTGAGTTATATCGATTGACGATAACGTGCTGGTACCATGAATAATGAGACTGACACCGACTGAAGAATATCGTTAACTTTATATAACTGTCTTTTATCTATTTTTTGATCTCCACAACCGAGCCGTCGTAACTTCATACGTTTCTTTTATTTACTTAACCACGTTTCTTTTTGTGCTTAGCCACGTCAGTGTCACCGCCTCAACCCCCCGCCACGAAGCGCATGCGTAGTTTTCTCGTTTTATATTTAATTAGTAAATTTTATTTAATTTAATCTTAACCTACTTCATATTTATGACCTCATACTATGTTTTTCCTTTGTTGTTGTGAATTAATCATCCTGTTATTTTTTTTTAATTCTTCTTATATTTTAATTCAGAATAAAAGAAAAGCAAAAAAATATTAATTTAATCTATGGTGACGACATGTCATGGTCATAGGTTATTTCTTGTTTTTTTTTAATTTTTCTTATATATTAATTCAGAATAAAAGAAAAACAATTTTTTTTTAATTTATCCTAAGACGACGACATGTTGTCGCTATAGTTTTTTTTTAATTTTTTATATATTAATTCAGAATAAGAAAAGTAAAAAAAAATTAATTTAACCTATGGCGACGACATGTCGTCGGCACATGAGGCCCAAACCCTAAAATCTGGAAAACTCTATGCATGTGTTGTTAATTGATTTATATAGAGCATAACATCATTGTTAACTGAAGTGACACGGTTTCTTTACTAGGAAATAGTAAACAAAGGGAATGGTCGACTTGAACCTAATCATATACATCAGCAAGTTGAGATTATATCTTGAAGAAGGATCATTCTTGGCACTCACGTTTTTGAGGCAGCAAGAAATTATACATACATACAAACATAGATATGCATGAATGTACATACATATCTATTTATATATGCCTGCATACATGTATGTATGCATATTTGGTGAATAAAAGTATAGATGTTTATGTTGAAAATCAGGCCCAAGAACACGAACATGATTTTGATCTCAACAAAAGATCGATTCTTTATGTTTATTATAATTTTTAACACATTTACAATGATCCCTACCCCATATATTTATTCTAAAATAAACTTTGCTAATCAAGTCTTCTAATTCTACTCAATTACTTAAAGATGATACTAAAGAATAAACAAATAATAAAATAATAAAATAAACAAGCATTAGACTCCTACTATGACTAACAAACTTGCAACTTCCTCCTTGCACCCCGTAGACTATTACACTATGACAAGATTAGCCCAATAATATAGATGTTTAAAGAGAAAATCATGAGAATAGACAAATTGACTAAAAAATTAACAAAATAGACATTGACTTATAAGTTGGCTGTGGAGGAGCCGGATTATCAGCGTATGGGCTGTGAAGGAGCCGGATTATGGGTGTGTCGGTTGTGAAGGAGCCGGATTTATAGAGTCTGGGCTGTGAAGGATCCGGATTGGCATTGAATTTTGAGTGGGATATGAAGGAGCCAGATTGACATTGACTTTTAAGTGGGCTGTGGGGGAGCCGGATTATCGGTGTGTATGTTGTGAAGGTGGCGGATTATGGGTGTGTGAATTGTGAAGGTGACAGATTATTGGTATGTGAGCTATGAAAGAGCCATCCCTGCTTGTTTTGTCCTCCTCTGATCAGTTATACGTTTCAGATTACCTTTTTGAACAAATGTAAAATTTAATGTCTATTTTGTTGGACTAGTATACCCGACTAACGATATATGACAATATTGCTACAAGGTCGAGCAACAATCATAATATGTTTCGTAAGGTTTGAGAGATCTATAAATAAGAGATGGATTTGGAGAATAAATGACACAAAAGTTACAAACCCTAATCTCGGGTTTTAAAAGAAAACGAACTAATGTTCAGGTTTTAACAGAACTAATGTTCTTCAGGTTTAGGAGATCAAAAAAATGATATATTTACAAAAAACGTGATATATTTACAAAAAACTGAAAACCGTGAACTAAAAGAAAACGATTTTCTTCAGGTTTTAACAGAACTAATGTTCTCCGATTTTATTCCAATTAAGGGAATAAAACAAGAACTGATTAATCAATATCTGCTCTGATACCATTAGAATGGTATTAGGTGAGATGGTAAGCTCACGGTTATGGAGAGAGAGAGGGATGATTTGGTTAGTGGTGATAGAATAGATTAATTAGTCAATTCCCTCTAATTAACTCTCTATTTATATGTACACCTAAAGGGAAACTCATTAATATCCCATTTAGCGTAATTAAGTTCATCAACTAATTACTAGTCATAGGTTATTAAATAAATAAATAATTATATTTGATTATTTAATAATTAGATAAATGATTATAAGAGCCACATATTAAACCGTGTTTTACATGGGCGTGAGTGGTGCAGGGTGGTGGTGTTCACGGGGGTGAGGGCATATTTTGATCAAAAATAGCCGTTTGTTTTGATCAGCTACTCTTCTTTCTCCTGTGTTTTTTTTTTATTTTATGTATATTTTTGGTGTTTATGGAAATGAAAATGGAAAATGTTAAGAATGTAATTATAGAAATTCCTTAACGTATAGATCGATCAAATTATATATTGATGTAGTAAATATATTAATTAAGAATTAAAAATGTTGAGATAGATTTGTATACTTTTATAATATATATCATGGAAAAAGTTCAAATAAAAAGGGTTTTAAACTAAAAAGGTCGAGAAGGATTTAAGGTTATTAGATCAAATTGAGAAAGATTTAATGGTTGTAATCAAATTTTAGTAATGAACACTTTTGTTGACTTTTTATCAAGTTCCCTCATTTTTTTAAACATTCATAACTTTTACATACGACATTATTTTAAAAAAAAATTACACCATAAAAATGAGCGTTTTTTATCTTTAAAACGAGTATAATATCGTTATATACAAAAACGAAAAAAATTACGTTTTCCAGCTCATTATGTAATTTGCTCGTCATTGTGTCAAATATTTTTCATTATTGTGTCTAATGTCAAATATTTTTCTAATGTCAGGTCATTTTGTTTAATGTTAGATAATTGTATCAAATATTTTCCATCACTTTGTTATATATAATACATAAAAAGTAGTGACAAAAATAACACGAAATTATCTAAAACGTAAAACACAATGATGAAAAATATTTGACACAATGACCAGACCTGACATTAGACACCATAAAAACGAGCGTTTTTTATCTTTAAAACGAGTATAGTGTCGTTATATACAAAAACGAAATTTTTTTTTACGTTTTTCAGCTCATTGTTTCTAATGTTAGGTCATTGTGTTTAATGTCAGGTTATTGTGTCAAATATTTTTCATCATTGTGTCTAATATCAAATATTTTTCTAATGTCAGGTCATTGTGTCTAATGTCAATTTATTATGTCAAATATTTTTCATCACTGTTTATATGTAATACATAAAAACAATGATAAAAATAACACGAAATTATTTAAAACGTAAAACACAATGACGAAAACGAACGTTTTTTTATCTTTAAAACGAGTATAGTGTCGTTATATACAAAAACGAAAAAAATTACGTTTTCCAGCTTATTGTGTCTAATGTCAGGTCATTATTTCTAATGTCAAGTCATTGTGTCAAATATTTTTTTATCATTATGTCTAATGTCAAATATTTTTCTTATAATGTCAGTTTATTGTGTCAAATATTTTTTAATCACTGTGTTATATATAATACATAAAAAACAGTAACAAAAATAACACGAAATTATCTAAAACGTAAAACACAATGATGAAAAATATTTGACACAATTACTTGACATTAGACATAATGACCAGACCTGATATTACACAATGACCTGACATATTTTACACAATGGCCAAAATACCATCTCTTCAAAAACAATAAAAGGACAAATGTCAATCTTAGAATCCTTTTACCCTTTTAATTTTTAAAACCCTTTTTACCATATCTTAACCCTATATATCATTATATTATATTAAAAGTTAATTGTGGCATATCGCCTTATAACCAGATGTTTTCATAGAAAAAAAGGTTTTTTTTTCAAATTAAAGTTGATAATTATTACCCAAAATCCACAATAGATATTAAATTTATTGATTATTTTATTAACTGAAAAGGATTTTTTATGTGAAACATATTACGTAAATTATATCAAATAAAGTTAAAAGAATAAAGATGATGATAATGTAACAGGAGCTTTGGGAGATGATGCAAAAAGGTAATTACCGTAAAATTTAAAGATCTTCATCATAATTTTGAAACATGGTCTATGATGAAAAAATAACCGAGAAGCCTATAGTACTATTAATGGTTTTTGCTGCTATTGAAGAATCTTAGGATATCTTAGTTTATGCATTTGATAAATTAATGAGTTTGTCTTTATCCATGAATCGTATTAAGAGATCTAAGGAGAGTGGATTTCATGGAAGCACCATTAAATGTCATACCTGCAACAAATTTGGAAACTCAATGTTGGGTAAAGCAAAGAGATGATCATCAAAGACAAACTAAATTTATAGAGAAAGTGAAGCTTTTTTTCATGGTCTTCACAAACTCAAGATGCTTATAATGGAAACTGGTTTCTGGTATTGCCTTTTGGATCTTTACCACGGTTTAGTGATGTATGATTGTACTTGGAGTCCATGAACACACATACGTAATCTTTAAGAATAATAAGATAACAAGAACGTACTTTTGATAACTGTAAATTAGGGTTACAATGTTTGAGAGTTATCCAACTATTTATATGATACCAACCGTTGCATTAAGGATCACACCGATCTCTTAGTAACCGCCACAAGCACTTACGATAAGCCATAACTGATTTGCAGTTAATCACAACTTCTTTCTGGATGTTTTACGCGACAGTTGTGTGGCCACCGACCCATAAAACGAAAAAACAAAGTGTTTCAAACCCAAATAACAATTTGTTCAAATACTAGACAAAATAAAACAAATACTAAAAAGGCCCAATTTGATTTAATGAATTAGAAACCGGGCTACATCACCCCTCTTAATTCATAAACCAAATTGTCTTGACCTTCAATTTCCACCATCTTCAACATCGTCATTGTGAATGATGATGAACTCCTCGTCCATTTCCTGTTCCTCTTCTCTAACCACTACTGCTTGATCTTCTTTTGCCATTGATCCACCAATTGGTCCGCAACTAGCCAGAAAGTCTCTGATGGTGTTGACGCTTTTGCTTTTCCACTTGGGTTCTGTACTTTGTTCCTGCTCTTTATCCGTCCTTGCTTGATCTCTAAGGCTTATATCTACTAGTTCCTTCATCATGTAGTAGACCATTCAATAATATGTAGATATTTTATGTATACGAGCTTCAAGTCCTTCCATCTTTCTATACATGCCCGAGTCTCATGGATGTCATGCCCCACTTGTCTTCTTTGCATACTTGTTCGTATCCTCCTTCTGTGCTTACTAATACCTGCATATTAAGAAAATCTATTTCTTCACCATTAGACAAACAAGGAGGTTCTTAGCTAACCTTTTCAATTTCAAGATACTCTTTAACAAACCATTGTAACAATTGGGTGAACTCCATCTTGAAATTGCCTTCATCCTTAATCAACCTTTCATGAATCTTTATCAACTCAAGAATGTTGATGCAAATTTCTAGGGTAGGTTATTGGTTGAAAGATTCAATAATCAATGAGGAATCAATCTTAACATAAGACCAAATAAGGTCTCGACACTCATCATGTGGTTGATTCGAGTTGTTTTCTAATGCTTCCGAGTAACGTATCAATGTAGATTTTTTCCTTCAGAGTTGATGTTTCCTGCTTCATTACTCATCCTTTCTTCTGGTTCAACCTTGATTTCAACAACCTTGAAACTCCTTCTCGTATGTTTCTTTTATGGATTCCTTTAAGTCTTCCTTTTCCCTTTTGATAAGTGGTAGAATCATCTAAATGATCGTAAAACTTATCAAGGTATTCCTCTTCTAGTTCTACCTCTGATTTATTCTCAAAAACATCCACTCCTTTTATCCTTCCTTCAAACGTCTTTTTTAGGTTGCACCTATCTCCTTCAACATATGTTTCTATTCCTTGAAATAGGAGTTGCTTAAGACTAAGGATATTTTTATCTAGCTTTGGTACATAGCTAGCACACGAGATTGTCTTCATTCTTCCTCCAACCGGTACATTCACTTCACCAATGCCAAGAATGAAAACAAATTCCTTTGTTCCATCGTTTGCTTTGATCCCGAAATAGCGTTTATAAACCTTAAACACATTTCGATTCCCAGACATATGAAACTTGGCATTGGGGTCAACGTACCAAATAAAATTCCAGTTTCCATGCACCATCGGTGAAATTCACAGTGTAGTCAATATTGACCGGGTAGGACTTGAGCGTGAAGAACTTACTTAGGCAAAACGCTGCAATGTGACCGATCTCATGACAGAAATAACAATGAACTCCCATCTTTCTTGGTCTCCCAACTGGATTTTTCTTCTTGTCCTTCAGAATCCAAATCCATGATCTTCTTGGCTTCTGAGTCTTCCCATGAACAATCCTTAAACTTGATGACCCTGGCTTGCCATGACCATGACCATACATGGACGTTAATCCCCTCGTGGCTTGTTTCTTCTTTCCCTTTCCCTTGCCATCGACCTGGATATCGTGTATTGTACCCGCCAAGTTACCGCCATCTTGGGACGAGTATGAATCTAAAAACTTAGCTCTTCCAAGCCGACTACCAAGTCCGGGTTTGCCTGCGTCTCCTTTCTTACCATGAAACTTGATCACGAAATATTCATATTCACTTTCGCTATTACTAGAGATCCAACCGTGTGTGGCTCTGATACCACTATTGCCTTGTGGATCTTTACCACGGTTTAGTGATGTATGATTTTACTTGGAATCCATGAACGCACATACGTAATCGTTAAGAATAGTAAGACCAGAAGATCGTACTTTTGGTAACTGTAAATTAGGGTTACAATGTTTGAGAGTTATCCAACTATTTATATGATACCAACCATTGCATTAAGGATCACACCGATCCCTTAGTAACCACCACAAGTCGTTACGATAAACCTTAACCGATTTGCAGTAAATCACGGTTTCTTTGTGGATGTTTTACGCGATGGTTGTGTGGCCTTCGGCCCATAAAACTTAAAACCAAAGTGTTTAAACCAAATAACAATTTGTTCAAATACTAGACACAATAAAACAAATACTAAAAAGGCCCAATTTGATTTAATGAATTAGAAATCGGGATACATCTGAAAAATGGATACTCAGTCACGTTGGAAAATTGAATCTTTGTTTAAGGCGATCAACAAGTCTTAAAAGATTGATTAAATCAAAAACAGCAATTTAGTAAAAGTTAAAGAGGAAAAATACAATTTCCATGAAAACCATTTAGGTGATGTCAAATATATGTTAATATGTGTCGTGATTAATTCTTTAACCATCCTTCTCCCACTCGCGGTTTATTTCTGGTTTCACAAATATATGTTAATGTTATGTATTTTGAGAACCCCATCATGTACCAAGAATTGTTGTACGAAATCTTTAATTTTATGCTTATTATTGTGTAAGTCATTATTTTTAAATATCTTCTTTCTAAGGACAAACTCTCACTTACAGAAAACAAACTTTTACCAATTTATAGTTCACAGACGGATCAAAGAAAATGGGAAAGGAAAAAGGAATATTAATTTTGTAAAGTTTGTTGGTGATCCATTGATGATCTCGATCGCATTATCGACAGAGGTGACAACTTACCCAACAAAAAAAAGTTAAATAATATTAGGTCAAAAATAATTTTAGTAAAAAAATAAATACTGTTTGTGATGGAAAATCAGTCGCTAAATTCTTCGCAAATATCCTTTTAACATTTCAGTAAGATTTCGTTCAAGCGTTTTCGATACTTGTCGGGTAAAATTCCTTTCTTCGATGGATGTTTTGTCGTAAAATGCCAACATCGTTTTTTAGAAAAGGTCTACAAAACTTGGATGAAAATATCACAAAAAAAAAAAATGTAAGAACTTATTATAATATTACTCTCGAGCTAGACTCTCTCTACTTTTCACATTGTTCTTTCACATTCTCTCTCTAATGTCAATTTATGTCTCCTAACATTCATTGATATCACTTAATGTTGGTTGGAAATTATGGTCTCGTACGTAATTAAAATCCACCACATGTGATCCTGGATCCTTTATTTGTGTCGCTTGCAACTTTCCATATGTGCGCGCACATGTCGTGTGAAATAAGACTTTCACATGCGTTTTGTTGGATAACTTTACATTCATAGCCTAACATGATAACTTCATACAACACAGAATCACAAAAAATCATCCTTTATTTGTATTAGCATAGTTGTATATATATGATTCAATTAGATCATATGTCCTCCTATGCATATCTACATACACAACTCAACCCAACCATATGGTCTATAGGCGATGGTGACCAAGCTTATTCCAACACTGCCAACAACCGTAGCCGCCCACCTTCTCTTCGAATTGTCCTTTTCTTTCATTCATGGATTCTGCTTAGAGTAAACATAAAAGAAACTAATATACATCCAAACACACATATATATATATATGTCTGTATAGAGTTGGATTCACTTGAGAATACTTCATTTTTATATATGAGACCACTACTTCACGAAATTATGAATCTTCACAACATGTTTCTAGTAAGCACTACTCACAATACAGTACTAAAAAACTGGGCAATTGCGACCGACTTTTACAACCGCAAATGCTGGTCGTAATTTCGGTCACAAAAGAGCATTACACATGGAGGCATATGTGACGGTCGTTTTAGTCGCAAATGGGTATCTGCGACCGATTTACGACTGAAAAGGCAGTCACAGTTGCCCAGTTTTCTAGTATAGATAACATGGAAACCAACTTCTAAAAACATGACACTCCCAACATCTACTGATTAAAAAAATGTTTTTTTTAAGTTGGGGGAACCTTCTCAGCTTAAAAAGTATTCTCACAAAATATAGAGAATACACATCAAGTTTATTAATGATCATACCATGTGTGTTAACAATTTTGAGATCTTGATCAGAGGTTTGAAGGTTTCTTCCATGTGAAGAAATCAGGACAATAGTAAAAAGAACAACTATGAAGAACATAACGCCACTGAACTTCATTTTTAGAAAGTGTGGTTTGATGTTGGTGTGTTGCTTTGATTTATATAGAGGATAATGTTATTGTCAACTTAAGTGACACAGTTTCTTTATCTATTTTTAGAAAATAAGGAAATAGTAAACAAAGGGAATGTTTGACTTGAACCTAATCATATGCATCAGCAAGTTGACACTTTCAATATCTTGAAGAAGGATCATTCTTGGCACTCACCTTCTTGACGCATCATAAATTACACATATATATACGTATGTACAAACATAAATATATTTTTTAACAAAAGTTTTTTACGAATACCACCTAACCTTGTACTCGAAAGGATTTGAACTCACACAAATTTTATGGATGTACAAACAAAAATAGGTACGTAGGTATATAGGTAGGCTACTCATATGTGATTAAACTTCACAAGCCAAATTTAAAATAGGAGAAAAGAAAATATAGATGTTTAAATGTCTTGAAATTTTCAGGAGGTACTATACAGCAAGAGAAAACAATAGTTGAAACAACAGTTCAAACCTAACACCATTTTATAATAACTTTATTGATTTAGCTAACACTTTTTAAATACTAAAATCAATCTTGATGTTGACACTACCATTCAGCCTTGATCCTTTGTCGAGATTTCCAAGTAATTACTCGCTTATTTAATTTATCTAATAATTTAATTAGTCGTATATATAGAAAATATTTGATGAAAATGTTTGAGAATGAAACTATAGAGTTTTTGAAATAACTACTTAATATAGTACATCAAACTATAATTGATGGTGTAAACTGTAAATGCACTTGATAGTTTACTAATTGGAGAATATAAATGTGTTCAAAGTTGAGAGAATATGTGCATAAGAATTCATGCATATTTACGATAGAATAGCCATTGTTCTAGACAGTTACTAAGCAGTTATTGGCAGTTGATGGCGGGTAACAAGCGCCAATCAACTGCAGACCAACTAACCGTTGCAATACTAATTCTAATATCCGATTGTTTTAACTATAACGCCCGAAAACCCGACACTTTGAGTTGGGCAAAAATAAAGGAAATATATTAAAGACTTATAATTATGGGCTTAGTAATCATGGGCTTGGCTCACTAGGGTTCCCCTAAACCTGCATTAAAAACCTGAGCAGCCTCCATAAGCCACATTTGCTCCATCTTCATTCCAAAATGTAGAGAGAGAAAGAGAGAGTTTCTAGAGACAGAAAGCTCCAAGAACTTCATAGTTTGGCTCAAGATCTGCTTCAAAACGTTTCTTCAGCTATTTGGATCAAGTTTAACAAAGCAACATGAGTCTTTTGAGGTATGGATCACACCTAAATATTTGTTTTTAATCAAAATGGGTTTTTTGGGTAAAACTAGGGTTTTCACCTTAAAGACTAGATTTTTACATGTTAAAACACAAACAAAGCCCAAATCTGGCTTCCTCGGTGTCAAACCAAGATTTGGACGTAAAAAGTTACAAACTTGGATTTAAACGGGCATGGTTGGATGACTTGTTCATCAGGCGACACTAACCAGCGTCACCAACTTCATGTGGCGACACTATTCGGTATAGCGACCGGGGAGTGGCGTGTTCTCCAAGAACTTCAATGATTGGACACGTGTCATTCCTCTGGCGACACTAGGGAGTGACGCCTATGACCATACGACACTCTGGTTGGCGATAATAGTGCCAACGACACTAACAAACGACGTTTAAGTCCAGAACGCAAGTTTTGACGACACAGTCAAGCGACACTACGTGTTTAGTGACACTATGTTCAAACGACACTACTTGTGGCGACACTGTAGGCGATATTAGCAGTATTTAACCTATTTCACGTATTTAATTCATACAGATCGCTTAGTAGTTGTCTAGCCGAGCTTTAGTAAGTACAAACAGTGTGCCGACGATCAGGTGAGTTCTATGTACCCCATATGTGTTACGTGGAAATGATTTCTAATAGTGTATACTTGCATGATAAATGAATGAGACAACTGATAATGTGATTACATGTTATTTAAATAAGAACGAAGAAACAAGAAATGATGAATGAATGGAATGGAATGCATGACTTAAATGTTTAATGAATGAAGACTTGCTTTACATTCATATATATTGCATGTCACAAATGTACAAATGTTGTGGAATGAATTACACACTACTTCGGTAGGACGGTACGATGAAAATGGCAGCTACGGTAGACGGACGACCGTGTGACTACTTCGGTAGACAAATGAAAACGGATGCCTTAGGGAAAATGAGCGAATTACGGACTACGACAGTTGGACGGTACGAATTACGGACTACGACGGTAGGACGGTATGAATTACGGACGGCTACTTCAGTATACGGATGGTAGAATGAATTACGGACTATTTCGGTAGGACGGTACGAATTACGGACTACGACGGTAGGACGGTATGAATGACGGACTACGACGGTAGGACGAAACGTCTATCTTTGTGACAAACGAATGACGGGTTTATCACCCATATATGTATGACCAATGAATGTTAAATGACTCAAAATGAAATGCTAATATATATACGTACATATATATATATATATATATATATATATATAATGAAATGATATTTATGCCTAATTGCTAAAAAAGTATAACTCAATAGCGTTAGCTGACTTTTAGTATGCACTTCAGGTAGCAAGAGGAAGGATAGGGCAAAGGCGTGAAGGCTAACTGGCACAAGACTGACATCCAGAATTATGTTATGAGTTTATTTATGATTTGCTTTAATGTTAGACAATGTTTAAAATGTTATGCAATGAATTGATGTACGCTTCTAGTATGTTTGAATGTTTTAATTAATTCATTATTTGATAACTATGTTTATGAGTAAATCCAACAAGTGAGGCCTTCCGGAAACCAGGCCTTACATTAACCTATGATACATGTAACAAATGTTTATAATACTTATTTACATATGTGTAATATTCTTGAAGACGTGATCATTCCAACAATATCCCCTTTTAGCTAGGCTTCAATTTTTGATGTAGTCTTTCTTTATTTCTTGGCTGCAGGTCCGCAACCTTTTGGCCAGTCCCGGACTGCAGATGTCTTCCGTTTCTTGTAAGCTATGTATTGAACAACCATGTCGTTTTTCTTCTTTTCTATGTAAAATCCAAAAATTTAAGTCGGGTTTCAGCTACGAGAAAACAAGCCAATAAGTAAATGAGCAAGGGTGGGCCATTTATTGGGGCCAATCGTGTGGGCCCAGATTGAGGATGGAAGACTCAAGAACCCTAGCAACCATCCTTATTCTTTCATTTACATCCTTACACCAAGTTTTAGAGAGAGAGAGACAAGAGTTCTAGAGAGAGAAAGTGAAGGATTCAACATTTGAGCCTCCATTCTTCTACAATCTCGTTCTTCATCATCCATTAAAGCTGAGAATCAAGAAAGCTAACGAATCCAGGTAACAAACTCGTCCAGATCTGAGTTTTTTGTTGAAAAGTGGGTTTTTAGGGTTTTATGGGTTTTTAACATAAAGATCAAATTTTTACTTATTAAAAGGGGATTATAACTTGGATCTAGCTTCATGGAAGCTAGATAAATGTTTCTGACATAAAAATTTAGGGTTTTGGATTGATAACGCACCTTCATGTGGCAACACTAGCCGGGGTTATACAAGGTGGGTATGACGTGTTCCCCAAGATCTCCAATGATTGGGACACGTGTCATTGCCCTAAGCGACATTCCTAGTTAGCTACAGTCTCAGAAACGATATTAAGTCCTGAACGCAAGTTCTTGCGACACTGACCCTGTACCGGCGACACTACATAATTTGTTTATAGTTTTCACTCGTTGATTCACTATAGATTTCTAGCACTCCGCCTAGTAGATACAGGTAAAGAGTTGTAATAGTAAGACCAATACAGGTTAGTTCTTATTGCCCTTTTTTCCTAACAGTTTTGGACTGGCATGCATACTGATAGAAAGATAGTTTTAGTACATTTTATAAGGATTATTTATTTATAAAATGAAAGAGAAAGTGTTAAAAGAGTATAGTATTATCTTTGAAAAGTGTTTTAAAGAAAGTAAAAATTAAAGTAAAGAAGGTAAAGGAGCTACACATCGGTGTAGCTCGATAGTGACAGTGACAGTGACAGTAACATATGCCATGTTATATGCTTATGTGTTAATATGTGTTACTTGTCTATTTGATAGTTTATGTGTTGCATTCTATTTTGTGTAGTAGTGTAATTGTATTGCATAGTAGAAAGTCCTGCATGCATGCTAAAGTAGAAGTCTCACCCTGATGTAACATCCCAAAAATAAAACGACAATTATAATAACTGGATAAATGTAAGACGAATGGAATAAACGAACGGGACGTAATGGGACGGCTTGGGAAGGGCCCGACGAACTTAAGGGTGGCGAAGATAGGGGAGCTTCCCCCTACAAATAGCCATGAAGCCCATCTTTCTCCTATTTGTAAACCTAGTGAGAGAAACCGTAGAGAGAGAAAGTGTTGGATCGACCCGTGAAGCAAGTATCTCGTTCCTCTACTACTCATGAGCAATACCTCCGAATCAGAAGCTTGATTCAGGTAACAGATCGACCTAAATCTTAGTTTTTGTTTAAATTGGGTTTTTCGGGTATTTTCGTAAAAAGGATGGGTTTTTATGAAAACTACAAGTTTTGAACGTAAAAAGTTAGCATCTTGAACGTAATCAGATCTGGCCGCCATTAACATGTAAACTTAGGGTTTTGGGGAATGTGATAGCCCCGCATATGAACTTGCCTGGGGAGGATTAAGCGAACTTATTGACCTCGCTGGGCTGAACCAACGAACTTAAGTTAGCGAACTTGCTAAGTTCACTGGATGGTAAAATTGGCGAACTTGGCCTAATTTCGCCTGTACGTTCACCAGGATGGTAAGAGGCGAACTTAGCCTTAAGTTCTCCTAAATCAGTATGGTTAACCCATTAGAGTCGGGATTAGGTCTGATGTTTATTGAACTACTCAATCCAGATCGTACGTGATGTTGTTTGGCCTTGGTTTAGGACAACGAGACTAGCTTACAGGTGAGTTCTAGAAGCCCTTATTTAAATGTTTTAAATAATTGTTTTTGAGCTGGTGTGCATACGTAACGATGTGACTATTTTATAAGACAATGTTTATGAATGATGTATGTGACGTTTTATGAAACGATGTTTGTGAACAATGTTTTGGAAGGAAAGGTTATTAAAGAAGTGTTTATGAAATGTTTTTGCCAAAAAGAAGTTTACAAATGAATGATTGATTTTTAATAAAACGTACGAATGCTTTAACTGAAGTTTTGAAGTTTTGAAGTAAAAGAAGTGAATGTTTATAAAAGTCACAAAGGAACGAATCTGCCATGATTCCTACGGGAATCGAAGCTGTGGGTATGGGATGTATGTTATACGCCTTACCTTTATAGGGTCCTTTGTGGCTGGCCAACTGTTGTACAACTGGGGTGATGACGGTCACCAAGGGGATTATCGTGATCCTTGAAGTTGGTGCGATTTTACCTTGCGGGGTAGTCGTGCTTGAAGTTTGGTATTGTGCCTTACGGGGTGAAGTTTGGTACGTGTCATCCTTGTGATGCCGTGCTTGAAGTTTGGTGTTGAATGGCCTAAGTATCGGGCGCTAGGTTTCTCCGCCTACATGTTATGTAGGTGTTGAAGGGCCTAGTGATGGTGATCCTTAGGTTTCTCCACTGGTATGCATTTGGAATTGACGGTTACGAGAAGGCGCAGATTCGATATGTTCATTGACTTATGGGTTATGATGTTATATGTTTGTTATTGCATGTTTGACGTACGCTTTTATTAATGAAGTCGAATGTTATGTTTGTGACAAATATTTGAAGATAACATTTTATGTTAAAACTAGAATTCACCAGCGTAGCTGACTTTTAGTATGCACATTCAGGTTAACTGTAGAGTCTTATATTTGTATAAGCTGTTGTCATCAATGTATTTCTTTGAACAATGTTTAGTTAAGTTTAGTTTACTTGTAATTTCATTTTATGTAATTTCCTATTTTTATTCTAAGTCTGGGTCATCAAAACTACCTAGTTTCGATAGATAGGAAGTTTCGACAGGAGGTTCTTTCATTTGTAAATGCTCAACCGAAATTGCTAGTTTCGATGAGCATAGTTTCGATGCCTGTCAACTTACTATAAATAGCCTAGTTTGAGAATGTTTAGGGTGTGGATAGCGGCTGTAACCCTGAAATTCTCTCTTTCACAGTTTTCTAAATCAATACACATTTGGAGTTATTTCATCTGCTGTTCTTACTATTTTCGTGATCAGGAGTTTTGTTAGAAGCTTTTCGCTGGATTGGAGTGTTATTTCTTTGCTTTTTATTTTTGAAGGTGTTCATCAATGGAGATTTTCTGAGTTCGGGAAGAAGACATCGAAACTACTGGGAGACAATTTCTGCCTTTCTGTTGGTTATCGAAACTTTTTGTCTGTACTCTTTTCTGGAGAAGGTATCATCGAAACTAGTTATTTGTCCTATTTTATCAAAACTAACTTGTGTAGATTGATCACCTGAAACTCCTGTACTATCGAAACTAGTAGTTTCAATCGAAAGTTGAAGTTTCTACCGAGTTTTCTGGATTCTGTTTCTTCTATTGAAACTAGAAGTTTTGGGCAAGCCTTGATCTATCGACACTAGTAGTTTCGGTCAGCTTTCTCTCTATCGAAACTAGTTATTTCGATCAACCCTGTTCACCCAAAACTAGCTACTATTTGATTTTAAATTTTCTGAGTTATGGCATCTTCAAGCAACAATGAATATGCTGGAGGAAACAAACCACCTGTCTTGGTGTCCACTAGAGACTTTGATGATTGGACCAAGAAAATGAAGAATTTCTTTCAGTTCCATGACCACACTTTTTTGCAGTCAATCACTGATGGTCCACACAAGCCAGTTACTACCACTGCAGATGTTCAGCGTCCCAAGCTTGTATCTGAATATGATGAAAATGATATTGCCTTAATTGTCAGAGATAACAAGGCTTATGGATCTATTTCTATGGCTCTTCCTATGGATGAGTTTAACATAGTTGCTGAGTATACACTGCCAAAGATCTTTGGGTTGATTTATGTACAAGGTATGAGGGAAGTGCTGAGGTTAGAGAAAGAAAGAGGGATTTGATCAAGAAGCAGTATGAGATGTTTAGTAGTGTCCCTGGAGAACCTATGTTTGAATTGATCAACCGATTTTCAAGCATTGTCTCTAAGTTAAAAGTTTTGGGAACTGAGTATCCCACTTTTGAATTAAACAATAAGCTGCTTGATTCACTGCCAGAGGAATGGAATATGTACCGGATTATGATCAAGAAAACTGAAAAGCTAAGTGACTTGTCACAGCAAGAACTCTACAGCATTTTGGAGTCTTATGAGTTGGAGATAAAGAAGGGTGCAGTCACTCCAACTAATTAGTCTGGAAACACAGCTCTTCTTGCTGGTCAAGGTTCATCTACTTAATCCAACAAAACATAGCACTGATTTCTGGAAACCTGACACCGGTCAGCTTTCAACCTGAAGACTTGGAGCAGATCAACCGGGATGATTTGGAAAAGATGGATATTGATTGGTGTATGGCTATGCTGACTCTAAGGGCCAAATGATTCATCAAGAAGACTGGGATGGATAGATTCAAGCAAGGAAAGACTCTAGGGTTTGACATCAAAAAGGTGAGATGCTACAACTGTGACCAGCTGGGTCATTTTGTAAGGAATTGCAAAGAGCCATCATCAAAGGAGCAGCATAAGAAGAAGAACTCGTCTGGAAAGTAAGTTGTCGTCTCTCCTAAATCCACTACAACTTCCAGCTCAACAGCTCTAGTCTGTCAAGCTGATGGACACTATCATTGGGGAGATCAAGAAGGGGAAGCAGCTGACAAGGCACTGGTGGCAAACATTGAAGAAAAAGAAAAATGTGTCATGATTGAACCAACTGAGGATATCACCGCCATACCAGCTGAGGTAATGTCTAGACTTTGCAATGCTAAATCTTGTTTAAATGAGATTTAGAAATATAGATTCATCAACCAGGCCTTGGTCGATGAACGTGATCACATAAGGTGATGTACGATTCTGTGGCTAAAATGAGAAACTTTACTTAAAGAAATTTGTGATATTTCTAGAGAAAATCAATCTTTGATTATATAATTTACTACACAAAAGAATAATAATCAAATTTTAACTGAAAGACTTCAAAAGGCTGAAAAAGTAAATTTTCAAGTTGAACACATGGGTATGGATCAGAATATTCTTTTTGGAATCATTGACAACCAAATTCATAAAAAGGTCACAGAAGGCATCGGGTATAACTCTCACCCTCCTCGTATTCCAAGTCTAGTAGATTTGATGATATGCCAGTTCATTATGTTCCCACACTCTTTGTTTGCAATTTATCTGCTGTTGATTATATCCAAACTTCAGATTCTGACAGTTTGCTTCCTGTGAAGAGTCAGATTGTGTATGTTCCGAAGATGTTTGTGATGAGAGTTCTAGTAAGGGAAATGTTTTAAATGAACTTGAGTCGGATGAATGTAATAATATGTCAGTGTCAAAACCAGACATTTGTGAACACATTGAAAATTTGTATTTTGGTTCGGTGCCTTCTGAGCATGACAGTTTGAGAAATGCTATTTCTAAGTTTAAGAATGTTTTGCCTTTTGTTCCTAAATCTATAAATGCTATGAGTTGTATTGCAAATTTTAAAATTGCATGAGTTGTTGTGACTGACATTCCACAAGAAACAATGAGCAATCTGAATTTTTCAGATTAAAGGAAGATTAAAGCCTTCATGAAAGAAATATTGAAGAACGAGTTACCTCTAGTTCTATGTCTCAACATCACAATCATCTTCATCATCTTGTGATGACAATTATCTGGCTAAGCCGACATGTGATAAAGTTTGTTTTAGTTGTGGGGAATCCAATCATGTTTTTAAGACATGTAAATTGTCTACATATCATTTCAAAGAAGAAAATGTACCATCTGTTATTCAAAATTCAGTTGATTGTGTTTTTAAGACAAGTAAAAGAATTAAAAATGCTAAAAATTAGCCGAAAAGGATTTGAAAAATTAAGAATAATGATCTTTTTGAGAATATATTAAAGGTGGATTCTGACTATGATTTCCGAAATGCATCTTGTAAAACTAAGACGTTCCAAGTTAGCAATGACTTGGGTACCAATGTCTAAATGATTCATTTTATGTAGGGACAATCAAGGAGGACCGGAGATAATATCTGGCATATTGACAGTGGTTGCTCAAGACATATGACTGGTCATTTTTCTTTATTACAAAATTATCATCCAATGGAAGACAACTTTGTCACCTTTGCAGGCAATCCAAGAGGAGGAAAGATTGAAGGATAAGGTACTGTGTCCAACGGTGTAAATAGCTTGGAGAATGTCAACTTCGTCCCACAGCTAAAGTTTAATCTGATGAGTGTCCCAGATTTGTGATAAAGACTTTTGTGCGAGAATGTTTGATTCTGAAGCCTGGAGTGGTTATTCCCGAAGACCTAATCCTCATGCGTGCTCCTCGAAGATTCAATACTTACAGTCTGGATATGAATAAGCCATCAGGTATCGAATCCTGCTTTCTTTCAAAAGCTTCAGAGGAGGAGTCCTTTCTTTGGCACATGAGATTAGGATACGTGAATTTCAAGACAACGAACCGCCTTGTTCGAGGAAACCTCATCATCGGTTTACCTCTAAAAGACTTCTCACCCGTGGAACATTGTCTTTCCTGTTCCAAGGGCAAGCAGCACAAACCATCTCACAAGCCCAAAACCACCAATTCCATTGACTCCCCTCTATAATTGCTTCACATGGATCTCTTAGGTCCTGTGAGTGTCATGAGTCATGGAAGGAAATCCTACTGCTTGGTGGTAACCGATGACTTCTCTTGGTTTATTTGGGTATTCTTCCTTGCAAAGAAAGACGAGACGCTAGAGAATCTGAAGATTCATATTCTACAAATCGAGAATATGTTCAATCTAATGTGAAGACTATTCGCAGTGATCATGGCACAGAGTTCAAGAATGCCATTCTAGATTCTTTCTGTGAAAGTAAGGGTATATCTCAGCAGTTAAGTGTACCTCGTACTCCACAACAAAATGGTGTAGCTGAACGAAGAAATCGTACGTTGATAGAAGCATCAAGAACTATGATCGTTGATTCTAAGCTTCCAGTCACGTTTTGTGTCGAGGCAAACAATACCGCATGTTTTGTGCAAAATCGAGTTCTCATCACCAAAAGTTGCAACAAGACACCTTATGAAATTATGTACAAGAACAAGCCGGTTATTGATTTCTTCAGGAAGTTTGGGTGTGTTTGCACAATGCTGAATACTTCTGATCAGCTGAACAAGTTTGAAGCCAAAGCGGATGAGTGCTATCTCGTGGGCTATACCTCTAACCAAAGAGCTTTTCGTGTTTACAACAAGAGACAAAGGATTGTGCTGGAGTCCATTGATATCAACTGGCATGAAAGCAATCATACAGACGCTGGGGACGGTACTGATTGGCTTTTTGATGGTGATTCTTTGTTTAAATCATTTAATCTTCCTAAGTTCACTAACATATCTGTCTCAGATAATCCTTTTATGTCTGTGAATATCCTAGGCACCTCTACTGATTCAAGCTTCTCTTCATCATCCACTCAGGATTCTTCGAACTCTGTGGCAACAAGTGAAACTGTCGAGGAAAGAACTCCTCCAATAGTAGATGTTGCTCCACAGTCATCTGTTGAAGGTCCTATTAATGAAGAAGCTAATCTTCCTGACAACAACATTACCAATCTGGATGACCACTTGGAAGAGGATGATATTCCGCAGTTGAGAATTCACAAGGATCATCCTACAGACAACATCATTGGCCCACTCAATGTGGGAGTTTGAACTCGTAGTGCCACCGAAGCAATGAATGACAATCTCTTCTCTTGCTTCATATCTCAAGTTGAACCTAAGAATATCAAAGCTGCTTTGCTTGAGAACAGTTGGGTAGAGGCCATGCAGGAAGAATTGCAGCAGTTCAACAAGTTACATGTGTGGAATCTGGTAGACCTTCCAAAGAACAAAGTCCCAATCGGCACTCGTTGGGTATTTCGTAACAAGAAGGACGAAGGGGGAATCGTGATTCGTAACAAAGCTCGCTTGGTGGTTCAGGGGTTTTATCAAGAAAAAAGGGATTGACTTTGAGGAAGTCTTTACACCAGTGGCTCGCTTGGAAGCAATCAGAATGTTTCTCGCATATGCAGCCTATATGGACTTCAAAGTTCATCAGATGGATGTCAAAAGCGCATTTCTGTATGGAAAGGTTCAAGAGGAAGTTTATGTCAAGCAGCCACTGGGTTTCATTGATCCAAGTTATCCTGACAGAGTTTATAAACTTGACAAGGCATTGTACGGTCTTCATCAAGCACCTCGTGCGTGGTATGAGACGTTATCTAAGCATCTGCTTGATGATGGTTTCATACGAGGGGAAATTGATCAAACCTTGTTCAAACGAAAGGATGGTGTGGATACCATTTTGGTGCAAATCTACGTTGATGATATCATTTTTGGATCCACAAATCCTCGGTTATGTAAAGAGTTCGAGGAAGTGATGCGTTCTAAGTTTGAAATAAGTTCTATGGGAGAAATGAGGTTCTTTCTTGGTTTGCATGTAGATCAGCCTGAGTCAGGAATTCTTATCCATCAAGAGAAGTATGTCAAAGAAATCCTGACCAAGTTCAAAATGACTGAGTCTCATCCTTACAAGACTCCCGTGGAAGTTCGACACTGTCTGTCTCCTGATTTGGATGGTGAAAGTGTTGATCAGCACCTCTATCGCTTGATGATCAGATCTCTCATGTATCTCATTGCCAGCAGACTAGACATCATGTTCGCAGTGTGCTTGTGTGCACGCTTTCAGGCTAATCCTAAATTCTCTCATTTAATTGCTGTCAAACGTATTTTAAGATATTTGAAGTACAAGCCAAAACTTGGGCTTTGGTATATGAAAAATAACTTGTTAGATCTTTTGGCATATTCAGATTCAGACTACGGGAGATGCAACTTAGATTGAAAATCCACTCCTGGGGGTTGTCAGTTCCTTCACAACCACCTCGTCTCCTGGCAATGTACGAAACAAACCACCGTTTCGCAATCCACAGCCGAAGCCGAATACATTGCCGCAGCCCTTCGTATTCCCATGTAAGGTGGATCCACCATCAAATGCTTGATTACAGGATCACCTTGCATGAAACCCCCATCTTGTGTGATAACACCGTCGTTCCCCATATCACTAAAAATCTCGTTCAGCATTCAAAAACCAAACACATTGTGATCAAACATCACTTCATCCATGACTGTGTCAAAAAGAAACATATCAAAATTGTTGAAGTCAAAACAGACAAGCAAACCGCCGACATCTTTACAAAAGCATTTGATTATATCAGATTTGAGAAATTGGTGGAGATGCTCGGCATGATCAACTTTCAGTAACCCTTGGCAATATTGTCTTTTCTATTTAAACTTGTTAATCGAGAAGATTTCCAAAAAAAGATTTTAGTTTTCTGTATAGTTGTTTTCTTTATCAGTTTTTTTTAAAGCAAAACTTTTGGGGGAGAATTTGGAATTTTTAGTTAATAAGAAAAAGATTTGCTTTGCATAGTAAAAAAGAAAATAATTTTTTTTGATTTTTTTATTGTTTGCGCAAGAAAAACTCACTGTAAGTATCATGTTTTGTTTCAGGAAAATTGGATCCAACCTTGTGAGAAATGATAGAGTCTAATCAGATTTCTTGAACATGGAAAGGACCATAAGCGATAGTGCTTACTGAGCTATAGCCGGTAGGCCCGACATATGGTTAAAACTCTTTAGTAATGTGAAACCCTAATTCTCAATCGTGCCCGTGTGTTTGAACCCATTTTTGGATCATCTAACCCATTTTAAACTAAGAAAACTGATTCAATCAAATATAGACTTACGTGTTGGATTATGATTCATGCACCAGGTGACCATCAAAGTAACGAAAGTTACCGCCGATGACCCGTCTGTTTTGGTTACGCAAAGATATCGGGAGTTCATCTTTTTCCCATCCACTTGGATGATTTGACCCCGTCTGTTTTGCTTACGTAAAGATCTCGGGTGTTCAACATTTTCCTATCCGCTTGGATAATTTTACGGCTTCTTCTGTTTTGCTTACGCAAAGACCTAGAATGTTCGTACTTTTTTAATATCCACTTGGATATTTTTCATTTTACAACTTCTGATATCCAATTGGATCTTATTTTAATTTTGGCGGTGATTTTGACTTACCAAAATGGTACCCTGGTTAACCTGTAAGAGATGATAAGATGAATGCGGGTATTTCTTGAGGATTGATAGACTTTCAAAACCATTTTATTTCAAAATGTGGGGTACGCCGTGTTTTATGCTCAAATGGTACCACTTAATCACATGAAATCATTGTATAAGCAAATGTTCGTGTTTTTCTTGCACAAATATCGGCTATCTTCAGGGATTCACAGTAGCTGAGTGAAAAATGAAATGTTTCAAGGGTTTTGACCAGACATGATTTCACGTTGGATCTTTTCCAAGGCTAAGTGTTTATATCTTTTATTGATTTTACTTTATTTTTCATTATAAATTTCTTAATCTTCCTTATTAGGTTGTTTAAATTATGTACATATGAGAGTTTTCTTTTCCTTTGTCTCTGATCAAGAATCTCATGTCACCCAAAACAACATTCCACCGAAACTACTCAAACCAAACTACCTCCCACCCGAAACTACTTTGCCTTATCGAAACTAGTAGTTTCGACAGGGGCATTTTGGTCTTTTGTCAAGCTCAAATTAAATGTCTTCATAATCAGACTCCTTTGCATGCTCATTCTCACTCTCACTCTCCAAAACCCTTTTCACCTTCGTTTTCACACACAAAAGCTCGAGATTCATTGGTCTAAGTTTGCGAAATCAGTATATCTTATCTGATTCCTCCGTCGTCTTCTTCATCAGGTTTGATTAATCAAAATTTTTGCTACTGTTTTATATAGCGATGGCTAGGGTTTCATTTTTACCCTTGTTACGACTGAAATCGTGTGTTTTGGGTTGTTTCATGCTTAGATTCTGTCTATCAACTCATCATTGTTAATATCTCATTCTTCTATTGTTTAATTTTGCAGATTACCTCAAAGATGGAGTTTCGACACTTACAAGCCTTTCTTAACCTATCTTTTATATGTTTAGCTTGTTTGATGATTGTCGTTGTGTCTGTAAATATGTTTAGGTATTTTTTTCTATATGTTTTGTGTCCTCTTAATATGTTCAGAATTCAAGCATCGAAACTAGTTGTTTCGATTAAAGGGTGTTTTGGTTTTAAAATGAGTTACTCAGAATTTGATCAAGTTTCTATCGAAACTAGTTGTTTTGATACCCATTGCTGCCCGAAACTTTGTAATTTCAACCAAGTCTTTTGCCCGAAACTATGTAGTTTCGATATGGTTTCTTCACCCGAAACTAGTAGTTTCGCTCAGGCTTTTCTGAGATTTTTCCTAAGTGTTGGACTGATTTTTTGAAAAGTTTTTTGTGTTGTTTTTGTGCAGATATGGATCTTTTATTTGTTAAAAGGCATAATGTATGTGCTGTCTTGAATACTACTGATCCCAAGAATGCATATTTCATACCTGTACTCGACTTCTTAGCCAACTCCAACATCAGCTTTACTATAAGCCACAACCTGCCAGTGTTTGAAACAACTATAAGGCAATTCTGGAATACTGCAACAACAGTTATAGACAATGTAGAGCATATCCGGGCTACAGTTCATAATCAAGAAGTTCTACTGTCTGAGGCTACTATCAGAGAAGTGCTGCACTTTAATGACAATCATGAAGCACTGGTGGAATTTCCAAGTTTCTATGTTAAGGAATGTTTCAGAAGGTTGGGGCATCCAGACGAATTCAAAAGCGGACAGATTATCAAGAATGCCTTTCCCCCTCTATGGAGATACAATGTACATGTTTTTATTCACTGCCTGTCTATCAGAAAAGGTGGTTTTGATTCAGCTAATGCCATGGTGGCATCTACAGTCTTGGGGCTGATTAAAGGAAGGGATTACAACTTCTCTGGGCTGGTCTTTGGTGTCACACCCTAACCGACGGTGAAAACGTTGGGGCGGGACATGTAGACTGTTCATAAGCTCATGGTTTACTAAAGTTGTGATAATTAAACAATAACTTTCATTTCATAGCTCAAGTAATCAAGTACAACTCTTACAAGAATAAAAATACATGAATAACTTTATTAAATTTAAAACTAGGTCCTCAAGACTAAGTGAAGCGACTTGAAATCTTAACTCAAACACTGTACCTGAAACATGATAAAATGAGAGGGTCAACTATAAATAGTTGGTGAGCATACATAGGTTTTGACACCACAAGTAAAGTTCAAATGTTTTGTGTACAATTCATACGATGCATGGTTTATAAAGCATTTATGGAGAATCTAAGTTAAGCTAGATGCACAAATGGAACTTTGTAATTGAAGGGCGTAACAACACATGTTATCCTAATGTATGGCATAACAACACATGTTATCCTAATGTAAATGTAGGGCAAAACAACACATGTTATCCTAATGTAGGGCATAACAACACATGTTAGCCTGAAGTAATGTATTTTTGTTTGCACGTGTATATCATGTAAATGTAGCCTTAACAATTAGCATTCAAGCATAAAGCACGAATAAACACATATAATCATATTTGTAGAATTGTACGTGTGTAATTGCAAATAGTGTTTGAATGTAATCATGTTTCACCCCAAATATGTAAATAAGAAAAAGTGGCTATGTAAACTCAAATGGATCAAGGGTGCAGTTAGCACGCGAGACTAGGTAGCAAAATGATTCTTGTAACTCACCACGTTAACCTAATGTGTAATATATCAAATTAATAATGTGTACGATAGTCTAGGTCTAAGTCTCGGATTTAATTGAGTGTGTGTACAAAGAGTGGTAGTATGTACAGGAGTGTAGGAAACTGTGGTTTGTTCTTGAATTGGTTTGTATAAAATGGAAGATTTGAAATGAATAGTTTTAAAATATTTTAATTGGGGTTTGGGTTTGAATAACTAAATAATTTAAATAATTGATATTTATTAATAAAGATGTGAAAATGATATCTATTTATAAAGATGAGAAAATGATATCTATTTATAATGATGTGAAAATGATATTTATTTATAATAAATAAACCTTTAACTTTTTTTTGTAGTTTATAATAAATAAACTTATTTATTTATTTATCATTAAAAAATAGGTATTTGATTTAAATAAAGTTAAAAATTTATAGACTTTATAAAAATAAATATTTTATTTGAAAGTTAATTTTATTTAATTATTTAAATATCAAAAATTTTGTTTTAATTATTTAATATACAATTTGAACAACGAAATTCGTAATAAAACTGAATTTATATTGAAAATTTACAAATCTGGTTTTATTCTGTTACAAATATTGTAAGGTTTATAAAAATATTATTTATAAAATTTTTGAAGCTTTAAAACTCGGTTTAAAAATATATGCAGACCACCAGGTTCGAACCCGGGTGGTTTCTGTGTGGGTAATGCGTAATACCACTAGACCAGGAGGATTGATGCTGATAACAACCCAGGTAGTTTTAGATTTAACATGAACGTGACAGGGGGCCGGGTCTGGTTCAAGGCGCGCGCGAAAAAGTGTTGAGTTGTGGGTTTCCAACCCACGCCATCTGGTCCGATGGTGCAATGTCTTAGCCAGTCGGACCAAATGGTTTCGCTGAATATATACGAAAACCAAACATATGTATACAGTTAGTAAATCAAGAAATGTCCCCAAATCAGATTTGCGTATAAATGAATAAGAACCCTAATTTGATTTGTGCCTGATAGGTCCAGTGATCATGAATTGATATGGGGCTAATGATGTGCATACAAAAACGAATCGAATGACACAAGTATTACCTGCTATGGTGGATTGTCAAGGGCCGCCGGCTAAACCGTCAGAGGCCGGTTTCTTGGAGTTCGATCGACGCACAGGGGTGATGTGGGGTGTGATTTTGGGTGTAGAGAGTTTGCAATATGTTATACGGTGGTGTGTGAGTGAATTACATCATCCAATTCCACTATAATTATAGGATTCGATTAAAGGTTTGACTGTGACAGTTGTTCGAATGGATTACGCGTTAATTCGATCAATTGGGAGTGAATTGAGTCATGGATATGGTCTGGATTCATGCGCAATCAGTCTACGCATGATTTGCTGTCAAAAACGCGTTTCAATGTCATGAATCCTTTCCCGATTTAGCTTGGTTTGACTCTGCCGAGTCAAACTCGTTTGAATTTGAATTAAAACGCGTAATTTGATCGAATTGAACTCTAATTGGGCTTGGGGAAGGTATATGATTGATTACTTACGCGTGGGAAGTTCATGCCCATCGGTTTTGCTCGATTTCAACCTTGAATTGCAAGGGAATTTGGGGCTGTTTGACTTTTAAAGTCAAACTAGTTTATAACTTTTAAATTCTTTTTAATTTATATAAAGCTTATTTTACAAAGAATTAAACAATAATTGTTTAATTATGATTACTTTATAAAGGGATAAATCCGATTTTTATAAAATCACCATTTGTGTAGGTTGTTTATTTCGCAACATCATATAAAGGTGTAATCTATTTATCTTTATTTTCTACAATATAACAAGGTACATATATGTATATATGTCTACATAATTATACATACCTAGGTTAAATATATATTAGAAGAAACTATGTTATGTTGGTTATATGTTACAATATTGTTTAATGTGACTTCTTGTGTTGAACAAGTACGGGATTGTCATTAAAAATAAATGAATATATAATTAGATAACTTAAAATAGTATCGGAAAATCATGGATGTTACAGTATCCCCCTGTTGAGGGAATTTCGTCCCGAAATTTAACTTGTGGAGAGTACTGAGACAAGAAAGAGGTGAATTTGGATTCTCAACGAGTCTTGAATTTTGGTTTGAGGAGTACATTTGATAACATGATTCAGGTTTGTTTATCAGGGTCAGGCATGAAGGAGGACAGTGGATTTGGTTTGAAGAGGAATAAGGAGGAAGTTTTTGAAACAGAATATGAACTATAAAGAGGAAAAGCATCACTTAAAATGAGAATGATGAGAATTTATGATCAAAACTTGTTTAAGATGTAATCTAATATGTTCAAGATATGTTACGGGACAAGAGATTTCACAAACATTGGCCCATCAAACAACATAAAACTTTACGTGACACGAATAACGCTACTTCTGATAATATGACGGGAACACTTATATATAGGAAGTATCAGCGGCGTATCCACCATGCCCTTGTCATATCACATTAGTTTTGTTATTATATATCAGGATAGGTTCTATGTCATAACACACGATAGAATTTACTATGTTTTTCCTACGCTGATTTTTATAATTACGTGTGCACCCGTAATTATCCAAACCGTTGCATGGTCCACATAGTTCATCCCATTATGTGTGGGGTCTTAGGTAACACAAAAACACTTAATTCGTAACTATTGCTTTCACGTATGTGTTGCTAGCAATAACTATGTCCATAGATAGTAGAGCCAATCAGGTATTAAAGAGTAATAACGTGGCATAATTTAGGGTTCCATAGCTTCCTCGTGTTTGAACAAGAATACGTCAAGCCCCGAGTAGCTTTCATGGATAGGGTGAATAGTCATGCCTTGTGTATGGTGTACTTAGTCAATTGCAACAATATAAACAATCTAATTCCATGTATAATGTAAACATTCATGTTTCATATATGATCTAGTGTTAGGCATGTTGTAAGCAAATATGTTTCATGTATAGTGTGAACAATTTGATATCATGTATAAGCAATTATGTATAATGTGATCACTCTAGTATTATGTATTTTATGAATGTGTATTGAGTCTTATGTGTATCAGAAACTATCGGATTTTGTAGGCGGTCGGGTGTGTTACTTGGCGTTCATGCACAATGTAGGTAGATGAGTTTTAACTTTTAAATTCGTTAGTGCTTATATGGACGGTTAATGGCGAAATGATTCACTTTCTGAAGTTGGCTAGCAAGCTCAAGTTTATAGTTACAAACCGTAGTAGGTGTAAATAGTTCCGACAATGACAAAAATAACATAAAGGATTACAATGCATAATTTATTCCAGACTAGATCCCTATTCGACTCCATCTCGCACTAGCTTCAATTGGTTTCATCTATTGCCTCGGCATTGACTTGAGTTTCGTCAGTGTTTATGTTGAAGGCACGCCCACGAGCACCACCTTGGTTTGCATTGGCTATCCTTGGGCATTGGTTTTTGAAGTGGTTTAGATTACCACATTCATAACAAGCACGCCCATTAGTAATGGCTGGTACGACTTGATTGGTAACTTGGTGATTGGCTCGGTTCCCTTGGTGGGTTTGACTAACATGTGATTTGGATTGACAAGTGTTCTCTACATGACCATACCTTCCACAATTGGCACATAGACAGTATGGCATGTTTGGGAAGTGGTGATAGTTGCACGTGTTGCACAGAGGGTTGTTGCCCGCACATGGTTTCTTATTATGGTTTTGGGCTAGGGGAGCTACTTGGTTGATTGGTACAGCAGGTGTAATGACAGCAAAGTTACGTTTCTTATTGGAGTGAGGAGGTTTGGGTTTGTCTTCCTGAGAGGGTTCAGAAGAGGCTGTTGGCTCATTGACTTTCTTTACGCCTTTCCTTATTAGTGTACCCGCCTTCACATGGTTATCGGTTAATGTGGCAGTTAAGCGGATAGCGTCTTCAAGAGTAGTTGGATTTCTTCCTAGGACTGTATCTTGGATTTTCATGGGTAGACCACCGATGTACTTCTCAATACCCCGAGTCAGTGGAGTGACCATGTGGGGCACTAGAAGGCTTAGCTCATGGAAACGAGTTGTGTACGCTATACTTTCACCACTGTCTTGGGTAAGATCCCAAAACTCAGCCTCCAACTTCTTCATTTCATTACGAGGACAGAATTCCTCGGTCATGAGTCTCTTAACTTTATCCCATGGCAAGGCCATGGTCACATCCACACCCCGATTCCTCTTCTCACCATTCCACCAAGTGAGTGCCCGTTTCTGAAAGACGTTGGTGGCATAGCGAACCTGGAGATGGTCAGGGCAATCACTATTGAGAAAAGTGCTTTCAATGCTTTCAAACCATTGAAGGAGGCCAGTTTCTCCTTTGGTGCCATAGAACTTGACGGGGTTGCACGAGTTAAAGTGTTTGAAAGTGCATGGGGGTGGGTTGGCACCACCACCACCACCATTATTAGCACTGCTGTTAGTGCCACCATTGTTGTTATTGGCCTGAGAGAGTTGGTTCACAAGTTGAGTGAGGAGAGCAGCAAGGTCATTGTTGTTGTTGTTGGTCTCGTTGGCGCGACGAGGAGGCATGCTATTGGTTTTAACAAAACAGGAAGAAGGATAAAAGGGTTATGAGGGTTTCTTGGACATAAAACAAAGGATAATTCAAAACATAAGTAGTTATAGTTTGGGTTGCACTCAAACGGGGATAGTACCATTTGAATGCTATGACATATTAAGGTTAATAAACTTATATAACTTTCAAGGAGACATGCTTTAGCCTATAAGTAAACACTCATCCCTGGAATTCCCAGGAAATCATACGGATCCCTTGGTTGATTGAGATTTATATGAAATGCTTTCCTAGACAGAAAACCCAGAATACAGGTGTCACCCTTCCAGATTGCATGTGTCCTCTACTAGTTAACAAAGTTTAAATCCCTAACGAGGTGTGAAAAGAAGTTTAATAGCCTTATGACGTTCCACATGCAATGATGGTAATGACATAGTAGAAAGATTGGGGCTTAGGATAAGGGTAAGGATATTATTTTTTTTAATTTATTATTTAGGTGAAACCTAATAAGTCATATAATATCTTAAACATGTAGCACATATCATGTTGCATATCATATATTCATAGAGCATGACATAAAAGGGTGTCCTAAGGTTATAGTCTAGGTTAAAAGTGTCTAACAACCTAATTCCCTATAACCAAGGCTCTGATACCAATCTGTCACACCCCAACCAACGGCGGAAACGTCGGGGCGGGACATGTAGACTGTTCATAAGCTCATGGTTTACAAAAGTTGTGATAATTAAACAATAACTTTCATTTCAAAGCTCAAGTAATCAAGTACAACTCTTACAAGAATAAAAATACATGAATAACTTTATTAAATTTAAAACTAGGTCCTCAATCCTAAGTGAAGCGACTTGAAATCTTAACTCAAACACTGTACCTGAAACATGATAAAATGAGAGGATCAACTATAAATAGTTGGTGAGCATACATAGGTTTTGACACCACAAGTAAAGTTCAAATGTCTTGTGTACAATTCATATGATGCATGGTTTATAAAGCATTTATGGAGAATCTAAGTTAAGCTAGATGCATAAATGGAACTTTGTAACTGAAGGGCATAACAACACATGTTATCCTAATGTAGGGCATAACAACACATGTTATCCTAATGTATGGCATAACAACACATGTTATCCTAATGTAAATGTAAGGCATAACAACACATGTTATCCTAATGTAGGGCATAACAACACATGTTAGCCTGAAGTAATGTATTTGTGTTTGCACGTGTATATCATGTAAATGTAGCCTTAATAATTAGCATTCAAGCATAAAGCACGAATAAACACATATAATCATATTTGTAGAATTGTACGTGTGTAATTGCAAATAGTGTTTGAATGTAATCATGTTTCACCCCAAATATGTAAATAAGAAAAAGGGGCTATGTAAACTCACATGGATCAAGGGTGCAGTTAGCACGCGAGACTAGGTAGCAAAATGATTCTTGTAACTCACCACGTTAACCTAATGTGTAATATATATCAAATTAATAATGTGTACGATAGTCTAGGTCTAAGTCTCAGATTTACTTGAGTGTGTGTACAAAGAGTGGTAGTATGTACAAGAGTGTAGGAAACTATGGTTTGTTCTTGAATTGGTTTGTATAAAATGGAAGATTTGAAATGAATAGTTTTAAAATATTTTAATTGGGGTTTGGGTTTGAATAACTAAATAATTTAAATAATTGATATTTATTAATAAAGATGTGAAAATGATATCTATTTATAAAGATGTGAAAATGATATCTATTTATAATGATGTGAAAATAATATTTATTTATAATAAATACACCTTTAACTTTTTTTTATAGTTTATAATAAATAAACTTATTTATTTATCATTAAAAATAGATATTTGATTTAAATAAAGTTAAAATTTTATAGACTTTATAAAAACAAATATTTTATTTGAAAGTTAATTTTATTTAATTATTTAAATATCTAAATTTTTGTTTTAATTATTTAATATACAATTTGAACAACGAAATTCGTAATAAAACTGAATTTATATTGAAAATTTACAAATCTGGTTTTATTCTGTTACAAATAATGTAAGGTTTATAAAAATATTTATTATAAAATATTTGAAGCTTTAAAAATCGGTTTAAAAATATATGCAGACCACCCCGTTCAAACCTGGGTGTTTTCTGTGTGGGTAATGCGTAATACCACTAGACCCGGAGGACTGATGCTGATAACAACCCGGGTAGTTTTAGATTTAACATGAACGTGACAAGGGGCCAGGTCTGGTTCAAGGCGCGCACGAAAAAGGGTTGAGTTGTGGGTTTTGAACCCATGCCAACTGGTCCGATGGTGCAATGTGTTAGCCAGTCAAACCAGATGGTTTCGCTGAATATATACGAAAACCAAACATATGTATACATTAGTAAATCAAGAAATGTCCCCAAATCAGATTTACGTATAAACGAATAAGAACCCTGATTTGATTTGTGCCCGATAGGTCCAGTGATCACGAATTGATATGGGGCTAATGATGTGCATACAAAAATGGATCGAATGACACAAGTATTACCTGCTATGGTGGATTGTCAAGGGCCGCCGGCTAAACCGTCAGAGGCCGGTTTCTTGGAGTTCGATCGACGCACAGGGGTGATGTGGGGTGTGATTTTGGGTGTAGAGAGTTTGCAATATGTTATACGGTGGTGTGTGAGTGAATTACATCATCCAATTCCACTATAATTATAGGATTCGATTAAAAGTTTGACTGTGACTGTTGTTCGAATGGATTACGCGTTAATTCGATCAATTGGGAGTGAATTGAGTCATGGATATGGTCTGGATTCATGCGCAATCAGTCTACGCATGATTTGCTGTCAAAAACGCGTTTCAATGTCATGAATCCTTTCCCGATTTTGCTTGGTTTGACTCTGCCGAGTCAAACTCGTTTGAATTTGAATTAAAACGCGTAATTTGATCGAATTGAACTCTAATTGGGCTTGGGGAAGGTATATGATTGATTACTTACGCGTGGGAAGTTCTTGCCCATCGGTTTTGCTCGATTTCAACCTTGAATTGCAAGGGAATTTGGGGCTGTTTGACTTTTAAAGTCAAACTAGTTTATAACTTTTAAATTCTTTTTAATTTATATAAAGCTTATTTTACAAAGACTTAAACAATAATTGTTTAATTATGATTACTTTATAAAGGGATAAATCCGATTTTTATAAAATCACCATTTGTGTAGGTTGTTTATTTCACAACATCATATAAAGGTGTAATCTATTTATCTTTATTTTCTACAATATAACAAGGTACATATATGTATATATGTCTACATAATTATACATACCTAGGTTAAATATATATTAGAAGAAACTATGTTATGTTGGTTATATGTTACAATATTGTTTAATGTGACTTCTTGTGTTGAACAAGTACAGGATTGTCATTAAAAATAAATGAATATATAATTAGATAACTTAAAATAGTATCGGAAAATCATGGATGTTACATTTGGGCAATTGAAAGAAAACTTGACTGGAGGAGTTAAAGAAAAGTTCTTAGGCTATCCTAGGTTTCTTCAGATAATTATCAATCACCTTCGTCCTAACCTGTAACAAGATGGCCATGTATTTGTCTTTGATCATATGACTGTCAAAACCCTAAGCTACATGAAAAGTTCAAGCAAGAGAACGAACAGAGTGATTGCTGATATTCCTCTGTTTGGTCACATTTTGGGTGAAGAAGAAGAGGATGTTCCTGACATAGATCCACAATTGCAAGTTGAATCATCATCTGAAGAAGAAGAGGCAGAACAAGGTCAAGGGAACCAATAGCCAAATGTTGAAGCTGAACAACACATAGAGCAAGATGTTGAACAACCTATCTTGGAAGCTCCTTTCATTGATCAATTGTTAGAGAATCTTGAGCCTGTGATTGAAGAGCAACCCGTTGAAAACATAAAAGCAGATGCACATGATGAAGCTGAGTCAAGTGAAACCTTGGACGAAGGCATCTACAGTACAAAATATGATCAGTCGGACTATGAGTCAGAAGATGATGATCAAATTGAGCCTCCTGCATCCTCCTCCAAGAGACTAGCTGATTCCGAGTCCGGCTACGAATTAGAAGAACCCCTAGCAAAGAAAATCAAGACCGGGCTGGAGTCTTTGACCTCTTCTTCAGAATCACGGTTTGACATTCCAGAACATCTAACACCCACTTAGTCACCTACTCATATTCCACCACCCTCTCCACAACCATCTCCACAACACACACCTGTTCCTACACCATCTGCATCCCCTGCGCCTGACCTATCACCATCAGTACCTAGAGTCAAAACCCTAAGCCTGGAGGTAAAAAGGTTACAGGAAACAGTAACAAAACAAGATAAAGTGATAGAGGATATGAAGACTGAACTAAGAGAGTGCATGGAAGAAGTAAAAGATCTTAGGCTAGAAGTTGGAGGTTTACATACCCAACTTGATGTTCAGCAGACTCAACTTGAAACCCAACAGAAGATAATCTCTCAACAACAACAAGATTTCAAAGCTTTATCTGATATTTTTGAGCAAATCAAGGCTTCAATGGTTAAATCTTCTCAACAAGGAATCCCTTCCACGGCTTAGGGGGAGACCACTTCTGCTAGTGGACCCTCTTCCCTTGCCTTTGTTACAAATCCTCAGTCTGCATTGACAATCTTCACTGGCCAAGTTGCCAAGACAAAGGAATCTGTGGAAGTCAAGATTGAAGAAACTAGTTATGATCTCCCATCACTTAGTGAAAGGAGAGCCACTAGAGAAAGAGGAAAAGGAAAAGAATCAAGTGTTGATGTTGTTATTCTTGATGAAGAAGAAGTTGGATCGGATCACGAGCTGGATGAACTACTAAAGCATGTTGACGACTTTGGAACAATTGAAGATTACCCTGAAATTGTTACCTTAGGTGAAGAACAGAGAGACAAGCTCAAGTATTTCACTGAAGAAGGAAATGAATTTGATGCTCCATCAGATAATGAGCTAGAGGATCAAGATGTCACAGTTACCTTTGTTGAGCCTGTAAACACTGTTGGGCTAACAGGCACAACTAAAGAAGCTCCAACAGCAACTGTCACAGGATTCGATACTCCATCTGTCCGGGCCTCAGATCCTAGAAGGTCTTGGTTCAAAGAGATGCAAGCTCAGGAACCATAAAAGCACTATGAGTGGTTTGCTGAGTATCAAGAGCTAAAAAGGCCACCAGTCAGGTGGAAGTACGACAAAGAACGCTCACTTTTCATAGTCAGAAGATACAAAGGAGGAGTGGAGCACTTCAAGTCTCCTCATGACTTCAGCTCCCTCCATAAATAAGATTTAAGAGCCCTTGCCAAGCTACCTTTACAAAACCATGGAGATGTGGGCATTGCAAGAGATTTTGAGACCTTATTGAGAAATCAGACCTTCAATGATTTTAGATCCATTACCACTGCTAAACCAAGAAGAGTTATCTCCAAGACTGGAATTCATCCTAGAACTCAATGGCCTTGGGTATACCTTAGGTACAAGCCGAAAGAAACTGTCAAATCCATCATACTGTCACGATCTGTACTTGTACAGCTTCAGAATTTTAGAAAATGGTTTTACAACTCTACCATTGGAAGTGCAGTGATTGAGTGTGAAGGAATGGAAGACATCAATATTTTTGAGCCCATGGAGTTACTAAAATTTCAACCTGAGGATCTTGAAGTGTTATTCAACAACCCTATCAAGATCTTTAGTGAAGATGACGAAGCTGATGCCAAGGCATATCAAAGGGTGGTGACTATTAATGTAAAACCTCACTTTCAGAAACCAAGTCAAGCGCCAACTGCTTAGAAAGAGTTGAAGACATTGATGCAGCAGCTTATGGGGAGATTGTAGAGCCTTATATTTTTATAAGTTGTTGTCATCAATGTATTGTGTTTGAACAATGTTTAGTTAACTTTTGTTTACTTGTAATTTCATTTTAGGTAATTTCCTGTTTTTATTCTAAGTCTGGGCCATCGAAACTACCTAGTTTCGAGGTTTGTTCAATCGAAACTAGTAGTTTCGATAGATAGGAAGTTTCGATAGTTGGTTCTTTCATTTGTAAATGCTCAACCTAAACTACTAGTTTCGGTGAGTATAGTTTCGATGCCTGTCAACTTACTATAAATAGCCTAGTTTGAGAATGTTTAGGGTGTGGATAGCGGCTGTAACCCTGAAATTCTCTCTTTCACAGTTTTCTGAATCAATACACATTTGGAGTTATTTCATCTGTTGTTCTTACAATTCCATATCATATTTGTGTTGATTCCTGTGTGGTTTGCCTGTTTATCTTCACCAATTCTGTTTCTAACCTCTGTTTCACCACCATACACACAGTTTCCGCTTGTGTGTGTTTAATCGATCTTTTGAGTGATTTCTGATTGAAATCAGGACCTACATTAAGGGCAGGTAATGATGATGGACAGTGATGCTGGCCGGCTTGACGAGTTACCTGGATGATGTGAAGACTGACATCCTGTTACTGTTTATTTATGTTATGTTTATGTATTAGATAATGTTTACGCTTTCGCATGTTTGACATTGTTGATGTTACGTTTGAAATGAAAGTTTTTCCGCTACGTTGTTTGATATTCTAGTTTCAGAACTGTTTGTGAATGAGTAAATCAAACAAATGAGGCCTCCCAGACATATGAAACTTGACATTGGGGTCAACGTACCAAATAAAATTCCAGTTTCCACCATGGGTGAAATTCATAGTGTAGTCAATATTGATCGGGTAGCACTTGAGCGTGAAGAACTTACTTAGGGAAAACGCTGCAATGTGACCGATCTCTTGACAGAAATAACAATGAACTCCCTGTTGGGAATCATGGTACCAGTTTTAACTTTTAAAACAATAATTATTTAAACTTTTTAAATAAATAAATCAGATATATTTTGCGGAAGCGATTTTATAGTACCTTTTCCAGATCAGATCTGGATTCCTTTCAGTGATCCGATTACACATGTATAAACAATATTAAATAACCAACCATAGGGTGTTCAGATTTATACCTTGACGATAACCAGATCTGTAACATCACAGTTTAACGAACGTCGCGCTAGTTGACTCGTACACGAAAAACCCATAGCAAAACACGTCACATGGTTGTGCAGAGGAGAGCCGATCACGGCGACAGGCGATGGTGGCTCGGCGTCGGATTCGCAAAGGGAGAAGGGGGGGGGGGGGCGCCGATTTGGGGTTGGGAGTGATTAGGGTTTTAGGTTTGATTATAATGTTATATTTATAAGCATTATAATTACACACTGGTCCCCTATGGTATTAACAGTTAATACCCTAGTAATAATTAACCTTTAATTATTAAACCCTTGTATTTTACTAATCATATATAATCAGTAAAAGTCTAATCCTTTAAATGTTTAACTGATTACACATTTATTCCTCGTAAATAATTAATTAATCAGATAATTAATTATTTCAATCTCCTATAAATATTTCTCTAAACATTTTATTCACCATTTATTATTTTCGTCTTTCGTGAATAATATTTAACAATTAAATATTATGTATATTTGTTCGTTGACTAAGGTGTAACTCTTTGAATCATACCTTAATAGTAACATTGACTTAATTGACGCTCGGACATCATATATCCAACAATCTCCCACTTGGTCGATTCTTCAATTAATCGGTTCAACGAAGACAGTGGTGGACGCCTAGCTGCATCTCACTGCCCCTAGCAAGGTATCACGTATTTACGATCGTCAAACTATTTTCTTCTGTACAAGTAACCTTTACTATACCAAGTCTAACAGTCCTAGTAAGCATATGTATCCTTTCTGTTTAGGGGATCCGTTGAACATGAGACATGGATACAATTCACTTCTCATATGTGGTTCAACTATTCTTGTTCTCGTTCACTAATTCAAAGTGTTCTAAACAAACTACTCTTTAGTTTGAGCATGACCATGCGTTTCACACCAGCTTGAATCAACGAGGGCGCTAGAATGTCCAACTCCTAATTAAAGAAGAACATAATTCCTTTGGCCACGTACAACTCCTACTAAACTTCAGATTACTCTTGATCATACCCTTATTACTTCCTGTTAAGGTACATCTTTAGATAAGATCAAAGAACAACTTTTAGTCAGAGTTAGTTCTATTAAGTGCCTCGGGTCGAGGATCGACAGATCTTACTTTATTCAAAACATCTCAAGACATAGATCCATGAAGATAGTTTTGAAACGAGTTACGTCCAATAATTATTCTCTAATAATTATCTGTGAATATGGTTTCCAACTTCTTGGTCTTTCATTCATAATGAACCAACCATCCGATTCACAATAGTCTTACGCTCAGATTGATTCCCATGAATCTGATCAACTACGGACATTTAGAATAATCCATATATTCTAGGATTTCTAAAACGTATAAACTATCGAACACAGTAATATCTAATAATATTGCATTTAACCATTAAATCAAATATTAAAAAACAATGTAACTGTATTGTTCAAAACACCAAATACTAAATACAGATCAAACCCACTGTCTAGCAAATCTAAGGCCTATCTTTTCAGCATGCTCCTTATGTTTAGAATGAGGCATATGCTTAGTGAATGGGTCGACTAGATTCTGATACGTGTGATGCCTCCCCGTTCTATTATATCCTGGATATAATGAAATCTTCTGAGTATGTGCTTAGTGCTGTGGTGTGACCTTAGTTCCTTAGCTCGAGCAATGGCACCGGTATTGTCACACAGTATCTCGATCAGTTTTTGAATGCTAGGCATTACTCTGAGATCATCAATGAACTTCTTCATCCAAGCAGCCTCCTTTGCATCTTCCGAAGCGGCAATGTATTCTGAGTCGATGGTGGATTGAGTAATAACACTTTGCTTAATACTCTTCCAAGTGATTGCACCATTATTCAGAACAAAAACAAATCCCGTTTGTGATCGAGAATCATCTCGATCAGTTTGGAAGCAAGCATCAGTGCTACATTTAACATCTAGTTCTTCTTCCAGTCCTCCATATATTAAGAACATGTCCTTAGTTCTTCTCAAGTACTTTAGGATGTTCTTTACAGCTATCCAGTGACTCTCACCAGGATTCTGTTGATATCTGCTTATCATGCTTAAAGCGTACGATACATTAGGTCTAGTACATAGCATGGCATACATGATAGAACCAATTACAGAAGCATATGGAACCTTTTCCATTTTCTTCTTGTCCTCGTCAAACAGAGGGCACTGTTGTATGGTTCCATGCGCCATAGGCAAAGACTCTCTGTTAGAGTCTTGCATGAAAAAGAGTCTAATGACCTTATCAATGTATGTACTTTGACTTATACCTATAAGCCGCTTTGATCTATCTCTATAGAATCAGAAAAGTCACATGGCTCCCACTTGCCTTCTTGTAAACACACAGTTCATCTTCTTTTTTGACAAAGCCAAACTCTTTGATTTTCTGGTCAAAGCGAAGATTCCAGTTTCTGGATGCCTGTTTTAATCCGTAGATGGATTTGTTTAACTTGCATACCTTATTAGGATTCTTTGGATCTTGAAAACCTTCCGGTTGAACCATATAAACATTTTCAGTAAGATGCCCATTTAGAAACGCGGTTTTGACATCCATTTACCATATCTCGTAGTCATAATACGAAGCAATGGCAAGCAAGATCCTAATAGACTTAAGCATGCCTACTGGCGAGAAGGTTTCATCATAATCAATTCCTTGAGTCTGAGTAAAGACTTCCGCTACCAACCTTGCTTTGAAGGTATGCATATTCACATCCATGTCGATTTTCTTCTTGAAATTCCACTTGCTTCCTACGGTCCGACTCTCGGGAGGAAGATCAACCAAGTCCCATACATGGTTGTCGTACATGGATTGGATTTCAGCATCCATGGCCTCAAGCCGTTTCTCAGAATCATAATCTAATATTATAGATTTGTAACTAGTGGGCTCTGCCTGATCAATTATCAGGATGTCGTCAATCTGGTGAATCCCGATATATCGGTTGGGTTCATGACGATCCCTAGCACTTCTGCGAATAGTTTGTGTCACAGTTGAATCTTGAACATTTCTAGATTCAGTTTCAGCGGTCTCATGCTGAACGGCAGGTTCATATTGTGGTTCTTGAATCTCATCCATATCCACACGGTTATCTCCAGTCCCTATCGCAAGAAGTTCTTTCTCCAAGAAAGTAGCTCTGCGTTTAATGAAAACTCGATTTTCAGCAGGATTGTAGAAGTAGTAACCGATTGTTTTAGGGTATCCGACGAAAATAACTTTATCGCCACGAGGATTTAGTTTATCCGTAGATTCATTTGTAACATATGCGTTACATCCCCAAACCCTAAGGTAGGACACTTTGGGTTTCTCCCCATGCAAAATCTCATAAGGCGTCTTATCCACAAGAGCAAATCTCCAGAAGAGTGTGGGAGGTTTATACGACACATCATAGACCGAACCATATCTAATAGAGTTCGATTTCTCGTTTCGGATACACCGTTAAGTTGAGGTGTTCGTGGTGGAGTAAGCTGAGAAATGATCCCACATTTCTTTAGATGTTCGTCAAACTCTTGACTAAGATATTCACCACCTCGATCAGATCGAAGCATCTTAATCGTCTTACCAAGCTGATTTTGTACTTCGTTCTAGTACTGTTTGAACATTTCAAACGTTTCATGTTTATGCTTCATGAGATAAACATAACCATATCTACTGAAGTCATCAGTAAATGTCACAAAGTATCTCTCTCCACTTCTAGACATTGTTCTAAACGGACCACATACATCAGTATGTACAAGTCCTAACAGATCCTTAGCCCATTGACCAATACCGGTAAAAGGAGCCTTGGTTAGCTTTCCACTTAAACATGATTCGCAATCATCAAATGACTCTTGACCAGGCCGGCTATCTGGAGTTTCATCATGCGATTCTTATTTATGTGTCCAAGTCTACAATGCCATAGATACGTATCATTGAAATCATATTTCGTACGTTTGGAGGAGATATTAAATATAACGTTATTATCATGGACTTCTATCTCATAGATTCCATTATGAGGCATTGTAGAAAAATAAAACAAACCATTGAAATATGTAGAAATGAAATATTATCAAAAGCATAATTAAATCCTTGTTCCCGCAAAGCGGATACTGAAACAATATTCCTAGTAAAATTAGGAATGAAATAAACATTGTTCAAAACAAGTTATAAACCAGAAGGAAGTAAAATAGTGTATTCTCCTACAACCTTCATAGCAACCTTCTGTCCATTTCCCACATGTAGCTCCAGGTCGCCTTGTTTCAGTCTCCTAACCTTCTTTAGTCCTTGCAAATCATTAGAAATGTGATAAGCACATCCAGTGTTAAACACCCAAGATTTGCTAGACAAAGAGAAGATATCAATAACGAACATACCTGAGGACTGTCCTCCAACAGACTTTTTTTGCTTCAACTTGGCCAGATACTTTGGGTAGTTCCTCCAGTGTCCAACTTCATCACAATGAAAACACTTGACATCCTTTAGAGGTTTCTTAGCAACAACTTTGCCTTTGCCCTTGCTCTTGAATCTTTTCTTGCCTTTTCCTTTGGCTTCAGATTTCTTGACCCGACCCTACTTAATCATCAGCACTGGACCAGACATAGCAGGAGCTGGTATGTTCATCTCAGCAGTTTTCAGCATCATATGCAACTCTAGGATGATCTTGTCCTAAGCATTCATATTGTAGTTCAAAGTAAACTGATCATATGACTTTGGCAGCGAGTTGAGGATAATATCCCCCACCAATTCATTGCTTAAAAGGGAGTCAAGACGTGCTAGATGATCAATGTACCCCTTCATCTTCAACACATGAGGGCTGACTGAAGAAATTCTTGCATACGACAGCTTATTAGTGATCTTATCACCTCGAAGCGTTCATGACGGGCCTGCTGCTGGAACATTTCCTACAGCTGCCTAATCATATCGTATGCCGACATGACCACCAGATTCTTTTGAAGTTCTGGTATCATGGACGCCAGCATCAAGCAAGAGACCTTGATGGAGTCATCAACCTGCATAGCTAGACAGGTAGGTAACGATTACCGATTGTATCAACAATACAACTCTCGGTTTGAGGGGCATGACGAGTAATGTCAAGCTTTGGATACGTTTCCCTCAACTACACCCACTTAAACGACTTAAGTGATATTTGTCCTTCAATTACAACTGTAGACCCGACCTAAGTGACTCAGGAAACGCAGTTCTACCTTCAACCAAAACCGTAGGGCCGGATGTACGGTAATTCACTAACACCGGGGGTTCGGATAAATTAGTCGACGAGTGTTACAATTAAGGGTGGCGCAAAAATATCGATTTTATATATTGGGATTTCTTCAATGTTTTTAAATATTACCGTTTCGGGTAAAAAACATTTTGGTCGACGAGTAAACAAGTCGCGCAATTTTAGTAAACCGATTTTACTAATTCTTAGTTCGTGAAACACTTTCAACACTCGACACGATACAATTTCAAATACCCTATTATTCTAAATTGGTCATTCGTCTCGAACTGATTTTAAACTAATCAAATCATTAATTAATTTAAAATTGTTTTAAATAAAACTATTAAATTTAAAACTTGTTTTCACTTTTAAATAAAACACCCTTTAATTTAATTACCTTTCCGAGAAAAATAAACAATTTAATAATCTCGTCGTTTTAAATTGTGTCAAAAGTTTTAATAAAATTTTTTTGCGGTTTAATTATTATTCTAAATAATTATATCACAAACACAAAAAAAACACAGAATCGAGCAACTAGGAAAAATTGTCCGGTTTCGTTCGAGCCATCAAACGAACAAAAAACCGGACTGGTCTAAGGGATAACAAAATAACAAATATGCTATCTCCCACTTAGTCCAAGATCTTCATCTTTAATCCTGTCATTTTTCGCCTTGGTCTTCCAGTATTCGTCTCTTTAGGATTACAATATTTATTTATAAATACACTAAAAAATAAATAAATAAAAACCTAACTATTACATCGGGGTTCCAAATAACCCATAAAAAAATACAAAGAGAAACAACCAATCAATAAACAGTATAACCACAGGTGTCTAGTGCTCGATTCATTCAACACAATAACAAGAAACGATAAAGGCTCGATCTTTTTTTCAAACAAAAGTTTTGACAAATAAAACAATAGATCGATAAAAATAAATATCTCTAAACGCGCGTAAAGATGACTCTGATACCACTGTTGGGAATCAGGGTACCAGTTTTAACTTTTAAAACAATAATTATTTAAACCTTTTAAATAAATAAATCAGATTTTGCGAAAGCGATTTAATAGTACCTTTACCAGATCAGATCTGGATTTCTTTCAGTGATCCGATTACACGCGTATAAACAATATTAAATAACCAACCATAGGGTGTTCAGATTTATACCTTGACGATAACCAGATCTATAACACCTCAGTTCAACGAACGTCACGCTAGTTGACTCGTACACAAAAAACCCGCAGCAAAACACGTCACACGGTTGCATAGAGGGGAGCCGATCACGGCGGCGGTCTGCGACGGAGGTGGTAGCACGGGGGCGCACGGCGACAGGCGGTGGTGGCTCGGCGTCGGACTCGGAAAGGGATAAGGGGGGCGCTGATTTGGGGTTGGGAGTGATTAGGGTTTTAGGTTTGATTATAATGTTATATTTATAAGCATTATAGTAACACACTGGTCCCCTATGGTATTAACAGTTAATACCCCAGTAATAATTAACCTTTAATTATTAAACCATTGTATTTTACTAATCAAATATAATCAGTAAAAATCTAATCCTTAAACGCTTAACTGATTAAACATTTATTCCGCGCAAATAATTAATTAATCTGATAATTAATTATCTCAAACTCCGATAAATATTTCTCTAAATATTTTATTCACCATTTATTATTTTCGTCTTTCATGAATAATATTTGACAATTAAATATTATATATATTTGTTCGTTGCCTAACGTGTAACTCTTTGGATTGTACCTTAATAGTAACGTTGACTTAATTAACAATCGAAAATCATATATCCAACACTCCCATCTTTCTTGGTCTCCCAACTGGATTTTTCTTCTTGTCCTTCAGAATCCAAACCCATGATCTTCCTGGCTTCTGAGTCTTCCCGTGACCAATCCTTAAACTTGATGACCTTTGTTTGTCATGACCATGACCATACATGGACGTTAATCCCCTCGTGGCTTGTTTATTCTTTCCCTTGCCATCGACCTGGATATCGTGTATTGTAGCCGCCAAGTTACCGCCATATTGGGACGAGTTTGAATCTAAAAACTTAGCTCTTCCAAGCCGACTACCGAGTCCGGGTCTGCCTGCGTCTCCTTTCTTACCATGAAACTTGATCACGAAATCTTCATATTCACTTTCGCTATTACTAGAGATCCAACCGTGCATGGCTTTGATACCACTATTGCTTTGTGGATCTTTACCACGGTTTAGTGATGTATGATTGTACTTGGAATCCATGAACGCAAATACGTAATCGTTAAGAATAATAAGATCACAAGAACGTACTTTTGGTAACTGTAAATTAGGGTTACAATGTTTGAGAGTTATCCAACTATTTATATGATACCAACCATTGCATTAAGGATCACACCGATCCCTTAGTAACCACCACAAGTCGTTACGATAAGCCATAACCGATTTGCAGTAAATCACGGTTTCTTTGTGGATGTTTTACGCGATGGTTGTGTGGCCTTCTGCCCATAAAACTTAAAACCAAAGTGTTTCAAACCAAATAACAATTTGTTTAAATATTAGACACAATAAAACAAATACTAAAAAGGCCCAATTTGATTTAATGAATTAGAAATCGGGATACATCTGGAAAATGGATACTCAGTCACGTTGGAAAATTGAATTGTTTAAGGCGATCAACGAGTCTTAAAAGATTGATTAAATCAAAAACAGCAATTTAGTAAAAGTTGAAGAGGAAAAATACAATTTCCATGAAAACCATTTAGGTGATGTCAAATATATGTTAATATGTGTCGTGATTAATTCTTTAACCACCCTTCTCCCACTAGCGGTTTATTTCTGGTTTCACAAATATATGTTAATGTTATGTATTTTGAGAACCCCATCATGTACCAAGAATTGTTGTACGAAATCTTTAATTTTATGCTTATTATTGTGTAAGTCATTATTTTTAAATATCTTCTTTCTAAGGACAAGCTCTCACTTACAGAAAACAAACTTTTACCAATTTATAGTTCACAGACGGATCAAAGAAAATGGGAAAGGAAAAAGGAATATTAATTTTGTAAAGTTTGTTGGTGATCCATTGATGATCTCGATCGCATTATCGACAGACGTGACAACTTACCCAACAAAAAAAAGTTAAATAGTATTAGGTCAAAAATAATTTTAGTAAAAAAATAAATACTATTTGTGTTGGAAAATCAGTCGCTAAATTCTTCGCAAATATCCTTTTAACATTTCGGTAAGATTTCGTTCAAGCGTTTTCGATACTTGTCGGGTAAAATTCCTTTCTTCGATGGATGTTTTGTCGCAAAATGCCAACATCGCTTTTTAGAAAAGGTCTACAAAACTTGGATGAAAATATCGGTTTACGACACGTAATCTGTAAGAAGTTATTATAATATTACTCTCGATCTAGACCTCTCTACTTTTCACATTGTTCTTTCACATTCTCTCTCTAATGTCAATTTATATCTCCTAACATTCATTGATATCACTTAATGCTGGTTGGAAATTATGGTCTCGTACGTAATTAAAATCCACCACATGTGATCTTGGATCCTTTATTTGTGTCGCTCACAACTTTCCATATGTGCGCGCACATGTCGTGTGAAATAAGACTTTCACATGCGTTTTGTTGGATAACTTTACATTCATAGCCTAACATGATAAACTTCATACAACACAGAATCACAAAAAATCATCCTTTATTTGTATTAGCATAGTTGTATATATATGATTCAATTAGATCATATGTCCTCCTATGCATATCTACATACACAACTCATCCCAACCATATGGTCTATAGGCGATGGTGACCATGCTTATTCCAACACTGCCAACAACCGTAGCCGCCCACCTTTTCTTCGAATTGTCCTTTTCTTTCATTCATGGATTCTGCAGAGAGTAAACATAAAAGAAACTAATATACATCCAAACATATATATATATATATATATATATATGGGAGGTTCAAATAAGTGAATTTTCGCTAAAAAACCTAAGAAATGATTTATTTTTTAACCTAAACCGGGTCGAACGAACTCTGATTGAGCTCATTCAAGCGGCGTTGAAACCGGCTTGTCGAGATTTTTGGGGGTGAAGGTGGGGGGATGTAGGTTTTTTGTGGGTGGGGGGGATTTAGGTATTTGGGGGGGGGGGGGAGTGGGGGTGGGTTAGGTTTTTTGGGGGGTGCGAGTGGGGGTGGGGTGGGGCGGGGGGTTTAGGTTTTTGGTCGGTGGGGTGGGAGGATTTAGATTTTTGGGGGGTGGGGGTGGGGTGGTTAGGTTTTTGCGTTTAGTTTTTAGGGTTTAGGGTTTATCTTTAAGTTTTATTTCGACGAGCCGCTGGAATGAGTTCTATTGGAGTTCGTTTAACCCAGTTTCTTAGGTTTCTTAGCGGAAATTCACTTTTTAGCGGAACCTTCCCATATATATATATATGTGTGTATATATCAAGAGAAAACCACAAAGTTAGGCGAAAACCGAGAAAACCACTAAAACAATGTGTAATACTATGGGTTACGTATAACTAACCGCAATTTTTTGTTTTCTGTTTACGTATACGTAACCCATAGTGTTACGTATACGTAAGCCAATATTTAAATAATTTTTTGGTAAAAAATTGTAATATTACATTGATACTCTTATAAAAAAATAAAAATAAAATAAAATAAAAAATAAATATTATTATATTATTGGTTAAAATTGGTTTTTTAGTGGTTTTCTCGGTTTTCGCCTAACTCTTGGTTTTCTCTAGAACCCAATATATATATATATATATGTATATGTATGTATGTATGTCTGTATAGAGTTGGATTCACTTGAGAATACTTCATTTTTATATATGAGACCAATATACTTCACGAAATTATGAATCTTCACAACATGTTTCTAGTAAGCACCACGTACAATACAGTATTAGAAAACTAGGCAATTGCGACCGACTTTTGCAACCTCAAATGCTGGTCGCAAAAGAGCATTACACATGGAGGCATATGTGACGGTCGTTTTAGTCGCAAATGGATATTTGAGACCGATTTGCGACTGAAAAGGCAATCGCAATTGACCGGTTTTCTAGTATAGATAACCTGGAAACCAACTTCTAAAAACATGACACTCTCAACATCTAGTGATAAAAAAAAAATTAAGTTGGGGGAACCTTCTCACCTTAAAAAGTAATATCACAAAATATAGAGAATATACATCAAGTTATTAATGATCATACCATGTGGGTTAACAATTTTGAGATCTTGATCAGAGGTTTGAAGGTTTCTTCCATGTGAAGAAATCAGGACAATAGTAAAAAGAACAACTATGAAGAACATAACGCCACTGAACTTCATTTTTAGAAAGTGTGGTTTGATGCTGGTGTGTTGCTTTGATTTATATAGAGGATAATGTTATTGTCAACTTAAGTGACACAGTTTCTTAATCTATATTTAGAAAATAAGGAAATAGTAAACAAAGGGAATGTTTGACTTGAACCTAATCATATGCATCAGCAAGTTGACACTTTCAATATCTTGAAGAAGGATCATTCTTGGCACTCACCTTTTTGAGGCATCATAAATTATACATACATATATACGTATGTACAAACATAAATATATTTTTTAACAAAAGTTTTTTACGAATACCACCTAACCTTGTACTCGAAAGGATTTGAACACACATCAATTTTGTGGATATACAAACAAAAATACGTACGTAGGTATATAGGTAGGCTACTCATATGTGATTAAACTTCACAAGCCAAATTTAAAATAGGAGAAAAAAAAAATATAGATGTTTAAATGTCTTGAAATTTTCAGGAGATACTATACAGCAAGAGAAAACAATAGTTGAAACAATAGTTCAAACCTAACACCATTTTATAATAACTTTATTGATTTAGCTAACACTTTTTAAATACTAAAATCAATCTTGATGTTGACACTACTATTCAGCCTTGATCCTTCTATCCTTCCGATGGAAGAATGAGATAAACACAAGGGAGCGGCTCTTTACTTAGGCAAATAAGCATGAGTTTGTCCAAAATTTGGAATGCTTAGATCCATATCGATAATTATAATGAACTACTATATAGAAAATATTTGATGAAAATGTTTGAGAATGAAACTATAGAAACTCTAAAGAGTTTTTGAAATAACTACTTAATATAGTACATCAAACTATATATTGATGGTGTAAACTGTAAATCATTTTAAGAACTAATTAAACTTGACGAATCCAAATGCACTTGATAGTTTACTAATTGGAGAATATAAATGTGTTCAAAGTTGAGAGAATATGTGGATAAGTATTCATTCATATTTACGATAGAATAGCCATTGTTCTAGAAAGTTACTAAGCAGTTATTGGCAGTTGATGGCGGGTAACAGGCGCCAATCAACTGCAGACCAACTAACCGTTGCAATACTAATTCTAATATCCGACTGTTTTAACTATAACACCCGAAAACCTGACACTTTGGGTTGAGCCAAAAATAAACGAAATATATAAAATAGTTACAATTATGGGCTTAGTAATCATGGGCTTGGCCCACTAGGGTTCCCCTAAACCTGCATTAAAAACCTGAGCAGCCTCCATAAGCCTCATTTGCTCCATCTTCATTCCAAAACGTAGAGAGAGAATGAGAGAGTTTCTAGAGAGAGAAAGCTCCAAAAAGTTCATAGTTTGGCTCAAGATCTGCTTCAAAACGTTTCTTCAGCGATTTGGATCAAGTTTAACAAAGCAACAGTAGTCTTTTGAGGTATTGATCACACCTAAATATATGTTTTTCATCAAAATGAGTTTTTGAGGTTTTCACCTAAAATACTAGATTTTTACGTGTTAAAACATAAACAAAGCCCAAATCTGGCTTCATCGGAGTCAAAGCAACGATTTGGACATAAAAAGTTACAAACATGGATTTAAACGGGCCTGATTGGATGACTTGTTCATCAGGCGACACTAACCAGCGTCACCACCTTCATGTAGCGACACTAGTCGGGATAACGACGGGGGAGTGGCATATTCTCCAATAATTTCAATGATTGGACACGTGTCATTCCTCTGGCGACACTAGGGAGTGACGCCTATGACCACGCGATACTTTGGTTGGCGATAATAGTGCCAGCGACAATAACAAACAACTTTTAAGTCCAGAACGCAAGTTTTGGCGACACAGTCAAGCGACACTACGTGTTTAATAACACTATGTTCAAGCGACACTACTTGTGGCGACACTGTAGGCGACATTAGCAGTATTTAACCTATTTCTCGTATTTAATTCATACAAAATGCTTAGTACTTGTCTAACCGAGCTTTATTAAGTACAAACAGTGTGCCGACGATTATGTGAGTTCTATGTGCCCCATATGTGTTACGTCCAAATGATTTCTAATGTTTTGGGGCTGAAGTGTATACTTGCATGATAAATGAATGAGACAACTGATAATGTGATTACATGTTATTTTATTAAGAACGAAGAAACAGGAAATAATGAATGAATTCTTTTAATGAATGGAATGGAATGCATGACTTAAATTTTTAATGAATGAAGACTTGCTTTACATTCATATATATTGCATGTGACAAATGTACAAATTCTATGGAATGAATTACACACTACTTCGGTAGTACGGTACGATGAAAACGACAACTACGGTAGACGGACGACCATGCGACTACTTCAGTAGACAAATGGAAACGAATGACTTAGGGAAAACAGGCGAATTACAGACTACGACAGTAGGATGGTACGGATTACGGACTAGGACGGTAGGACGGTATGAATTACGGACGGCTAATTCAGTATACAGATGGTAGAATGAATTACGGACTACTTCGGTAGAACGGTAGGACGGTATTAATGACGAACTACGACGGTAGGACGAAACGTCTGTCTTTGTGACAAACGGATGATGGGTATCACCCATATATATATGACCAATGAATGTTAAATGACTCAAAATGAAATGCTAATATATATATATATATATATATATAATGAAACGATATTTATGCCTAATTGCTAAAAAACTATAACTCACTAGCGTTAGCTGACTTTTAGTATGTATTTCAGGTAGCAAGAGGAAGGACAGGGCAAAGGCGTGAAGACTACCTGTCACAAGACTGACATCTAAATTTATGTTATGAGTTTATTTATGATTTGTTTGAATGTTAGACAATGTTTAAAATGTTATGCAACGAATTGTTGTACGCTTCCACTACATTTGAGTGTTTTAATTAATTCATTATTTGATAACTATGTTTATGAGTAAATCTAACAAGTGAGGCCTCCGGGAACGAGGCCTTACATTAACCTATGATACATGTAACAAATGTTTATAATACTTATTTACATATGTGTAATATTCTTGAAAATGTGATCATTCCAACAATCTCCCCTTTTACCTAGGCTTCCGTTTTTGATGTAGTCTTTCTTTATTTCTTGGCTGCAGGTCCGCAAAATTTTGGCCAGTCCCGAACTGCATATGTCTTTCGTTTCTTGTAAGCTATGTATTGAACAGCCATGTCGTTTTTCTTCTTTTCTATGTAACATCCGAAAATTTAAGTCGGGTTTCGGGTGCGAGACAAAAAGCCAAGAAGTAAATGAGCAAGGGCGGGCCAGGTATTGGGCCCAATCGTGCGGGCCTATATTGAGGATGGAAGACTCAAGAACCCTAGCCACCATCCTTATTCTTTCATTTACATCCATACACCAAGTTTTAGAGAGAGAGAAAGAGACAAGAGTTCTAGAGAGAGAAAGTGAAGGATTCAACATTTGAGCCTCCATTCTTCTCTAATCTCGTTCTTCAACATCCATTGAAGCTGAGAATCAAGAAAGCTAACAAATCCAGGTAACAAACTCGTCCAGATCAGAGTTTTGTGTTGAAAAGTGGGTTTTTAGAGTTTTATTGGTTTTTAACATAAAAATCAAATTTTTACGTATTAAAAGGGGACTAGAACTTGGATCTAGCTTCATAGAAGCTAGACAAATGTTTTAAACGTAAAAATTTGGGGTTTTGGATTGATAACACACCTGTTTGAACGAGCTATTCATCAGGCGACACTGGTCAGTGTTGCCACCTTCATGTGGCGACACTGGTCAGTGTTGCCACCTTCATGTGGCAACAATAAACGGGGTTATAGAAGGTGGGTATGGCGTGTTCCCCAATATCTCCAATGATTGGGACACGTGTCATTCCCCTAAGCGACATTCCTAGTTAGCGACAGTCTCAAAAACGACATTAAGTCCTGAACGCAGGTTCTTGCGACACTGACCTTGTGCCGGCGACACTACATAATTTGTTGATAGTTTTCACTCGTTGATTCACTACAGATTTCTAGCACTTCGCCTAGCAGATACAGTTAGAGAGTTGTAATAGTAAGACCAATACATGTGAGTTCTTATTGCCCTTTTTCTCTAATAGTTTTGGACTGTCATGCATACTGATAGAAAGATAATTTAAAAGTTAAAGTACATTTTATAAGACTTATATTTTTATAAAAATAAAGAGAAAGTGTTAAAGAGTATTGTATTGTCTTTGAAACAGGTTTTAAAGAAAGTAAAAAATTAAAGTAAAGAAGATAAAGGAGCTGCACATCGGTGTAGCTCGACAGTGACAGTGACAGTGACAGATGCCATGTTATATGCTTATGTGTTAATATGTGTTATTTGTTTATTTGATAGTTTATGTATTGCATTCTATTTTGTGTAGTAGTGTAATTGCATTGCATAGTAGAAAGTCCTGCAGGCATGCTAAAGTAGAAGTCTCACCCTGATGTAACATCCCAAAAATAAAACGACAATTATAATAATGGGATAAACGTAAGACGAACGGAATAAACGAACCGGACGTAATGGGCCGGCCCGGGAAGGGCCCGACGAACTTAAGGGTGGCGAACATAGGGGAGCTTCCCCCTATAAATAACCATGAAGCCCATCTTTCTCCCATTTGTAAACCAAGAGAGAGAAATCGTAGAGAGAGAAAGTGTTGGATTGACCTGTGAAGCAAGTATCTCGTTCCTCTACTACTCGTGAGTAATATCTCCGAATCAGAAGCTCGATTCAGGTAACGGATCGACCTAAATCTGAGTTTTTGTTTAAATTTCGGGTATTTTCGTAAAAAAGGATGGGTTTTTATGAACAAAACGAGAAATGGATTACAGATCTGTGATCACGAGTGAAAACTACAAGTTTTGAACGTAAAAAATTAGCATCTTGAACGTAATCAGATTTGGCCGCCATTAACATGCAAACTTAGGGTTTTGGGGAAGGTGACAGCCCCGCAGGCGAACTTGCCTGGGGTGGATTAAGCGAACTTACTAACTTCGCTGGGTTGAACCAACGAACTTAAGTTAGCGAACTTGCTAAGTTCGCGGGAAGGGTAAAATTGGAAAACTCATGTATGTTTGCTAGGATGGTAAGAGGCGAACTTAGCCTTAAGTTCGCCTAAATCAGTATGGTTAACCCGTTAGAGTCGGGATTAGGTCTGATGTGTATTTAACTACTCAATCCGGATCGTACGTGACGTTGTTGGGCCTTTGTTTAGGACAACGGGACTAGCTTACAGGTGAGTTCTTGAAGCCCTTATTTAAATGTTTTAAATAAATGTTTTTGGCCTGGTGTGCATACGTAACCATGTGACTGTTTTATAAAACGATGTTTATGAATAATGTATGTGACGTTTTATGAAACGATGTTTGTGAACAATGTTTTGGAAGGAAAGGTTATGAAAGAAGTGTTTATGAAATGTTTTTGCCAAAAAATATGTTTACGAAGTTTTTACGAATGAATGAATGATTTTTAATAAAACATACGAATGCCTTAACTGAAGTTTTGAAGTAAAAGAAGTGAATGTTTATGAAAGTCACAAACGAACGAATCTGCCATGATTCCTACTAGAATCGAAGCTATAGGTATGTGATGTATGTTATGGTCCTTACCTTTATAGGAGCCTTTGTGGCTGGCCAACTGTTGTACAACTGGGGTGATGACGGTCACCAATGGAATTACCGTGCTCCTTGAAGTTGGTACGATTTTACCTTGCGGGGTAGTCGTGCTTGAAGTTTGATATTGTGCCTTACGGGGTGCAATGCTTGAAGTTTGGTACGTGTCATCCTTGTGATGCCGTGCTTGAAGTTTGGTGTTGAATGGCCTAAGTATCGGGCCCTAGGTTTCTCCGCCTACAGGTTATGTAGGTGTTGAAGGGCTTAGTGGTGGTGATCCTTAGGTTTCTCCACCGGTATACGTTTGGAATTGACGATTACGAGAAGGCGCAGATTCGATATGTTCGTTGACTTATGGGTTATGGTGTGTTATGTTTGTTATTGCATGTTTTACGTAGGCTTTTATTAATGAAGTCGAATGTTATATTTTTTGGAAAATATTTGAAGATAACATTTTATGTTAAAACTAGAACTCACCAGCGTAGCTGACTTTTACTATGCACATTCAGGTTAAGGGCAGGTAATGATGATGGACGGTGATGCTGGGCGGCTTGATGAGTTACCCGGAAGATGTGAAGACTGGCATCCCATTAAGATTTGTATATGTTATGTTTTTGTATTAGACAATGTTTACGCTTTCGCATGTTTGACAATGTTGATGTTACATTTGAAATGAAAGTTTTTTCGTTGCGTTGTTTGATATTCAAGTTTAAGAACTGTTTGTGAATGAGTAAATCTAACAAATGAGGCCTCCCGGGTTTAAGGCCTTACAAGTTGGTATCAGAGCAATAATTTGAGAGATTTGGACACTCCTAGTGTAACTCGAGCCAGTAGGGGTTACTCGAGCCACAACATTAGGTATGAAGGTAGTATATATATGTACCCATATAGTATATTGATGTGTCGTTTTTAATATATAAAAAATATAATATATTTTTATGACGGTTTTACGAGATCAGGTTTTAAATTTATAAAATGATAATTACTTTAACTTAAAAACACACAATAGGCAAGTGTACCTATCGCAGCGTAATATAGTTTAAGTATCGAACCAATGGACACGGTCGAGTTCCAATACTCAACTTTTGTTATCGTTTAGCCTGATTAATTAGTGAGTGAGTTTTGTGTGATTGTGAAGTAGAAAAGTAAACGACAGAAAAGTAAATAACGGTAAAGTAAATAACAGAAAAGTAAAAACGTGCGTGATGTGTGTAACAGAAATGTAATGAACCGAATTCTAAATAGCAAGATCGGGAATGATCTTCCAAAAGGCTTGATTTCTTAGTGTCATCTTTTAGCTCCCTACTGCTCCCTAGTTTCATCTTTTAGCTGCTTGTTGACTTCTTGTTGTCCAATTTTGACTTCTTGGGGGTCAAAGATCGGGAATGATCTTCCAAAAGGCTTGATTTCTTAGTGTTTTTGACTGGTTTTATCTTTGTTTATCTCAGGACACCTAATAACCTCAAATTATGAAATATTAACGTTTTAAGTATCAATTGCAAGGTTATTAATCAATTAGTACCATAATATGGGAATTATTATGCATGCAAAACATGTATAATTTAGGACATATCATAATACCCCACACTTAAACTTTGCTTGTCCTCAAGCAAACTCATGCATGATCATACCCATAACTAAAAACTTTACAAATGGTAATGGAGTTCCAAGTAGTTGGAAACCCCGGGATAACTCTTGAGTTACTTATTCTCTTTTTGTATTTTTCTATGTTGGAATCCATGACAAGCCTACTAGAACTTCAATTATGCATAATCTCTCACTCCTCACAATGTTCACTCAAATCTAGGGTTATATATGTATAGATAATGTTAGTTAAGTGGAACACTCAAGTTCGAATTGATTTATGCAATGGTCATAAGATTGTATGTAAATCAAGTCTCTACCAACTAACCAGGTAGTATGCATGAATCAAGAGGACTTTAAAAGGGTTGTAATGTGGCTAAAAGAAAAATAAAGGGTGAAAATGAAAATGTTTTTGGACTTTTAGGGATTTAAATAGGTTTTGAAGGGCTTCAGCTATCGTGGAACACACAGCTACGGCTTCCTGGCTTAAAATGAAAAATACTAGCAGGTCCCTCTACAGTACTCAGATCATGAAGGTATAATTGATTTGAGGGATCGTTTATGGTCAGATAGCCAAGACCAATATCTCTTATCATTCTCAACTCTTTCCTCACTGCGTAGTACACATTACTGCCTTTCCATATGGATCTTTCGGCATGTAGCCTAACAGCTCCTACTTTGATCAGATACGTATACTCATGCTGGGGATGAGTTTCATTTTTGCTACACTTTCCATCGTGGCTCTAGTTGCCACACTTCACACATTTGTCGTATATTTTGGCTCTTCTTTTGGTGACACTTTTAGATAGGCCGCAGAATGGTGGCAATTGTTCTTTCCTGTGCCACCGTTTTCTTATATCACTTGTTGCTTTGAAAACTTTCTCTCGGAGTTCGGGCGGTAATTCAGGCTTTGCGAAATGAAGGCAGAAAAGAAAATTAAAATCAAAAGAATGCATATGCAGTTCTTTAAGGTCTAGCCGGTAAAAGACCAACTTCTCTCTTTCTTTTTCTTTTCTTCTTTTTCTATTTTTTTCTTTTGTTTTTGTATCAAGAAAAAATCTTCAATAATTCTTTTTCCTCAATTTCCTTGAAATAATATTTCCATAGATTCCTTGCAGTTATTGTGGCTGTTTCTTCCTAATACATCCACCTTCTTGTATAATTCAATTCTTCTGAGTAAAACAGATTCTTTCCAAAATTGCCTCAATGGTAATGAATTTGAAATAACGACATAAGATAATTTTCCCATTTTGAAGACATTCAGCCAATAACCGGTGTTTACGGAAAGTTGGTTGGTTGATAAATGTGGGTAGTAGAAAAGAAAAGGCTAAGGCTTAGAGGGCTATCTAAGCGGATAATATCTTTTGGATTTTTGGGTTTAAGGATAATATATAAGGGTAATAAAGTCCTAGGTTCCTCAATCACTTTCATACTTTTACTAGTTCATGGTTTTGATATGTATAAGTCACACAAGTTCTAATTATGCATAGAATCCGATCGAATAAACACTCAATATACCAAACGAAAGAGCATGCGAAAAAGGATGATAATAATGCTCGTGAAAGCGACTGACACACTCAAAGCAGAAGGAACCTCAATGGTGCAACCAATGACGGACGACAATGCTCTTCTCCGAGCATGCAAACAATGATGAATAAAGAAAACGCTTCAATAAAGTTAGCTAGTTTAGTTTTAACGTGTATTATTAGCTTTTGTAGAAAAGATCAACGGTCTGTGTTAGATTTGATCCTTAGAATCAAGGGTCTGTCTTGATTCTAAGTTAGTATAAATACTGTGTAAACACTTCATTGTAAGTGTGCTTCTTCACTGAGTTTTCATTTGTAATCGTTTATTCACAAAGCTTAATACAACAGTGTTCTTATCAGTATTCTTTCTATTTACTCGATTATAATTGAGCAGTTGATATTGTTTCCGCCAATCTCAACTAAGAACAGAACCATCTTGTAATTTCAGGATCCTACAAGTGGTATCAGAGCTTTGGCTCTGATTAAACAAACTCACACTTGTTTAATCACTTCTGGTTCTATTCTAAACTTTCTCTTTGATCAAGTCACCCAAAATCACAAAACAAAAATGGCACAAAGCAATGGATTTGAAGACATCGGCAACATCAACCGACCACCAAGGTGGGTATCTGGAGAAGACTACGACATGTGGAAAAATCGCATGGAAAGCTTCTTCTGTTATCAGGAGTACGGAATGTGGAAATCCATCAGGACTGGACCATACACTCCCATGGTGGCATCTGCTGACTCTGGAGGACCAACAGTTCTAAAGGATCCCTCCAAATACTCAGAAGAGGATATAAAGAAGATGGAGGTGGACTTCAAGGCACTAGGAGCGATCCAAATGTGCCTTCTAAATGAAGTTTTTCATAACTTCAGAAGTCACAAAACTGCTAAAGAGCTCTGGGAGGCCCTCGAGAAGATATTTGCTGGATCTGAGGAAGTTAAATAAAACAGAAGAGACATCCTTAAGAAGCAGTATGAAAACTTCGTCTGGAAGGAAGGTGAGTCTCTAACTGTTTATATAACAGATATACTTATCTTGTAGGTGAGTTGCAGTGCTCAAAAGTGAAGTTGGAAAATGAAGATATTCTCAAGAAATTCATCAGATCTTTACCTAGTTGCTGGACACTCTACACAGTGTCCATCAGAAGAACTGAGAATCCGAAGACTCTTCAGATGACTGAGCTATTTGGTATGCTCAAAACCTATGAATTAGAAATGATTCAGGCCAAGGAAAGGAGCTCAAGCTACCAAACAGCATCCACATCCAACACCACCTCGTCTGCTTTTCACTCTGAGCACTCAGGCCCTAGTACTAGCAACTACTATCCTCCCATAGTCACACATCCTCAAACTCCTACCTCTAAAACAAACACATCACCATTTCTTCTTGAAGCTCCTTCTCAAGCCTCCACCACTGCTGCTTTTGTTTCTGAAAACTCAAGCAACATGTACTTTATCAAGGAGGATCTTGAGTGCTTCCATCCAGATGATCTAGAAGAAATGGATATACATCACTCGTATGCCATCCTATCTATAAGAGCAAAAAGGTTATACTCTAGAACCGGAAGACCCATTCCAAGCAACAGCTCCAACACCAGAGTTGGCTTGGATAAAAGCAAGTTGAAGTGTTACAACTGTAACCAACTGGGTCACTTTGCTAGAGAATGCAAGGCACCGAGGGCAAACCCAGCAGCTCACCAAGCCCAACCACGACACCAACAGCAACAAGCTACTCCTCCAGCTCAAACTGCAGCTTGTGCAGCTGTTGGAACATCTGACTTTGACTAGAGCTTCCAGTATGAAGATCTGCCTGCAAACAACCAAGCTCTTATGGCAGACACAATTGAGATACCGCCTCAGGTATATGAACATCTATGTTCCCAAGCCTGCATTGATAAGGTTTTAGGCTACAAAATGCATAATCAAAACCTAATAGATCAAAATGAAGAGTTTCATCAAATGAAATCTGAATTCAAAAAGGTCGAAGACAGTTACAAAGAAAAAATTAACTGTCTAAAGAAAGAGATTTCATCATTAAAACATGAGCAAACCAATCTTGAAACTCAGATTGATGATCTTCTTGTCAAATTAAAAGCTACCAGAGCAGAATTAGCAGAGCAGAAAGTTCACATTGACAAATATGAATTTGTATCCAAAAAGCTGCAAAGAATTATGGATGCTCAAATTCATGATAAGGTACAAACTGGTGTGGGGTATCATGCTGAACAATATCAAGCCGTTGCACCTCCTGCTGACTACGTTGCCATCCATGAACCAAGCTTCAATCTGGCAAATCTTGATATGGCCAACAGAAATCTTGATCCTTCTACGGATGAACCTTTGGTACAAGAATGCACTACCTCATCAGAGTCTGATTCAACATGCTCAGACTCCACTGAAACAAGTGAAGCTTCATCTCCTCTTGCCCCTCAAGTCACTTTGACTAGAGATAAAGTTCATTCAGCACAAGTACCAGCCATGTCAGTATCAGTTCCTACACCATTCAAACAAATCAAAATTAGCTATCCTCCAGAAGGTAGGAAGCTAAAAACTGAAAAGGGCCAGTCCTCAACTTCAGTCCAACCAAGGAAGGTGTTCGACATATGTCATGCACCTGGAGAGAGGGTTCCATATGTTCAAAAGACATTGGAAGAAGCTACATTTGAGCACAACAAAGCTCACCCTTGGAATTTCAAAGACCTTTTCAAAAGAAAGGATTATGTGTATCTTTCAAGGGACAAACTGGCAAAATCATGTTTTGTCTGTGGAAAATACAACCACACTGCCAGCACCTGCTTCTACTACCTTCAGCAGCAAAGAAACCTCAAGCAACATGCTTTTGAGAAGACAAAGAAGAACAAACAGGTAAGAAGTTTTGAAGCTAAGACAACTCAATTCAGAAAATCTCTTTCTCCACCAAGGGAGTAGTTGTCAAAACCTAAACAATCTTGCGTCATCTGTGGAGAATCAGACCACTTTGCTGCAAATTGTAAGTTTAATCCTTTCAATCAGATTCTTCTTCCAACCCCAGTTATACAAAATCCTATCAGTAAGGTGAAGAAGGATAGGCATACGTCTATTCTTAAGCCATCAGCAGCCAAAATAACTGTTGCTGATCGAGTAAAGCCCAAGGAACCAAAAGGAAAGCCTTCAGCAGCAACAAAGTCTGCAGCTGCTCAAGTAAAACTATCAGCAGAAACAAAATCTGCTGCTGATAAGCCAAAGTCCTCAGAAACAACGTCTACTGCTGAAAAGGCAAAGAGAGCTGGAAAACCACCAACTCAACAATGGAAGGCAAAGAAACCACCAAGCATCATCATCGGTTCAGTTAAGTGCGTCTATCCTTTGTTGTAAGTATGTCTATCTTATGTTGTAAATAAAAGTTATAAGTCAGCAACATCCTTTTTGGCTGCTAACAGGTCTGATCTTCTGCAGCAAAGGATTTGCCACTAACTGCCTTAAGTTATCAGTAGGAACAAGGTTCCTGCGGATAGCTTTAAGGCCATCAGCAGCAACATCCCTGCTGCAGATCATTGCATCTATCAGCAGCAACAAAGTCTGCAGCTGCTCAAGTAAAACTATCAGCAGAAACAAAATCTGCTGCTGATAAGCCAAAGTCCTCAGAAACAACGTCTACTGCTGAAAAGGCAAAGAGAGCTGGAAAACCACTAACTCAACAATGGAAGTCAAAGAAACCACCAAGCATCATCATCGGTTCAGTTGAGTGCGTCTATCCTTTGTTGTAAGCATGTCTGTCTTATGTTGTAAATAAAAGTTATAAGTCAGCATCATCCTTTTTGGCTGCTAACAGGTCTGATCTTCTGCAACAAAGGATTTGCAACTGACTGCCTTAAGTTATCAGTAGGAACAAGGTTCCTGCGGATAGCTTTAAGGCCATCAGCAGCAACATCCCTGCTGCAGATCATTGCATCTATCAGCAGCAATTAAGTTTGCTGCTGACAGACTTAACCTTCCGCAGCAACCAAAGTTGCAGCGGACATGCTTATTCATCCACAGCAACCAAGTTTGCTGCTGATGGGTAAACTTAAGTCCAAATTAACTTTTACCCGCTGTAAAAGAAATTAACGTCAGTCTTTACCATGACTGCCTCGGTGTATTACAGCTGTAACAATGAAAAGTAAATAAAGTTGTACTTTACAAGTCATTTTGCTTTTTCTCTCCTCTGCCGTTATAAGAACAAATCAAATTTTCTTTACCACCTCTTCACATTCAATTCAACCCTAACTAACTCACTTTCACCCTAAGTCCCCACCACATTCAAAGCTCTCCATATTCTCTATACTCTCAAGTCTCCACCATACTCAAACCATATTCAAATCATCCCTCCAAAATCAAGCGGCTATGGCAGATATCGACAACCCAAATGACAAGTTTTCCCCATACCATAACCTAACAGCATACCTTACCAAAGGAAAGAAATCCGAAGGTTTTGACGATATGATCGATTTCTTATGTCGATCAAAGATCTACTTTGCCCTCACCACCAACCCTACCATATATATCCCTTATATGGAGGATTTCTGGAGTACCGCCGTCTACTCAACCGAACAGGGCATTCCCCAAATCAAAGCCAAAGTAGACGGCAAGAATATCACCATCTTGGAAGCTACACTCAGAAAACATCTTAAGCTTCAAGATGAAGGAGCATACTCGAAGGACGACTACATGAGGACCTTTGTCTCCATTGGATACACTGGAAATCAAACCGAGTATTCTTTCAGTTTACTCGATTATAATTGTGCAGTTGATATTTTTTCCGCCAATCTCAACTAAGAACAGAACCATCTTGTAATTTCACGATCCTACAAGACAGAACCATCTTGTAATTTCACGTTCCTACAGTCCTAGTATCGAGAAGGCATACCTGGTGGCTGAAGTATGAGAAACTTAAATTTGGAAAACCAAACCTGAGGTCCATTCATTCTGCCGTATGCACCAACTTCTCAATTTATTTGTGATCATCGGTTTGCCTCCCAGAAGCGCCACGTTTATTTAAGGGTCGTTGGCCGGATCCGTACGTGTTTCATCAGTCTTTCTTCAGGTGGGGGCCATTGACTTCCCCCGTGTCTCATGTTCCTTCATTCAAGTCCTTCAGTTTTGGTAGCTTATCAAAGTATTCATCGATCAAGTTAGTCTTGTCAAAATTCTTGCCAAGATCCAGTTTCTTTCCTTTGTTGGATTCCTTGGCTTTCTTCAGCCGGTAGTCTAGATTAGTGTCGATGAATTGTGCAATTTCAAAGGGATCATTGGACAAGCACTTGTTTCCTCTGATGTTGTAGGTAACTGATTGTTTTTCGACACGAGGTGTCAAAATTCCTTCATTCATGTCAATGACGGCTCGGGCGGTAGCTAAAAATGGGCGACCCAAAAGCAAAGGTACGGAATAGTCGGGTCCCATTTCTAAAACCATGAAGTCGGCAGGGAAGACAAACTTGCCGACTTTTACTAGTAAGTTCTCAATGACTCTTATAGGTGATTTAATCGATCCATCCACGAGTTCAATAGTTGCATTAACAGGCCGCAAATTTCCAATTTTGAGCCTCTGAAACGTGTTATATGGCATTACATTCACACTTGCTCCCTGCTAGAACCTACTAGTCCATAGAAATCAATTATAGACTGAAATAGCATCTCTCAGGTTTTCGGTCAAAAAACTAAGATTTTGATCGAAAAGTGTTTTCGATCGAAAACACTTTTCGATTAGAAGTTTTCGATCGAAATTATTTAATAGTATAAATATGTTGTCTTTTGTATTTTCAAGTAGAGATTTCACATTTTATATTGTCTGATTTAGAAGTATCCTAGTGAAATCAGAGCTTGTAGTTGTTGATTCAAAGTGTAATTACCAAAGATAATCAATGGAAATCGTTAGTTTGATTGTGCACTTCATGATTGTGGCATTTCTCATTCAAGTCCGTGTTTTGATTCGATTTTATTGGTGTTGATTGATTTCTGGATTGTTTCCGTCTTTCCAGAAGTTGTTTGAAGATTAGAGATTTGAGTATCAAAGGATCAGAAGGGATCACAATTGGTATCAGAGCTGTTGGTTAAAGCTCTTGGTATTCAAGAAGTTTTTCATCAAAATTCGATCAAATCAGAGTGTTTTTATGTGCCATTGTTGTACTTTCAGAGTTAAAAGAGATGGAGATGAATTCTACACTTGGTTTGGAGGCTTGATTTTGGATTCAGATTGTTGCAGATATTTTTTGGTCAATTGAAGTGTTCTTGGGAAGAATTGCCCGAAAAGTCTGTTTTGAAGGAGTCGAAATCTACTTTTCGATCGAAAAGTTGTTTGGCCATCATTTTTCGACCGAAAAGTGTTCAAAATCTTCAGAAGTGTCCGATCTCCCGTGTTCGAAAGCTTGATTTTTCGACCGAAAAGTCTTGTATGAAATAGTTTTCGACCGAAAAATCCTGAGTTGGAAGTTTTCAGTTTTTGACTAAGTATTCAAAGTACAAGTTTAAGATGGCTGGTAAGGTTTTCGATACTGAAAGAGTTGTGGGAAAGTCGCCACCGATGATGAAGTCAATCTCAGAGTTCTCAAACGGGAAAAATATGATGAAAGCATATTTCAAGTTCACTGAGCATACTCAATGGGAGTCAATTTCAAAAGGTCCTCATATACCCAAAACTGCGAATGCAGATGGGTTAGTTCCTCTTGCAGATCCTGATTTGTATTCCGAGGAAGACAAGAAGCTGATTGGGAGAGACAACCGAGCTCTGGGATCAATCATCTTAGCTCTTCCGATTGAATTGTATCTAAATTTTGAGCAACATGAGACTGCTCAAGGATTGTGGAATGCATTATGTCTAAGGTTTGAAGGAAATGCAGCATTGCAAGAAAGCCGAACTGATATTCTGTTGAAGCAGTATAATATGTTTAGTTACAAAAAGAATGAAACCCTGAGTGAACAGGTCACAAGGTTTACTACTATGATTAACAGACTAAGGAAGATGGGTGTCAAGTTTGAGGAGTATGATTTGGGAAAGAAGCTGCTGGATTCATTATTAGACTGCTGGAGCATACCATGTATGTTGATAAAAAATACTACTCCAGATTTGAAGAACAAGTCATTTTATGATATTATCTGCTTGCTTGAGTCATATGAGCTGGATGCAAAGAAGCGAGAGTTGAATAATCCAGACAAGCCAAATGGTTCGGGTTCCGCTAATGCAGCTCTGTTTTCTGGAACAAGTGATGGAAGCAGTGGCTCTAAGTTTGAAAAGGGTAAGGGGTGTTGTGGGCATTCTTCTGGAGAAAAGGGAAAAGTAACCGGTCAGATTCCCGAGGATCAGATTGCATTATTTGGGGCATTTATGAGTAGCTACGATGCATTTGTTACTGGAAAGTTACAACCAGCTGTTCTGGATGCTGAAGATCTAGTGCAGATTAATCCTGATGATTTGGAATATATGGATCTACAATGGCAAATGGCTATGATTGTAGTAAGGGCTAAGAAGTATCTTTAGAAGGTTGGAAAGGATAAGCTGAAGATCAGAAAGAAAGTTGGTTTTGACAAGGAAAAGCTGAGATGTTATAACTGTCAGCAACTTGGAAAATAATATGATGGTAACGGAGTGAAGCTAATCGAATTGAAGTTAATCGAAATATGATGGTAACGGAGTGAAGCTAATCGAATTGATTGATGTGGATGAAAAGTCAAAGAAAGCTCTAACAGCCTTGATGTCGAAACAGCTCTGTAATTGTGAATGGGAGTTTGAGATTGGAGATGCTCAAGAAGATTTCGATGAAGCCTTGATGGCAGAAATTGTAGTATCTGAAAAGGAAGAACCAAGTGATTGTGCTTTGAAATCTGGTGATAAAGGCAAAGCAGAAGCTTCTACCTCTGAGGAAAAGTCATCTGAATGTGAGGTAACTTCTAATGATGATTCATTCATATGCTCTTCTGACTGTATTGAGAAAATGCAGAATTATCTTGCCGCAAACAAATTCTTGATTGCTGAAAATGATAAATTGAAAAGGGTAAATAAGGAATTAAAACAGAATGAGGTCACCTACACCAGAAAAATCAATGCTTTGTTAAAAGATAACATGAACTTTAAAGAATACTTAAACAAAAAGGATGTGTTAATCAAAGATCTTACAGACAAACTTATTGCTGCCCAATTTGATCTTATCAAAGAAAGGGTTTTGATTTCTAAATGGGGTATGCAAAGAAAAATTTTAGAAAACTGTGTTGATACGCAAAGAATTTGTTTTATTAAAGATGGTGTTGGTTAGAAAGCGGTACCTCATCCTGATCATTTCGAACCATTTCCTGAACCTCATGTTTCAAATGATTTACTTAGAGATGATAACTCTAATTTTCATGACTTATATGTTAGTGCAACAAATAACACAGGTCATGTAGATGAGAAGGTTTCAGTTGATGATGTGAGGAGTTTTAATGAATTCAATAAAGTTTTTGTGAGAGAAACAATAAGGGATTGTAGATAATTTGCGGTTAATACATGTATTGCAAACAAGTTGGTTAAGTCACGTGCTAACAATGGTTTTGATGTAAACAGTTTTTCAGATTCTGATAGTTCATATGTTTCTGCTTGTTCATATGTTTCTGCTTGTTCTACTAACTCTGTGTGTAATGTTTCTGATTTTATGTCTGAGGTTTCTTCTGATTCTACTTTCTTCGATAAAGTGGTGCACACAACGAGAGAGTATATTCCAATTCACAAAATGTCATGTCTAGCCAAAGATGTTGTGTTGGATGAATTTGGAAAATACATTAATACAAGATTATGACCTTTCTCATGAGAGGCCAAAGAAAAATGAATTCATAGTTCCTGAAAATCACATCCTGACAAGTGAAGGAGAGAATGTGAAGTCTGTACAAATTAAAATCAATACACCAATAGAGAGTCAAAAAGTTAGTGGAAGGTCAAATCAAATAAATTTAAAAGATAAATCAAATGATGTCAAAGACCAGTTCATTGACGTCAAAGATAAGCCCGTTCAATGTAAAGGGAAGTCTATAATAAGTCAAAGTTCAATAGAGCGTGAGAAAGGAAAATCCATGTTTGAAGTAGGCGAATGCTCAAAGTCAAAGACAAAGACAAAGTCAAAGTTTAAAAGTCAAAATTGTTTTACTTGTGGTCAAGTTGGACATTTTGCCAGAAATTGCAAACACAAGTCAAGTGAGTCAAAGGTCAAAGGGTACAATAAGAGAACAAAAAGCAATATCAACAAGTGGTTCAAGGAAGCATCTGTGAATGACAGTGTGGTTGAGTCCGGAGTGAATCATCATTACAGTCGCGATTACTTGCTTTCAAGAGATCATAGTGAACTTTATTCAAATGGTTGTCATGATTATGTGCTACCTAATTTTGTGGACAAGAAGGTCCAAAACAGTCCAATATATGTGAAAATATCAACCAAACCAAGCTATTTTGATAAAGAAAAATTCTATAAGAAATATGGGAAAAATGTTGGGTTTTTTTGGAAAGTTAAAATTGAACAAACTTCACATATATCTGGAACAAAGAATGTTGAGAATTTGAAGGAACAAGTCGTTGTGACTAAGACTGTAAAAAGTAAAAGTCAACCCGGGTCAAGGATGATCTGGGTACCTGTTTCTCATTAAGTTGTCTTGAAATGTGCAGAGTCAAACCAGGAGGACTATTAATAATGCTTAGCATGTTGATAGCGGTTACTCAAGGCATATGACGAGACAAAGAAATATATTGAATGATTTTCGATCCTTTGAAGGTGGTTTTGTTGCTTTTGCTGGAGATAAAAAAGGTGGTAAAATAACTGATTAGGGAACAGTTTCAAATGACTTAATAACTCTTGAGAAAGTCAATTATGTATCACAGTTAGAGTTTAATCTGGTAAGTGTTTCGCAAGTATGCGATAAAGATATACCGGTCCATTTTACAGCAAAGGAGTGCCTATTCTTAAAGCCAGGACTGGTTATCCCTAAAGAAATGATATTGATGAGAGCTCCAAGAAAGTTCAACATGTCACACCCCCAATTTCCACTAACGGAGTTTTACCATTTTGGATGGTGACAAACCAGGATCTCAGACATCAGTTACTTCAAACGACACTATATGGGACTTGAAATGTAATAACATAAAAGATCAAGGTTCAGAGAGTATATGCGGAAGCGTTAAACGAAAGTAAATGCGCAAAACAACGCGCCCAAATCCAAATACAAACGAAACATAAAGATTGGTCAATAGATAATTATTTCAATTGAAGTCCAAGACACATGCATGACTTAACGTGATCCTGAGTGCCAGTGTCACACCCCGACCGATGGCGGAATCATCGGGGCAGGACATGTAAGACTGTTCATAGCACAAGGTTGACTAAATTGAAGTATATTAAAGTCAAATTTCCATTACAAATAATCCAAGTACAAACCAAATCCAAACAAGAAAATAAAACAACTCATAAACTTCTTGATTTAATATTGCTAAGTCCAAATCCTATATTGAGCACGTCTTGAATCATTCTCACATATTAGGGCCTGAAACATGAATAAAATAAAGTCAACTAAAAAGTTGGTGAGTATAACACAGTTGTATATAGATAGCATATAGTTGTAAAACAAATCCTTTACAAGACATGAAAAATAAGGCATTTATGGGGAGCTGCTATTGTGTAATCAAGTACAATCAAACCTTAGTAACTAGTATGCAAATTGTGTTGTCGGTATCAATCACCTCCACTTGGGTGGGTTTGTCAGACTCAATAGATCTATCATTGAAAACCGTCGGCTTGTATAGTTAATGATTGCACATAGTTTTCACAAAGACTAGCACAACTAGCACTCGGGCACAAAGCTCAAATTTTGCACACATGTATGTATGTAGGATATTGCACTTGTGTTGTTTGTATAAATGTAGTTGTGAAATGTGTAATGTGTATAAAGTTCATGTTCCACCCCAAAAGTGTAAAAGAGTAAAAGGGGGTTGTGAATACTCACTTGGTATGGAAGTGGAGCTAACAAGGAATATAGATAGCAAATAAGATCCTTGAAATGCACACTTTAACCTAAAGAGTAATATGCATTGAATCACATAGATGTACAAAGTTTAGGTCTAAAGTGAAAGTTGAATTTGTATATATAAAACTATTGCTTTGTATAAAATATATAGAGTTTGAAGTAAAATATGTTTGAAATAATTTGATTAGGTTTGAATTGAATAAATAAATAAATATATAATTATAGTTTATGAAATAATGTAAATATTAATTGTAATTAAGTATAAATAAATAAATGATTTTGATTTAAAATGTAAATTAAATAACTAATCATTATTTATAAATTTTTGTAACTTAATTATTTAAAACATCATTTAATCAAATATAAATTCAATTTTTATAAACTTTTAAATAAATTATGTTTATGCCAAGATTAAACTTTTAATCCATTTTTAAATACAGAACACATATTTTTATAAAATCTGAAACATTTCCTGGTTAAATATAAAAATTATAATTCTGCTAAAATAATCTGAGTCTAGCACGACCGTGCCTCGGAAGGGCACGATCGTGCTCAAGCCACGGGCGCGACCGCGCTAGTCGGGGCGCGACCGGGTTGATCAACAGGAGCACAATCTAGACAAGTTTGACAGGCACGATCGTGCCTTGGCCCGACACGGTCGTGTCTATGATCTTTAGACACAACAGGGACTAGCCCAGAGGGCATGACAAGGTCTGGACAGGAGGACACGATCGCGCTGCTAATCGGCACGACCGCGCTAAATGAGGCACGGCCGCGCTAGATGATTAGCGCGACCGTGTCTTTTCCAAATCAGACACGAATTGACAGATTCTTGTATTTTAAACAATGTAATTGATAGGGCATTTGATTAAAGAGATATTACGAGTCTAATAATATGAATTAATTGCATGAACATCGTGTTTAAGAGTGGAATCGATTAAATCCTTTTTATTTAAAATAACAATTCTGATTCGAACGATTTCTGTAATGAAAGCCCAGATTAATAGGGGGCTTTTGATGATGGTACTGAAACGAATGATATGGAGAGTATAATTACCTAAAACAGGAAGGAATTGGTAACGATCGGTAGAAGGGAGTTCCAGCGACGGAGAAAACGGCTTCCGGCGACTTCGGCTGCAATTCCGGCTAGGCCAGAGAGTCCAGAGTCTTGGAGAGATTCGGGAGATGCGTAATCCTTTCTTGATCGGGGGAATTTGCGTCTCAGAATAGGATTCGAGTTTTGCTTGAATTGTTTGAGAGAGAATTCGAAATTGATGGTATGAAACTGAGGTGTTGAATAATTGAGAATGGTATAACTCACGTTAATGGAAGAAGAAACGTAATCGGATTTGAATTTCGAATGATTGAGCGTTTTGAAATCACATTTACGTTTCGACCGTTACGTAGGCGCGACCGTGCCAAAATAGGCACGACCGTGCCTAGGCACCGGGCGCGATCGTTCCAAAGCAGGTCGCGCGACCGTGCCAAAGCACCTGGCGCGACCGTGCTAGGACGAAGCATGACCGTGCTAGACTAAGGTTTGATGACATTTTTCAATTTTAGTCCTTGACTTTTCAGATTTGATAAGTTTGAATAAAATAGTTTCTTGTATAACGTTTAAATGTATATAACCGAGTAACACTTGCGAATTTGTATAGAATTATTGCATTAAATTTACGGCGAGAAAATAATGAGACATTGCACGAGTATAGAACTTGAAATTGCATTACATTGAATTGAAATAGGAATACTAAAATCAGAAATGTTACAGTCTCCCCATGTTGAGAGAATTTCGTCCCGAAATTTAGCTAGAGGAAACAACATTATTAGTAAAAAGATGAGGGTACTTGAGCTTCATTTGGTCTTCTCGTTCCCAAGTGAACTCAGGAACACGCTTAGATTCCCAACGAACTTTAACGATAGGAATGCGACTTCGCTTGAGCTGCTTGACTTCACGATCCATAATTTCTACCGGTTTCTCAACGAAGTGCATCGATTCATCAATGCGCACGTCGTCGAGCGATATATGGAGATTTTCATCGGCGAGACACTTCTTCAGATTAGATATATGAAATGTAGGATGCACATTGCCGAGAGATGGAGGTAACTCGAGCTTGTAAGCCACTTTCCCAATCCTTTCAAGGATTTTGAATGGACCAACATAACGAGGTGCTAACTTGCCTTTCTTTCCAAAACGGACCACACCCTTCCAAGGAGACACCTTAAGAAGAACAAGATCACCGACTTGGAATTCCAAGGGTTTTCGACGTTTGTCGGCATAACTCTTTTGCCGGCTCCTCGCTACTCGAATATTGTCACGGATTTGAATAATCTTGTCGGATGTTTCTTGAATTAACTCGGGACCAGTGATTTGTGCTTCACCAATCTCACACCAACAGATAGGAGAACGACACTTGCGACCATAGAGAGCTTCGAATGGAGCCATGTTGATACTTGTGTGGTAGCTATTGTTGTAAGAAAACTCAATAAGGGATAAATGTGAATCCCAATTTCCACCAAAATCGATTACACAAGCTCTAAGCATGTCTTCAAGAGTTTGGATTGTTCGCTCGGTTTGACCATCAGTTTGCGGATGGTAAGCCGTGCTCAAATCCAATCGAGTACCAAGAGCCTTTTGGAGAGATTGCCAAAATCGAGAAGTGAACCGAGCGTCTCTATCGGATATTATGTTCAAGGGAACACCATGACGGCTCACGATTTCATCAATGTAAATTCGGGCTAATTTCTCCACTTTGAAGTCTTCACGAATAGGCAAGAAGTGGGCAGATTTGGTGAGACGATCAATGATCACCCAAATACTATCATAACCACTCGAGGTGCGAGGGAGCTTGGTAATGAAATCCATAGCTAAATTTTCCCATTTCCACACGGGAATTTCCGGTTGTTCAAGCAAACCAGAAGGGACGTTGATGTTCGGCTTTGACTTTGGAGCAAGTTAAGCATTTGGCAACATAAAGAAAAATGTCCTTCTTCATACCAGGCCACCAATAAAGTTGGCGAAGATCTTGGTACATTTTATCCGCACCAGGATGAATAGAATAACGAGTCTTATGAGCCTCGTTCATGAGAAATGCACGAAGATCATCGCGATCGGGAACCCAAATACGATTCAAATAATATAGTAAGCCATTGGGTTTTGATTCAAGAAGAAGTTCAACACCACACGACATTTCTTCATACATGTTACCCTCGGTTACCGAGACGTGTTGAGCGTCTAAGATACGGGTTTGAATATTGGTTTGAATACGGGCACAATGAAGCATAACATGGTCCTTTCGACTCAAAGCATCGGCTACGACATTCGCTTTGCCGGGATGGTAACGAATTTCGCAGTCATTCGACCCAACGTCGTTGCCTCATATTGAGTTCTTTTTGGTTGAAGATATGTTGAAGACTTTTGTGGTCGGTGAATACCACACATTTCGTTCCATATAGGTAATGTCTCCAAATCTTTAACGCGAATACGACCGCACCCAACTCGAGATCGTGCGTCGTATAATTCTTTTCATGAATTTTGAGTTGTCTTGATGCATAAGCGATCACTTTTCCTCGTTGCATGAGGACGCAACCAAGACCTTGGTTAGAAGCATCACAATAGACAACTAGATCATCATTTCCATCGGGGAGAGTTAATATAGGAGCATTACACAACTTATGCTTAAGAGTTTGGAAAGCTTCTTCTTGTTTCGGTCCCCATTCATAAGTTTTACCCTTATGAGTCAAAGCGGTAAGAGGGACAGCAATCTTTGAGAAGTTTGAGATGAAACGACGATAATAACCCGCAAGACCAAGAAATGAACGAACTTCGGTAGGAGTCTTCGGGGCATTCCAATTCTTAACCGTTTCAATCTTAGCAGGATCAACATGAATACCCTTGTCGTTGACGATGTGACCAAGAAATTGAACTTCTTTTAACCCAAATTCACATTTGGAGAACTTGGCATATAGTTGTTCTTTCTTTAACAGGTCCAAAACCAATCTAAGGTGTTCTTCATGGTCGGCTTTAGTCTTGGAATAGATTAAGATATCGTCAATGAAAACGATCACGAATTTATCAAGGTACGGTTTGCACACACGGTTCATGAGATCCATGAAAACTGCGGGTGCATTGGTTAACCCGAAAGGCATAACCATGAACTCGTAATGACCATACCTTGTTCGAAAAGCAGTCTTAGGAATGTCATCTTCTTGAACACGGAGCTGATGATAACCAGATCGAAGATCAATCTTCGAGAAGCAAGTAGAACCTTGAAGTTGATCAAAGAGATCATCGATTCTAGGTAAAGGATAACGATTCTTGATAGTAAGCTTGTTGAGTTCGCGGTAGTCAATACACATGCGAAATGATCCATCCTTCTTCTTAACAAATAAGACGGGTGCACCCCACGGTGAATGACTTGGGCGAATGAAACCTTTATCGGAGAGTTCTTGAAGTTGACTTGCGAGCTCTTGCATTTCGGAAGGTGCAAGACGATAAGGAGCTCTAGCAACGGGGTTAGCTCCGGGCATAAGATCAATACGGAACTCTACTTGACGAACAGGAGGAAGACCGGATAAATCTTTAGGAAACACTTCGGGAAAATCCCTAATGATAGGAATGTCTTGAATACTCTTCTCCTTGACGTCCTTTTGAACAATATGAGCTAGGAAGGCGATGTACTTCTTTCGTAAGTACTTTTGAGCGGTAGTACAAGACATCAATTTAAGACCCTTGCAAGGCTTTTCACCAAAAACCCTTAAGGTTTCTCCCGATGGTAGCGGAATTCGAATACACTTTTCAAAGCAAATGACTTCGGCATGATGATTTGATAGCCAATCCATACCTATGATAATATCAAAGCTTCCTAGTGGCATTGGAACAAGGTTGATTGGGAATGCATGATCATTAAGTTCTAAAGAGCAATCATAGATAATAGACTCAATTGTAAGGGAGTCACCATTTGCTATTTCAACGGTGAAGGTTTTCTCTAATTGGGATCGCGTCTTTGCAAGTAAAGGCTCAAAATTAAGTGACACAAAACTTTTATCGGCACCGGTATCGAACAGAATTGAGGCAAAATGACTATTTACAAGGAACGTACCATTAACCACGTCGTTGTTGGCTTGAGCTTCGTTGGCGTTTATGTTGAACGCACGCCCACGAGCTCCACCTTGTCTAGCATTTGCATGTCTTGGACATAGATTACGAAAATGGTCCGGGTCTCCACACTCATAGCAAGCACGCCTATTAGCAATGGCGGGAGCACCTTGATTAGCCACTCGCGGGTTGGGTTGGTTCGGTGGATTGACTTGACCCTCAAAAGCTTTGGCCCTACAAATATTGATAGTGTGACCATATATCCCACAATGAGTGCAAAGGCGACATGGGATATTTTGAGGATGATGAAAATTGCAGGTGGCACAAAGAGGATAAATCCCAACATATGGCTTTTTAGCCGGTGCTTGAACTACAGGTGCAACTTGATTAACGGGTACAGCAGGAGTAACCACAGCAAAGTTTCTAACTTTCCTCTTTTTGTTATTGCGAGAGGGTTCAGTTATGGCTTCTTTGTTGTGGGCAGGAGGGGTTACGGTTTCAGCAACTTTCTTAGAACCCTTTTTGGTAAGAGTTCCAGCTTTAACATGATTATCAGTTAAGGTAGCAGACAGGCGGATGGCATCCTCCAAAGTAGCAGGATTTCTACCTAAGACAGTATCTTGAATTTGTCTTGGTAGCCCACCAATATACTTTTCGATACAACGGGCTAAAGGAGTGACCATGTGGGGCACTAGAAGACTCAACTCATGGAACCGAGTTGTATATGCTAAGCTTTCCCCACTATCTTGGGCAAGATCCCAAAATTCAGCTTCTAACTTTTTCACTTCATTTCGAGGACAGAACTCCTCGGTCATAAGCCTTTTGACCTCATCCCAAGGTAAGGCCATAGCTATGTCAACACCCCTATTCCTTTTCTCCCCATTCCACCATGTAAGTGCCCGTTTTTGTAGGACACTTGTAGCATGACGAACACGGAGGTTGTCGGGACAGTCACTATTGAGAAAGGTTTTCTCAATGCTTTCAAACCATTGAAGGAGTCCAGTAGCTCCTTCGGTACCATAGAACTGTAGGGGATTGCACGAATTGAAGTGCTTGAAGGTGCATTGAGATGGATTGTTTCCACCATTTCCACCATTACCACCATTATTACCACTATTGCTTCCATTTCCACCATTGCCATTTGTGGCACCATTGGCTTGGGTGAGTTGTGTCACTAATTGGGTGAGGATAGCAGCAATGTCGGTGTTGGCGTTGGCGGCGGGAGCACGACGAGGAGGCATTCTACAGATTTTCACAAGACAAGAAAGTAAGAACTTATGAGAATTGCTAGGATTTAATATAGGATGAGATAACCAAGTAAAAATAGATGTTCATAGTTTGGATTGTATTCAAAAGTGATAAAATCACTTGAATACTAAGGCATATTAAAGTTAATTTAAACTTATATAATTTTCAAGGAGACATGTTTTAGCCTATAGGTAAACACTCATCTCGGGAATTCCCAGGAAAGCATACGGGTCCCTCGGTTGATTGGGATTTATGCGAAATGCTTTCCTAGACAGAAAACCCAAAATACAGGTGTCACCCTTCCAGATTGCACGTGTCCTCAAATAATTTAACAAGTTTAAAAACCTTAACGAAGAAAATAAAAGAAAATTTTAAAGATTTTTGCTTCAAGAAATTTTTTTTTTTCCACATGCTTAGAAAGAATAAAGATAGAGAAGAAGGTAGAAATATCATGGGATTTTAGGATATAGGAAAGGTATTATTTAAGAAGATCCTAATAAGTCATGAATTTCTAACAAGTAAGGTACCAAATATAATAAACAATTTATCATGGTAAGCATGTAGCACATAGCATGTAACACATAGCACAAAATCATGAAGCATAGTATAAGTGGGTGTCCTAAAGTTATAGTCTAGGTCAAGATTTCTAATAACCTAAATCCCTATAACCAAGGCTCTGATACCAATCTGTCACACCCCGACCGATGGCGGAATCATCGGGGCGGGACATGTAAGACTGTTCATAGCACAAGGTTGACTAAATTGAAGTATATTAAAGTCAAATTTCCATTACAAATAATCCAAGTACAAACCAAATCCAAACAAGAAAATAAAACAACTCATAAACTTCTTGATTTAATATTGCTAAGTCCAAATCCTATATTGAGCACGTCTTGAATCATTCTCACATATTAGGGCCTGAAACATGAATAAAATAAAGTCAACTAAAAAGTTGGTGAGTATAACACAGTTGTATATAGATAGCATATAGTTATAAAACAAATCCTTTACAAGACATGAAAAATAAGGCATTTATGGGGAGCTGCTATTGTGTAATCAAGTACAATCAAACCTTAGTAACTAGTATGCAAATTGTGTTGTCGGTATCAATCACCTCCACTTGGGTGGGTTTGTCAGACTCAATAGATCTATCATTGAAAACCGTCAGCTTGTATAGGTAATGATTGCACATAGTTTTCACAAAGACTAGCACAACTAGCACTCGGGCACAAAGCTCAAATTTTGCACACATGTATGTATGTAGGATATTGCACTTGTGTTGTTTGTATAAATGTAGTTGTGAAATGTGTAATGTGTATAAAGTTCATGTTCCACCCCAAAAGTGTAAAAGAGTAAAAGGGGGTTGTGAATACTCACTTGGTATGGAAGTGGAGCTAACAAGGAATATAGATAGCAAATAAGATCCTTGAAATGCACACTTTAACCTAAAGAGTAATATGCATTGAATCACATAGATGTACAAAGTTTAGGTCTAAAGTGAAAGTTGAATTTGTATATATAAAACTATTGCTTTGTATAAAATATATAGAGTTTGAAGTAAAATATGTTTGAAATAATTTGATTAGGTTTGAATTGAATAAATAAATAAATATATAATTATAGTTTATGAAATAATGTAAATATTAATTGTAATTAAGTATAAATAAATAAATGATTTTGATTTAAAATGTAAATTAAATAACTAATCATTATTTATAAATTTTTGTAACTTAATTATTTAAAACATCATTTAATCAAATATAAATTCAATTTTTATAAACTTTTAAATAAATTATGTTTATGCCAAGATTAAACTTTTAATCCATTTTTAAATACAGAACACATATTTTTATAAAATCTGAAACATTTCCTGGTTAAATATAAAAATTATAATTCTGCTAAAATAATCTGAGTCTAGCACGACCGTGCCTCGGAAGGGCACGATCGTGCTCAAGCCACGGGCGCGACCGCGCTAGTCGGGGCGCGACCGGGTTGATCAACAGGAGCACAATCTAGACAAGTTTGACAGGCACGACCGTGCCTTGGCCCGACACGGTCGTGTCTATGATCTTTAGACACAACAGGGACTAGCCCAGAGGGCATGACAAGGTCTGGACAGGAGGACACGACCGCGCTGCTAATCGGCACGACCGCGCTAAATGAGGCACGGCCGCGCTAGATGATTAGCGCGACCGTGTCTTTTCCAAATCAGACACGAATTGACAGATTCTTGTATTTTAAACAATGTAATTGATAGGGCTTTTGTTAAAGAGATATTACGAGTCTAATAATATAAATTAATTGCATGAACATCGTGTTTAACAGTGGAATCGATTAAATCCTTTTTATTTAAAATAACAATTCTGATTCGAACGATTTCTGTAATGAAAGCCCAGATTAATAGGGGGCTTTTGATGATGGTACTGAAACGAATGATATGGAGAGTATAATTACCTAAAACAGGAAGGAATTGGTAACGATCGGTAGAAGGGAGTTCCAGCGACGGAGAAAACGGCTTCCGGCGACTTCGGCTGCAATTCCGGCTAGGCCAGAGAGTCCAGAGTCTTGGAGAGATCCGGGAGATGCGTAATCCTTTCTTGATCGGGGGAATTTGCGTCTCAGAATAGGATTCGAGTTTTGCTTGAATTGTTTGAGAGAGAATTCGAGATTGATGGTATGAAACTGAGGTGTTGAATAATTGAGAATGGTATAACTCACGTTAATGGAAGAAGAAACGTAATCGGATTTGAATTTCGAATGATTGAGCGTTTTGAAATCACATTTACGTTTTGACTGTTACGCAGGCGCGACCGTTCCAAAATAGGCGCGACCGTGCCTAGGCACCGGGCGCGATCGTTCCAAAGCAGGTCGCGCGACCGTGCCAAAGCACCTGGCGCGACCGTGCTAGGACGAAGCACGACCGTGCTAGACTAGGGTTTGATGACATTTTTCAATTTTAGTCCTTGACTTTTCAGATTTGATAAGTTTGAATAAAATAGTTTCTTGTATAGCGTTTAAATGTATATAACCGAGTAACACTTGCGAATTTGTATAGAATTATTGCATTAAATTTACGGCGAGAAAATAATGAGACATTGCACGAGTATAGAACTTGAAATTGCATTACATTGAATTGAAATAGGAATACTAAAATCAGAAATGTTACAGCCAGCCTGAGAAAACATGTTAGAAAACGAGTCAACACTAGGTTGGTGAGTTCACAGGTTTCAATCATTTCAAATAAAGCGTTTGCGGATTATGTACATTCAATATATATATCAACAGGTTTCATGCCTATATTCATGTTTTTTCTAAAGCGCTCGCAACCGAAACTGACAGTGTGTTTGTTTGTTTGCCTCCAGCCAGGTCTATCAACTCTGACTAATGTGTTAAGGTCAATATAACATCCGTTCGACCTCCAATGGAGTTAGCGCGACTAACGCGGGAGGGGTTTGTCAAACCCAGTAGTACTACCGAAATTACCTCGCTCATACCATATTAACGGTCCGATGTGTGTGAGGACTTTTCATGATAGTGTGTTACGCTTAGCCTCAACAGTGATATCACATGAATTACAATAACCCAAAAAGGGTTGTGACATGTTTACTCCCCCAAATAAAAACAGTAAAAGGGGCCGTGAAACTCACCTGGATTGAGTAGAGGACTGGATCACACAAGTGATAAGTTGGAACCACGAGTTTAAGTCTCAGACGACTTACGTATGCCCTAAAATTATAAACACATAAATTATGGACAAGCTGGGATTTGTGACGACGACACGGAAGATTGAACGCCTTAACACATTCTAAGGGTTTAAGAATAGACAAACGTGCATACGGGAAAATAGATTTCTTTGTATAATAATTAAGATCAAAGCGCTACGTGTCGAACGTTAATAACGAATAATATTAAATAAATAAATTCGTACGTTTGAGTCGTTTACAAAATTTAGGAAAATAATATAATTTAATATATTATTTTTAGGTTCGTAGGATTAAACAAATAATCATTTGTGTGGAAAAATAATAAATATATTATTTTTAATCGAATGTATAAACGTGGGTAAATAGTATTACAATCATATTATTAATTAGTTTAAGACGTCACATGAGATAATTAAATGAGTCGAAATAATATAAATTATATATTATTTTATAACATGAGTTACGAGTTAAAACTAATATAAACATATTATTTTATACGAAGTTATGGTTTAAAAATAATATAAATATATTATTTTTAAAAGTGGGAAATAATAATAAAAATATGTTATAAAACTAAACCGAGCCTCGGATGGTTTCCGGGGTTGAAACAATTTAATATGATATTATAATGATAATGGAAAAGGTTTTGTATAAAAATAATGCTTAAAAAGTGGCTAGAAAAATAAAAACAGCTGGTGGGGTTCGGACCCGGGTCTCACCCACACCAACACAACACTTTAACCACTCCATCCGCTAGGGCAATCGCAACAAGGAGCCGGATCAAATGCGTTTTAATCCTCAACACCCCTGTGTTCTTCCCCTTTACTCAAGTCCGATCGAACTCCCCCTGAATCCACTGAATTCGATTTCGATTGAACCAAAAGACATAGGGGTTTTGATGATCGAGGAGTTTCGAACCTGTGGGTGAGTTTAATCGTAAAACCGACAAGTTTAAGGTCGTTAATTATGTGAATTAAGAACCATAACCCTAGGTATGAACACCAGAACCCTAGGTATGAACACCAGATCGATTTGACAAAATTCGATATTAAGAGTTGTTAGAATCACAGGGTTTTCACTAAATAGATCCTTTCGAATCTGATGGTGTTGTTTAATTTGATTGAAATTAGGTCTAGAGCCAAAAGCCCCAAAACGTTTTAATGATGAACCCTAGTTTACGGATTATGATCAAATCGATGTTATACATTTAAATTAACATAGGGTTTTTATTAAATAGGAGATTGCGAGTCTGGTGATATAAGTTAATTGGGTTTAAAACAGGTTTAGAGTAGGATTCAATCAAACGAGAAATGTTAAGAACCCTAGATTCGGATCTTGTTAAATCCGATAATGTAAGCCCTGGAATTGATAGGGTTTTTGATTTATGAATTGAGACGAAACTAAGACTGTAACAAATTACCAGAATGGATGATGGATTGATAGCGTCCGACTAAAAAGAGTGTCGTCGGCAACGGGGTTGATCTCCGGCGATTACGGTTGTGTCGCCGACCAAATCCGCGTGCGCAGAAGCTTCATAGAGTTGCGTCAATGGTGTGTAGAGACTCAATTCGTGAATTGGTATACGAAAACGATGAATTTGATGGTATTTGGCAATGAAGTCGACGGTTACGAGGTTAATATCCATAACTGGATTAATTCGCGTATAATGGAGATGTTAATGCTCAATGATAGTCGATTAATGATGTGAATGTGCAAAACGGTTACAAAATCACACAGAAATCGATTACGAGGTTTGGATTTTTAATCAGTGTTATGATTTTTACTTTTGGAAGTCAACAAGAACAAAAACCCACTTGATTTTGACTTTCAGGAGTCAACAGATTGAATTTCTGTTAAATTCACAATCGGTCCCTGCAGTTTAAGATTAATTCTTGACAGAAATAGTCCCTAGGGTTTAAGATTTTCTTAATTGGGTTAAGACGTAACTGGATTTGCTAACGGGGTTAATCCTAAAAGTCTGGATTGTCACATCATCCCCTAGTTGAAAGAATTTTTGTCCCGAAAATTAAACAAAATTAAAAAAATTTCTGGATGTCATATCATCCACTAGTTGAAAGAATTTTCTTCCCGAAAATTAGAATAGTATCTTAAGAGTTTGAAGTGGATTACTTGAACAGATGCGGATACTTGCGTATCATCTGATCCTCGCGCTCCCACGTGAATTCCGGTCCGCGTTTTGAGTTCCAACGAACTCTGACAATAGGGATTTTACTACGTTTCAGCATTTTGATTTCCCTATCCATGATTTCCACCGATTCTTCAATGAACCGCAGTTGTTCATCGATGTGTAGTTCCTCAAGAGGAATCGCGAGTGTTTCGTCTGCTAGACATTTCTTCAAGTTCGAGACAAGAAAGACATCGTGTACACCACTAAGTCCTTCCGGTAGGTCAAATTGATACGCTACTGGGCCAATTCTCTTTACTATCTTGAACGATCCAACATAACGAGGATTCAATTTGCCTCGCTTCCCAAAGCGCCTTTCTAAGGTGAGACTTTTAGTAGAACCATATCACCTACTTCAAACTCTAACGATTTACGACGCTTATCGGCGTAGCTCTTTTGATGATCACGGGCTGCCGCCATACGGTTTCGGATTTGAACGATCTTTTCAGATGTTTCGAACAAAAGTTCAGGACCTGTAAGTTGGCTATCCCCAACTTAGCCCAACAGAAAGGAGATCGGCATTTACGTCCGTACAACGCCTCGAATGGTGCCGCCTTGATGCTAGTGTGATAACTGTTGTTGTAGGAGAACTCCACTAAAGGTAAGTGAGACTCCCAGGTATTACCGAAATCGATCACACAAGCTCGTATTTTCTTGAAATCTTCGCATGGTGATGCATTCCCAAAGAAATATATTGAATGATTTTCGATCCTTTGAAGGTGGTTTTGTTGCTTTTGTTAGAGATAAAAAAGGTGGTAAAATAACTGATTTGGGAACAGTTTCAAATGACTTAATAACTCTTGAGAAAGTCCATTATGTATCACAGTTGGAGTTTAATCTGCTAAGTGTTTCGCAAGTATGCGATAAAGATATACCGGTCCATTTTACAGCAAAGGAGTGCCTATTCTTAAAGCCAGGACTGGTTATCCCTGAAGAAATGATATTGATGAGAGCTCCAAGAAAGTTCAACATGTCACACCCCCAAAATCCACTAACGGATTTTTACCGTTTTGGATGGTGACAAACCCGGATCTCAGACATCAGTTACTTCAAACGACACTATATGGGACTTGAAATGTAATAACATAAAAGATCAAGGTTCAGAGAGTATATGCGAAAGCGTTAAACGAAACTAAATGTGCAAAACAACGCGCCCAAATCCAAATACAAACGAAACATAAAGATTGGTCAATAGATAATTATTTCAATTGAAGTCCAAGACACATGCATGACTTAACGTGATCCTGAGTGCCAGCCTGAGAAAACATGTTAGAAAACGAGTCAACACTAGGTTGGTGAGTTCACAGGTTTCAATCATTTCAAATAAAGCGTTTGCGGATTATGTACATTCAATATATATTTCAATAGGTTTCATGCCTATATTCATGGTTTTCTAAAGCGCTCGCAACCGAAACTGACAGTGTGTTTGTTTGTTTGCCTCCAGCCAGGTCTATCAACTCTGACTAATGTGTTAAGGTCAATATAAGATCCGTTCGACCTCCAATCGAGTTAGCGCGACTAACGCGGGAGGGGTTTGTCAAACCCAGTAGTACTACCAAAATTACCTCGCTCATACCATATTAACGGTCCGATGTGTGTGAGGACTTTTCATGATAGTGTTTTACGCTTAGCCTCAACAGTGATATCATATGAATTACAATAACCCAAAAAGGGTTGTGACATGTTTACTCCCCCAAATAAAAACAGTAAAAGGGGCCGTGAAACTCACCTGGATTGAGTAGAGGACTCGATCACACAAGAGATAAGTTGGAACCACGAGTGTAAGTCTCAGACGACTTACGTATGCCCTAAAATTATAAACACATAAATTATGGACAAGCTGGGATTTGTGACGACGACACGGAAGATTGAACGCCTTAACACATTCTAAGGGTTTAAGAGTACACAAGGGTGCATACGGGAAAATAGATTTCTTAATATAATAATTAAGATCAAAGTGCTACGTGTCGAACGTTAATAACGAATAATATTAAATAAATAAATTCGTACGTTTGAGTCGTTTACAAAATTTAGGAAAATAATATAATTTAATATATTATTTTTAGGTTCGTAGGATTAAACAAATAATCATTTGTGTGGAAAAATAATAAATATATTATTTTTAATCGAATGTATAAACGTGGTTAAATAGCATTACAATCATATTATTAATTAGTTTAAAACGTCACACGAGATAATTAAATGAGTAGAAATAATATAAATTATATATCATTTTATAACATGAGTCACGGGTTAAAAATAATATAAACATATTATTTTAATCGAAGTTATGGTTTAAAAATAATATAAATATATTATTTTTAAAAGTGGGAAATAATAATAAAAATAGGTTATAAAACCAAACCCGAGCCTCGGATGGTTTCTGGGGTTGAAACAATTTAATATGATATTATAATGATAATGGAAAAGGTTTTATATAAAAATAATGCTTAAAAGTGGCTAGAAAAATAAAAACAGTTGGTGGGGTTCGGACCCGGGTCTCACCCACACCAACACAACACTTTAACCACTCAACCCGCTAGGGCAATCGCAACAAGGAGCCGGATCAAATGTGTATTAATCCTCAACACCCCTGTGCTCTTCCCCTTTACTCAAGTCCGATCGAACTCCCCTCTGAATCCACTGAATTCGATTTCGATTGAACCAAAAGACATAGGGGTTTTGATGATCGAGGAGTTTCAAACCTGTGGGTGAGTTTAATCATAAAACCGACAAGTTTAAGGTCATTAATTATGTGAATTAAGAACCATAACCCTAGGTATGAACACCAGTTCGATTTGACAAAATTCGATATTATGAGTTGTTAGAATCATAGGGTTTTCACTAAATAGATCCTTTCGAATCTGATGGTGTTGTTTAATTTGATTGAAATTAGGTCTAGAGCCAAAAGCACCAAAACGTTTTAATGATGAACCCTAGTTTACGGATTATGATCAAATCGATGTTGTACATTTAAATTAACATAGGGCTTTTATTAAATAGGAGATTGCGAGTCTGGTGATACAAGTTAATTGGATTTAAAACAGGTTTAGAGTAGGATTCGATCAAACGAGAAATGTTAAGAACCCTAGATTCGGATCTTATTAAATCCGATAATGTAAGCGCTGGAATTGATAGGGTTTTTGATTTATGAATTGAGACGAAACTAAGACTGTAAACAATTATCAAAATGGATGATGGATTGATAGCGTCCGACTAAAACGAGTGCCGTCAGCAACGGGTTGATCTCCGGCGATTATGGCTGTGTCGTCGACCAAATCAGCGTGCGCAGAAGCTTCATAGAGTTGCGTCAATGGTGTGCAGAGACTCAATTCGTGAATTGGTATACTAAAACGATGAATTTGATGGTATTTGGCAATGAAGTCGACGGTTATGAGGTTAATATCCATAACTGGATTAATTCGCGTATAATGGAGATGTTAATGCTCAATGATAGTCGATTAATGATGTGAATGTGCAAAACGGTTACAAAATCAAACAGAAATCGATTACGAGGTTTGGATTTTTAATCAGTGTTACGATTTTGACTTTTGGAAGTCAACAAGAACAAAAACCCACTTGATTTTGACTTTCAGGAGTCAACAGATTGAATTTCTGTTAAATGCACAATCGGTCCCTGCAGTTTAAGATTAATTCTTGACACAAATAGTCCCTAGGGTTTAAGATTTTGTTAATTGGGTTAAGACGTAACTGGATTTGCTAACGGGGTTAATCCTAAAAGTCTGGATTGTCACATCATCCCCTAGTTGAAAGAATTTTCGTCCCGAAAATTAAACAAAATTAAAAAAATTTCTGGATGTCACATCATCCATTAGTTGAAAGAATTTTCGTCCGAAAAATTAGAATAGTATCTTAAGAGTTTGAAGTGGATTGCTTGAACAGATGCGGATACTTGCGTATCATCTGATCCTCGTGCTCCCACGTGAATTCTGGTCCGCGTTTTGAGTTCCAACGAACTCTGACAATAGGGATTTTACTACGTTTCAGCGTTTTGATTTCCCTATCCATGATTTCCACCGATTCTTCAATGAACCGCAGTTGTTCATCGATGTGTAGTTCCTCAACAGGAATCGTGAGTGTTTCGTCTGCTAGACATTTCTTCAAGTTCGAGACAAGAAAGACATCGTGTACACCACTAAGTCCTTCTGGTAGGTCCAATTGATACGCTACTGGGCCAATTCTCTTTACTATCTTGAACGATCCAACATAACGAGGATTCAGTTTGCCTCGCTTCCCAAAGCGAATTACACCTTTCTAAGGTGAGACTTTTAGTAGAACCATATCACCTACTTCGAACTCTAACGATTTACGACGCTTATCGGCGTAGCTCTTTTGACGATCACGAGCTGCCGCCATACGGTTTCGGATTTGAACGATCTTTTCAGATGTTTCGAACACAAGTTCAGGACCTGTAAGTTGGCTATCCCCAACTTAGCCCAACAGATAGGAGATCGGCATTTACGTCCGTACAACGCCTCGAATGGTGTCGCCTTGATGCTAGTGTGATAACTGTTGTTGTAGGAGAACTCCACTAAAGGTAACTGAGACTCCCAGGTATTACCGAAATCGATCACACAAGCTGGTAGCATGTCCTCTAAGGTTTGGATGGTAGGTTTCGTTTGACCATGATGATATGTTGTACTCATGTCTAAACGTGTGCCTAGGGCTTTTTGTAATGATTGCCAAAACCGAGAGGTGAATCAAGCATCTCGATCTGAAATGATTGAAATTGGCACACCGTGCCGAGAGACTACTTCTTTCAAGTAAATACGAGTGATTTTCTTTTCCATCTTGTCGGTTTCTTTGATTGCAAGGAAGTGTGCAGATTTTGTCAAGTGATCTACGATCACCCAGATGGTGTCGCAACCGCTAGGCGTTCTGGGTAGTTTTAGTTATGAAGTCCATAGAAATCTGTTCCCATTTCAACATTGGGATTTCTGCTTGTTGAAGTAGACCAGAAGGCTTTTGGTATTCCACCTTGACCTTTGAGCAGGTCAGGCACTTGCTCACGTAGGTGGCTATATCGGCCTTCATCTTCGGCCACCAATATAACACCTTTAGGTCGAGGTATTTCTTGTCTGAACCTGGATGAATAGAGTATCGAGACTTGTGAGCTTCATCCATAACCAGTTCCCTTAAGTTTCCGTACACTGGAATATAAATCCGCTCTACGAAGTAGCGAATGCCGTCTGATTTAACTTCCACTTGTTGTTCCATTCCTCGTGTACCTTCTGAAGGTAGATTTTCCTCTTTTAAAGCTTCAAGCTGAGCACTGCGGATCTTGTCGGGTAACCCGCTGTGTATGGTAAGTTGTAATGCTCGGACTTGCTTGGGTTTTGTTTCCTTATGGCTCGGGGCATCGGCTACCACATTATAAGGTTTACTCTTTTGGGTCAGAGCGGTGAGGGGTTGTGCAATCTTGGAAAATCCCTCAATGAAACGACGGTAATAGCCAGCCAATACCAGAAATTGTCGCACCTCAGTTGGCGTTGTCGGTGCCGCCCAATTCTTGATTGCTTCTATTTTAGATGGGTCGACATGTATTCCTGACTCGTTTACTATATGTCCTAAAAAATTTCACTTCACGAATCCATAATTCGTACTTAGAGAGTTTTGTATACAGTTGTTCTTTCCTTAGCAATTCCAGAATCAAACGAAGATGCTCATCATGTTCTTCTTCATTCTTTGAATAGATGAGGATGTCGTCAATAAACACAATGACGAACTGATCGAGGTAGGGTTTACACACAAAGTTCATGAGGTCCATGAATACCGCAGGTGCGTTGGTCAGTCTAAATGGCATGACCATGAATTCATAGTGACCATACCTAGTCCTGAATGTCGTCTTAGAGATGTCCCCCTCTCGGACTCTCAGTTGGTGATAACCGGATCTAAGATCTATCTTGGAATAGAAACTTTATCCTTTGAGTTGGTCAAGAAGATCATCGATGCGGGGTAGAGGATAACGGTTCTTGATCGTCACTTTGTTCAGTTCTCGGTAATCGATGCACATTTGGAAAGTCCCGTCTTTCTTCTTGAAAAAAAGAACTGGAGCTCCCCATGGCGATGAGCTTGGTCGAATGAAACCTTTATCTAACAACTCCTGCAGTTGTGTCGATAACTCTTGCAGCTCGCTAGGTGCAAGTAGGTAGGGTGCCCGGGCAATAGGCACTGCTCCGGATGTGACCGGCATGAGATCAATGTCAAATTTATGACTAGCCAGTTCAAGTTTACAACCCTTAAGAACATGGGTTGCTTCTATTATTTGTCCGTCTGCTATTTCTATGGTGTATTTGTCCTCTAACAGGGTTGGAGTTTCTCTTAGTAGGTTACTAAGTTTATTAGTCATGAAATTCCTATCAGCACCAGTGTCAAATAGTACAGAAACAAAATAGTTGTTTAGAAGGAATTTTCCGGTAACCACGTTGTGGTCATAACGAGCTTCTCCGGATCCTAGCACAAAGGCTCGCCCCTTTGCACCATTCCCTCCATTATTGCCCTGGTTGTTATTATTGCCTAGGTGGTTGTTGTTGTTATTGCCTTGGTGGTTGTTGTTGTTGCCACCCTTCTTTAATTGTGGACAATCCTTTCGAAAGTGTCCCTTTTTTCCACATTCAAAACAACCCTTGGTAAAACCTGGTTGTTGGAAGGGCTGCTTGGATTGTAATTCCCCTATGTAGTCTTTGGCAGCATGGCCCACCTTGCCACACCGCTGGCAACGGTTTTTGTCACAAGAACCGAGGTGGTGGTAATTACATTTGCTACACCTGGGGTGTCTCCCGGTATAACCACTCTGATGCTGACCCGAAGAGGTCGACTGGTTGAAGTTCTTCGTAGGCTCGTGCCTACGCTATTGCTGTTGTGGCTGATTCAGCTGAAATACCCTGCTGTGATTGCTACTGTCAAACTTCCTCTTGTTGTTGTCAGTAGACTTGGATGCTGACTTTCTGGGAGGTAGTGTCCCTTGGGTAACAGCTTGGTCCGTCAGTTTGTGAGTAAGACGGATGGTTTGTTGGATGGTAGTGGGGTTGGATGAAGTAACCATGCTCTGGATTTGTGGTACTAATCAACTGATGAACATTTCTATCCGCTTGTAGGGTGGTGTAACCATGTGAGGACACATCCCCGATAGCTCGTGCGAGCGAGTAGTGTAGAGTTCTATTTCAGAACCCTCCATTTTCAGATTCCAGAATTCTCCCTCGAGTTTCTGAATCTCGTCCCTAGGACAGTACTATTCCTTCATCATGTTCTTGAAATCTTCCCATGGTGATGCATTGGCCATATCCAGACCTAGCATCTGGACTTGTGAATTCCACCATGTGAGGGCAGGACCCTCTAAATTTCCCGATGCAAATTTGACTCCGTCGGCCACAGGGCAGTTACACATGGAGAACACAGATTCAATCTTTTCAAACCATCAGAGTAATCCGACAGCTCCCTCAGCTCCACTGAAAGTGTGGGGCTTGCAGTCCATAAATGTCTTAAACGTACATACATGCTGATTGTTCTATGGATTGTTCGCTTGCCCTGCAATGTGTGCTGCTAAGGCTTTAGCAACATTGTCATTAATCAACGCGGCCAGTTCGGCTGGTGTCAGGTTGATATTTCCACGACCACCATTGCGACCACCACGTCCACGCCCGGCCATGTTTCTCCATATTCACAAACACAAGAAAATAGTAAATACATCGCATATTAACATCATTCAAGTGAAAGCAAACAGAAGGAGATGTGTAAAGACATGCATGTTTATGATTATAGTACAAGGCTAACTTAAATCATAAGGCCATATAATAAATAAGTTAACGTAAACAGTTCACTAAGATTTAATTGGAATGGGAACATCCTTACCCATTTAGGTTTTTAGTAAAAACATAAAGAAATGACAAAATAAGATAAGATAGAATAGAATGGAATATCAAGCTCCAATGTCGGCGGATGAGATGACTGACTCAGCATCATCTTCCTCTACTTCCTCGGGCTCATCCTCAGGCTCAAAGTCGGGTACTTCAGCTGGCTCTAAAGCAGCTGCAAGTTGTATCTCTAACTCCCCAATTCTTTCCTGAGATTCTACCTCAGCCTCCTCGAGGACATTCACTCTAGCCTGTAACGCCCTTACCTCGTCCACTAATGCATTATGCAAGTGGTCGTTTCTCTCCACTTAACAGACCTGTGATCGCTCCTGTTGCGTCTCTCATATTCCGGATCTCTCGATCCATAGTTGCTACAAATGCTGCAAAGGCTTGCTCCAAGTGGCAAGGTAACAATGGTAAATGCGGTCCTGATGATGATGAAGCTCCAAAGTACGGTGATGGAACTCGTTCCTGTCTAACCCATTTGTTCAGTAAACCGGGGTACCAATCCCAATCACTCCCATTCCGGATATGCATGGGCTCTCCATACACAATAGAGTCATCAATGGGCTCAAGCCTACTTCTCTTGGGCTCCGGTGATGCAATGGCAGGAATGTCATGTTCCTGAATGGTAGGTGGTGAAGATGGTGGTGTAGACATAATTCCTGAAACATAAGGAGTAAGTATCTATGTCGAGTGTCTATTCCATGTAACTAACGTGTGTGGCTATAGTCTAGAATGCAGTCCTAGTTCTCTATAACCAGTGGCTTTGATACCAATCTGTCACACCCCCAAATTCCACTAACGGAGTTTTACCATTTTGGAAGGTGACAAACCAGGATCTCAGACATCAGTTACTTCAAACGACATTATATGGGACTTGAAATGTAATAACATAAAAGATCAAGGTTCAGAAAGTATACGCGGAAGCGTTAAACGAAAGTAAATGCGCAAAACAACGCGCCCAAATCCAAATACAAACGAAACATAAAGATTGTTCAATAGATAATTATTTCAATTGAAGTCCAAGACACATGTATGACTTAACGTGGTCTTGAGTGTCAACCTGAGAAAACATGTAAGAAAACGAGTCAACACTAGGTTGGTGAGTTCACAGGTTTCAATCATTTCAAATAAAGCGTTTGCGGATTATGTGCATTCAATATATATATATATATCAATAGGTTGCATGCCTATATTCATGTTTTGCTAAAGAGCTCGCAACCGAAACTGACAGTGTGTTTGTTTGTTTGCCTCCAGCCAGGTCTATCAACTCTAACTAACGTGTTAAGTTCAATATAACACCCGTTCGACCTCCAATCAAGTTAGCGCGACTAACGCGGGTGGGGTTTGTCAAACCCAGTAGTACTACCAAAATTACCTCGCTCATACCATATTAACGGTCCGATGTGTGTGAGGACTTTTCATGATAGTGTGTTACGCTTAGCCTCAACAGTGATATCACATGAATTACAATAACCCAAAAAGGGTTGTGACATGTTTACTCCCCCAAATAAAAACAGTAAAAGGGGCCGTGAAACTCACCTGGATTGAGTAGAGGACTGGATCACACAAGAGATAAGTTGGAACCACGAGTTTAAGTCTCAGACGACTTACGTATGCCCTAAAATTATAAACACATAAATTATGGACAAGCTGGGATTTGTGACGATGACACGGAAGATTGAACGCCTTAACACATTCTAAGGGTTTAAGAATAGACAAACGTGCATACGGGAAAATAGATTTCTTTGTATAATAATTAAGATCAAAGCGCTACGTGTCGAACGTTAATAACGAATAATATTAAATAAATAAATTCGTACGTTTGAGTCGTTTACAAAATTTAGGAAAATAATATAATTTAATATATTATTTTTAGGTTCGTAGGATTAAACAAATAATCATTTGTGTGGAAAAATAATAAAGATATTATTTGTAATCGAATGTATAAACGTGCGTAAATAATATTACAATCATATTATTAATTAGTTTAAAACGTCACACGAGATAATTAAACGAGTCGAAATAATATAAATTATATATTATTTTATAACATGTGTCACGGGTTGAAAATAATATAAACATATTGTTTTATACGAAGCTATGGTTTGAAAATAATATAAATATATTATTTTTAAAAGTGAGAAATAATAATAAAAATAGGTTATAAAACCAAACCCGAGCCTACGGGTGGTTTCCGGGGTTGAAACAATTTAATATGATATTATAATGATAATGGAAAGTGTTTTATATAAAAATAATGCTTAAAAAGTGGCTAGAAAAAAAACAGTTGGTGGGGTTCTAACCCGGGTCTCACCCACACCAACACAACACTTTAACCACTCCACCCGCCAGGGCAATCGCAACAAGGAGCCGGATCAAATGCGTTTTAATCCTCAACACCCCTGTGTTCTTCCCCTTTACTCAAGTCCGATCGAAATACCCCCTGAATCCACTGAATTCGATTTCAATTGAACCAAAAGACATAGGGGTTTTGATGATCGAGGAGTTTCGAACCTGTGGGTGAGTTTAATCGTAAAACCGACAAGTTTAAGGTCGTTAATTATGTGAATTAAGAACCGTAACCCTAGGTAAGAACACCAGATCAATTTGACAAAATTCGATATTAAGAGTTGTTAGAATCATAGGGTTTTCACTAAATAGAACCTTTCGAATCTGATGGTGTTGTTTAATTTGATTGAAATTAGGTCTAGAGCCAAAAGCCCCAAAACGTTTTAATGATGAACCCTAGTTTACGGATTATGATCAAATCGATGTTATACATTTAAATTAACATAGGGCTTTTATTAAACAGGAGATTGCGAGTCTGGTGATACAAGTTAATTGGATTTAAAACAGGTTTAGAGTAGGATTCGATCAAACCAGAAATGTTAAGAACCCTAGATTCGGATCTTGTTAAATCCGATAATGTAAGCCCTGGAATTGATAGGGCTTTTGATTTATGAACTGAGACGAAACTAAGACTGTAAACAATTACCAGAATGGATGATGGATTGATAGCGTCCGACTAAAATGAGTGCCGTCGGCAACGGGGTTGATCTCCGGCGATTACGGCTGTGTCTCCGACCAAATCAATCGTGTGCAGAGACTCAATTCATGAATTGGTATACGAAAATGATGAATTTGATGGTATTTTGCAATGAAGTCGACGGTTACAGGGTTAATAGCCATAACTGGGATTAATTCGCGTATAATGGAGAAGTTAATGCTCAGTGATAGTCGATTAATGACGTGAATGTGCAAAACGATTACGAAATCAAACAGAAATCGATTAAGAGGTTTGAATTTTTAATCAATGTTATGATTTTGACTTTTGGAAGTCAACAAGAACAAAAACCCACTTGATTTTGACTTTCAGGAGTCAACATATTGAATTTCTGTTAAATGCACAATCGGTCCCTGTAGTTTAAGATTAATTCTTGACAGAGATAGTCCCTGGGGTTTAAGACTTGGTTAATTGGGTTAAGACTTAACTGGATTTGCTAACGGGGTTAATCCTAAAAGTCCGGATTGTCACACAACACTTACGTGGTGGATATGAATGACCATTCTACACCAGTGAGCGTTTCTTGTTTGTTGTCAAAGGCCACTGGCTCAGAGTCTTATCTGTGGCATCGTCGAATGGGACACGTGAATTTGAAAAATATGAACAACTTGGTTCATAAAGACTTAGTTCGTGGATTACCCAGAAAGGAATTCATTATTCAAGAAAGTTGCATGTCATGTGCAAAGGGAAAACAGCACAAGAAGTCTCATCCAAAGAAGACTATGATAATAAGGCAGTGATAGGCATCGTGAAAAATTCAATTCGGCACTCGAAAACAAAGCATATCGCCATCAGGTTACATTTTATTCGCGATTTTTTTGATAATGGTTTAATTAAGGTGGTCCACGTTGATACCTTAGAGCAAAAAGCCGACATTTTTACAAAAGCTTTTTCAACAGATAGGTTTAACTCTCTGGTATAAATGTTGGGGATGATATCTTTTTGAGTAAATGTTTTATTAAAAATAAATAAATAATAAAAAATAATAATAATAAGTACTGTTCGTGTGTTGAGTGAAAGACCATTAAATGTTCCTCAAAAAGCTTTTTCTTTTAGTATTAAAATTGTGTTGAATTGTGTGTTTATTCTAAATGTGTTTTTATGTGTTTGTTTAGATTCAATTAATTACACTACAATTTTAGAGGGAGAATAAAAGAAAATAAAAGAAATTATCATCTGTGAAGTGTGTGTTTTATCTGTGTGCATAAGAGAAAAAGAGATGTTGAAATTCATATTGTGTTGTAAAATGAACTATGTGTGACTGATTGACATGCTAATAGGAAATGATAGTATATTTGTGTACTGAGCTTACATATGAATTGGATATGATGGTGACACCGGTTACAATTATTTATATGATGGTAGGCTCTACATATATAAATTAGGCAATATTTGTGTGATTAACTAAATTGCAATCTTTGTGTTTTACCCACATCGAATATCGGCACTTTCATCATTCGAATGCAAAGTGAATCTAGTCATACCATGAGACCAGGATCTTGATGAGTTCTTAGCACAATTTGTTTGCTCTATTGACTATATACGTCAAATATATTATTTAGAGTTAAACACCTTCATACAGCTGATGGTTCTGGTGAAAATCTCGGATGGAAACGAGGAAGTCAGTCTGTTTCGCCCTTTGAATCATTCGTGATTTCATTTGAAATATCCAATATCTTACGGATATCCGCATACCCGAATCATTTATGATTCTTCACATCTCATATGAATCAATATGATACCGTACTATCTCAGAAACCAAGACAATGAATCAAAATGATTCTGAATCAATATGATTCCAATCAAATCCACTTGGATTATTTTTCCTGTGCTAAGAACGCTACCTTCATGCTGGAGATTGGATCATGATCTGGTGAAAGTTTGTGTTAATTCTAAGTTCATTCCATCTTGATTGTGGGGTACACACTGTATTGATTAATATAACCTTAAATGTCACACAGTATTTGCTGAAACGTGATGCATGAGTTTATGTGGATAATAATACTGACAATCAATGTTGAACTGTTTAGATCCTGATTTGATATGCAGTGTGATTAAGACAGTGTACATTTATGATCCTATGTCATTTCAGTTCACCAAAAGTCAGTAAAGAAAATAAACTAAAGGTTACAGTGATATCAAGTGTTTGTGAAAATGTCTGTGAATAAAATAGTTGTTATGATCTGGATTTTATGTTTAAAGTTTTTTTGTTGTTTTGTGTGTGTGTGAAAAATAAAGTTCTGGAACAGGTCTTAATGATGTCAACATGGACAAGAAAAAAAAAAACAAAATTATTGTTGTTCAACGTTTTTAAAGTTTAAAATTCAACGTTTTTAAATCTCTGACCGAATAAGATTGTCCGAAAAGTGTTTTCGATCGAAATCTCTAAAACGAAAGTTTTCGGTCGAAATCTCAAATTCTATATATTTTGGAATTTTCGATCAAAAACCTTTTCCCACCTTGTTTCTCTCTGTCGTAATCGTTGATTTTTACAAGTTCAAAGATTCCGAGCGAAAAATCATTGTTTGTATTGTAATCATGATTCTTATAGCTTTTCGATCATACAGGTACGTTTTCATAACTTGTAGAGGTGCATAGGGTAGATCCAAAGCCTTAGATTAATTTTGAATTTTTGAATCGTCCGAAAAGTTTGATGAATTGCCCGAAAAATCATCTGTTTTCGGATGGAAATGAAATCATATGATCTGTCCGAAATGAGTTTTTGATCGAAAAAGATAATGTTCTAGAGTTTTCGGTCGAAATGTTCACAGAGTTTGATCTGAGTTTTCGATCGAAATGTTTGTTTCTTATCAAAAGGGTTTTCGATAGAAAAGTTTTTGTGGTTTGGTATACAAGTTTTTGGTCAAAAAGTTAAACAAAGTTTTTGATCGAAAAGGTGAATGTTAAGGGGTTTTCGATCGAAATGTCAGGAGTTGTGACTTTTTCAGAAAAATTTTCATAAGTATCTAACTTTGATCTGACTGTATCTTTCAGGTATGAATCGTTTAAAGTTCGAGCCAAGACACAATATATGTGCTTGTTTGACCATAACTACAAAGAAATCAAGAGGATATGAAGAGATTGTTCGTTTTCTAATTAACTCAAGGATTCACACATCAATATCAACTCAAGTTAGAGTTTTTGAAAATCAAGTCAGAGAATTTTGGGATAATGTGGAATACAAACATGTGAACAAGGAAATTTGGATTGAAAGCACGGTTGGAGGAAAAACTATAAAGATCATTGAGCAAGTAATCAGAGAAGTTCTTAACTTCAGGGATTCACCAGAATTTCCATTCAAGATTAGTCACGCTGCAATTTCTGGAATAATCATGTCTATGGGATATGAAGGGAACTTTATTAGAAGACAGGTGACAAAGACAATGTTTGGAAAACAATGGAGATATCTTTGGCTACTCACAGAAGATTTAACTTTTCAAGAATGATCTTTGAAGCGGTGATTATTAATTTTGTGTGACCAAGGCAGAATTATAAGTTTTTGATGTACCCAAGATTCATTCAAATGTTTATCAACACGTTGCTGCCAGATCTACCTAATGATGGGATTGAACTTCCACTTGAGCCAATGAAAGAAGTTATTTTCAGTAGTATGAACAACATAAGAAAGACAAGCAGGTTTAGTGGAACAGTAACACCTTTGTTTCCAAATATGTTGGGGGAAAATCCTGATCCGAAATTAAACATAGATGATGAGGTAGATGATTTGATGGCAAGTGACATTGAAGATGGTGTTGATAGTGATAGTGATGGTGATGATCAGGGTAATGATGGTGATGGCAATGTTGTAACAAAAGTATAACCAGAAGTACAAGTGCAAGAAGCAGAAAAGCAGACTAATACTAATGTTGGTGATTATGAAGCTACCGATGTGAATGTCAGAGATAATATAACTTCAGAAGGTAATGTTGAAATTACTGAACCAGTTTTGAGCCATACTGAAGAGTTTGTAGCTGAAAATGATGAGGTGTTAAGTGTAAATACTGAAGTGATTGAAGTATCTGATGTTCAAGCAACTGCAACAACACCTTCAAAGAAGAGAAAAGAGACTGAAATGACTAAAATCGTACCTTCTAGACTTCCTCCGTCTAAGGGTATCGTGTTTACTGACCCAGAGTTGAAGAAGCAAAAGACAACAACTACAACAAAGCATGACAAAAGGGCAAGGCTAAGGAAATTCTTGAAAAGCACAAGTCTAAAAAGTCAAAAGATTATGGTCTTGTAGATGAAGAGTTTCTTAATTATGCTACAAGAAAAACCACAGATGTGGTGAGTCAGTTGAAGACTCAGATTTCAAACTTGCAAAGCAGGGAAGCTGCTAATTCTAGAGAAATCAGGGAGTTGAGGATTGAAAGTAATAGGCAGCAAGGTATTATTACTCAACAACATCAACAAATTGATCAACTTCAGAGGATGGTGCAAGATTTGATAGCATATGTTGGTGCTCCAACAAATGAACATAACGTAAATCAAGGAGTAAACGTTGAAAATCAAGAGAGTCCAGCTGCTACTGAACCTATTCCTTCTCCAAAATTTTATGCTGATATGTATGACGAAAATACCATACTAGATAATGATATGTTGCTGAATAATGAAGGTGAAGGAATGGAGGTGACTGATGAGAATGATAAAGAGACTGGGAAAGAAAAAGAAGATGACGAAGAGTTGGTGATAACAAGTGAAAAGAAAGATGATGATAAATATTCTGATGATGATAGTGACAGTGGTGGAGCTGGATGTGTTGGTGGTATTGAAAAGACAGCTGAAGAGACTAAGAAAGAATCTGAGTCCCACACAGAATATAAAAACTATGAATATGAACAGAAACAGACTTACGTAGAAGAAGATGGGTCAGTGATTGGAAAGATGGACAACTTGGTAGATGAAGACCAGTCTTTTCAAGTACCTGATGAAGTGGAAGAGTCAACTATTCATCATAAAACCATAGGTGTTGATAAGAGTACATGGTGGAAAGTAACAGAAAAGCCGACTCTTGTTGAACGAATTACTCAGAAGATAAGAAATCCAGAGCAAGATTTAACTAGAGAGATTTTAGGTTGGATGTATGATGACGAGAAGAAGATGTATATTATAAAGAGAGGTGAAGGGACTATATAGTACTTTGACCGAAGTTCCAAGTTATAGACTTTACCGTACTGGGATATTCGGGAGCTGAGTCATATGAAGTTGATCAATCCATCCAATAATACTTTTGCTAGAAACTTTGAAGAATTTCTAAAGAAAGAATGTACGAAAGACAAATTTGAAAGCTTCAAATCACAGGTGCCTGAATGTAAGAAGTTAAAGAAGAAAGATAAAAATGGAAGAAGAATATTCATGTATATTGTCAAGCCAGCTGATACGGTTTCTACTGTTTACGATCCTGCAAGAAAGGAAGTATTTATCAAGAAAGGAAGTATTTAAAAATATGGGAGTATGAAAGTAGAACTCATGAAGCTATGATCACACAACATAGCTCACCAGAGGTCAGAGTCTTTGATCCAGTGGGTTTGTTCAGTTTCTCTGATGAAGATCTGAAGACTCTGTATCACAATCTGATTCAATGTGATATGAGCTTGAAGATAAAAGCTGAAGCGAAGTTGTATATGAGAGTTGTAGCTCGATGTTTATCCAGACGATATGAAGCAAATGTAATCAAGAAAAGACTTGCAGAACTGTTTTCCAAGAAAGTGAAACCCGAAGCCAAAGCCAAGCCTGATAAAGACAACAAGTGAAGAATTTATGTTCTTTGGACTAGGGGGAGATTGTTAGAACCTAGTAGTCCATAGAAATCAATTATAGACTGAAATAGCATTTCTAAGGTTTTCGATTGAAAAACTAAGATTTCGATCGAAAAGTGTTTTCGACCGAAAACACTTTTCGATCAGAAGTTTTCTATCAAAATTCTTTAATAGTATAAATATGTTGTCTTTTGTATTTTCAAGTAGAGATTTCTCATTTTGTATTGTCTGATTTAGAAGTATCCTAGTGAAATCAGAGCTTGTATTTGTTGATTCAATGTGTAATTACCAAAGATAATCAATGGAAATCTTTAGTTTGATTGTGCACTTCATGATTGTGGTGTTTCTCATTCTAGTCTGTGTTTTGATTCGATTTTATTGGTGTTGATTGATTTCTGGATTGTTTTCGCCTTTCCAGAAGCTGTTTGAAGATTAGAGACTTGAGTATCAAAGGATCAGAAGGGATCACACTCCCAGATCAACGAGTTCGAAAGTTATCGGCAGTGGTCCGATAGAACATGGTAAAGAGAACTTTCCAGGATCTGAAAGTTTCTCCAGAAGACATCTTTCGATAAGAGCGACACAATGATTTGTCCTTTTCACTGCCTCTTCCATGTTTCTCTTGTTTGTAAGGAAATCTTTCAAGAAACGTCCATACTTAGGCATTTGTTGTATGATATCCAACAAAGGAAGATTGAGATGGATTTGACTTAGCAGTTCAATGAATTTCTCATATTGTTCGTCAGTCTTCTGCTTTACTAACCTTCCTGGGTAGGGTATGTGAGAATGGAATGTTCTTTTTGTTGGAACTTTTGGAGGAGTATTCACTTGAGCAGGAGGTGGGATTACATTTGATTGCGATCCTTGAGTAGTTGTTTCTGCGATGTGCGGACGAAGTGGTACCTCGGTGAATATTTCTCTCCTTGGTGATTGAACTTCTTCTTCTGGCATGGGTGGTTCTGGATAAACCTTGCTATTTCTAAGAGTGATAGCACTTACATTTGCTATTGGATTGGTTTCAGTATTACTCGTCAGGCATCCTGGATGTCTTTCGGATAGGAGTTTTGCAATTTGGCCTAATTCGTCTCAATGGTCTGAAGAGTTGCTTTCTGTGTCCTAAACTCATCTTCATGAAGACTGAACTTTTCCTCATATTGTTTGTGACTAGCATCTGCTAAGAGGTCTTAATTTTTAGTTGTAGATATCAACTTAGTTACCGCGTCCTCCAAGATCAACCCATTACTTGGCTTGTTAGTTTCTTGAAATTGTTGACGAGGCTGATAGTTTTGAGATTGTCTTTGTTGAAACTGATGTTGCTGTCCGAAACCGGATTGTCCTTGGTTGTTGTTATCTTTCCAGCTGAAATTTAGATGATTGCTCAATCCAAGATTATAAGTATTGCTGTAGGAGTTGTTCTGCGGGCGGTTTGTTCCGATAAAGTCAACTTGCTCAGTATTGGTAGTGATGCTTTTTACTTCTTCAGTAGTCTCAGTGATCGCTTTGCCCTTGCTAAGCTGGTTGAGTCGAGTGGTGAGGGCATCTACTTGAGCAGAAAGTGAAGTGACAGTATTGACAGAGTGAACACCTTGCCTGGCTCCCATATTACTTCTTGGATTGTACCATTGATAGTTGTTCATTGCTATTTCCTGAATTAGGTTGTAAGTTTCTTGTGGCCTCTTGTTTCCAAAAATACCACCTGCAGTAGCGTCGAGTGTCTGATGAGCTTGATTGCGTAACCCATTGTAGAATGATGATACTTGTAACCAATCGTCTAACCCATGATGAGGACATTTTCTCAACATATCCTTAAAAGGTTCCAATACCTCATATAGTGATTCACCATCTTCTAGGGTGAAAGTGGTGATATCATTTCTCAGTTTTGTAGTTTTTGCTGGCGGGAAGTATTTTGACAGGAATTTCTAAGCTAGATCATCCCATGTAGTGATCGACCCGGTAGGAAGAGAGTTTAGCCATGCCTTAGCTCGTTCCCTTAAGGAGAAGGGTAACATTCAGAGGCGAATTGCGTCATTCGAAACACCGTTCAGTTTGAAAGTATCACAAATTTTGAGGAAATTTGTAATGTAGGCATGTGGATCTTCATCGGGTAATCCATGGAAAGTGCATGATGACTGGATCATGTGGATAACATGAGATTTGATCTCAAAATTGTTAGCGTCAACCGTTGGCCTTGTGATACTAGACCCCAAATTGTCTAGTGATGGTCTTGTGAAATCGGAAATAGTGCGGTTTTCTACGTCCATTCTTCTTGTATGGTTTTGTCATATTCGGAGGTGAAAGAATCTTTCAGGCTCTGCTAAAGGCTGATATAAACTAGTAGTGGAGCTATTGATCATACACTGCCTGCAACAAAATGTAAGGGAGAAACAGATGAAAATGATAAAGCTAATCCGTTAACTTGAAATCGCCGTGTCCCCGGCAACGGCGCCAAAAACTTGATGTGTCATTTTTAATATATAAAAATATAATATATTTTTATGATGGTTTTACGAGATCAGATTTTAAATTTATAAAATGATAATTACTTTAACTTAAAAACACACACAATAGGCAAGTGTACCTATCGCCGCGTAATATAGTTTAGGTAAGAACCAAGTATCAAACCAATGGACACGGTCGATTTCCAATACTCAACTTTTGTTATCGTTTAGCTGGATTAATTAGTGAGTGAGTTTTGTGTGTTTGTGAAGCAGAAAAGTAAATAACAGAAAAGTAAATAACGGTAAAGTGAATAACAGAAAAGTAAAAACGTGTGTGATGTGTGTAACATAAATGTAATGAACAGAATACTAAATAGTAAGAAAGTAAATATCTCAGAAATGATTAGGTCACGAAGAGTATTGCTTCGGGCTTTGAATTAGCTTGGTACGTGATAATGTTAAGTTGAGTAATCTAGTGATATGACTACTACAAACTTGTGACCCGGGTTACCGCTAGAGCCTCGTACTCACGACATTTGATTCACGAATTAAAATAGTAGTGCCTCCCGTTAGGGACAACAGTTTCCCTCAACCCTTCGAATGGTCATCTCCGGGTTGGTTTAAGACATCGAACGTAAATGATTTGTAATAAAGTTAAATAGGTGATTATATTTTGTTCACCGGGAGGAGGTGTAACAATGGGACCGAGTATAAAGACGTACCGTTCCCAACATGAGTTCACCAATTCTTGCCGCATCCAATGAGGAGTTCTTTACTGCTTCTGATGATGGGTCTGTTAACACCTGCCCTAAAGGAATAGTATCTGAGGAGTTGTTATGTGAACAGAAAGTTAAGAAAAACATTATCACTAATAGTGACAATTGTATTTTAACTGAACCCGATATCATTGAATCAAATGATAAATTAAAGGTAATGCTTTATGGGGGGTATAAAAATCTTAATCAACTTAAGAAAGAAGTTTTTTCAGCTCATTATGGGCTTGGTTATAAAGAAAATTTGCAAAAATACTATACTCCCAAAAAACAATCTTTGTCGGGTCAAACTCATGTTCACAAACCAACTCCTCCTACTCATCATGCTGAGTCATCTAATGCCAGATCTAATGAGCCTTATAGGAGGACTTACACAGACAAGAGGAATTGCTTTCACTGTGGTATGGTTGGTCACATCTTTGTGAACTGCCCTGCTAAGAACCAAGGGAAACGGCCAATTGTTTCACAACCGGCTGTTATCCCTAAGTCACCACCAGTGAAGCATCCCAAAAGTCCAAAGACAAATGTGGTGAAACCACCAGTTAAACCTATGGTAAATCCAAAGATCACATCTGAAGCTAAACCATCTGTTTCAAGAAAGGGAAAGCAACCTGCTAAACCTTGTGTATCTACCTCTGGTAGTACACCTACTAGTGAGAAACCTGTGGTGAAACTCTCTAAGCCACAGAGGAGGAGAAGGAACAAGAGATTGAGAAAGCTAGAACAGCTGACTGGAGTTCAATCAGGTGAAGCTTCTATTAGTTCACCTGCTGTTGTTGAACCTAAGTCTATTGTTCCAGTTAAGAAACAGAAGAGGTCCTGGACTACCAAATCTAAAAGTTCTCAATCTCCTAGTCCTAAATCTTCTAAAGATTCATCCATTTTGAACAGTCACGACTGTGAGTTAAAAGAGGTTGTTTATTTTGAAAAAGACGGATGACCCAAGACCACTATGGCTTGGGTCTCCAAATCTAACTAATTCTTTTTGTGACTTGTGCAGAGACATCCGAAGGGTACTATCTCTAATCGTTGGTATGTAGATAGTGGATGCTCCTAGCACATGAAAGGTAACATGGCCTTGCTTCAAGATGTGAAACCATTCAGAGTTGGCTATGTGGCCTTTGCTGGAGAGAAAGGCGGTAGTATCACGTGTCAAGGCGTGGTTTCAAATGGTTGTGTCAGCTTCGACAATGTCAACTACTGCGAGCAGCTGAAGCATAACTTGTTGAGTGTCTCCCAGATGTGCGACAAGGAGTACTCAGTGATGTTTGACAAAACTGAATGCTTGATACTCAAACCTGGTTTTGAGGTTCCTGAAGACTGGATTCTGATGAGAGCGCCAAGGACAAACGACACCTATCAGATTGAAATGAGCGTGGCAACAACCACCTCATCAGTTACTACTTGTTTGCTTACCAAAGCGACAGAGCTTGACTCTATCTCGTGGCATAGGAAACTCGGACATATTTCTTATCGTAAAATGAACCATCTTGTCCAAAACGATTTGGTAACCGGTGTTCCTAAGCTGAGATTTACCATTACAGATGACTGTATGCCTTGTAAAAAGGACAAACAGCAACGGAACTCTTACAAGCCCAAGCTCTAAAACTCCATCGATACCCCTTTGGAGCTATTACATATGGATCTGTTTGGCCCCATAAGTATCAGGAGTATTGGAGGTAAGTCATTCTGTCTGGTTGTAACTGATGATTTCTCACGTTTTTCTTAGGTGCATTTTTTAGGTACAAAGGACGAGACTGCTGATATTCTTCAATACCTGATCCTGAGCTTGGAATCTCTTTGCAAGTTAAAGGTTAGAAGAATAAGGAGTGACAACGGAACTGAATTCAAGAATAACTTGATGGAACTTTTCTGTCTCAAGAAGGGGATCCGTCATGAATTTAGTGCCCCGTACACACCTCAGCAGAATGGAGTTGCAGAACGGAAGAACAGGACCTTGATTGAGACTGCAAGGATAATGCTGTTGGATGCAAAGCTTCCTGTCAGTTTCTGGGCAGAAGCCGTTAATACAGCTTGTCACGTCTTGAACAGAGTTCTGGTTGGGAAGAGGCACAACAAAACTTGTTATGAGTTGATCAACAATCGACCTCCTAGTCTTGACTATCTAATTCCTTTTGGTAGTCCCTGTTCCTTATTGCTACAATACAAAGACCGCAAGTCTAAGTTTCATGCAAAAGCGGTGGAAGGCATCTTCTTAGGATATGTTGCCAACTCGCCTTGCAAGAGAGTGTACAATATAGGAACTCGTACTGTCGAGGAATGGTTTGAAGTGGATTGTAGTAAACACAGCATTCCACCTGAACCAACTAGTCCAGCTTGGGGTTTTGATTATGATGCGCTATTCAAATCTTTCAATCTTCCTGATTTTTCTACCGATGATGCCGCAAATGTATATGAATTATTTGGTGGCGGTGATGACTCCAGTTTCTCAACACGTGCTATTGTACCGATTGTAACTCCTGATTCCAATGTTGCATCTGCATCTGGAACTCATGTCAGTGAGAACAGTGAAGATGTTAATGTTGACGGAAATGACGCTCAAGCTGATCCTAACAATCGTGTAGGAAATGAAGCTCCAGCTGATCCAATCAACATTGAATCTTCTTCTTCTGGAACACAGGACATGGGGGAGTTAAGCACAAATCTCGATTCAGAAATTCAGGAACCGAATGTACCAGAGATGAGAGTGCATAAGAATCATCCAATTGACAACATTATTGGTGATCCTCATGCCGGTGTTCAAACTCGTCATCAAACTATTGCTGAGAACACTAGTCTTTACTCTGAGATACTTGACACTGGTGTCATGGAAACATGTCTGCATGTTGCATTCGTGTCCCAGTTAGAGCCGAAGAATATGAAAGAGGCTCTCGCTGACAACTGCTGGATTGAGGAAATGCAAGATGAGCTGTCTCAATTCCAAAAGTTGGATGTGTGGGTTTTGGTTGACTTGCCAAGGGGCGTCCAACCAATTGGCACCAGATGGGTGTTCAAATGCAAGACGGATGATCGTCATGTTGTGGTGAAGAACAAAGCGAGGTTCGTTGTTCAGGGTTTTTATCAGCAAGAGGGCTTGGATTACACAGAAGTATATGCCCCATGGTACTACTCTTATTTTACACGATCCAGGAACTTCCATAACGTTTTGCTAGACTTGAGGCCATTCGACTGTTTCTGGCTTATGCCTCATATGTTGGCTTCAAGGTCTACCAACTTGATGTGAAGAGTGTTTTCCTGTATGGAAAGGTTCATGAAGAGGTCTATGTCACTCAACCTCCCGGCTTTGAAGATCCGCATAATATAAATAAAGTGTATAAGCTCGACAAAGCACTTTATGGTCTTCATCAAGCACCTAGGGCATGGTAAGAGACATTATCTAAACATCTACTGTCTAATGGTTTCCACCGTGGACAGATTGACTCGACCCTCTTCATACAGAAAGCAGGAGGTGATATTCTTCTTGTACAAGTGTACGTGGATGACGTTATCTTTGGGTCTGCAAACGAAGAGATGTGTAGAGAATTCGAACAGGTGATGAAGTCCAAGTTTGAAATGAGTAACATGGGTGAGTTGTCGTTCTTCCTGGGTCTGCAAGTCAGTCAAAGAGAGGATGGCATTTATCTACATCAAACCAAGTATGTGCAGGACATCTTGTCAAAATACAAGATGAATGATAGCAGTACTTATGGCACACCTATCCAAGTCAATCATGGTCTGCATCCTGACAAAGATGGAAAGGATGTGGATTACAGATTGTACCATGGGATGATCGGATCTCTTATGTATCTTACAGCTTCAAGACCCGACATAATGTTTGCTGTGTGCTTGTGCTCAAGGTTTCAGTCACAACCGAAGGAGTCTCATATGATAGCGGTGAAGAGGATTTTCCGATACTTGAAAGGGAAACCCCGATTGGGTCTTTGGTACTCTAAGCAGTAGTCATTTGACTTCAAAGCCTACACTGATTCAGATTATGGCGGTTGTAACCTTGATAGAAAGTCAACTTCTGGTGGATGTCAATTCTTAGGAGACAGACTGGTTACCTGGTAGTGCAAGAAGTAGTCAACGGTTTCTGTCTCAACATGTGAAGCCGAATACATTACTGTAGCTAGCGGTTGTTCTCAAATATTGTGGATTCAGCAGAAATTGAGAGACTACGGCTTGAACTTCACTGGAACTCCTTTGTTCATTGACAACAATGCCATAATTTCCATCACAAATAACCCGGTGAAACATTCCAAAACTAAACATATTGAAATTCTCCATCATTTCATCGTGATTGTGCTGAAAAGCATCTTATTGAACTTGTAAAGGTTCACACGGATGACAACCTTGCTGACCTTTTCACTAAGGCGTTTGACCGATCCCGTTTTGAGCATCTTGTCAACTTGATAGGAATGTTCAATCCAGAGTGAAAACTTGTTTTTCTTAAATCAATTCAATTCATGAGAGTTAAATTTTATTTCTTTTAAAGTTTTCTGTATAGTTCATTTAATTTTTCAAATATTTTACAAAATTCAAACAAAATAGAAAATTTCAAAGTTAACTTGAGAAACAAGGAAATGATTATACATCAGAAATGATCTAAACGCCATAGACTGCTCATATAGGAAATGATTGCGTCATGCTTACTTGATAGTTTAAATTGTTTTGTTTATAATCTGTTTATTTACAAGTAATTTGAATTGTCAATATGTTGTAGGCGTCTTTGAATCATTAGTAGTGTGGAAACTAAATCTAGACTATAGCTGTGATTTGAACCCATGTATGCATGTGTGCGTGTGTAAAAGAATACAAAAAGATCATTATCAGATAAAGAATGCTAGATTTTGGCAATAATTTTCTTAAGAGACCAGTTTCGGGTTATGTCTTTAGCACAATTAATGCGGTTCATCTCACTGCCCATACTCACAAGTACGCAATGAGAGATTGAATCAAGACATGTCTCTACATCAACCGTTGAGCATGTTTTCACCCTTGAATCATTCCTGATTCATTGAATTCAAATCCATATAAAAGTTGGATTCCCTTACCTGAATATTCAAACACCATATTCATTATCCTAAATCATCATACCGATATTCAATGAAGAAATCAAATGAAACCAAGACATATGAATCACACGATTCTGAATCTTATGATTCCTGATAATCCTTATGGATTCTACTTGACTTTTTCTGTGCTAAACGATGTAACTTCATTCTGGAGATTTGAAAACCTTTGTGAAAATCTTAGATGCCTTGAGATAGTGCAATTTACATTTCTGAAGCATATCAGTGGGGTACACGTTGAATATCTTACAATTAATACCTTAACACACAAGAACGTGATACAAAGATGCTTATGGTTTCAAATCTTATAATATTGTCAACTTGAATTACTTGTTTATGTGCTTATTACGTATGAATAAATAGTAATCCATGACATGATCCCATATTCTTTTATGTTTATCTTGTATCGTTTTTGCTATAGTTTAGCCTGATATGATCCTCTGCTCGTGTCTTTGAACAAACATAGTGTGTTTGTATATACGTGTACATTTCTATCTAGAAAAGATCAAAAATATTTTAAGTTTGTGTATAGTTCTATTTTAATCAGAAAAGCCAAAAATATTTGTGTTTAACCTTCTTGAATTGACTTTGAATCCTCTTGATTGAATGCTTTTAGCTTGTTCGTTATGTGACTTGAAATCTTCATAAATTGAGTTGAAAGTTTGTGCACACAAGGGTCTCTGCGTACTTGATAAGTGTGCATGAGGTAAACCCTGCATACTTAACAAGTACGCAAGACTTAAGTCATGCGTACTTAGTAAGTACGCAGGAGTTAAGTTCTGCGCACTTAGCAAGTACGCAAGACTATTTTATGTTGGGTATATATACAGGTCTTAGAAAAAAATTTCAGAAGTTTATCTCATTCAAATCTTTTTCTACTGTTGAATTCCCTCTACACACTTTTACTCATAAAATTTCGTGTGTTCCTAACCGGTTTTTCGTCACGATTCTAGTTTCATCATTGTCTTAATATCATATGGTGAGAATCGTAGAGCATTTCATCCATTAAATCTCGACTTAAGAACCGATTTAGAACTTTGAATATTTAGGGTTGAATCTTGATTTTTGGATAAATTTTTGGTTGTTTTGGTAACACACTACAATTAAAACTTGCTTAGAATCAACAATCGATCCTTATTCAGTCCTTAATCGTCCTTAATAACTCTTGATTTTGACCTTTACCCCTCGATTGACCGCCGTTTAGTCTGGGTTGCCTTTTAGGTCAAACTTTGACAGGATAGCAGTTCATTGATGAAGATAGAGGTTCCATAGGTCTTTATCACTGATTTCGACCTTGTGGTGACCCTAATCCACATCAATGTTAATCATATGTTGAAATTTTGGATTTCTGGAAAATTTGACAAAGTGTAATTCTTGCGCACTTAACAAGTACGCAAGAAGTAATTCCTGCGTACTTGTTAAGTACGCAAAAACAAATCCCTGCGTACTTGGTATGTACGCAGGACCAACACTTGTGAAATTTTTCTAAGTCTGAAATTCAGTTCAATAAGTAACTGCTATACTTAGTCATGTGTATTCAATTCCAATGAATCTTTTTGTTCTTATTATGTTTTCTGTGTGTTTTTGCAGTGATGGCTCATGCCTTTACCAGTGAGTTCAACCTCCTAGCACATACAGAACCAGAATGGAAGGGTGCTGCACTACAATACCGAGAGATAGTTGACTTCTTGAACCGTTCAAGGATCAGCTATGCTATATCTGCAGACCCAATAGTGTCAAGACCGTACCTGGAGCAGTTCTGGGAGATAGCGGTACATGACTGCACGGTAACCCCTAATGTTATACGGGCTACTGTGGCGGGTCATGAAGTTTCTTTCTCTGAGGACTCCATTCGACGGGTCTTACAGTTCCGAGATCTTGCCACCGGCCCAACTGCCTATCATGAGTACTTTGTGGATGGTTGTTGGAGGCAGCGTATGGGATATGTTGGTGTTCGAGATTATTCTTCCTACAAGAAGATGTGGGTGCTCGATCAGTGGAGGTACTTTGCCCACGTGATGATCATGTGCATCTCTTCAAGAAAGGCAGAGAAGGATGCAATGGGACATGATCTTGCAGCAGCCATGGTTGGCTTATCTCTCAACAGGGGCTATAACTTCTCAAGATACATCTTCAAAGCCTTAAATGATCAGATAAATATGGCTGAGAGGTTTAGATTCCTGTTATAGCCAAGATTTGTGCAACTATTGATAAATGATGCGTTGCCAAATCTGTCTGCTACTGGGGAGAGATTGCAAGTTAAACGGGTGGACAAGAGAGTGTTTACCCAATTCCTAAAGCCAGGCAGTGTAGAACCTACCACTGAGCACAGCGCACTCTTTGGCTACCTGGTAAATAAAGCGTGTGGCACCAGATGACTGGAGATGGTTTAGTCATGATTCTGAGACGGAACTCAGTGAACATTCAAATGAGCAACAAGAAGAGGAGGACGTTGAAAGTGTGGATGAATCGTTTGAAGGAGGAGACAAAGAAGCAGTTAATGATGGTGCTGAAGGATCCGACTCCGAAGATACAGAGTCTAATTCATCTGATTCTGATGATGCACCATCACAGGCTCACCCGAGAAGATTGACAAAGGTGACCCTTCCTGATTCATCTTCTAAGAGAACACAACAATCAACAAGCAGTGAATACGAGCCAGATTCTGACTCTGACGCTGCTATTCAAAGACAAAGAAGAGAAAATATCAACAAACGAAGGGGGGATACGCTGCAACAAGCTATTCCTCGTGTGGTAGAGGTTAGTGTTCAAAAGCAAGTACAAGTATCGGCTGCGAGTACTGATTCAGCCTCTACCCCACCTTCACAACAGCTGTACCGGCGACAGCGGAGGAGGCCACAGGTAACACCTGATGTGGCGGTCACTTCTATAACAGAGGAGGTTCCAGTGATAGTGACCCTCCCTGTACCATCTATCCCTGTGGCGGTGACTACTCCTATTCTTACAGAGTCAGTCACCATCACACCTTCCATCACTTCTACAACCATCATCCCATCCACAATCCCTACCACCACCACTGAACCTATCAGTCAACCCTAAAACTATGGAGACTTTACTCAAGGGTTTGACTTTGATACGATCTTCTCATCCCCACTTCATAATGCTGAAGCGTCTACATCCAGGAATCCTAATCCAAATGATGCAAGGATAGATACCTTGGAAGCCCAAGTTGCTGAACTTCTGGAAACTGTTCGGAAATCAAGGGAGGAATCTGAGGCTCAACAGGCTCAAATAAATTCGTTGGTGGACGAGGTTACTATTTTGAGAAGCCAAAGGGCTGGGACTCAAGAGAGATTAGCTAATGTGATGGCCCAAAACAAACTACTGATCAAAACAAACATTATGATTCTGGGACACAGGTCGTCTCTAGAGCTTCGGTTTGACATGCAACGGAAAGAACATGAAATGATGGTCAAGTTAGTAACTGACCCGACCGAGAAGCTTGGTGTTCAGGGGGAGAAGGAGAAAGAGAAAGAAAAAGAGAAGGAGAAGACATCTAAACCTACCGGTGATGAGCCTTGTCATCTGGTTGATCTGACAAAAGACGATGACAAAGACAAGGATCCTGAAGTCGGTCCTAGTGGAAGTGAGTAACAAGCTTTGGCAATCGTGCCCATTTATGCTATTCCACTGGCTAAGGGGGAGTCGACTCATCAGGAAGGTGGTGATACTTTCGGTGGTGGTGATAAAAGAAAGTCAGTGGCTGATGTTCTGAGAGATCTATCTGAAGATGAAATCTTATTCTTAGAGCCTGACTATTCCAGAGAAGCACAAATCGAGGCTCTCGACAATCTTGAAGAAGGAGAGATCGACTATGGTGATGATTGGGATGAAGATGACGATGCAGTTATTGAAATTCCCAAGGGCGACGGGGAAGGCGAGTATGAGTTAGAAGATGGAGAGATCTTTGAAATTCCATCCTTTGAATCTCAGCTCGACACAGGTTCAGTCGAGACTGCTAGTAATGTTGAAGTATCGACTGAAGCCTCCCTGCCAACCCTACACCTGTGGATCCAGAGGCACAGAAAAACAAAGATATGCCTGCTAGTTCATCAAAGGATCCAGCTCCAGTCTAGCAAAAGACTTCTATCATAGACAAACACGGAGCAACAGGAATGATCTTAGCTGTAAGGTTCGAGTAAGATAAGCAGTTGTTCGCAATCAAGCGATCTGGGGGGTTCAATACTTGAAACCAACCAGCGAAGCTTTCAACTCCTTACCTAGATACGACCTCATGAACCTAGCAAACCGAGAGCTACTGGGTCATTCAAATCATGTAGTAGCGATGATTTTGTGGCATGTTCTACAACGTGAGGTAAGATCTGGGAAATTTGAGAAGTTTAAGCCTTGAGTGCCTAAGCGAGTCAAGGACAAGAAAGCTAGACATCATGTGACTAAGAAAAGCTTAAAGAAACTGGTATACAAGCCAGTGCTATGTGAAACCAAGATTCCCCTGAGCAAGTTATCTCAGGATATCCTCGGTAACATATGGTACTGGTACGTAGATCCTAAAATGGGTGAGGCAGTGGTGATTGGAAAGGTATGGTCAGATAGTGGATGCTTAGTGCCAAGGGAACTGATCAGAGTATTTGATGAAGTCTGCTTCATAAATTTCTCTGTGAAAGATTTGGAGGCACTAGCTGACAGGTACTGCATGCATACGGACGAATGGACAAAGTTCCTTGCTTCTAAATACGACAAGGTGATCAAGTTTTGCCTTGACTGCAGGAAGAAGATGGAAGCTAAAGATGCAGAGCTGTAAAGACCGAAGACGATCCAGAGTTGTTCTCAAGGGGGAGTTTGTTGAAGCGCTTTTGTGTGACAAACACTCTGGATAGAGTCTTAGTTTATTGTATTTCTTTGTATGTATTTGTCTTTGTTTGTAAGCGTCTGTATGTATTAGTTATCGAGTTGTATTTACTAATGCATGTTGATTGTTGCTTAATTCTCTAAGTGTTTTGCGCACTTAGTATGTGCGCAGGAATTAGTTCCTGGAAACTTAGCAAGTACGTAAGAATACTCTGCGTACTTGCTAAGTACGCATGAGCAATTTGCCCTGCGCACTTGCTAAGTGCATAGAGATCAGGTCTTCTATAAATATGATAGATTGACAGTAGATAAGTACGCAGACAATTGTGCACTCAGTATTTTCTCTCTGTAACCCTCAAGTGTTTATAACAAACGAAAGTTTAAAGTGACTCTCTTGTCAGTTTACTTTGTGTTGTTTGATTCTCCACCTAGTCACGGGTATTCCGCACCCGGTCCGAATTAGGAACACACTTGCATGTGACGATCCGTGACACCCGAGGGACCTAAAAACAGACGTGTTATTTCTCAAGTTTCTCCCGAACATTTAACACTTACGTGTTAAAGCTAAGGTTTTTAGCATTTTCATGCTAACTCAGAATTGTCTTAGCCCACGTTATTGGCTTAGCCCACGTTTCTGGCTTGGCTAAGGATTTCAAATATGTAACACTTATGTGTTAACTCAAAGACTTAGCATCAATATGTTGACTCAGGATCCTTGAACAAGTTAAAAACTAACGAGGATCCCGAAGTGTACTTACTAAGCCTACGACGTATTCAACAACTGAACACTGGGGACAACTAATAGTTGTTATACTCTAAACTTCGTGCTGATTCGGTATGTATATATATCCGACTTCGTACTCCATAAAGGTATGTGTTACTAATTTTCAATTACAACAAGATTTGAAAGCAGAATGGCTAAGTCATGATACGTTTGGTACTCTTATTTAACATGATTTATTAAAACCAAATTGTGTTTTCCTAAGTCTAAATTTGATAAAAACCTGAGAATTTATTATTAAGGATCCGATATCCTGAAAATATATTCGACCTATTTTTCTTAGTTTAATTACCTCAGGATCCTAATTTTGAAAAATATCATGGCAAATAGTTATAAACAATCTACTAACATTTATAGTGCAGGAAAGTGTCCCGGTTTCATCCAAAAAAAAGAAAAAAAAAGGAACCATCCACCCGGTCCACAAGTTGTCTATCCCATGACAGGGATCCCAAAAGCAGAAAAAGTAAAAATTGTTCATCAACCAAAGACATGAAAGTAAATTGTTTCAAGACAAGTTATCTAACAAGAGAACCACATAGTCAAGGGCTCGAGTCTAGGCATCGTTACCTTCATCTCCCTGGTTAGCCTGCCTCTCACCATCAGCAGCTCTAGTATCCTCAGCAGCCTTGCTGGTATCTGTTGCTTCACCTCCTAGCCAGGCCAGAGAAGAGCGCCATCCTCCAAGATCCCATGTTGCACGATCAAAACCTTCAGCAGCAGCTTGCTCGGCCATCTGGATCCTAGATTGAAGAATGGACATAGCCGCGGACTTCTTAGCATCATCCACAGTCTTCTAAAGTCTTAACTCATACTGGATTGTGCTCTCCTGCAGCTTATTCTTCTGACTCTGGATCTCATTCTCCAAGTATTTGCGTTTGGAGGCCAAGATTTTCTTCATGTCCTCAACCTTCTCTAGAGCCTCCTCAGCACTCTTCTCCGCTTCAGACAAGTTGGCATAAAGCTTCTCGAGACCCTAAAAAATTTAAACAGATTAATGATTCGGAATCCTAAAATAAGCATTGGCATGCCATAAGGATACTTACCAGATTCATCAAGCTCTGAAGCTTCTTGGTGGTCTCAACAGAGTTCATCCCCTCAAAAAACTCAAGATCCAGCACCTCCGTTGTCTTCCTCTTTTTGCTTCCTGAAGTTTTAGACCTGAGGACAGGGGCACGAAGCTTAGCACTTGCAGGCATGGGACCTTCTTTATTGACCACTACAGTCCCAGACAGAAAGCTGTCAAGATCAGACAAAGCGAACTGAGAGCTTGACTTGTGATCCCTACATAAGAATAAGGCAGTTCAGAATCATGGCATACATTTATAAAAGCACTGATTATTCCTTACCTGAAGACATCTCGGATTCAGAATACTGGGTTTCAAAGCTTGCTTGACTAATGGTGGAATCGAAACAGAAGGATTTCTCCCCCATAGGTATTTTTAATAAAGCTTCAATCCTTTTGTCTGTATCACTTTTTGCAGGAATCAACTCAGCAAACTTCGGAGCTACACAAGGAAAAACAGAAATCACCATCAACAGATGAAAAATAATATGAAAATGCAGAGATCCTAACTATCTCCTACCCTTTTTAACCCATTCAAGTGGCAAATTTTCCCACCGGGGATCGAATCTCTCCTTACAAAGAAGAACTTCCCATTCTAGTCAGAATCGTTTTGAGTGGCTTTCGAGATCAAATGAGTTTGCCCAGACTTTAGCTGAAGAACGAATCGAGAAGAACCATGGGTTCTCAAATTATAGACAGAGGCTAGCTCAGGGACGACAATGGTCAGAGAAATGAGAACGATTCAACTTTTCTAGAGTTGCTAAAATCCTCCAAACCATCGGCATGATTTGGGAATAGCAAAGATCAGTAATTTTGAAAAACTCGGTGATGAGTGGAGGAAAAGGATATGGCAGACCTAGAGTAAAAGGATAGCTATGGAAGTAGACCCATGTTTTAGAAATCAAATCCGCTTTTGTTCTGGAATCAAAAGGCCTAAAAATGGTTTTTTGAGAAAAAAATATTGTTTGATTTCAAAAGTTTCATATCCTGATCAGTGAAAGAACAGAGTTCAAGATCAGAATGGTCAAGGATTCTTTGATCAACGAAATCGTCTATCGTTTCGGCAACGATAGAAGCAGCCGACCTGGTCATTTTCTTACCCATGATCACGAAAGATTAGAAAGAAAGAAGAAATCAGAAATGAAGATTCTTACCTGCTTCGACCTTGAAGAAGGCGCGAATGGAGAAGAAGGGGTAATAATGATTTTATCTTGCAAAGAAACAACGGTTAAATCGCTTTGGAAGTCGGGAACGATCATATCGCTACCCTATCATCATTTACTTTTTGAATTTTAAAAAAATTTATAGATGTCGATGAGATGGACAGCTGTTAATTTTTGGGGACAATTTTTATGGGTCATTTTACAGCTAAGGATCCAGGATCTTCGACGTACTTCGGTATCCTGACAGGTTTCGGTATCCTTAATTTCTATATTATCTAACCGTTGTATCTTTCCTCTATCTTGACCAATACGCAGGTAAAACACGTGAAGTCAATTTAATCCCTGAAGAATCGGTCTAGAAGTTGAGATGAACGTGTAGAAGACGCGTGGATTAGCCTCCAACGGTCGTATTTGAAGACCTAGTCGATTCCGGGATTCTCGGATAGTTAGTTAGCATAATATCTGTATATAATCAACATCTTGGTCGATTAGAAAACACACAACGAAAACTCTTAGCAATAGAATACACTCGTAATCACTTCTGTAACACACATAGCTCGATCAATTACTGCTCAGCACTTGTAATTCTTTACCATTTATTCAAGAAACGAGGCAGGTGTCGATTGTCACCTCCCGAGGTTTTATGTCGGAGATCTTGAACGATCAAGGGCTTTCCTCGTAAACAACCGTGTCATTCTTTACGTTTTTATATTGATTTACATTGATTTTACAAGCACACTAACTCACAAATTAAGTTTGGTTACAAAATTAATCTTGTTAATTTTTACCCAAAACATATATAACCCTTTATAAATGGAATATTCATTGACATATTCAATTACATATTCTGTTTAGATATATATGGAGTATATATTATTAAATTTGAATATATATTATATATATTAATTTTGAATATATCCAATGACAAGGCCTGTCTTTTTCTCTACTATTATGTACAGTTGATTCATAATTTTGAATAAAGTTGAGGAAAAAACCATGACTACATCATTACTACAAGAATGACTATAAGGAAAAGGAATTCATGGAAAAAATGCAAACAAAGTTATCAATTATGCATTTGGAAAATACAATTTTGATCTTCAAAGCCAAAAAGACAATTATGCATTTGGAAAATACAATTCTGCAATCACAAAATGTGGTTCTTGGATTTATGTTTATATAAGTGAGAATAAACAAAAGATTTGGAGCATACAATTTTATAAGCTCATCTTGAGCAGTCTTTCTTTGTCATTTCTTTGAGCCATAATTTATGTACAAAATGAATAGTTGAACCGTTGAGAATGCTCATCTACAGATTCGTATTCATTGGATAGCAACCGAGAACATGAAGAAACATAGGAAATTTCTTCAAATAAGCAAGCCACTTTCAGTACTATTCTGCATTTTGGTTTGCTAATTTGACTTCTGATTTTGAAAATTCAAAAATGTTATCACAATGCTACCACTTTAAGAAAGATCAATTAACCTTTTTTTCTCATCATTCTGCTTATAGAAATTCAATTTGAATGAACAAGTTTTTTAATTGACTTACCTGTAGATGACTCAGAGCATATTGTGCACGTGGACCTTCCATTGAAGCTTCAAAGTCGACTTAAAAAAGGTACTCAAAGTACTTGCCACAGGTCATATTTTACCTTAATCTTTTAGCATATTTTTACACATGTTATGCAAAATATTTATGTAACATCTGAGAGCGAAAACAGCTAAGGCTTTGAATAGAACTTCAGGGCCTTCTTCTAGTGTGGGCATGCTCGAATATGACCAGTTTTATCTTTGTACTCAAATAAAACCTCTCCATTCCTTTTCTCGAACCTGAAATGGGGCGTGGGCATGCTGGAATATGACCAATTTTTTTAGATTGGCATGTTCTGACCCGGCACCCCACCTAACCCTACCCACCCATTTTGCGAGGCATACGTTGCAACTATTCCCTGTAAATTGTTCCTTGAAACAGCCCTATAACCACCAGTTTAATGTAATCTTTTTTTGCTCAAGTTTTCTTCAGTTTTGGTGCATTTTATTCCTAATTTTTATATTTTTTTTATGTAGGTTTTTGGTGCATTGTTCATCAGTTTAAATAGGGTTGTCAATATTATGTTGAACATCATCCAAAGTTTAAATAGCGTTGTTAATGTTATGTTGAACATCATCCAAGAACATATCTCCAATGCAAACTTGTCTACGGTTCTTGGCAAGGTACTTACATGTATGAAGTACTGTTTGTTCTTTTACGATTATGTATCTATGTATTAACATTTGTTTTCATTAATATGTTTTAGGTCCCTGGTATTGTTTCTTCGATCTCTAACAACTCTTTCAAAAGTCACCTTCAAGAAGTCATAATAATAATGCTAATTACTTTTATTTTCCCACTTTTCACATATGTATTGGATAATATTTAATTATTTGCATTTTGAATAGTGTTCTTATCGTTTGCATATTGAAAGGTCTTTATTTTTTTTTACAGATAACTACTAGTATCTTTGCTAAGAAAGAGTTAACAAGAGAATCATATTACTCGCATGAAGATTGTGAAAGAGGTTAATGAACGTAGTGAAGTTTTGAGTTTTTTTTCAAACGTTTGTTAGTTTTATGTTTTATATATGTTTGATATTTAGCCTTAGTTTGACACTTATTAGATATTTGTTTGTAAACATTTGGAAGACGATCAAACTTTTAATAGAAGTGATGGTATTATGATTTCTTCATTTTAGAGTTTTATTTTAACTTTATATTGTAATTAAATAATGATTTTAATTAATCAAAATTAATATGATAAACGTCTATAGTGACACTTAAATTGATATGATTTTTGTGGCAAAAATTATGTACCACTAAAATTAGTATGGATATTTAACTATAATTAGTTTTTACCGACACGTAATTTGTGCCACTAAAAACCCAAAGGTTTGTAATGGTAGCCAAGAAAGTGCCACTAAAAGGCTTTAGTGGCAGAGCTTCTAGTGGCATTTTTTTTATGTACCGCCCATTCTTAAATGGGTCTTTAGTGACACTTTTTTGGGTTTTTGTGGCACTTTTTGTATGCCACTAAATGACATTTTTTTGTTGTGTTCTAGCCAGTAAGGGGTGTAAAAAGTTGGAAGAAGGGCGAGTTTCTGCAACGATTCTTGTTTCCGGCCCATCCCCATCCTTGCTAGAAAACCGATTTGCATATATGCATGTCGGTTAACTTTTGAAGGTTGTTGGAAACTAGTCGCGGGCACCAGAGATGTTGGTGCAATGGTTGGGGAGAGGAAGACAACAGGGTGGGGATTGGTTAACTATATGTATATTTTTATATATACAAATTTATAAAAGATTGGTATTTATTTAGTTATATTTTTAAATTTATTAATGTTACAACTAATTACAAGAATGGTCCTTATGAGAACAAAAGGACCAAAATACTCTCATGTGAAAGGCACATGACCATACTTAATAAAAAAATTAACGTCTGTTAGTGTAAAGGACAGAAACTGTTATAAAATTTGAACATAAATGATCATTTCTGTTATTTATTTAGTTTTAGGACGTTATTTGAAATTTGGTAAATATCTAAAGAACGAAAAGTGTAATTTAGTTGTGTTAGTTGTTAGTTTAAGTTATATCAAGACGTGTTAAGTTATAACAAGTCATTTGTGTCAAATTTCCACATTTTATAGATAAATTACATTACTTTCGAAATCTTACAGATAAATTACATTACTTCCAAGATCTTACAGATATATTATATTATATTTCTGGATTAAACACATACTTACAGTTCCAAGTCATGATTTGTGTTAAGGGCACACCAACAAACACAAAATACATTTATCTTCATTTTCCAAGGTGATTTACCTTGCAACGGGAGACCGCAAACAAAGACGAGGATTCCTAGACCCCAATGGAGGGTTTTGTTTTAGAAGTCGAGGTACCACACAAAGAGATGAGGATTACAAGCACTTAAAAGTCGGTAAACGACAATGTTTTAAAAACCGGTTTTTAAACCGTACCGGGTTGGGCTCAGAAATGGTTCAACCGGTTATACCGGGCGGTTCAACCGGGTTGATTAGTTAACCCTATAATTCCATAAAAATACAACTTTAACTCAAAAAACAATTCAAAAGTACATAATTCCATAATAAAAAATAATCCATAAGTTAATACATAATAAAAAAAAATAATCCAAAATCACTCAAATTTCAACAAGGTTTTTTATATAAAAGTGTACAATTGCTTTATGCTATTGGAGTATTGAATGCATCAAGTTCACGATCGTGTAGAAGATGAAATTCACTATCATTCTCATTCTCATCATTATCAGGCCGCTAAAACTTAATTTTTTTTGTTACACCTAAAATTTTACTTTGACCTAAAACCGGTACAACGGTCTAACCCAGTATTACCGGCGGTTCAACTTACAAACCGTTCTTTCAATTTACCGAGTTTAAACTTACCGAACTAGTGACCGAGATCTGTTTCAAACGATATTACCGACCGGTTTAAACCGGTTTTTAAAACATTGGTAAACGGTCAACACTTACAAGCCCTTAAAAGTCTAAGTGAACCATCTTTTAAAATATGGGTCCATATTTTCTTGGCTATACTGACGGAAAATAGTCTTCAGTAATGATTCCTACCAAAAGACTGTGAAATCAGAAGATTCCCTCTCAGTTTACCGTTTTATACTTTGTCCCTGATCCATTTGTAACTTTATTATTTAAAAGAAAAAAAATTGTTGGAACTCGTCGGTGATCCATTGGTAATTTTTTACGGATGTGGTCTATCGGTGCCTGTCGATAGGTGATACTCATTTGTACGGTGGTGTGAGTTTATGTGCATACTAATTTTAAGTTATCTTTGAGTTGGGAACTATAATTTGGGACTTGGTCTAGTATTCGTAAAGTTTTTTGATGTCAATTCTATGTATGTTCATAGTCCTAGAAGCCTCATGACTGATTATAGTCCGACCATGCATCTACATGTACCGACCTTCATTGTCAATCTGTTTTTTTATTTTCTTTACTTGTTAGGTATTGGATATGATTTTTTTTGTTGATTTTAGTATTTAAACGGTGTAACCTAATTGTGTAGACTTTGACTTTGAACTATTGTTTTCCCTTGCTGGTTTCCTCCCAAAAATTTCCTAAGACATTTAAACAATCTATATTTTTTCCAAGAAAGATCCTTCTTCTAGATTTTGAAAATGTCAACCTGATGTATATGGTTACGTTCAGTATATGTCATTAATTGTTAATTAAAACTAGGCACGATAAACCGGGGAAAAAATTACCGATCTAAACAAAACGCATATGAAACGTAGATAAACAGAAGCACGATGCAATGATATATTCGTAAAACACGAAAGAGTCACCTCGGTTAAAAATCCGATTATACAAAGTTAAAACGAATTGCGATGTAATAAAATATAAATCAAAAGATTAAAATGTATATATGTGTGAATTTAAAAACTTGTTTGGGTTTTCAATTATTTTACCAAAATTGGTTTCCTAATCCTTCACCGAAAATCAGAAGCTTCCATCTTTTCTCTTACGTGACTTTACTTAGGCAAATAAGCATAAGTTTGTCCAAAATTTGGAATGCTTAGATCCTTATCGATAATTATAATGAACTACTATATAGAAAATATTTGATGAAAATGTTTGAGAATGAAACTATAGAAACTCTAAAGAGTTTTTGAAATAACTACTTAATATAGTACATCAAATTATATATTGATGGTGTAAACTGTAAATCATTTTAAGAACTAATTAAACTTGACGAATCCAAATGCACTTGACGAATCATTTTAAGAACACATTTACTCATTGGAGAATATAAATGTGTTCAAAGTTTAGAGAATATGTGCATAAGTATTCATCCATATTTACGATAGAATAGCCATTGTTCTAGAAAGTGACTAAGCAGTTATTGGCAGTTGATGGCGGGTAACAGGCGCCAATCAACTGTAGACCAACTAACCGTTGCAATACTAATTCTAATATCCGACTGTTTTAACTATAACACCTGAAAACCCGACACTTTAAGTTGAGCCAAAAATAAACGAAATATATAAAAGAGTTATAATTATGGGCTTAGTAATCATGGGCTTGGCCAACTAGGGTTCCCCTAAACCTGCATTAAAAACCTGAGCAGCCTCCATAAGCCTCATTTGCTCCATCTTCATTCCAAAACATAGAGAGAGAATGAGAGAGTTTCTAGAGAGAGAAAGCTCCAAAAAGTTCATAGTTTGGCTCAAGATCTGCTTCAAAACGTTTCTTCAGCGATTTGGATCAAGTTTAACAAAGCAACAGTAGTCTTTTGAGGTATTGATCACACCTAAATATATGAGTTTTTGGGGTAAAACTAGGGTTTTCACCTTAAATACTAGATTTTTACGTGTTAAAACACAAACAAAGCCCAAATCTGGCTTCATTGGAGTCAAAGCAACGATTTGGACATAAAAAGTTACAAACTTGGATTTAAACGGGCCTGATTGGATGACTTGTTCATCAGGCGACGCTAACCAGCGTCACCACCTTCATGTGGCGACACTAGTCGGGATAGCGACGGGGGAGTGGCGTATTCTCGAAGAATTTCAATGATTGGACACGTGTCATTCCTCTAGCGACACTAGGGAGTGACGCCTATGACCACGCGACACTCTGGTTGGCGATAATAGTGCCAGCGACACTAACAAACAACGTTTAAGTCCAGAACACAAGTTTTGGCGACACAGTCAAGCGACACTACGTGTTAAGTGACACTATGTTCAAGCGACAGTGCTTGTGGCGACATTAGCAGTATTTAACCTATTTCACGTATTTAATTCATACAGAATGCTTAGTACTTGTCTAGCCGAGCTTTACTAAGTACAAACAGTGTGCCAAAGATTAGGTGAGTTCTATGTGCCCCATATGTGTTACGTGCAAATGATTTCTAATGTTTTGGGGCTGAAGTGTATACTTGCATGATAAATGAATGAGACAACTGATAATGTGATTACATGTTGTTTAAATGTGAATGAAGAAACAGGAAATAATGAATGAATGCTTTTAATGAATGGAAAGGAATGCATGACTTAAATGTTTAATGAATGAAGACTTGCTTTACATTCATATATATCGCATGTGACAAATGTACAAATGTTGTGGAATGAATTACACACTACTTCGGTAGTACGGTACGATGAAAATGGCAACTACGATAGACGGACGACCATGCGACTACTTTAGTAGACAAATGGAAACGAATGACTTAGGGAAAACAGGTGAATTACAGACTACGATAGTAAGATGGTACGAATTACGGACTAGGATGGTAGGACGCTATGAATTACGGACGGCTACTTCAGTATACGGATGGTAGAATGAATTACGGACTACTTCGGTAGGACGGTACGAATTACGAACTACGACGGTAGGACGGTATGAATGACGGACTACGACGGTAGGACGAAACGTCTGTCTTTGTGACAAACGAATGATGGGTATCACCCATATATGTATGACCAATGAATGTTAAATGACTCAAAATGAAATGCTAATATATATATACATATATATATATACATATATATATATATATATATAATGAAACAATATTTATGCCTAATTGCTAAAAAACTATAACTCACTAGCGTTAGCTGACTTTTAGTATGTATTTCAGGTAGCAAGAGGAAGGATAGGGCAAAGGCGTGAAGGCTACCTGGCACAAGACTGACATCCAAAATTATGTTACGAGTTTATTTATGATTTGTTTGAATGTTAGACAATGTTTAAAATGTTATGCAACGAATTGATGTACGCTTCAGCTACATTTGAATGTTTTAATTAATTTATTATTTGATAACTATGTTTATGAGTAAATCCAACAAGTGAGGGCTCTCGGGAACGAGGCCTTACATTAACCTATGATACATGTAACAAATGTTTATAATACTTATTTACATATGTGTAATATTCTTGAAGACGTGATCATTCCAACAATCTCCCCTTTTACCTAGGCTTCCGTTTTTGATGTAGTCTTTCTTTATTTCTTGGCTGCAGGTCCGCAAAATTTTGGCCAGTCCCGGACTGCAGATGTCTTCCGTTTCTTGTAAGCTATGTCTTGAACAGCCATGTCGTTTTTCTTCTTTTCTATGTAACATCCGAAAATTTAAGTTGGGTTTCGGGTGCGAGACAAAAAGCCAAGAAGTAAATGAGCAAGGGCGGGCCGGGTATTGGGCCCAATCGTGCGGGCCTAGATTGAGGATGGAAGACTCAAGAACCCTAGCCACCATCCTTATTCTTTCATTTACATCATTACACCAAGTTTTAGAGAGAGAGAGAGACAAGAGTTCTAGAGAGACAAAGTGAAGGATTCAACATTTGAGCCTCCATTCTTCTCCAATCTTGTTCTTCATCATCCATTGAAGCTGAGAATCAAGAAAGCTAACGAATCCACGTAACAAACTCGTCCAGATCAGAGTTTTGTGTTGAAAAGTGGGTTTTTAGAGTTTTATGGGTTTTTAACATAAAAATCATTTTTTTACGTATTAAAAGGGGACTAGAACTTGGATCTAGCTTTATGGAAGCTAGATAAATGTTTCAGACTTAAAAATTTGGGGTTTTGGATTGATAACGCACCTGTTTGAACGAGCTGTTCATCAGGCGACCCTAGTCAGTGTCGCCACCTTCATGTGGCAACACTAACCGGGGTTATAGAAGGTGGGTATGGCGTGTTCCCCAAGATCTCTAATGATTGGGACACATGTCATTCCCCTAAGCGACATTCCTAGTTAGCGACAGTCTCAGAAATGGCATTAAGTCCTAAACACAGGTTCTTGCGACACTGACCTTGTGCCGGCGACACTACATAATTTGTTGATAGTTTTCACTCGTTGATTCACTACAGATTTCTAGCACTTCACCTAGCAGATACAGTTAGAAAGTTGTAATAGTATGAATACATGTGAGTTCTTATTGCCCTTTTTCTCTAACAATTTTGGACTGTTATGCATACTGATAGAAAGATAGTTTAAAAGTTAAAGTACATTTTATAAGAATTATATTTTTATAAAACTAAAGAGAAAGTGTTAAAGAGTATATTATTATCTTTGAAACAAGTTTTAAAGAAAGTAAAAAATTAAAGTAAAGAAGGTAAAGGAGCTGCACATCGAGAAATGGATTACAGATCTGTGATCACGAGTGAAAACTACAAGTTTTGAACGTAAAAATTTAGCATCTTGAACGTAATCAAATCTGGCCGCCATTAACATGCAAACTTAGGGTTTTGGGGAAGGTGCCATCCCCACAGGCAAACTTGCTTGGGGAGGATTAAGCGAACTTACTAACTTCGCTGGGTTGAACCAACAAACTTAAGTTAGCGAACCTGCTAAGTTCGCGGGGAACGGTAAAATTAGCAAATTCCTGTATGTTCGCTAGGATGGTAAGAGGCGAACTTAGCCTTAAGTTCGCCTAAATAAGTATGGTTAACCCGTTAGAGTCGGGATTAGGTCTGATATGTATTTAACTACTCAATCCAGATCGTACGTGACGTTGTTGGGCCTTTGTTTAGGACAACGAGACTAGCTTACAGGTGAGTTCTTGAAGCCCTTATTTAAATGTTTTAAATAAATGTTTTTGGCCTGGTGTGCATACGTAACGATGTGACTGTTTTATAAAACGATGTTTATGAATGATGTATATGACGTTTTATGAAACAATGTTTGTGAACAATGTTTTGGAAGGAAAGGTTATGAAAGAAGTGTTTATGAAATGTTTTTGCCAAAAAGAAGTTGACGAAGTGTTTACGAATGAATGAATGATTTTTAATAAAACATACGAATGCTTTAACTGAAGTTTTGAAGTAAAAGAAGTGAATGTTTATGAAAGTCACAAACGAACGAATCTGCCATGATTCCTACTAGAATCGAAGCTATAGGTATGAGATGTATGTTATGGGCCTTACCTTTATAGGGGCCTTTGTGGCTGGCCAACTGTTGTACAACTGGGGTGATGACGGTCACCAAGGGAATTACCGTGATCCTTGAAGTTGGTACGATTTTACCTTGCGGAGTAGTCGTGCTTGAAGTTTGATATTGTGCCTTACGGGGTGCAATGCTTGAAGTTTGGTACGTGTCATCCTTGTGATGCCGTGCTTGAAGTTTGGTGTTGAATGGCCTAAGTATCGGGCCCTAGGTTTCTCTGCCTACAGGTTATGTAGGTGTTGAAGGGCCTAGTGGTGGTAATCCTTAGGTTTCTCCACCGGTATACGTTTGGAATTGACGGTTACGAGAAGGCGCAGATTCGATATGTCCGTTGACTTATGGATTATGGTGTGTTATGTTTGTTATTGCATGTTTTACATAGGCTTTTATTAATGAAGTCGAATGTTATCTTTTTTGGCAAATATTTGAAGATAACGTTTTATGTTAAAACTAGAACTCACTAGCGTAGCTGACTTTTACTATGCACATTCAGGTTAAGGGCAGGTAATGATGATGGACGGTGATGCTGGACGGCTTGATGAGTTACCCGGATGATGTGAAGACTGACATCCCATTAAGATTTGTTTATGTTATGTTTATGTATTAGACAATGTTTACGCTTTCGCATGTTTGACAATGTTGATGTTACATTTGAAATGAAAGTTTTTTCGTTGCGTTGTTTGATATTCAAGTTTAAGAACTGTTTGTGAATGAGTAAATCCAACAAATGAGGCCTCCTGGGTTTGGAGCCTTACAAGTTGGTATCAGAGCAATAGTTTGAGAGATTTGGACACTCCTAGTGTCTGAACTTAAACTGTGAATGGGACCACAACATTAAAAGCGGATGCCAGTACGGGTAACTCGAGCCACAACATCAGGTATGAAGGTAGTATATATATGTACCCATATAGTATATTGATGTGTTGTTTTTAATATTAAAAAATATAATATATTTTTATGACGGTTTTACGAGATCAGGTTTTAAATTTATAAAATGATAATTACTTTAACGTAAAAACACACAATAGGCAAGTGTACCTATCGCAGCGTAATATAGTTTAAATAAGAACCAAGTATCGAACCAATGGACACGGTCGAGTTCCAATACTCAACTTTTGTTATCGTTTAGCCGGATTAATTAGTGAGTGAGTTTTGTGTGATTGTGAAGTAGAAAAGTAATGACAGAAAAGTAAATAACGGTAAAGTAAATAACAGAAAAGTAAAAACGTGCGTGATGTGTGTAACAAAAATGTAATGAACCGAATTCTAAATAGCAATAAAGTAAATATCTCATAAATGATCAGGTCACGACGATTATTGCTTCGGGCTTCGAATCAGCTTGGTACAAGATACTGTTAAGTTGACTAATCCAGTGATATAACTACTACAAACTTGTGTTTCGGGTCACCGCTAGAGCCTCGTCCTCACGACATTTGATTCACGAATTAAAATAGTAGTGCCTCCCGTTAGGGACAACAGTTACCCTCAACTCTTCGAATGGTCATCTACGGGTTGGTTTAAGACATCGAACGTAAATGCTTTGTATTAAAGTTAAATAGGTGATTATAGTTTGTTCACCGGCAGGCGGTGTAACAATGGGACCGAGTATAAAGACGTACCGTTCCCAACATGAGTTCACCATTTCTTGGTCAAATAATAAGTTAGTATAAAGATGTACGCCCTTACTAATGTTGACCAAGCCTCGGCATATCAATATCTGCTTGTATAAAGACGTACGAGCTTCAAAGGAAGTTTGATTAAAAAGGTTTTTCGATCTTACACTTTAAAATCAAGAACACTCACAAATATAAAGACGGATTTAGACAATAATAAAAGCCCACCAAATGGTGGTTTTAAGAACGAATAATTAAAGACATACCACTAGATTAATACATCAAATATTAACATGCACCAAACATCATCTTCACCATAGCAATACAAAGAGTTTAGCCAAAATGGCCATACTAATTAGCGTAACGCCGAGTTTCGTAGGATCCCCTATTGCGGACAAAGAGAAGGAGCATGTCTACTTTCTACTCTCTACTCTAGACTATAGAAACGGATTTTCTTTAGCTCTGGTTAGGTGTGTATGGTATGCTCCAATGAAGAACTCAAGCCACCTATTTATAGGCCTCAAAATAAGCAATGCACGGGTGTGCAAACACCTCGGGAATCAAACAGGGTACAATTAGCAGTGTACTAGAGCCTTGAGGAGCAAGTTAGGGTTTGCATGGCCGTGCATTGCCCTACTGCTCCCTAGTTTCATCTTTTTGCTGCTTGTTGACTTCTTGTTGTCCAATTTTGACTTCTTGGGGGTCAAATATCGAGAATGATCTTCCAAAAGGCTTGATTTCTTAATTTTTTTGACTGGTTTCATCTTTGTTTATCTCAGGACACCTAATAACCTTAAATTATGAAATATTAACGTTTTAAGTATCAATTGCAAGGTTATTAATCAACTAGTACCATAATATGGGAATTATTATGCATGCAAAACATGTATAATTTAGGACATATCATAATACCCCACACTTAAACTTTGTTTGTCCTCAAGCAAACTCATGCACGATCATACCCATAACTAAAAACTTTACAAATGGTAATGGAGTTCCAAGTAGTTGGAAACCCCGGAATAACTCTTGAGTTGCTTATTCTCTTTTTGTATTTTTCTATGTTGGAATCCATGACAAGCCTACTAGAACTTCAATTATGCATAATCTCTCACTCCTCACAATGTTCACTCAAATCTAGGGTTATATATGTATAGATAATGTTAGTTAAGTGGAACACTCAAGTTCGAATCGAATTATGCAATGGTCATAAGCTTGTATGTAAATCAAGTCTCTACCAACTAACCAGGTAGTATGCATGAATCAAGAGGACTTTAAAAGGGTTGTAATGTGGCTAAAAGAAAAATAAAGGGTGAAAATGAAATTTTTTTTGGACTTTTAGGTATTTAAAATGGTTTTGAAGGGCTTCAGCTATCGTGGAACACACAACTACGGCTTCCTGGCTTAAAATGGAAAATACTAGCAGGTCCCTCTACAGTACTCAAATCATGAGGGTATAACTAATCTGAGGGATCGTTTATGGTCAGATTGCCAAGACCAAGATCTCTTATCATTCTTAACTCTTTCCTCACTGCGTAGTACACATTACTGCCTTTCCGTATGGATCTTTCGGCATGTAGCCTAACAGCTCCTACTTTGATCAGATGTGTATACTCATGCTGGGGATGAGTTTCATTCTTGCTACACTTTCCATCGTGGCTCTAGTTGCCACACTTCACACATTTGTCGTATATTTTGGCTATTCTTTTGGCGACATTTTTAGATAGGCCGCAAAATGGTGGCAATTGTTCTTTCTTGCGCCACCGTTTCTTATATCACTTGTTGCTTTGAAATCTTTCTCTCGGAGTTCGGGCGGTAATTCAGGCTTTGCGAAATGAAGGCAGAAAAGAAAATTAAAATCAAAAGAATGCATATGCAGTTCTTTAAGGTCTAACCGGTAAAAGACTCACTTCTCTCTTTCTTTTTCTTTTCTTCTTTTTCTATTTTTTTCTTTTGTTTTTGTATCAAGAAAAATTCTTCAATAATTCTTTTTCCTCAATTTCCTTGAAATAATATTTCCTTAGATTCCTTGCAGTTATTGCGGCTGTTTCTTCCTAATACATCCACCTTCTTGTTCAATTCTTCTGAGTAAAACATATACTTTCCAAAATTGCCTCAATGGTAATGAATTTGAAATAACGACATAAGATAATTTTCCCATTTTGAAGACATTCAGCCAATAACCGGTGTTTACGAAAAGCTGGTTGGTTGATAAATGTGGGTAGTAGAAAAGAAAAGGCTAAGGCTCAGAGGGCTATCTAAGCGGATAATATTTTTGGGATTTTTGGGTTTAAGGATAATATATAAGGGTAATAAAGTCCTAGGTTCCTCAATCACTTTCATACTTTTACTAGTTCATGGTTTTGATATGTATAAGTCACACAAGTTCTAATTATGCATAGAATCCGATCGAATAAACACTCAATATACCAAACGAAAGAGCATGCGAAAAAGGATGATAATAATGCTCGTGAAAAGGCTCAGATTATTCTCACATGGAAACGGATGGGATAGGGTTTAGTGATTTGTTATGCATAATATCCATTTGTTTCTACTTGCCATGTATTCATTTTATTTAATTAAGTGCGAACTCAAAGAGGTTTAGATTTTAGGGTTTAAAATTTTTCGGGTGTTACAAAAGGTAGGTTTTTAGTAAGGTTTTAGTCAAATGGGTAGAAAATCACAAGTTTAGTTTTACTGCTTTGAGGTTACAAGTAATCCTGAATCTTTAATTCCTTACCCCACACTTAAAACTGTGCATTGCCCTCAATGTATAAATGCATATAATGGAATGCTATGCAGGAATTTAAATGCATAAAGTTTTAAGGGGAAAAAACCGGTACTCCCCCGGTCAATTCAGTGTATAACCTAAGGCCAAAACTTATTGTTGCTGTTAGGCTATGCCTATCAGCTGCTTGTCAACACTTTGCTTTAAAGACTTCATCTAATTTCTCATAAATTTGATGCGGTTTCCGACTCCTCAGGTTGTAGAGGTGGAGTGTAACTCCTCAAAGAAGTAGAGAGACTATCTGGTGATGTTATTTTACCTGACACATAAAGGAAAACATAAAAGCAGACACAGAAAATAAAAGGTAGTAGTTAAGCTACTAAGGTCCTAGTATCGAGAAGGCATACCTGGTGGCTGAAGTATGAGAAACTTAAATTTGAAAAACCAAACCTGAGGTCCACGCATTCTGCCGTATGCGCCAACTTCTCAATTTATTTGTGATCATCGTGTTGCCTCCCAGAAGCACCACGTTTATTTAAGGGTCGTTGGCCGGACCCGTACGTGCTTCATCAGTCTTTCTTCAGGTGGGGGCCATTGAATTCCCCCGTGTCTCATGTTCCTTCATTCAAGTCCTTCAGTTTTGGTAGCTTATCAAAGTATTCATCGATCCAGTTAGTCTTGTCAAAATTCTTGCCAAGATCCAGTTTCTTTCCTTTGTTGAATTCTTTGGCTTTCTTCAGCCGGTAGTCTAGATTAGTGTCGATGAATTGTGCAATTTCAAAGGGATCATTGGACAAGCACTCGTTTCCTCTGATGTTGTAGGTCACTGATTGTTTTTCGACACGAGGTGTCAAAATTCCTTCATTCATGTCAATGACGGCTCGGGCGGTATCTAAAAATGGGCGACCCAAAAGCAAAGGTACGGAATAGTCGGGTCCCATTTCTAAAACCATGAAGTCAGAAGGGAAGACAAACTTTTTGACTTTTACTAGTAAGTTCTCAATGACTCCTATAGGTGATTTAATCGATCCATCCACGAGTTCAATAGTTGCATTAACAGGCCGCAGATTTCTTATTTTGAGCCTCTGAAACGTGTTATATGGCATTACATTCACACTTGCTCCCTGTTAGAACCTACTAGTCCATAGAAATCAATTATAGACTGAAATAGCATCTCTAAGGTTTTCGGTCGAAAAACTAAGATTTCGATCGAAAAGTGTTTTCGACCGAAAACACTTTTCGTTTTGAAGGTTTCGATCGAAACTCTTTAATAGTATAAATATGTTGTCTTTTGTATTTTCAAGTAGAGATTTCACATTTTGTATTGTTTGATTTAGAAGTATCCTAGTGAAATCAAAGCTTGTAGTTGTTGATTCAAAGTGTAATTACCAAAGATAATCAATGGAAATCGTTAGTTTGATTGTGCACTTCATGATTGTGGCGTTTCTTATTCTAGTCCGTGTTTTGATTCGATTTTATTGGTGTTGATTGATTTCTGGATTGTTTCCGCCTTTCCATAAGCTGTTTGAAGATTAAAGATTTGAGTATCAAAGGATCAGAAGGGATCACAATTGGTATCAGAGCTGTTGGTTAAAGCTCTTGGTATTCAAGAAGTTTTTCATCAAAATTCGATCAAATCAGAGTGTTTTTATGTGCCATTGTTGTACTTTCAGAGTTAAAAGAGATGGAGATGAATTCTACACTTGGTTTGGAGGCTTGATTTTGGATTCGGATTGTTTCAAATAATTTTTGGTCAATTGAAGTGTTCTTGGGAAGAATTGCCCGAAAAGTCTGTTTTGAAGGAGTCAAAATCTACTTTTCGATCGAAAAGTTGTTTGGCCATCATTTTTCGATCGGCAAGTGTTCAAAATCTTCAGAAGTGTCCGATCTCCCGTGTTCGAAAGCTTTATTTTTTGTCCGAAAAGTCTTGTATGAAATAGTTTTTGACCAAAAAATCCCGAGTTGGAAGTTTTTAGTTTTTGACTAAGTATTCAAAGTACAAGTTTAAGATGGCTGGTAAGGTTTACGATACTGAAAGAGTTGTGGGAAAGTCGCCACCGATGATGAAGTCAATCTCAGAGTTCTCAAATGGGAAAATTATGATGAAAGCATATTTCAAGTTCACTGAGCATACTCTATGGGAGTCAATTTCAAAAAGTCCTCATATACCGAAACTGCGAATGCAGATGGGTTAGTTCCTATTGCAGATCCTGATTTGTATTCCGAGGAAGACAAGAAGCTGATTGGGAGAGACAACCGAGCTCTGGGATCAATCATCTTAGCTCTTCCGACTGAATTGTATCTAAATTTTGAGCAACATGAGACTGCTCAGGGATTGTGGAATGCATTATTTCTAAGGTTTGAAGGAAATGCAGCACTGCAAGAAAGCCGAACTGATATTCTGTTGAAGCAGTATAATATGTTTAGTTACAAAAAGAATGAAACCCTGAGTGAACAGGTCACAAGGTTTACTACTATGATTAACAGACTAAGGAAGATGGGTGTCAAGTTTGAGGAGTATGATTTAGGAAAGAAGCTGCTGGATTCATTATTAGACTGCTGGAGCATACCATGTATGTTGATCAAAAATACTACTCCAGATTTGAAGAACAAGTCACTTTATGATATTATCTGCTTGCTTGAGTCATATGAGCTGGATGCAAAGAAGCGAGAGTTGAATAATCCAGACAAGCCAAATGGTTCGGGTTCAACTAATGCAGCTCTGTTTTCTGGAACAAGTGATGGAAGCAGTGGCTCTAAGTCTGAAAAGTTACAACCAGTTGTTCTGGATGCTGAAGATCTAGTGCAGATTAATCCTGATGATTTGGAATATATGGATCTACAATGGCAAATGGCTATGATTGCAGTAAGGGCTAAGAAGTATCTTCAGAAGGTTGGAAAGAATAAGCTGAAGATCAGAAAGAAAGTCGGTTTTGACAAGGAAAAGCTGAGATGTTATAACTGTCAGCAACTTGGACACTTTGCTAGAGAGTGTCAAATGGAGAAAAAGAAGAAATATGATGGTAATAGAGTGAAGCTAATCGAATTGATCGATGAGGATGAAAAGTCAAAGAAAGCTCCAACAGCCTTGATGTCGAAACAACTCAGCAATTGTGAATGGGAGTTTGAGATTGGAGATGCTCAAGAAGATTTCGATGAAGCCTTGATGGCAGAAATTGTAGTATCTGAAAAGGAAGAACCAAGTGATTGTGCTTTGAAATCTGGTGATAAAGGCAAGCAGAAGCTTCTACCTCTGAGGAAAAGTCATCTGACAGTGAGGTAACTTCTAATGATGATTCATTCATATGCTCTTCTGACTGTATTGAGAAAATGCAGAATTATCATGCAGCAAACAAATTCTTGATTGCTGAAAATGATAAATTGAAAAGGGTAAATAAGGAATTAAAACATAATGAGGTCACCTATACCAGAAAAATCAATGCTTTGTTAAAAGATAACATGAACTTTAAAGAATACTTAAACAAAAAGGATGTGTTAATCAAAGATCTTACAAACAAACTTATTGCTACCCAATCTGATATTATCAAAGAAAGGGTTTTGATTTCTAAATGGGGTATGCAAAGAAAAATTTTAGAAAACTGTGTTGATACGCAAAGAATTTGTTTTATTAAAGATGGTGTTGGTTACAAAGCGGTACCTCATCCTGATCATTTCGAACCATTTCCTGAACCTCATGTTTCAAATGATTTACTTAGAGATGATAACTCTAATTTTCATGACTTATATGTTAGTGCAACAAATAACACAGGTCATGTAGATGAGAAGGTTTCAGTTGATTATGTGAGGATTTTTAATGAATTCAATAAAGTTTGTGTGAGAGAAACAATAAGGGATTGTAGACAATTTATGGTTGATACATGTGTTGCAAACAAGTTGGTTAAGTCACGTGCTAACAATGGTTTTGATGTAAACAGTTTTTCAGATTCTGATAGTTCATATGTTTATGCTTGTTCTACTAACTCTGTGTGTAATGTTTCTGATTTTATGTCTGAGGTTTCTTCTGATTCTACTTTCTTCGATAAAGTGGTGCATACAACGAGAGAGTATATTCCAATTCACAAAATGTCATGTCTAGCCAAAGATGTTGTGTTGGATGAATTTGGAAATCCATTAATACAAGATTATGATCTTTCTCATGAGAGGCCAAAGAAAAATGATTTCATAGTTCCTGAAAATCACATCCTAACAAGTGAAGGAGAGAATGTGAAGTCTGTACAAATTAAAATCAATACACCAACAGAGAGTCAAAAAGTTAGTGGAAGGTCAAATCAAATGAATGTCAAAGGCAAATCAAATGATGTCAAAGACCAGTTCATTGACGTCAAAGATAAGCCCGTTCAAAGTAAAGGGAAGTCAGTAATAAGTCAAAGTTCAATAGAGCGTGAGAAAGGAAAATCCATGTTTGAAGTAGGCGAATGTTCAAAGTCAAAGACAAAGACAAAGTCAAAGTTTAAAAGTCAATATTGTTTTACTTGTGGTCAAGTTGGACATTTTGCCAGAAATTGCAAACACAAGTCAAGTGAGTCAAAGGTCAAAGGGTACAATAAGAGAACAAAAAGCAATATCAACAAGTGGTTCAAGAAAGCATTTGTGAATGACAGTGTGGTTGGGTCCGGAGTGAATTATCATTACAGTCGCGATTACTTGCTTTCTAGAGATCATAGTGAACTTTATTCAAATGGTTGTCATGATTATGTGCTACCTAATTTTGTGGACAAGAAGGTCCAAAACAGTCCAATATATGTGAAAATATCAACCAAACCAAGCTATTTTGATAAAGAAAAATTCAATAAGAAATATGGGAAAATGTTGGTTTTTTTTGGAAAGTTAAAATTGAACAAACTTCACATATATCTGGAACAAAGAATGTTGAGAATTTGAAGGAACAAGTCGTTGTGACTAAGACTGTAAAAAGTTAAAGTCAACCCGGGTCAAGGATGATCTGGGTACCTGTTTCTCATTAAGTTGTCTTCAAATGTGCAGAGTCAAACCGGGAGGACTATTAATAATGCTTGGCATGTTGATATGCTTGGCATGTTGATAGCAGTTACTGAAGGCATATGACGAGACAAAGAGATATATTAAATGATTTTTGATCCTTTGTAGGTGGTTTTGTTGCTTTTGCTGGAGATAAAAAAGGTGGTAAAATAACTGATCAGGGAACAGTTTCAAATGACTTAATAACTCTTGAGAAAGTCAATTATGTATCACAGTTGGAGTTTAATCTGCTAAGTGTTTCGCAAGTATGCGATAAAGATATAACGGTCCATTTTACAGCAAAGGAGTGCCTATTCTTAAAGCCAGGATTGCTTATCCCTGAAGAAATGATATTGGTGAGAGCTCCAAGAAAGTTCAACATGTCACACCCCCAAATTCCACTAACGGAGTTTTACCGTTTTGGAAGGTGACAAACCAGGATCTCAGACATTAGTTACTTCAAACGACACTATATGGGACTTGAAATGTAATAACATAAAAGATCAATGTTCAGAGTGTATATGCAGAAGCGTTAAACGAAAGTAAATGCGCAAAACAACGCGCCCAAATCCAAATACAAACGAAACATAAAGATTGTTCAATAGATAATTATTTCAATTGAAGTCCAAGACACATGCATGACTTAATGTGATCCTGAGTGCCAGCCTGAGAAAACATGTACGAACACTAGGTTGGTGAGTTCACAGGTTTCAATCATTTCAAATAAAGCGTCTGCGGATTATGTACATTCAATATATATATCAATAGGTTGCATGCCTATATTCATGTTTTGCTAAAGCGCTCGTAACCGAAACTGACAGTGTATTTCTTTGTTTGCCTCCAGCCAGGTCTATCAACTCTGACTAATGTATTAAGGTCAATATAACACCCGTTCGACCTCCAATCGAGTTAGCGCGACTAACGCGGGTGGGGTTTGTCAAACCCAGTAGTACTACCAAAATTATCTCACTCATACCATATTAACGGTCCGATGTGTGTGAGGACTTTTCATGATAGTGTGTTACGCTTAGCCTCAACAGTGATATCATATGAATTACGATAACCCAAAAAGGGTTGTGACATGTTTACTCCCCCAAATAAAAACAGTAAAAGGGGCCATGAAACTCACCTGAATTGAGTAGAGGACTGGATCACACAAGAAATAAGTTGGAACCACGAGTGTAAGTCTCAGACGACTTACGTATGCCCTAAAATTATAAACACATAAATTAGGGACAAGCTGGGATTTGTGACGACGACACGGAAGATTGAACGCCTTAACGCATTCTAAGGGTTTAAGAGTAGACAAACGTGCATACGGGAAAATAGATTTCTTAATATAATAATTAAGATCAAAGCGCTACGTGTCGAGCGTTAATAACGAATAATATTAAATAAATAAATTCGTACGTTTGAGTCGTTTACAAAATTTAGAAAAATAATATAATTTAATATATTATTTTTAGGTTCGTAGGATTAAACAAATAATCATTTGTGTGGAAAAATAATAAAAATATTATTTTTAATCGAATGTATAAACGTGGGTAAATAATATTACAATCATATTATTAATTAGTTTAAAACGTCACACGAGATAATTAAACGAGTCGAAATAATATAAATTATATATTATTTTATAACATGAGTCACAAGTTGAAAATAATATAAACATATTATTTTATACGAAGTTATGGTTTGAAAATAATATAAATATATTATTTTTAAAAGTGGGAAATAATAATAAAAATAGGTTATAAAACCAAACCCGAGCCTACGGGTGGTTTCCGGGGTTGAAACAATTTAATATGATATTATAATGATAATGGAAAAGGTTTTATATAAAAATAATGCTTAAAAAGTGGCTAGAAAAATAAAATCAGTTGGTGGGGTTCGAACCCGGGTCTCACCCAATCCAAAACAACACTTTAACCAAGGAGCCGGATCAAATGCGTTTTAATCCTCAACACCCCTGTGTTCTTCCCCTTTACTCAAGTCCGATCGAACTCCCCCCTGAATCCACTAAATTCGATTTCGATTGAACTAAAAGACATAGGGGTTTTGATGATCGAGGATTTTCGAACCTGTGGGTGAGTTTAATCATAAAATCGACAAGTTTAAGGTCGTTAATTATGGGAATTAAGAACCGTAACCCTAGGTATGAACACCAGATCGATTTGACAAAATTCGATATTAAGAGTTGTTAGAATCATAGGGTTTTCACTAAATAGAACCTTTCGAATCTGATGGTGTTGTTTAATTTGATTGAAATTAGGTCTAGAGCCAAAAGCCCCAAAACGTTTTAATGATGAACCCTAGTTTACGGATTATGATCAAATCGATGTTATACATTTAAATTAACATAGGGCTTTTATTAAACAGGAGATTGCGAGTCTGGTGATACAAGTTAATTGGATTTAAAACAGGTTTAGAGTAGGATTCGATCAAACGAGAAATGTTAAGAACCCTAGATTCGGATCTTGTTAAATCCAATAATGTAAGCCCTGGAATTGATAGGGCTTTTGATTTATGAATTGAGACGAAACTAAGACTGTAACAATTACCAGAATGGATGATGGATTGATAGCGTCTGACTAAAACGAGTGCTGTCGACAACGTGGTTGATCTCCGACGATTACGGCTGTGTCTCCGTCCAAATCAGCGTGCGCAGAAGCTTCATAGAGTTGCGTCAATGGTGTGCAGAGACTCAATTCGTGAATTGGTATACGAAAACGATGAATTTGATGGTATTTGGCAATGAAGTCGATGGTTACGAGGATAATAGCCATAACTGGGATTAATTCGCGTATAATGGAGATGTTAATGCTCAATGATAGTCGATTAATGACGTGAATGTGCAAAACGGTTACAAAATCAAACAGAAATCGATTACGAGGTTTGGATTTTTAATCAGTGTTACGATTTTGACTTTTGGAAGTCAACATGAACAAAAACCCACTTGATTTTGACTTTTAGGAGTCAACATATTGAATTTCTGTTAAATGCACAATCGGTCCCTGCAGTTTAAGATTAATTCTTGATAGAAATAGTCCCTTGGGTTTAAGATTTGGTTAATTGGGTTAAGACTTAACTGGATTTGCTAACGGGGTTAATCCTAAAATTCCGGATTGTCACATCATCCCATAGTTGAAAGAATTTTCGTCCCGAAAATTAAACAAAATTAAAAAATTTTCCGGATGTCACATCATCCACTAGTTGAAAAAATTTTCGTCCCGAAAATTAGAATAGTATCTTTAGAGTTTGAAGTGGATTGCTTGAACAGATGCGGATACTTGCGTATCATCTGATCCTCGCGCTCCCACGTGAATTTCGGTCCGCGTTTTGAGTTCCAACGAACTCTGACAATAGGGATTTTACTACATTTCAGCGTTTTGATTTCCCTATCCATGATTTCCACCGGTTCTTCAATGAACCGCAGTTGTTCATCGATGTGTAGTTCCTCAAGAGGAATCGCGAGTGTTTCATCTGCTAGACATTTCTTCAAGTTCGAGACATGAAAGACATCATGTACACCAATAAGTCCTTCCGGTAGGTCCAATTGATAAGCTACTGGGCCAATTCTCTTTACTATCTAGAACGATCCAACATAACGAGCATTCAGTTTGCCTCGCTTCTAAAAGCGAATTACACCTTTCCAAGGTGATACATTGAGTAGAACCATATCACATACTTCGAACTCTAATAGTTTACGACGCTTATCGGCGTAGCACTTTTGATGATCACGAGCTGCCACCATACGGTTTCGGATTTGAACGATCTTTTCAGATGTTTCGAACACAAGTTCAGGACCTGTAAGTTGGCAATCCCCAACTTCAGCCCAACAGATAGGAGATCGGCATTTACGTCCATACAACACCTCGAATGGTGCCGCCTTGATGCTAGTGTGATAACTGTTGTTGTAGGAGTACTCCACTAAAGGTAAGTGAGACTCCCAGGTATTACCGAAATCGATCACACAAGCTCGTAGCATGACCTCTAAGGTTTGGATGGTACGTTCCGTTTGACCATCGGTTTGCGGATGATATGTTGTACTCATGTCTAGACGTGTCCCTAGGGCTTTTTGCAATGATTGCCAAAACCGAGAGGTGAATCGAGCATCTCGATCCGAAATGATTGAAATTGGCTTTTTGAGAAAGTCAATTATGTATCACAGTTGGAGTTTAATCTGCTAAGTGTTTTGCAAGTATGCGATAAAGATATACCGGTCCATTTTACAGCAAAGGAGTGCCTATTCTTAAAGCCAGGACTGGTTATCCCTGAAGAAATGATATTGATGAGAGCTCCAAGAAAGTTCAACATGTCACACCCCCAAATTCCACTAACGGAGTTTTACCATTTTGGAAGGTGACAAACCAGGATCTCAGACATCAGTTACTTCAAACGACACTATGTGGGACTTGAAATGTAATAGCATAAAAGATCAAGGTTCAGAGTGTATATGCGGAAGCGTTAAACAAAAGTAAATGCGCAAAACAACGCGCTCAAATCGAAACATAAAGATTGTTCAGTAGATAATTATTTCAATTGAAGTCCAAGACACATGCATGACTTAACGTGATCCTAAGTGCCAACCTGAGAAAACATGTAAGAAAATGAGTCAACACTAGGTTGGTGAGTTCACAGGTTTCAATCATTTCAAATAAAGCTTTTGCGGATTATGTGCATTCAATATATATATCAATAGGTTGCATGCCTATATTCATGTTTTGCTAAAGCGCTCGCAACCGAAACTGACAGTGTGTTTGTTTGTTTGCCTCCAGCCAGGTCTATCAACTCTGACTAATATGTTAAGGTCAATATAACACCAGTTCGACCTCCAATCGAGTTAGCGCGACTAACGCGGGTGGGGTTTGTCAAACCCAGTAGTATTACCAAAATTACCTAGCTCATACCATATTAACGGTCCGATGTGTGTGAGGACTTTTCATGATAGTGTGTTATGCTTAGCCTCAACAGTGATATCATATGAATTACAATAACCCAAAAAGGGTTGTGACATGTTTTCTCCCCCAAATAAAACAGTAAAAGGGGCCGTGAAACTCACCTGGATTGAGTAGAGGACTGGATCACACAAGAGATAAGTTGGAACCACGAGTGTAAGTCTCAGACGACTTACGTATGCCCTAAAATTATAAACACATAAATCAGGGACAAACTGGGATTTGTGACGACGACACAGAAGATTGAACGCCTTAACGCATTCTAGGGGTTTAAGAGTAGACAAACGTGCCTACGGGAAAATAGATTTCTTAATATAATAATTAAGATCAAAGCGCTACGTGTCAAACGTTAATAACGAATAATATTAAATAAATAAATTCGTACGTTTGAGTCGTTTACAAAATTTAGGAAAATAATATAATTTAATATATTATTTTTAGGTTCGTAGGATTAAACAAACAATCATTTGTGTGGAAAATAATAAATATATTATTTTTAATCGAATGTATAAACGTGAGTAAATAATATTACAATCATATTATTAATTAGTTTAAAACGTTACACGAGATAATTAAACGAGTCGAAATAATATAAATTATATATTATTTTATAACCTGAGTCACGGGTTGAAAATAATATAAATATATTATTTTATACGAAGTTATTGTTTGAAAACAATATAAATATATTATTTTTAAAAGTGGGAAATAAAAATAAAAATAGGTTATAAAACCAAACCCGAGCCTACGGGTGGTTTCCGGGGTTGAAACAATTTAATATGATATTATAATGATAATGGAAAAGGTTTTATATAAAAATAATGCTTAAAAAGTGTCTAGAAAAATAAAAACAGTTGGTGGGGTTCGAACCCGGGTCTCACCCACACCAACACAACACTTTAACCACTCCACCCGCTAGGGCAATTGCAACAAGGAGCCGGATCAAATGCGTTTTAATCCTCAACACCCCTGTGTTCTTCCCCTTTACTCAAGTCTGATTGAACTCCCCCTGAATCCACTGAATTCTATTTCGATTGAACCAAAAGATATAGGGGTTTTGATGATCGAGGAGTTTCGAACCTATGGGTGAGTTTAATCGTAAAACCGACAAGTTTAAGGTCGTTAATTATGTGAATTAAGAACCGTAACCCTAGGTATGAACACCAGATCGATTTGACAAAATTCGATATTAAGAGTTGTTAGAATCATAGGGTTTTCACTAAATAGAACCTTTCGAATCTGATGGTGTTGTTTAATTTGATTGAAATTAGGTCTAGAGCCAAAAGCCCCAAAACGTTTTAATGATGAACCCTAGTTTACGGATTATGATCAAATCGATGTTATACATTTAAATTAACATAGGGCTTTTATTAAACAGGAGATTGCGAGTCTGGTGATACAAGTTAATTGGATTTAAAACAGGTTTAGAGTAGGATTCGATCAAACGAGAAATGTTAAGAACCCTAGATTCGGATCTTTTTAAATCTGATAATGTAAGCCCTGGAATTGATAGGGCTTTTGATTTATGAATTGAGACGAAACTAAGACTGTAAACAATTAACAGAATGGATGATGGATTGATAGCGTCCGACTAAAATGAGTGCCGTCAGCAACGGGGTTGATCTCCGGCGATTACGGCTTTGTCTCCGACCAAATCAGCGTGTGTAGAAGCTTCAGAGAGTTGCGTCAATCGTGTGCAGAGACTCAATTCATGAATTGGTATATGAAAATGGTGAATTTGATGGTATTTGGCAATGAAGACGACGATTACAGGGTTAATAGTCATAACTGGGATTAATTCGCGTATAATGGAGATGTTAATGCTCAATGATAGTCGATTAATGACGTGAATGTGCAAAACGGTTACAAAGAGGTTTGGATTTTTAATCAATGTTTCGATTTTGACTTTTGGAAGTCAACAAGAACAAAAACCCACTTGATTTTGACTTTCAGGAGTCAACAGATTGAATTTCTGTTAAATGCACAATTGGTCCCTGCAGTTTAAGATTAATTCTTGACAGAAATAGTCCCTGGGGTTTAAGATTTCGTTAACTGGGTTAAGACTTAACTGGATTTGCTAACGGGGTTAATCCTAAATGTCCGGATTGTCACACAACACTTACGTGGTGGATATGAACGACAATTCTACACCAGTGAGCGTTTCTTGTTTGTTGTCAAAGGCCACTGGCTCAGAGTCTTATCTGTGGCATCGTCGAATGGGACACGTGAATTTGAAAAATATGAACAACTTGGTTCATAAAGACTTAGTGCGTGGATGACCCAGAAAGGAATTCATTATTCAAGAAAGTTTCATGTCATGTGCAAAGGGAAAACAACACAAGAAGTCTCATCCAAAGAAGACTGTGATAATAAGGCAGTGCTAGGCATCGTGAAAAATCCAATTCAGCACTCGAAAACAAAGCATATCGCTATCAGGTTACGTTTTATTCGCGATTGTTTTGATAATGGTTTAATTAAGGTGGTCCACGTTGATACCTTAGAGCAAAACGCCGACATTTTTACAAAATCTTTTTCAACAGATCGGTTTAACTCTCTGGTAGAAATGTTGGGGATGATATCTTTTTAAGTAAATGTTTTATTAAAAATAAATAAATAATAAATAATAATAATAATAATAAGTACTGTTCGTGTGTTGAGTGAAAGACCATTAAATGTTCCTCAAAAAGATTTTTCTTTTAGTATTAAAATTGTGTTGAATTGTGTGTTTATTCTAAAGGTGCTTTTTATGTGTTTGTTTAGATTCAATTAATTACACTACAATTTTAGGGGGGGGGGGGATAAAAGAAAATAAAAGAAATTATCATCTGTGAAGTGTGTGTTTTATATGTGTTCATAAGAGAAAACGAGATGTTGAAATTCATATTGTGTTGTAAAATGAACTATGTGTGACTAATTGACATGCTAATAGTAAATGATAGTATATTTGTGTACTGAGCTTACATATGAATTGGATATGATGGTGACACCGGTTACAATTATTGATATGTTGGTAGGCTCTGCATATATAAATAAGACGATATTTGTGTGATTAAATAAATTGCAATCTTTGTGTTTTACCCACATCGAATATCGGTACTTTCATCATTCGAATGCAAAGTGAATCTAGTCATACCATGAGACCAGGATCTTGATGAGTTCTTAGCACAATTTGTTTGCTCTATTGACTATATACGTCAAATATATGATTTAGAGTTAAACACCTTCATACAGCTGATGGTTCTGGTGAAAATCTCGGATGGAAATGAGGAAGCCAGTCTGTTTCGCCCTTTGAATCATTCATGATTTCAATTGAAATATCCAATATCTTATGGATATCCGCATACCCGAATCATTCATGATTCTTCACATCTCATATGAATCAATATGATTCTGTACTATCTCAGAAACCAAGACAATGAATCAAAAAGATTCTGAATCAATATGATTCCAATCAAATCCACTTGGATTATTTTTCCTGTGCTAAGAACGCTACCTTCATGCTGGAGATTGGATCATGATCTGGTGAAAGTTTGTTTTAATTCTAAGTTCATTCCATCTCGATTGTGGGGTACACACTGTATTGATTAATATAACCTTAAATGTCACACAGTATTTGCTGAAACGTGATGCATGAGTTTATGTGGATAATAATACTGACAATCAATGTTGAACTGTTTAGATCCTGATTTGATATGCAGTGTGATTAAGACAGTTTGCATTTATGATCCTATGTCATTTCAGTTCACCAAAAGTCTGTAAAGAAAATAAACTAAAGGTTACAGTGATATCAAGTGTTTGTGAAAATGTCTGTGAATAAAATAGTTGTTATGATCTGGATTTTATGTTTAAAGTTTTTTTTGTTGTTTTGTGTGTGTGAAAAATAAAGTTCTGGAACAGGTCTTAATGATGTCAACATGGACAAGAAAAACAAAAACAAAATTATTGTTGTTCAACGTTTTTAAAGTTTAAAGTTCAACGTTTTTAAATCTCTGACCGAATAAGATTGTCCGAAAAGTGTTTTCGATGGAAATCTCTAAACCGAAAGTTTTCGGTCGAAATCTCAAATTCTATATATTCTGGAATTTTTGATCAAAAACCTTTTCCCACCTTGTTTCTCTCTGTCGTAATCGTTGATTTTACAAGTTCAAAGATTCTGAGCGAAAAATCATTGTTTGTGACGTCATCGTGATTCTTATAGCTTTTCGATCATACAGGTACGTTTTCATAACTTGTAGAGTTGCATAGGGTAGATCCAAAGCCTTAGATTAATTTTGAATTTTTGAATCGCCCGAAAAGTTTGATGAATTGCCCGAAAAATCATCTGTTTTCGGATGGAAATGAAATCATATGATCTGTCCGAAATGAGTTTTTGATCGAAAAAGATAATGTTCGGGAGTTTTCAGTCGAAATGTTCACAGAGTTTGATATGATTTTTCGATCTAAATGTTTGTTTCTTATCAAAAGGGTTTTCGATCGAAAAGTTTTTGTGGTTTGGTATACAAGTTTTTGGTCAAAAATTTAAACAAAGTTTTCGATCGAAAAGGGGAATGTTAAGGGGTTTTCGACCGAGATGTCAGGAGTTGTGACCATTTCAGAAAAATTTTCATAAGTATCTAACTTTCATCTGACTGTATCTTTCAGGTATGAATCGTTTAAAGTTCAAGCCAAGACACAATATATGTGCTTGTTTGACCACAACTACAAAGAAATCAAGAGGTTATAAAGAGATTGTTTGTTTTCTAATTAACTCAAGGATTCACACAGCAATATCAACTCAAGTTAGAGTTTTTAAAAATCAAGTCAGAGAATTTTAGGATAATGTGGAATACAAACATGTGAACAAGGAAATTTTGATTGAAAGCACGGTTGGAGGAAAAACTATAAAGATCATTGATAAAGTAATCAGAGAAGTTCTTAACTTCAGGGATTCACCAGAATTTCCATTCAAGATTAGTCACACTGCATTTTCTGGAATAATCATGTATATGGGATATGAAGGGAACTTTATTAGAAGACAGGTCATAAAGACAATGTTCGAAAAACAATGAAGATATCTTGTACATGTATTGATTCATGGCATGAGTCCAAGAACAACAGAGTTTGATCAAATATTGGTATGTTTGGCTACTCACAGAAGATTTATCTTTTCAAGAATGATCTTTGAAGCGATGATTATTAATTTTTTGTGACCAAGGCAGAATTATAAGTTTTTGATGTACCCAAGATTCATTCAAATGTTTATCAACACGTTGCTGCCAGATCTACCTAATGATGGGATTGAACTTCCACTTGAGCCAATGCAAGAAGTTATTTTCAGTAGTATGAACAACATAAGAAAGACAAGCAGATTTAGTGGAACAGTAACACATTTGTTTCCAAATATGTTGGGGGAAAGTCCTGATCCAGAATTCAACATAGATGATGAGGTAGATGATTTGATGGCAAGTGACATTGAAGATGGTGTTGATAGTGATAGTGATGGTGATGATCAGGGTAATGATGGTGGTGATGGCAATGTTGTAACAAAAGTACAACCAGAAGTACAAGTGCAAGAAGCAGAAAAGCAGACTGATACTAATGTTGGTGATTATGAAGCTACTGATGTGAATGTTAGAGATAATATAACTTCAGAATGTAATGTTGAAATTACTGAACCAGTTTTGAGCCATACTGAAGAGTTTGTAGCTGAAAATGATGAGGTGTTAAGTATAAATACTGAAGTGATTGAAGTATCTGATGTTCAAGCAACTGCAACAACACCTTCAAAGAAGAGAAAAGAGCCTGAAATGACTAAAATCGTACCTTCTAGACTTCCTCCGTCTAAGGGTATCGTGTTTACTGATCCAGAGTTGAAGAAGAAAAAGACAACAATACAACAAAGCATGACAAAGGCAAGGGCAAGGCTAAGGAAATTCCTTAAAAGCACAAGTCTAAAAGGTCAAAAGATTATGGTCTTGTAGATGAAGAGTTTCTTAATTATGCTACAAGAGAAATCGCAGATGTGGTGAGTCAGTTGAAGACTCATATTTCAAGAAGCTGCTAATTCAAGAGAAATCAGGGAGTTGAGGATTGAAAGTAATAGGCAGCAAGGTATTATTACTCAACAACATCAACAAATTGATCAACTTCAGAGGATGGTGCAAGATTTGATAGCATATGTTGGTGCTCCAACAAATGAACATAACGTAAATCAAGAAGTAAACGTTGAAAATCAAGAGAGTCTAGCTGCTACTGAACCTATTCCTTCTCCAGTATTTTATGCTGATATGTATGACGAAAATACCATACTAGATATTGATATGTTGCTGAATATTGAAGGTGAAGGAATGGAGGTGACTGATGAGAACGATAAAGAGAATGGGAAAGAAGAAGAAGATGATGAAGAGTTGGTGATAACAAGTGAAAAGAAAGATGATGATACATCTTCTGATGATGATAGTGACAGTGGTGGAGCTGGAAGTGTTGGTGGTATTGAAAAGACAGCTGAAGAGACTAAGAAAGAATCTGAGTCCAACACAGAATATAAAAACTATGAATATGAACAGAAACAGACTTACGTAGAAGAAGATGGGTCAGTGATTGGAAAGATGGAGAACTTGGTAGATGAAGACCAGTCTTTTCAAGTACCTGATGAAGTGGAAGAGTCATATGTTCATCATAAAACCACTGCTGTTGATAAGAGTACATGGTGGAAAGTAACAAAAAAGCCGACTCTCGTTGAACGAATTACTCAGAAGATAAGAAATCCAAAGCAAGCTTTAACTAGAGAGATTTTAGGTTGGATGTATGATGATGAGAAGAAGATGTATGTTATAAAGAGAGGTGAAGGGACTATACAGTACTTTGATCGAAGCTCCAAGTTACAGACTTTACCGTACTGGGATATTCTGAAGCTGAGTCATATGAAGTTGATCAATCCATCCAATAATCCTTTTGCTAGAAACTTTGAAGAATTTCTAAAGAAAGAATGTACGAAAGGCAAATTTGAAAGCTTCAAATCACAAGTGCCTGAATGTAAGAAGTTAAAGAAGAAAGATAAAGATGGAAGAAGAATATTCAGGTATATTGTCAAGCCAGCTGATACAGTTTCTACTGTTTACGTTCCTGCAAGAAAGGAAGTATTTATCAAGAGCTTCAAAAGATGGGAGTATGAAAGTAGAACTCATGAAGTTGTGATCACACAACATAACTCACCAGAGGTCAGAGTCTTTGATCCGGTGGATTTGTTCAGTTTCTCTGATGAAGATCTGAAGACTCTGTACCACAATCCGATTCAATGTGATATTAGCTTGAAGATAAAGGCTGAAGCGAAGTTGTATATGAGAGTTGTAGCTTGATGTTTATCCAGACGGTATGAAGCAAATGTATTCAAGAAAAGACTTGCAGAACTGGTTTCCAAGAAAGTGAAAGCCGAAGCCAAAGCCAAGCCTAATAAAGACAACAAGTGAAGAATTGATGTTCTGTGTACTAGGGGGAGATTGTTAGAACCTAGAAATAAATTATAGACTGAAATAGCATCTCTAAGGTTTTCGATTGAAAAACTAAGATTTCGATCGAAAAGTGTTTTCGACCGAAAACACTTTTCGATCAGAAGTTTTCGATCGAAATTCTTTAATAGTATAAATATGTTGTCTTTTGTATTTTCAAGTAGAGATTTCACATTTTGTATTGTCTGATTTAGAAGTATCCTAGTGAAATCAGAGCTTGTAGTTGTTGATTCAATGTGTAATTACCAAATATAATCAATGGAAATCGTTAGTTTGATTGTGCACTTCATGATTTTGGCGTTTCTCATTCTAGTCCATGTTTTGATTCGATTTTATTGGTGTTGATTGATTTCTGGATTGTTTTCGCCTTTCCAGAAGCTGTTTGAAGATTGGAGACTTGAGTATCAAAGGATCAGAAGGGATCACACTCCCAGATCAACGAGTTCGAAAGTTATCGGCGGTGGTCTGATAGAACATGGTAAAGAGAACTTTCCAGGATCTGAAAGTTTCTTCAGAAGACATCTTTCGATAAGAGCGACACAATGATTGGTCCTTTTCACTGCCTCTTCCATGTTTCTCTTGTTTGTAAGGAAATCTTTCAAGAAACGTCCATACTTAGGCATTTGTTGTATGATATCCAACAAAGGAAGATTGAGATGGATTTGACTTAGCAGTTCAATGAATTTCTCATATTGTTCATCAGTCTTCTGATTTACTAACCTTCCTGGGTAGGGTATGTGAGAATGGAACATTCTTTTTGTTGGAACTTTTGGAGGAGTATTCACTTGAGCAGGAGGTGGGATTACATTTGATTGCGATCCTTGAGTAGTTGTTTCTGCGATGTGCGGACGAAGTGGTACCCCGGTGAATATTTCTCTCCTTGGTGATTGAACTTCTTCTTCTGGCATGGGTGGTTCTGGATAAACCTTGCTATTTCTAAGAGTGATAGCACTTACATTTGCTATTGGATTGGTTTCAGTATTACTCGGGAGGCATCCTGGTTGTCTTTCGGATAGGAGTTTTGCAATTTGGCCTAATTGCGTCTCAATGGACTGAAGAGTTGCTTTCTGTGTCCTAAACTCATCTTCGTGAAGACTGAACTTTTCCTCGTATTGTTTGTGACAAGCATCTACTAAGAGGGCTTAATTTTCAGTTGTAGATATCAACTTAGTTACCGCGTCCTCCAAGCTCAACCCATTACTTGGCTTGTTAGTTTCTTGAAATTGTTGACGAGGTTGATAGTTTTGAGTTTGTCTTTGTTGAAACTGATGCTGCTGTCCGAAACCGGATTGTCCTTGGTTGTTGTTATCTTTCCAGCTGAAATTTGGATAATTCCTCAATCCAAGATTATAAGTATTGCTGTAGGGGTTATTCTGCGGGCGGTTTGTTCCGATAAAGTCAACTTGCTCAGTATTGGTAGTGATGCTTTTTACTTCTTCAGTAGTCTCAGTGATCGCTTTTCCCTTGCTAAGCTGGTTGATTCGAGTGGTGAGGGCATCTACTTGAGCAGAAAGTGATTTGACAGTATCGATAAAGTGAACACCTTGCCTAGCTCCCCTAATACTTCTTGGATTGTACCATTGATGGTTGTTCATGGCTATTTCCTCAATTAGGTTGTAAGCTTCTTGTGGCCTCTTGTTTCCAAAAATACCACTTGCAGTAGCGTCGAGTGTCAGACGAGCTTGATTGTGCAACCCATTGTAGAATGATGATACTTGTAACCAACCCTCTAACCCATGATGAGGACATTTTCTCAACATATCCTTAAAATGTTCCCATACCTCATATAGTGATTCACCATCTTCTAGGGTGAAAGTGGTGATATCATTTTTCAGTTTTGTAGTTTTTGCTGGTGGGAAGTATTTTGACAGGAATTTCTAAGCTAGATCATCCCATGTAGTGATCGACCTGGTAGGAAGAGAGTTTAGCCATGCCTTAGCTCGTTCCCTTAAGGAGAAGGGAAACATTCAGAGGCGAATTGCGTCATTCGAAACACCGTTCAGTTTGAAAGTGTCAGAAATTTCGCGGAAATTTGTAATGTGGGCATGTGGATCTTCATCGGGTAATCCATGGAAAGTGCATGATGACTGGATCATGTGGATAACATGAGATTTGATCTCAAAATTGTTTGCGTCAACCGTTGGCCTTGTGATACTAGACCCAAAGCGTCTAGTGACGGTCTTGCGAAAACGGAAATAGTGTGGTTTTCTACGGCCATTCTTCTCGTACGGTTTTGTCGTATTCGAAGGTGAAAGAATCTTTCGAGCTCTGCTAAAGGCTGATATAAACCAGTAGTGGAGCTATTGATCAAACACTGCCTGCAACAAAATGTACGAGAGAAACAGATGAAAATGATAAGGCTAATCCGTTAACTTGAATTTTTCTTGAAATCGCTAGGTCCACGGCAACGGCGCCAAAAACCTGATGTGTCATTTTTAATATATAAAAATATAAAATATTTTTATGATGGTTTTACGAGATCAGGTTTTAAATTTATAAAATGATAATTACTTTAACTTAAAAACACACACAATAGGCAAGTGTACCTATCACTGCGTAATATAGTTTATGTAAGAACCAAGTATCAAACCAATGGACACGGTCGAGTTCCAATACTCAACTTTTATTATCGTTTAGCTGGATTAATTAGTGAGTGAGTTTTGTGTGTTTGTGAAGCAGAAAATAAATAACAGAAAAGTAAATAACGGTAAAGTAAATAACAGAAAAGTAAAAACGTGTGTGATGTGTGTAACATAAATGTAATGAACAGAATACTAAATAGTAAGAAAGTAAATATCACATAAATGATTAGGTCACGAAGAGTATTGCTTCGGGCTTTGAATTAGCTTGGTACGTGATAATGTTAAGTTGAGAAATCTAGTGATATGACTACTACAAACTTGTGACCCGGGTTACCGCTAGAGCCTCGTCCTCACGACATTTGATTCACGAATTAAAATCTTTAAATTAAAGTAGTAGTGCCTCCCGTTAGGGACAACAGTTACCCTCAACCCTTCGAATGGTCATCTCCGGGTTGGTTTAAGACATCGAGCGTAAATGCTTTATATTAAAGTTAAATAGGTGATTATACTTTGTTCACCGGGAGGAGGTGTAACAATGGGACCGAGTATAAAGACGTACCGTTCCCAATATGAGTTCACCAATTCTTGGTCACATAATAAGTTCGCATAAAGACGTACGACCTTACTAATTTTGACCAAGACTTGGCTTATCAATCTCTGCTTGTAACTTGCTGCTGTCGTATTCGCATTTAAAATCTAGAGGCACTACCTTTACAGGGTGAAGTTTACCATTTACTCTGACCACAAAATTTTGAAGTAGTTATTTGAGCAAAAGGAACTGAAAATGAGGCAGAGGCGATGGTTGGAACTTTTGAAGGACTACGATTATGAAATCATATACCATCCTGGAAATGCGAACGTGGTGGCCGATGCTCTAAGCCGAACGGATGTGCCTGCTCCTATTAGAGTGAAAGCTTGCTAGCTGGTGGTAACACCGGATGTGATGAGGGAAATTGAAAAGGCTCGAGATGATGCACTTAAAGAAGAGAACATAAAGAAAGAGAGAATGGTTGGCCAACGGGACAAGTTGGAATATAACACCCTTGGTGTTAGGACACGTTTTGGACGGGTATGGATACCTATGGGTGGCGAGCTTAGAACCAAAATCTTGGATGAGGCTCATAAGTCTCAGTACTCTATCCATCCCGGTACCAACAAAATGTACCAATATATGAAGAAGGAATACTTATGGCCTGGAATGAAATATGAGATGACGAAATACGTAAGCAAGTGCTTGACTTGCTCACAAGTAAAGGCCGAACATCAGAAACCGTATGGAAAGATTCAACCTCTTAATATACCGGAGTGAAAGTGGGAACACATTACAATGGAGTTCATAACCAAGGTACCTCGCACAGCTAAGGGTCATGATGCCATTTGGGTAATTGTGGACCATTTAACGAATAGTGCTCATTTCTTACCTATTCGTGATACGTTCTCGTCGGAAAGGTTAGCGGAATTATTTATTAATGAGGTAGTAGCATGACATAGGATGCCTTTGACGATTGTATCTAACCAGGACACACGATTTACATCGAGGTTCTGGAAAAGATTTCAAGAGGCGATAGGCACGAGACTTAATATCATCACGGCATACCACCCGCAGACGGATGGTCAGTCCGAAAGGACCATTCAGACGTTAGAGGATATGTTCCGTGCTTGTATTATTGATTTTGGCGGTAGTTCAGAAAATCACTTACCATTAGCCGAGTTCTCCTACAACAACAATCATCACTCGATGATAGGCATGCCGCCTTACGAGATGTTGTACGAGAGGAAATGAAGGACCCCGGTTTGTTGGGGTGAGATTGGACAGAAGGAATTAGGAAGTCGTGAAGTCGTAAGAGAAATGTCTGAAAGGTTTGATCAGATCAAAGCACGAATGAAGGCTGCCCAAGATCGTCAGAAATCCTACGCGGATAAACGATGAAGGCCTATTGAGTTTGATGTTGGGGACACAGTAATGTTGAAGCTTTCACCCTGGAAGGGGATCATACGATTCAGAAAGAGAGGAAAGTTAATTCTGCGGTTTGTCAGACCATTCAGAATAATGGCACGGGTTGGTGAAGCCGCTTATCGGTTGGAATTGCGTGAAGAATTAAGTGGGATTCATCCGATGTTCCATGTATCACACTTACGAAAGTGTTTGGCGGAGGAAACGTCTCACGAACCACTTACCGACATCAAGGTTGACAACAGCCTTAACTACATCGAAGAACCCGTGGCCATCTTAGACCGAAAGGAGAAACGTTTACGTAATAAAGTGATTCAAATGGTTAAAGTCTAATAGAAACACCGAAAGGGGTCGGAAGCTACATCGGAAACGGAGACGGAAATGAGGGAGTCGTACCCTCAACTATTTGACCTATGATAGGTTTCAGGTACGAAACCTATTGTAAGGGGGGTAGACTTATAACATCCTAAAAATAAAACGACAATTGTAATAACGGGATAAACGTAAGAAGAACGGAATAAACGAACGAGACGTAATGGGCTGGCCCGGGAAGGGCCCGATGAACTTAAGGCTGGCGAACATAGGGGAGCTTCCCCCTATAAATAGCCATGATGCCTGTAACATCTATGATTTTCAGACCATAATTTTTCATCATTCATTTTATTATGACATTTTATTTTAATCCCGCATTTATTCAATACAATGTGTCACCCTAATTATTATTACAAGGTGAATCAATTTAGACTTTCGATCTTACATATATTTTATCTTCTAACATAAGTATACACATTTATGTATACTTTGTTTCAATAAATAAATCAAACATAAAACTTTTGAGTTTTAATCAAGTATGCATATCTTTTATTTTTTAAAAAATAAATAAAGTAACTAGAATAAAATATATAATGTTTAAGAATTTATAAATTTAAAAAAAAGAAACTATTTCTAAAATACTAAAGTATCATTTAAATGAGCCTTGAACACTAAACACGAACCCCCACCCGTACAATTAAACCATTGGACTAGACTTGAACCCATATGAACCCATTTTTACCTCAAATTATCAACTTTGACTCCCAAAGTCAAACTGGCCCAAAATCAACAAAATCCAACTGTGAAATCGATCTAAACTCGGTTTTTAACATGAAATATATCATATTTAGATCAGAATGTAATAAAATTTAGAGGTTTTTAACATGAAATATCAATTATTACCAATATAGTTGTTTAAAACTCTCATTTTTAATTATTTAAAAATGTATTTTAAATAATTAATCAAAATAAGTAATTTCCTAGTTCATATATATATGGACAAGACATATTATAAAATATGCATTCTTGTAAATTATTTATTTATATATATATTGAGTAAAAACCTTTTTTCTAATATATATATATATACATGACATCCTTTATTAAAATTTTTATTTTTACAATACACCTAGGGTTTTCTTAATCCATATTAGTATGTTTTTGACACTTTGTCATAAATAAATAATGGATGGAATTATTAAATATTTTATATAAATCACATTACTTTAGCAATAATTATCATTTTAATTAAATAAATAAAAAAGAGTCTTATTTATTTAATCTTAAACCCTAAAGACATATAATATAACATTTTGAACACCCAAAGTTTACACCAAACTTTTGATAACTTATATTTTTCCTACATAAAATAGTACACACTTACACCCAACAAGACCCGATGAACATTAGACCCATCCTTAGACCTTGTGCATATTACTAATCTAAGATCACGCTTCACACTAGGGTAACTTGTGATTTGTTAATCACTTGTGCTTCATACTTGCTCGGGCTATTCACACAACATATACAAGTGAGTTTACATAGCCCCTCTTTTACATTTTTACATATTTTGGGGTGAAACATGATCTATTCTTTAAAGCTTTTTACATAAACTTAAATACAATTCAATAATATGATATTATGTGTTACGTGCTTTATGCTTGAATGCTATGAGTTAAGACTACATATACATGACTTTAGTACAATCATTAACTACGTACAAGCCAACGGTTAACATTGATGGATCTATTGTGTCTAACAAACCCACCCGGTTAGGGTGTTTGTTACCGACTTTACATAAGGGTAACCTGCTTGTTATGCCTCAGTCCAAGGTTTGATTGTACACACTTAGTTTAACTATAGATTCTCCATAAATGCCTTATACACATGTATCGTATGAATTGTATAAAACATCTTAAACTTGTTATGTGTCAAAACCTATGTATGCTCACCAACTTTTTAGTTGACCTTATTTTCATCATGTTTCAGGTACCAATGCTTGAGAATAAGTACACGTTGCTTCACTTAGGACCGAGGACCTAGAATGAAATTTAAAGAAACTATTTATGTATTTTCAATTCTTGTATTGTGGAATTTGATGTTTTAATGAAATTGGTTGTTTGAATATTTCAACTTTAGTAAACCTTGAGCTTTTGAACAGTCTACATGTCCCGCCCCGACGTATTTCCCGTCGGTTGGGGTGTGACAATGCCCATCTTTCTCCCATTTGCAAACCTAGAGAGAGAAATCGTAGAGAGAGAAAGTGTTGGATTTACCCGTGAAGCAAGTATCCCATTCCTCTACTACTCGTGAGCAATACCTCCGAATCAGAAGCTCGATTCAGGTAACGGATCGACCTAAATCTGAGTTTTTGTTTAAACTGGGTTTTTCGGGTATTTTCGTAAAAAGGATGGGCTTTTATGAACCAAACGAGAAATGGATTACAGATCTGTGATCACGAGTGAAAACTACAAGTTTTGAATGTAAAATGTTAGCATCTTGAACGTACTCAGATCTGGCTGCCATTAACATGCAAACTTAGGGTTTTGGGGAAGGTGACAGACCCGCAGGTGAACTTGGGGAGGATTAAGCGAACTTACTAACTTCGCTGGGCTAAACCAGTGAACTTAAGTTAGCGAACTTGCTAAGTTCGCTGGAAGGGTAAAATTGGCGAACTTGACCTAAGTTCGCCTGTATGTTTGCAAGGATGGTAAGAGGCGAACTTAGCCTTAAGTTCGCCTAAATCAGTATGGTTAACCCGTTAGAGTCAGGATTAGGTCTGATATGTTTTTAACTACTCAAGCCATATCGTACGTGATGTTCTTGGGCCTTTGTTTAGAACAACGTGACTAGCTTACAGGTGAGTTTTAGAAGCCCTTATTTAAATGTTGTAAATATATTTTTTTAAAACAACGAGACTAGTACATGCTCTAGCATAGACGGTAGACAGTTTGTGCCTTAAAGTAGCGACTCTAAACTTGGATGCAAATGTTACTTCTGACAGGAAATGTTCAGAACCCGAGTAGTAAAGTAAAATAGTAATTGCATACTTGTCTCTGTAATTAGTAATTTACATTACTCGAGGTGTTCTAAATTATTACCTATCATGATAACGCGAATATTCCTTTATCGCAGTTAGCTACAAATGGCTAGAGGAAAGAGAGTTGGTCGTACTGGTCGTCGTACAAGTCGTCGAGGCCGACCACCAGGTAACCGAGCATGAGTAGAGGAAAGCGAACACTCCCGTAACAAGATTGAATCGGTGCATGTGGAGCTTAATGATAGTGGGGACCATGTGTCGGTTCACGATGATGTGTATAAGGACGGATTAGATCTGGAACCTATTGTGAAAGAGGCTATACCGGCAGAGGTCTCTTCAATCTTGAAAGGCGTCTTACAGAAAGCACTGGAAGAGGCCCTTAAAGATTTTGGCATAGAAAAGAAAGAGGAAAGTAGCAAGAGGACTGAAGTCACTCATAGTGACGATTCTGACTATGAGGTGGCAACCCGAGGATGCAACTACAAATCTTTTCAGGGGTGTGACCCGCCGAAGTTTGATGGAAGGAAATATGATGTTGCCACATTCGAGTGGATAGAGAGGATGAACGGCATGATCAACATTAGTGAATGCCGTGATGATTAGGCGATCAAGTTTGACGCTCACTCATTCACTAATGAGGCGCTGAGCTGGTGGAGTTCTATTCAGCAGACCAAGTCCTCCACTTATATTAAGAGGATAAAGTTGGATGACATGAAAAAGCTGATAATCAGAAAGTTCTGCCCACAGAATATGATTGACAGGGTTGAGAGAGAGTTTCTAGGGCTTTGTGCTGGTAGTATGACTCACAGCCAATTCACCTCAAAATACAATGAGCTGGCTCAGTTTGTTTCACATATGGTGGACACTAGGGAAAAGAGGATTAAGTATTACATCAAGGGATTGCCACAGAGGGTTCGTGTACATGTGAAAGCCAATGCCCCTACAAGCTTTGAATCCGTGGTGGCACTTACTGGCATAGTGTATGATGACTTTGACTCCGCGGACCCACTGCCTATTGAAAAGAAAGTGACAAGTGCCGTTAAGCGGCCGACAAAAGAGTGGGCGGGCCCGGAGGCGAAGAAACTGAGAATAAAGGATGGTAATGAATGTGCTAAGTGTGTAAGGAAGAACTCTGGGGAGTGCCGTGTGGGTTTGAACATTTGCTACCGGTGCGGGAAGATTGGGCATTATTCGCGTGAATGCCCCAGTGCTTCGACATGCTATAACAGTGGGACTTCGAGGCACATGGTGAAAGATTGTCGTCGACCCAAACCTGCTGGCACTGAGAAAGGAAAGGAGGCCGAGAAGCCAAAGGCAAGGAACCGAGCGTGTGCACTGACACATGAGGAAGCTAGAGGAGACCCCAATGTGGTGTCAGGTACGTTCATCCTTTACCACACTTTTGTCTCAGTATTGTTTGATTCTGGTGCCACTAGGAGTTTCATATCGCCATTTATGTGTAAAAGAATGAAATGCAAAGTTACTAGAGTAGAGCGAGCCTTTAATGTAGAGACTGCTATGGGTAAAACCACGAGAGTGATAGAACTAGTAGACAATTGCATGATAAAGAAAAATGGCCATATATCCCCAATTAGGTTGTATGTTATGAACTTGAGAGGGTTTGATATAGTCTTGGGTATGGATTGGTTAGCTGCTAACGAAGCCACGATATCATGTAGGCGAAAGATAGTTAAGCTCCAGACGGTGGCTAGATTTTGATTTAGGGGGATCGCGGCGGCTTGTTAGCGAACGTCATATCGATGATAAAGGCTGAGAAGTATATGGGGCGCGGATGTGAGGCCTACCTGGCTTATGTGAAAGACAATGATATAGTAGTGAAGGAGTTGAAAGACGTACCCATGGTGTGTAAATTTGGTAAAATATAAACATTCCTGTCATTTTTTAAACTTTCCATCCAAGTAGTAAAGGATTCTGAATTCCACTACTTGAAGGAGTGGAATTGGGTGAAATTAATTCCAGTTCCCATTTCTTCTCAAACCCAACCAAACACGCTAAGGAATAGAATCTCAATTTTAATTCCATCTAATTCCACTCAATTCCATCTAACCAAACAACCCCTTAAAGATTTTAATATTAAAATGTTCAAATCCAATAACACCACGTCTTATATACATGAACCTAATCATATACAAGAGTAGACTGAAATTTTCGAAATCTTGAAGACGGCTCTTTCACTAGTAGAAAAACGATATTTAGTCGCGGTGATTTTGCTTTTTGAACGCGGTTTTACACCGCGTCAAAAGTTAGTGACGCAAAAAATAGCTTTATTTTTAGAATCGGTTTTATAAACCCCGTCAAATGTTATAAAAACCGCTTCGAAACCGCTTCAAATCTTGAATTTAAACTAATCAAAATTTAACTTGCCAAATTATCTTTACACGCCATTTCAAAACTGCGTCAAATGAATATTTAACATTAAAAAAATAAATTAGCAATTTACAGCGTCAAATCCATAATTTAACTAATCAAAATTTAACCTGGTAAATCTATTAGAATCGTAGAATTTTAACAATCCAAAGCTGTAAAAAATCACAAAATTAACTAAAATGCATTAAATTCGGAATTTTAAAATATAAACTAGTCAAAATATAGTTTTCTACTATAATCTATTAAAAAATTATACTAAAATCTATTAAGCCAAACAAAATTTAACCTGTTAAATCTATTAAAAACGTCGTTTCAAGAAATACGTAACTTTTTAAAAAGATGCGGCATCATGTTTTTGAGTAAGTTGTCGATATCTGTTTTTGTAGCATCTGACGTGTCTTGCCACTTCTAAAAAAAGAAATAAATAGAAAAAATTAAAACTTAAAAAAATCAAACAATTAAGAAATATAAAACTTACAAGACCGGGAAATTATTTTTGATAAATAAAGACATAATCAAACATATATTTTATCACCATGTAGCTGCATTCCCAAACGGATGTTTGTTGTTTACACTACAATAAATTAACAATTAATTATTTAAAATTTAAGAAAATCAAACGACTAAGAAATAAAAAACATACCAAAACTATTGTCCGTGTGAAATTTACTTCACTAAGAACTGACTCGATTATTTACGAAAAAAGATAATCAGATTTATTATTTTTGTCCTTTATCATTAAAGAATCTAAAATATGCACTTGCTTATTTTGGGGGCAATAATGAATAGGGACCAATGACCGACACAAAAAAGAAAGTTATAGAATAATTAAGTAAAATCATAGTAATAAAATAAAGGAAAATTAATTAAATTAGACTAATAAGCAAAGAATATATAATACTTAGCTAAATATGGTGTAAGGAAGTATTCTTTATCTGCATGCTAGCTATATAAACAGTAGATGTGTTCTTCAACTTCTGCGCGATGAGAACAGCACCAATCACCTGTGATTGTGTTCGTAATTAAGAAGGCGCATGGGTTGATCTTTTACTCGACTCCTCATAAAAGTACCTTAAATCAAGAGAAAAAATATGATAAACTTAATAAATTCACTTATATCTAAAAAAAAGTTATAGTACCAAATAAAAACAATTTACGATGTAAACAGAACATGATGGAGATATTAAGTCATTCGTTGACAAATAACTGTAACAACGCTTCAGGTTCAATAAAGCTACCAAACTCGGTAGGAAACATTTAAGCAGCTATATAATAGTACATTTTGTAATCGACGGACCATGTTTTGATGCCATTCAGGTCTTGTTTTGATTTTTTTTTTCAAAGTCATGTCTACTTTTTGGGCCTGTATTTCCAAAGCTATAGAATAGTGCATTTAAATAGTCCAATTTCTTGGCCCCCACGTTTTGAGGCAATATAAAACCATACATACATGTAGGTATGTATGTATGCTACCCATTTGTGAATGAACTTCACAGGCCAAAATTGAAATTGGAGAAAAAATATAGATGTTAAAAGTTTAAATGTCTTGGAAATTTCTAGGGGGAACAAATAAACAATGGTTGAAAGTCAAAGTCTATTCGAGTTATGCTGGTTTTCAAGGTTATTAATTTCAAACCTAATACCATTTTATAATAATTTTGTTGACACATTCTAGATACTAAAATCAATCTTGATGTTGACATTTGTGACCCTTCTTTCGGCGTTCGATCGGGAGATGATATGTTGACGTTTCGAGGACCATGAAATTAAGTTATCTCTGAGGAAAACACAATAACCTGAATTGGATCGCCGCGAGTTTGGACATCTAAACCAGTAAACTTTGGGATAGGCAGTGAGAGTATGGTTATGTTAGCAGAAAAGCCGTAAAAAGTAGTCAATGGTGCCCTATACGTATTTGAGAATCCGTTTAAAAAATGAGTGTCTGGATCACGTGGGGCATCCATAAATAGGCAAACCTGTTGGAGTGCATAAGAGTTCTCCATCAATGAAAGTTATTTTTAAGGACGTATAGCAGTCCGACGGAGCAGATCCCGAGTGTACTGAGCCTAAGATAAAAAAACTATTTTTGTCTCGGGTTGCAGTAATACCCAAGAATTGATGTAGTGTACCAAGTTCAGTCATAGCGAATTCACATGACAATGTGTCAATAATACCTCGCAAGAGAGAGGTGCCTCACGCAGTTAGGATGATGTCATCCATGAATAGTAAGAGATAAGCCACATGTGTACCTCGTTGAAGAACAGACAAAGAATAGCACAAACATTGCTCCGGAATCCGTGTTTAGTGATATACGAGGAGTAATGATTATACCATGCTTGTGGTGCTTATTTAGGCCATATATTGATCTTCATATGCGGCACAAGTGTGTCAGTGCACATGGATCAACAAAACATGTAGTTTAATGAATGTAAACAGTTTATTTAAGGTCTTAGTGGAGGAAAGCATTCTTGACGTCTAATTGGTGGATGGGCCAAGAATGGGAGACCGCGTGAGTAAGGATGGTACTAATGGTAGCCGGTTTAACTGTCGTAACTAAAAGTCTCATCACAGTCAATTCTCATAGTCTAAGATTTACCATTAACAACCAATCTCACTTTATAACGTTCTAGCGTCAAGACTCCTTTGAATTTGTGGCAAAACAACAACATACACCGAATCACAACATGGTTGGTAGGTTTTGGGACAAATTCCCATGTGTCATTTTCTTGTAAAGCCCTATATTACTTTTCCATTGCATGTAACCAATTCGGGTCCGTTGGGCTTGGGTCATGTTGGTTGAAACGAGTGAGATAGGTGGGACATAACTAGTGTGAAGATTAAGTCGGGCTTGAGGTTTCAATGTCCCTACCTTGGTTTGGGTGGTCATAGTGTGGTGGGAATTATACGGTTTGGTTTGAGGAAGGACTGTGTGGGATGCAACGTGGGGTTGGCAGTGGGCTAGAGCGGCGTGGCCGGTGGAGTCGGTGTGGGTGGTATCGATGGTGTGAAAAGCATGCTCCTACTGTTTTTATAACTTTAATGACGTAGTATTAAATGAGACATGTTTTGCTGTTACATTGCCCACTTTGTTCTGTTCACACAACCATTAACTCTATTATGAGCCGACAGATCGTATGGGTAATACTACTTAGGGAATCCCCTACCAGTGTCCTTATCTATTGGGTCGGGTATCTCCCCTTCTCCAATTGGGTATGGAAAACCCCACTGAGACTGTTGAGTCGTTACGGCATATTATCTGCATTTGTTTTCTTATGTTTGTAACAAGACATAGAATTTGTGGCGTTGATGCTCAGGGACTAAGTCCGAGTAGGGGAACTAGGTACTGAGTGCAGGGTACATCATCTGTGTCTATTTATATTGTCATAAACCTACGAACTCATCAACTTTATAGTTGACATGTTGTATCTGAGCATCCTTTTCAAGAGTCATTGGACATATTGAAAGAATTAAGCATCATGATTAGGATTCATGCTTTGGAACGTAGCACTTGTAGACTTATTATTAAGTTCTTTAGACTAGTGTATAAATTTGCCTTAGAAGGTAGATGCTATGCCAATTACCTAGATACAAGATCATGATGTGTACGTTAAACATTGTAACATTGAGTTATTAATTTAGAACATTTTCTACTTTCCGTTGCATGTTGTTTGATCCAATCGTTACGCCTCAACCCTCAAATTTTGGGTGTGATAAATCCTATTATATTACATTAATGGTTTCCAAAATAGCCTCAAAAATTACAAAGCAAGACATATACCAGAAAAATAAAACCATACAACCAAACAACACAATCACACGGGGTCTAGGATCGGTTTACAATTTAAATAACACAATTAACCAACATGAAAGGACGCAACTAATATTACCAACTAAAAACAATATTGGTAATATATATAAAAAGAAGTTGCAATTAAAAATCAAACTTTACACGGTTTAATAGCTTTAAACTGGTTAGGGTTTCTAGAGTCTCACAAAAGCGTCCTGATACCACTGTTGGGATTTCCCGTATAGTTTTAGCTTTTCAATACAATAGATCCAATCCAAATACGCAGTGGAATTCTTAATCAAAATCAAGACAGGAAAAACGCACCAGCGATCCAGTTACAAGAACGGTAGAAACGACACATGGAGATAATATAATTAAACATTTAGTTATACTTACGTTAGATATTGTTGATGTTGATGGAAGACTCGAAAAATGATGTCCACAATGAGGCAACAACGAACGGTGCTAGCTGAAGAAAAGATGAGTTGTTTTGACGAAGATGACAGGGATGACGTACAGGATCCTCATCACGATGGTCTGGTGATTACACTATACATTGCAAACCACTTCATTCGCAGGATACTGATCGACGGAGGAAGTTCTGTAAACATTATCCAGCATGAAGTCCTGAAAAGAATGGGGATCCCAGATTCTGAGATCATCTCGAAATCCTCAGTATTAGTAGGATTCAGGGGAGAGGTTAAGAACACTGTCGGTGAAATAAAGCTACCAATCTACATCGAGGGGGTAAATTATATACAAAAGTTTTGTGTTATCGATTCTTTATCTTGCAATAACTTTATTCTAGGAAGACCCTCGATACAAGACATGAAAGCAGTACCCTCAACATATCACCAATGTGTCAAGATGCCAACCCCCTGGGGAGTGGTGAAGATCAACAAGAGGCCAAAAACCGTTACACTTCTCCAATGAAAGCCTCTTTCAAAACTAGGCAAGCATAGCAATTAACGAAGCAGGCGAGGGATGTTCTGGAAACTAAAGAACAGGATGTTAAAGAGGTATCCCTAGATGCCGAGAATTCAGATGTGAAGATCTTGGTTAGGAGCAATATCCCTAAGGATATTGAAAAAGATATCCTGAATTTCCTGAGGAGCTATAAAAGCAACCTTCGCTTAGAAGCACGAAGATATGACAGGTATATCCAAAGATATCATAACTCATAAACTTGGAATTGATAAAAGTTTCAGGCCAATACATCAAAAGCGAAGGAAATTTACTCCTGAGAGAAATAGAATCATCCAAGAAGAGGTGGAAAGGCTTCTCAAGTCTGGAATGATAAGGGAAGTAAAATTCCCAAGGTGGCTAGCTAACGTGGTGGTTGTCCAGAAGAAGAACGGGAAGTGGAGAGTTTGTGTAGACTACACGGACCTCAACAAGGCGTTTCCTAAAGACCCCTTCCCATTACCGCACATAGACTCAATGGTGGACGCTACAGCAGGCCATGAGATCCTGACCTTTATGGATGCCTCTTCAGGATTTCAACAGATCCAAATGGAACCATCGGATCAGGAGGACACGACGTTCATGACCCCCACATGTATTTATTGTTACATAGCTATGCCATTTGATCTTAAAAATGCAGGTGCCACATATCAAAGACTAGTAAATATGATGTTCAAAGACAAGATTGGGGACACTATGGAAGTCTACATAGATGATATGGTGGTAAAATCAAAGAAAGTTGAGGATCATCTCAGGGATCTCACAGACGCATTTGATATCCTAGACCAATACAATATGAAGCTGAACCCTTCAAAATGTCACTTCGGAGTGGGGGCAGGAAAGTTCTTGGGCTACATGGTGACCAAGAGAGGAATAGAAGCCAACCCTGAACAAATCAAAGCTATCATCAATCTGAAATCCCATCAAAAACTAAGGATGTCCAGAGACCGACCGACAGAGTAGCAACACTCAACATATTTATATCAAGATCCTCAGAAAAGTGCAAGGAATTCCATGACATCCTGAAGAATAACAAGAGATTCGAATGGGAAGAAAAGCATGAACGAGCACTCCAATCATTGAAGGAATACTTTTCATCAGCTCCTCTACTGATGAAACCAGAAGACGGTGAACCATTATCCCTATACTTGGCAGTATCTGGAAGCACCATAAGTGCTGTATTAGTCAAGGATCATGACGGACAACAGTATCCGGTATAGTATGTAAGTAAAAGTTTGCTACCAGCAGAAACAAGGTACTCTCATTTAGAAAAATTTATATTAGCTTTAATAATGGCATCCACTAAACTTAGACATTATTTTGAAACTCATGCTATTCATGTTAAGACTAACTACCCTATTAAGTGTGTCTTAAGAAAACCAGAGATGTCAGCAAGGATGGCTAAATGGCCAGTCAAGCTTAGCGCCTATGACCTCATATACGAACCTAGAACAACAATAAAGTCTCAGGAACTGGCGGACTTTGTGGCTGATTTCCGCAACGATATCCAACACGAAGCAGATCTTGAAGTCCAACAACTAGAAGAGTCGAAGGAAGAATGGACCTTATTCACTGATGGTGCATCAAATGTAAGAGGAACAAGTCTGGGAATCATACTAAAATCCCCACAAGGGGATATATTACCCCAATCCATAAGCTGTGAGTTCCAGGCTACGATTAATGAAGCAGAGTATGAGGCGCTGATAGCAGGATTACAATTAGCCAAGGATATCAAGATCAGGTATCTTCAGGTATATGTAGACTCATTGTTAATTGCTAATCATTTCAATGGTTCATATGCAGTTAAAGGTGAGAAGCTAGCCAAATATCTCACAATAGTTAAGCAATTATCCATGGAATTCGAAACTTTTAACATTACACATGTGCCTAGAGAAGATAACACTGAGGTTGATGCCTTAGCAAACCTTTCTTCAGCTCTTAGAATACCAAAAGGTACCAAAATACCTATCATACACATTCTGAGCCCAGCAATCGAGAAGGTGAATGAAGTATCCAACACTGAAGAAGAAGCAGACATTCGGGATCTTGAACCTATTCCAGGATCCTGGATTTCACCTATTAATAAATACTTGCAGGATGGTGAAATCCCAAGTGATGAAAAGAACCACAAGGCTTTTCGCATGAGGATGTCTCGTTTTATAATGTTTGAAAATATTTTGTATAGAAAATCAATTGCAGGTCCATACTTAAGATGCTTGAAAGATCCTGAAGCCCGTGAAGTCCTGAAAGATCTACACGAAGGAGATTGTGGTAATCACACCGGGGGCAGAGTGCTATTTTCAAGGATCCCGAGGACATGATATTATTGACTTAATCTAAAAAATATGACGCTTTCCAGAGACACATCAACATACTCCATCAACCGGTCGAACCATTATACCCAATCATCTCTCCGTAGCCATTTATGAAGTGGGGAATGGATATCGTTGGCAAACTTCCCAAAGCACCAGGAGGAAAGGTCTTTATGCTAGTAATGACGGATTACTTCTGTAAATGGACTGAAGCTAAGGCATTTGTCCAAGTCAGAGAGAAAGAAGTCACCTCCTTCATCAAGCGCATTATCCTGGAGAGATTTGGGATCCCGGCGGAGATAGTATGTGATAATGGATCTCAGTTCATTGGCAAGAGAACAACTGACTTCTGTGCCATTTGGGGAATCAAAATGATAACCTCTACCCAGTACATCCTCAAGCCAATGGAAAATCAAAATCAAGCAACAAGATCATCGTTAACAACCTCAAAAAGAGATTAGGAACAAAGAAAGGACGATGGGCTGAAGAGGTACCATTTGTACTTTGGGCAGATAGGAAAACCACGAAGAATGCGACTTGACAAACTCCATTTTCCTTGGTGTTTGGAACATAAGCCATGATCTCGACAGAAATGGTTATCCCTACTGCCATAACCAACTTTCAATCTTCAGAGACCAACAACGAAGCTCTCGCTCAGGATCTCGACACTGTGGATGAGCTCAGGGATGTTGCCAAATTTCGCATTGCAGCTTATCAGCAAAGAATAGCAAAGTCATACAACAAAAACATAAGGGTTAGAAGATTCCAAGCTGTAGATGCATGATATGTCCCTAATCCCTTGTAGTATGTATTTCATCTATGTTTAATGTAACTATTTGATATATTAATGAAATTACATGTTTATCCTTAATGTTTACTCATATATAACGACTGTGTATTAAACGATCTGATAAATATCGATAACGTTGATCAATCGTGCTAATGAAAGGCCCATTCACACGAATGGATCATGAGAATGATCCATTCGCGCGAATAGATCATGAGAATGATTCATTCGCTAGAATAAGTCATGAGAATGATTCATTTGTACGAATGAACCATTCTGATGATTCATTCTTACGAATGAACCATTCTACTGATTCATTCGCACGAATGAGTCCATTCACATGGCTCATTCGTACGAATGGCCTCTGCACTATATATATAACTTTCACTTCATAAGCACAAAAAGGGGAGAGACTAACCAGAGCAGAACCAAACTAAGCAACAGAACACACACAAACTCTTTGCACCGGCATTGTCGAATCTCTTTCCGTTGAGAGTTTCCAGGTCTTGTATCCAACTTCTCTACACCAAAGGGTCGATAGAAACCTTCGTTTCAACATCTAATCCGCTCGTTTCTCACGACCCGATCCGTGTCATAGATTGGATTGCCAATCAAATCGGATTCCGCACGATTTGGTTCGGTTAATGTGTTGAACCATTGGATCAAGGTAGATCCCGATCCAACAAAGTGGTATCAGAGCCATTGTGCTCTAGATTCAACATAGAAAATCTAATCTTGCTTTTTCCATCTTCTTGAATGTTATAAAGATCACTTGATCGCTGTTTAGCCACGTTCAAAACTTGTGATTATTGCTTCTGAGTGATCTGATCGTTTCAGTTTCCAGATCTGATAAAAGGCTCAATCATTGGTGCTTTTTGGTGCAAAAAAGTCAAACAGCTCTCTGTCGTACGAATGGCTACTATGATGAACTTCATTCGCACGAATGGCTCCTACCATTCGCACGAATAGATCAAGTCTCCTGCTCATTCGTTCAAGCTTCCAATTGCACGAATAGAAAATTCCATTCGCACGAATAGAAAATTCCATTCGCACGAATAGACCCATTCGCACAAATCTCTTCTGAATTTTCTTTAAGTGTCGAAAAACTTTTTTTTTACCATGTCGGACTTAGCCTTTGTTGCCAGTCAGAACAGCAAAATCCAAAACTTGTTATTAATCGATAATGAAGCTGGAAATGCTAACAAGGCTCCAAAACTCATGACAATGGACGAATATCATCACTGGAAAAACAGGTTTGAGATACACATTAATGGAGTTGATACAAACTTATGGATGATGTTAGAGAATGGATATCAGAAAGTGTTGAGTGAGGATGGAACTCCTGTTTTGCCTTCCCTTTTAAGCGAACAACAAAGAAAAGATTATGAATTAGAAAAGAAGGCATATGCTATCCTATCTCAAGCCATATCAAGAGAAATATTTCATCAATTCAGGCAGTTTACATCTTCAAAATCTCTGTGGGATGCCTTAGAACAACGTCACGATGGAAATGCTTCGTTGAAAGTTATCAATGCTAAGGCCATTAAGAAGGAATTTGATAATTTCATGTATATTGGGAATGAGTCCTTAGATGATCTAATTGAGAGATTCTATCACTTGATGAGTGAATTGCATACCCATGAGATCAAAACAAACGAAAGAAGAAAAGGTTCAATGCATGGCAGATGTGCTACCACCAAAATGGGATTCATTCTTGATGGTTCTCAAACAGAACAATACTCTTAGAACCATTGACATCAATGAATTTCTTCAGAAATTGAGAGAACAAGAGGTGTTGAATAAGTGGAAGCTAAAGAGAGGCGTACAAACTCAGGATCCTTCATTGTACTATTCTGCATCAACTCAACAAAATGTTCCTTTGCAGACTGCGTTTGTATCAAACATGTCAAATGTTTCAGCCATCCAGTCTTCAACAGCTCATGCTTCAGATTCATCAAGCTCGGTTCCAAAGCAGGGAAATACTGCTAGTACTCCTCCACCAAGCCCCATTAAATTGCAAACAGACAACTTCGACAAGGTTACTATCGAAGTGGCCAAGGAACACATGGCACTGCTGTCTACCGTTATCAATTCATATGACAGTCTTGTTGCTGGACAGGTTAGAAACAGTCATCTGACAGCAGAAGACTATGCTCAGAATGATAAGGATGAAATGGATCGAATTGATATAATGTGGGCTCTTGCAAGTGCAGTCAGAAGAGCGAGAGATTATGTAAAAAGGACAGGAAAAACTCTCGAAGGGAACAAAGACACTACTTATGGTTTTGATCTGTCTGCTGTTGTTTGTTTTAACTGCGGTGAGAAAGGGCATTTTGCTAGGCAATGTGAAAAGCCTAAACAGACTGGAAACCGCAACCCTTTCAACAACCGTCAAAGCCAACCGAAGCCACAAACTCAAAATACAGAAACAAACCTTGTTCCAGTTACTCTTGCACAAGATAAGGGCACTTCAAGTAGAACAAAAGCTATGGTTGTTCAAACAGATGAGACTGTTGATTGGTCTTTTAAATTTGGAGCTGATGGCAGTTCAGGGGATAGAGCTTACATGGCAAAGGCTGTAGAAATCAATGAAGAATCAGATTCTGATGCTGAGAGAGATATTGCTTCAGAAAGTTCATCGGCTGAAGACGACACATCTTCAAACAGTTCTGGCTTCACAGCTGAGAATGAAGAAAAATCATCTGTCGTCTCTTCAAGTCAATCGACAGCTGATGTGGATGATAACAATTCCTCTTCTGAATCTACCTGTAGCTGTGCTTTTATGGTAAAAACATCCACAGGCATTCAGGTAAATTCTGACAGTTTTGAAAGTGAGTCTGAATCTCAACCGTGTTTAATTTGTGATGAACTTGAAAAGAAAGTTGAGGCACTTAAAAGTCACAACACAGACTTAATTACTGATTTAACTGGTTGTCTTGAAGCAAACCGTGTTTTAAAGGGAAACGAACTTGCCTTCAAAAACAAAATAGATCTTTTAAATAGGCAAGTTCATGAATTAGAAATCTGTGTTCTCAACAAACAAAATGCCATCACCTTTTATTTAAACACGATTGATGAAACAAAGAAAAAGCTTGCGCTTGTCGAATGTGATTATGAAACTTTAAATCAAAAGCTGAAAAGTTATTCAAATGCTTCTTACATTCTTGATTAAATGATTTCACAGCGTCCAGGAAAGAAAAATGCTGGGATGGGGTATAACAATTGTCCACCACCTGTGTTGAATACTATGGTAAACACACCGGATGATAACCCAATCACTGACTTTAAGGTCAAAACGCCACTTGTCGTTGATCCAACCGAAAACAAAATTTCTCAACCAAAGGTTAACGATAATGGTGCTTCGACCTCGGAGTCCCAATGTGTTGATGGAATGGTAGAAGAGTGGGATGAAGACGACGATGAGTGCCCTACTCGTGGTTTGGGACACAAAAACTCGTCTGCTCCACAGAATGACAGCATTGGTATTTCAAAATCTGCTTCTAAAAATGTTTTTAAAATTAAACAAACCAATTGCCGTCCATCTTATCCCACTACTTCTGATCAGAAGAGTCAAGTAACCAAAGCCTCAATCAAAAAGGTTAATTTTGTTAAAGCTGGAGAGTCTGTTCAATCAAACAAGTCACTCTCTTCAGATGAACTAAATAAAGCTAAGGCTGGTGGTTCAAAAACTCACCAAAGTGAAAATCAATACAGATCTCCGAGGTTGGTTGAGCGGAGATACTGTTTTGAGTGCGGTACACAAGGACACGTTGTTGTCAACTGTCCTTATCTTCAGAAGCCAAGTAAAAGAGTTAACCATTTTCAAGAAAATAAACAAAAGTTTTTAAAGTCAAAATCTAACTCTTTTACCCAACAACAAGTGCATCAAAAGAAAGTTAAACAAAAGATGCATGACTTGTTGGTCTCTGATTCGAGTTCCACACCTGTACAAATTGTTAAGCAATCCACTGTTTACCACAAACAGTCGTTGCACAAACAACATGTGTGGAAAGCAAAATCAGATGATGCTTCTGACGACTATACTTCAAAGTCAAATGGTTGTTCCAAAAGTCCACAAGGATAGTGGATGGATTGTACTGTTGTAGATGAGACTGGGAAACCCAAGACCGTCAAGGCTTGGGTTCCTAACCTAAACTAATTACTTTCCTTCTTGTGCAGGTTGTCCTTTATAATCCTATTAGCAATAATTGGATTATTGATAGTGGGGCATCCAGGCACATGACTGGGAACTTAGCTCTCCTTTTCGACATCAGAAATATCAAAGGAGACTATGTTTCATTTGCAGGCGATAAAGGTGGTTTTATCTCAGCTCAAGGAACACTGTCTAATGGAGCTGTCAGCTTTGAGAAGGTCAACTTTTTCAAACAGTTGGATAACAACTTGCTTTCTGTTTCTCAAATCTGTGATAAGGAGTTCAAGGTTCTTTTTAATGACAAGCATTGTTATATCTTGAAAAAGGAGTTTATGATTCCAGAAGACATGGTGATTATGTCTGCTCCAAGAGTGAATGATCTTTATATTCTTGACATGTCACAAGCATCATCCTCAGTGTCCACAGCATCATGTTTTGTTTCAAAAGCCATTGAGAAGGATTCTATTTTATGGCACAAAAGAATGAGACATCTCAGTCTCAGAAAAATGAATCATTTGGTGCACAAAAATCTTGTTGAAGGAGTCACTTTGAAAAGTTTTCATCTTCATGACTTGTGTGTTTCTTGCAAGAAAGGCAAACAAACCAAGAAATCTCATAAACCCAAATCTCAACATTCCATCTCTATACCACTAGAGCTCTTACACATGGACTTGTTTGGTCCTATCAACTAGAAGAGCATTGCTGGAGACTTATATTGTTTGGTTGTGACGGATGAGTATTCGAGATATTCTTGGGTGATGTTCTTGAAAGAAAAATCTGAGACTTTTGAATATGTGGAGATTCTGATTACCAAATTGGAGTCTCTGTATAAGTTAAAGGTCAGGAGGATCCGTTCGGACAATGGAACTGAATTTAAAAATCACCTTATGAAAACCTTCTGTCAAAAACTTGGTATTCACCATGAATTCAGTGCGCCATATGTTCCACAAATGAACGGTGTTGCTGAGAGGAAGAATCGGACCTTGATAGAAGCGGCAAGGACTATGCTCACTGACTCAAACTTACCCGTGCAGTTCTGGAATGAAGCTATTGCTAATGCGTGTTACACGCTCAACCGGGTTCTAGTTGTCAAGCGTCACGATAAAACTTGCTTTGAATTGTTGCATCGACGGAAACCGAACTTACAGTATCTTGAACCGTTCGGCGCTCCATGTACCATGTTAAAAAAGGATGCTCATGGCAAGTTTAACGAGAAAGTAGAGGAAGGTTACTTCTTAGGGTACAGCACTCCCAATAAAAGAGTTTACAACAAAGCTTCTAGGAATGTAGAAGAATGGTACTATGTTGATGTTCAAAAGTATAACTCTCCTGCTGCTGGAAAAGGTCTTCCTTGGATGTTTGATTATGAAGAACTTTTTGCCTCGTTTAATCTTCCTCCAGAATGTTCAGATGAGGAGATTGATGTTCAAATGATGTATGATGCTCAAAATGCACCTGATGAACATGTGCAACCTACTCCCTCATCATCTGACATTCCTGAGTCCTCCAAAAACACACAAGTCACACATGATGATGACTCTTCTTCTTCTTCAGAGTATGAGGGTTCTCGACAAGAAATAGACCAGCTGATTGAAGATCCTTCCCATGATGTTGTACAATTAAGTGATGATGTTTCACATTCTGTGGCAATTGAACAGAGTATCACAAACCTTGATCAAACTGTTGAGGTTCCTGCTCATCCTGTGGGTAGGATTGATAGAATTCATCCTCAACAGAACATTATTGGTGATCCCACATCTGGTGTCAAAACTAGGGGTCAGATCAACTATGGAGTCTACTCAGAAATCATGGAATCTGGTGTGGTCAACGATTGTGCGCATTCATGTTTCGTCTCGCAAATCGAACCACGGTCTATAACAGATGCTTTAAAAGAAGAATCTTGGGTAAATGCAATGCAGGAAGAACTACTCCAATTTCAGAAGCTCATAGTTTGGAAGTTAGCTGATTTACCAAAAGGAGCTAAGAAGATTGGTACTCGATGGGTTCTTCGTTGCAAAAGGGATGATCAAGGAATAGTCATAAGAAATAAGGCTCGTTTGGTCGTTCAGGGATTTAGGCAAATTGAAGGTATAGATTACAATGAAGTGTTTGTACCGGTTGCTCGTCTGGAAGCAATTCGAATTTTTCTTGCTTATGCATCCTACAAAAGGTTCAAAGTCTATCAAATGGATGTAAAGAGTGCATTCCTTCATGGAGAAATCAGTGAAGTCGTATACGTCAGTCAACCTCCCGGGTTTGAAGATCCTATGCATCATGACCGTGTCTAGAAATTGGACAAGGCACTGTACGGATTGCACCAATCTCCGCGAGCGTGGTACGAGAAACTTTCCACTCATCTTCTGAACAATGGATTTAGAAGAGGTGTCATCGACTGCACGTTGTTTATTCGGGAAAAGGATGGAGAACTTTTAATGGTACAGGTATACGTGGATGACATTATTTTCGGATCGACGAATGATGTTCTGTGCAAAGAATTTGAAAAAGTTATGCAGGACAAGTTCGAGATGAGTTCCATGGGAGAGATGAAGTTCTTTCTAGGGCTACAAGTAGATCAATCAGAGACAGGGATTTTCCTTCATCAAACCAATTATGTTGGAGACATATTGAGCCGATTCAGTATGACTGATGCCAAACCTACTGGTACTCCATTGGCGATCAATCACGGGATTTCGCCTGATGACAAGGGGGAGTATAATGATGCTACTCTCTGTCGAGCCATGATCGGATCTCTCATGTATCTCACAGCATCTCGACCATACATCATGTTCGCCACGTGTCTCTGTGCCCGATATCAGTCAAAACCAAAAGTCTCCCACTTAATTGCTGTCAAAAGGATTTTTCGTTATCTGAAAGGTACTCCTGATCTTGGATTATGGTACTCTAATGATGATAACTTTGAGTTTACTGCATATAGTGATTCTGATTATGGTGGTTGCAAAACAGACTTCAAGTCTACATCTGCAGGGTGTCAGTTCTTTGGAAACCGTCTCGTGACATGGCAATGCAAAAAGCAGACTTCAGTGGCTACATCTACATGTGAAGCTGAATACGTCGCTGCTGCCAGTTGCTGTTCTCAGATTATCTGGATTCAACAGCAACTTCGGGACTACGGTTTGCAATTCTCTAACACTCCTATTTATGTAGATAATTCTGCTGCCATAGCTATCACTAAGAATCCGGTTCAGCATTCAAAAACCAAACACATCGGTATAAAATATCACTTCATTCGTGACTGTTTTGAAAAGAAACTTATTAATATGGTTCAAATTAACACTGATTTCCAAAAGGCCGACCTCTATACAAAAGCCTTTGACAAACCAAGATTTTTATTCTTGTTAGAGGTAAACGGCATGAAAAAGAAGGATGACGTTGTTCCGGACCAAGAGTCGAGTCAATAATCATTTTTATCAATTACGTTCCTGTATATATTTTCTTTCTTGCGTTTATTAAAAATCTCAAAAGATTTTTCATTTTAAAATTTTAGGGGGAGAAAATGTCAGTAAGAAAATGATCTCTCGCTGAGAAAAATGATAGGACACAGACGCTAGTTATCTGAGACTCCAAAAAGATTTCTATATTGTGTACAGTTATTTGTGTACAGTTTGTTTACTAAAAAAAAAAAAATTCAAAAAGATTTTCCATTTTTGTACAGACTAAAACCCAAAAACATCTGAAAAACTCAAAAATGAGAAATCGTATCCAACCTTTGGGAAGTAATGGCACACTAACCATATGTATGAAGCACATTGCATTTAATGTCATAGTGAATAGTCACACTAAGTCGACATGTGATGCATTGATAGGCTTATCTTACTGAATCTCGACCATTGATGATCAATCTATACCATATTAGATATTGTCTTGTGAGTCACATAATGGTGAAAGGATTGACGAAAATCAACAATAGAAACTGAAGGTGTTTCTCATTCTGTGCACACCAGTTAACATCGGTTTAATGAGATATCAGAAAGTAGTTATAAAATTAAAAATTAGATTCCGAAGTCGTATACGTGCCATATTGCCTTGTAAATACCTGGCTGAAGCCGTCCATGCGATTAAGAATAAAAGAATAGTATGAATCCGAATCCGTATATGTGCCATATTACCGGGTTGCAGCCTGGTTGAAGCCATCCATGGGATAGGATGAACACAAACACCGTTAGCTGCATACGTGCCATATTGCCTTGTAAATACCTGGCTGAAGCCGTCCATGAGCTGATGGCTGTCACTGTGAATACTAAAAAAATATATATATATATATATATATATATAAATTTGTGTAGTAAAGAAGTAACAGGGAATAACTGAGATCTCATGAACTTATGATGGCTGGTTAAGTAAGTTATGCTGATTTGAAACATTAACATGTTTTGAAAAGTAATTCAAGTCAATTCTTAACTAGTGTGGGACACACAGACAATGGACTCAATCCTTCAAGATCATCTTGTAAGTGTTGAGAAGAGGTCTGCATAGGTTTAAGATGGACAAACATATCAATGATCGCATTTTGACTAAGTGTACTTAAAGCTCAGATAATTTGCAATGTTGCTGATTGCTATGAGCTTAGTACTGATCCCACGTTCGGATCTTTCTCACAAAAAGATGTGTAAATACCATTGTATAGTTGTATCTACAAAATTCAAAATGTCTCATATCATTAGTCATTAAGTCTGTATGATTTCTCATAAGGATCATTCTTACTAAGACATGCGTGTATATATCTTGTTGATATTATTTTCAGCACTACATATTCAAAAATCCAAAAAGATTTTACTTTTCCTGAATTTTTGATTATCTGATAAGACTCCAACGACTGTCAGAAAATCAAAATTTGAAAACCGCTTGACTTCCTGATTGATCAAATCGTTCCTTTACTTCATAAACTATTCCAAAACTTCATAATTGATCCCTCACTTCATAATTAAATGTAAATTACTTCATAATTAAATTTTTGTTAAAACCAATGTGGTCGGATACCCCATTTAACTTGAAAAGTTTAATTTGCATAAGGGGATTGTCCCATTCGTACGAATGGATGAGCAAAATGGCTCACTCGTACGAATGGATGATGAGAATAGATCATTCACACGAATGGACTGTACGAATGAAGGTTCATTAGTATGAATGAACATCCATCCGTACGAATGAAGGGTTCATTAGTACGAATGCATACCCATTCGTACTACTGAAGGACACAGGCATACGAATGGATGGCTATTCGTACGAATGAACCAGGCCATCCTATAAATAGGCCATTCATTCGCATGTGCAGAATCATTCGCACAAAACAGAAAGCATTCGCACGTCTGTTTCATCAAAATCTGAATTTGAACAAAACTCTGTTAAATCTGTAATCTAATCATTCGATTTCTTTTTACAGGTATAACCCCACAAGTATTCATCGATTGTATACCGATTCGTGGATGTTCGATTAGATTTAGGGTTCAAAACCAAAAACCACACCTAAAAACGTAAAAACTGACTTAATAAACCAATTAAACTGCTAAATATTGGTTGAAAACAATAGTCGGGTGTGTTGTTGTCGTTTTTCGGCAAATCTTTTCAAGTGTTGGTTGATTTTTGGACAAGTTGGATCGCGACCCGTCTGTCATACGAATGGACACACTCTTCATGTTCATTCGTACGAATGAACGCTCAATCACACGAATGAGAACTCATTCACACGAATGAAAACTCATTCACACGAATGAAAACTCATTCACACGAATGAACCCTCATTCACACGAATGAACGCTCATTCACACGAATGAACACTCATTCGCACGAATGAATAGGCAGAATGATTCATTCGTACCAAGGGAAAATTGGTCCAAAAGTTCATATTTCCAAAATCTTGCATGTATTGATCTGAGGTGCTTCATGTTTTTGTGTTTGCAGACTGATCGTTATGGCGCATAGAGCTCCAGTTGTTCTTAAGGCTTCCATAAAAAGCAACATATGTGCGTACATGATTCCAACATCAAAGAATGCACGTCCGTTTGTTGGCATGATCGAGTTTCTATCCAGATCCAGGATTGCTCATGTTATATCCCATCTCCGCACACCATATTCGTCGCACCAAAGGGAGTTCTGGGCCTCCGCCGAGATTGACTGCGAGGTATCTCCACCGGTCATACGAGGGAAGATCGCAGGTCAAGATGTGGTTGTATCGGCAGCTCACATTCGCCGATTGTGTCAATTTGGTGATCATCCTGAAGATCCAGTGACACTGGATAAATATATGGTCCGAGGATGCTTCATGAGGATAAAGTACGACGGGAATGTCGCCGAGGGAGTTTTAAACAAAGCGAACCTCTGTCCGCAGTACAAGTATCTAGGACATGTTCTTCTGCATTGCCTCGGTTCCCGTTGTGGCGGATTTGATGATATGCGCGAAACAATACAGAGCGCATTCGTTGCACTGGTGTTGAACATTCCGTTCAACTTTTCCGAGATGGTGTTCACGCACCTTAAGGAAAACATCTATCTTAAAGGGGACAATGTGTATCTTATGTACCCCAGATTCTTACAAATGATAATAGATGACCAACTTCCTCTTCTACCAAGGTCAGACGTCGACATAATTAAGTTAGAACACATGACGGACGTCACTCTAAACAGGGTACAGACCTACAGGGGCAGACCAACTAAGCCACCTCACAAACGACTCATTGGACATCTGGCAAATCCAGAGTATGTGGCACCAGTAAACAGAAAATGGCGTCACGATAACAGTGATTCGGACAGGGAGGATATTGTTGTACCTCCAGCTGACGACCAAGATGATGACGACCAAGATGGTCAAGGAGATGGTGGCAATACTCCTCATGTTTCATCTACCGCTGCCACCACTCCCACTGTTACTGCTATCGATCCTTCCCTTCCAACTAACCCAGAAGACGTTGACCTGGACACCGTCCTGTTTACTGATTCTGAGGAAATTGAGATGAATTTGAAATCAGTCAACAAGGGGCAAGATTGGTCGCAACTAAAAGAAAAAGGGGAGCAGATCAAGGAAGCTCAAGGATTGATGATGACGTCAGGGATGCTGACTTTGTCCCTGGCTGTCTACAAGTATCTGCTGCTCCTTCTTCCCAATCTACCCCGGTCAAGAAGGGAAGAGGAAAGAAAAGAATGGCCAAACACCAAAAGTTTAAGCTTGTTAGAAGGACGGAGAGCACCTCTACTACTACAGAAACTGCCACCAGGTCTGAGGCTCCAATGTCAACATCTATGCCTCAGACACAAACTTTGCCTCCTCCCATCTACACGACTGCTCCTACATCACAGCCATCAACTATTCGAGCAGAATCTTCAATGTCTCTGCCGACTGTCTCTCTACACGACCAGATCAGTACTTTAAACAGTTTGGTACTTAGTTTACTGGCTCAGAATGAAGAGCAATCAAAGCGTCTTAATCAACAGGGTTTGCTGATTGACCAACAGGGCCTCGCAGATCAGTCAGTTGACTCTGCAAAATACTGAACAAGCCCAAACCATCACAAGTCTTTCCAATAGATGTAATGAATAACAAGTCCTCCTTCTCACTGCTACAAACCAGAATCAAAAGTTGTCTACAACTGTTGATGCACATACTCAGAGGATACAAAGGCTAGAGGAGGAAAACAAGAGACTGTTGGAAGACTTAGAAAGCAGAAGAGACCCGACACCCAGAATTGAGGGTGCTCGCAATGATGGTGATGATGGTGACGATGATGATGATGATGACGATGAGGATGACGATGATGATGATGATGATAGTGATGATGATGATGACAATAATGACAAAGATAAGGACGATGGCGCCAATGCTGGTGCTGCATCAAGTGCTGCAAAGACAGCAGAAGCAGAGGTGCGAACAAAGCAAAAATCAGACAAATCAGAAGGCCCATCATCAGATAAACAAAAGGGCACTGAAGGTTGATAGTTTTTGTTTTAAGTATTTTAAGTTGTCTTTTTGTAAATATTAGATTATTATGTAAATAATTTTAGTTTTATTTTGATTAAATCAATGAAATTTCTTATTCTCACATGTTTATTTTATGATTGTTTATGTAAATAGTTTTGGATGTGATACCTCTCAAGCAACAACCTTCAAAGTTAACTTATGTGCTTGACATGCAAGGGATCATCTAACATTCAGTTATTTATGACAAAGAGGAAGGGGAAATCGTACACTGCTTGTCAAAAGAACAGATTGCCGAGCTATTTCAAATGAATCCCGACGAAGTCATCACTGAAGAGGCATCTGTTCCTACAACTGATTATCCCTCATCTGACGAACTAGAAGACGTTGATGAGGTTGAAGTCGAAGACATCACTGATCAAGAATATCCAAAGTACACATCAGTAGACGGTGATGATCTTCCCTCCTTCGCGGACTTATTCAATCAGCAGTCCGACGAGGAGGTCAACCGAATAATAGAAGACAAAGGTGATGAAGCCGGTCCCTCCACTATTGACATTGACGAGCTGAATGAACGTAAAAGTCAGTGGATGGAATACATGGCCGAATTAAAGAAGAACTCAAAGCCCTCTCCTCCAACCAAGTACACTAAAGTTTATCGACTCAAAGGACACAAGTCTGATGGTCGTATAATCAGTTGGGCATACTTCAACGACTTAAGCTGCTATGCTATAAAAAGAGAGAAGGGCATACAATATTTCAGGCACCCTCATGATTTCAAGACTCTGCCCGCATTTGAAGTAAATCAATTGGCGCGTCTAAAGCTTCTATACAGCGAATCTTCCGGTCTATCCGAATGGTTTGAACGTCAATTACAGTACGAATACCGGAAGAAATGGGTGAACTTCAAGCCACAAATGCCTACACGTTACATTCACAAGGAAAAGGTTCATCCAATCACCAAGAAGCCCCTAATTGTCTTAAAGTGGAAACCTCCAACGATCATGAAGAAGATTCCTTTAAGGAAAATGATCCAGGACTTCTCAGATCAGTTCAAATGGTGGAACTATGATGGGCGTACTGGTGAAGCTGTTATAGTGCTTTGTAAAGAAGGGTCATGGGAGACCATCAGGGTCTTTGATCCCTTGTGGCTGACCAACTTGTCTGAACAAGATGTTACAACTTTATACAAGTGTTAGCCGTTTTTTGATGTTGCAGATATAGACCAGGCGTTGCAGTATGTGAAGGTGATACGTATATGCTTTGCTTTTGACATACACGCCGGGGTCAACTGGAAAACTCGTACAAAAGAGATGTTGAAGACCAACTAATGTCAGTTAGGTCATTTTGAAGGGATCTAGGTCCAAGGGGGAGTATGTAGACGCATGATATGTCCCTAATCCCTTGTAGTATGTATTTCATCTATGTTTAATGTAACTATTTGATATATTAATGAAATTACATGTTTATCCTTAATGTTTACTCATATATAACGACTGTGTATTAAACGATCTGATAAATATCGATAACGTTGATCAATCGTGCTAATGAAAGGCCCATTCGCACGAATGGATCATGAGAATGATCAATTCGCGCGAATAGATCATGAGAATGATTCATTCGCTAGAATAAGTCATGAGAATGATTCATTTGTACGAATGAACCATTCTGATGATTCATTCTTACGAATGAACCATTCTACTGATTCATTCGCACGAATGAGTCCATTCACATGGCTCATTCGTACGAATGGCCTCTGCACTATATATATAACTTTCACTTCATGAGCACAAAAAGGGGAGAGACTAACCAGAGCAAAACCAGACTAAGCAACAGAACACACACAAACTCTTTGCACCGGCATTGTCGAATCTCTGTCCGTTGAGAGTTTCCAGGTCTTGTATCCAACTTCTCTACACCAAAGGTTCGATAGAAACCTTCGTTTCAACATCTAATCCGCTCATTTCTCACGACCCGATCCGTGTCATAGATTGGATTGCCAATCAAATCGGATTCCGCACGATTTGGTTCGGTTAATGTGTTGAATCATTGGATCAAGGTAGATCCCGATCCAACACAAGCAGGTGATCTCGTATTAAGAAAGGCATTTCGAAATACTACCAATCCCAGTGATGGAAAGCTTGCACCAAAGTGGGAAGGCCCATACTTGATCGACTCAGAAGCAGGCAAGGGTGCTTATTGGTTGGCCACTATGGAAGGAGACATCCTGCCAAGATCCTGGAACGCTATCCATCTTAAAACCTACTTTATGTAAGTTAGAACTTAAATTCTAACTAAAACTGGTAAGTCTTCTACCCCTAACTATTTTTATACTTATTACCCTTGATCAAAGTACTGACTTGAGCGTCGGAGGGGTGTTACCAAGATTTCCTGTTTTGCAGGAAGTATCTCCAGGGATCCCGATAGAAAAAAAAAGATTAGCCATCTCTCCTAAGTTTGGGTATCCTAAATACCTCGAAGGTTTAAACGGCTTTCGCCTTTCTAAGTAGATTGGGTTTCTACACCCCGCCAGGAGCTCACGATATCCAATTATAGTTCAAGGTGGTGCAACCAGTCCATGTAACAGTGGTTGATAATTTCATCACTGTTGGCTATATATTGAGTGCTACGAATATAACAGTGTTGAAGCACATTTGTGTGACAAACACTCTAGATAGAGTCTTAGTTTATTGTATTTCTTTGTATGTATTTGTCTTTTTTTGTAAGCGTCTGTATGTATTAGTTATCGAGTTGTATTTACTAATGCATGTTGATTGTTGCTTAATTCTCTAAGTGTTTTGCGCACTTAGTATATGCGCAAGAATTAGTTCCTGCGTACTTAGCAAGTACGCAAGAATACTCTGCGTACTTGCTAAGTACGCATGAGCAATTTGCCCCGCGCACTTGCTAAGTGCGCAGAGATCAGGTCTTGTATAAATAGGATAGGTTGACAGTAGATAAGTACGCAAACAATTGTGCACTCAGTATTTTCTCTCTGTAACCTTCAAATGTTTATAATAGACGAAAGTTTAAAGTGATTCTCTTGTCGGTTTACTTTGTGTTGTTTGATTCTCCACCTAGTCACGGGTATTCTGCACCCGGTTCGACTCAGGAACACACTTGCATGTGATGATCCGTGACACCCGAGGGACCTACAAGTGGTATCAGAGCATTGCTCTTGATTTCGAGTATTGTGAGTGTGTTAGGAGAGTTTTTCTACACTTCCTACAGAGATTTTACAACCAAAAGTGGGTGTTTTTGTTGATTTTTGTGATAAAATAGGGGTAGCTCTTGAGCAATATTTTAGAAGCAAAAATCACTCAAAAATTGACTTTTGTTGTGTATTTGAGTGTTTTTGAGCATCAAAGGTTGGTTAGAAACGAGTTTCTGACCCTTTGGCTCTTTTTTTCCAATTTTTTCCATCTCCGGTGAGATTCCAGTGACCGGAAAAGGTTGGTGAGAGTTGGTGAAAAGGTGACCTGCGTACTTACCTGATTTAGCAAAAAGTACAGTCTTGTTGCGTACTTACCAAGTACGCAAGACCAATCTTGGTGCGTACTTAAGTTATTTCCTGCGTACTTATCATTTACTCCTGCGTACTAATCAAGTACGCAAGAGCAAATCCTAACTACGCAAGACTATTTCTCTAAGTGCGCAAGGCCAGTATCAAGTGCGGAAGTTTATTTAACTTTTCTGAAATTTGACTAAGTGTTTACCATGTCGAATCTTCAGAACCTCGGTAACCTTCTGAACTATGACAATGAGATTGGAACCCCTTAGAAACCCCCAAAGCTGCTTAATGTAAATGATTATTCAAACTGGAAAGCACGTTTTGAGCATTATATTTCTTATACCGATTCTTCGTTGTGGATACCCATTCTAGAGGGCTATAAGCATCCCACATACATTTACCTTGATGACGAAGTTCCCAAGCCTATCTCTAAACTTGATGAAGAAGAAAAGAAAGTTTATGATAGAGAGAAGAAGGCACACAGATCTATCACTATGGCCTTAACTAGGGAGTTGTTCCACAGCTTCAGAGGATACGATAACTCCAAGGATCTCTGGAAGGCGTTACAGAAGAGATTCGAGGGCAATAGTGACATCAAGAAAAGTAAATGGGATCTTCTCAGGAAGCAGTATGAGTGCTTCAGATACCTGGAAAATGAATCTACTGATGAACTTATATCTAGATTCTATCATCTGCAGACTGAGTTAAAAGCTTTTGAGCTGAAGTATCCTGATGAAGAATTAGTTGAAAAGTTTCTGGATGCGTTACCACCAAAGTTTGAAATGTATACCCCTCTTCTGAGAGAAAACCCGAAGTTTTATGAGATGACGATTGAAGAAGCAATCGGTAAAGTTCAAGCTCACGATATGAACCTAAAAAGAAAAGAGAGCTCAGGAAGACCCCAAATCCAAGACCCTTCTATGTATTATGGGACGTCTTCCACAGCTAAATCATCTGGTTCTGGTATTGCCTTATTCTCAGGGAACTCTAATGAAGAAGATAACTCGAACGGTTGTGGTGGTCATACATGCTATGCAGCATCTGGTTCTGGATCTCATCACCAGAATCCCTCAAGAAATCCTTCTCCCACATCTTCACCTAACCAGTCAGCAATAGCCAAGATAGCTGAAGATCATGTGGCCTTATTCTCATCATGCATGCTTGCCTATGAGAACTTCATTGGTGACAAGCTTACAGATCCTGAAACAACTAAAGAAGATTTTAATCAGGTGGATCCAGATGACATGGAGGACATGGATATTCAGTGGAATATGGCCATGATCTTGAGAAGGGCCAAGCGTTTCTTGAACAGAACTGGCCGAAAGTTTATTGGTGGGCATTCTAATGCCAAGGTTGGTTTTGACAAATCCAAGGCCAAGTGCTACAAGTGTCTGAACTTTGGACACTTTGCTCGTGAATGTCAAAAGGACAGAGCACCGGCTTCGGGTTTCACCAGACCTAGCCAAGGAAACAACCAAGGCTATAACAACTCAAACAACCACAATCAAAGCCAAGGTGGAACGTCCAATGCATTGGTAGCTCAACAAGACGAAAGCTTTGATTAGGGTGTTCATCTAGAGGATGCCCTTATTGCACAAACTCAGGTTGGTCTCATGGCTGAGGTTATGGAGATGATGGAAGCTGAGGAACGGGAAGCTTCTGTGGCTGACCGAGAAGAGTCTACAACTGCTGTTGCCCTCATGGCTATCGGAGAGGCATCACATTCATCGAATGAGGTAGATTCTAATCCTTTTACTGTCATATCGTGTTCCAAATGTCTAGGCTTAAAAATTGAAAACTCTAAGCTTCAAGACAAAGTCGAACCCTTTCGTATTGCAGCTTTAAGCTACAAAGAAAACGAAAAATGATTTAAAGATTCAATTGAAACGTTGAAGGAAGAAAAACATGATTATTCACTTAAAATGAGCGATCAACAGCTTCACTTGGATATTGCATACAAGGGGTTAGAGAAAAGGAACAATGAGATCAACAAGCTTCAAAATGAGATCTTGCAGTTGAAATGTACTAATGAGAAGTTGAAAAATTCTCGTTTTGTGGTGGAGCACTACGAGTCTGTAGTGAGACAAATGAATGGCTTAGGGTTGGGTACTAATGCCATTCCTCCACCAGTTAGCGGGAAATTTGTCAACGGCTTAGTAGATATTGATCTAACTTGCCTTGATGAGTCCTCAAGTCAGGATGATTCCTCTAAAAAGGATGATTCCTCAAGTAAGGCTGACTCCGCATCTAATGAGGAGTTCTTTACTGCTTCTGATGATGGGTCTGTTAACACCTGCCTTGAAGGAATATTATCTGAGGAGTTGTTATGTGAACAGAAAGTTAAGAAAAACATTTTCACTAATAGTGACAATTATATTTTAACTGAACCCGATATCATTGAATCAAATGATAAATTAAAGGTAATGCTTTATGGGGAGTATAAAAATCTTAATCAAGTTAAGAAAGAAGCCTTTTCAGCTCATTATGGGATTGGTTATAAAGAAAATTTGCAAAAATACTATACTCCCAAAAAACAATCTTTATCGGGTCAAACTCCGGTTCACAAACCAACTCCTCCTACACATCATGCTGAGTCATCTAATGCCAGATCTAATGAGCCTTATAGGAGGACTTACACAGACAAGAGGAATTGCTTTCACTATGGTATGGTTGGTCACATCTTTGTGAACTGCCCTGCTAAGAACCAAGGGAAACGGTCAATTGTTTCACAACCGGTTGTCATCCCTAAGTCACCACCAGTGAAGCATCCCAAAAGTCCAAAGACAAATGTGGTGAAACCACCAGTTAAACCTATGGTAAAGCCAAAGATCACATCTGAAGCTAAACCATCTGTTTCAAGAAAGGGAAAGCAACCTGCTAAACCTTGTGTATCTACCCCTGGTAGTACACCTACTGGTGAGAAACCTGTGGTGAAACTCTCTAAGCCACAAAGGAGGAGAAGGAACAAGAGATTGAGAAAGCTAGAACGGCTGACTGGAGTTCAATCAGGTGAAGCTTCCATTAATTCACCTGCTGTTGTTGAACCTACGTCTACTGTTCCAGTTAAGAAACAAAAGAGGTCCTGGACTACCAAATCTAAAAGTTCTCAATCTCCTAGTCCTAAATCTTCTAAAGATTCATCCATTTTGAACAGTCACGACTATGAGTTAAAAGAGGTTGTTTATTTTGAAAAAGACGGACGACCCAAGACCACTATAGCTTGGGTCTCCAAATCTAACTAATTCTTTTTGTGACTCGTGCAGGGACATCCGAAGGGTACTATCTCTAATCATTGGTTTGTAGATAGTGGATGCTCCCGGCACATGACAGGTAACATGGACTTGCTTCAAGATGTGAAACCATTCAAAGGCGGCTATGTGGCCTTTGCTGGAGAGAAAGGCGGTAGTATCACATGTCAAGGCGTGGTTTCAAATGGTTGTGTCAGCTTCGACAATGTCAACTACTGCGAGAAGTTGAAGCATAACTTGTTGAGTGTCTCCCAGATGTGCTACAAGGAGTACTCAGTGATGTTTGACAAAACTGAATGCTTGATACTCAAACCTGGTTTTGAGGTTCCTGAAGACTGGATTCTGATGAGAGCGCTAAGGACAAACGACACCTATCAGATTGATATGAGCGTGGCAACAACCACCTCATCAGTTGCTACTTGTTTGCTTACCAAAGCGACAGAGCTTGACTTTATCTTGTGGCATAGGAAACTCGGACATATTTCTTATCGTAAAATGAACCATCTTGTCCGAAACGGTTTGGTAACCGGTGTTCCTAAGCTGAGATTTACCGTTGCAGATGACTCTATGCCTTGTAAAAAGGGCAAACAACAACGGAAGTCTCATAAGCCCAAGCTCCAAAACTCCATCGATACCCCTTTGGAGCTATTACATATGGACCTGTTTGGCCCCATAAGTATCAGGAGTATTGGAGGTAAGTCATTCAGTCTGGTTGTAACTGATGATTTCTCACGTTTTTCTTATGTGCATTTTTTAGGTACAAAGAAAGAGACTGCTGATATTCTTCAATACCTGATCCTGAGCTTTGAAACTCTTTGCAAGTTGAATGTTAGAAGAATAAGGAGTGACAACGGAACTGAATTCAAGAATAACTTGATGGAACTTTTCTGTCTCAAGAAGGGGATCCGTCACGAATTTAGTGCCCCGTACACACCTCAGCAGAATGGAGTTGCAGAACGGAAGAACAAGACCTTGATTGAGACTGCAAGGGCAATGCTGTCGGATGGAAAGCTTCCTGTCACTGTCTGGGCAAAAGCCGTTAATACAGCTTGTCACGTCTTGAACAGAGTTCTGGTTGTGAAGAGGCACAACAAAACTTGTTATGAGTTGATCAACAATCGACCTCCTAATCTTGACTATCTAATTCCTTTTGGTATTCCCTGTTCCTTATTGCTACAATACAAAGACCGCAAGTCTAAGTTTCATGCAAAAGCGGTGGAAGGCATCTTCTTTGGATATGTTGCCAACTCGCCTTGCAAGAGAGTGTACAATATAGGAACTCGTACTGTTGAGGAATGGTTTGAAGTGGATTGTAGTAAACACAGCATTCCACCTGAACCAATTGTTCCAGCTTGGGGTTTTGATTAAGATGCGCTATTCAAATCTTTCAATCTTCCTGATTTGTCTTCCGATGATGCCGCAAATGTATATGAATTATTTGGTGGCGGTGATGACTCCAGTTTCTCAACACGTGCTACTGTACCGATTGTAACTCCTGATTCCAATGCTGCATCTGCATCTGGAACTCATGTCAGTGAGAACAGTGAAGATGTTCATGTTGACGGAAATGACGCTTAAGTTGATCCTAACAATCATGTAGGAAATGAAGCTCCAGCTGATCCAATCAACATTGAATCTTCTTCTTCTAGAACACAGGACATGGGGGAGTTAAGCACAAATCTCGATTCAGAAATTCAGGAACCGAATGTACCAGAGATGAGAGTGCATAAGAATCATCCAAATGACAACATTATTGGTGATCCTCATGCCGGTGTTCAAACTCGTCATCGAACTATTGCTGAGAACACTAGTCTTTACTCTGAGATACTTGACACTGGTGTCATGGAAACATGTCTGCATGCTGCATTCGTGTCCCAGTTAGATACGAAGAATGTGAAAGAGGCTCTCGCTGAAAACTGCTGGATTAAGGCAATGCAAGATGAACTGTCTCAATTCCAAAAGTGGGATGTGTGGGATTTGGTTTATTTGCCAAGGGGCGTCCAACCAATTGGCACCAGATGGGTGTTCAAATGCAAGACGGATGATCGTCATGTTGTGGTGAAGAAAAAAGCGAGGTTGGTTGTTCAGGGTTTTTATCAGCAAGAGGGCTTGGATTACACAGAAGTATATACCCCAGTTCCTAGACTTGAGGCCATTCGACTGTTTCTGGCTTATGCCTCATATGTTGGCTTCCAGGTCTATCAACTTGATGTGAAGATTGTTTTCCTGTATGGAAAGGTTCATGAAGAGGTCTATGTCACTCAACCTCCCGGCTTTGAAGATCCGCATAATATCAATAAAGTGTATAAGCTCGACAAAGCACTTTATGGTCTTCATCAAGCACCTAGGGCATGGTATGAGACATTATCTAAACATCTACTGTCTAATGGTTTTGACCGTGGACAGATTGACTCGACCCTCTTCATATGGAAAGCAGGAGGTGATATTCTTCTTGTACAAGTGTACGTGGATGACATTATCTTTGGGTCTATAAACGAAGAGATGTGTAGAGAATTCGAATAGGTGATGAAGTCTAAGTTTGAAATGAGTAACATGGGTTAATTGTCGTTCTTCCTGGGTCTGCAATTCAGTCAAAGAGAGGATGGTATTTATCTACATCAAACCAAGTATGTGCAGGACATCTTGTCAAAATACAAGATGAATGATAGCAGTGCTTATGGCACACCTATCCCAGTCAATCATGGTCTGCATCCTGACAAAGATGGAAAGGATGTGGATTGCAGATTGTACAGTGGGATGATCAGATCTATTATGTATCTCACAGCTTCAAGACCCGACATAATGTTTGTTGTGTGCTTGTGCTCAAAGTTTCAGTCATAACCGAAGGATTCTCATATGATAGCGGTGAAGAGGATTTTCCGATACTTGAAAGGGAAACCCCGATTGGGTCTTTGGTACTCTAAGCAGCAGTCATTTGACTTCAAAGCCTACACTGATTCAGATTATGGCGGTTGTAACCTTGATAGAAAGTAAACTTCTAGTGAATGTTAATTCTTAGGAGACAGACTGGATTCCTGGCAGTGCAAGAAGCAGTCAACGGTTTCTGTCTCAACATGTGAAGCAGAATACATTGCTGCAGCTAGTGGTTGTTCTCAAATATTGTGGATTCAGCAGCAATTGAGAGACTACGGCTTGAACTTCACTGGAACTCCTCTATTCATTGACAACAATATCATAAATAACCCGGTGAAACATTCCAAAACTAAACATATTGAAATTCGCCATCATTTCATCCGTGATTGTGCTGAAAAGCATCTTATTGAACTTGTAATGGTTCACACGGATGACAACCTTCCTGACCTTTTCACTAAGGCGTTTGACCGATCCCGTTTTGAGCATCTTGTCAACTTGATAGGAATGTTCAATACATAGTGAAAACTTGTTTTTCTTAAATCAATTCAATTCATGAAAGTTAAATTTTATTTCTTTTAAAGTTTTCTGTATAGTTCATTTAATTTTTCAAATATTTTACAAAATTCAAATAAAATAGAAAAAGGAGAAAATTTCAAAGTTAACTTGAGAAACGAGGAAATGATTGTACATCAGAAATGATCTAAACGCCATAGACTGCTCATATGGGAAATGATTGCGTCATTCTTACTTGATTGTTTAAATTGTTGTGTTTTTAATCTGTTTATTTACAAGTAATTTGAATTGTCAGTAGGTTGTAGGCGTCTTTGAATCATTAGTAGTGTGGAAACTAAATCTAGACTACAACTGTGATTTGAACCCATGTATGCATGTGTGCGTGTGTAAAAGAATACAAAAAGATCATTATCAGATAAAGGATGTTAGATTTTGGCAATAGTTTTCTTAAGAGACCAGTTTTGGGTTATGTCTTTAGCACAATTAATGCGGTTCATCTCACTGCCCATCAACTGTTGAGCATGTATTCATCTCACTCACAAGTATGCAATGAGAGATTGAATCAAGACATGTCTCTACATCAACCGTTGAGCATGTATTCATCCTTGAATCATTCCTGATTCATTGAATTCAAATCCAGATAAAAGTTGGATTCCCTTACCTGAATATTCAAACACCATATTCATTATCCTGAATCATCATACCGATATTCAATGAAGAAATCAAATGAAACCAAGACATATGAATCACTCAATTCTGAATCTTATGATTCCTGATAATCCTTATGGATTCTGCTTGACTTTTTCTGTGCTAAATGATGTAACTTCATTCTGGAGATTTGAAAAACTTTGTGAAAATCTTAGATTCCTTGAGATAGTGCATTTTACATTTCTGAAGCATATCAGTGGGGTACACGTTGTATATCTTACAATTAATACCTTAACACACAAGAACGTGATACAAAGATGCTTATGGTTTCAAATCTTATAATATTGTCAACATGAATTACTTGTTTATGTGCTTATTACGTATGAATAAATAGTAATCCATGACATGATCCCATATTCTATGATGTTTATCGTGTATCGTTTTTGCTATAGTTTAGCCTGATATGATCCTCTGCTCGTGTCTTTGAACAAAAATAGTGTGTTTGTATATACGTGTATATTTCTATCTAGAAAAGATCAAAAAGATTTTAAGTTTGTGTACAGTTCAATTTTAATCAGAAAAGCCAAAAATATTTGTGTTTAACCTTCTTGAATTGACTTTGAATCCTCTTGATTGAATGTTTTTATGTTGTTCGTTATGTGACTTGAAATCTTCATAAATTGAGTTGAAAGTTTGTGCACACAAGGGTCTCTGCATACTTGATAAGTGCGCATGAGGTAAACCCTGCATACTTAACAAGTACACAAGACTTAAGTCATGCGTACTTAGTAAGTACGCAGGAGTTAAGTTCTGCGCACTTAGCAAGTACGCAAGACTATTTTGTGTTGGGTATATATACAGGTCTTAGAAAAAAAATTTCAGAAGTTTATCTCATTCAACTCTTTTTCTACTGTTGAATTCCCTCTGCACACTTTTACTCATAAAATTTCGTGTGTACCTAACCGGTTTTTCGTCACGATTCTAGTATCATCATTGTCTTAAAATCATCTGGTGAGAATCGTAGAGCATTTCATCCATTAAATCTCGACTTAAGAACCGATTTACAACTTTGAATATTTAGGGTTGAATCTTGATTTTTGGATAAATTTTTGGTTGTTTTGGTAACACACTACAATTAAAACTTGCTTAGAATCAACGATCGATCTTTATTCAGTCCTTAATCGTCCTTAATAACTCTTGATTTTGACCTTGACCCCTCGATTGACCGTCGTTTAGTCTGGGTTGCCTTTTAGGTCAAACTTTGACAGGATAGTAGTTCATTGATGAAGATAGAGGTTCCATAGGTCTTTAACACTGATTTCGACCTTGTGGTGACCCTAATCCACATCAATGTTGATCATCTGTTAAATTTTTGGATTTCTGGAAAATTTGACAAAGTGCAATTCTTGCGCACTTAACAAGTACGCAAGAAGTAATTCCTGCGTACTTGTTAAGTACGCAAGAACAAATCCATGCGTACTTGCTAAGTACGTAGGACCAACACTTGTGAAATTTTTCTAAGTCTGAAATTCAGTTCAATAACTAACTGCTATACTTTGTCATGTGTATTCAATTCCAATGAATCTTCTTGTTCTTATTATGTTTTCTGTGTGTTTTTGCAGTGATGGCTCATGCCTTTACCAGTGAGTTCAACCTCCTAGCACATACAGAACCGGAATGGAAGGGTGAGGTACTACAATACCGAGAGATAGTTGACTTCTTGAATCGTTCAAGGATCAGCTATGCTAAATCTGCTGACCCAATAGTGTCAAGACCGTTCCTGGAGCAGTTCTGGGAGACACCGGAACATGACTGCACGGTAACCCCTAATGTTATATGGGCTACTGTGGCAGGTCATGAAGTTGCTTTCTCTGAGGACTCCATTAAACGGGTCTTACAGTTCCGAGATCTCACCAGCGACCCAACTGCCTATCCTGACTACTTTGTGGATGGCTGTTGGAGGCAGCGTATGGGATATGTTGGTGTTCGAGATTATTCTTCCTACAAGAAGATGTGGGTGCTTGATCAGTGGAGGTACTTTTCCCACGTGATGATCATGTGCATCTCTTCAAGAAAGGCAGGGAAGGATGCAATGGGACATGATCTTGCAGCAGCCATGGTTGGATTATCTCTCAACAGGGGCTATAACTTCTCAAGATACATCTTCAAAGCCTTAAATGATCAGATAAATACGGCTGAGAGGTTTAGATTACTTTTATACCCATGATTTGTGCAACTACTGATAAATGATGCGTTGCCAAATCTGCCTGCTACTTGGGAGAGATTGCAAGTTAAACGGGTGGACAAGAGAGTGTTTGCCCAATTCCTAAAGCCAGGCAGTGTAGAACCTACCCCTGAGCACACCGCACTCTTTGGCCACCTGGTAAATGAAGCGTATGTGGCACCAGATGACTGGAGATGGTTTAGTCATGATTCTGAGCCGGAACTCAGTGAGCATTCGAATGAGCAACAAAAAGAGGAGGACGTTGAAAGTGTGGATGAATCGTCTGAAGGAGGAGACGAAGAAGCAGTTAATGATGGTGCTGAAGGATCCGACTCCGAAGATACAGAGTCTGATTCATCTGATTCTGATGATGCACTATCACATGCTCACCCGAGAAGATTGACAAAGGTGACCCTTCCTGAGTCATCTTCTAAGAGAAAACGACAATCAATGAGTAGTGAATACGAGCCAGATTCTGACTCTGACGCTGCTATTCAAAGACAAAGAAGAGAAAGTATCAACAAACGAAGAGGGGATATGCTGCAACATGCTATTCCTCGTGTGGTAGAGGTTAGTGTTCAGCAACAAGTACAAGTATCGGCTGCGAGTACTGATTCAGCCTCTACCCCACCTTCACAACAGCTGTACCGGCGACAGCGGAGGAGGCCACAGGTAACACCTGATGTGGCGGTCACTTCTATCACAGAGAAGGTTCCTGTGATAGTGACCCTCCCTGTACCATCTGTCCTTGTGGCGGTGACTACTCCTATTCTTACAGAGTCAGTCACCATCACACCTTCCATCACTCCTACAACAATCATCCCATCTACAATCCCTACCACCACCATTGAACCTATCAGTCAACCCTACAACTATGGACACTTTACTCAAGGGTTTGACTTTGATACGATCTTCTCATCCCCACTTCATAATGTTGAAGCGTCTACATCCAGGAATCCTGATCCAAATGATGCAAGGATAGATACCTTGGAAGCCCAAGTTGCTGAACTATTGGAAACTGTTCGGAAATCAAGGGAGGAATCTGAGGCTCAACAGGATCAGATAAATTCGTTGGTGGACGAGGTTACTATTTTGAGAAACCAGAGGGCTGGGACGCAAGAGAGACTAGCTAATGTGATGGCCCAGAACGAACTACTGATTAAAACAAACAATATGATTCTGGGACACAGGTCGTCTCTAGAGCTTCTGTTTGACATGCAGCGGAAAGAACACGAAATGATGGTCAAGTTAGTAACTGACCTGACCGAGAAGCTTGGTGCTCAGGGGGAGAAGGAGAAAGAGAAATAAAAAGAGAAGGAGAAGACATATAAACCTACCGGTGATGAGCCTTGTCATCCAGTTGATCTGAAAAAAGACGATGACGAAGACAAGGATCCTGAAGTCGGTCCTAGTGGAAGTGAGCAACAAGCTTTGGCAATCGTGCCCATTTCTGCTATTCCAATGGCTGAGGGGGAGTCGACTCATCAGGAAGGTGGTGATACTTCCGGTGGTGGTGATAAAGGAAAGTTAGTGGCTGATGTTCTAAGAGATCTATCTGACGTTGAGATCTTATTCTTAGAGCCTGACTATTCCAGAGAAGCACAGATCGAGGCTCTCGACAATCTTGAAGAAGGAGGGATCGACTCTGGTGATGATTGGGATGAAGATGATGATGTTGTAGTTATTGAAATTCCCAAGGGCGACGGGGAAGGCGAGTATGAGTTCGAAGATGGCGAGATCTTTGAAATTCCATCCTTTGAATCTCAGCTCGACACAGGTTCAGTCGAGACTGCTAGTAATGTTGAAGCCTCCCATGCTGACCCTACTCCTGTGGATCCAGAGGCACAGAAAAACAAAGATATGCCTGCTAGTTCATCAAAGGATCCAGCTCCAGTCTGGCAAAAGACTTCTATCATAGACAAACACGGAGCAACAGGAATGATCTTAGCTGTAAGGTTCGAGGAAGATAAGCAGTTGTTCGCAATCAAGCGATCTGGGGGGTGTCAATACTTGAAACCAACCAGCGAAGCTTTCAACTCCTTACCTAGATACGACCTCGTGAACCTAGCAAACCGAGAGCTGCTGGATCACTCAAATCACGCAGTAGCGATGGGTTTGTGGCATGTTCTACAGCGTGAGGTAAGATCTGCGAAATTCGAGATGTTTAAGCCTCAAGTGCCCAAGCGAGTCAAGGACAAGAAAGCTAGACATCCTGTGACTAAGAAAACCTTAAAGAAACTGGTATACAAGCCAGTGCTATGTGAAACCAAGATTTCCCTGAGCAATTTTTCTCAGGATATCCTCGGTAAGATATGGTACTGGTACGTAGATCCTAAAACGGGCGAGGCCGTGGTGATTGGAAAAGTATGGTCAGATAGTGGATGCTTAGTGCCAAGGGAACTGATCAGAGTATTTGATGAAATCTGCTTCATAAATTTCTCTGTTAAAGACCTGGAGGCACTAGCTGACAGGTACTGCATGCATACGGACGAATGGACAAAGTTCCTTGCTTCTAAATACGACAAGGGGATCAAGTTTTTCCTTGACTACAAGAAGAAGATGTAAGCTAAAGATGCAGAGTTGTGAAGACCGAAGACGATCCAGAGCTGTTGTCCAGGGGGAGTTTGTTGAAGCACTTTTGTGTGACAAACACTCTGGATAGAGTCTTAGTTTATTTTATTTCTTTGTATATACTTGTCTTTGTTTGTAAGCGTCTGTATGTATTAGTTATCGAGTTGTATTTACTAATGCATGTTGATTGTTGCTTAATTCTCTAAGTGTTTTGCGCACTTAGTATACTCTGCATACTTGCTAAGTACGCATGAGCAATTTTCCCTGCGCACTTGCTAAGTGCGCAGAGATCAGGTCTTGTATAAATAGGATAGGTTGATAGTAGATAAGTACGCAGACAATTGTGCACTCAGTATTTTCTCTTTGTAACCTTCAAGTGTTTATAATAGACGAAAGTTTAAAGTGATTCTCTTGTCGGTTTACTTTGTGTTGTTTGATTCTCCACTTAGTCACGGGTATTCCGCACCCGGTCTGACTCAGGAACACACTTGCATGTGACGATCCGTGACACCTGAGGGACCTACAAACAGACGTGTTATTTCTCAAGTTTCTCCCAAACATTTAACACTTACGTGTTAAAGCTAAGGTTTTTAGCATTTTCATGCTAACTCAGAATTGGCTTAGCCCACGTTATTGGCTTAGCCCACGTTTCTGGCTTGGCTAAGGATTTCAAATATGTAACACTTGTGTGTTAACTCAAAGACTTAGCATCAATATGCTGACTCAGGATCCTTGAACAAGTTAAAAACTAACGAGGATCCCGAAGTGTACTTACTAAGCCTACGACGTATTCAACAACTGAACACTGGGGACAACTAATAGTTGTTATACTCTAAACTTCGTGCTGATTCGGTATGTATATATATCTGACTTCGTACTCCACAAAGGTATGTGTTACTAATTTTTCAATTACAAGAAGATTTGAAAGCAGAATGGCTAAGTCATGATACGTTTGGTACTCTTATTTAACATCATTTATTAAAACCAAATTGTGTTTTCCTAAGTCTAAATTTGATAAAAACCTGAGAATTTATTATTAAGGATCCGATATCCTGAAAATATATTCGACCTATTTTTCTAAGTTTAATTGCCTCAGGATCCTAATTTTGAAATATATCATGGCAAATAGTTATAAACCATCTACTAACATTTATAGTGCAGGAAATTGTCCCGGGTTTTATCCAAAAAAAAAGAAAAAAAAGGAACATCCACCCGGTCCACAAGTTGTCTATCCCATGACAGGGATCCCAAAAGCAGAAAAAGTAAAAATTGTTCATCAACCAAAGACATGAAATAAAATAGTTTCAAGACAAGTTATCTAACAAGAGAACCACATAGTCAAGGGCTCGGGTCTAGGCATCGTTACCTTCATCGCCCTGGTTAGCCTGCCTCTCACCATCAGCAGCTCTAGTATCCTCAGCAGCCTTGCTGGTATCTCCTGCTTCACCTCCTAGCCAGGCCAGAGAAGAGCGCCATCCTCCAAGATCCCATGCTGCATGATCAAAACCTTCAGCAGCAGCTTGCTCGGCCATCTAGACCCTAGATTGAAGAATGGACATAGCCGCAGACTTCTTAGCATCATCCACAGTCTGCTGAAGTCTCAACTCATACTGGATTGTGCTCTCCTGCAGCTTATTCTTCTGACTCTGGATCTCATTCTCCAAGTATTTGCGTTTGGAGGCCAAGATTTTCTTCATGCTCTCAACCTTCTCTAGAGCCTCCTCAGCACTCTTCTTCGCTTCAGACAAGTTGGCATAAAGCTTTTAGAGACCCTAAAAAATTTAAACAGATTAATGATTTAGAATCCTGAAATAAGCAATGGCATACCATAAGGATACTTACCAGATTCATCAAGCTCTGAAGCTTCTTGGTGGTCTCAGCAGAGTTCATCCCCTAAAAAAACTCAAGATCCAGCACCTCCGTTGTCTTCCTCTTTTTGCTTCATGAAGCTTTAGACCGGAGGACAGGGGCACGAAGCTTAGCACTTGCAGGCGTGGGACCTTCTTTCTTGACCACAACAGTCCGAGACAGAAAGCTGGCAAGATCAGACAAAGCGAACTGAGAGCTTGACTTGGGATCCCTACATAAGAATAAGGCAGTTCAGAATCATGGCATACATTTATAAAAGCACTGATTATTCCTTACCTGAAGACATCTCGGATTCAGAATACTGGGTTTCAAAGCTTGCTTGACTAATGGTGGACTCGAAACAGAAGGATTTCTCCCCCACAAGTATTTCTAATAAAGCTTCAATCCTTTTGCCTGTATCACTTCTTGCATGAATCAACTCAACAAACTTCGGAGCTACACAAGGAAAAACAGAAATCACCATCAACAGATGAAAAATAATATGAAAATGCAGAGATCCTAACTATCTACTACCCTTTTTAACCCATTCAAGTGGCAAATCTTTCCCACCGGGGATCTAATCTCTCCTTACAAAGAGGAACTTCTCCTTCTAGTCAGAATCGTTTTGAGTGGCTTTCGGGATCAAATGAGTTTGCCCAGACTTTAGCTGAAGAACGAATCGAGAAGAACCATGGGTTCTCAAATTATAGACAGAGGCTAGCTCAGGGACGCCAATGGTCAGAGAATGAGAACGATTCAACTTTTCTAGAGTTGCTAAAATCCTCCATACCATCGGCATGATTTGGGAATAGCAAAGACCAGTAATTTTGAAAAATTCGGTGATGAGTGGAGGAAAAGGATATGACAGACCTAGAGTAAAAGGATAGCTATGGAAGCAGACCCATGTTTTAGAAATCAAATCCGCTTTTGTTCGGGAATAAAAAGGCCTAAACATGGTTTTTTGAGAAAAAAATATTGTTTGATTTCAAAAGTTTCATATCCTGATCAGTGAAAGAACAGAGTTCAAGATCAGAATGATCAAGGATTCCTTGATCAACGAAATCGTCTAATGTTTCGGCAACGATAGAAGCAGGCAACCTGGTCATTTTCTTACCCATGATCACGAAAGATTAGAAAGAAAGAATAAATCAGAAATGAAGATTCTTACTTGCTTCGACCTTGAAGAAGGCGAGAATGGAGAAGAAGGGGTAATAATGATTTTATCTTGCAAAGAAGCAACGGTTAAATCGCTTTGGAAGTCGGGAACGGTCATATCGCTACCCTATCATCATTTACTTTTTGAATTTTAAAAAATTTTATAGATGTCGATGAGATTGACAGCTGTTAAATTTTGGGGACAATTGTTATGGGTCATTTTACAGCTAGGGATCCTGGATCTTCGACGTACTTCGGTATCCTGACCGGTTTCGGTATCCTTAATTTCTATATTATCTAACCGTTGTATCTTTCCTCTATCTTGACCAATACGCAGGTAAAACACGTGAAGTCAATTTAATCCCTGAAGAATCGGTCTAGAAGTTGAGATGAACGTGTAGAAGACGCGTGGATTGGCCTCCAACGGTCGTATTTGAAGACCTAGTCGATTCCGGGATTCTCGGATAGTTAGTTAAAATAATCTCTGTATATAATCAACAGCTTGGTCGATTAGAAAACAAACAACGAACACTCTTAGCAATAGAATACACTCGTAATCACTTCTGTAACACACATAGCTCGATCAATTACTTCTCAGCACTTGTAATTCTTTACCATTTATTCAAGAAACGAGGCAGGTGTCGATTGTCACCTCCCGAGGTTTTATGTCGGAGATCCTGAACGATCAAGGGCTTTCCTCGTAAACAACCGTGTCACTCTTTACTTTTTTATATTGATTTACATTGATTTTACAAGCACACTAACTCACAAATTAAGTTTGGTTACAAAATTAGTCTTATTAATTTTTATCCAAAACATATATAACCGTTTATAAATGGAATATTCATTGGCATATTCAATTAGATATTCTGTTTAGATATATATGGAGTATATATTATTAAATTTGAATATATATTATATATATTAATTTTGAATATATCCAATGACAAGGCCTGTCTTTTTCTCTACTATTATGTACAGTTGATTCATAATTTTGAATAAAGTTGAGGAAAAAACCATAACTACATCATTACTACAAGAATGACTATAAGGAAAAGGAATTCACGGAAAAAATGCAAACAAAATTAACAATTATGCATTTTGGAAAATACAATTTTGATCTTCAAAGCCAAAAAGACAATTATGCATTTGGAAAATACAATTCTGCAATCACAAAATGTGGTTCTTGGATTTATGTTTATATAAGTGAGAATAAACAAAAGATTTGGAGCATACAATTTTATAAGCTCATCTGGGGCAGTCTTTCTTTGTCATTTCTTTGAGCCATAATTTATGTACAAAATGAATAGTTGAACCGTTGAGAATGCTCATCTACAGATTCGTATTCATTGGATAGCAACCGAGAACATGAAGAAACATAGGAAATTTCTTCAAATAAGCAAGCCACTTTCAGTACTATTCTGCATTTTGGTTTGCTAATTTGACTTCTGATTTTGAAAATTCAAAAATGTTATCACAATGCTACCACTTTAAGAAAGATCAATTAACCTTTTTTCTCATCATTCTGCTTATAGAAATTCAATTTGAATGAACAAGTTTTTTAATTGACTTACCTGTAGATGACTCAGAGCATATTGTGCACGTGGACCTTCCATTGAAGTTTCAAAGTCGACTTAAAAAAGGTACTCAAGTACTTGCCACAGGTCATATTTTACCTTAATCTTTTAGCATATTTTTACACATGTTATGCAAAGTATTTATGTAACATCTGAGAGCGAAAACAGCTAAGGCTTTGAATAGAACTTCAGGGCCTTCTTCTAGTGTGGGCATGCTCGAATATGACCAGTTTTATCTTTGTACTCGAATAAAACCTCTCCATTCCTTTTCTCGAACCTGAAATGGGGCGTGGGCATGCTGGAATATGACCAATTTTTTTAGATTGGCATGTTCTGACCCGGCACCCCACCTAACCCTACCCACCCATTTTGCGAGGCATACGTTGCAACTATTCCATGTAAATTGTTCCTTGAAACAGCCCTATAACCACCAGTTTAATGTAGTCTTTTTTTGCTCCAGTTTTCTTCAGTTTTGATGCATTTTATTCCTAATTTTTATATTTTTTTATGTAGGTTTTTGGTGCATTGTTCATCAGTTTAAATAGGGTTGTCAATATTATGTTGAACATCATCCAAAGTTTAAATAGCGTTGTCAATGTTATGTTGAACATCATCCAAGAACATATCTCCAATGCAAACTTGTCTATGGTTCTTGGCAAGGTACTTACATGTATGAAGTACTGTTTGTTCTTTTACGATTATGTATCTATATATTAACATTTGTTTTCATTAATATGTTTTAGGTCCCTGGTATTGTTTCTTCGGTCTCTAACAACTCTTTCAAAAGTCACCTTCAAGAAGTCATAATAATAATGGTAATTACTTTTATGTTCTCACTTTTCACATATGTATTGGATAATATTTAATTATTTGCATTTTGAATAGTGTTCTTATCGTTTGCATATTGAAAGGTCTTTATTTTTTTTACAGATAACTACTAGTATCTTTGCTAAAAAAGAGTTAACACGAGAATCATATTACTCGCATGAAGATTGTGAAAGAGGTTAATGAACGTAGTGAAGTTTTGAGTTTTTTTTCAAACGTTTGTTAGTTTTATGTTTTATATATGTTTGATATTTAGCCTTAGTTTGACCCACATTAGATATTTGTTTGTAAACATTTGGAAGACGATCAAACTTTTAATAGAAGTGATGGTATTATGATTTCTTCATTTTAGAGTTTTATTTTAATTTTATATTGTAATTAAATAATGATTTTAATTAATCAAAATTAATATGATAAACGTCTATAGTGACACTTAAATTGATATGATTTTTGTGGCAAAAATTATGTACCACTAAAATTAGTATGGATATTTAACTATAATTAGTTTTTACCGACACGTAATTTGTGCCACTAAAAACCCAAAGGTTTGTAATGGTAGCCAAAAAAGTGCCACTAAAAGGCTTTAGTGACAGCGTTTCTAGTGGCACTTTTTTTGTGTACCGCCCATTCTTAAATGGGTCTTTAGTGACACTTTTTTGGGTTTTTGTGGCACTTTTTGTATGCCACTAAATGACATTTTTTGCAGTGTTCTAGCCTGTAAGGGGTGTAAAAAGGTGGAAGAAGGGCGAGTTTCTGCAACGATTCTTGTTTTCGGCCCATCCCCATCGTTGCTAGAAAACCGATTTGCATATATGCATGTCGGTTAACTTTTGAAGGTTGTTGGAAACTAGTCGCGGGCACCAGAGATGGTGGTGCAATGGTCGGGGAGAGGAAGACAACAGGGTGGGGATTGGTTAACTATATGTATATTTTTATATATACAAATTTATAAAAGATTGGTATTTATTTAGTTATATTTTTAAATTTATTAATGTTACAACTAATTACAAGAATGGTCCTTATGAGAACAAAAGGACCAAAATACTCTCATGTGAAAGCCACATGACCAGACTTAACAAAAAAATTAACGCCTGTTAGTGTAAAGGACAGAAACTGTTATAAAATTTGAACATAAATGATCATTTATGTTATTTATATAGTTTTAGGACGTTATTTGAAATTTGGTAAATATCTAAAGAACGAAAAGTGTAATTTAGTTGTGTTAGTTGTTAGTTTAAGTTATATCAAGACGCGTTAAGTTATAACAAGTCATTTGTGCCAAATTTCCACATTTTATAGATAAATTACATTACTTTCGAAATCTTACAGATAAATTACATTACTTTCGAGATCTTACAGATAAATTATATTATATTTCTGGATTAAACACATACTTACAGTTCCAAGTCACGATTTGTGTTAAGGGCACACCAACAAACACAAAATACATTTATCTTCATTTTCCAAGGTGATTTACCTTGCAACGGGAGACCGCAAACAAAGACGAGGATTCCTAGACCCCAATGGAGGGTTTTGTTTTAGAAGTCGAGGTACCACACAAAGAGATGAGGATTACAAGCACTTAAAAGTCGGTAAACGACAATGTTTTAAAAACCGGTTTTTAAACCGTACCGGGTTAGGCTCAGAAATGGTTCAACCGGTTATACCGGGCTGCTCAACCGGGTTGATTAGTTAACCCTATAATTCCATAAAAATACAACTTCAACTCAAAAAATAATTCAAAAGTACATGATTCCATAATAAAAAATAATCCAAAAGTTAATACATAATAAAAAAAAATAATCCAAAATCACTCAAATTTCAACAAGGTTTTTTATATAAAAGTGTACAATTGCTTTATGCTATTGGAGTATTGAATGCATCAAGTTCACGATCGCGTAGAAGATGAAATTCACTATCCTTCTCATTCTCATCATTATCAGGCCGCTAAAACTTATTTTTTTTGTTACACCTAAAATTTTACTTTGACCTAAAACCGGTACAACGGTCTAACCCAGTATTACTGGCGGTTCAACTTACAAACCGTTCTTCCAATTTACCGAGTTTAAACTTACCGGACTAGTGACCGAGATCTGGTTCAAATGATATTACCGACCGGTTTAAACCGGTTTTTAAAACATTGGTAACCGGTCAACACTTACAAGCCCTTAAAAGTCTAAGTGAAGCATCTTTTAAAATATGGGTCCATATTTCCTTGGCTATACTGACGGAAAATAGTCTTCAGTAATGATTCCTACCAAAAGACTGTGAAATCAGAAGATTCCCTCTAAGTTTACCGTTTTATACTTTGTCCCTGATCCATTTGTAACTTTATTATTTAAAATAAAAAAATTTGTTGAAACTCGTCGGTGATCCATTGGTAATTTTTTACGGATGTGGTCTATCGGTGCCTGTCGATAGGTGATACTCATTTGTACGGTGGTGTGAGTTTATGTGCATACTAATTTTAAGTTATCTTTGAGTTGGGAACTATAATTTGGGACTTGGTCTAGTATTCGTAAAGTTTTTTGATGTCAATTCTATGTATGTTCATAGTCCTAGAAGCCTCATGACTGATTATAGTCCGACCATGCATCTACATGTACCGCCCTTCATTGTCTATCTGTTTTTTTATTTTCTTTACTTGTTAGGTATTGGATATGATTTTTTTTGTTGATTTTAGTATTTAAACGGTGTTACCTAATTGTGTAGACTGACTTTGAACTATTGTTTTCCCTTGCTGGTTTCCTCCCAAAAATTTCCTAAGACATTAAAACAATCTATAATTTTTCCAAGAAAGATCCTTCTTCTAGATTTTGAAAATGTCAACCTGATGTCTATGGTTACGTTCAGTATATGTCATTAATTGTTAATTAAAACTAGGCGCGATAAACCGCGCAAAAAATTACCGATCTGAACAAAACGCATATGAAACGTAGATAAACAGAAGCACGATGAAACGATATATTCGTAAAACACGAAAAAGTCACCTCGGTTAAAAAATCCGATTATACAAAGTTAAAACGAATTGCGATGTAATAAAATATAAATCAAAAGATTAAAATGTATATATGTGTGAATTTAAAAACTTGTTTGAGTTTTCAATTATTTTACCAAAATTGGTTTCCTAATCCTTCACCGAAAATCAGGAGCTTCTATCTTTTCTCTTACGCGACTTTACTTAGGCAAATAAGCATGAGTTTGTCCAAAATTTGGAATGCTTAGATCCTTATCGATAATTATAATGAACTACTATATAGAAAATATTTGATGAAAATGTTTGAGAATGAAACTTTAGAAACTCTAAAGAGTTTTTGAAATAACTACTTAATATAGTACATCAAACTATATATTGATGGTGTAAACTGTAAATCATTTTAAGAACTAATTAAACTTGACGAATCCAAATGCACTTGATAGTTTACTAATCGGAGAATATAAATGTGTTCAAAGTTGAGAGAATATGTGCATAAGTATTCATCCATATTTACGATAGAATAGCCATTGTTCTAGAAAGTTACTAAGCAGTTATTGGCAGTTGATGGCGGGTAACAGGCGCCAATCCACTGCAGACCAACTAACCGTTGCAATACTAATTCTAATATCCGACTGTTTTAACTATAACACCCGAAAACCCGACACTTTGGGTTAAGCCAAAAATAAACGAAATATATAAAAGAGTTATAAATATGGGCTTAGTAATCATGGGCTTGGCCCACTAGGGTTCCCCTAAACCTGCATTAAAAACCTGAGCAGCATCCATAAGCCTCATTTGCTCCATCTTCATTCCAAAACATAGAGAGAGAATGAGAGAGTTTCTAGAGAGAGAAAGCTCCAAAAAGTTCATAGTTTGGCTCAAGATCTGCTTCAAAACGTTTCTTTAGCGATTTGTATCAAGTTTAACAAAGCAACAGTAGTCTTTTGAGGTATTGATCACACCTAAATATATGTTTTTAATCAAAATGAGTTTTTGGGGTAAAACTAGGGTTTTCACCTTAAATACTAGATTTTTACGTGTTAAAACACAAACAAAGCCCAAATCTGGCTTCATCGGAGTCAAAGCAACGATTTGGACATAAAAAGTTACAAACTTGGATTTAAACGGGCCTGATTGGATGACTTGTTCATCAGGCGACACCAACCAGCGTCACCACCTTCATGTGGCGACACTAGTCGGGATAGTGACGGGGGAGTGGCGTATTCTCCAAGAATTTCAATGATTGGACACGTGTCATTCCTCTTGCGACACTAGGGAGTGACGCCTATGACCACGCGACACTCTGGTTGGCGATAATAGTGCCAGCGACACTAACAAATAACGTTTAAGTCCAGAACGCAAGTTTTGGCGACACAGTCAAGCGACACTACGTGTTTAGTGACACTATGTTCAAGCGACACTGCTTGTGGCGACACTGTAGGCGACATTAGCAGTATTTAACCTATTTCACGTATTTAATTCATACAGAATGCTTAGTACTTGTCTACCCGAGCTTTAGTAAGTACAAACAGTGTGTCGACGATTAGGTGAGTTCTATGTGCCCCATGTGTGTTACGTGCAAGTGATTTCTAATGTTTTGGGGCTGAAGTGTATACTTGCATGATAAATGAATGAGACAACTGATAATGTGATTACATGTTATTTAAATGAGAACGAAGAAACAGGAAATAATGAATGAATGCTTTTAATGAATGGAATGGAATGCATGACTTAAATGTTTAATGAATGAAGACTTGCTTTACATTCATATATATCGCATGTGACAAATGTACAAATGCTGTGGAATGAATTACACGCTACTTCGGTAGTACGGAACGATGAAAACGGCAACTACGGTAGACGGACGACCATGCGACTACTTTAGTAGACAAATGGAAACGATTGACTTAGGGAAAACAGGCGAATTACAGACTATGACAGTAGGATGGTACGAATTACGGACTAGGACGGTAGGAATTACGGACGGCTACTTCAGTATACGGATGGTAGAATGAATTACGGACTACTTCGGTAGGACGGTACGAATTACGGACTACGACGGTAGGACGGTATGAATGACGGACTACGACGGTAGGACGAAACGTCTGTCTTTGTGACAAACGAATGATGGGTATCACCCATATATGTATGACCAATGAATGTTAAATGACTCAAAATGAAATGCTAATATATACATATATATATATATATATATATATATAATGAAACGATATTTATGCCTAATTGCTAAAAAACTATAACTCACTAGCGTTAGCTGACTTTTAGTAATTATTTCAGGTAGCAAGAGGAAGGACATGGCAAAGGCGTGAAGGCTACCGGCACAAGACTGACATCTAAAATTATGTTATGAGTTTATTTATGATTTGTATGAATGTTAGACAATGTTTAAAATGTTATGCAACGAATTGATGTACGTTTCCGCTACATTTGAATTTTTAATTAATTCTATATTTGATAACTATGTTTATAAGTAAATCCAACAAGTGATGCCTCTCGAGAACGAGGCCTTACATTAACCTATGATACATGTAACAAATGTTTATAATACTTATTTACATATGTGTAATATTCTTGAAGACGTGATCATTCCAACAATCTCCCCTTTTACCTAGGCTTCAGTTTTTGATGTAGTCTTTCTTTATTTCTTGGCTGCAGGTCCGCAACCTTTTGGCCAGTCCCGGACTGCAGATGTCTTCCGTTTCTTGTAAGCTATGTCTTGAACAACCATGTTGTTTTTCTTCTTTTCTATGTAACATCCGGAAATTTAAGTCGGGTTTCGGGTGCGAGACAAAAAGCCAAGAAGTAAATGAGCAAGGGCGGGCCGGGTATTGGGCCCAATCGTGCGGGCCTAGATTGAGGATGGAAGACTCAAGAACCCTAGCCACCATCCTTATTCTTTCATTTACATCCTTACACCAAGTTTTAGAGAGAAAGAGAGAGACAAGAGTTCTAAAGAGAGAAAGTGAAGGATTCAACATTTGAGCCTCCATTCTTCTCCAATCTCGTTCTTCATCATCCATTGAAGCTGAGAATCAAGAAAGCTAACGAATCCACGTAACAAACTCGTCCAGATCAGAGTTTTGTGTTGAAAAGTGGGTTTTTAGAGTTTTATGGGTTTTTAACATAAAAATAAAATTTTTACGTATTAAAAGCGGACTAGAACTTGGATCTAGCTTCATGGAAGCTAGATAAATGTTTTAGACGTAAAAATTTGGGGTTTTGGATTGATAACGCACCTGTTTGAATGAGCTGTTCATCAGGCGACACTAGTCAGTGTCGCCACCTTCATGTGGCAACACTAGCCAGGGTTATAGAAGGTGGGTATGGCGTGTTCCCCAAGATCTCCAATGATTGGGACACGTGTCATTCCCCTAAGCGACATTCCTAGTTAGCGACAGTCTCAGAAACGACATTAAGTCCTGAACGCAGGTTCTTGCGACACTGACCTTGTGCCAGCGACACTACATAATTTGTTGATAGTTTTCACTCGTTGATTCACTACAGATTTCTAGCACTTCGCCTAGCAGATACAGTTAGAGAGTTGTAATAGTAAGACCAATACATGTGAGTTCTTATTGCCCTTTTTCTCTAACAGTTTTGGACTGTCATGCATACTAATAGAAAGATAGTTTAAAAGTTAAAGTACATTTTATAAGAATTATATTTTTATAAAAATAAAGAGAAAGTGTTAAAGAGTATAGTATTATCTTTGAAACAAGTTTTAAAGAAAGTAAAAAATTAAAGTAAAGAAGGTAAAGGAGCTGCACATCGAGAAATGGATTACAGATCTGTGATCACGAGTGAAAACTACAAGTTTTGAACGTAAAAATTTAGCATCTTGAACGTAATCAGATCTGGCCGCCATTAACATGCAAACTTAGGGTTTTGGGGAAGGTGCCAGCCCCGCAGGCGAACTTGCCTAGGGAGGATTAAGCGAACTTACTAACTTCGCTGGGTTGAACCAACGAACTTAAGTTAGCGAACTTGCTAAGTTCGCGGGAAGGGTAAAATTGGCAAACTCCTGTATGTTCGCTAGGATGGTAAGAGGTGAACTTAGCCTTAAGTTCGCCTAAATCAGTATGGTTAACCCGTTAGATTCGGGATTAGGTCTGATGTGTATTTAACTACTCAATCCAGATCGTACGTGAAGTTGTTGGGCCTTTGTTTAGGACAACGAGACTAGCTTACATGTGAGTTCTTGAAGCCCTTATTTAAATGTTTTAAATAAATATTTTTGGCCTGGTGTGCATACGTAACGATGTGACTGTTTTATAAAACGATGTTTATGAATGATGTATGTGACGTTTTATGAAACGATGTTTGTGAACAATGTTTTGGAAGGAAAGGTTATGAAAGAAGTGTTTATGAAATGTTTTTGCCAAAAAGAAGTTTACGAAGTGTTTACGAATGAATGAATGATTTTTAATAAAACATACGAATGCTTTAACTGAAGTTTTGAAGTAAAAGAAGTGAATATTTATGAAAGTCACAAACGAACGAATCTGACATGATTCCTACTAGAATCGAAGCTATAAGTATTGGATGTATGTTATGGGCCTTACCTTTATAGGGACCTTTGTGGCTGGCCAACTGTTGTACAACTGGGGTGGTGACGGTCACCAGGGGAATTACCGTGATCCTTGAAGTTGGTACGATTTTACCTTGCAGAGTAGTCGTGCTTGAAGTTTGATATTGTGCCTTACGGGGTGCAATGCTTGAAGTTTGGTACGTGTCATCCTTGTGATGCCATGCTTGAAGTTTGGTGTTGAATGGCCTAAGTATCGGGCCCTAGGTTTCTCCGCCTACAGGTTATGTAGGTGTTGAAGGGCCTAGTGGTGGTGATCCTTAGGTTTCTCCACCGGTATACGTTTGGAATTGACGGTTACGAGAAGGCGCAGATTCGATATGTTCGTTGACTTATGGATTATGGTGTGTTATGTTTTTTATTGCATGTTTTACGTAGGCTTTTATTAATGAAGTAGAATGTTATCTTTTTTGGCAAATATTTGAAGATAACGTTTTATGTTAAAACTAGAACTCACCAGCGTAGCTGACTTTTACTATGCATATTTAGGTTAAGGGCAGCTAATGATGATGGACGGTGATGCTAGGCGGCTTGATGAGTTACCCAGATGATGTGAAGACTGGCATCCCATTAAGATTGGTTTATGTTATGTTTATGTATTAGACAATGTTTACGCTTTCGCATGTTTGACAATGTTGATGTTACATTTGAAATGAAAGTTTTTTCGTTGCGTTGTTTGATATTCAAGTTTAAGAACTGTTTGTGAATGAGTAAATCCAACAAATGAGGCCTCTCGGGTTTGGGGCCTTACAAGTTGGTATCAGAGCAATAGTTTGAGAGATTTGGACACTCCAAGTGTCTGAACTTAAACTGTGAATGGTACCAAAAGCGGATGCCAGTACGGGTAACTCGAGCCACAACATCAGGTATGAAGGTAGCATATATATGTACCCATATAGTATATTGATGTGTCATTTTTAATATATAAAAATATAATATATTTTTATGACGGTTTTACGAGATCATGTTTTAAATTTATAAAATGATAATTACTTTAACTTAAAAACACATAATAGGAAAGTGTACCTATCGCAGGGTAATATAGTTTAAGTAAGAACCAAGTATTGAACCAATGGACACGGTCGAGTTCCAATACTCAACTTTTGTTATCGTTTAGCCGTATTAATTAGTGAGTGAGTTTTGTGTGATTGTGAAGTAGAAAAGTAAATGACAGAAAAGTAAATAACGGTAAAGTAAATAACGGTAAAGTAAATAACAGAAAAGTAAAAACGTGTGTGATGTGTGTAAGAGAAATGTAATGAACCGAAATCTAAATAGCAAGAAAGTAAATATCTCAGAAATGATCAGGTCACCACGATTATTGCTTCGGGCTTCGAATCAGCTTGGTACAAGATACTGTTAAGTTGACTAATCCAGTGATATGACTATTACAAACTTGTGACTCGGGTCACCGCTAGAGCCTCGTCCTCACGACATTTGATTCACGAATTAAAATCTTTAAATTAAAATAGTAGTGCCTCCCGTTAGGGACAACAGTTACCCTCAACTCTTCGAATGGTCATCTACGGGTTGGTTTAAGACATCGAACGTAAATGCTTTGTATTAAAGTTAAATAGGTGATTATAGTTTGTTCACCGGGAGGCGGTGTAACAATGGGACCGAGTATAAAGACGTACCGTTCCCAACATGAGTTCACCAATTCTTGGTCAAATAATAAGTTCGTATAAAGACGTACGCCCTTACTAATGTTGACCAAGCCTCGACTTATCAATATCTGCTTGTATAAAGACGTACAAGCTTCAAAGAAAGTTTGATTAAAAGGTTTTTCGATCTTACACTTTAAAATCAAGAACACTCACAAATATAAAGACGGATTTAGACAATAATAAAAGCCCACCAAATGGTGGTTTTAAGAACGAATAATTAAAGACATAAACATACCACTAGATTAATACGTCAAACATTAACATGCACCAAACATCATCTTCACCATAGCAATACAAAGAGTTTAGCTACGAATGGCCATACTAATTAGCGTAACGCTGAGTTTCGTAGGATCCCCTATTGCGGACAAAGAGAAGAAGCCTGTCTACTTTCTACTCTCTACTCTAGACTACAGAAACGGTTTTTTCTTTAGCTCTGGTTAGGTGTGTATGGTATGATCCAATGAAGAACTCAAGCCACCTATTTATAGGCCTCAAAATGAGCAGTGCACGGGCATGCAAACACCTCAGGAATCAAACAGGGTACAATTAGCAGTGTACTAGAGCCTTGAGGAGCAAGTTAGGGTTTGCATGGCCGTGCATGGCATTGCACGGCCGTGCATTGCCCTACTGCTCCCTAGTTTCATCTTTTTGCTGCTTATTGACTTCTTGTTGTACAATTTTGACTTCTTGGGGGTCAAAGATCATGAATGATCTTCCAAAAGGCTTGATTTCTTAGTGTTTTTGACTGGTTTCATCTTTGTTTATCTCAGGACACCTTATAACCTCAAATTATGAAATATTAACGTTTTAAGTATCAATTGCAAAGTTATTAATCAATTAGTACCATAATATGCGAATTATTATGCATGCAAAACATGTATAATTTATGACATATCATAATACCCCACACTTAAACTTTGCTTGTCCTCAAGCAAACTCATGCATGCTCATACCCATAACTAAAAACTTTACAAATGGTAATGGAGTTCCAAGTAGTTGGAAACCCCGGGATAACTCTTGAGTTGCTTATTCTCTTTTTGTATTTTTCTATGTTGGAATCCATGACAAGCCTACTAGAACTTCAATTATGCATAATCTCTCACTCCTCACAATGTTCACTCAAATCTAGGGTTATATATGTATAGATAATGTTAGTTAAGTGGAACACTCAAGTTCGAATCGAATTATGCAATGGTTATAAGCTTGTATGTAAATCAAGTCTCTACCAACTAACCAGGTAGTATGCATGAATCAAGAGGACTTTAAAAGGGTTGTAATGTGGCTAAAATAAAATTAAAGGGTGAAAATGAAAATGTTTTTGGACTTTTAGGGATTTAAAAGGGTTTTGAAGGGCTTCAGCTATCGTGGAATACACAGCTACAGCTTCCTGGCTTAAAATGGAAAATACTAGACCTGTCCGTCTACAGTACTCAGATCATGAGGGTATAACTAATCTGAGGGATCATTTGTGGTCAGATTTCCAAGAACAAGATCTCTTATCATTCTCAACTCTTTCCTCACTGCGTAGTACACATTACTGCCTTTCCGTATGGGTCTTTAGGCATGTAGCCTAACAGCTCCTACTTTGATCAAATGCGTATAGTCATGCTGGAGATGAGTTTCATTCTTGCTACACTTTCCATCGTGGCTCTAGTTGCCACACTTCACACATTTGTCGTATATTTTGGCTCTTCTTTTGGCGACACTTTTAGATAGGCCGCAAAATGGTGGAAATTGTTCTTTCTTGCGCCACCGTTTCTTATATCACTTGTTGCTTTGAAATCTTTCTCTCGGAGTTCGGGCGGTAATTCAGGCTTTGCGAAATGAAGGCAGAAAAGAAAATTAAAATCAAAAGAATGCATATGCAGTTCTTTAAGGTCTAGCCGGTAAAAGACTCACTTCTCTCTTTCTTTTTCTTTTCTTCTTTTTCTATTTTTTTCTTTTGTTTTTGTATCAAGAAAAATTCTTTAATAATTATTTTTCCTCGATTTCCTTGAAATAATATTTCCATAGATTCCTTGTAGTTATTGCTGCTGTTTGTTCCTAATACATCCACCTTCTTGTTCAATTCTTCTGAGTAAAACAGATTCTTTCCAAAATTGCCTCAATGGTAATGAATTTGAAATAACGACATAAGATAATTTTCCCGTTTTGAAGACATTCAGCCAATAACCGGTGTTTACGAAAAGCTGGTTGGTTGATAAATGTGGGTAGTAGAAAAGAAAAGGCTAAGGCTCAGAGGGCTATCTATGCGGATAATATTTTTGGGTTTAAGGATAATATATAAAGGTAATAAAGTCCTAGGTTCCTCAATCACTTTCATACTTCTACTAGTTCATGGTTTTGGTATGTATAAGTCACACAAGTTCTAATTATGCATAGAATCCGATCGAATAAACACTCAATATATCAAACGAAAGAGCATGCGAAAAAGGATGATAATAATGCTCGTGAAAAGGCTAAGATTATTCTCACATGGAAACGGATGGGATAGGGTTTAGTGATTTGTTATGCATAATATCCATTTGTTTCTACTTACCATGTATTCATTTTATTTAATTAAGTGCGAACTCAAAGAGGTTTAGATTTTAGGGTTTAAAATTTTTTGAAATTTTACGAGTGTTACAAAAGGTAGGTTTTTAGTAAGGTTTTAGTCAAATGGGTAGAAAATCACAAGTTTAGTTTTACTGCTTTGAGGTTACAAGTAGTCCTGAATCTCTAATTGCCCACCCCACACTTAAAACTGTGCATTGCCCTCAATGTATAAATGCATATAATGGAATGCTATGCAGGAATTTAAATGCATAAAGTTTTAAGGGAAAAGAAACTGGTACTCCCCCGGTCAATTCGGTGTATAACCTAAGGCCAAAACTTATTACTGCTGTCAGGCTATGCCTATCAGCTGCTTGTCAACACTTTGCTTTAAAGACTTCATCTAATTTCTCATAAATTTGATGTGGTTTCCGACTCCTCAGGTTGTAGAGGTGGAGTGTTACTCCTCAAAGAAGTAGAGAGACTATCTGGTGATGTTATTTTACCCGACACACAAAGGAAAACATAAAAGCAGACACAGAAAATAAAAAGGTAGTAGTTAAGCTACTAAGGTCCTAGTATCGAGAAGGCATAATTGGTGGCTGAAGTATGAGAAACTTAAATTTGGAAAACCAAACCTGAGGTCCATGCATTCTGCCGTATGCACCAACTTCTCAATTTATTTGTGATCACCGGGTTGCCTCCCAGAAGCGCCACGTTTATTTAAGGGTCGTTGGTCGGTCCTGTACATGCTTCATCAGTCTTTCTTCAGGTGGGGGCCATTGAATTACCCCGTGTCTCATGTTCCTTCATTCAAGTCCTTCAGTTTTGGTAGCTTATCAAAGTATTCATCGATCCAGTTAGTCTTGTCAAAATTCTCGCCAAGATCCAGTTTCTTTCCTTTGTTGAATTCTTTGGCTTTCTTCAGCCGGTAGTCTAGATTAGTGTCGATGAATTGTGTAATTTCAAAGGGATCATTGGACAAGCACTCATTTCCTCTGATGTTGTAGGTCACTGATTGTTTTTCGACACGAGGTGTCAAAATTCCTTCATTCATGTCAATGACGGCTCAGGCGGTAGCTAAAAATGGGCGACCCAAAAGCAAAGGTACGGAATAGTCGGGTCCCATTTCTAAAACCATGAAGTCAGCAGGGAAGAAAAACTTGTTGACTTTTACTAGTAAGTTCTCAATGACTCCTATAGGTGATTTAATCGATCCATCCACTAGTTTAATAGTTGCATTAACAGGCCGCGAATTTCCAATTTTGAGCCTCTGAAACGTGTTATATGGCATTACATTCACACTTGCTCCCTGTTAGAACCTACTAGTCCATAGAAATCAATTATAGACTGAAATAACATCTCTAAGGTTTTCGGTCGAAAAACTAAGATTTCGATCGAAAAGTGTTTTCGACCGAAAACACTTTTCGATTATAAGTTTTCGATCGAAATTCTTTAATAGTATAAATATGTTGTCTTTTGTATTTTCATGTAGAGATTTCACATTTTGTATTGTCTGATTTAGAAGTATCCTAGTGAAATCAGAGCTTGTAGTTGTTGATTCAAAGTGTAATTACCAAAGATAATCAATGGAAATCATTAGTTTGATTGTGCACTTCATGATTGTGGCGTTTCTCATTCTAGTCCATGTTTTGATTCAATTTTATTGGTGTAGATTGATTTCTGGATTGTTTTCGCCTTTCCAGAAGCTGTTTGAAGATTAGAGATTTGAGTATCAAAGGATCAGAAGGGATCACAATTGGTATCATAGCTGTTGGTTAAAGCTCTTGGTATTCAAGAAGTTTTTCATCAAAATTCGATCAAATCAGAGTGTTTTTATGTGCCATTGTTGTACTTTCAGAGTTAAAAGAGATGGAGATGAATTCTACACTTGGTTTGGAGGCTTGATTTTGGATTCAGATTGTTGCAAATAATTTTTGGTCAATTGAAGTGTTCTTGGAAAAAATTGCCCAAAAAGTCTGTTTTGAAGGAGTCGAAATCTACTTTTCGATCGAAAAGTAGTTTGGCCATCATTTTTCGACCAAAAAGTGTTCAAAATCTTCAGAAGTGTCCGATATCCCGTGTTCGAAAGCTTGATTTTTCGACCGAAAAGTCTTGTATGAAATTGTTTTCGACCGAAAAATCCTGAGTTGGAAGTTTTAAGTTTTTGACTAAGTATTCAAAGTACAAGTTTAAGATGGCTGGTAAGGTTTACGATACTGAAAGAGTTGTGGGAAAGTCGCCACCGATGATGAAGTCAATCTCAGAGTTCTCAAACGGGAAAATTATGATGAAAACATATTTCAAGTTCACTGAGCATACTCTATGGCAGTCAATTTCAAAAGGTCCTCATATACCGAAAACTACGAATGCTGATGGGTTAGTTCCTATTGCAGATCCTGATTTGTATTCCGAGGAAGACAAGAAGCTGATTGGGAGAGACAACCGAGCTCTGGGATCAATCATCTTAGCTCTTTCGACTGAATTATATCTAAATTTTGAGCAACATGAGACTGCTCAGGGATTGTGGAATGCATTATGTCTAAGGTTTGAAAGAAATGCAGCACTGCAAGAAAGCCGAACTGATATTCTGTTGAAGCAGTATAATATGTTTAGTTACAAAAAGAATGAAACCCTGAGTGAACAGGTCACAAGGTTTACTACTATGATTAACAGACTAAGGAAAATGGGTGTCAAGTTTGAGGAGTATGATTTGGGAAAGAAGCTGCTGGATTCATTATTAGACTGCTGGAGCATACCATGTATGTTGATCAAATATACTACTCCAGATTTGAAGAACAAGTCACTTTATGATATTATCTGCTTGCTTGAGTCTTATGAGCTGGATGCAAAGAAGCGAGAGTTGAATAATACAGACAAGCCAAATGGTTCGGGTTCAACTAATGCAACTCTATTTTCTGGAACAAGTGATGGAAGCAGTGGCTCTAAGTCTGAAAAGGGTAAGGGGTGTTGTGGGCATTCTTCTGGAGAAAAGGGAAAAGCAACCAGTCAGATTCCCGAGGATCAGATTGCATTATTTGGGGCATTTATGAGTAGCTATGATGCATTTGTTACTGGAAAGTTACAACCAGCTGTTCTGGATGCTGAAGATCTAGTGCAGATTAATCCTTATGATTTGGAATATATGGATCTACAATGGCAAATGGCTATGATTGCAGTAAGGGCTAAGAAGTATCTTCAGAAGGTTGGAAAGGATAAGCTGAAGATCAGAAAGAAAGTCGGTTTTGACAAGGAAAAGCTGAGATGTTATAACTGTCAGAAACTTGGACACTTTGCTAGAGAGTGTCAAATGGAGAAAAAGAAGAAATATGATGGTAATGGAGTGAAGCTAATCGAATTGAACGATGAGGATGAAAAGTCAAAGAAAGCTCTAACAGCCTTGATGTCGAAACAGCTCTGCAATTGTGAATGGGAGTTTGAGATTGGAGATGCTCAAGAAGATTTCGATGAAGCCTTGATGGCAGAAATTGTAGTATCTGAAAAGGAAGAACCAAGTGATTGTGCTTTGAAATCTGGTGATAAAGGCAAAGCAGAAGCTTCTACCTCTGAGTAAAAGTCATCTGACAGTGAAGTAACATCTAATGATGATCCATCCATATGCTCTTCTGACTGTATTGAGAAAATGCAGAATTATCATGCAGCAAACAAATTCTTGATTGCTGATAATGATAAATTGAAAAGAGTAAATAAGGAATTAAAACAGAATGAGGTCACCTACACCAGAATGAAATTTAGAGAATACTTAAACAAAAAAGATGTGTTAATCAAAGATCTTACAGACAAACTTATTGCTGCCCAATCTGATCTTATCAAAGAAAGGGTTTTGATTTCTAAATGGGGTATGCAAAGAAAAATTTTAGAAAACTGTGTTGATATGCAAAGAATTTGTTTTATTAAAGATGGTGTTGGTTACAAAGCCGTACCTCATCCTGATCATTTTGAACCATTTCCTGAACCTCATGTTTCAAATGATTTACTTAGAGATGATAACGCTAATTTTCATGACTTATATGTTAGTGCAACAAGTAACACATGTCATGTAGATGAGAAGGTTTCAGTTGATTATGTGAGGAGTTTTAATGAATTCAATAAAGTTTGTGTGAGAGAAACAATAAGGGATTGTAGACAATTTGTGGTTGATACATGTATTGCAAACAAGTTGGTTAAGTCACGTGCTAACAATGGTTTTGATGTAAACAGTTTTTCAGATTCTGATAGTTCATATGTTTCTGCTTGTTCTACTAACTCTGTGTGTAATGTTTCTGATTTTATGTCTGAGGTTTCTTCTGATTCTACTTTCTTCAATAAAGTAGTGCATACAACGAGAGAGTATATTCCAATTCACAAAATGTCATGTCTAGCCAAAGATGTTGTGTTGGATGAATTTGGAAATCCATTAATACAAGATTATGATCTTTCTCATGAGAGGCCAAAGAAAAATGAAATCATAGTTCCTGAAAATCACATCCTGACAAGTGAAGGAGAGAATGTGAAGTCTGTACAAATTAAAATCAATACACCAACAGAGAGTCAAAAAGTTAGTGGAAGGTCAAATCAAATGAATGTCAAAGGCAAATCAAATGATGTCAAAGACCAGTTCACTGACGTCAAAGATAAGCTCGTTCAAAGTAAAGGGAAGTCAGTAATAAGTCAAAGTTCAATAGAGCATGAGAAAGGAAAATCCATGTTTGAAGTAGGTGAATGTTCAAAGTCAAAGACAAAGACAATGTCAAAGTTTAAAAGTCAATATTGTTTTACTTGTGGTCAAGTTGGACATTTTGCCAGAAATTGCAAACACAAGTCAAGTGAGTCAAAGGTCTAAGGGTACAATAAGAGAACAAAAATCAATATCAACAAGTGGTTCAAGAAAGCATTTGTGAATGACAGTGTGGTTGAGTCCGGAGTGAATCATCATTACAGTCGCGATTACTTGCTTTCTAGATATCTTATTGAACTTTAATCAAATGGTTGTCAAGATTATGTGCTACCTAATTTTGTGGACAAGAAGGTAAAAAGCAGTCCAATATATGTGAAAATATCAACCAAACCAAGCTATTTTGATAAAGAAAAATTCAAAAATAAATATGGGAAAAATGTTGTTTTTTTTGGAAAGTTAAAATTGAACAAACTTCACATATATCTGGAACAAATAATGTTGAGAATTTGAAGGAACAAGTCGTTGTGACTAAGACTGTAAAAAGTAAAAGTCAGCCCAGGTCAAGGATGATCTGGGTACCTGTTTCTCGTTAAGTTGTCTTGAAATGTGCAGAGTCAAACCGGGAGGACTATTAATAATGCTTGGCATGTTGATAGTGGTTACTTAAGGCATATGATGAGACAAAGAGATATATTGAATGATTTTCGATCCTTTGAAGGTGGTTTTGTTGCTTTTGCTGGAGATAAAAAGGTGGTAAAATAACTGATCGGGGAACATTTTCAAATGACTTAATAACTCTTGAGAAAGTCAATTATGTATCACAGTTGGAGTTTAATCTGCTAAATGTTTCGCAAGTATGCGATAGAGATATACCGGTCCATTTTACAGCAAATGAGTGCCTATTCTTAAAGCCAGGACTGGTTATCCCTGAAGAAATGATATTGATGAAAGCTCCAAGAAAGTTCAACATGTCACACCCCCAAATTCCACTAACAGAGTTTTACCGTTTTGGAAGATGACAAACCAGGATCTCAGACATCAGTTACTTCAAATGACAATATATGGGACTTGAAATGTAATAACATAAAAGATCAAGGTTCAAAGTGTATATGCGGAAGCGTTAAACGAAAGTAAATGCGCAAAACAACGCGCCGAAATCCAAATACAAACAAAACATAAAGATTGTTCAATAGATAATTATTTCAATTGAAGTCCAAGACACATGCATGACTTAACGTGATCCTGAGTGCCAGCCTGAGAAAACATGTAAGAAAACGAGTCAACACTAGGTTGGTGAGTTCACAGGTTTCAATCATTTCAAATAAAGCGTTTGCGGATTATGTACATTCAATATATATATCAATAGGTTGCATGCCTATATTCATGTTTTGCTAAAGCGCTCGCACCCGAAACTGACAGTGTGTTTGTTTGTTTGCCTCCAGCCAGGTCTATCAACTCTGACTAATGTGTTAAGGTCAATATAACACCCATTCGACCTCCAATCGAGTTAGCGCGACTAACGCGGGTGGGGTTTGTCAAACCCAGTAGTACTACCAAAATTACCTCGCTCATACCATATTAACGGTCCGATGTGTGTGAGGACTTTTCATGATAGTGTGTTACGCTTAGCCTCAACAGTGATATCATATGAATTACAATAGCCCAAAAAGGGTTGTGACATGTTTACTCCCCCAAATAAAAACAGTAAAAGGGGCCCTGAAACTCACCTGAATTGAGTAGAGGACTGGATCACACAAGAGATAAGTTGAACCACGAGTGTAAGTCTCAGACGACTTACGTATGCCCTAAAATTATAAACACATAAGTTGAGGACAAGCTGGGATTTGTAACGACGACACAGAAGATTGAACGCCTTAACGCATTCTAAGGGTTTAAGAGTAGACAAACGTGCATACGGGAAAATAGATTTCTTAATATAATAATTAAGATCAAAGCGCTACGTGTCGAACGTTAATAACGAATAATATTAAATAAATAAGTTCGTACGTTTGAGTCGTTTACAAAATTTAGGAAAATAATATAATTTAATATATTATTTTTAGGTTCGTAGGATTAAACAAATAATCATTTGTGTGGAAAAATAATAAATATATTATTTTTAATCGAATGTATAAACGTGGGTAAATAATATTACAATCATATTATTAATTAGTTTAAAACGTTACACGAGATAATTAAACGAGTCGAAATAATATAACTTATATATTATTTTATAACATGAGTCACGGGTTGAAAATAATATAAACATATTATTTTATACGAAGTTATTGTTTGAAAATAATATAAATATATTATTTTTAAAAGTGGGAAATAATAATAAAAATAGGTTATAAAACCAAACCCGAGCCTACGGGTGGTTTTCGGGGTTGAAACAATTTAATATGATATTATAATGATAATGGAAAAGGTTTTATATAAAAATAATGCTTAAAAAGTGGCTAGAAAAATAAAAACAGTTGGTGGGGTTCGAACCCGGGTTTCACCCACACCAACACAACACTTTAACAACTCCACCCGCTAGGGCAATTGCAACAAGGAGCCGGATCAAATGCGTTTTAATCCTCAACACCCCTGTGTTCTTCCCCTTTACTCAAGTCCGATCGAACTCTCCCCTGAATCCACTGAATTCGATTTCGATTGAACCAAAAGTCATAGGGGTTTTAATGATCGAGGAGTTTCGAACCTGTGGGTATCGAACTCTCCCCTGAATCCACTGAATTCGATTTCGATTGAACCAAAAGACATAGGGATTTTAATGATCGAGGAGTTTCGAACCTGTGGGTGAGTTTAATCGTAAAACCGACAAGTTTAAGGTCGTTAATTATGTGAATTAAGAACCGTAACCCTAGGTATGAACACCAGATCGATTTGAAAAAATTCGATATTAAGAGTTGTTAGAATCATAGGGTTTTCACTAAATAGATCCTTTAGAATCTGATGGTGTTGTTTAATTTGATTGAAATTAGGTCTAGAGCCAAAAGCCCCAAAACGTTTTAATGATGAACCCTAGTTTACGGATTATGATCAAATCGATGTAATACATTTAAATTAACATAGGGCTTTTATTAAACAGGAGATTGAGAGTCTAGTGATACAACTTAATTGGATTTAAAACAGGTTTAGAGTAGGATTTGATCAAACCAGAAATGTTAAGAACCCTAGATTCGGATCTTGTTAAATCAGATAATGTAAGCCTTGGAATTGATAGGGCTTTTGATTTATGAATTGAGACGAAACTAAGACTGTAAACAATTACCAGAATGGATGATGGATTGATAGCGTCCGACTAAAACGAGTGCCGTCGGCAACGGGGTTGATCTCCGACGATTACGGTTGTGTCTTCGACCAAATCAGCATGCGCAGAAGCTTCATAGAGTTGCGTCAATGGTGTGCAGAGACTCAATTCGTGAATTGGTATACGAAAACTATGAATTTGATGGTATTTGGCAATGAAGTCGATGGTTACGAGGATAATAGCCATAACTGGGATTAATTCACGTATAATGGAGATGTTAATGCTCAATGATTGTAGATTAATGACGTGAATGTGCAAAACGGTTACAAAATCAAACAGAAATCGATTATGAGGTTTGGATTTTTAATCAATGTTACGATTTTGACTTTTGGAAGTCAACAATAACAAAAACCCACTTGATTTTGACTTTCAGGAGTCAACAGATTGAATTTCTGTTAAAGGCACAATCGGTCCCAACAGTTTAAGATTAATTATTGACAGAAATAGTCCCTGGGGTTTAAGATTTGGTTAATTGGGTTAAGACTTAACTGGATTTGCTAACGGGGTTAATCCTAAAAGTCCGGATTGTCACATCAGAAATTGTCACATAAATGTCTTGAAGGTACAGACATGCTGATTGTTCTGTGAATTGTTCGCTTGCCCTGCAATGTGTGCTGCTAAGGCTTCAGCAACACTGTCATTAATCAACGCGGCCAGTTCGGCCGGTGTCAGGTTGATATTTCCACGACCACCGTTGCGACCACCACGTCCATGCCCGGCCATGTTTCTTCATATTCACAAACACAAGAAATGAGTAAATACATCGCATATTAACATCATTCAAGTGTAAACAAACATAAGGAGATGTGTAAAGACATGCAGGTTTATGATTATAGTACAAGGCTAACTTAAATAATAAGGCTATATAATAAATAAGTCAACGTAAACAGTTCACTAAGATTTTATAGGAATGGGAACATCCTTACGCATTTAGGTTTTTATTTAAAACATAAAGAAATGACAAAATAAGATAAGATAGAATAGAATGGAATATCAAGCTCCAATGCCGGCGGATGAGATGACTGACTTAGCATCATCCTCCTCTACTTCCTCGGGCTCATCCTCAGGCTCAAAGTCGGGTACTTCAGCTGGCTCTAAAGCAGCTGCAAGTTGTATCTCTAACTCCCCAATTCTTTCCTGAGATTCAACCTCAGCCTCCTCGAGGACATTCACTCTAGCCTGTAACGCCCTTACCTCGTCCACTAATGCATTATGCAAGTGGTCAGTGCCTGCCAGTTCTGCTACTAGCAGATCCATCCTGTGATCAGTCTGTTTCTCTCCTCTTAACAGACCTGTGATCGCTCCTGTTGCGTCTCTCATATTTCGGATCTCTCGATCCATAGTTGCTATAAATGCTGCAAAGGCTTGCTCCAAGTGGCAAGGTAACAATGGTAAATGCGGTCCTGATGATGATGAAGCTCCAAAGTACGGTGATGGAACTCGTTCCTGTCTAACCCATTTGTTCAGTAAACAGGGGTACCAATCCCAGTCACTCCCATTCCGGATATGAATGGGCACTCCATACACAATAGAGTCATCAATGGGCTCAAGCCTACGTCTCTTGGGCTCCGGTGATGCAATGGCAGGAATGTCATGTTCCTGAATGGTAGGTGGTGAAGATGGTGGTGTCGACATAATTCCTGAAACATAAGGAGTAAGTATCTATGTCGAGTGTCTATTCCAAGTAACTAACGTGTGTGGCTATAGTCTAGAATGCAGTCCTAGTTCTCTATAACTAGTGGCTTTGATACCAATCTGTCACACCCCCAAATTCCACTAACGGAGTTTTACCGTTTTGGAAGGTGACAAACCAGGATATCGGACATCAGTTACTTCAAACGACACTATATGGGACTTGAAATGTAATAACATAAAAGATCAAGGTTCAGAGTGTATATGCAGAAGCGTTAAACGAAAGTAAATGCGCAAAACAACGCGCCCAAATCCAAATACAAACGAAATATAAAGATTGTTCAATAGATAATTATTTCAACTAAAAAACATAAAGAACAAAAACCCACTTGATTTTGACTTTCAGGAGTCAACAGATTGAATTTCTGTTAAATGCACAATCGGTCCCTGCAGTTTAAGATTAATTCTTGACAGAAATAGTCCCTGGGGTTTAAGATTTGGTTAATTGGGTTAAGACTTAACTGGATTTGCTAACGGGGTTAATCCTAAAAGTCCGGATTGTCACACAACACTTACGTGGTGGATATGAACGACCATTCTACACCGGTGAGCGTTTCTTGTTTGTTGTCAAAGGCCACTGGCTCAGAGTCTTATCTGTGGCATCGTCGAATGGGACACGTGAATTTGAAAAATATGAACAACTTGGTTCATAAAGACTTATTGCGTAGATTACCCAGAAAGGAATTCATTATTCAAGAAAGTTGCATGTCATGTGCAAAGGGAAAACAGCACCAGAAGTCTCATCCAAAGAAGACTGTGATAATAAGGCAGTGCTAGGCATCGTGGAAAATTCAATTCAGCACTCGAAAACAAAGCATATCGCCATCAGGTTACATTTTCTTCGCGATTGTTTTGATAATGGTTTAATTAAGGTGGTCCACGTTGATAACTTAGAGCAAAAAGCCAACATTTTTACAAAAGCTTTTTCAACAGATCGGTTTAACTCTCTGGTAGAAATGTTGCGGATGATATCTTTTTGGGTAAATGTTTTATTAAAAATAAATAAATATTAAATAATAATAATAATAATAATAAGTACTGTTCGTGTGTTGAGTGAAAGACCATTAAATGTTCCTCAAAAAGATTTTTCTTTTAGTATTAAAATTGTGTTGAACTGTGTGTTTATTCTAAATGTGCTTTTTACGTGTTTGTTTAGATTCAATTAATTACACTACAATTTTAGGGGGAGAATAAAAGAAAATAAAAGAAATTATCATCTGTGAAGTGTGTGTTTTATCTGTGTGCATAAGAGAAAAAGAGATGTTGAAATTCATATTGTGTTGTAAAATGAACTATGTGTGACTGATTGACATGCTAATAGGAAATGATAGTATATTTGTGTACTGAGCTTACATATGAATTGGATATGTTGGTGACACCGGTTACAATTATTGATATGTTGGTAGGCTCTGCATATATAAATTAGGCGATATTTGTGTGATTAACTAAATTGCAATATTTGTGTTTTACCCACATCGAATATCGGTACTTTCATCATTCGAATGCAAAGTGAATCTAGTCATACCATGAGACCAGGATCTTGATGAGTTCTTAGCACAATTTGTTTGCTTTATTGACTATATACATCAAATATATGATTTAGAGTTAAACACCTTCATACAGCTGATGGTTCAGGTGAAAATCTCGGATGGAAACGAGGAAGTCAGTCTGTTTCACCCTTTGAATCATTCGTGATTTCAATTGAAATATCCAATATCTTATGGATATCCGCATACCCGAATCATTCATGATTCTTCACATCTCATATGAATCAATATGATTCCGTACTATCTCAGAAACCAAGACAATGAATCAAAATGATTCCGAATCAATATGATTCCAATCAAATCCACTTGGATTATTTTTCCTGTGCTAAGAACGCTACCTTCATGCTGGAGATTGGATCATGATCTTGTGAAAGGTTGTGTTAATTCTAAGTTCATTCCATCTCGATTGTGGGGTACACACTATATTGATTAATATAACCTTAAATGTCACACAGTATTTGCTGAAACGTGATGCATGAGTTTATGTGGATAATAATACTGACAATCAATGTTGAACTGTTTAGATCCTGATTTGATATGCAGTGTGATTAACACAGTGTGCATTTATGATCCTATGTCATTTCAGTTCACCAAAAGTCAGTAAAGAAAATAAACTAAAGATTACAGTGATATCAAGTGTTTGTAAAAATGTATGTGAATAAAATAGTTGTTATGATCTGGATTTTATGTTTAAAGTTTTTTTTGTTGTTTTGTGTGTGTGTGAAAAATAAAGTTCTGGAACAGGTCTTAATGATGTCAACATGGACAAGAAAAACAAAAACAAAATTATTGTTGTTCAACGTTTTTAAAGTTTAAAGTTCAACGTTTTTAAATCTCTGACCGAATAAGATTGTCCGAAAAGTGTTTTCGATCGAAATCTCTAAACCGAAAGTTTTCGGTCGAAATCTCAAATTCTATATATTCTGGAATTTTCGATCAAAAACCTTTTCCCACCTTGTTTCTCTCTGTCGTAATCGTTGATTTTACAAGTTCAAAGATTCCGAGCGAAAAATCATTGTTTGTGACGTCATCGTGATTCTTATAGCTTTTTGATCATACAGGTACGTTTTCATAACTTGTAGAGGTGCATAGGGTAGATCCAAAGCCTTAGATTAATTTTGAATTTTTGAATCGCTCGAAAAGTTTGATGAATTGCCCGAAAAATCATTTGTTTTCGGATGGAAATGAAATCATATGATTCGTCCGAAATGAGTTTTTGATCGAAAAAGATAATGTTCGGGAGTTTTTGCTCGAAATGTTCACAGAGTTTGATCTGAGTTTTCGATCGAAATGTTGGTTTCTTATCAAAAGGTTTTTCGATCAAAAAGTTTTTATGGTTTGGTATACAAGTTTTTGGTCAAAAAGTTAAACAAAGTTTTCGATCGAAAAGGTGAATGTTAAGGGGTTTTCGACCGAAATGTCAGGAGTTGTGACTTTTTCAGAAAAATTTTCATAAGTATCTAACTTTGATCTGACTGTATCTTTTAGGTATGAATCGTTTAAAGTTCAAGCCAAGACACAATATCTGTGCTTGTTTGACCATAACTACAAAGAAATCAAGAGGTTATAAAGAGATTGTTCGTTTTCTAATTAACTCAAGGATTCACACAGCAATATCAACTCAAGTTAGAGTTTTTGAAAATCAAGTCAGAGAATTTTTGGATAATGTGGAATACAAACATGTGAACAAGGAAATTTGGATTGAAAGCACGGTTAGAGGAAAAACTATAAACATCATTGAGCAAGTAATCAGAGAAGTTCTTAACTTCAGGGATTCACCAGAATTTCCATTCAAGATTAGTCACGCTGCAGTTTCTGGAATAATCATGTATATGGGATATGAAGGGAACTTTATTAGAAGACAGGTCACAAAGACAATGTTCGGAAAACAATGAAGATATCTTGTAAATGTATTGATTCATTGCATGAGTCCAAGAACAACAGAGTTTGATCAAATTGGTGAAGTGTTTAGTAGGGCATTGGTATGTTTGGCTACTCACAGAAGATTTAACTTTTCAAGAATGATCTTTGAAGCGATGAATATTAATTTTGTGTGACCAAGGCAGAATTATAAGTTTTTGATATACCCAAGATTCATTCAAATGTTTATCAACACGTTGCTTCCAGATCTACCTAATGATGGGATTGAACTTCCACTTGAGCCGATGCAAGAAGTTATTTTCAGTAGTATGAACAACATAAGAAAGACAAGCAGGTTTAGTGGAAAGGTAACACCTTTGTTTCCAAATATGTTGGGGGAAAATCCTGATCCGGAATTCAACATAGATGATGAGATAGATGATGAGGTAGATGATTTGATGGCAAGTGACATTGAAGATGGTGTTGATAGTGATAGTGATGGTGATTATCAGGGTAATGATGGTGGTGATGGCAATGTTGTAACAAAAGTACAACCAGAAGTACAAGTGCAAGAAGCAGAAAAGCAGACTGATACTAATGTTGGTGATTATGAAGCTACTGATGTGAATGTTAGAGATAATATAACTTCAGAAGGTAATGTTGAAATTACTGAACCAGTTTTAAGCCATACTGAAGAGTTTGTAGCTGAAAATGATGAGGTGTTAAGTGTAAATACTGAAGTGATTGAAGTATCTAATGTTCAAGCAACTGCAACAACACCTTCAAAGAAGAGAAAAGAGCCTGAAATGACTAAAACCGTACCTTCTAGACTTCCTCCGTCTAAGGGTATCGTGTTTACTGATCCAGAGTTGAAGAAGCAAAAGACAACACCTACAACAAAGCATGACAAAGGCAAGGGCAAGGCTAAGGAAATTCCTGAAAAGCACAAGGCTAAAAGGTCGAAAGATTATGGTCTTGTAGATAAAGAGTTTCTTAATTATGCTACAAGAGAAACCGTAGATGTGGTGAGTCAGTTGAAGACTCAGATTTCAAACTTGCAAAGCAGGGAAGCTGCTAATTCTAGAGAAATCAGGGAGTTGAGGATTGAAAGTAATAGGCAGCAAGGTATTATTACTCAACAACATCAACAAATTGATCAACTTCAGAGGATGGTGCCAGATTTGATAGCATATGTTGGTGCTCCAACAAATGAACATAACGTAAATAAAAAAGTAAACATTGAAAATCAAGAGAGTCCAGCTGCTACTGAACCTATTCCTTCTCCAGTATTTTATGCTGATATGTATGACGAAAATACCATACTAGATATTGATATGTTGCTGAATAAAGAAGGTGAAGGAATGGAGGTGACTGATGAGAACGATAAAGAGACTGGGAAAGAAGAATATGATGATGAAGAGTTGGTGATAACAAGTGAAAAGAAAGATGATGATAAATCTTCTGATGATGATAGTGACAGTGGTGGAGCTGGAAGTGTTGGTGGTATTGAAAAGACAGATGAAGAGACTAACAAAGAATCTGAGTCCAACACAGAATATATAAACTATGAATATGAACAGAAACAGACTTACGTAGAAGAGGATGGGTCAGTGATTGGAAAGATGGAGAACTTGGTAGATGAAGACCAGTCTTTTCAAGTACCTGATGAAGTGGAAGAGTCATTTGTTCATCATAAAACCACAGGTGTTGATAAGTGTACATGGTGGAAAGTAACAGAAAAGCCGACTCTTGTTGAACGAATTACTCAGAAGATAAGAAATCCAGAGCAAGCTTTAACTAGAGAGATTTTAGGTTGGATGTATGATGACAAGAAGAAGATGTATGTTATAAAGAGAGGTGAAGGGACTATACAGTACTTTGACCGAAGCTCCAAGTTACAGACTTGACCGTACTGGGATATTCGGGAGCTGAGTCATATGAAGTTGATCAATCCATCCAATAATACTTTTGCTAGAAACTTTGAAGAATTTCTAAAGAAAGAATGTACGAAAGACAAATTTGAAAGCTTCAAATCACAGGTGCCTGAATGTAAGAAGTTAAAGAAGAAAGATAAAGATGGAAGAAGAATATTCAGGTATATTGTCAAGCCAGCTGATACAGTTTCTACTGTTTACGTTCCTGCAAGAAAGGAAGTATTTATCAAGAGCTTCAAAAGATGGGAGTATGAAAGTAGAACTCATGAAGTTGTGATCACACAACATAGCTCACAAGAGGTCAGAGTCTTTGATCCGGTGGATTTGTTCAGTTTCTCTGATGAAGATCTGAAGACTCTGTATCACAATCCGATTCAATGTGATATTAGCTTGAAGATAAAGGCTGAAGCGAAGTTGTATATGATAGTTGTAGCTTGATGTTTATCCAGACGGTATGAAGCAAATGTAATCAAGAAAAGACTTGCAGAACTGGTTTCCAAGAAAGTGAAAGCTGAAGCCAGAGCCAAGCCTGATAAAGACAACAAGTGAAGAATTGATGTTCTGTGGACTAGGGGGAGATTGTTAGAACCTAGTAGTCCATTGAAATCAATTATAGACTGAAATAGCATCTCTAAGGTTTTTGATTGAAAAACTAAGATTTCGATCGAAAAGTGTTTTTGACCGAAAACACTTTTCGATCAGAAGTTTTCGATCGAAATTCTTTAATAGTATAAATATGTTGTCTTTTGTATTTTCAAGTAGAGATTTCACATTTTGTATTGTCAGATTTAGAAGTATCCTAGTGATATCAGAGCTTGTAGTTGTTGATTCAATGTGTAATTACCAAAGATAATCAATGGAAATCGTTAGTTTGATTGTGCACTTCATGATTGTGGCGTTTCTCATTCTAGTCCATGTTTTGATTCGATTTTATTGGTGTTGATTGGTTTCTGGATTGTTTTCTCCTTTCCAGAAGCTGTTTCAAGATTAGAGACTTGAGTATCAAAGGATCAGAAGGGATCACACTCCTAGATCAACGAGTTGGAAAGTTATCGGCAGTGGTCCGATAGAACATGGTAAAGAGAACTTTACAGGATCTGAAAGTTTCTTCAGAAGACATCTTTCGATAAGAGTGACACAATGATTGGTCCTTTTCACTGCCACTTCCATGTTTCTCTTGTTTGTAAGGAAATCTTTCAAGAAACGTACATACTTAGGCATTTGTTGTATGATATCCAACAAAGGAAGATTGAGATGGATATGACTTAGCAGTTCAATGAATTTCTCATATTGTTCGTCAGTCTTCTGCTTTACTAACCTTCCTGGGTAGGGTATGTGAGAATGGAACGTTCTTTTTGTTTAAACTTTTGGAGGAGTATTCACTTGAGCAGGAGGTGGGATTACATCTGATTGCGATCCTTGAGTAGTTGTTTCTGCGATGTGCGGACGAAGTGGTACCCCGGTAAATATTTCTCTCCTTGGTGATTGAACTTCTTCTTCTGGCATGGGTGGTTCTGGATAAACCTTGCTATTTCTAGGAGTGATAGCACTTACATTTGTTATTGGATTGGTTTCAGTATTACTCGGTAGGCATCCTGGTTGTCCTTCGGATAGGAGTTTTGCAATTTGGCCTAATTGTGTCTCAATGGACTGAAGAGTTGCTTTCTGTGTCCTAAACTCATCTTCGTGAAGACTGAACTTTTCCTCGTATTGTTTGTGACGAGCATCTGCTAAGAGGTCTTAATTTTTAGTTGTAGATATCAACTTAGTTACCGCGTCCTCCAAGCTCAACCCATTACTTGGCTTGTTAGTTTCTTGAAATTGTTGACGAAGCTGATAGTTTTGAGATTGTCTTTGTTGAAACTGATGTTGTTGTCCGAAACCGGATTGTCCTTGGTTGTTGTTATCTTTCCAGCTGAAATTTGGATGATTCCTCAATCCAAGATTATAAGTATTGTTGTAGGGGTTGTTCTGCGGGCGGTTTGTTCCGATAAAGTCAACTTGTTCAGTATTGGTAGTGATGCTTTTTACTTCTTCGGTAGTCTCAGTGATGGCTTTGCTCTTGCTAAGCTGGTTGAGTCGAGTGGTGAGGGCATCTACTTGAGCAGAAAGTGAAGTGACAGTATCGACAGAGTGAACACCTTGCCTGGCTCCCCTATTACTTCTTGGATTGTACCATTGATGGTTGTTCATGGCTATTTTTTCAATTAGGTTGTAAGCTTCTTGTGGCCTCTTGTTTCCAAAATACCACCTGTAGTAGCGTCGAGTGTCAGACGAGCTTGATTGTGCAACCCATTGTAGAATGATGATACTTGTAACCAACCCTCTAACCCATGATGAGGACATTTTCTCAACATATCCTTAAAACGTTCCCATACCTCATATAGTGATTCACCATCTTCTAGGGTGAAAGTGGTGATATCATTTCTCAGTTTTGTAGTTTTTGCCGGCGGGAAGTATTTTGACATGAATTTCTAAGCTAGATCATCCCATGTAGTGATCGACCCGGTAGGAAGAGAGTTTAGCCATGCCTTAGCTCGTTCCCTTAAGGAGAAGGGAAACATTCAGAGGCGAATTGCGTCATTCAAAACACCGTTCAGTTTGAAAGTGTTACAAATTTCGAGGAAATTTGTAATGTGGGCATGTGGATCTTCATCGGGTAATCCATGGAAAGTGCAAGATGACTGGATCATGTGGATAACATGAGATTTGATCTCAAAATTGTTAGCGTCAACCGTTAGCCTTGTGACACTAGACCCCAAAGCGTCTAGTGACAGTCTTGCGAAATCAGAAATAGTGCGGTTTTCTACGGCCATTCTTCTCGTACGGTTTTGTCGTATTCGGAGGTGAAAGAATCTTTCGGGCTCTTCTAAAGGCTGATATAAACCAGTAGTGGAGCTATTGATCATACACTGACTGCAACAAAATGTAAGAGAGAAACAGATGAAAATGATAAGGCTAATCCGTTAACTTGAATTTTTCTTGAAATCGCCGTTTCCCCGGCAACGGCGCCAAAAACTTGATGTGTCATTTTTAATATATAAAAATATAATATATTTTTATGATGGTTTTACGAGATCAGGTTTTAAATTTATAAAATGATAATTACTTTAACTTAAAAACACACACAATAGGCAAGTGTACCTATCGCAGCGTAATATAGTTTAGGTAAGAACCAAGTATCAAACCAATGGACACGATCGGGTTCCAATACTCAACTTTTGTTATCGTTTAGCTGGATTAATTAGTGAGTGAGTTTTGTGTGTTTGTGAAGCAGAAAAGTAAATAACGGTAAAGTAAATAACAGAAAAGTAAAAACGTGTGTGATGTGTGTAACATAAATGTAATGAACAGAATACTAAATAGTAAGAAAGTAAATATCTCAGAAATGATTAGGTCACGAAGAGTATTGCTTCGGGCTTTGAATTAGCTTGGTACGTGATAATGTTAAGTTGAGTAATCTAGTGATATGACTACTACAAACTTGTGACCCGGGTTACCGCTAGAGCATCGTCCTCACGACATTTGACTCACGAATTAAAATCTTTAAATTAAAATAGTAGTGCCTCCTATTAGGGACAACAGTTACCCTCAACCATTCGAATGGTCATCTCCGGGTTGGTTTAAGACATCGAACGTAAATGCTTTGTATTAAAGTTAAATAGGTGATTATACTTTGTTCACAGGGAGGAGGTGTAACAATGGGACCGAGTATAAAGACGTACCGTTCCCAACATGAGTTCACCAATTCTTGGTCACATAATAAGTTCGTATAAAGACGTACGACCTTACTAATGTTGACCAAGATTCGGCTTATCAATCTCTGCTTGTAACTTGCTGCTGTCGTATTCGCATTGAAAATCTAGAGGCACTACCTTTACGAGGTGAAGTTTACCATTTACTCTGACCACAAAATTTTGAAGTACTTATTTGAGCAAAAGGAACTGAAAATGAGGCAGAGGCGATGGTTGGAACTTTTGAAGGACTACGATTGTGAAATCATATACCATCCTGGAAATGCGAACGTGGTGGCCGATGCTCTAAGCCGAAAGGATGTGCCTGCTCCTATTAGAGTGAAAGCTTGCGAGCTAGTGGTAACACTGGATGTGATGAGTGAAATTGAAAAGGCTCAAGATGATGCACTTAAAGAAAAGAACATAAAGAAAGAGAGAATGGTTGGCCAACGGGACAAGTTGGAATATAACACCGTTGGTGTTAGGACACGTTTTGGACGGGTATGGATACCTATGGGTGACGAGCTTAGAACCAAAATCTTGGATGAGGCTCATAAGTCTAAGTACTCTATCCATCCCGGTACCAACAAAATGTACCAATATCTGAAGAAGGAATACTTATGGCCTGGAGTGAAATATGAGATGACGAAATACGTAAGCAAGTTCTTGACTTGCTCACAAGTAAAGGCCGAACATCAGAAACCGTATGGAAAGATTCAACCTCTTAATATACCGGAGTGAAAGTGGGAACACATTACAATGGACTTCATAACCAAGCTACCTCGCACAGCTAAGGGTCATGATGCCATTTGGGTAATTGTGGACCGTTTAACGAATAGTGCTCATTTCTTACCTATTCGCGATACGTTCTCGTCGGAAAGGTTAGCGGAATTATTTATTAATGAGGTAGTAGCACGACATAGGATGCCTTTGATGATTGTATCTAACTGGGACACACGATTCACATCGAGGTTCTGGAAAAGATTTCAGGAGGCGATAGGCATGAGACTTAATATCATCACGGCATACCACCCGAAGACGGATGGTCAGTCCGAAAGGACCATTGCTTGTATTATTGATTTTGGCGGTAGTTTGGAAAATCACTTACCATTAGCCGAGTTCTCCTACAACAACAATCATCACTCGACGATAGGCATGCCGCCTTACGAGATGTTGTACAGGAGGAAATGAAGGACCCCGGTTTGTTGGGGTGAGATTGGACAGAAGGAATTAGGAAGTCTTGAAGTCGTAAGAGAAACGTCTGAAAGGTTTGATCAGATCAAAGCACGAATGAAGGCCGCCCAAGATCGTTAGAAATCCTACACGGATAAAAGATGAAGGCCTATTGAGTTTGATGTTGGGGACATAGTAATGTTGAAGCTTTCACCCTGGAAGGGGATCATACGATTCAGAAAGAGAGGAAAGTTAAGTCTGCGGTTTGTCAGACCATTCAGAATAATGGCACGGGTTGATGAAGTCGCTTATCGGTTGGAATTGCCTGAAGAATTAAGTGGGATTCATCCGACGTTCCATGTATCACACTTACGAAAGTGTTTGGCGGAGGAAACGTCTCACGTACCACTTACCAACATCAAGGTTGACAACAGCCTTAACTACGTCGAAGAACCCATGGCCATCTTAGACCAAAAGGAGAAACGTTTACGTAATAAAGTGATTCAAATGGTTAAAGTCCAATGGAAACACCGAAAGGGGTCGGAAGCTACATGGGAAACGGAGACGGAAATGAAGGAGTCGTACCCTTAACTATTTGACATATGATAGGTTTCAGGTACGAAACCTATTGTAAGGGGGGTAGACTTATAACATCCTAAAAAGAAAACGACAATTGTAATAACGGGATAAACGTAAGACGAACGGAATAAACGAACGAGACGTAATGGGTTGGCCCGGGAAGGGCCTGATGAACTTAAGGGTGGCGAACATAGGGGAGCTTCCCCCTATAAATAGCCATGATGCCCATCTTTCTCCCATTTGCAAACCTAGAGAGAGAAATCGTAGAGAGAGAAAGTGTTGGATTGACCCGTGAAGCAAGTATCCCGTTCCTCTACTACTCGTGAGCAATACCTCCGAATCAGAAGCTCGATTCAGGTAACGGATCGACCTAAATCTGAGTTTTTGTTTAAATTAGGTTTTTCGGGTATTTTCGTAAAAAGGATGGGCTTTTATGAACCAAATGAGAAATGGATTACAGATCTGTGATCATGAGTGAAAACTACAAGTTTTGAATGTAAAATGTTAGCATCTTGAATGTACTTAGATCTGGCTGCCATTAACATGCAAACTTAGGGTTTTGGGGAAGGTGACAGCCCGCTGGTGAACTTGGGGAGGATTAAGCGAACTTACTAACTTCGCTGGGCTAAACCAGTGAACTTAAGTTAGCGAACTTGCTAAGTTCGCTGGAAGGGTAGTTAGCGAACTTGACCTAAGTTCGCTTGTATGTTTGCAAGGATGGTAAGAGGCGAACTTAGCCTTAAGTTCGCCTCAATCAGTATGGTTAACCCGTTAGAGTCGGGATTAGGTCTGATGTGTATTTAACTACTCAAGCCATATCGTACGTGACGTTCTTGGGCCTTTGTTTAGAACAACAAGACTAGCTTACATTTGAGTTCTAGAAGCCCTTATTTAAATGTTTTAAATATTTTTTTTAAAACAACGAGACTAGTACATTCTCTAGCAAAGACGGTAGACAGTTTGTGCCTTAAAGTAGCGACTCTAAACTTGGATGCAAATGTTACTTCTGACAGGAAATGTTTAAAACCCGAGTAGTAAAGTAAAATAGTAATTGCATACTTGTCTCTGTAATAAGTAATTTACATTACTCGAGGTGTTCTAAATTATTACCTATCATGATAACGTGAATATTCCTTTATCGCAGTTAGCTACAAATGGCTAGAGGAAAGAGAGTTGGTCGTACTGGTCGTCGTACAGGTCGTCGAGGCCGACCACCAGGTAACCGAGCATGAGTAGAGGAAAGCGAACACTCCTGTAACGAGACTGAATCTGTGCATGTGGAGCATAATGATAGTGGGGACCATGTGTCGGTTCACGATGATGTGCATAAGGACGGATTAGATCTAGAACCTATTGTGAAAGACGCTATCGCGGCAAAGGTCTCTTCAATCTTGAAAGGCGTCTTACAGAAAGCACTGGAAGAGGCCCTTAAAGATTTTGGCATAGAGAAGAAAGAGTAAAGTAGCAAGAGGACTGAAGTCACTCAAAGTAACGATTCTGACTATGAGGTGGCAACCCGAGGATGCAACTACAAATCTTTTCACGGGTGTGACCCGCCGAAGTTTGATGGAAGGAAAGATGATGTTGCCACATTTGAGTGGATAGAGAAGATGAACGGCATGATCAGCATTAGTGAATGCTGTGATGATTAAGCGGTCAAGTTTGACGCTCACTCATTCACTAATGAGGCGCTGAGCTGGTGGAGTTCTATTCAGCAGACCAAGTCCTCCACTTATATTAAGAGGATAAAGTGGGATGACATGAAAAAGCTGATAATCAAAAAGTTCTGCCCACAGAATATGATTGACAGGGTTGAGAGAAAGTTTCTAGGGCTTTGTGCTGGTAGTATGACTCACCGCCAATTCACCTCAAAATACAATGTGCTGGCTCAGTTTGTTTCACATCTGGTGGACACTAGGGAAAAGAGGTTTAAGTATTACATCAAGGGATTGCCACAGAGGGTTCGTGTGCATGTGAAAGCCAATGCCCCTACAAGCTTTGAATCCGTGGTGGCACTTACTGGCATAGTGTATGATGACTTTGACTCCGCGGACCCACTGCCTATTGAAAAGAAAGTGACAAGTGCCGTTAAGCGGCCGACTAAAGAGTGGGCGGGCCCGGAGGCGAAGAAACTGAGAATAAAGGATGGTAATTACTATGCTAAGTGCATAAGGAAGAACTCTGGGGAGTGCCGTGTGGGTTTGAACATTTGCTACCGGTGCGGGAAGATTGGGCATTATTCGCGTGAATGCCCCAGTGCTTCGACATGTGAGACTCCGAGGCACATGGCGAAAGATTGTCGTCGACCCAAACCTGCTGGCACCGAGAAAGGAAAGGAGGCCGAGAAGCCAAAGGCAAGGACCCGAGCGTGTGCACTTACACATGAGGAAGCTAGAGGAGACCCCAATGTGGTGTCAGGTACGTTAATCCTTTACCACACTTTTGTCTCAGTATTTTTTGATTATGGTGCCAATAGGAGTTTCATATCATCATTTATGTGTAAAAGAATGAAATGCAAAGTTACTAGAGTAGAGCGAGCCTTTAATGTAGAGACCGCTATGGGTAAAACCACGAGAGTGATAGAACTAGTAGACAATTGCATGATAAAGAAAAGTGGCCATATATCCCCAATTAGGTTGTATGTTATGACCTTGAGAGGTTTTGATATAGTCTTGGGTATGGATTGGTTAACTGCTAACGAAGCCACGATATCATGTAGGCGAAAGATAGTTCAGCTCCAGACGGTGGCGAGATTTTGATTTAGGGGGATCGCAACGGCTTGTTAGCGAACGTCATATCGATGATAAAGGCTGAGAAGTATATGGGGCGCGGATGTGAGGCCTACCTGGCTTACGTGATAGACAATGATATATTAGTGAAGGAGTTGAAAGACGTACCCATGGTGTGTAAATTTGGTAAGATATAAACATTCCTGTCATTTTTTAAACTTTCCATCCAAGTAGTAAAGAATTCTAAATTCCACTACTTGAAGGAATGGGTGAAATTAATTCCAATTCCCATTTCTTCTCAAACCCAACCAAACACGCTAAGGAATGGAATCTCAATTTCAATTCCATCTAATTTCACTCAATTCCATCTAAACAAACAGCCCCTTAATGTTTTTAATATTAAAATGTTCAAATCCAATAACACCACGTCTTATATACATGAACCTAATCATATACAACACCAGATTGAAATTTTCGAAATCTTGAAGACGGCTCTTTCACTAGTAGAAAAAAGATATTTAGTCACGGTGATTTTGCTTTTTGAACGCGGTTTTACACCGCGTCAAAAGTTAGTGACGCAAAAAATAGCTTTATTTTTAGACTCGTTTTTATAAACCCCGTCAAATGTTATAAAAACCGCTTCGAAACCGCTTCAAATCTAGAATTTAAACTAATCAAAATTTAACCTACCAAATTATCTTTAGACGCCATTTCAAAACCGCGTCAAATAAATACTTAACATTAAAAAAATAAATTAGCAATTTACAGCGTCAAATCCATAATTTAACTAATCAAAATTTAACGTGGTGAATCTATTAAAATCGCAGAATTTTAACAATCCAAAGCTATAAAAAATCACAAAATTAACTAAAATGCATTAAATTTGGAATTTTAAAATATAAACTAGTCAAAATACAGTTTTGTACTATAATCTATTAAAAACCTATACTAAAATCTATTAAACCAAACAAAATTTAACCTGTCAAATCTATTAAAAACGTCGTTTCAAGAAATACGTAACTTTCTAAAAAGATGCGGCATCATGTTCTTGAGTAAGTTGTCGATATCTATTTCTGTAGCATCTGACGTGTCTTGCCACTTCTAAAAAAAGAAATAAATAGAAAAAATTAAAACTTAAAAAAATCAAACAATTAAGAAATATAAAACTTACAAGACCGGGAAATTATTTTTGATAAATAAAGACATAATCGAACATATATTTTATCACCATGTAGCTGCATTCCCAAACGGATGTTTGTTGTTTACAATACAATAAATTAACAATTAATTATTTAAAATTTAAGAAAATAAAATGACTAAGAAATAAAAAACATACCATAACCATTGTCCGTGTGAAATTTACTTCATTAAGAGCTGACTCGATTATTTACGAAAAAAAATAATCAGATTTATTATTTTTGTCCTTTATCATTAAAGAATCTAAAATATGTACTTGCTCATTTTGGGGGCAATAATGAACAGGGACCAATGACCGACACAAAAAAGAAAGTTATAGAATAATTAAGTAAAATCATAGTAATAAAATAAAGAAAAATTAATTAAATTAGACTAATAAGCAAAGAATATATAATACTTAGCTAAATATGGTGTAAGGAAGTATTCTTTATCTGCATGATAGCTATATAAACAGTAGATGTGTTCTTCAACTTCTGCGCGATGAGAACTGCACCAATCACCAGTGATTGTGTTCGTAATTAAGAAGGCGCATGGGTTGATCTTTTACTCGACTCCTCATAAAAGTACCTTAAATCAAGAGAAAAAATATGATAAACTTAATAAATTCACTTAAATCTAAAAAAAGTTATATTACCAAATAAAAAAATAAAAACAATTTACGATGTAAATAGAACATGATGGATATATTAAGTCATTCGTTGACAAATAACTATAACAACGCTTCAGGTTCAATAAAGCTACCAAACTCATAATAAAACATTTAAGCAGCTATATAATAGTACATTTTGTAATCGACGGACCATGTTTTGATGCCATTCAGGTCTTGTTTTGATTTTTTTTTTCAAAGTTATGTCTACTTTTTAGGCCTGTATTTCCAAAGCTATAGAATAGTGCATTTAAATAGTCCAATTTCTTGGCACCCACGTTTTGAGGCAATATAAAACTATACATACATACATACATACATGTAGGTATGTATGTATGTATGTATGCTACCCATTTGTGAATGAACTTCAATGGCCAAAATTGAAATTGGAGAAAAAATATAGATGTTAAAAGTTTAAATGTCTTGGAAATTTCTAGGAGGAACAAATAAACAATGGTTGAAAGTCAAAGTCTATTCGAGTTATGCAGGTTTTCAAGGTTATTAATTTCAAACCTAATACCATTTTATAATAATTTTGTTGACACATTCTAGATACTAAAATCAATCTTGATGTTGACATTTGTGACCCTTCTTTCGGCGCTCGATCGAGAGATGATATGTTGACGTTTCGAGGACCATAAAATTAAGTTATCTCTGAGGAAAACACAATAACCTGAATTGGATCGCCGCGAGTTTGGACATCTGAACCAGTCAACTTCAGGATAGGCGGTGAGAGTATGGTTATGTTAACAGATAAGCCGTAAAAAGTAGTCAATAGTGCCCTATACGTATTTGAGAATCCGTGTAAAAAATGAGTGTGTGGATCACATGGGGCATGCATAAATAGGCAAACCTATTGGAGTGCATAAGAGTTCTCCATCAATGAAAGTTATTTTTAAGGACGTATAGCAGTCCGACGGAGCAGATCCCGAGTGTACTGAGCCTAAGATAAAAAAAACTATTTCTGTCTCGGGTTGCAGTAATACCCAAGAATTGATGTAGTGTACCAAGTTCAGTCATAGCAAATTCACATGACAATGTGTCAATAATACCTCGCAAGAGAGAGGTGACTCACGCAGTTAGGATGATGTCATCCACGAATAGTAAGAGATAAGCCACATGTGTACCTCGTTGAAAAACAGACAAAGAATAGTCACAAACATTGCTCCGGAATCCATGTTTAGTTATATACGAGGAGTAATGATTATACCATGCTTTTGGTGCTTATTTAGGCCATATACTGATCTTCATATGCGGCACAAGTCTGTCAGTGCACGTGGATCAACAAAACATGTAGTTTAATGAATGTAAACCATTTATTTAAGGTCTTAGTGGAGGAAAGCATTCTTGACGTCTAATTGGTGGATGGGCCAAGAATGGGAGACCGCGTGAGTAAGGACGGTCCTAATGGTAGCTGGTTTAACTGTCGTAACTAAAAGTCTCATCACAGTCAATTCTCATAGTCTAAGATTTACCATTAACAACCAATCTCACTTTATAACGTTCTAGCGTCGAGTCTCCTTTGAATTTGTGGCAAAACAACAACATACACCGAATCACAACATGGTTGGTAGGTTTTGGGACAAATTCCCATGTGTCATTTTCTTGTAAAGCCCTATATTACTTTTCCATGGCATGTAACCAATTCGGGTCCGTTGGGCTTGGTTCATGTTGGTTGAAACAAGCGAGATAGGTGGGACAGAAGTAGTGTGAGGATTAAGTAGGGCTTGAGTTTTCGATGTCCCTACCTTGGCTTGGGTGGTCATAGTGTGGTGGGAATTATACGGTTTGGTTTGAGGAAGGACTGTGTGGGATGCAACGTGGGGTGGTAGTGGGCTAGAGCGGCGTGGCCGGTGTGGGTGGTATCGATGGTGTGAAAAGCGTGCTCCTACTGTTTTTATAACCTTAATGACGTAGTATTAAATGAGACATGTTTTGCTGTTACATTGCCCACTGTGTTCTGTTCACACAACCATTAACTCTATTATGAGCCGACAGATCGTATGGGTAGTACTACTTGGGGAATCCCCTGCCGGTGTCCTTATCTATTGGGTCGGGTATCTCCCCTTCTCCAATTGGGTATGGAAAACCCCACTGAGACTGTTGAGTCGTTACGGCATATTATCTGCATTTGTTTTTTTATGTTTGTAACAAGACATAGAATTTGTGGCGTTGATGCTCAGGGACTAAGTCCGAGTAGGGGAACTAGGTACTGAGTGCAGGGTTGGTCGTAGACTTATTTAATATACATCATCTGTGTCTATTTATATTGTCATAAACCTACGAACTCATCAACTTTATAGTTGACATGTTGTATCTGAGCATCCTTTTCAAGAGTCATTGGACATATTGAAAGAATTAAGAATCATGATTAGGATTCATGCTTTGGAACGTAGCACTTGTAGACTTATTATTAAGTTCTTTAGACTAGTGTATAAATTTTCCTTAGAAGGTAGATGCTATGCCAATTACCTAGATACAGGATCATGATGTGTACGTTAAAAATTGTAACACTGAGTTATTAATTTAGAACATTTTCTACTTTCCATTGCATGTTGTTTGATCCAATCGTTACGCCTCAACCCTCAAATTTTGGGTGTGATAAATCCTATTATATTACATTAATGGTTTCCAAAATAGCCTCAAAAATTACAAAGCAAGACATATACCAGAAAAACAAAGCCATACAACCAAACATCACAATCACACGGGGTCTAGGATCGGTTTACAATTTAAATAACAAAATCAACCAAAATGAAAGGACGCAACTAATATTACCAACTAAAAACAATATTGGTAATATATATAAAAAGAAGTTGCAATTAAAAATCAAACTTTACCTGGTTTAACAGCTTTAAACTGATTAGGGTTTCTAGAGTCTCACAAAAGCGGCCCTGATACCACTGTTGGGATTTCCCGTATAGTTTTAGCTTTTCAATATAATAGATCCAATCCAAATACGCAGTGGAATTCTTAATCAAAATCAAGACGGGAAAAACGCACCAGCGATCCAGTTACAAGAACGGTAGAAACGAGACATGGAGATAATATAATTAAACATTTAGTTATACTTACGTTAGATATTGTTGATGTTGATGGAAGACTCGACAAACGATGTCCACAATGAAGCAACAACGAACAGTGCTAGCCAATACGCGTAAATCACCAAAATGCACGCAAAACAGAGCTCCAAGGCTCCCCCTACTTTGGTCGAAAATTCCAAGAGGGGGGAGAGGAGGTGGCGGCTATAGATCGATGATGTGGTGGCCATGGTTTTTCAAGTGAATCTCCAAAAATCTCTAGATTTATTCATATATATTGTTATGGGTCATTTTACAGCTAGGGATCCTGGATCTTCGACGTACTTCGGTATCCTGACATGTTTCGGTATCCTAAATTTCTATAATATCTAACCGTTGTATCTTTCCTCTATATTGACCAATACGCAGGTAAAACACATGAAGTCAATTTAATTCCTGAAGAATCGGTCTAGAAGTTGAGATGAACGTGTAGAAGACGCGTGGATTGGCCTCCAACGGTCGTATTTGAAGACTTAGTCGATTCCGGGATTCTCGGATAGTTAGTTAGCATAATCTCTGTATATAATCAGCAGCTTGGTCGATTAGAAAACACACAACGAACACTCTTAGCAATAGAATACTCTAGTAATCACTTCTATAACACACATAGCTCGATCAATTACTGCTCAACACTTGTAATTCTTTACCATTTATTCAAGAAACGAGGCAGGTGTCGATTGTCACCTCCCGATGTTTTATGCCGGAGATCCTGAACGATCAAGGTTTTATTCAAACAACCGTGTCACTCTTTACGTTTTTATATTGATTTACATTGATTTTACAAGCACACTACCTCACAAACTAAGTTTGGTTACAGAATTAGTCTTGTTAATTTTTACCCAAAACAATTTGGCGCCCACCGTGGGGCAAGTGATGCTTTTCATCTTCAAATCTTTGCTAAAGTTTGTGTTCAATCACTATCTTTCAAAGCTATTTTCAAAAATGTCATCTCAATCCAAAAATATTTCTGTCTTTGCTTCATATTCGAGCTCTGGGTTGGTCAACCCTATTCCTCCTCCTTCATTTCAAAAAGGTGTTAATCAGCCGAAGAAAACAACTCCTGCGGGTTTTTCGGGGTCCGGAATACCTGCTGGTGGACCTGTGATCATATCAAACAATGATATCCTCGATCTGTTCTCGGAGATGAAACAACAAACGGAACAACATATGAAGACTAACCAAGCGCTGTTTCGAGAGATTGAATAGGTTAAGGAATCGAAGAAACCAATAGAAGTGACGACCACGCTGCAACCAAGGATCTTGGATTTTAATTATTCAGGATTCTCATAAATCCATAAGGGAGACTTCCTTCCCATGCAAACAGGGATCACTGCAGTTGGCCCTACCCCGGCTGTCAGAGTTACGACAAATCAGGATCTTGGAGTTACTCCGGGATCATCGTTCCGAAATCCTGATAACGGTAACACATTCAATCAATTTTCAAATACTAACGAATTTGTGCAGGAGATAGGAATCACTCCGTCCATGGCCAAAGAGTTAAACAAGTTGAGAGAGATGATCTCCAGTGTACCAGGTGTGGTCCAACCTATACCGGATATGTCTTCTACCAGTCACAGGATCTCCAGATTCGCTCCACCGTTATGTGACGCTGAGATCCCTAAGCGCTTCCAGACTCCTAACATGAAATTGTACGATGGAACTAGAGATCCTGAGGAGCACATCGCGCTGTACAGGGAACGGATGGAGATAAACCCCATTCCCTTGGACCTAAAGGAAGCCTGCTTATGGCAAAGGCTTCGGCTCTACCTTAACATGATCAGCCTTAAAATGGCTACTTAATGTTCCTCCATATTCTATTACTTCATTTGCTCATTTAATTAACATGTTTAACAATCAATTCTCTTGCAGTAGAACTTTTGAAAGATTAACAAGTGACTTATACTGGATAACTCAGAACAACGGAGAATCCCTTCGGGATTATGTCAGCAAGTTCGGCAGGGAATCCCTGGATATCCTGAACCTTGACATTGCCACTGCAGTCCAGGCCTTCAAGATGAGACTACAGAAGGATTCTCAATTTTACGAAGACCTTGTTATGAATCCTTGCAAGAACCTTGATGAAGTCAGGAACCGGGCATTGAGGTTTATTAGGCTGGAAGATGATAAAAAGATCCAGCAGAGAGTGAATGCTCTGACAAGCTACACTCAACCTAACCGGAAAGTTGAACCTGCACCTTTTAGGTCGTACAGATGTAAGCCGTATTCTAAGCCAGACAATCACAGGGTCAACGCCGTAGAAGATGACGAGGAAGAAGAAGAATATCCTAAGTTGTCTGAGTACTGTTTTTCTCTTGATACAACTAGTTTGCTATTTGCTATGCAGGATCTTGGAGAAAAAGACAGGTGTCCTCGCAAGTTTGAGAGGAACTCAGAAGGAAAGGACAAGTCCAAGTGGTGTGCATTCCATGAAGACTTTGGCCATGTAACTAAGGACTGTATTGCTTTACGGAAGGAAATAAGCTATCTCCTGAGCAAGGGATATCTCAAAGAATTTCTAGGTAAAGGAAAGAACAAGACTAAGGATATCCCGCAGAGAGCAAAATCCCCACCGCCAGATGCCAAGGTAATAGGTTTTATATCTGGTGGATCTGATATTTGTGGTACTTCTTACTCTGCAGCAAAAAGAAATGCCAAAGAAGCAAAAATAGAGATTGGGGACAGACCTATCAGGACCTCCAGCTTAACTGAAGAAAAGGTGAGTTGTTTCGACGAAGATGACAAGGATGACGTACAGGATCCTCATCACGATGATCTGGTGATTACACTATACATTGCAAACCACTTCATTCGCAGGATACTGATCGACGAAGGAAGTTCTGTAAACATTATCCAGCATGAAGTCCTGAAAATAATGGGGATCCCAGATTCTGAGATCATCTAGAAATCCTCAGTATTAGTAGGATTCAGTGGAGAGGTTAAGAACACTGTCGGTGAAATAAAGCTACCAATCTACATCGAGGGGGTAAATTATATACAAAAGTTTTGTGTTATCGATTCTTTATCTTGCAATAACATTATTCTAGGAAGACCCTCGATACAGGACATGAAAGCAGTACCCTCAACATATCACGAATGTGTCAAGATGCCAACCCCCTAGGGAGTGGTGAAGATCAACAACGATCAACAAGAGGCCAAAAACCGTTACACTTCTCCAATGAAAGCCTCTGTAAAAAACTAGGCAGGGATGTTCTGGAAACTAAAGAACAGGATGTTAAAGAGGTATCCCTAGATGCCGAGAATTCAGATGTGAAGATCCTGGTAAGGAGCAATATCCCTGAGGATATTGAAAAAGATATCCTGAATTTCCTGAGGAGCTATAAAAGCAACCTTCTCTTGGAAGCACGAAGATATGACACGTATATCAAAAGATATCATAACTCATAAACTTGGAATTGATAAAAGTTTCAGGCCAATACATCAAAAGCGAAGGAAATTTACTCCTGAGAGAAACGCAATCATCCAAGAAGAGGTGGAAAGGCTTCTCAAGTCTGGAATGATAAGGGAAGTAAAATTCTCAAGGTGGCTAGCTAACGTGGTGGTAGTACAGAAGAAGAACGGGAAGTGGAGAGTTTGTGTAGACTACACGAACCTCAACAATGCGTTTCCTAAAGACCCCTTTCCCATTACCGCACATAGACTCAATGGTGGACGCTACAGCAGGCCACGAGATCCTGACCTTTATGGATGCCTCTTAAGGATTTCAACAGATCCAAATGGAACCATCGGATCAGGAAGACACGACGTTCATGACCCCGACATGTATTTATTGTTACACAGCTATGCCATTTGATCTTAAAAATGCAGCTGCCACATATCAAAGACTGGTAAATATGATGTTCAAAGACAAGATTAGGGACACTATGGAAGTCTACATAGATGATATGGTGGTAAAATCAAAGAAAGTTGAGGATCATATCAGGGATCTCACAGACGCATTTGATATCCTAGACCAATACAATATGAAGCTGAACCCTTCAAAATGTCACTTCGGAGTGGGGGCAGGAAAGTTCTTGGGCTACATGGTGACCAAGAGAGGAATAGAAGCCAACCCTGAACAAATCAAAGCTATCATCAATCTGAAATCCCCAGCAAAAACTAAGGATGTCCAGAGACTGACCGACAGAGTAGCAACACTCAACAAATTTATATAAAGATCCTTAGAAAAGTGCAAGGAATTCTATGACATCCTGAAGAACAACAGATTCGAATGGGAAGAGAAGCATGAACGAGCACTCCAATCATTGAAGGAATACTTGTCATCAGCTCCTTTACTGATGAAACCAGAAGACGGTGAACCATTATCCCTATACTTGGCAGTATCTCGAAGCACCATAAGTGCTGTATTAGTCAAAGATCATGAGGGACAACAACATCCGGTATAGTATGTAAGTAAAAGTTTGCTACCAGCAGAAACAAGGTACTCTCATTTAGAAAAATTAATATTAGCGTTAATAATGGCATCCACTAAACTTAGACATTATTTTGAAACTCATGCTATTCATGTTAAGACTAACTACCTTATTAAGTGTGTCTTAAGAAAACCAGAGATGTCAGGAAGGATGGCTAAATGGCCAGTCAAGCTTAGCGCCTATGACCTCATATACGAACCTAGAACAACAATAAAGTCTCGGGAACTGGCGGACTTTGTGGCTGATTTCAGCAGTGATATCCAACACGAAGTAGATCTTGAAGTCCAACAACTAGAAGAGTCGAAGGACGAATGGACCTTATTCATTGATGGTGCATCAAATATAAGAGGAACAAGTCTGGGAATCATACTAAAATCGCCACAAGAGAACATATTACCCCAATCCATAAGCTGTGACTTCCAGGCTATGAATAATGAAGCAGAGTATGAGGCGCTGATAGCAGGATTAAAATTAGCCAAGGATATCAAGATCAAGTATCTTCAGGTATATGTAGACTCATTGTTAATTGCTAATCATTTCAATGGTTCATATGCAGTAAAAGGTGAGAAGCTAGCCAAATATCTCACAATAGTTAAGCAATTATCCATGGAATTCAAAACTTTTAACATTACACAGGTGCCTAGAGAAGATAACACTGAGGTTGATGCCTTAGCAAACCTTGCTTCAGCTCTTAGAATACCAGAAGGTACCAAAATATCTATCATACACATTTTGAGCCCATCAATCGAGAAGGTGAATGAAGTATCCAACACTGAAGAAGAAGCAGACATTCGGGATCTTGAACCTATTCCAGGATCCTGAATTTCACCTATCAATAAATACTTGCAGGATGGTGAAATCCCAAGTGATGAAAAGAACCACAAGGCTTTTCGCATGAGGATGTCTCGTTTTATAATGTTTGAAAATATTTTGTATAGAAAATCAATTACAGGTCCATACTTAAGATGCTTGAAAGATCCTGAAGCACGTGAAGTCCTGAAAAATTTACACGAAGGAGATTGTGGTAATCACACCGGGGGCAGAGCGCTATTTTCAAGGATCCTGAGGACATGATATTATTGGCTTACCATGAGGAAAGATGTTGTGACTTAATCTCAAAAATGTGACGCTTGCCAGAGACACATCAACATACTCCATCAACCGGTCGAACCTTTATACCCAATCATCTCTCTGTGGCCATTTATGAAGTAGGGAATGGATATCGTTGGCAAACTTCCCAAAACACCAGGAGGAAAGGTCTTTATGCTAGCAATGACGGATTACTTCTCTAAATGGACTGAAGCTGAGGCATTTGTCCAAGTCAGAGATAAAGAAGTCATCTCCTTCATCAAGCGCAATATCCTGGCGAGATTTGGGATCCCGGCGGAGATAGTATGTGATAATGGATCTCAGTTCATTGGCAAGAGAACAATTGACTTCTGTGCCATTTGGGGAATCAAAATGATAACTTCTACCCAGTACATCCTCAAGCCAATGGACAAGCAGAATCAAGCAACAAGATCATCGTTAACAACCTCAAAAAGAGATTAGGAGCAAAGAAAGGACGATGGGCTGAAGAGCTACCATTTGTACTTTGGGCAGATAGGAAAACCACGAAGAATGCGACTGGACAAACTCCATTTTCCTTGGTGTTTGGAACATAAGCCATGATCCCGACATAAATGGTTATCCCTACTGCCAGAACCAACTTTCAATCTTCAGAGACCAACAACGAAGCTCTCGCTCAGGATCTCGACAATGTGGATGAGCTCAGGGATGTTGCCAAAATTCGCATTGCTGGTTATCAGCAAAGAATAGCAAAGTCATACAACAAAAACATAAGGGTTAGAAGATTCCAAGCAGGTGATCTCGTTTTAAGAAAGGCATTTCAAAATACTACCTATCCCAATGATGGAAACCTTGCACCAAATTGGGAAGGCCCATACTTGATCGACTCAGAAGCAGCCAAGGGTGCTTATTGGTTGGCCACTATGGAAGGAGACATCCTGCCAAGATCCTGGAACGCTATCCTTCTCAAAACCTACTTTATGCAAGTTAGAACTTAAATTCTAACTAAAACTAGTATGTCTTTTACCCCTAACTATTTTTATACTTATTACCCTTGATCAAAGTACTGACTTGAGCATCGGAGGGGTGTTAGCCAGGCTAACACCCACCTTCACCAAGATTTCCTATTTTGCAGGAAATATCTCCAGGGATCCCGATAGAAAAAAGAGATTGGCCATCTCTCCTATGTTTGGGTATCCTGAATACCTCAAAGGTTTAAATGGCTTTCGCCTTTATAAGTAGATTGGGTTTCTACAGCCCGCCAGGAGCTCACGATATCCAATTATAGTTCAAGGTGGTGCAACCAGTCCATGTAACAGTGGCTGATAATTTCATCATTGTTGGCTATATATTGGGTGCTACGAATATAACAGTGTTGAAGCACTTTTGTGTGACAAACACTCTAGATAGAGACTTAGTTTATTGTATTTCTTTGTATGTATATGTCTTTGTTTGTAAGCGTCTGTATGTATTAGTTATCGAGTTGTATTTACTAATGCATGTTGATAGTTGCTTAATTCTCTAAGTGTTTTGCGCACTTAGTATGTGCGCAGGAATTAGTTCCTGCGTACTTAGCAAGTGCGCAGAGATCCGGTCTTGTATAAATAGGATAGGTTGACAGTAGATAAGTACGCAGACAATTGTGCACTCAGTATTTTCTCTCTGTAACCTTCAAGTGTTTATAATAGACGAAAGTTTAAAGTGATTCTCTTGTCGGTTTACTTTGTGTTGTTTGATTCTCCACCTAGTCACGGGTATTCCGCACCCGGTCCGACTCAGGAACACACTTGCATGTGATGATCCGTGACACCCAAGGGACCTACAAGTGGTATCAGAGCATTGCTCTTGATTTCAAGTGTTGTGAGTGTGTTAGGAGAGTTTTTCTACACTTCCTACAGAGATTTTACAAGCAAAAGTGGGTGTTTTTGTTGATTTTTGTGATAAAATAGGGGTAGCTCTTGAGCACTATTTTAGAAGCAAAAATCACTCAAAAACTAACTTTTGTTGTGTATTTGAGTGTTTTTGAGCATCAAAGGTTGGTTAGAAACGAGTTTCTGACCCTTTGGCTCATTTTGTTTGTTCATTTTTCTGATTTTTGCCATCTCCGGTGAGATTCCAGTGACCGGAAAAGGTTGGTGAGAGTTGGTGAAAAGGTGACCTGCGTACTTACCTGATTTGGCAAAAAGTACAGTCTTGCTGCGTACTTACCAAGTACGCAAGACCAATCTTGGTGCGTACTTAAGTTATTTCCTGCGTAATTATCATTTACTCATGCGTACTTATCAAGTACGCAAGAGCAAATCCTAACTACGCAAGACTATTTCTCTAAGTGCGTAAGGCCAGTATCAAGTGAGCAAGTTTATTTAACTTTTCTGAAATTTGACTAAGCGTTCACCATGTCGAATCTTCAGAACCTCGGTAACCTTCTGAACTATGACAATGAGATTGGAACCCCTCAGAAACCCCCAAAGCTACTTAATGTAAATGATTATTCAAACTGGAAAGCACGTTTTGAGCATTATATTTCTTATACCGATTCTTCGTTGTGGATACCCATTCTAGAGGGCTATAAGCATCCCACCTACATTTACCTTGATGACGAAGTTCCCAAGCCTATCTCTAAACTTGATGAAGAAGAAAAGAAAGTTTATGATAGAGAGAAAAAGGCACACGGATCTATCACTATGGCCTTAACTAGGGAGTTTTTCCACAGCTTCAGAGGATACGATAACTCCAAGGATCTCTGGAAGGCGTTACAGAAGAGATTCGAGGGCAATAGTGACGTCAAGAAAAGTAAACGGGATCTTCTCAGGAAGCAGTATGAGTGCTTCAGATACCTGGAAAATGAATCTACTGATGAACTTATATCTAGTTTCTATCATCTGCAGACTGAGTTAAATGCTTTTGAGCTGAAGTATCCTGATGAAAATTAGTTGAAAAGTTTCTGGATGCGTTACCACCAAAGATTGAAATGTATACCACTCTTCTGAAAGAAAACCCGAAGTTTTATGAGATGACGATTTAAGAAGCAATCGGTAAAGTTCAAGCTCACGATATGAACCTGAAAAGAAAAGAGAGCTCAGGAAGACCCCAAATCCAAGACCCTTCTATGTATTATGGGACGTCTTCCACAGCTAAATCATCTGGTTCTGGTATCGGCTTATTCTCAGGGAACTCTAATGAAGAAGATGACTCGAACGGTTATGGTGGTCATACATGCTATGCAGCATTTGGTTATGGATCTCATCACCCGAATCCCTCAAGAAATCCTTCTCCCATATCTTCAGCTAACCAATCAGCAATAGCCAAGATAGCTGAAGATCATGTGGCCTTATTCTCATCATGCATGCTTGCCTATGAGAACTTCATTGGTGGCAAGCTTACAGATCCTGAAACAACTGAAGAAGATTTTAATCAGGTGGATCCAGATGACATGGAGGACATGGATATTCAGTGGAATATGGCCATGATATTGAGAAGGGCCAAGCGTTTCTTGAACAGAACTGGCCGAAATTTTATTGGTGGGCATTCTAATGCCAAGGGTGGTTTTGACAAATCCAAGGCCAAGTGCTACAAGTGTCTGAACTTTGGACACTTTGCTCGTGAATGTCAAAAGGACAGAGCACCGGCTTCGGGTTTCACCAAACCTAGCCAAGGAAACAACCAAGGCTATAACAACTCAAACAACCACAATCAAAGCCAAGGTGGAACATCCAATGCATTGGTAGCTCAACAGGACGAAAGCTTTGATTGGGTTGTTCATATGGAGGATGCCCTTATTGCACAAACTCAGGTTGGTCTCATGGCTGAGGTTATGGAGATGATGGAAGCTGAGAAACGGGAAGCTTCTGTGGCTGACCGAGAAGAGTCTACAAATGCTGTTGCCCTCATGGCTATCGGAGAGGCATCACATTCATCGAATGAGGTAGATTCTAATCCTTTTACTGTCATATCGTGTTCCAAATTTCTAGGCTTAAAAATTGAAAACTCTAAGCTTCAAGACAAAGTCGAACCCCTTCGTATTGCAGCTTTAAGCTACAAAGAAAACGAAAAACAATTTAAAGATTCAATTGAAACGTTGAAGAAAGAAAAACGTGATTATTCACTTAAAATGAGCGATCAACAGCTTCCCTTGGATATTGCATACAAGGGGTTTGAGAAAAGGTACAATGAGATCAACAAGCTGCAAAATGAGATCTTGCAGTTGAAATGTACTAATGAGAAGTTGAAAAATTCTCGTTTTGCAGTGGAGCACTACGAGTCTGTAGTGAGACAAATGAATGGCTTAGGGTTGGGTACTAATGCCATTCCTCCACCAGTTAGCGGGAAATTTGTCAACGGCTTAGTAGATATTGATCTAACTTGCCTTGATGAGTCCTCAAGTCAGGATGATTCCTCTAAAAAGGATGATTCCTCAAGTAAGGCTGACTCCACATCTAATGAGGAGTTCTTTACTGCTTCTGATGATGGATCTGTTAACACCTGCCCTGAAGGAATAGTATCTGAGGAGTTGTTATGTGCACAGAAAGTTAAGAAAAACATTATCACTAATAGTGACAATTGTATTTTAACTGAACCCGATATCATTGAATCAAATGATAAATTAAAGGTAATGCTTTATGGGGGGTATAAAAATCTTAATCAAGTTAAGAAAAAAGCTTTTTCAGCTCATTATGGGCTTGGTTATAAAGAAAATTTGCAAAATTATCGGGTCAAACAATCTTTATCGGGTCAAACTCCTGTTCACAAACCAACTCCTCCTACTCATCATGTTGAGTCATCTAATGCCAGATCTAATGAGCCTTATAGGAGGACTTACACAAACAAGAGGAATTGCTTTCACTGTGGTATGGTTGGTCACATCTTTGTGAACTGCCCTGCTAAGAACCAAGGGAAACGGCCGATTATTTCACAACCGGGTGTCATCCCTAAGTCACCACCAGTGAAGCATCCCAAAAGTCCAAAGACAAATGTGGTGAAACCACCAGTTAAACCTATGGTGAAGCCAAAAATCACATCTGAAGCTAAACCATCTGTTTCAAGAAAGGGAAAGCAACCTGCTAAACCTTGTGTATCTACCTTTGGTAGTACACCTACTGGTGAGAAACCTGTGGTGAAACTCTCTAAGACACAGAGGAGGAGAAGGAACAAGAGATTGAGAAAGCTAGAACAGCTGACTGTAGTTCAATCAGGTGAAGCTTCCATTAGTTCACCTGCTGTTGTTGAACCTAAGTCTACTGTTCCAGTTAAGAAATAGAAGAGGTCCTGGACTACCAAATCTAAAAGTTCTCAATCTCCTAGTCCTAAATCTTCTAAAGATTCATCCATTTTGAACAGTCATGACTGTGAGTTAAAAGAGGTTGTTTATTTTGAAAAAGACGGACGACCCAAGACCACTATGGCTTGGGTCTTCAAATCTAACTAATTTTTTTTGTGACTCGTGCAGGGACATCCGAAGGGTACTATCTCTAATCGTTGGTATGTAGATAGTGGATGCTCCCGGCACATGACAGGTAACATGGCCTTGCTTCAAGATGTGAAACTATTCAGAGGCTGCTATGTGGCCTTTGCTAGAGAGAAAGGTGGTAGTATCACGTGTCAAGGCGTGGTTTCAAATGGTTGTGTCAGCTTCGACAATGTCAACTACTGCGAGCAGCTGAAGCATAACTTGTTGAGTGTCTCCCAGATGTGCGACAAGGAGTACTCAGTGATGTTTTACAAAACTGAATGCTTGATACTCAAACCTGGTTTTGAGGTTCCTGAAGACTGGATTCTGATGAGAGCACCAAGGACAAACGACACCTATCAGATTGATATAAGCGTGGCAACAACCACCTCATCAGTTGCTACTTGTTTTCTTACCAAAGCGAAAAAGCTTGACCCTATCTTGTGGCATAGGAAACTCGGACATATTTCTTATCGTAAAATGAACCATCTTGTCCGAAACGGTTTGGTAACCGGTGTTCCTAAGCTGAGATTTACCGTTGAAGATGACTCTATGCCTTGTAAAAAGGGCAAACAGCAACGGAAGTCTCACAAGCCCAGGCTCCAAAACTCCATCGATACCCCTTTGGAGCTATTACATATGGATCTGTTTGGCCCCATAAGTATCAGGAGTATTGGAGGTAAGTCATTCTGTCTGGTTGTAACTGATGATTTCTAACGTTTTTCTTGGGTGCATTTTTTAGGTACAAAGGAAGAGACTGCTGATATTCTTCAATACCTGATCCTGAGCTTGGAATCTCTTTGCAAGTTGAAGGTTAGACGAATAAGGAGTGACAACGGAACTGAATTCAAGAATAACTTCATGGAACTTTTCTGTCTCAAGAAGGGGATCCATCACGAATTTAGTGCCCCGTACACACCTCGGCAGAATGGAGTTGCAGAATGGAAGAACAGGACCTTGATTGAGACTGCAAGGATAATGCTGTCAGATACAAAGCTTCCTGTCACTTTCTGGGCAGAAGCCATTAATACAGCTTGTCACGTCTTGAACAGAGTTCTGGTTGTGAAGAGGCACAACAAAACTTGTTATGAGTTTATCAACAATCGACCTCCTAATCTTGACTATCTAATTCCTTTTGGTAGTCCCTGTTCCTTTTTGCTACAATACAAAGATCGCAAGTCTAAGTTTCATGCAAAAGCGGTGGAAGGCATCTTCTTAGGATATGTTGCCAACTCGCCTTGCAAGAGAGTGTACAATATAGGAACTCGTACTGTCGAGGAATGGTTTGAAGTGGATTGTAGTAAACACAACATTCCACCTGAACCAACTGGTCCAGCTTGGGGTTTTGATTAAGAGGCGCTATTCAAATCTTTCAATCTTCCTGATTTGTCTGCCGATGATGCCGCAAATGTATATGAATTATTTGGTGGCGGTGATGACTCCAGTTTCTCAACACGTGCTACTGTACCGATTGTAACTCCTGATTCCAATGCTGCATTTGCATCTGGAACTCATGTCAGTGAGAACAGTGAAGATGTTCATGTTGACGGAAATGACGCTCAAGCTGATCCTAACAATCGTGTAGGAAATGAAGCTCCAGCTGATCCAATCAACATTGAATCTTCTTCTTTTGGAACACAGGACATGGGGAAGTTAAGTACAAATCTCGATTCAGAAATTCAGGAACCGAATGTACCAGAAATGAGAGTGCATAAGAATCATCCAATTGACAACATTATTGGTGATCCTCATGCCGGTGTTCAAACTCGTTATCGAACTATTGCTGAGAACACTAGTCTTTACTCTGAGATATTTGACACTGGTGTCATGGAAACATGTCTGCATGCTGCATTCGTGTCCCATTTAGAGCCGAAGAATGTGAAAGAGGCTCTCGCTGACAACTGCTGGATTGAGGCAATGCAAGATGAACTGTCTCAATTCCAAAAGTTGGATGTGTGGGATTTGGTTGACTTGCCAAGAGGCGTCCAACCAATTGGCACCAGATGGGTGTTCAAATGCAAGACGGATGATCGTCATGTTGTGGTGAAGAACAAAGCGAGGTTGGTTGTTCAGGTTTTTATCAGCAAGTGGGCTTGGATTACACAGAAGTATACTCCCCAGTTGCTAGACTTGAGGCCATTCGACTGTTTCTGGCTTATGCCTCATATGTTGGTGTGACATTCCGGATTTTTTTTATTTACGCTTTTGTAATACATATCATGTAATCATTTTTCTATTTAATGAAATGCAAATTTTTTATTTAATTTTGTACAAAATGTATATATTTATATTTTATGGATTTAAAAATAATTAAAATTTTATAAGCTTTAAACTTATATAAAAATTTTATATAAAAAATCTAAACTAAAAAGATTCATGTATAAACAAAATAGCCCATTTAAATAAAATAATTAACTTTTATAAAAAAATATTCATAATAATAATAATAATAAAATAAGTTTATAAAATATATATTTGAAATTTAAAAGAAATTAAAGAAATTAACCTTTATAAAAGTTAAGGGTTTGTTTTGAAAACAATTAAACTATAAGGCTTCAAGACAAAAATCTGTTGAGGGGCTGTTTCTGGACAAATCAAACCACAAGGACCCATCCGTAATTACCTCAGGGGTTAATTTAATACAAAGACAAACTCCAGGGACCATTTTTGCCAAACCTCGATTCGTATTTCCGGTTATCCCCTACGATGATCCGGCGGTCCAAAGCTTTTTTCGGCGACTCACTCGACAGGGCTGTTCCCTGCACCTCGACAGCCGACAAAGGTGTCCCTGACCTCGTCGTCCCCACGCGAACAAAAGCCCTCGACCAATTTGTCGATTAAACATACGGAAAGCCTGATTGTGTCTATGGCCGAAAGTCCACGCCTCTAATACAGCCCCGACAGTCAACCTCCACGCCTGCAAGAGGTCTCGACAGATTCGTCTCGTCCAGACGAGTGTCTGGACATACTCAAATACGTGTCTTAATATAAGGATCGAGGTCGACTATAAATGGCCATTTACAGACCTGCACGAGCTCGCCCACCCTCCTCCACCCACTCTCACCTCAAATTGAAGATGACATCACATTCGTCGTCCCTGAGTGAAGCTGTGACCAAGATATTAAGGGCTAATTTCATCCGGAAGATCGATTTCCATCTTTGACATTTTCGGACTTCAAAACTGTGCCGACCAGACCCATTGCAACGTGGTTCGAGCCTCAAATCGACTCCACTACCTTCTATTAATCCCTGGTAAACAATCCAACTCGAAATCACGGCAATCGCACGAGAGTTACCGGGCAAACCCAGTGTCCTCGGACACGGTTTGCCGGTCACAGAGGTCCAGTGACCTGATTTGCCGTTGTGTATATAATTTATCCGTTACACACATAACCAGCGATGGGCAGTAGCCCGGCTGGTTATGCGTGTGTGTATCCGAGGCTGAGGTCGCGGGTTCGAACCTTCCGGGCTCCGGCCCAACCCCATTTTGCTTCTGTTTTCATTTTTTTTATTCTGTTTAATTATCTTAACTTATTTTAATATTATTTTTATACACTAAAGACTAAAACGAGTCGGTTTGATCGTTTGTTTATTTTGAAATCAATTAAACAATCTTTTTTTTTATCTATAAACTATTCCAATTTTTATAAATCTTATAATATTTTTATAAACTTATTTAAACACATTTTTATATATAAAATGTCCTATATTTTTATAAATCTTGTAACAATTTTATAAACTTATTAAAATACATTTAATATGTAAAATGTCTCATTTTTATAAATCTAGCAATTGTTTTTAATAAACTTGTTTAAATTATGAATATCAACATAATTAGTCAAATAAAGACTTTTCTTTCATTTTGTTATACTTTTTTATATAAATACATTAAATATAACAATACTTGTTTAAAACAATATATATATATATATACTCATAAGTTAAAGTTTTATAAAAACTATTATCATTCCATTTCCATACTTTATACAAATAAATAGTTAGGAAGATTATATTAAAGCCTATATACATTTAAATACAAATACACACCTATACGCATACAATAATACACATTTGTCTACATAGGGTATCAACGTGCTTAGGCTTCCACATACTTATCACCTACACGCGTGGAAAAATACCCGCTAGCAAGGTGAGTTACATAGCCCCTATTTTACATTTTCATACGTTTTGGGGTGAAACATTATACATGCTACTCACATTGTTTATACGTGTTATACATGAGACTATATGCTTATTCTTTGGATGTACATACATTTAAACACAAGACAACCAACTGTAATATTGATAGATCTATTGTGCCTGACCAGCCCACCCGGTTAGGGTGTTTATTACTGCATACTCGGATATAACCGCATGTTATATTCAAACATATCGGATATAGTGGGTAACTATATTCAAGCATACCGGACTTAGCTGTTGTGCTCTGTTCAAGCGTGTCAAACTCGGTTTGAATTGTGATTAAATAAATGATACATCATATACTATGTTTAACAATATAAACAATGAGTTGCAAAACAATTTACAACTACTATTTACAGGAAATGCTAAACCTATGTACTCACCAACTTTTTAGTTGACACTTGATTTAAATAATGTTTCATGTTTGGATATGTGACTGCTTGCCGAAGATCTCTCCACTTAGGAACTATGGACCTAGTTAAATAAATTAATGATTTGAACTAGACTAGGTTATTTGAAATGTATTGTATTTGGAACTTGTTGTCTTTAAATTAAATTAATGAATTATGCAACCTTTAGTTATCATGTGCTTTTGAGCAATCATTTCATTGTCCGCCTCGATGATTCCGCCATCGGTCGGGGTGTGACAGATTGGTATCAGAGCCATGGTTATAGGGAATTAGGTTATTAGACACAATGACCTAGACTATAACCCTAGGACTCCCTTTTATGTGTTATGTGCTAAATGATAAATTGTTATGTGAATTATTTGTAGTTAGGTATTATTTGGATTTTTCCGAGTTTGGTACATGAGGCTTATACACATACATACAAGACTTTGATACATGATACATACTTTACATACATATTTGACAAACAAACTTATGCAAACAAATACACTACCCATCCCTATTCATACTCTTTCCTAATCCGTATTAATTGCAACAATTCCTACACGTTTTATGCTCATAGACTCTCCAAATCTTGAAAATCTCGTCAACAACTTAATTTCTTGAGACCAGTAAAGGACACGTGCAATCTGGAAGGGTGACACCTGTACATCGGGTTTTCTGTCTAGGAAAGCATTTTGTATAAATCCAAATAAACGGACCCGTATGCTTTCCTGGGAATTCCTGAAGTGAGTGTTTACCTATAGGCTAAAGCATGTCTCTTTGAAAGTTTCAGGAAATTAATTAACGTTGATAAGTCAATGTATTCGCAAGGATACAATCCGAGCTTAAACTTAAAATTTGGGGATATTATAGCAAGATAGGAAGAACTAGACAAACATGCAAAACAAATCATTATTTCGGGTGCACACGTAATAACGATTTGTAATGCATGCAAGTCCTGGCAATTCCTATTATGTAAATAATGATCTATAACATCATGTCCTACCCGGAAAAGATAACTTAGTTTCCCCTATCAACTTAAAATAAATACACATGCACTGACACGCGTAATGATAAATCTCGTATTTCTGCTTACATTATTTCCCGCTATAACTCATATTTATCCGTCTTATCTAAAATATCATTGTCTTTTCTTATGGTGTTAGAATGCCTCCTCGACGTGCAAACTCTAGCACTTCCAACCCGGATCTTGCTACTCTCCTTGCCCAGCTAGTAGGGCAAATGACCCAAGCAAACAACAACAGTGACGGGTCTCACAACATCCAAGGGAACGGTGGCACCAACCCGCCTCATTGCACGTTTAAGCACTTTAACTCGTGCAATCCTACTAAATTCTTCGGAACTGAAGGTGCTACCGGCCTACTTCAATGGTTTGAGAGCATGGAAAGCACATTCCTAAACAGCGACTGTCCCGATAATCTTCGGGTTCGTTATGCCACAAGTGTACTCCAAAAGAGAGCCCTCACCTGGTGGAACGGTGAGAAACGCACTCGTGGTGCTGAGGTTGCTACATCCTTATCATGGGATGATCTGAAAAAGGCCATGACTGATGAATTCTGTCCTCGGAATGAAATGAGGAAGCTCGAGGCTGAGTTTTGGGATCTTGCCCAAGACAGTGGGGATAATCTGGCTTACACCACCCGGTTCCAAGAACTAAGTCTATTGGTGCCTCACATGATCACTCCCCTTGCTCGGGGAATTGAAAAATACATAGGCGGCCTGCCTATGCAAATTCAAGATGCTGTGCTAGAAAGCAATCCTCCTACTCTTGAAGCTGCTATCCGTCTATCTGCTACACTATCCGACAACCATGTCAAAGCCGGAACCTTATCAAGAAAGGGTTCCAAGAAGGTTGTGTCTACTCTTGCGGCCGTCAAAGATGTAAAACCCGAGTCTTCTAACCGCAACAAGAAACGAAAGGGTCGAAACTTCACAGCCGTAACTCCCGCTGTGCCTGCTATTCAAGCGGCCCCTTTGGGTCAAAACCCGAAAACTTATCAGGGCCCGAATCCCCAATGCCAGACCTGCAAGTACCATCATCCTGCCAATCTACCATGCCGATTGTGCTCAAGCTGCGGGCGATATGGACATGTGGTCACTACTTGCCGTACCCGTCCTCCCGTCCATCAAGCTGCTCCAGCCAACCGTCCCGTCTATCCGGCACCTCCCAATGGCCGGGCATGTTACGAATGTGGAGATCCAAACCATTTCCGTGATCGATGCCCAAAACTTCATCATCAAGGTGGTCCTCAAGGACGAGCGTTTAACATAAACGCTAATGAGGCTCAAGCAAACAACAACGTGATAAACGGTACGTTTCTTGTAAACAATCATTATGCATCCGTTTTATTTGATACCGGAGCCGGTTGGAGTTTTGTGTCTCTTACCTTTGAAACTCGACTTGCTAAACAAAGAACGAAACTTGACAATTCTTATTTCGTGGAGATAGCAAACGGAAAATCTATTACTATAAACTCTGTTATCCGCGAATGCAATCTCGAGCTTAATAATCATGAATTCTCTGTTGATCTCCTTCCAATGCAATTGGGAAGCTTCGATATTATAATTGGCATGGATTGGCTATCCAAGCACCATGCCGAGGTTGTTTGCTACGAAAAGTGTATTCGTATACCTCTCTCTTCGGGCGACACGTTAGTTATTTTCGGTGAAAAACCGTGTCGTGGTCTTCAAATCATGTCTTGCACATTGGCACAAAAGTACTTGCGGAAAAAGTACGTTGCCTTCTTGGCCCACATAGTTGACACAAAAGACAAGGGTAAGAAATTGTAAGACATTCCAATCATTCGAGATTTTCCCGAGGTATTCCCCGAGGATTTACCTGGTCTTCCTCCCCCTAGACAAGTGGAGTTTCGTATCGACCTTGTGCCCGGGGCAACTCCCGTGGCAAAAGCCCCCTATCGTCTTGCACCTTCCGAAATGCAAGAGCTTGCAAGTCAATTACAAGAACTCTCATCCAAAGAATTCATCCGCCCAAGCCATTCACCTTTGGGTGCTCCCGTGCTGTTTGTAAAGAAAAAGGATGGATCATTTCGAATGTGCATTGATTATGTGAGCTCAACAAACTTACAATTAAGAACCGATATCCTTTACCCCGTATCTACGACCTTTTCGATCAGCTTCAAGGTTCAACATGTTTCTCCAAGATTGACCTTCGTTCCGGATACCATCAACTTCGTGTTCTCGATGAAGACATTCCGAAGACTGCCTTTCGAACTAGATATGGTCACTACGAGTTGACTAATGCACCTGCGGTCTTCATGGACCTTATGAACCGTGTGTGCAAACCTTATTTGGACAAGTTCGTGATCGTTTTCATTGACGACATTCTCATCTATTCTAAAACGAAAGCGGAACATGAACAACATCTTCGTTTGATTTTGGAACTCTTGAAGAAAGAACAACTATACGCCAAGTTCTCCAAGTGTGAATTCTGGCTAAAAGAGGTTCAATTTTTGGGTCACATAGTCAACGATAAGGGGATTCATGTGGACCCAGCAAAGATCGAGGCGGTAAAGAATTGGAGTACTCCTAAGACTCCTACAGAGATTCATTCCTTCCTTGGACTAGTGGGTTACTATCGTCGCTTCATCTCAAATTTCTCCAAGATTGCGGTTCTGCTCACTGCCTTGACTCATAAAGGTAAATCTTACGAGTGGGGACCCAAGCAAGAGGAAGCCTTTCAAACTCTTAAGCACAAGCTCTGCAATGCTCCTATTCTAACTCTTCCTAGTGGTAATGACGACTTTGTAGTTTATTGTGATGCATCCAACCAAGGTCTTGGTTGTGTCCTTATGCAACGTGGCCAAGTAATTGCATATGCATCACGTCAACTCAAAATTCATGACCCATGATCTCGAGCTTGGTGCTGTCGTCTTCGCCTTGAAAATTTGGAGACACTATTTATATGGTACCGAATGCGTGGTTTTCATCGACCACAAAAGTCTCCAACATATTTTCAATCAAAAAGAGCTTAATATGAGGCAACGACGATGGGTCAAACTTCTTAACGACTACGACTGCGAGATTCGCTACCACCCCGGCAAAGCAAATGTTGTAGCCAACGCTTTGAGTCGTAAAGAACGTATCATGCTTCATAGTGTTCGTATTCATAATGATATCCAAGCCCGCATTCTCCAAGCACAACACACCTCGGTTACCGAGGGAAACATGTATCAAGAAATGGCATGTGGTGTAGAACTCTTGCTAGAAACCAAAGCCAATGGCCTATTGTATTACTTGGATCGTATCTGGATTCCCGATCGCGACGATCTTCGTATGTTTTTGATGAATGAATCCCATAAGACTCGATATTCGGTACATCCTGGAGCTGATAAGATGTACATGGGTATTCGTCAGCAATATTGGTGGCCCGGCATGAAAAAGGATATTGCCCTCTTCGTGGCAAAATGCCTAACTTGTTCTAAAGTGAAGGCCGAACACCAAAAGCCTTCCGGACTCCTCGAACAACCTGAAATTCCCGTATGGAACTGGGAGAACCTTGCTATGGATTTTATCACCAAACTTCCACGCACTTCTAGTGGGCACGATAATATCTGGGTTATTATCGACCGACTTACAAAGTCTTCTCATTTCTTACCCATTCGTGAGGACTATCGAGTCGAGAAATTGGCTCGAATCTACATTGATGAGATCGTAAGTCGTCATGGAATCCCTTTGAACATCATCTCCGATCGTGATTCGCGTTTTACTTCCCGATTTTGGCAATCATTACAATCAGCACTTGGTACTCGTTTGGATTTAAGTACGGCTTACCATCCTCAAACTGATGGACAAACCGAACGAACAATCCAAACTCTTGAGGATATGCTTAGAGCTTGTGTCATTGACTTTGGTGGCAATTGGGACTCTCACCTACCACTAATTGAATTTTCCTACAACAACAGCTACCACTCAAGCATTAACATGGCACCGTTTGAAGCTCTTTATGGACGGAAATGTCGTTCACCGATTTGTTGGAACAAAATTGGTGAATCACAAATCACCGGTCCCGAGCTTATCCAAGAAACCACCGATAAAATCTTTCTTGTTCGTGACAACATTCGAGTAGCAAGGAGTCGGCAAAAGAGCTATGCCGATAAAAGACGAAAACCCTTGGAATTTCAAGTTGGGGATATGGTTCTCCTAAAGGTATCACCTTGGAAGGGCGTAGTACGATTTGGAAAGAAAGGAAAACTTGCACCTCGATATGTGGGTCCATTCAAGATACTCGAAAGGATAGGAAAGGTGGCCTACAAACTCGATCTTCCTTCAGAACTCATCAACGTTCATCCGACCTTCCATGTATCTAATTTGAAAAAGTGTCTAGCCGATTAGAATCTCCACATCCCTCTTGATGAAGTGCGCATTGACGAGAGGATGCACTTTGTTGAGAAACCCATGGAAATCATGGACCGAGAAGTCAAGAAACTCAAGCGTAGCCGCATCCCCATTGTCAAGGTCCGTTGGGAATCTAAACGTGGACCCGAGTTCACTTGGGAACGTGAAGACCAAATGAAGACCAAGTATCCGCATCTCTTTTCATAGCCTCCACTAGTCGAATTTCGGGGCGAAATTCCTTTAACATGGGGAGACTGTGACATTCCGGATTTTTTTTATTTACGATTTTGTAATACATATCATGTAATCATTTTTCTATTTAATGAAATGCAAATGTTTTTATTTAATTTTGTACAAAATGTATATATTTATATTTTATGGATTTAAAAATAATTAAAATTTTATAAGCTTTAAACTTATATAAAAATTTTATATAAAAAATCTAAACTAAAAAGATTCATGTATAAACAAAATAGCCCATTTAAATAAAATAATTAACTTTTATAAAAAAATATTCATAATAATAATAATAAAATAAGTTTATAATATATATATTTGAAATTTAAAAGAAATTAAAGAAATTAACTTTTATAAAAGTTAAGGGTTTGTTTTGAAAATAATTAAGCTATAAGGCTTCAAGACAAAAATCTGTTGAGGGGCTGTTTCTGGACAAATCAAACCACAAGGACCCATCCGTAATTACCTCAGGGGTTAATTTAATACAAAGACAAACTCCAGGGACCATTTTTGCAAAACCTCGATTCGTATTTCCGGTTATCCCCTACGATGGTCTGGCGGTCCAAAGCTTTTTCCGGCGACCCACTCGACAGGGCTGTTCCCAGCACCTCGACAGCCGACAAGGTGTCCCTGACCTCGTCGTCCCCACGCGAACAAAAGCCCTCTACCAATTTGTCGATTAAACATACGGAAAGCCTGATTGTGTCTATGGCAGAAAGTCCACGCCTCTAATACATCCCCGACAGTCAACCTCCACGCCTGCAAGAGGTCTCGACAGATTCGTCTCGTCCAGACGAGTGTCTGGACATACTCAATTACGTGTCTTAATATAAGGATCGAGCTCGACTGTAAATGGCCATTTATAGACCTGCACGAGCTCGCCCACCCTCCTCCACCCACTCTCACCTCAAATTGAAGACGACATCACATTCGCCGTCCCTGAGTGAAGCTGTGACCAAGATATTAAGGGCTAATTTCATCCGGAAGATCGATTTCCATCTTTGACATTTTCGGACTTCAAAACTGTGCCGACCAGACCCATTGCAACGTGGTTCGAGCCTCAAATCGACTCCAATACCTTCTATTAATCCCTGGTAAACAATCCAACTCGAAATCACGGCAATCGCACGAGAGTTACCGGGCAAACCCAGTGTCCTCGGACACGGTTTGCCGGTCACCGAGGTCCAGTGACCTGATTTGCCGTTGTGTATATAATTTATCCGTTACACACATAACCAGCGATGGGCAGTAGCCCGGCTGGTTATGCGTGTGTGTATCCGAGGCTGAGGTCGCGGGTTCTAACCTTCCGGCCTCCGGCCCAACCCCATTTTGCTTCAGTTTTCATTTTTTTTATTCTGTTTAATTATCTTAACTTATTTTAATATTATTTTTATACACTAAAGACTAAAACGAGTCGGTTTGATCGTTCGTTTATTTTGAAATCAATTAAATAATCTTTTTTTTATCTATAAACTATTCCAATTTTTATAAATCTTATAATATTTTTATAAACTTATTTAAACACATTTTTATATATAAAATGTCCTATATTTTTATAAATCTTGTAACATTTTTATAAACTTATTAAAATACATTTAATATGTAAAATGTCTCATTTTTATAAATCTAGCAATTGTTTTTAATAAACTTGTTTAAATTATGAATATCAACATAATTAGTCAAATAAAGACTTTTCTTTCATTTTGTTATACTTTTTTATATAAATACATTAAATATAACAATACTTGTTTAAAACAATATATATATATATACTCATAAGTTAAAGTTTTATAAAAACTATTATCATTCCATTTCCATACTTTATACAAATAAATAGTTAGGAAGATTATATTAAAGCCTATATACATTTAAATACAAATACACACCTATACGCATACAATAATACACATTTGTCTACATAGGGTATCAACGTGCTTAGGCTTCCACATACTTATCACCTACACGCGTGGAAAAATACCCGCTAGCAAGGTGAGTTACATAGCCCCTATTTTACATTTTCATACGTTTTGGGGTGAAACATTATACATGCTACTCACATTGTTTATACGTGTTATACATGAGACTATATGCTTATTCTTTGGATGTACATACATTTAAACACAAGACAACCAACTGTAATATTGATAGATCTATTGTGCCTGACCAGCCCACCCGGTTAGGGTGTTTATTACTGCATACTCGGATATAACCGCGTGCTATATTCAAACATATCGGATATAGTGGGTAACTATATTCAAGCATACCGGACTTAGCTGTTGTGCTCTGTTCAAGCGCGTCAAACTCGGTTTGAATTGTGATTAAATAAATGATACATCATATACTATGTTTAACAATATAAACAATGAGTTGCAAAACGATTTACAACTACTATTTACAGGAAATGCTAAACCTATGTACTCACCAACTTTTTAGTTGACACTTGATTTAAATAATGTTTCAGGTTTGGATATGTGACTGCTTGCTGAAGATCTCTCCACTTAGGAACTATGGACCTAGTTAAATAAATTAATGTTTTGAACTAGACTAGGTTATTTGAAATGTATTGTATTTGGAACTTGTTGTCTTTAAATTAAATTAATGAATTATGCAACCTTTAGTTATCATGTGCTTTTGAGCAATCATTTCATTGTCCGCCTCGATGATTCCGCCATCGGTCGGGGTGTGACAGTTGGCTTCAAGGTCTACCAACTTGATGTGAAGAGTGCTTTCCTGTATGGAAAGGTTCATGATGAGGTCTATGTCACTCAACCTCCCGGCTTTGAAGATCCGCATAATATCAATAAAGGTCTTCATCAAGCACCTAGGGCATGGTATGAGACAGTATCTAAACATCTACTGTCTAATGGTTTCGACCGTGGATAGGTTGACTAGACCCTCTTCATACGTAAAGTAGGATGTGATATTCTTCTTGTACAAGTGTACGTGGATGACATTATCTTTGGGTCTACAAACGAAGAGATGTGTAGAGAATTCGATCATGTGATGAAGTCCAAGTTTGAAATGAGTAACATGGGTGAATTGTCCTTCTTCCTGGGTCTGCAAGTCATTCAAAGAGAGGATGGCATTTATCTACATCAAACCAAGTATGTGCTTGTCAAAATACAAGATGAATGTAAGCAGTACTTATGGCACACCTATCCCAGTCAATCATGGTCTGCATCCTGACAAAGATGGAAAGGATGTGGTTTACAGATTGTACCGTGGGATGATCGGATCTCTTATGTATCTCACGGCTTCATGACCCGACATAATGTTTGTTGTGTGCTTGTGCTCAAGGTTTCAATCATAACCGAAGGATTCTCATATGATAGCGGTGAAGAGGATTTTCCGATACTTGAAAGGGAAACCCCGATTGGGTCTTTGGTACTCTAAGAAGCAGTCATTTGACTTCAAAGCCTACACTGATTCAGATTACGGCGGTTGTAACCTTGATAGAAAGTCAACTTCTAGAAGATGTCAATTCTTAGGAGACAGACTGGTTTCCTGACAGTGCAAGAAGCAGTCAACGGTTTCTGTCTCAACATGTGAAGCAGAATACATTGCTGCAGCTAGCGGTTGTTCACAAATATTGTGGATTCAGCAGCAATTGAGAGACTACGGCTTGAACTTCACTGGAACTCCTCTGTTCATTGACAACAATGCCACAATTTCCAACACAAATAACCCAGTGAAACATTCCAAAACTAAACATATTGAAATTCGCCATCATTTCATCCGTGATTGTGCTGAAAAGCATCTTATTGAACTTGTAAAGGTTCACACGGATGACAACCTTGCTGACCTTTTCACTAAGGCGTTTGACCGATCCCGTTTTGAGCATCTTGTCAACTTGATAGGAATGTTCAATCCAGAGTGAAAACTTGTTTTTCTTAAATCAATTCAATTCATGAAAGTTTTATTTTATTTCTTTTAAAGTTTTCTGTATAGTTCATTTAATTTTTCAAATATTTTACAAAATTCAAACAAAATAGAAAATGGGAAAAATTTCAAAGTTAACTTGAGAAACGAGGAAATGATTGTACATCAGAAATGATCTAAATGTCATAGACTGCTCATATGGGAAATGATAGCGTCATGCTTACTTGATTGTTTAAATTGTTATGTTTTTAATCTGTTTATTTACAAGAAATTTGAATTGTAGTAGGCTGTAGGCGTCTTTGAATCATCAGTAGTATGGAAACTAAATCTAGACTACAACTGTGATATGTATGCATGTGTGCGTGTGTAAAAGAATACAAAAAGATCAATATTAGATAAAGGATGTTAGATTTTGGCAATAATTTTCTTAAGAGACCAGTTTCAGGTTATGTCTTTAGCTCAATTAATGCGGTTCATCTCACTGCCCATACTCACAAGTATGCAATGAGAGATTGAATAAAGACATGTCTCTACATCAACCGTTGAGCATGTATTCATCCTTGAATCATTCCTGATTCATTGAATTCAAATCCAGATAAAAGTTGGATTCCCTTACCTGAATATTCAAACACCATATTCATTATCCTGAATCATCATACCGATATTCAATGATGAAATCAAATGAAACCAAGACATATGAATCACTCGATTCTGAATCTTATGATTCCTGATAATCCTTATGGATTCTGCTTGACTTTTTCTGTGCTAAACTATGTAACTTCATTCTGGAGATTTGAAAACCTTTGTGAAAATCTTGGATGCCTTGAGATAGTGCATTTTACATTTCTGAAGCATATCAGTGGGGTACACGTTGTATATCTTACAATTAATACCTTAACACACAAGAACGTGATACAAAGATGCTTATGGTTTCAAATCTTATAATATTGTCAACTTGAATTACTTGTTTATGTGCTTATTACGTATGAATAAATAGTAATCCATGACATGATCCCATATTCTTTGATGTTTATCTTGTATCGTTTTTGCTATAGTTTTCCCTGATATGATCCTCTGCTCGTGTCTTTGAACAAAAATAGTGTGTTTGTATATACGTGTATATTTCTATCTAGAAAAGATCAAAAAGATTTTAAGTTTGTGTACAATTCAATTTTAATCAGAAAACCCAAAAATATTCGTGTTTAACCTTCTTGAATTGACTTTGAATCCTCTTGATTGAATGCTTTTATCTTGTTTGTTATGTGACTTGAAATCTTCATAAATTGAGTTGAAAGTTTGTGCTCACAAGGGTCTCTGCGTACTTGATAAGTGCGCATGAGGTAAACCCTGCGTACTTAACAAGTACGCAAGACTTAAGTCATGCTTACTTAGTAAGTACGCAGGAGTTAAGTTCTGCGCACTTAGCAAGTACGCAAGACTATTTTTTGTTGGGTATATATACAGGTCTTAGAAAAAAATTTCAGAAGTTTATCTCATTCAAATCTTTTTCTACTATTGAATTCCCTCTACACACTTTTACTCATAAAATTTCATGTGTACCTAACCGGTTTTTCGTCACGATTCTAGTATCATCATTGTCTTAATATCATCTGGTGAGAATCGTAGAGCATTTCATCCATTAAATCTCGACTTAAGAACCGATTTAGAATTTGAATATTTAGGGTTGAATCTTGATTTTTGGACAAATTTTTGGTTGTTTTGGTAACACAGTACAATTAAAACTTTCTTAGAATCAACAATTGTAGGTCCCTCGGGTGTAGCGGATCGTCACATGCAAGTGGGTCTACTAGTCGGACCGGGTGTGGAATGCCCATGACTAGGTGGAGAGTCTTACGAAACAAAGTAAACCGACAAGATAATCACTATAAACGTTCGTCTATTATAAACACTTGAAGGTTACAGAGAGAAGTACTGATATTACAATTTGCGTATTTGCTGAGTCTAAGATTGCGTACTTATCTACTGTCAACCATTCCTATTTATACAAGACCTGATGCCTGCGTACTTAGCAAGTGCGCAGGGCAAATGCTCATGCGTACTTGGCAAGTATGCAAATGTATTATTGCGTACTTGCTAAGTACGCAGGAGCTTTCTCCTGCGCACATACAAGTGCGTAAAAAACTTAGAGAAAACTGCAACAGTCAATTTGTAAAAGTAAATACAACTCGATAAATACTACATAAAGACTCTTACAAACAAAGAAAATTACAAACATGAAAGTACAAACTAAGACTCTATCTATCCAGAGTGTTTGTCATAGGAAAGTGTGCTTCAAAAAACTCCCCCTTGACAACAGCTCTGGATAATCTTCAGTCTTCAGTCTTCACATCTTCGGTCTTCACATCACTTGATCTTTAGCTTCCATCTTCTTCTTGTATTCAAGGCAGAACTTAATCACCTTTTCATATTTAGAAGCAAGGAGCTCTGTCCATTCATCAATGTACACGCAATACCTGTCTGCTAGTGCCTCCAGATCTTTCACAGAGAAGTTAATGAAGCAGACTTCATCAAATACTCTGATTAGTTCCCTCGGCACTACGCATCCACTTTCTGACCTCACCTTTCCAATCACCACAGCCTCGCCCGTCTTTGGATCTACGTACCAGTACCACATGTCACCAAGGATATCCTGAGATAACTTGCTCAGGGGAATCTTGGTTTCACATAGCACTGGCTTGTATACCAATTTCTTTAAGAATTTCTTAGTCACAGGATGTCTTGCTGTCTTATCCTTGACTCTCTTGGGCACTTGAGGCTTGAACATATCAAACTTCCCAGATCTTGCTTCCCGCTGTAGAACAACCCACAAACCCATTGCCACTGCATGATTCGAATGACCCAGCAGCTCTCAGTTTGCTAGGTCCACAAGGTCGTATTTGGGTAAGGAGCTGAACGCTTCACTGGTTGGTTTCAAGTATTGAGCCCCCCAGATCTTTTGATTGTGAACAGCTGCTTATCCTCCTCGAACCTTACAGCCAAGATCATCCCTGTTGCTCCTTGTTTTTCTATTATAGACGTCTTTTGCCACACAGGAGCTGGACCCTTTGATGAAGTAGAAGGCATATATTTTTCCTTTGATGCCTCTGGGTCCACAGGTGTAGGGTCAACTGGGGAGGCTACAGTCGAGGCTTCAACATTACTAGCATACTCGACTGAACCTGTGCCGAGCTGAGCTTCGAAGGATGGAACTTCAAAGATTTCTCCATCTTCTAACTCATACTCTCCTTCCCCATCGCCCTTAGGAACTTCTATCACTACATCCTCATCATCTTCATCCCAATCATCACCAGAGTCGATCTCTCCTTCTTCTAGGTTGAAGAGAGCATCGATCTGTGCTTCCTTGGAATAGTCAGGCTCTAAGTATAAGATCTCCTCGTCAGATAGATCCTTCAGCACATTAGCCGCTGACTTTCCTTTGTCACCACCACCAGAGGTATCACCACCCTCTTGATGAGTAGACTCCCCCTGAGCCATTGGAATAGCAGAGATGGGCACAATTGCTAAAGCTTGGTGCTCACCTCCACTAGGACTGGCTTCGGGATCCTTGTCTTTGTCGTCATCCGTAGTCAAGTCAACAGGATGACAAGCCTCATCACTAGTAGTTTTCTCCTTCTCCTTATCTTTATCCCCCTGAGCATCAAGCTTCTTGGTCAGATCAGTAATTAGTTTGACCATCAGCTCATGCTCTTTATTCTGCATATCAAACCTCAGCTCGAGAGACGACCTGTGCCCCAAAATCATGTTGTTTGTCTTGATTAGAAGCTCATTCTGGGCCAAGACGTTCTTCAGTCTCTCGTCAGTCCCCGTTCTCTGGCTTCTTAGAATCCTAACTTCATCCACCAATGAATTGATCTGTGCTTGTTGATGTCAGATTCCTCCTTTGACTTCCGAATAGTTTCCAATAATCCACCAACTTGGGTTTCCAGAGCATCTATCATTGCATCATTAGGATCAGGATGTCTGGATGATGACGCTTCGGCATTGTGAATTGGGGAGGAGAAGATGGTGTCGAAGTCAAACCCTTGAGTAAATTCCCCATAGTTGAAGGGTTGACTTAAAGGATCAATGGTGGTTGTTGGGATTGTGGATGTGATGACGGTTGTAGGTGTTATGAAAGGGGTGATGGTGACTAACTCCGTGAGAATTGGAGTAGTCACCACCACCTGGGCAGTTGTGATAGGGAGGGTCACTATCACAGGAACCTCCTCTATGATTGAAGTGACTGCCACGTCAGGTTGTACCTGTGGCCTCCTCCGTCTTCGGTATAGTTGCTGTGAAGGTGGGGTAGAGGCTGAATCAGGACTAGCAGCTGAAACTTGTACTTGCTGCTGGGTACTGACCTCTACCACACTGGGGATAGCAAGCTGTTGCCTATCTCCCCTGTTCTTGTGAATGCTTTCACGTCGTTGTCTCTGTATAGCAGCATCAGAGTCAGAATCTGGCTCATATTCGCTGCTTGAAGCTTGTCACTTTCTCTTTGAGGATGACTCACGTAGGGTTACCTTTGTCATTCTCCTTGGGTGTGCCTGAGATGGTGCATCATCGGAATCAGAAGAATCAGACTCAGTCTCTTCCGAGTCGGATCCCTCAACACCATCATGTCCTCCTTCTTTGTCTCCATTATCAGACGATCCATCTTCACTTTCATCTTTCTCTTCTTGTTGTTGTTGTTGTTCATCTGAATGTTCACTCAACTTTGGCTCCGAATTATGACTATACCATCTCCAGTCATCCGTGCCACATATGCTTCATTGATTAGGTGGCCAAAGAGTCTTGTATGCTCAGGGGTAGGTTCTACACTGCCTGGCTTAAGGAATTGTGTGAACACCCTCTTGTCCACCCGTTTCACTTGCAATCTCTCCCCTGTAGAAGTTAGGTTTGGCAACGCATCGTTTATCAGAAGTTGCACAAACCTAGGGTATAATAAGAACCTGAACCTATCAGCTGTGTTGATCTGGTCATTGATGGCTTTAAAGATGTAGTGTGAGAAGTTGTAGCCCTTATTGAGAGATAAGCCAACCATGGCTGCAGTAAGGTCATGACCCATGGCATCCTTTCCAGCTTTTCTTGAGGAGATGCATATAATCATGACGTGGGCAAAATATCTCCATTGGTCAAGCACCCACATTTTCTTATACGAAGCATAGTCTCTCGCCCCGACATATCCCATTCTTTGCCTCCAACAGCCATCCATAAAGTAGTCTGGATAGGCTGTCGGGTCGGTCACGAGATCTCGGAATTACAGGACCCTTCTAATTGTATCTTCAGAGAAGGCGATGTCATGACCAGCCATGGTAGCCCTTATAACATTGGGGGTTACCGTGCAATCATGCTCCGCCGTCTCCCAAAATTGCTCTAGATAAGATCTTGAAACGATCGGGTCTGCAGAAATAGCGTAGCTGATTCTTGAAAGGTTCAAGAAATCAACTATCTCGCGGTACTGAAGCGCTGCACCCTTCCATTCCGGTTGAGTATTAGCTAACATATTGAATTCGTTAGTAAACGCCCGAGCCATAATCTGCAAAGACACATAGAAAAACATAATCAGAACAATAAGTTTCATTGGAAATGAATACACATGACGCAGTATAGAAGTTATTCTTTGAAGTGAGATTTCAGATTTAGAAAATTTCCCAAGTGTTGGTCCTGCGTACTTAGCAAGTACGCAGGAATTTCCTCTTGCGTACTTAACAAGTACGCATGAATTACTTCTTGCGTACTTGCTAAGTGCGCAAGAACTACACTTGTTCAAAATTCCAGAAATTTTAAAATTCAACTGATGTTCAAATAACGGTTAGATTAGGTCACCACAAGGTCGGAATCTATGATTCTAGCCTATGGGACCAACATCTATACCAAACACTTGCTACACTCATCAAATTTTGACCTAAATGACGACCGAAGATGAACCGACGGTCAATCCAAGCCCAAGGTCAAAATTAACGGATGGATTGAGTCTAGATTCTCACCGATTGATTGCTACACTATGATGATACTAGAGATGGGACGAGAAATCGGTTAGGAACACACTATTTTTTGAGTAAAATTGCAGAGGGAAAATGAACAGGCGACTGAGAATTTGAATGTTGTAAAATCTGAAAATTTTTCTAAGTCCTGTATTTATACCCAACACAAAAAGGTCGTGCGTACTTGCTAAGTGCGCAAGACTTAACTCCTGCGTACTTACAAGTGCGCAAGGCTTAACTCTTGCGTACTTGTTAAGTACGCAGGGCTTACTTCATGCGCACTTGTCAAGTACGCAGTAACCCTTAAGTGCGCAAACTCTCAACTCAAATTATGAAGATTTTTCAAGTCAAATAACGAACAAGATAAAAATATTCCATCAGGAGGATTCAAATACAATTCAGGAAGGTTAAACACAAATATTTTTGGTTTTTCTGAATAAGATTTAACTATACACAAACTTAAAATCTTTTTGATCTTTTCTAGATAGAAATATAAAAGCATTTACACAAACTATTTTTGATCAAAGACACGAGCAGAGGATCATATGAGGCTAACTTATAGCAAAAATGATACAATATAATATAAACATCAAAGAATATGGGATCATGTCATAGATTACTATTTATTCATACATAATATGCACATAAACAAGAAATTCAAGTTGACAATATTATAAGATTTGAAACTATAAGCATCTTTGTATCACGTTCTTGTGTATTAAGGTATTAATTATAAGATATACAACGTGTACCCCACTTATATGCTACAATAATGTAAATTGCACTATCTCAAGGAATCTAAGATTTTCCCAATGATTTTCTAAATTTTCAGAATGAAGTTACATCAATTAGCACAGGAAAAATCAAGCAGAATCCATAAGGATTATCAGGAATCATAAGATTCGGAATCGAGTGATTCATTTGTCTTGGTTTCATTTGATTTTCTTCATTGAATATCGGTATAATGATTCATTATAATGAGTATGGTGTTTGAATAAGGTAAGGGAATCCAACTTTTATCTGGATTTGATTTCAATGAATCATGAGTGATTCAAGGGTGAATACATGCTCAACGGTTGATGTAGAGACATGTCTTGATTCAGTCTCTCATTGCATAATTGTGAGTATGGGCAGTGAGATGAACCGCATTAATTGTGCTAACGACATAACCCGAAACTGATCTCAGAAGAAAATTATTGCCAAAATCTAATATCCTTTATCTGATAATGATGTTTTCTATTCTTTTACGCACACACACTTGCACACATGGGTTCAAATCACAGTTGTAATTTAGATTTAGTTTCCACACTACTAGTGATTCAAAGACGCATACAGCCTACTGACAATTCAAATTACTTGTAAATAAGCAGATTAAAAACATAATAATTTAAACAATTAAGTAAGCATGACGCAATCATTTCCCATATGAGCAGTCTATGACGTATAGATCATTTCTGATGTACTATCATTTCATCTTTTCTCAAGTTAACATTGAAATTTTCTCCATTTTCTATTTTTTTTTTAATTTTGTAAAAAATATTTTGAAAATTAAAAGAACTATACTGAAAATTTAAAAGAAATTAAAATTTAACTTCCATGAATTGAATTGATTTAAGAAAACAAGTTTTCACTCAGGATTGAACATTCTTATCAAGTTGACAAGATGCTCAAAACGGGATCGATCAAAAGCCTTTGTGAAAAGGTCAGCAAGATTATCATCCGTGTGAACCTTTACAAGTTCAATTAAATGCTTTTCAGCACAATCACGAATGAAATGATGGCGAATCTCTATATGTTTAGTTTTGGAATGTTTCACCGGGTTATTTGTGATGGACATGGTGGCATTGTTGTCAATGAATAGAGGAGTTCCAGTGAAGTTTCAGCCGTAGTCTCTCAATTGCTGCTAAATCCACAATATTTGAGAACAACCGCTCGCCGCAGCAATGTATTATGCTTCACAAGTTGAGACAGAAACCGTTGACTGCTTCTTACAATGCCAGGAAACCAGTCTGTCTCCTAAGAATTGACATCCACCAGAAGTTGACTTTCTGTCAAGGTTACAACCGCCATAATCTGAATCAGCGTAGGCTTTGAAGTCAAATGACTGTTTTTAGAGTACCAAAGACCTAATCGGGGTTTCCCTTTCAAGTATCTGAAAATTCTCTTCACAGCTATCATATGTGACTCCTTCGGTTGAGACTGAAACCTTGAGCACAAGCACACAGCAAACATTATATCGGGTCTTGAAGCTGTGAGATACATAAGTGATCCGATCATCCCACGGTACAATGTACAATCCACATCCTTTCCATCTTTGTTAGGATGCAGACCATGATTGACTGGGATAGGTGTGCCATAAGTACTGCTATCATTCATCTTGTATTTTAACAAGATGTCCTGCACATACTTAGTTTGATGTAGATAAATGACATCCTCTCTTTGACTGACTTGCAGACCCAGGAAGAACGACAATTCACCCATGTTACTCATTTCAAACTTGGACTTCATCACCTGCTCGAATTCCCTACACATCCCTTCATTTGTAGATCCAAAAATAATGTCGTCGACATATACTTGTACAAGAAGAATGTCACCTCCTGCTTTCCTAATGAAGAGGGTCGAGTCAATCTGTCCACAGTCAAAACCATTAGACAGTAGATGCTTAGATAATGTCTCATACCATGCCCGCGGTGCTTGATGAAGACCATAAAGTGCTTTGTCGAGCTTATACACTTTATTGATATTATGCGGATCTTCAAAGCTGGGAGGTTGAGTGACATAGACCTCTTCATGAACTTTTCCATATAGGAAAGCACTTTTCACATCAAGTTGGTAGACCTTGAAGCCAACATAGGTGGCATAAGCCAAGAACAGTCGAATGGCCTCAGTTCTAGCAACTGGGGCATATACTTCCGTGTAATCCAAGCCCTCTTGTTGGTAAAAACCCTGAACAACCAATCTTGCTTTGTTCTTCACAACCACATGACGATCATCCGTCTCACATTTGAACACTCATCTGGTTCCAATTGGCTGAAAGCCTTTTGGTAAGTCAGCCAAATCCCACACGTGCAACTTTTGGAATTGAGAGAATTCATCTTGCATCGCCTCAATCCAGCAGTTGTCAATGAGATCCTCCTTCAAATTCTTCGGCTCTATCTGGGACACGAATGCAGCATGCAGACATGTTTCCATAACACCAGTGTCAAGTATCTCTGAGTAAAGACTAGTGTTCTCAGTGATGGTTCGATGACGAGTCTGAACACCGGCATGAGGATCACTAATAATGTTGTCGATTGGATGATTCCTATGCACTCTCGTCTCTGGCACATTCGGTTCCTGAATTTCTGAATCGAGATTCGTGCTTAAATCCCCCATTTCCTATGTTCCAGTTGAAGAGGATTCAATATTAATTGGATCAGTTGGAGCTTCATTTCCTACAGTAGTGTTAGGACTAGCTTGAGCGTCATCTCCATCAACATGAACATCTTCACTGTTATCACTGTCATGAGTTCCAGATGTAGATGCAGCATTGGAATCAGGAGTTATAATTGGTACAGTAGCACGAGTGGAAAAACTAGAGTCATCGGCGCCATCCAATAATTCATAAACATTTGAGGCGTCTTCTGCAGATAAATCAGGAAGATTGAATGACTTGAATAGCGCATCATAATCAAAACCCCAAGCTGGACCTGTTGGTTTTGGTGGAATGCTGTGTTTACTACAATCCACTTCAAACCATTCCTCGATAGTACGAGTTCCTATATTGTACACTCTCTTGCAAGGCGAGTTGGCAACGTATCCTAAGAAGATGCCTTCCACCGCTTTTGCATGAAACTTAGACTGGCGGTCTTTGTATTGTAGCAACAAGGAACAAGGACTACCAAAAGGAACTAGGTAATCAAGATTGGGAAGTCGATTGTTGATCAACCCGTAACAAGTCTTGTTATGCCTCTTCACAACCAGAACTCTATTCAAGACGTGACAAGCTGTATTAGCTGCTTCCGCCCAGAAAGTAACAGGAAGCTTTGCATCCGACAACATAGTCCTTGCAATCTCAATCAGTGTTCTGTTCTTTCGTTCAGCAACTCCATTCTGCTGAGGCGTGTACGGCGCGCTGAATTCGTGACGGATCCCTTTCTTGAGACAGAAAAGCTCCATCAAATTATTCTTGAACTCAGTTCCGTTGTCACTCCTTATTCTTCTAACCTTTAGCTTGCAAAGAGATTCCAAGCTCAGGATCAAGTATTGAAGAATATCAGCAGTCTCGTCCTTAGTACCTAAAAAATGCACCCAAGAAAAACGTGAGAAATCATCAATTACAACCACACAGAACGACTTACCTCCAATACTCCTAATACTTATGGGGCCTAACAGATCCATGTGTAATAGCTCCAAAGGGGTATCAATAGAGTTTTGGATCTTGGGCTTGTGAGACTTCCGTTGCTGTTTGCCCCTTTTACAAGGCATACAGTCATCTACAATGGTAAATCTCAGCTTAGGAACCCCGGTTACCAAACCATTTCGGACAAGATGATTCATTTTACGATACGAAATATGTCCGAGTTTCCTATGCCACAAGATAAAGTCAAGCTCTGTCGCTTTGGTAAGCAAACAGGTAGCAACTGATGAGGTGGTTGTTGCCACGCTCATATCGATCTGGTAGGTGTCGTTAGTCCTTGGCGCTCTCATCAGGATCCAATCTTCAGGAACTTCAAAACCAGGTTTGAGAATCAGGCATTCTGACTTGTCAAACATCACCGAGTACTCTTTGTCGCACATTTGGGAGACACTCAACAGGTTATGCTTCAGCTGCTCACAAAAGTTGACATTGTCAAAGCTGACACAACCGTTCGAAACCACGCCTTGACACGTGATGCTGCCGCTTTTTTCTCCGGAAAAGGCCACATAGCCGCCTCTGAATGGTTTCGCATCTTGAAGCAAGGCCATGTTTCCTGTCATGTGCCGGGAGCATCCACTATCAACATACCAGCGGTTAGAGATAGTACCCTTCGGACGTCCCTGCACGAGTCACAAAAAGAATTAGTTAGATTTGGAGACCCAAGCCATAGTGGTCTTGGGTCGTCCATCCTTTTCAAAATAAACTACCTCTTTTAACTCACAGTCGTGGTGACTGTTCAAAATGGATGAATCTTTAAAAGAATTAGGACTAGGAGATTGAGAATTTTTAACTTTGTTGTTCCAGGATCTCTTCTGTTTCTTGAAAGGAACAGTAGAATTTGGTTCAACAACAGCAGGTGAACTTGTGGAAGCTTCACCTGATTGAACTGAAGTCAGCTGCTCTTGCTTTCTCAACCTCTTGTTCCATCTCCTTCTCTGTGGCTTTGAGAGTTTCACCACAGGTTTCTCACCAATACGTGTACTACCTGAGGTAGATACACAAGGTACAGCAGGTTGCTTTCCCTTTCTTGAAACAAATGGTTTGGCCTCAGATTTGATCTTTGGCTTTACCATCGGTTTAACTAGTGGTTTCACCATATTTTGTTTTGGACATTTGGGAGGTTTCAGTGATGGCAACTTAGGGATGACAGCCGGTTGTGGAACAATAGGCCGTTTCCCTTGGTTCTTTGAAGGACAGTTCACAAAAATGTGACCAACCAAGCCACAGTGAAAGCAAGTCCTCTTGTCTGTATAAGTCCTTTTGTAAGGCTCATTAGATCTGGCATTACATGACTCATCATTATGAGCAGGAGGAGTTGGTTTGTGAGCAGGAGTCTGACCCGATACAGATTGGTTCTTGGGAGTATAGTATTTTTGCAAATTTTCTTTGTAACCAAGCCCATAGTGAGCTGAAAAGGCCTCTTTCTTTACTTGATTAAGATTTTTATACCCCCCCATAAAGCATTACCTTTAATTTATCATTAGATTCAATGATATCGGGTTCAGTTAAAATACAGTTATCACTATTAGTGATAATGTTTTTCTTGACTTTTTGTTCAGAAAACAACTCCTCAGATACTACTCCTTCAGGGCAAGTGTTAACCGACCCATCATCAGAAGCAGTAAAGAACTCCTCATTAGATGTAGAGTTAGCCTTACTTGAGGATTCATCCTTGCTAGAGGAATCATCCTTTCCTGAGGACTCATCAAGACAAGTTAGATCAATGTCTACTAAGCTGTTCACAAACTTCCCGCTAACTGGTGGAGGAATGGCATTAGTACCCAGCCCTAAGCCATTCATTTGCCTCACTACAGATTCGTAGTGTTCCACCACAAAACGAGAGTTTTTCAACTTCTCATTAGAACATTTCAACTGCAAGATTTCATTTTGCAGCTTGTTAATTTCATTGTTCCTTTTCTCTAACCCCTTGTATGCAATATCTAAGTGAAGCTGTTGATCGCTCATTTTTAGTGAATACTCACGTTTTTCCTTTTTCAACGTTTCAATTGAATCTTTAAAACGTTTTTCTTTTTCTTTATAACTTAGAGCTGCAACGTGAAGGGGTTCGACCTTGTCTTGAAGCTTAGAGTTTTCAAGTTTTAAGCCTAGACATTTAGAACAAGAAATAACAGAAAAAGGATTAGAATCTACCTAAGTTGGTGAACTTGTTACCTCTCCAATGGCCATGAGAGCAACAGCAGTAGTAGATTCCTCTTAATCAGCTACAGAAGCTTCCTTTTCTTCAGCTTCCTTCTCCTCAGCTTCCTTTTTCTCATCTTCCATCAATTCCATGATCTCAGCTATGAGACCAATCTGAGTTTGTGCAATGATGGCATCTTCCAGATGAACACCCCAATCAAAATTGTCGTCCTGTTGAGCTACCAGTGCATTGGACGAACCACCATGGCTTTGATTGTGGTTGTGATTGTGGTTGTTTTTATTGTTGTGGCTATGGTTGTTTCCTTGATTAGGTCTGGTGAAACCTGAAGCCGGTGCTCTGTCTTTCTGACATTCACGAGCAAATTGTCCAAAGTTTAGACACTTATAACATTTGGCCTTGGATTTGTCAAAACCAACCTTGGCATTAGAATGCCCGCCAATGAACTTTCTTCCTGTTCTGTTCAGGAAACGCTTGGCTCTCCTCAGTATCATGGCCATATTTCATTGAATATCCATGTCCTCCATGTCATGAGGATCCACTTGATTAAAATCTTGTTCAATCGTCTCGGCATCTGTAAGCTTGCCACCTATGAAGTTCTCGTAGGCCAGCATACAAGATGAAAATAATGCTACATGATCTCCAGCTATTTTGGCTATAGCTGATTGGTTAGCTGAAGTTGTAGCGGGAGGATTTCTTGAGGTATGTTGTTGATGAGATCTTGAACCTGATCCAGATGCATAGCATGCATGACCACCACAACCATTTGAGTGATCTTCTTCAGTAGAGTTTCCAGAGAAAAGGGCAATTCCAGAGCCCAAAGATTTGGTTGTAGAAGACGTCCCATGATACATAGAAGGGTCTTGTATCTAAGGTCTTCCTGAGCTCTCCTTCTTTCTAAGGTTCATGTTATGAGCTTGAACCTTTCCAATTGCCTCCTCCACTGTCATTTCATAGAATTTTGGATTCTCTCTCATCAGGGTTGTGTACATTTCAAACCTAGGAGGCAAAGCATCCAGAAACTTTTCCACCAACTCTTCATCGGGATACTTGAGCTCAAAAGCTTTCAATTCTGTCTGCAAATGATAGAATCTAGAGATGAGATCATTTAAAGACTCATTCTCCAAAAATCTGAAGCATTCATACTGCTTCCTGATTAGATCCCGTTTACTTTTCTTGATATCACTATTCCCTTCGAATCTTTTCTGTAGTGCCTTCCAAAGATCCTTAGAGTTGTCATAACCTCTGAAGCTGTGGAACAACTCCCGATTTAATGCCACAGTGATAGAACCGAGAGCCTTCTTCTCTCTATCATAAACTTTCTTTTCATATTCATCGAGTTTAGAAATAGGCTTAGGCAGTTCATCATCAAGATAAATATATGTGGGAGCTTATATCCCTCTAGAATTGGTATCCATAATGAGGAATCGGTATAAGAAATGTAGTGCTCAAAGCGTGCTTTCCAGTTAGAGTAATCATTTACATTTAGCAACTTTGGCGGTTTCTGAGGAGTACCGATCTCATTGTCAAAGTTTAAAAGGTTTCCAAGGTTTTGAAGATTCGACATGGTGAACACTTAGTCAAATTTCAGAAAAATCAGAGACACTTGCGCACTTGATATTGGCCTTGCGCACTTAGAGGAATGGTCTTGCGTATTTAAGATTTTCTCTTGCGTACTTGATAAGTACGCATGACTAAATGATAAGTACGCAGGATATAACTTAAGTACGCACAAGATAAGTCTTGCGTATTTACTAAGTACACAGGAGATTAGTCTTGCATATTTAGTAAGTACGCAGCAAGACTGTACTTTTTCCCAGATATGGTAAGTACGCAGAACGCCTTTACACCAACTCTCACCAAACTATTCCGGTCACTGGAAAATCGCCGGAGATGGCAAAAATTGTACGGATGAACAATCAAACTAAGCCAAAGGGTCAGAAACTTGTTTCTAACCAACCTTTGATGCTCAAAACACTCAAAATACACAACAAAAATCGGTTTTTGAGTGATTTTTGCTTTTAAAATAGTGCTCAAGAGCTACCCCTGTTTTATCACAAAAATCAACAAAAACACCTTCTTTTGCTTGTAAAACTCTGTAGAAAGCTCTCCAAACTCACTCACAACACTCGAAATCAAGAGCAATGCTCTGATACCACTTGTAGGTCCCTCGAGTGTAGCAGATCGTCACATGCAAGTGGGTCTACTAGTCAGACCGGGTGTGGAATGCCCGTGACTAGGTGGAGAGTCTTACGAAACAAAGTAAACCGACAAGATAATCACTATAAACGTTCATCTATTATAAACACTTGAAGGTTACAGAGAGAAGTACTGAGATTATAATTTGCGTATTTGCTGAGTCTAAGATTGCCTACTTATCTACTGTCAACCATTCCTATTTATACAAGACCTGATGCCTGCGCACTTAGCAAGTGCGCAGGGCAAATGCTCATGCGTACTTCGCAAGTACGCAAATGTATTCTTGCGTACTTACTAAGTACGCAGGAGCTTTCTCATGCGCACATACAAGTGTGCAAAACACTTAGAGAAAACTGCAACATTCAATATGTAAAAGTAAATACAACTCGATAAATACTACATAAAGACTCTTACAAACAAAGACAATTACAAACATGAAAGTACAAACTAAGACTCTATCTATCCAGAGTGTTTGTCACAGGAAAGTGCTTCAACAACAATCGATCTTTATTCAGTCCTTAATCGTCCTTAATAACTCTTGATTTTGACCTTGACCCCTCGATTGACCGTCGTTTAGTCTGGGTTGCCTTTTAGGTTAAACTTTGACAGGATAGCAGTTCATTGATGAAGATAGAGGTTCCATAGGTCTTTATCACTGATTTCGACCTTGTGGTGACCCTAATCCACATCAATGTTGATCATATGTTGAATTTTTGGATTTCTGGAAAATTTAACAAAGTGCAATTCTTGCGCACTTAACAAGTACGCAAGAAGTAATTCCTGCGTACTTGTTAACTACGCAAGAACAAATCCCTGCGTACTTGCTAAGTACGCAGGACCAACACTTGTGAAATTTTTCTAAGTCTGAAATTCAGTTCCATAAGTAACTGCTATACTTAGTCATGTGTATTCAATTCCAATGAATCTTCTTGTTCTTATTATGTTTTCTGTGTGTTTTTGCAGAGATGGCTCGTGCCTTTACCAGTGAGTTCAACTTCCTAGCACATACAGAACCGGAATGGAAGGGTGCTGCACCACAATACTGAGAGATAGTTGACTTCTTGAACCGTTCAAGGATCAGCTATGCTATATCTGCAGACCCAATAGTGTCAAGACCATACATGGAGTAGTTCTGGGAGACAGCGGAACATGACTGTACGGTAACCCCTAATGTTATATGGGCTACTATGGCGGGTCATGAAGTTGCTTTCTCTGAGGACTCCATTCGACGGGTCTTACAGTTCCGAGATCTCACCACCGACCCAACTGCCTATCCTGACTACTTTGTGGATGGCTGTTGGAGGCAGCGTATGGGATATGTTGGTGTTCGAGATTAGTCTTCCTACAAGAAGATGTGGGTACCCGATCAGTGGAGGTACTTTGCCCACGTGATGATCATGTGCATCTCTTCAAGAAAGGCAGGGAAGGATGCAATGGGACAAGATCTTACAGCAGCCATGGTTGGCGTATCTCTCAACAGGGGCTATACCTTCTCAATATACATCTTCAAAGCCTTAAATGATCAGATAAATATGGCTGAGAGGTTTAGATTCCTGTTATACCCATAATTTGTGCAACTACTGATAAATGATGCGTTGCCAAATCTACCTGCTACTGTGGAGAGATTGCAAGTTAAACGGGTGGACAAGACAGTGTTTGCCCAATTCCTAAAGCCAGGCAGTGTAGAACCTACCCCTGAGCACACCGCACTCTTTGGCCACCTGGTAAATGAAGCGTATGTGGCACCAGATGACTGGAGATGGTTTAGTCATGATTCTGAGCCGGAACTCAGTGAACATTCGAATGAGCAACAAGAAGAGGAGGACGTTGAAAGTGTGGATGAATCGTTTGAAGGAGGAGACGAAGAAGCATTTAATGATGTTGCTGAAGGATCCGACTCCGAAGATACAGAGTCTGATTCATCTGATTCTGATGATGCACCATCACAGGCTCACCCGAGAAGATTGACAAAGGTGACCCTTCCTGAGTCATCTTCTAAGAGAAAATGATAATCAACGAGCAGTGAATACAAGCCAGACTCTGACGCTGCTATTGAAAGACAAAGAAGAGAAAGTATCAACAAACGAAGGGGGGATAGGCTGCAACAAGCTATTCCTCGTGTGGTAGAGGTTAGTGTTCAGCAGCAAGTACAAGTATCGGCTGCGAGTACTGATTCAGCCTCTACCCCACCTTCACAACAGCTGTACCGACGACAGCGGAGGAGGCCATAGGTAACACCTGATGTGGCGGTCACTTCTATCACAGAGGAGGTTCATGTGATAGTGACCCTCCGTGTACCATCTGTCCTTTTGGCGGTGACTACTCCTATTCTTAGAGAGTCAGTCACCGTCACACCTTCCATCACTCCTACAACCATCATCCCATCCACAATCCCTACCACCACCACTGATCCTATCAGTCAACCCTACAACTATGGAGACTTTACTCAAGGGTTTGACTTTGATACGATCTTCTCATCCCCACTTCATAATGCTGAAGCGTCTACATCCAGGAATCCTGATCCAAATGATGCAAGGATAAATACCTTGGAAGCCCAAGTTGCTGAACTACTGGAAACTGTTCGGAAATCAAGGGAGGAATCTAAGGCTCAACAGGCTCAGATAAATTCATTGGTGGACGAGGTTACTATTTTGAGAAGCCAGAGGGCTGGGACGCAAGAGAGACTAGCTAATGTGATGGCCCAAAACAAACTACTGATCAAAACAAACAATATGATTCTAGGACACAGGTCGTCTCTAGAGCTTCGGTTTGACATGCAGCGGAAAGAACACGAAATGATGGTCAAGTTAGTAACTGACCTGACCGAGAAGCTTGGTGCTCAGGAGGAGAAGGAGAAAGAGAAAGAAAAACAGAAGGAGAAGACATCTAAACCTACCGGTGATGAGCCTTGTCATCCGGTTCCTGCGTACTTAGCAAGTACCCAAGAATACTTTGCATACTTGCTAAGTACGCATGAGCAATTTGCCCTGCGCACTTGCTAAGTGCACAGAGATCAGGTCTTGTATAAATAGGATAGGTTGATAGTAGATAAGTACGCAGACAATTGTGCACTCAGTATTTTCTCTCTGTAACCTTCAAGTGTTTATAATAGACGAAAGTTTAAAGTGATTCTCTTGTCGGTACACTTTGTGTTGTTTGATTCTCCACCTAGTCACGGGTATTCCGCACCCGGTCCGACTCAGGAACACACTTGCATGTGACGATCCGTGACACCCGAGGGACCTACAAACAGACGTGTTATTTCTCAAGTTTCTCTAGAACATTTAACACTTACGTGTTAAAGGTAAGGTTTTTAGCATTTTCATGCTAACTCCGAAGATACAGAGTCTGATTCATCTGATTCTGATGATGCACCATCACAGGCTCACCCGAGAAGATTGACAAAGGTGACCCTTCCTGAGTCATCTTCTAAGAGAAAATGATAATCAACGAGCAGTGAATATAAGCCAGACTCTGACGCTGCTATTGAAAGACAAAGAAGAGAAAGTATCAACAAACGAAGGGGGGATAGGCTGCAACAAGCTATTCCTCGTGTGGTAGAGGTTAGTGTTCAGCAGCAAGTACAAGTATCGGCTGCGAGTACTGATTCAGCCTCTACCCCACCTTCACAACAGCTGTACCGACGACAGCGGAGGAGGCCATAGGTAACACCTGATGTGGCGGTCACTTCTATCACAGAGGAGGTTCATGTGATAGTGACCCTCCGTGTACCATCTGTCCTTTTGGCGGTGACTACTCCTATTCTTAGAGAGTCAGTCACCGTCACACCTTCCATCACTCCTACAACCATCATCCCATCCACAATCCCTACCACCACCACTGATCCTATCAGTCAACCCTACAACTATGGAGACTTTACTCAAGGGTTTGACTTTGATACGATCTTCTCATCCCCACTTCATAATGCTGAAGCGTCTACATCCAGGAATCCTGATCCAAATGATGCAAGGATAAATACCTTGGAAGCCCAAGTTGCTGAACTACTGGAAACTGTTCGGAAATCAAGGGAGGAATCTAAGGCTCAACAGGCTCAGATAAATTCATTGGTGGACGAGGTTACTATTTTGAGAAGCCAGAGGGCTGGGACGCAAGAGAGACTAGCTAATGTGATGGCCCAAAACAAACTACTGATCAAAACAAACAATATGATTCTAGGACACAGGTCGTCTCTAGAGCTTCGGTTTGACATGCAGCGGAAAGAACACGAAATGATGGTCAAGTTAGTAACTGACCTGACCGAGAAGCTTGGTGCTCAGGAGGAGAAGGAGAAAGAGAAAGAAAAACAGAAGGAGAAGACATCTAAACCTACCGGTGATGAGCCTTGTCATCCGGTTCCTGCGTACTTAGCAAGTACCCAAGAATACTTTGCATACTTGCTAAGTACGCATGAGCAATTTGCCCTGCGCACTTGCTAAGTGCGCAGAGATCAGGTCTTGTATAAATAGGATAGGTTGATAGTAGATAAGTACGCAGACAATTGTGCACTCAGTATTTTCTCTCTGTAACCTTCAAGTGTTTATAATAGACGAAAGTTTAAAGTGATTCTCTTGTCGGTACACTTTGTGTTGTTTGATTCTCCACCTAGTCACGGGTATTCCGCACCCGGTCCGACTCAGGAACACACTTGCATGTGACGATCCGTGACACCCGAGGGACCTACAAACAGACGTGTTATTTCTCAAGTTTCTCTAGAACATTTAACACTTACGTGTTAAAGGTAAGGTTTTTAGCATTTTCATGCTAACTCATAATTGTCTTTGCCCACGTTTCAGGCTTGGCTAAGGATTTCAAATATGTAACACTTGTGTGTTAACTCAAAGAATTAGCATCAATATGTTGACTCAGGATCCTTGAACAAGTTAAAAACTAACGAGGATCCCGAAGTGTACTTACTAAGCCTACGACGTATTCAACAACTGAACACTGGGTATAACTAATAGTTGTTATACTCTAAACTTCGTGCTGATTCGGTATGTATATATATCCGATTTCGTACTCCACAAAGGTATGTGTTACTAATTTTTCAATTACAAGAAGATTTAAATGCAGAATGGCTAAGTCATGATACGTTTGGTACTCTTATTTAACATCATTTATTAAAACCAAATTGTGTTTTCCTAAGTCTAAATTTGATAAAAACCTGAGAATTTATTATTAAGGATCCGATATCCTGAAAATATATTCGACCTATTTTTCTAAGTTTAATTGCCTCAGGATCCTAATTTTAAAAAATATCATGGCAAATAGTTATAAATCATCTACTAACAATTATAGTGCATGAAAGTGTCTCGGGTTTCATCGAAAAAAAGAAAAAAATGGAACCATCCACCCGGTCCACAAGTTGTCTATCCCATGACAGGGATCCCAAAAGCAGAAAAAGTAAAAATTGTTCATCAACCAAAGACATGAAAGGAAATAGTTTCAAGACAAGTTATCTAACAAGAGAACCACATAGTCAAGGGCTCGGGTCTAGACATCGTTACCTTCATCGCCCTGGTTAGCCTGCCTCTCACCATCAGCAGCTCTAGTATCCTCAGCAGCCTTGCTGGTATCTGCTGCTTCACCTCCTAGCCAGGCCAGAGAAGAGCGCCATCCTCCAAGATCCCATGCTGCATGATCAAAACCTTCAGCAGCAGCTTGCACGGCCATCTGGATCCTAGATTGAATAGCCGCGGACTTCTTAGCATCATCCACAGTCTGCTGAAGTCTCAACTCATACTGGATTGTGCTCTCCTGCAGCTTATTCTTCTGACTCTGGATCTCATTCTCCAAGTATTTGCGTTTGGAGGCCAAGATTTTCTTCATGTCCTCAACCGTCTCTAGAGCCTCCTCAGCACTCTTCTTCGCTTCAGACAAGTTGGCATAAAGCTTCTCGAGACCCTAAAAAATTTAAACAGATTAATGATTCAGAATCCTGAAATAAGCATTGGCATACCATAAGGATACTTACCAGATTCATCAAGCTCTGAAGCTTCTTGGTGGTCTCAGCAGAGTTCATCCCCTCAAAAAACTCAAGATCCAGCACCTTCATTGTCTTCCTCTTTTTGCTTCCTGAAGCTTTAGACCGGAGGATAGGGGCATGAAGCTTAGCACTTGCAGGCGTGGGACCTTCTTTCTTGACCACAACAGTCCCAGACAGAAAGATGTCAAGATGAGACAAAGCGATCTGAGAGCTTGACTTGGGATCCCTACATAAGAATAAGGCAGTTCAGAATCATGGCATACATTTATAAAAGCACTGGTTATTCCTTACCTGAAGACATCTCGGATTCATAATACTGGGTTTCAAAGCTTGCTTGACTAATGGTGGACTCGAAACAGAAGAATTTCTCCCCCACAGGTATTTCCAATAAAGCTTCAATCTTTTTGTCTGTATCACTTCTTGCAGGAATCAACTCAGCAAACTTCGGAGCTACACAAGGAAAAACATAAATCACCATCAACAGATGAGAAATAATATAAAAATGCATAGATCCTAACTATCTCCTACCCTTTTTAACCCATTCAAGTGCAAATCTTTCCCACCGGGGATCGAATCTCTCCTTACAAAGAAGAACTTCCCCTTCTAGTCAGAATCGTTTTGAGTGGCTTTCGAGATCAAATGAGTTTGCCCAGACTTTAGCTGAAGAACGAATCGAGAAGAACCATGGGTTCTGTTAGGACATGTTTTGTAACTGTTGATAAAATTCTATGTAAGTTCTGCTAGAGGCGAACTTAACAAGTTCGCCTAGCCTATCAGAGGCGAACTTAATAAGTTCGCTTAAGTCTATCAGAGGCGAACTTAATAAGTTCGCTTGGGCTATCAGAGGCGAACTTAATAAGTTCGCTTAAGTCTATCAGAGGCGAACTTATTAAATTCGCTTAGCCTATTAGAGGCGAACTTAATAAGTTCGCCTGGTGCAGATAAACTCTTTGTATTAAATTCGCTGATATTGTGGTGGAATACAAAGAGTTTATTTACACCGTTGTTGTTGATTGAGTCACACGAGCACGTTGATCATGGATTCCGCACATTATCACCGTGTCGTACCGCGAGTATAGAGATCCGTCACGCACCGAATTAGGGACCTACAAGTGGTATCAGAGCTTTTTATGAAGAATTTGTAAAATTTTGATAAAAATCCAAAAATAAGCTTTTGATCATGGATTCTTCTGTTCTTCTGATGAAAATCCAAAAATATGTGATTTCAGTTGATAAAAATAAAAATACAAAAATATGTGATTTCAGTAGATAAAAATAAAAATTCAAAAATATGTGTTTCCGTCTGTATAGATAAAACTCAAAAAGATTTTGATTTTTATTTTCCATGAAAATTCTAAACTTTTATTAAAATTGTTCGGGATTTGATCGAATATGTATTGCTGATGGAAGTTCAAGATTTAACAGAATGAAGTTGGTAAAATTTTTGTTCAAGGCAAAAAGGTTGAAAAATCAATTAAGTTCGCCTGTGTACAGTGAAGCGAACTTAATCAGTGATTTGAACTTAATCTACAGTCTGGGGTGAAGTGAACTTATCTTGTTCGCCGAAGGCTTGTTAAGCGAACTTAACAAGTTCGCCTAATCAAGCGAACTTAATCTGAATAAGGGTTGAATCAGGCGAACTTGTCATTCTCATCGTCTTCCTCAGAACTAAGCGAACTTGTTCAAAATTCTCAAAACTTTGAGTCTGTGTTGTGAGTGTTATTTTCTGGTTGAATCTTGATCAAAATTGAATTGCGAATCTAACAAAGGTATTTTCGTTGATTTTCATCCGGTCAATTGTGTGTATTTGGGGTTTTTAATCTCGGTTTTTTCGTCGACTGTTTCAAGGACGATTTTGACCTAATTTTTGACCGAAATATAAAATTGATCATCATTTCTGGTTATAATGTGATATTCGGTTGATTGTATATGCTTATTTCATGATTTGATCTCGGTTTGCCGGAAATTTGAAATTCAGTGTTTGAATTTGAAACGTCTCAGGTTCAGGCGAACTTGTTCCAAGCGAACTTGTTCGAAGCGAACTTGTCAGGCGAACTTAATAAGTTCGCCTCTTGCACTACTAAGCGAACTTATTAAGTTCGCCTAGGGGTCAGAAGTGAAAAGGACTTGTGATTTTTTTTTTTTTTTTTTTTTTGTTTGCAATTTTTTTTGTTTGTGTGTATTATTAGTTGTGTGTTTCATATATGTGTAAGTGTACTAATGTTTGTTAAGTTGTCCACTATTTTCACAGATGGCTCGTCGTGTCGAATATAAGCATAATCAAGTGGCGTTGTTAGATCCTAATATGCCAGAAGCAGTACATTTTCAAGGCATCATAAATTTTCTGAATCGATCAAGACTGCATGTTGCCTTATCTGCGGATCCTTATATTAGCTTGGTGTATATACAACAATTCTGGGATACGGTACATCAAGATATTGACGTGGAACCGCATGTACTTCGTGCAACAGTAAACAATACCGAGATTGCAATTTCTGAAGAGACGATTCGTGCTGCTCTTGCTTTAGGTGGAAATGCTGAAGATCCAATATCTTATCCTAGCACTCTTATTATGGGTTGTTTTCAACGGATGGGATACCGTGGGAAACAAAATGATACCCAAGCTCGGAAAGGAGGATTAGTTGGTGAATGGAGGTATTTTATGCATGTGATTATTCAATGCATCTCTCCGCGTAAAGCTGGTACTGATGGATTGAAGATGGCTCTTCAAACAACTATGGTGGCCTTAACTTTGAATAAAAGATTCAATTTTCCACTGTATTTTTATCGGGAGAAGGTCATGCAGATTAATCCAGCTGAAGGTCAAGGTTTCTTGATGTATCCTCGATTTATTCAAATGATACTCAATCATCTTATTCCAGATCTTCCACAACATGCTATAAGACTGACTTTGACTCCGATGTCAAAACGTATCTTTACCGATTGTACGAAGGTGAAACAGCAGAATGCTGCATTGATTCCATTCAATACTCCACTGTTTGGGCACTTAATCAATCCTGATCATGTTGCACCACTGAATGACAACTGGTTTCATCCTGATGAAATTGTTCAACATCAAGGCTTAAACGTTCAACATCCACAACAACAACAACCACAACAACCCGCACAACAACAAGTTCAACAACAGCAGATACCAGTTCCACAAATACAAGTTCCTGTACAACCACAAATTCCTATTCCTGAACAAGTTCCTATTCCACAAGCTGCAGTTGACATTCCTATTCAGGAACCAGTTCAAGAAGAGGTCGTTCATGACCCTGATCACGAACTAGGAATGAACATGGATGATTTTGTTGATAATGCTGTGAACTCGCCCATTCATGAATAAGAAGGGAATGTGGTGACAGAAACTGAGTCTAGTTCCAGTTCAAGTGATATGATATCATCTGCTGATGACAGCACTGATCTTGATGAATCTAGGGATTTTTCTCCAGGTCATTATGAACGGTTGGCTGCTATTCCACTGGCTAATGCTGGAAAACGCATTAAATCTCAAGCCAGACGACCAAGACGAAAGTCTGTTCGGGATCCTCCTTCCGGATCAGTACTTGGTAAAAGATCTTTGGACGATGAGAGTTCTGACACTGATAGTGACTTTAATCCAGATCCTACACGACAAAAGTTAATGTCTGCGTCGATTGCTGCTGCACAATCTTCTCAAGGAGTCGAAGATGCTACTTTTGTTGCTTCGTTGATAGTTACTCCTCCAAGGTCTAAGGATCCATCTCCAGTTCAAACTCCTGTTCCTCCGGTCATTCCTACTACTTCAAGTCCTTCTATTCCACGATCAACCGCTGGTCCATCAGAGCCTTCTGATTCTGACAGGATTACTTTCCTTGAATATCAAGTGCTTTCTCTACAAACACAAGTTAACTCTCTTGTGTCTATTGATTCACAACGGCAGCTGGTGATTCAGACTCAAGCTCAACAGATTGCTGATATGCAAGCATTAGTTTCCAAACTCGTTCAGCGTCTTGACGCTCAGGGGGAGTTGAGGATACCTGATACTTGTCACACAGAGTCTATTCAAAGACGTGATGATGAAGACAATGATCCTGCTAGAAATATTGAGGGTGATCATCAATACACTGACGCTAATCCTTTATCTAGAGTTCAGGGGGAGTCGACATCACAATCAAATGAAGGAAACAAAGACAAAGATACTTCTGGTACTAATGAAGAAGAAATTCTCTTATTGGAGTTCTTTCAAGATTCAGAAGAAGAGGAAGCTGAAAGGATTGCATGTCTTGATGATATTGATGATGTATTCAATGACATGGAAGATGATATGTCGGATAATGAGATAGAAGAAGGAGAAATAGTAGAGATTGAAATAGAGAAAGATAAAGATAGTGTTACTTATGTAGGCTGTGATGGTCTTAAGGTGCCGTTTAACTTCATCCAAGATGATGTTATTCCTGAATTTACTTATCAGGGAGTAACAGATTCTATGGACTCTACTGAAGACATCACACTGCCTGAAGATACTGCTGATTCAAAGATGGATACTGATAAAGATGCTGAAACTGAAACTACTCACACTGAGTCTCCGAAGATTAATGAAGAACCTGTGATGTATAGAGATACAGGGATGACACGAGAACAGTGGAGAGAAGTTGTAAACAGTTGGATGAAGGTGCTACCCAAGTCTCCAGCACAACCTGCTCAGAAAGAGAAATATGTGAATAAAGAGCAGTGTATAGGAAGGATCATAAGTTGGTTCTATGATGGTGAATCAAAATTATTTGTAATCAAACGATCTGACGGTGTTCAATACTTAAAGCCAAGGATCAAATATTTCAATACCTTGCCGAGGTGTGAAATAAATGGTCTAGCTTCAAAGCCACTCATAAATAGATCGAAGAATGGTTTAGCTGATGTGATAGCAAACCTGATAAAGAAAGAAGGTAGTTCAGGAAAGTATGAACGGCTGAAACCACAGAAGGGAAAGAGAGTGAAGAACACAGATCCAAAGACTGGGAAAGTAACATGGAGATACAAGTATAAACCAGTTCGTGCTGTACACAAGATACCATTAAAGAATATTCCTCAAGACTTTCTTGGGAATATGAAATGGTGGTATGTTGATGTTAATACTAGTGAAGCAAGGATTGAAGATAAAGATAATAAGGTCATTGTGTGTTTCTATGACGCAATGAATCTTATTAATTTTTCAAAGAAAGATCAGAGGACGCTGCGAAAGAATGAGATCATGTATACAGATGAATGGAGAGAACAAGGTCTACAGTATAAAAGAGTTTTGGAGATATGTAGAAGACATGGAGTGCATGCTAGCAGCAGACTACCCGATAACTGGAAGAGTTCAAGATAAAGACTGAAGACAGAAGATCAAGCTATTGTCAAGGGGGAGTCTGTAAGGACATAGATTTGTAATGACAAAAGTTTGTAATAGTTAGATTTTATGTCCTTATGTTTTTGTTATGTAATTGTATAAAGTTGCTAAGTGTTTTTACATGTGTGCCTAGAGGCGAACTTAATAAGTTCGCTTAGGTCTAACTGAGGCGAACTGTAACGAACCAAAATCCGGGATTCGTCTTCAAATAATTAAATATTTATATTTAATATTATGGTGGAAATAATATTTTATAAATAAGTTGAAACAAGTGGGTTTCAAGTTTGTAATGGGATTATGTTAGTTTTAACTAACTATAGAACGAAATGGGTGAAATGGAAGTTGAAGGACTAAATGTGTAAAATGGCCAAAAAGCTGCCATTTGACTTGGTGAAGTCAAAATTGGCTTCATTTACACATTTTGAGTCATTCTTGAGCAAGAGAGGAAAAAAGGAGAAAAGTGTGTTGAAGCCATTTTCGTGCAATTGAAGCTTGATTAGTGAAGGTTTTGGCTCACACAACACCTTCCTAACATCAAGTAAGTGATTCTCTTCCTCTTGATTTCACCATGTATGTGTTCTTGGTGGGTTTTGGGTGAAATCCGAAATTATGTATGCATGTGATGAAATGGTGTTAGATTATTGATAATCTAGCTAAACTAAAGTTAAAGAATGATGATTAGCATCCTAGAACCCTTTGATTTTGATTATGAGAAGTTAGGGTTCATATGGTGAAAATTGGGGGTGTTTGGGTCATAATGCTAGAATGGTGAATTAATGAAGATTAAGTGTTTTCAAGATGTTAGACACTAGAACAAACACCAAATTAACTTAATAATAATTTTTGAAAGAAGAATTAGTGTTAAGATTAAGTTAATGAAACTCAAGTAGGTGAGTTTGTGGTGAAAGAGGGTGTTTGGTTATAAGGATAACCCAAACGGGTCAATTTGGGTTGGAATTAGGAAATTGAGTTGTGAACTCAATTGTAATGAAATTTTGGTATATGTTAGATTACTAAACTAGGCGAATGTGTTTAGGTAATCAAATTGCAAAGCTTGAAAGCGGTGCGGGATCTTCTAACCCGAAAGGTAAGTGCTTTTGCACTTACTTAGTTTTGATGATAAATGAGTTTTATGCAATGTTGTATGTATAATGTGTAAAGTTGCATAATTTGTTATGTGGTATGAATGAGTATAAAATTGTATGCATAATTGAAGGAATGTAGTTATAGTATTTATACTATAATGGATATGTTGATATGGAGTTATGGTCTATGAACCATAATGGATAGAATGGATATGGAGTTATGGTCTAAGTACCATAATGGATAGATTAGTTATGGAGTTATGATCTCGTATCCTTTGGGATATGAAGTTATGGCCTACGTGCCATAATGGAAATGGAAAAGTGATAATGAAATGATGAAAGTAACTTGTAGGTGATATACAAGTGTATGAAATCCTTAATTGGCCAAATGGGTGTTAACGGGTCAAATGGGTGAAAGGTGTGAAAACAAGTTGTAATCACTTGTTTGTTATGTTTAACACATTACAATGGTAATATGTTGACGAAATGCTAATGTATGGAACCATAATTGACCAAATAGAGGCAAACGGGTCAAATGGGTGAAAAGGGTGAAAACAAGTTGTAAATACTTGTTGGTTATGTTTATCTCATTACTAATGATTATAAGTTTATGTGGTTATTCAGGGAAAGCTCCGAAATAGGTCAAGGTCAACGTCCAAGCTTGGAGGGTTCTCGTATGCATTTTTGGTATTTTGAGGATTTTCGTAAAATCCTTGTAAAGTGGTGTAATTTGACACAAAAGTTATGTTTTGGTGTAATCATATATTGTCATGATGTTTTTGGTCAAAAATCTAAGTGTTGGTAAAGTTTTGATGTTAAGCAAAATGAAAAAAAAAAGTTGGAAAAATGGCTAAGTATGAAAATCTGCAACTGAAACTTTCTGTGAAAACATGTCCCTCGTGGTACGCGAGAAACCAGGTGGGTTCTCTCGCGGTACGCGAGAGACCGGGTTTCCGGCTGACTTTCTGAGACTCCCTCGCGGTACGCGAGGGAGGTGGTCAATGTTCCTCGCGGTACGCGAGAGGTAAAAAAAAAAAAAAAAAATATCTTTCTGGGATTAAGGCTTCCGCGCGTTAAAGTATAGTTTTTAAAGTGGTGTGTTTCAACTTGGTATCAGAGCAATGGTTTGAGGGATTTGGTGTGGGTGGCACCAAACTCAAACCGGATGCTCTTGATATGGGGGGGGGATGATACGAGAATCCAAGAAGGACTTGACTAAGACTTGGAACTTTCGAAAATGAAAGGTTAGTAATGTTATGATTAATGATAATTCCATATGGCGTTTATGTATATGTATGAATGATTGGCAAAGTATTATGTGTGCCGAAACTTGTCTTGTGATTTGTTATATGAATATGATAATTGCAATTGGGCATAGCGCGTTATTAATCATGTCTGGCCAATATGATTAATATGACGAGATGTGCAAGGGTCTTTATAATAACCATATGACAATGAACATTTACAAGGATTAGGTGAAGGTGATTATATATGTATGTATGTATATAAGTAGATAAGTATACATATACTTAATACATATAGGGGTGTAAGTGTGATAAGTATTTAAGGTATTGATAGTATAAGGGTGTTAAGGTGTTTGTTACTAATTCTCAGTTAAGAGATGGCAGAAGAATCGAGCAATCGGGAACCGTTGGATCCACGGATCCAAGAGTTGATAAAAAAGGAGGTGGCCAAGGCCTTTGAGCAAGCCACAAATCTGTTGATGGAAGAAATGAGGGGGACTATTAAACTCTCTCTCGAGGAGATCATGAAAGAGAAAGATAAGGAACCTCGGGGTTGTACACTGAAGGATTTCATGGTGATCAAGCCCAAGGAATATAACGGGCAAGTGGACCCGATTCTGAGCCACAGGTGGGTGGTAGACATGGAGTCAAATTTTGAGACAACAAAGTGTAAGCCCGAGGATAGAGTGATGTTTAGCGTGCCACTTTTGACTGGGCGGGCTAAGGAGTGGCTGCTAAATCTCCGAAAGGAGAGGGGTGAAAGAGGGGTGACCTCCATATCATGGGAGGAGTTTAAAGCAGCATTCCTAAAGTACCATTGCCCACAGGCCGCTATTGACAGGATGACTGAGGAGTTTCTCCTCATGAGGCAGACGACAGAGACTATTGATGAATTGGCTGGAGCTTTCTTTGATCGCGCCAAGTTCTGTCCGGACGTGGTGTCGACCGAGAAGGCGAAGATTGACAGATTTTATGCTATGTTGACTGTGGAATTCAGAGATAGCATATCTCCATCTTCTTTCACCACGCTTGTGGATTTGATAAACAGGTGTCGGGAAAGGGAAGTGGAGTTGAGGAGGCAAGAAGCTAGAGGAGAGAAGAGGAAAAGGGAAATTGTGGATCAAATGGTGAGCAAGATAAAGGGGGGGAGCCCTAGTAAGAAGCCTTTTACCAAGTTCTCTTCTCGAGGATGCAAAGTTTGTGGGAAGGAGCACTATGGGGATTGTAAGAAGGGAACGTCGAATTGTTACAAGTGTGGGAAGCCAGGGCATATGGCAAATCAGTGTCCAAGCCAGATTCGTATATGCTATAATTGTTACAAGCCAGGACACCTTAGGGCGGATTGCCCGGATTTGAAGCAAGGTGGAAGCGAGAGAAAAGTTGAGATACCCAGGCCTAAGGGTAGAGCTTTCCACATATCTGCGGAGGAAGCAAAGAACGACTCGGAGGTGGTGACAGGTACATTCAAGATTAACTCTTTACCTGCACTAGTTCTTTTTGACTCGGGGGCTAGTCGTTCGTTTGTGTCTTTGAAATTTGTTAAGCATTCTTCTTTTATAAGTAGCAAGTTAGATAAACCCTTAGAAATTGAGGCGGCAAATGATAAAAGCTTCCAAGTGTTTGATGTTTATAGGAATTGCAAATTAAAGGCGGGGGGTGAAACGTTCCATATCGATTTAATTCCTATGTCTATGGGGGAATTTGATGTGATAGTGGGGATGGATTGGTTAGCAAGGAATAAAGCGAATATTCTATGTGGGCCTAAAGCGATACGACTCGATTCCCCGTCGGGTGAGTCCATTTACATAGAAGGTGAGAAGAAAGGTAATGTAAGAATGTGCTTTTATGTAAAGGCAACCAAGTTCATGGCGCGTAGGTGCAAGGCGTTCATGGCTTGTGTTGCGGTTGTGAATGAGAAAGTAAAGGACATTCGCGATGTTCCGGTTGTGAATCAGTTTGAAGATGTGTTTCCTGATGAGTTACCGGGGGTTCCTCCGGAGAGGGAAGTAGAGTTCGGGATTGATTTGATACCGGGTGCTAAGCCGGTAGCTAAAGCGCCTTATAGATTGGCACCACCAGAAATGAAAGAACTCATGGAGCAATTACAAGATTTACTTGACAAGGGTTTCATACACCCAAGTGTTTCACCTTGGGGTGCGCCCGTTCTCTTCGTCAAAAAGAAGGATGGGAGCATGAGAATGTGTATGGATTACCGGGAGTTGAACAAGTTGACAGTGAAGAATAGGTACCCATTGCCTAGGATTGACGATCTTTTCGACCAATTGCAAGGGGCGTCATGGTTTTCTAAGATTGACTTGAAGTCCGGGTATCATCAGTTGAAAGTGAAGGAAGAGGATGTTCATAAGACAGCTTTTCGCACTCGTTACGGTCACTATGAGTTTACGGTTATGCCTTTCGGTTTGACCAACGCACCTGCGGTTTTCATGGATCTCATGAACCGGGTGTGTAGACCGTTCCTTGATCGTTCGGTCATTGTGTTTATTGACGATCTTCTCATCTATTCAAGGAGCGAGGGTGATCACGCTTGTCATTTGCGTGAGATTCTTGAAGTCTTGCAAAAGGAGAAGCTTTACGCTAAATTCTCCAAGTGCGCATTTTGGTTGCGCGAGATCCAATTCTTGGGTCATGTGATTAATGAAAGATGAATTACCGTTGACCCATCCAAGATTATGGCGGTTAAAGAATGGTCATCACCGAAGACGCCTTCGGAGATTAGAAGTTTCTTGGGGTTAGCGGGTTATTATCGGAGGTTCATCAAAAACTTCTCTCGGATTGCTTTGCCGATGACGAAGTTGACTCGTAAGGAGACAAAGTTTGTTTGGAGTCCCGAGCAAGAATCTACCTTTCAACTCTTGAAAGAAAAGTTGACTAAGGCGCCTGTTTTATCCTTGCCGGACGGGACCGAGGATTTTGTTGTTTATTCGGATGCCTCGCATTCGGGGTTGGGGTGTGTTTTGATGCAAAGGGGGAAAGTGATTGCCTATGCATCTAGGCAATTAAAGACTCACGAGGTGAATTACCCAACCCATGATTTAGAGCTTGCAGCCGTGGTTTTCGCGCTCAAGATTTGGAGGCATTATTTGTATGGTGCTAAGTGTACGATCTACACGGATCACAAAAGTCTCAAATATTTCTTTGACCAAAAGGACCTCAATATGAGGCAAAGACGGTGGCTTGAATTGGTTAAGGATTATGATTGTGAGATACTTTATCATCCGGGTAAAGCGAATGTTGTGGCGGATGCGCTTAGTAGAAAGTCAAGTCATTCACCTATCAAGGTGAAGTCATTTAAGATGACAATTTCATCATCTCTTATTGATGAAATCCGGGAGGCCCAAGTGTTAGCACTTGGTGGTGACTTGAAGAAAGAACGGATGATTTCTTATGTTGATAAGCTTGGTGAAAATAGCATGGGTTTGAAGACATGCTTTGATAGAATTTGGATACCTAGGTTGTCAAGTGTCTTGACAACTATTCTTGACGAGGCGCATAAATCCAAATATTCTATCCATCCGGGGGCCACGAAGATGTTTTATGATTTGAGGTGTCATTTTTGGTGGCCGGGTATGAGGCGTGATATTGTTAAGTATGTGGAGAGGTGTCTCACATGCTTAAGGGTTAAGGCGGAGCATCAAAAGCCGTATGGAAAGCTGCAACCGCTCGAAATACCGCTTTGGAAGTGGGAAAATGTAACCATGGATTTGATCACTAAACTACCAAAGACTCGAAAAGGTTATGATGCGATATGGGTAGTAGTTGATCGGTTGACAAAGAGTGCACATTTCCTTCCAATAAAGGAAACGTACTCGTCGGATAGACTAGCGGAAATCTATGTGAAAGAAATTGTGTCACACCATGGGGTGCCGGTGTCAATTATTTCGGACCGGGATACGAGATTCACTTCTCGTTTTTGGAAGAAATTCCATGAGGATATGGGGACAAGGTTGAACCTTAGCACCGCTTATCATCCGCAAACGGATGGGCAAAGCGAGCGTACGATTCAAACGCTCGAGGATATGTTACGCGCGTGTGCTTTGGATTTTGGGGGTAGTTGGGACGACCATTTACCGTTGGCGGAATTTGCATACAATAATAGTTACCATTCTAGCATTGGTATGCCGCCTTTTGAGGCATTGTATGGGAGGAAATGTAGAACACCCGTATGTTGGGGTGAAATTGGTCAACGGGAACTTGGCAGCAAGGAAGTGGTCATGGAAACGAATGATAGTATTGACCAAATAAAGGCTCGTTTAAAGGCGGCGCAAGATCGCCAAAAATCTTATGCGGATAATAGGAAGCGGGCGATTGAGTTTCAAGTGGGGGACTTTGTGCTATTGAAAGTCTCTCCTTAGAAAGGGGTGATAAGGTTTAGGAAACGGGGGAAGTTAAGCCCACGTTTCATTGGACCGTTTAAAGTGATGGCAAGGGTAGGTGCGGTAGCTTATCGATTGGAGTTACCGGAGGGACTAAGTAGACTTCATAACACGTTCCATGTGTCTCATTTGCGAAAATGTTTAGCGGATGAATCTACTTTTGTTCCATTGGATGATATAGAAATTGATGAAAAGTTGAACTATGTGGAAGAACCGATGGCAATCTTAGATAGGAAAGTGAAGCGGTTGCGTAATAAAGAGATTAGCCAAGTGTTGGTTCGATGGAAGCATAGAAAGGGGGCGGAAATGACTTGGGAAACCGAGGAAGAAATGCTCAAATTCTACCCGAACCTTTTTATGTGAAGTCGGGTTTCGGGGACGAAACCCAAATAAGGGGAGGTGATTTGTAACGAACCAAAATTCGGGTTTCGTCTTCAAATAATTAAATATTTATATTTAATATTATGGTGGAAATAATATTTTATAAATAAGTTGAAACAAGTGGGTTTCAAGTTTGTAATGGGATTATGTTAGTTTTAACTAACTATAGAACGAAATGGGTGAAATGGAAGTTGAAGGACTAAATGTGTAAAATGGCCAAAAAGCTGCCATTTGACTTGGTGAAGTCAAAATTGGCTTCATTTACACATTTTGAGTCATTCTTGAGCAAGAGAGGAAAAAAGGAGAAAAGTGTGTTGAAGCCATTTTCGTGCAATTGAAGCTTGATTAGTGAAGGTTTTGGCTCACACAACACCTTCCTAACATCAAGTAAGTGATTCTCTTCCTCTTGATTTCACCATGTATGTGTTCTTGGTGGGTTTTGGGTGAAATCCGAAATTATGTATGCATGTGATGAAATGGTGTTAGATTATTGATAATCTAGCTAAACTAAAGTTAAAGAATGATGATTAGCATCCTAGAACCCTTTGATTTTGATTATGAGAAGTTAGGGTTCATATGGTGAAAATTGGGGGTGTTTGGGTCATAATGCTAGAATGGTGAATTAATGAAGATTAAGTGTTTTTAAGATGTTAGACACTAGAACAAACACCAAATTAACTTAATAATAATTTTGAAAGAAGAATTAGTGTTAAGATTAAGTTAATGAAACTCAAGTAGGTGAGTTTGTGGTGAAAGAGGGTGTTTGGTTATGAGGATAACCCAAACGGGTCAATTTGGGTTGGAATTGGGAAATTGAGTTGTGAACTCAATTGTAATGAAATTTTGGTATATGTTAGATTACTAAACTAGGCGAATGTGTTTAGGTAATCAAATTGCAAAGCTTGAAAGCGGTGCGGGATCTTCTAACCCGAAAGGTAAGTGCTTTTGCACTTACTTAGTTTTGATGATAAATGAGTTTTATGCAATGTTGTATGTATAATGTGTAAAGTTGCATAATTTGTTATGTGGTATGAATGAGTATAAAATTGTATGCATAATTGAAGGAATGTAGTTATAGTATTTATACTATAATGGATATGTTGATATGGAGTTATGGTCTATGAACCATAATGGATAGAATGGATATGGAGTTATGGTCTAAGTACCATAATGGATAGATTAGTTATGGAGTTATGATCTCGTATCCTTTGGGATATGAAGTTATGGCCTACGTGCCATAATGGAAATGGAAAAGTGATAATGAAATGATGAAAGTAACTTGTAGGTGATATACAAGTGTATGAAATCCTTAATTGGTCAAATGGGTGTTAACGGGTCAAATGGGTGAAAGGTGTGAAAACAAGTTGTAATCACTTGTTTGTTATGTTTAACACATTACAATGGTAATATGTTGACGAAATGCTAATGTATGGAACCATAATTGACCAAATAGAGGCAAACGGGTCAAATGGGTGAAAAGGGTGAAAACAAGTTGTAAATACTTATTGGTTATGTTTATCTCATTACTAATGGTTATAAGTTTATGTGGTTATTCAGGGAAAGCTCCGAAATAGGTCAAGGTCAACGTCCAAGCTTGGAGGGTTCTCGTATGCATTTTTGGTATTTTGAGGATTTTCGTAAAATCCTTGTAAAGTGGTGTAATTTGACACAAAAGTTATGTTTTGGTGTAATCATATGTTGTCATGATGTTTTTGGTCAAAAATCTAAGTGTTGGTAAAGTTTTGATGTTAAGCAAAATGAAAAAAAAAGTTGGAAAAATGGCTAAGTATGAAAATCTGCAACTGAAACTTTCTGTGAAAACATGTCCCTCGCGGTACGCGAGAAACCAGGTGGGTTCTCTCGCGGTACGCGAGAGACCGGGTTTCCGGCTGACTTTCTGAGACTCCCTCGCGGTACGCGAGGGAGGTGGTCAATGTTCCTCGCGGTACGCGAGAGGTAAAAAAAAATAATAATAAAATAAAAAAAAAATAAAAAAATCTTTCTGGGATTAAGACTTCCGTGCGTTAAAGTATAGTTTTTAAAAGTGGTGTGTTTCACGAACTTGTTAAGTTCGCTTAGTCTGTTTCAGGCGAACTTAATAAGTTCGCTTACAGCAGGTTAGTTTCTATATATATGTGTTTACAGAGTCATTAGACAGAGACTGATCTGAGAGAGAACCGAGAGAAAAACTTGTCTGATTGAGTCTGTAACCACTGTGATTTGGAATATAATTGAGAAGGTTTATTTAAACATGTTGTTTGAATTGTCGGTTAGTATACAAACGTTAACACGAAGGATTCCGCACTTCGTGTTATAGCAACGTCATATCACGAGTTCGATCAGTAGTTGAGTTACCTGGACCTACAGGTTCTCAAATTATAGACAGAGGCTAGCTCAGGGACGCCAATGGTCAGAGAATGAGAACGATTCAACTTTTCTAGAGTTGCTAAAATCCTCCAAACCATCGGCATGATTTGGGAATAGCAAAGACCAGTAATTTTGAAAAACTCGGTGATGAGTGGAGGAAAAGGATATGACAGACCTAGAGTAAAAGGATAGCTATGGAAGCAGACCCATGTTTTAGAAATCAAATCCGCTTTTGTTCTGGAATCAAAAGGCCTAAAAATGGTTTTTTGAGAAAAAATATTGTTTGATTTCAAAAGTTTCATATCCTGATCAGTAAAAGAACAGAGTTCAAGATCAGAATGGTCAAGGATTCTCTTATCAACGAAATCGTCTAATGTTTCGGCAACGATAGAAGCAGCCGACCTGGTCATTTTCTTACCCATGATCACAAAAGATTAGAAATAAAGAAGAAATCAGAAATGAAGATTCTTACCTGCTTCGACCTTGAAGAAGGCGAGAATGGAGAAGAAGGGGTAATAATGATTTTATCTTGCAAAGAAGCAACGGTTAAATCGCTTTGGAAGTCGGGAACGGTCATATCGCTACCCTATCATCATTTACTTTTTGAATTTTAAAAAAATTTATAGATGTCGATGAGATTGACAGCTGTTAAATTTTGAGGACAATTGTTATGCGTCATTTTACAGCTAGGGATCCTGGATCTTCGACGTACTTCGGTATCCTGACAGGTTTCGGTATCCTTAATTTCTATATTATCTAACTGTTGTATCTTTCCTCTATCTTGACCAATACACAGGTAAAACACGTGAAGTCAATTTAATCCCTGAAGAATCGGTCTAGAAGTTGAGATGAACGTGTAGAAGACGCGTGGATTGGCCTCCAACGGTCGTATTTGAAGACCTAGTCGATTCCGGGATTCTCTGATAGTTAGCTAGCATAATCTCTGTATATAATCAACAGCTTGGTCGATTAGAAAACACACAACGAACACTCTTAGCAATAGAATACACTCGTAATCACTTCTGTAACACACATAGCTCGATCAATTACTGCTCGGCACTTGTAATTCTTTACCATTTATTCAAGAAACGAGGCAGGTGTCGATTGTCACCTCCCGAGGTTTTATGTCGGAGATCCTGAACGATCAAGGACTTTCCTCGTAAACAATCGTGTCACTCTTTACGTTTTTATATTGATTTATATTGATTTTACAAGCACACTAACTCACAAATTAAGTTTGGTTACAAAATTAGTCTTGTTAATTTTTACCCAAAACATATATAACCCTTTATAAATGGAACATTCATTGACATATTCAATTACATATTCTGTTTAGATATATATGGAGTATATATTATTAAATTTGAATATATATTATATATATTAATTTTGAATATATCCAATGACATGGCCTGTTTTTTTCTCTACTATTATGTACAGTTGATTCATAATTTTGAATAAAGTTGAGGAAAAAACCATAACTACATCATTACTACAAGAATGACTATAAGGAAAAGGAATTCGTGGAAAAAATGCAAACAAAATTAACAATTATGCATTTGGAAAATACAATTTTGATCTTCAAAGCCAAAAAGACAATTATGCAATCACAAAATGTGGTTCTTGGATTTATGTTTATATAAGTGAGAATAAACAAAAGATTTGGAGCATACAGTTTTATAAGCTCATCTACAGATTCGTATTCATTGGATAGCAACGGCGAACATGAAGAAACATAGGAAATTTCTTCAAATAAGCAAGCCACTTTCAGTACTATTCTGCATTTTGGTTTGCTAATTTGACTTCTGATTTTGAAAATTCAAAAATGTTATCACAATGCTACCACTTTAAGAAAGATCAATTAACCTTTTTTCTCATCATTCTGCTTATAGAAATTCAATTTGAATGAACAAGTTTTTTAATTGACTTACCTGTAGATGACTCAGAGCATATTGTGCACGTGGACCTTCCATTGAAGCTTCAAAGTCTACTTAAAAAAGGTACTCAAAGTACTTGCCACATGTCATATTTTACCTTAATCTTTTAGCATATTTTTACACATGTTATGCAAAGTATTTATGTAACATCTGAGAGCGAAAACAGCTAAGGCTATGAATAGAACTTCAGGGCCTTCTTCTAGTGTGGGCATGCAATATGACCAGTTTTATCTTTGTACTCAAATAAAACCTCTCCATTCCTTTTCTCGAACCTGAAATGGGGCGTGGGCATGCTGGAATATGACCAATTTTTTTAGATTGGCATGTTCTGACCGGCAACCCACCTAACCCTACCCACCCATTTTGCGAGGCATACGTTGCAACTATTCCGTGTAAATTGTTCCTTGAAACAGCCCTATAACCACCGGTTTAATGTAGTCTTTTTTTGCTCCAGTTTTCTTCAGTTTTGGTGCATTTTATTCCTAATTTTTATATTTTTTTATGTAGGTTTTTGGTGCATTGTTCATCAGTTTAAATAGGGTTGTCAATAATATGTTGAACATCATCCAAAGTTTAAATAGCGTTGTCAATGTTATGTTGAACATCATCCAAGAACATATCTCCAATGCAAACTTGTCTACGGTTCTTGGCAAGGTACTTACATGTATGAAGTACTGTTTGTTCTTTTACGATTATGTATCTATGTATTAACATTTGTTTTCATTAATATGTTTTAGGTCCCTGATATTGTTTCTTCGGTCTCTAACAACTCTTTCAAAAGTCACCTTCAAGAAGTCATAATAATAATGGTAATTACTTTTATGTTCCCACTTTTCACTTATGTATTGGATAATATTTAATTATTTGCATTTTGAATAGTGTTCTTATCGTTTGCATATTGAAAGGTCTTTATTTTTTTTACAGATAACTACTAGTATCTTTGCTAAGAAAGAGTTAACACGAGAATCATATTACTCGCATGAAGATTGTGAAAGAGGTTAATGAACGTAGTGTAGTTTTGAGTTTTTTTTCAAACGTTTGTTAGTTTTATGTTTTATATATGTTTGTTATTTAGCCTTAGTTTGACACTTATTAGATATTTGTTTGTAAACATTTGGAAGATGATCAAACTTTTAATAGAAGTGATGGTATTATGATTTCTTCATTTTAGAGTTTTATTTTAATTTTATATTGTAATTAAATAATGATTTTAATTAATCAAAATTAATATGATAAACGTCTATAGTGACACTTAAATTGATATGATTTTTGTGGCAAAAATTATGTACCACTAAAATTAGTATGGATATTTAACTATAATTAATTTTTACCGACACTAAATTTGTGCCACTAAAAACCCAAAGGTTTGTAATCGTAGCCAAAAAAGTGCCACATCGCTTCTAGTGGCACTTTTTTTGTGTACCGCCCATTCTTAAATGGGTCTTTAGTGACACTTTTTTGGGTTTTTGTAGCACTTTTTGTATGCCAATAAATGACATTTTTTTTAGTGTTCTAGCCAGTAAGGGGTGTAAAAAGGTGGAAGAAGGGCGAGTTTCTGCAACGATTCTTGTTTCCGGCCCATCCCCATCGTTGCTAGAAAACCGATTTGCATATATGCATGTCGGTTAACTTTTGAAGGTTGTTGGAAACTAGTCGCGGGCACCAGAGATGGTGGTGCAATGGTCGGGGAGAGGAAGACAACAGGGTGGGGATTGGTTAACTATATGTATATTTTTATATATACAAATTTATAAAAGATTGGTATTTATTTAGTTATATTTTTAAATTTATTAATGTTACAACTAATTACAAGAATGGTCCTTATGAGAACAAAAAGACCAAAATACTCTCATGTGAAAGGCACATGACCAGACTTAACAAAAAAATTAACGCCTGTTAGTGTAAAGGACAGAAACTGTTATAAAATTTGAACATAAATGATCAATTCTGTTATTTATTTAGTTTTAGGACGTTATTTGAAATTTGGTAAATATCTAAAGAACAAAAAGTGTAATTTAGTTGTGTTAGTTGTTGGTTTAAGTTATATCAAGACGCGTTAAGTTATAACAAGTCATTTGTGCCAAATTTCCACATTTTATAGATAAATTACATTACTTTCGAAATCTTACAGATAAATTACATTACTTTCGAGATCTTACAGATAAATTATATTATATTTCTGGATTAAACACATACTTACAGTTCCAAGTCATGATTTGTGTTAAGGGCACACCAACAAACACAAAATACATTTATCTTCATTTTCCAAGGTGATTTACCTTGCAACGGGAGACCGCAAACAAAGACGAGGATTCCTAGACCCCAATGGAGGGTTTTGTTTTAGAAGTCGAGGTACCACGTAAAGAGATGAGGATTACAAGCACTTAAAAGTCGGTAAACGACAATGTTTTAAAAACCGGTTTTTAAACCGAACCGGGTTGGGCTCTAAAATGGTTCAACCGGTTATACCGGGCGGTTCATCCGGGTTGATTAGTTAACCCTATAATTCCATAAAAATACAACTTCAACTCAAAAAATAATTCAAAAGTATATGATTGCATAATAAAAAATAATCCAAAAGTTAATACATAATAAAAAAAATAATCCAAAATCACTCAAATTTCAACAAGGTTTTTTATATAAAAGTGTACAATTGCTTTATGCTATTGGAGTATTGAATGCATCAAGTTCACGATCACATAGAAGATGAAATTCACTATCATTCTCATTCTCATTCTCATCATTATCAGGCCGCTAAACTTAATTTTTTGGTTACACCTAAAATTTTACTTTGACCTAAAACCGGTACAACGGTCTAACCCAGTATTACCGACGGTTCAACTTACAAACCGTTCTTCCAATTTACCGAGTTTAAACTTACCGAGATAGTGACGAGATCTGGTTCAAACGATATTACAGACCGGTTTAAACCGGTTTTTAAAAAATTGGTAAACGGATACAAGCCCTTAAAAGTCTAAGTGAAGCATCTTTTAAAATATGGGTCCATATTTCCTTGGCTATACTGACGGAAAATAGTCTTCAGTAATGATTCCTACCAAAAGACTGTGAAATCAGAAGATTCCCTCTCAGTTTACCGTTTTATACTTCGTCCCTGATCCATTTGTAACTTTATTATTTAAAAGAAAAAAAATTGTTGGAACTCGTCGGTGATCCATTGGTAATTTTTGACGGATGTGGTATATCGGTGCCTGTCGATTGGTGATACTCATTTGTACGGTGGTGTGAGTTTATGTGCATACTAATTTTAAGTTATCTTTGAGTTGGGAACTATAATTTGGGACTTGGTCTAGTATTCGTAAAGTTTTTTAATGTCAATTCTATGTATGTTCATAGTCCTAGAAGCCTCATGACTGATTATAGTCCGACCATGCATCTACATGTACCGCCCTTCATTGTCTATCTGTTTTTTTTATTTTCTTTACTTGTTAGGAATTGGATATGATTTTTTTTTTGTTGATTTTAGTATTTAAACGGTGTTACCTAATTGTGTAGACTTTGACTTTGAACTATTGTTTTTCCTCCCAAAAATTTCCTAAGACATTTAAACAATCTATATTTTTTCCAAGAAAGATCCTTCTTCTAGATTTTGAAAATGTCAACCTGATGTAGATGGTTACGTTCAGTATATGTCATTAATTGTTAATTAAAACTAGGCGCGATAAACCTCGGAAAAAATTACCGATCTGAACAAAACGCATATGAAACGTAGATAAACAGAAGCACGATGCAACGATATATTCGTAAAACACGAAAAAGTCACCTCGGTTAAAAAATCCAATTGTACAAAGTTAAAACGAATTGCGATGTAATAAAATATAAATCAAAAGATTAAAATGTATATATGTGTGAATTTAAAAACTTGTTTGAGTTTTCAATTATTTTACCAAAATTGGTTTCCTAATCCTTCACCGAAAATCAGGAGCTTCCGTCTTTTCTCTTACGCGACTTTTCTATTTAGAAATCCCGAAACCCTAATCGACCTGTGCCGCCACCTCTGCTAGTTTGATGTCCAATCCCCTCAATGTTAGGTTAGAATCATGTGTATTATACGGATTGAATACAATATAATTTAATATGTTAACACATACACTCGTCGAAATATATATTTAAAAAAATATATTATGATGTGATAGTTTTAAATTATGTTAAGTTAATTTTTAAAACATTTTTTTCAACTGGGTATTAATGTTTTTTTTATGTAATTGATAAATGTTAATAAAATTAATTCATATTAAATATACATGTATATATGTGTGTATATATATATATATATATATATATATATATATATATATATATGCAGCTGTTCAATTAAGAAGCATAATTTTGACGAGAACCATGCATTTATACACAAATGCATACATGCATCCTTAAATATGTGTATAAATACATAATTCTTTTGATTCATGCCAAAATTATGGTTCTTAATTGAACATGTCCCTATACATATATATAGAGAGAAAAAAGTTTTAAATACAAAGGATTGTTATGGTGCGAAGGTACGAAGGATTATGGACCATTGATCTAGGAATTCAAGGATTGAGATGAAAGGTGTGTCTAGTCAGCTTGTTTTTATGTGTGAAAAGAATTTCAAAAAATACTGATTTGGTTTGATTTTGACGAAGCTAATTGGGTTAACACAATAACAGTGGGTTAACACACACACACATATATATATATATATATATACATATAGGACAGAAATAGCTAGGGAGCTTAGAGGTAGTCACAGCAACCTCTGAATAGTTCAACCATATTAAAGCCCAAATGAAAGCAGCGCAAGATCGTCAAAAGTATTACGCGGATAAGAGGCGGAGACCCATCGAGTTCAATGTATCAGGTATTGTTGAAAGTATCCCCCTGGAAAGGGATTATACGGTTCAGGAAAAGAAGGAAATTAAGTCCAAGGTTCGTAGGACCTTTCATAATTCTGGCACGGGTTGGTAAAGTTGCTTACCGGCTAGAATTGCCTGATGAGTTGAGTGGGATCCACCCTACCTTCCACATGTCACACTTGCGCAAGTGTCTAGCTGACGAATCAGCACACGTGCCACTCAACGACATTGAAGTAGACAATAGTCTCAATTATGTTGAAGAACCTGTGGCCATACTAGACAAGAAAGAGATGCAGCTACGAAATAAATTAATCCAGTTGGTTAAAGTACAATGGAAGGTCTTAACCCTAGCCGCCACTCTTACTTCACCTCCACCATTCCAATTCTAGAGAGAGAAATATAGAGTGAGTTTAGAGAGAGAAAGTCGGGTTTCGGGTTACGGAGCTCAAGGATCGATCATCATCATCAACAGAAGCTAAGGACTAAAGAGTTGGCCTCAAAACAGGTATGTAACTAGCTGGATCTGAGTTTTTGTTAGAAACGGGTTTCGGGTTCGTTTTTCACGTAAAGGTTGGGTTTTTACGTGTGTTTTGCAAAACTAATAATAGATCTAGCCTAATGGATGTAAAAGGAACCTTTCTAACGTAAAAAGTTCAAAGCTTGATCGTTGTTATGATTAGCCGCCATAAACATGCAACTTAGGGTTTTGGGGAAGAAGACCGCCCGCACAGGCGAACTTGCCAAGTTCGCCTGATGCTAAATATGGTGAACTTAATAAGTTCGCTAGATCAAATTCGCCTAAGCCTGATAGGGCGAACTTGGTGTAAGTTCGCTAGTATAAAAAATGGCGATCTTGATTTAAGTTCCCTAGGATCTAAGAGAGCGAACATGAAAAGTTCGCTAAGGTCAAAGTGGCGAACTTAACATTAAGTTCGCCAGCTTAAAAGTAAAGAACACCTAGTGTCGGTTAGGTCCGTTATCTTAACCCACATGAATTAATTATACAAATAGCGAGTGAAGGTTACTGGACCAGTTCTAGTATTCACAGGATAGCTTGACATGTGAGTTCTTATTGCCCTTTTCCCTTAACGGTTTTGGAATGACATGCATACTGGTAAAAAGAAGGCAGAGTATAGTTTTTACAAAAACGTTATTTTTATAAAGTAAAAGAGAAGGTTATAGTTATTTTTATAAAAAGAAAGAGAAAGAAGCTAAAGTGTATAGTACTATCTTTGAAATAAATATTTTAAAGAAAGTAAAGAAAGAAAGTTAAAGAACGGTAAAGGAGCGGCACCTCGATGCAGCTCGATAGGTACAGTGACATGATCTGTATTTCGGTACAACTCAAACAGTGACAGTGACAGATGTCATTTTTATGCTTTTGTGTTAATATATGCTATTTGTCTATGTGAAAGTTATGTGATTGCATCCTATTTTGTGTAGTAGAGTAATTACATTGCATAGTAGAAAGACCCGCAGGCATGCTAAAGTATAAGTCTCACTCAGAGGTGTTAGCAAGCTAAAGTAGAAGTATTACCCTGAGGTGTAAGTAATGATAAAGGAGTCTCACCCTGAGTTGTGAGCAATTGCAAAAGGAGTCTTACACTGAAGTGTAAGCGAGAAAAGAAAGTCCCACCCTGAGGTATGGGCAGCACTAAAGTAAAAGTCTTACCCCAAGGTGTAAGCGAGAAAGGGATCTTGTCGTCGGACAATGATCCATATGTGATTGTTAAAGTATGTGATAGTCACTTGTATTGTACGAGTGAAATGAAAGTTTTGAAAGAGTAAAGGAGGACACCATAATAGGTTTCCTTAAAAGTAAAGTTTTAAAGAAAGAAAGTAATGGAACGATTTTATAAATTTTAACGTTATACAGTTTTAAAGTAAATATATAGTTTGTTTTAAAGTAAAGAAAGAAAGAATATTTTATTTTTATAAAACTAAGCTACGTAAAGAAAGTTTAAAGTTTACAATTCAAAAGATAGAACTCACCAGTGTTAGCTGACTTTTAGTATGCATGACAGGTGGTAAAGGTAAAGCAAAATTAAAGTAAAGGAGCCGTGAGGGCTGGACAGCATGGACGTCAGGCTGCTGTGCTGAATACTGACTTTCCTATTCCCGGTAGTTTATACGTGGAACGATGTTAAATGTTACTCGATTATGAATGATTTAAATTAAAGACTCCCGCTATATTAGATTCTGATTTTTGGTTTAAGAACTATGTTGTTATGTTTTGTGCTAACTATGAGATGTACCCGGTTTGGGGAGTTTAAAGTTGTGTAAGGCCCCAAACCCGGGAGGCCTCACTTATTGGATTTACTCAACAACACATATCACATAAACATGAGACATTCAATACATCACAGCGGAAACGATTAAAACTTTAACATAACAACGGAAGCATAACATGTGTTAAACATACTTGTCAGTAACAAGCTTTAACTTGTCTTTACACAACATAATCAAAGAAATATAAACGGGATGCCAGACACTGATCTTCGGGTAACTTTCTACGCCAAGCCGAGCATCCTCATCCATCTACAGCCACCTACACTTAACTGATGTGCATACTAAAAATCAGCAACGCTGAGTGAGTTCTAACGTTTAGTTTAAATCAATTATACAAAAGATTTACTAATACATACATACTACCAATAAGGCAAAACTTTACATACTTTACTTTTCAAAAACAGTTTAAAACATGCGATAATCGTCAATTCCTTTACATTGTACTACCCTCATGGCTCACGTCCACGAATCGACAAGTACCTGGTCAATGGCCCAATGGCCAACGGCCATAGAACGACAATACCGCTTAACCATCAATTCCCTTGTCACTACTGCACCGCCCCCATGGTCGACGACCATGAACCGACGAGTACCTGGTCAACGCCCCCATGTCACACACCCAAATTTATTTACTTAATAATAAATGAAGGTTGTAACGATTGATTCATTACACAATAGCGGAAGCTATAATCATGATTTCTAAGACTTGAGTACATATACAATTACTAAGACTAAGTAATACAATGATCTAAGTTTTTCTAGATCAACGATAGTCTTGAGACTTGATAATCTATGCCCCTCAAGCTACTAGAAATTGATCCAACATAGCTAGCCTATTCCAACCGCGCCATGGCTAAGGGTTACCTGAGAAACATATTTGAAAGTGCCAACACAAAGGTCTGTGAGTTTACAGAGTTAGTTGTTTCAGTGCAAGTAGTTTTCCCCGAAAACATGTACATAACCTAACAGTCATAAAATAAGTATTTTTCACCGAAAACATGCACATGACTTAACCGTCATAAAATAAGTAGTTTTCACCGAAAACATGCACATGACTTAACCGTCATAAATAAGTAGTTTTCACCGAAAACATGATAAGTTTCCTTATAAACAAATAATTCTAAGCGCATATGATAAACAAAACAAGTATTGTTGACCCATTTGTATGCTAGCTAGGCTTACAAATACCTATGTTCATACATGACACCGTAACCAAACCTAACTAGTGAATGCCCCTCCCTCGCTTTACCACGAGAACGGAACAGGACAATATGCGACCATTCGACCCTTCAGGTCCCGGTTAGCGCGACTAACCATGACCGGGGGCGTCACCACCAATAGTACTATTCATAGAATCCTAGGCCAAGTCCATAGCTAATGGTTACAAATGTTAATGATGTTCAGGGGACTTTAAGAGCTCTCCTCATGTACAACATAATGTTAGTGTCTTGTTTTATTGTTATCATATAAAAAAGTTAGCAATGTTTTCTCAAGTGTATGAAACAATAATGTTTCCAAATGTGTTAAAAAGTAATGTAAAACATGATATGTAAGTATGTTTCTCCCCCGCAGTTTACAAAACATTAAAAAGCGAAAAGGTGGTCGTGAACTCACCTGGTGATTGATGTATGCTAGCAAATAACAATATGCTAATAGTTTCTGCCTATCTGTACCCTAATTACACAAGAGTATTAATGTGTTAAGACTACCCGTCTTATACGCAAGTTGTTCACCCAACTAAACGAATCCTATTAAGTACGCATTTGTTTAGTAAAAACAGTGTTTTCATTTTACGACTCATTGGTGATTATTATTCCAGTCTAGACGCTTACATATTTTTTGAGAAAATAACATGTTTCCATATTGGTGACTTATTAAGTGTACCAAAAATAAATATTATTTTTGTAACATCTTATAATATATTCACATTATATTTCACGTATAAACATATAATTATTTCCTAAAAATAATTATATACAACCCCAAATATAGTTCAAGTATATCCTATGCATGTTAATTATTCTTCGTACGTACAATCCACGTTACTACGTCCACATGCAAATACTTATTTTCCGAACGATAATTATTATCTTAGTTACGTTCGTCATGTATTCATCTTTATTTATTTTTATCAATTGCAAGCGTATATGTATTTCTACATCACTACATAAACATATGTTCCACGATGTCATGAGGTTAATTATTTTTAACCGATCCTATCCATATGTTTCATGCGGTTATGTCGTCACATGTGTACATATATATAAATCATCAAATACATATATGTTACCATATTTTCTATCAATTTACCCTTTTTCTTCTTTATCATTCATATATATATATATACATATATATATATATATATATATATATATATATATATATTTGACCACATGTACATATATCAAATGTTCATATTAGGATAATAATCTTTAATTCCTAGAACATTTCCATGATTTAACAAAAACCGTACACCAACATATATATATATATATATATATCACAATTTCTATCCATAAACATATATTTTTAGACGAACTCGTCAACATGCTTTCCGGATTTATGTACCTACACATACATACACTTCATGTATACACATACGTTGATAATAGACTTTTATAAATGCATGAACTTGCATAAGCGGTCGTTGTTTATGTATATATTTTTAGTAACACCTTTCATGTTCATATGTTGATGATAATCGTTCGTATGTTTTCTTGAATCATAGGACACTACCTCGGGTCTTGCCAGGTAAGTCACACATGATCATATAGCTTCACGAACATGTATCCTTCAACATAACACATGAATGGAATGAAGGATTTATGAAGAGCTCCATCATCCAAGTGTTATTTTATGTGATAATATATATATGTAATTTATATTTGATGTGTCCTTGTTTTGTCCATGGTCTTTCTAGCTTAGTATTGTATGTATGAACATGTATGTTTATAAATATATGTATTCAAACATGACTCATGAAGAAATAAAGCAAAACTCATCAAGATTTTTATGTTTTATTTTGTTCTTGAAAACTCAGATTTTTAGGCGTACTTCGACTAGACTTTTAGATGGTTTTAGGAGACCAAATGACTTGGTATTTTCTTCTAAAATCAAGTTTATTGAAACCAGAGGATATTTGAAAAATAATTACTAAATTTAGAGTTGTGTAGGTACCTCAAAACAATAAAATGAAAAGAGGTGTCCAGAGTCGACCTGCACTGAGTGGCCTTCATGCGCAGGCTGTTTGGCGGTCGAATACTCCATGGATTCGAGTTCTTCCACTTGGGTTCTTCCTTCTTAACATAGAGCTTCATTCTAGAAAAATAATGGACTGATTTGGTCAAGGAACGAAGGAGATATGGTCTTGCAAAGTTGGCAAAAAATCTGGCAGAAACTGAGTTACGGGATTTTGGGGTTTCTTTTGGTTTTGGGACCGGTTAAAACTGAGAGTAAGATAGAGATTTGTGAGGTTTGAATTACGTAGATTAGCCTTGTATATATACAATGAGGTGGAGTGCACATATCAACATAATCACCATCATGAAGATTTGACATAAAGATTGGAGTGTTGGTCTTAACAAAATCATGAAGAAGTTGTTGGTTTTGTAAGTGGGTGGCCCCCACTTGGCCAATATCGAATGAAACATGGGGAGTGGGTGGGGGGTTGGGTGTTGTCACCTCATTAGTTGCCATCCAAGTCCCAGTTAGGTCGGTTCTAGTTAGCGTAAACCCGATAAGTGATCCCGTGATGTAATACCCAACGTAGGAACTTTTATGATTTAAAATTTATATATCTATCTACCTAGATATTTATATATATATATATATATACATATGTATACATATATATATATATAAATATTTGATGAAACGGGGGTTGAGTGTAGATCTCAACAAGTTATCATCATTACGACTTGATGTTGGAGTGGAGTATGGATATAATGATTGAGATGTGATCTTTGAGGTTGCTTGCACTCTGGTCATAATCATGAAGATTATGACACTTGAGTGAAGTGTAAGTAAAGTCATCATGATGATGTGATTGATTTAGACGCGGTATACTACCCGAAAATAATAACCGCTTTAATATCTTTAATTATTAAGGCGTCCTACATTTTGTGTAGTTTGACTAGCTTTAATACTCTGCTAGTGAATCCCGACATAGTTAATATCTTTAACTATACGTACATGTTCTCACATAAGAAATAAATTAAGGCCATGTGAACAAACATTTTTACGTCAATCTTTAAAGATTTAGTCACCAATATATGCTTTGTATAAAATAAATATATCTCTAGACTTTACTTGTATAACTTTGATAATCACCAATGCCCGTACATTGCGGGTTATAAATGTTTTTGACCTAGTAATTCTTAAAATTACTAAAATATGACACGTGTTCTTTTGCTAGACTCCTGACAATACCATGTTAAAGATAATGTTCCAGGAAATATAAAATATGAAGTTTCAAATATGACTATGGGTATTGACCTGGAATACTGGGTGTCACATTCTCCCCATGTAAAAAAGAATTTCGTCCCTAAATTCAGTTGATGTTATCTTGAATTGGTGTATTCATGAACAAGGTCTGGTACTCGATTTTCATTTGATCTTCGTGTTCCCATGTATCCTTAGGGTCACTCTTCGAGTTCTAACGTACCTTAACCAATTCAATACGATTACGCCATGTTCCCTGGACTTTTTAGCCAGTGATTTCAGTAAGTTCCTTAACAGGGTGTAGGTTGTCACCTATGTGAATCTCACCGGACAATATGATTAACGTTTCATCTGATAAATACTTCTTGAGATTTGACACATGAAACGTATCATGTACATTGCTTCGTTCCCGTGACAACTTAAGCTTGTAGGCTGCAAGGCCAACTCTAGCCCGTATTTCAAACGGTCTCCATTATCTATGGTTATGTTTGCTATGATTGCCAAACCTAGCAATTCCTTTCCAAGACGGGAGTTTTAACAAAATTTGGTCTCCTTCTTGGAATTCTAATGGCTTTCGTCTGTTTTTAGCGCAACTCTTTTTTCTACCTTGAGCGGCTTTCAGACGATCTTTAGCTTCGAAGATCTTGTCAGTGGTTTCCTGGCCAATCTCAGGACCAGTCAAATGTTGTTCGCCAACCTCCGCCCAACATGGCGATGAGAGACATTTACAACCATACAAAGCCTCAACGGAGCGGCTTTAATGCTGGTATGGTAGTTGTTATTATATGAAAACTCAGCCAACGGCGGTGAGTATCCCAATTTCCTCTGAAATCGATTACACACGCACGGAGCACATCTTTTAAAATTTGGATGGTCCTTTTACCTTGACAGTTCATCTGGGGATGATATGCAGTGCTCATGTCAAGGCGTGTGCCCAAAGCTTCTTGTACTGACTGGCAGATTCTTGACACAAATCGACTATCCCTATTCCAGGTAATGGAAACTGGCATACCATGCCTAGCCTCAATTTCCTTAATATCTAGCCTTGCACGCTTCTTAGTTTTATCTGTCTCCTCGATTGGCTGAAGGTAAGCGGATTTCGTCAAACGATCGGCGATCACCCATATAGTATCATAGTCACTAGACGTTCTGGGTAGTTTCGTAATGAAATTCATGGAAATCTGTTCCCATTTGCAGTGAGGAATCTCAGGTTGTTGTGATTTCCTCGGTGATTCCTGACATTCTCCCTTTACTGTCGGATATTTCCCATAGCAATTTCTCCTTTCATGTTTGGCCACACAATAGAGTTCCTCGTGATCCTTATACGTTTTATCCAATTCTGGATAGCGGAGTACAAGGACTTATGGACTTCTTCCATAACTACACACATAGGTTACCGGTACTTAGTACCTAAATTCTTTCTGGATCATCTAACTTAGGCTCCATTGTTTGATTTCCATTTACTTGGTGGTCGGTATTCAAAAACAAGGCGAATAGTTCTCTGATTAACGATATTAGTTGTGCAAGAACCCCATATGTGATTACCCTTAATATGGTGGGGTTCTGTGATACTCATTCCAGATAATGAAAGAAATGATGTCTAAGAATCTTGAGTGTATGTTGACACATACCCTCTATTCATCTACGGATTATGATGCACAATATCCAGTTCTGTATAGATCTTTGAAAGGAATTACTCGACGAGGTGTTCAGGTTTCAGTTGAAGATCATGTAGTAATGATACAATATGGAAACAAAACTTTATGTTTGTCCCTCTTATGCTTTTCGAAAGCATTTTCTCGGACTAAGACTTTATTCTTATTTCAGATTTCGTGTTATCTAGGATCTTCCATTAAAATGGATCATAATGGATTTAATATTTCAAGGTTCCTTGTGTGCTATTACTAGCAAAGTTCGAGTCTAATCACCACTTTACCCTTTACTTGTACCACCTTTCCGAGGCAGACCAGCCTTTGGGTTGTAACGTCCTGATATGTAAACTCATGGCGTGACTACTATACTATCAAAGTATGTAAGCCATACGAAGTTCTATGTTTGGTTGGAATATTCACATTCCATCTAGGTGAGGAAATAAACAGTGATACTGTGAGAATGGTCTCATCGAATTAGTGTTTCCCCAAAATGGGCCATGGGTTTGTCAACCCATTAAATTGGCAGAAAGGGTTTGGGAGTTTTACAATTGCCAACTATTAGTCATTTAGTGTGTCTGCACTTCCCTGGTGTTCGAATGGTACTTCAGTGACTTACCATTACGTATTCTACTCATACCAGTCATAGTCTTCAAAGTCCTTAGTACAAGGACTCAGGTCATCAAAATTTTTGTACTTTTCCTGAGCCTGCGTTAAGAAGTCATTTCTTAACAATAGATGCCCTAGAGCTTCCTAATTATAGAAAAATGGGAGTAAAAGATGTGATCATGCCTCTCCTCTATGCTGAAATCTGGGATCCATTCAACAAGATGATCATTGGGGAAATGCAGTACAAAAGGGTAAAAAAATATCCTTCTCGAATCCTTGTGGACAGTGGTCTGTTGTGAATGACTTGTGCTTAGGTCCTTTATGCACATCATGAACTAATGAGATTAGCAAGAATTCTCGCACTTGGGACTCTTTTAAGAGTTTTGTATGTTGTTTTTCTGTTAGTCCAACAGCAGTCGTTAGTCCACATTTAGGTTTCTTTGGCATTTGCTTGAGAATAAATAACGGCTTATTCATCACCGGAAGAATAGTCGGACTTGAGGGTGTACTGAATGTCAAAGGTTGTGAGGGCAACCATGTTTGATCAATATTCTGAAATATCAGATTACCTACTTGTCTCATGTCGAGCTTCCACAATACTCCATAGATGCTATATGTATGCGGGTCAGAATAATTTTCTGCCCCATTACCGGAGTTAGTGCGTAGCACTCCTGACATGAATTTCAAGTAATTGTGAGACTGAACTGTATGATGGATCCTGAGATTACGCCATAATCTCCCATACTAATTATGCAATTATTGTAAGTGTTGGTTGTGGTAACGCTCAATTTTAAGCCTTCTCGACAAGTAGAATTTCAAAGAGTGAATGTGCGAAATCCTTCGTCGTTCAGGATTCACCAAGGATTGGTTGAGTTCAATTTGAATTTCTCTCGTTCCACCCGAACTACGAGAATGCTTTGTGAACACCTATTTGAGAAGTCCGATTTGTTAAGATCCAATCCTTAATTAAGTGACTGAGAATATGGGTTGATCATTAGCTTGGACAGCAAGACTCACTAAAGTTCCCATGCACTGCAAATTATGATTACATGTGCACCCGTAATGATAATTTACTTTGCATGATCCATGTAGTGTTTCTCCTAACCCAAGCTTTTAGTCAAAAAGGATTTGAACTGTTCATTAGATCGTGTTTGCACACTTGTGCAGGAGTGTGTATTATTCTACCAGATTATCCTTAATTATGTGTACCAATACTCATGAATCTGTCGAATATGGTTGTTGCCGGATGGGGTTAATGGTAGAGAGGCACCACCAGTGTCTCTCAAGAATAAAATGTGTATGGAAATTAGGCACTATGTGTAGGTGTAAAGATAAAGATTGATGGCTACAATGTTCTCTAAGTATAGATGCTGCGGACTCTACAGTTTTGTTGACTTACAAGTTGCTGCTGATAAGGCATATGCTACGAATAGTTAAGTTCTACTGCTGATGAACAACTATGCTGGGGATAGCCTTATCTGTTGAAGTCCAAAGTTGCTGCTGAAAGGCTTCTCATCAGCATCAAACATTGATGCTGCTGATAGGCAAATCATTAGCAACTTTGACTTTACTACTGACACCTTTTGCTGCAACACTGACACACCTATCAGCAGAAGGAATGTTATTGGTGCAGATGATTAAAGACAAAGCTACTACTTCTGAAGTCTCCTGCAAAGATTCCTAAGAATACTTTTGACCTGATTCATAATGTTTGCTGCAGTTTGTCTTTTTGTTGTCTACCAATTGTAGTGTAACTTGTAACTGTCAAACATCAACAGATTATGTTTGATCTTATCCTTAGAATCAAGGGTCTATTCTAAGTTCCTTTATATGTATTGTATCTTCTTGTTGTACAAGTGTGTGCTTCCTTAGAGTTTTCTCTGTAACTTGTAAACCTTGAAGATTAATACAATTTGCATTTATCAGTATTATCATTGTTTCTTGTTTACATTGCATAGTTGTGATTATTTCCGCCAATCTCAACTGAACAGAACCATCTTGTAAAAACACTGATCCTACAAGTGGTATCAGAGCTTTGGCTCTCAGATTAAACAAAATAACACGCGTTTAAATCAATATTTGGTTCTGTTATCTCTTTGCTGCTAAACCATCTACCAATGTATGGCTCAGAATACTGGATTTGATGATGTTGGAAGCCTTCACAGACTACCAAGACTGGTGTCTAGAGAAGATTATGACATGTGGAAGCAAATAATGGAAAGTTTCTTCTGCTACCAATAATATGGAATGTGGAGATCCATAATTGATGGTCCATATGTGCCTATGGTGGCTTCTGCTGACTCTGGACGTCCATCTGTTCCTAAAGAAGCCTCTAAATATTCCGAAGAATACATCTAGAAGATGGAGGTAGATTTTAAAGCTCTGGGAGCTATACAGATGTGCTTACCAAATGAAGTTTTTCATAACCTCATACACAACCGCCAAAGAGCTATGGGAAGCTCTTGAAAAGATGTTCGTTGGTTGGGAAGAAGTGAAAGAAAATAGAAGAGACATTGTAAAGAAATAGTATGAAAACTTTGTCTACAAGGATAGTGAGTCTCTTACCACTCTATACAACAGGTACACCTCTCTTGTGGAAATGATTCAAGCCAGAGAAAGAAGCTCAGGTCATTCATCCTCATCCTCGTCATTCACCACTTCCTCTGCACTACACTTTGACTACTCGGATCCAAGTTCAAGCAACTACTATCCTCCCATTGTTACCCATCCACAAACTCCCAACTCATAAACTAGCAACTCACCTTTTCTCCTTGAAGCCCCACCTCAAAATAACTCTGCTGCATTTGTTTCTGAAAACCCAAGCAATATGTCATTTATCAAAGAAGATCTGAAGTGTTTTCATCCAGATGATCTAGAAGAAATGGACATACAACACTCTTATGCTATGTTTTCTCTTAGAGCTAAAAGGTTCTACTCTAGAACTGGAAGACCTATTCCAAGCAACAACTCTAACACTAGAGTTGGGTTGGACAAGAGCAAGCTAAGATGTTACAACTGTAATCAACTTGGCCATTTTGCTAGAGAATGTAAAGCACCAAAGGCAAACCCAGCTGCTGCACAACCAAGACAGACACATCAAAGTCAGGCAGGTCAAAACACTCCTCCTGCTCAAACTGCAACATGTGCAACTCAACAAGTGGGAACAGTTGATTTTGACTGGAGTTTTCAATATCAAGAACCAACAGCTAACAACCAAGCTCTCATGACAGACACCAAGGAGATACCACCTCAGGTATATGAACATCTTTGTTCTCAAGCTTGCATTGATAAGGTTCTAGGATATAGAAAGCATAACTAAAATCTTATAGATCAAAATGAAGAGTTTCATCAAATGAAATCAGAATTCAAAAAGGTTGAAAACAGTTACAAAGAAAAGATTAACTATCTAAAGAAAGAAATTTCATTATTAAAACATGAACAAACAAATCTTGAAACTCAGATTGATGATCTAATGGTTAAGCTAAAAGCTACAAGAGCTGAACTGGCAGAACAAAAGGTTCATGTTGACAAATATGAATTTGCATCCAAAAAGCTGCAAAAGATTTTTAGATGCTCAAATTCATGAGAAGGTAACTGCTGGTCTTGGGTATCAAGCTGAGAAGACTTACAAATCTTTACCACCACCTGCTGACTATGTAGCTATCCATGAACCTAACTTCAACCTCACAAACCTTGACCATGCAAACCGAAACCTTAATCCTTCCAAGGAAGAAACAGTTGTGAAAGAATGCAATACCTCAACTGAATCTGAATCCACTTGCTTAGAATCCACTGAAACCAGTGAAGCCCCATTACTCCCTACCAATGAAGTAATACTCAAAACCACCAAATCTGGTAGAGTAATCCAAACCAATGGTCCAAGTCCCTTTATTCCCTCTATACCAGTACCTCAACTCACCAAACAGATTTAAAATAGCTATCCTCCTGAAGGAAGAAAGTTAATTATTGAAAAGGGACAATCCTCAATCTCTACAAATCATCAAGCAAACCAACCAAGGAAGGTGTTTGACATCTGTCATGCATCTGGAGAGAGAACTCCATATGTTCAGAAAAAATTGGAGGAAGCCACTTTTGAGCATAACAAAACTCATCCCTGGAATTTCAAAGACTTATTCAAAAGAAAGGACTATGTGTACTTTCAAAGGGATAAAATTGCTAAATCATGCTTTATCTATGGAAAATACAATCATACCGCCAGCACCTACTTCTACTACCTACAGCAGCAACGAAATCTCAAGCAACAAGCTTTTTAGAAGTCCAACAAAAACAGGAAAGTAAGAAGTTGTGAAGCCAAAGAAACTAACTTCAGAAAATCTCTCTCTCCACCAAGGAAGCAGATCCCAAAAGCTCAACAATCTTGCATCATATGTGGTGAATCAGACCACTTTGCTGCATATTGTAAATTCAATCCATTCAACCAGATCTCTCAATCAGCTTCAACAGGAGTCAAGATTCTTCCTAACCAAAAGCAGGTCTATAGAAGAACTCCAACAGAAAAACCCACTTTCAACAGGAAGGTAAAGAAGGAGAAGCAGGTGTTTGTTGAACAGTCAGTAGCAATCAAAATTGATGCTGATCACATGAAGCCGAAAAAGATGAAAAATAAACCCAAGCCTTCAGCAACAACCAAATCTGCAGCTGATCAGTTAACACCATCAGTGGCAACCAAGTTTGCTGTTGATCAGCCAAAACCTTCAGCAGCAAAGTTCGCTGCTGATCAGTCAAAACCATCAGCAGCTAAGACCACATATGTTGCCGATAGAGTAACAAGATCTGGAAAACCTACTCAACAATGGAAAGCAAAATTACCACCCTCTCAAAGTATCATCATTAGATCTATTGAGTGCCAGCATAGTGATGATTTTGGTCTCAAAACACACTCACCCAAGTATGCACGTTCTTGGGTCCCTCCCTCTAACTAGATCTCTCTCATGTGCAGGGACAACCAAGTAACAAGGATAACACCTGGGTTGTAGACAGTGGTTGTTCCAGGCACATAACAGGCAACAGATCCATCCTCTCAGATTTTAGAATTTTTTATGGAGGATATGTTGCATTTGGAAGTGATTCAAAGGGAGGATCTATCACTAGACAAGGAACTGTGTCCAATGAGAGAATGAGTATTGAAAGGGTGAACTATGTTAAAGAACTAGAGTTCAACCTCATGAGTGTGTCTCAAATCTGTGATCAGATGCATTGGATGCTTTTCACATATAAAGAATGTTTTGTGCTCTCCACTGGACTACGCAAACCTCCTTCAGAAAAGATCTTGTTGACTGCTCAAAGAAAAGATAACTTATATGTGCTTGACATGAACAAAGTCACTCCATCTGGTAGTGTATCTTGTTTTCTGTCCAAGGCATCAATTGATGAATCCGCTCTATGGCACAGGAGATTAAGCCATGTGAATGTGAAAACTATCAACAAGTTGTTGAAAGGAAATCTTGTCAGAGGTCTTCCTGACAAGGAATTTCAGCTTGAAGATCACTTCATAGCATGCTTGAAGGGAAAGCAACATAAGATTTCTCACAAGCCCAAGACATTGAATTCAAATGACACTCTACTACAGCTGCTGCATATGGATCTTTTTGGTCCTACAAACGTCATGTCAATGGGCAAGAAGTCATATTGTCTGGTGATAACGGATGACTACCCCAGATTCTCATGGGTATACTTCTTGAGAACAAAAGATGAAACCGCTGAAATTCTTAAATCCTACATTCTTAGGGTTGAGAATCAAAGCAATCAGAAAGTCAAAATCATAAGGTGTGATCAAGGTACAGAATTTAAGAACTAGACCTTGAATTGTTTTGGTGAGAGCAAAGGTATTGAAAGACAATACAGTGCTCCAAGAACTCCTCAACAAAATGGGGTTACTGAAAGGAGAAACAGAGCTCTCATTGAGCCTGCCAGATCAATGCTGGCTGACTCAAAATTGGCTCTCACATTCTGGGTAGAGGCAGTTAGCACCGCTTGCTATATGCAAAATAGAGTTCTCATTGTCAAGCCTCTCAACAAAACACCTTATGAGATGTGGTTCAAAAGAGTTCCCTACATTGGATTCTTGAAACCCTTTGGATGTCCATGTACCATTCTTATCACCAATGGAATTTTTCCACAATTTGGTGCAAAATCAGATGAAGGATACTTTGTGGGTTATTCCTCTGAATCCAAGGCTTACAGAGTATTCAATTCTAGAACAAGAATAGTTGAAGAATCAGCAAATATGGAATGTGGGGAACACATTCCATGTGAAAAAGGTAAACGACCAGACTGGCTTTTTGATATTGACTCATTTTCACAATTATTTGAGCCTCTCATCTTCTCAAAAATGGATTCTACCTCTTCCAAAAAGCAAGCATCTACATCATTTGATGACTACATATTAGGCTTCAATGGTCCATCTATAAGAATCAAAAGACCATCCATTGAACCTCCATCTGTTGTTGATGCTATTGAAGCCAGTGAAACCAGAACAAGCAACTCAAACGTCACCAGCAACAGTCTTTCGAACAATGAAGATCAAGATGAGGGTATTGCATCTGATGTTGCTGACAACTCACCTGCAGATGATGTTGCAGTTGAAGACATTTCTACAAACAACCCTCTTGAAAGTCATTATCTTCCTGATCAAAACCAAAGCAATCTTGACCAAGAAATCCGGATGGATGTTGTTCCAGCCCAAATAATTAATAGAACACATCCTCTAGAAAATGTCATTGGTTCAGTTGAACAAGGAATTCAGACAAGAAGCAAGTCACATGAAGCCAATATTTGTCTGTTCTCCTGCTTTCTGTCTCAATTTGAACCAAAGAAGATAGATGAAGCACTGAAGTTGGTATGAAGCTATGCAGGAAGAGATTTTGTAATTTAAGAGACAGGAAGTATGGACCTTAGTTGATCTACCACCTGGTCAAACTGTTATTGGAACAAGGTGGGTCTTCAGGAACAAGCAAGATGAGAGAGGGATTGTAGTCAAGAACAAAGCTAGACTTGTAGCTCAAGGCTACACTCAGGAAGAGGGAATTGACTATGATGAAGTATTTGTACCTTTTTCCAGACTGGAGGCTATCAGAATCTTCTTAGCATATGTTGCATCCAAGAGCTTCAATGTCTATCAGATGGATGTCAAAATTGCTTTTCTCTATGGGAAGATCAGTGAAGAAGTCTATGTCAGACAGCCTCCAGGCTTTGTAGATCCTGCACATCCTGACAAAGTGTTCAAATTAGACAAAGCTCTTTATGGCCTATATCAAGCTCAAAGAGTCTGGTATGAGACCCTGTTAGGATATCTACTCAGTAACAATTTCAGAAGAGGTGTCATTGATCAGACATTGTTTATCAAAGATGAAGGAGGAGAAATTCTATTGGTGCAAATCTATGTAGATGACATCACCTTTGGATCAACAAAGAAGAAATTATGCAAAGACTTTGAGATTCTAATGCACTCAAAGTTTGAAATGAGTTCAATGGGTGAACTAAATTTCTTTTTGGGTCTCCAAGTCAAACAAGTTCCAAATGGAATCTTCATCAGCCAATCCTAATATGTCAAAAGTATCTTGGAAATATTCAAACTGGCTGACTGCTCTGCTGCAAGAACTCCAATTCAAGTGCATCATCAATTGTCTCCTAATAAAAATGGCCAAGACACTGATCAACATCAGTACAGGGCAATGATTGGATCTCTCATGTATCTAACTGCTTCAAGATCATATACTATGTTTGTAGTATGCTTGTGTGCAAGAATTCAAGCAGCTCCAAAAACCTCACATCTCCAAGCTATCAAGAGAATCTTTAGATACCTGAAGGGAGCTCCAGGACTCGGGCTATGGTATTCTAAGAATGATAAATTCAATCTATATTCATACACTGACAGTGACTATGGAGGATGCAACTTGGACAAAAAGTCCACATCAGGAGGATGCCAATTTCTGGGTGGAAGATTGATTTCCTGGCAATGCAAGAAGCAAACATGTGTGTCAACATCTACAGCAGAAGCAGAAAACATTGCAGCTTCCAGTTGTTGTGCACAAGTCATCTTGATACAAAATCAAATGCTAGACTATGGAATAACTTTAATGGCAACTCCCATTCACATTGACAACAAGAGTGCCATATCAATTACAAATAATCCTTTGCAGCACTCCAAAACAAAACACATTGACATCAGGTATCATTTTATTAGAGATCAAGCTGAGAAAAGAAGAATTATTTTAACCAAAGTTCATACCAATGAGCAGTATGCTGACTTATTCACAAAAGCCTTTGATGAAGCTAGATTCAGATATCTAGTTGAATCCATTGGCATGATGAACTTTGATTAAAATCCTTCTCTAAAAATCTTTAAAAATAAATGTGTCTGTCTTTCTCTTGATGTAAATAAAGCCTTTTGAAAAATAAATGATCAGCAGCAAACATTTTTATGCTAATGGGTTTAGTCCTCAACAGCAAAGAATTTGCCACTGACTGCTTTAAGTTATCAGCAGGAACAAGTTTGTTGCGGATAGATTTAAGGCAATTAGCAGCAACATCTTTGCTACAGACCATTACAGCAACCAAGTTTGCCGTGGATGAGTAAAAATGGTTCACATTAACTTTTACCCGCTGTAAAAAGTCATTGTCAATCTTTACCATGACTGCTACAGTGTGTTACAGCTGTAACACAGTAAAAAGTAAACTGTCACTGTAGATGACTGCTACAGTGTGCTACGCTTCATCTTTTTGTACGGTACAAGTGACCGTTGCCCAAACTTTTTCCGTTATAACAAAATCAAATTCCCCTAATCAAATTCCCTCGTTCACCTCTTCACATTCAATTCTGACCTAATCCTCCATCTTCTCCCTCTCTCCCAAGCATTCAAAGCTTCCCCACACTTAAACAACTTTTAAAAGCTTCATCCTTCCCTCCAAATCTCACCAAAATGGCAAACGTTGATATCAATAACCCTGATGACAAGTTCTCAACTTACCACAATTTAACGGCATATCTTGTTAAGGGTAAGAAATCAGAAGGCTTCAATGATATGATCAACTTTCTTTGTCGGTAAAAAATACACTTTGCTCTGACTGTCAACCCCACAATCTACATACCCCATATGGAAGATTTCTGGAACTCTGTCGTCTTCTCTACCGAACAGGGGACTCCCCAAATCAAATCGAAAGTAGACGGCAAGGATATCACTATTACAGAAGCTACACTCATAAAACATCTCAAGCTTCAGGACGAGGGTGTCACCAACTCATACACCAAGAATGAGTACATGAGGACCTTTGTATCCATAGGGTACACTGGAAATCAAGAAGAATACACTATTGAGAAGGCGCTAATGAGTCCTCCATGAAAGTTTTTGTGACACACTCTTTTACAATGTATCTCACATAAGAAGAGTGGATGGAATCAATTGAACTCCAGTCTTGCCTCTGCTATTCATGGTATGATAACTGGGGAGGGGTTCAATTTTTCTCAATTGATATTTGAAGGTTTGAGATACAACCTTAAGGAAGGAGCAAGACAAGCTTTCTATATGCACCCTAGATTCTTGCGGGAAGTTTTTAATCATGAATTAAAAGATCTTTCAAAACGTGCAAGAGTCTACATGATTGGGGGACATAAAAATAATATTTTTAAAAGTATGAGAACTGTTTCAGAAAAGTTCTCAAGGTCAATGTTCCATTGTTATCTACAATGATGAACATACAAAGTACCTAGGGTGACAGTTCAGCAGTCCCAGCTGATACTGATCCCACACCCTCCACTGCGCAGCCTGAACACACAACAGTCTCTTTTGTTCGAACCCCTGTGCATCCTACTGAGGATGCATAGGTACATCAAATACTTACACCCATTCTTCAAGCCCAACTGGAGCAAAGGGCCCCAGTTGAGGTGAGCTATACCAGGAAAAGAGAGAAGAGCAAGAAAAGTCCTTCTATTCTTGGCTCAAAGGCCCAATCCCAACCCAAAAGCCCTCATCCAGAGTCACAACATTCTGATGAGAATATCATAAAGGATAGCCACATGATTAGGGAAACTTCCTTGGAAGAATCTTTATTAGGATCAGGATCGCATCCCGGATCCATAGAACAACTCCCTGAGCCCTTTCATTTTGTTTCTTCTCTGAACTTAAGTGCAGAGGCACCTAGTCAAGATGATATATCTTCTCCAACTGCCACTATCTCGAAGGTATTGATTGACTTGGTTGCCAATGTACTCAGCCCAAGTTCATCACCCAAGAAGGTTCACTGTGGGAATTATGATAGAGTGAATGTGGAAGGGGCTGTCACTACTTTTGGTCCATCAATTGACCCGGAGGACAGTGATAACATCACTAAGTACCCAACCACGACAACTCTTAGTGAAAATGTCTCTTTTGAAATATTTTTCAATGAGAGGAATCCCAGGTGCCAAGAAAACCAGGGTGATGGGCATGTAGAGCCTAGGCCTAAGGCCCCATCTAGTTCCAAGGATTCCACATCTATGGATGAGGACAGTTTGAAACTTCAAAATCTGGAATTGACGGCCAGGGTTGCTATGCTGGAGGCTGAAGTGTCTAAATTAAGGCACCAAGCTTCTATGCATAAGTCCCACATATGTACCCACTCTGCTTCTACCTCTCTTGAATCAGTGGGCACTCAAACTGATTCAACTTTGCTTATTGAAGTAACCAAAAAGGGGAAGGAAAGCCTTCAAGATGATGATGATAGCTTGGAAGAATGGTTTAAAGAACAAGATGAATTTCAATGAACAATCTTCAAGCCCTCTTTTATTCAAGTTCAAGAGATTGAATGGGAAGACTCCAGAGATAAAGAGGAAGAGGTCCCGAAAGAATGGAGAATAGTTAACAGGAATGTAGAGGAAACATTTCCTGACGAGAGGGAGATAGAAAGAGAAGAATAAGCATTCCCAAAAGTTCAAATACTTGAAGCTGCTTCTAACATCTCCAGGAGAGACATAGCCCCCGAATTCCCACTAACAGCACAGAACTTGGAATTTGACTCTATTCTAACATGGGTGTATGATGGATTCCTTAAAAGATTCTGGATTGGCTGGGAATTTGCTGGAGTCAAAGAGCTTATCTTGGATAACCTAAATCTGTTTGAAATCCTATCACTGCACCTGACTGAAAGTGTTAACACTTCCAAGGACGTATCTGCCAGGCTTGCCATTGAAAGATTTCATGATATATGTGAAGACAATATGCCTTGGTTTGAGAAGTTCCTTGAAGAAGAAAAAAAGGGTGGCTTATCCAATACTTGAGGATGTAGAAGAAGAGCCCTCAAGAGCGGTAGAAGAAAGACATGAAAGGCAAAGCCAAAGAATGGAGCTGATAAGAAGCACGGTCTTAACTGAAGAACAAGTCCTATGTTTAAGAAAATTCTTGTACAATGAGGTGGTTAGAGGCCTGGAAGTTCATGGATGGTCGAGCACTGAGCCTTCAGGGTTTCAATTCTTTCTGTGTGATGGATCTACATTCAGAATCAACAATATCCATGAGATCCTACTACTCAATCCAGACTTCCTTTGTAAGGTATTTGAACTCAGATCACACATCTGGAACATCAACTCCAAGAAAAGTCAAGAAATGATCAAAATTGTCAAAACCTTTCTTGAGAAGGAGGGATGGATTGCAATGGATGAATCTGATTCAGACTTGTCCCTTCCCTCTTCTCCAACTGTCATCCTAAACATTGAAGAAGAATCTGCAAGAAAAGAGAAACAGAAGATTATGAAAAAATGGAAGGCAGTAACTGGAGAAGAAAGGGAAGAAAGTGGAGATGAATAAATCCCCCCCCCCCTTTGTCCTCTCCTCAAATTGCCAATGAAGATGAGGCTGAGGTCTTAATAGCAACTCCCACCTCTGCTATTGTGATCTATGAAGCTGAAGCAGAGGCATCCAATAAAGACAAAGGGAAAGGAATCATGCCAGAAGAACAAGAAAAGAAAATAGAGGAAGAAAAGAAGGAGGTGGAAAGGAGCTGAACTCAAGAAAGCTCAAGAAAGAAAAGTTGTCATGCTCTTCAGAGAACAACAGATCCAGTTGCAGGCAAGGCAACTGGATTGAAAAAAAGTTCAAGTTCCTGAAGCTTCACAAATAATAGAAGATGAAGCCTTAGCCCGACAGCTACAGGAACAATTAAATAAAGAAGATGAAGAGAGAGAGAGAAAGAGAGCAGAGGAAGCCAAGTTCAGAATTATTGATTCTGAACTTGCTAAAGAGATGAGGGAGGAGTGGATGGCAGTTCTGATTTCTCAAGGTGAGGATGCAGACTACCTTGAGAAATTATCCAATAAATAAATCTACAGGGCCTTCATGGGTCAATCTGGTGAACTGGCCAAGAAGAAGAGGGCTGAAGAAAAAGAAAAAGCCCAGATGAAATCTAGGAAAGCCATTGCCTTCAATGCTAGAACCCATAAAGAAAGGAAGGTCATGATGGACTTCCTAAAGGCAAGAGGTGAGAGTGGAAAGAGGTTGGGTCCCATGAACTTCATGAACCTACAAGCCCTCTACATTAAGGTGAAAAAGGAAGAAGAAGAGAGGCTGAAGAAGATAGACTCTAAAATAAGAGTAGACACTTACACAGAAGAAAGAAAACCAAAGAAACCCAAGTCTACTCCCTCAATTCTCCTTCTTCTGTCCAACAACTTCCCTCTCACCCTCCTAGATCACTCTCCTCCCCTCCCAAAGAGTCCAAATCCTCCCACCCAGCTCCCTCTCATCAACAGCCTCCTAAAAAGAAAACTAAACCTCCTACCACATCTGAAGAATCAAGAGAAATTGTGATATGGTTTTACAGTGAACCAGAACAGTGGTTTGAAGTTTTCAGGGGAAAGGCAGAGCAGAGATGAAGAGATTAACATACAAGTCTATGGATGAAGTGATGCAACTTCCAGACTTTGATTTAAGGAGAATGATGGAGCTGGGTGAATCTCATGATCCTGACAATGAAAGTGGGAGACATCTGTTGTTAGTGATCAAACATCACTTATCCCCAGCAAAGATGTTGTCATTGATGCTAAACCTCTACAATCCCACTTTCCAATTGTCAAATGGTCCTATAATGCTATCAAGGATGAATATACACTGATAGATGTCAGAGGACAAAAGTTGAGATGTTCAAGCAAGGCTATCTTCAGCATGCCAAGCAAAGACATAAAATCTATATCTAAAATTCCTCTTGACAATCCAAGCAAGGATCCAAGAGGCTATGAGACTGCAAGGATTGTCCTGAACATGCAAAAGATTCAGGAACAAAGATAGTAAGAGAAGTTTTGGTAGCATTAGTCTAGGGGGAGTTTGTAAAGATAAAGACTGATGGCTACAAATTTCTCTAAGTATAGATGCTACGGACTCTACAGTTTTGCTGACTTACAAGTTGCTGCTGATAAGGCATATGTTGCGGATAGTTAAGTTCTACTGCTGATGAACAACTATGCTGCGGATAGCCTTATCTACTGAAGTCCAAAGTTGATGTTGATAGGCATCTCATCAGCATCAAACATTGATGCTGCTGATAGGCAAATCATCAGCATCTTCGACTTTACTACTGACACATTTTGCTGCAACACTGACACACCTATCAGCAAAAGGAATGTTATTGGTGCAGATGATTAAAGAAAAAGCTACTACTTCTGAAGTCTCCTACAAAGATTCCTAAGAAGACTTTTGACCTGATTCATATTGTTTGCTGCAGTTTGTATTTTAGTTGTCTACCAATTGTAGTGTAACTTGTAACTGTCAAAGATCAACGGCTTGTGTTTGATCTGATCCTTAGAATCAAGGGTCTGTCTTGATTCTAAGTTCCTTTATATGTATTGTATCTTCTTATTGTACAAGTGTGTGCTTCCTTAGAGTTTTCTCTGTAACTTATAAACCTTGAAGATTAATATACAATTTGCACTTATCAGTATTATCATTGTTTCTTGTTTACATTGCATAGTTGTGATTGTTTCCGCCAATCTCAACTGAACAGAACCATCTTGTAAAACACCGATCCTACAGTAGGGCAGAGATCCTCAAATTAGTGTCGATCAACTCATGCTGCAAGTCTGTATGTACGTATGGATCCACGTGATCCTGATGAATGTCTGGGTCTCCTGACCTGTGGAGTTCTCCCCCGTTTAGTCCTTCCTATCCACCTTGGGTTCCCTTTTGTCCGGGCAATCCCGTCTGCCACATCTCATGGCGAAAGTCTAGTCATTCGATCCGGCAACTCATGATCTAGAGTATGTATACCGTAGATACGTCAGAAAGAAAGCTGCCTCCACGGCTGGAGTAGTTGTAGGTGTGGTGCAGGTATAGGTACAGGTTCTGGTACGGGTTCAGCCTGTTGCAGTACCAAGATCGGTAACTTGCAATTGGTACTATCGTCGCCCAAGCTCAGCTCGTAACTCGATCTTCTAGGGTTGCAGTGTGCTGAGTACCCGTTATCCTTAATTCGTAATCCGAACAGTAACACTTTGTTGAGAAATGTTGTATGTGATTATTATTTCCACATCGTTTACGCGTTAAGTGTTTGTTACATGTGCCATGTAACTGTATTATGTATTAGTGTAGCTAATGATACCCTAGTGTAACTCCATACACTAATAGTCTACACAAATTGTTCGGCAACGATTGGAATTCCTATACTCAAGTCTTGGGTGTTCTTAGTGTGATGCAAGTCTTAGAAATCTTGGTCCCTAAATGAGTCTGGTTAGAGCCTCGGTGTCATTAAGGAAACCTAATTCGCTAAAACCATTGCTCTAATACCAATCTGTCACACCCCCAAAGTAACATTTTTGATTTTATTATCTTTAGTTCCAATTCAATGTAACGCATTCAATTCCAAAATCTAGTACACTGATTTATTCCATTCATACCAACAATCAAACCCTAAATCACAATACAAATTCAAGGGTTTTACACGGGTATACAATTATAAATACAACCATTGGTATCAAATAAATTAAATTCGTCCTAAATTCATAATATTATAAAAAAAATGGAACTTCCTATATAAATAGTTCAAGATAAAATAAATAATGGTTTTGATTTCAAGTTTTATAAAAACAAATTTTATTACAAAACTCCAATTTAAAATTTTAGTCTTTAACCCCCCCCCCCCTCTAAAAAAATTGAACCTTTTTAAACCTCAAATTGCCGTGTTTGACCTTCAGAAAGTCAAACAGCCCTACTTCACCCTCAAATCGACATCTTGATCAACCCAAATCGGTTATAATGGACGGTCCATAACAGTAGGATCTTGTATCAACCTCTATCCGACCCAATAAGCATCACAAATCAATCCTTGGGCGGTCATTTCAAATTCAAAACAAGTTTGACTCCTCAGAGTCAAACCAAACTAAAAATCAATACCAAAATTACGAAATTTAACGCGTTCAATCCCTAATTCCACGCGCAGACTAATCCTCCATGTATCCAAGCCAAATTCCCGACCCAATTCAGTGTTAAAACATCGAATTTGACTTGCGAAGTCGTCAACAGCTGTCACCGGCATAATCAAATCAAATCGTGTAATTGGGATGAAACCAATCCAAGTAAACCACCCTCTCACCTTCGCACAGACCCTTACAAATTCCCTCAACCCTAAATCGATCTGCATTACAACTCTAGGACCCTGTCGAGCACCACGAGCAGCCGGGTTTTCGTAGCTGTCGTTCTCGTCCGATACTTCATCGATTCAAGTAACCTTTATCGTTTCTGATTCGTTATTGGGTGGCAAACAATAGCCCCCTACCAATTCGTAATGACAGAACATAACAAAACCCAATTTCGATTAGGGTTCATACCGTTTCTTGCGCCAAATTAGGATTTGAATTATTTTAACGCATTTAGATAATTAGATTTCGTAATATACCAGCGAAACCACCTGGTCCGGTCGGTAAGCCACTGCACCGCCGAACCAGGTGGCGTGGGTTCGAAACCCACACTCGGTGGTTCTTTTTACGCGTGCCACAAGTCAGACCTGGCCGCCGGTACTGATCGGGTTATATCCAAATCAAACTGACTCTATAACATGATAAGCTCCTGGTCCAGTGGTTGCGGCTTAAGACTCACACAACAGCCACCCGGGTGAGCTGCATATAATTTTTAAACCGATTTTTAAAGCTCTAGAAATTTTATAAAAAATATTTTTATAAACCTTACAATATTTGTAACAGAATAAAACCAGATTTGTAAATTTTTAATATAAATTCGGTTTTATTACAAATTTCGTTGTTCAAATTGTATATTAAATAATTAAAACAAAAATTTAGATATTTAATTAATTAAAGGAAATTAACTTCCAAATAAAATATTTGTTTTTATAAAGTTTATAAAATTTTAACTTTATTTAAATCAAATACTTAATATTTTTTTAAATGATAAATAAATAAATAAATTTATTTATTAGAATCTACAATAAAAAAAGTTAAAGGTATATTTATTATGCATAAATATCATTTTCACCTCCTTATTAATAAATATCATTTTTACATCTTTATAAATAAATATTATTTTTACACATTTTTATAAATAAATAAATAAATAAAACAAAAATTATTTATTTAATTTATGTTTAAGATAATCCACACACTATTTTCAAAACTAAATAACTAAACATCAAATATTTAAACTATTTAGTTATTCAAACCCAAACCTCAATTAAAATATTTTAAAACTATTCATTTCAAATCTTTCATTTTATACAAAACCAATTCAAGAACAAACCACAGTTTCCTACACTCCTGTACATACTACCGCTCTTCGTACACACACTCGATTAAATACGAGACTTAGACGTAGACTATCGTACACATTATTAATTTGATATATATTACACACTAGGTTAACGTGGTGAATTACAAGAATCATTTTATTACCTAGTCTCGCGTGCTAACTGCACCCTTGATCCAGGTGAGTATTACATAGTCCCTTTTCTCTTTTACACTTTTTGGGGTGATTCATGAACTATATACAAACAATAGTTACATTTACACAAACTACACAAACACAAATCCTATTTACAATCATGTGTGCAAATTTGAGCTTTATGTTTGAGTGCTAGGTGTGTTAACTTTTGTGTGCAAATTTTGTGCAATCATTAACTAATTAAGCCGACGGTTAACAATGATAGATCTATTGAGTCTGACAAACCCACCCAGATTGGGGTGATTGTTACCGATAACACAATTTGCATGCTAGTTACAAAGGTTTGATTATACTTTAGTTACATAATAGTTGCTCCCCATAAATGTCTTATTTATCATGACTTGTAAGGATTTGTTTATTCATGTTTATACACTATCTATGTACAAACCTATGTATGCTCACCAACTTTTTAGTTGACCTTATTTTATTCATGTTTCAGGTACTAATGTGTGATTTGATCAAGATATGCTACACATAGGCCTTGGGACTTAGTTCATTTGAATAAAGAATTCTATGTATTTCAATTATGTTCTTTCTTGGATTTTTGGTTGTGTTTGGATTATTTGAAATGAAATTGATGTTTAATATATTACAATTTAGTCAACCTTGTGCTCATGAAAAGTCTACATGTCCCGCCCCGACGTTTTCGACGTCGGTTGGGGTGTGACAGATTGGTATCAGAGCCTTGGTTATAGGGAACTAGGTTATTAGACACCCTTGACCTAGACTATAACTTTAGGACACCCATTTATACCATGCTTCATGATTATGTGTTATGTGCTACATGCTATGTGTTACATGCTTATATATTAATATTTATTTCATTATGGTACCTTATTTGTTAGAGTTCATGACTTACTCGACTATACCTAAATAATAAATTAAATAAAACAATATCCCTACCCTTACCCTAAACCTCATAACCTTCTTGCCTACTTCTTTATCATTATCATCATAGCATGTGGAATCTTCATGGAGTTAGATCTATAAAAAAAATTCTTTATTTCCTCGTTAAGGCTTTTAAACTTTGTTAATTTCTTGAGGACACGTGCAATCTGGAAGGGTGACACCTGTACTCTGAGTTTTCTATCTAGGAAAGCATTTCGTATAAATCTCAATCAACCGAGGGACCCCTATGCTTTCCTGGGAATTCCCGGGATGAGTGTTTACTTATAGGCTAAAGCATGTCTCCTTGAAAAATTATATGAGTTTAATTAACCTTAATGTGTCACAGTATTCAAGTGATTATATCACTATTTGAGTACAATCCAAACTATGATTTACTATTTTATTTTTTATCTTATCTTTTAAAATTCAATCAACCTTCATAAGTTCTTACATCTCTTCTTTTGTTGTGCAAATCTGTAGAATGCCTCCCCGTCGTGCTACCGTGGCCAACAACAACACTGATATTGCTGCTATCCTTGCACAACTTGTAACTCAACTCACTCAAGTCAACGGTGCCACAAACGATAACCATGGAACTAATGGTGGTGTTGGTGCCAACCCACCGCAATGCACCATCAAGCAGTTCAATTCATGTAACACTCTCAAGTTCTATGGTACCGAAAGAGCTACGGGACTCCTTCAATGGTTTGAAAGTATTGAGGGCACTTTCCTCAATAGTGATTGCCCCGATGATCTTCGTGTCTGTCATGCCACAAGTGTCTTCCAAAAACGGGCACTCACGTGGTGGAATGGGGAAAAGAGAACCAGAGGTGTAGAGGCAACCATGGGATTACCATGGGATGAGGTTAAGAGGCTAATGACCGAAGAGTTCTGTCCTCGAAACGAAGTAAGGAAGTTGGAAGCTGAGTTTTGGGATCTTACCCAAGACAGTGGTGAAAGTCTGGCTTATACAACCCGGTTTCATGAACTGAGTCTCCATGTGCCCCACATGGTCACACCCTTATCCCATTGCATTGAAAAGTACATCGGTGGGCTACCCAGGCAGATTCAGGACACTGTCTTAGGGAGAAATCCCGCCACACTCGAAGATGTTATCCGATTATCTGCCACTTTGACCGAAAACCATGTGAAGGCAGGTACCTTGACTAGAAAAGGCACCAAGAAGGCTCCCGACACCACAACCCCTCCTGTACACATCAAGGAAGCCAAAACTGAACCCTACCACAATAACAGAAAAAGAAAGACTAGAAATTTTGATGTGGTCACTCCTGCTATGCCTGTTAACCAAGTTGCTCCCATGGCTCAAGCACCAGTCAAGAAGCCATATGTGGGGACCTACCCGCTCTGTGTCACATGCAATTATCACCATCCCCAAACCATTCCCTGTCGCCTTTGCACTCACTGTGGAAAGTATGGCCATACGGTCAATGTTTGTAGAGCCAAAGCACTGGCAGGCCAAGCCAACCCACCAGCCCGAACCAATCAACAAGTGACTAATCAAGGTGTTCCCGCCATAGCAAATGGGCGTGCTTGTTATGAATGTGGCAACCCAAACCATTTCCGTGACCAGTGCCCGAAGTTTATCAATGCTAGACAAGGCGGAGCTCGTGGCCGTGCTTTCAACATCAACATCAACGCCAATGAAGCTCAAGCCAACAATGATGTGGTCAACGGTACGTTCCTTGTTAATAGTCAATATGCCTCCATTTTATTTGATACCGGTGCGGATAAGAGTTTCATGTCACTTAATTTTGAACCCTTACTTGCAAAAACACGGTCCAAATTAGAGAAAACCTTCACTGTAGAAGTAGCAAATGGTGACTCCCTTACAATAGACTCCATTATCCACGACTGTTCTCTAGAACTCAATGATCATACATTTCCAATCAACCCCGTGCCAATGCCGCTAGGAAGTTTTGATATCATCATAGGCATGGATTGGTTGTCAAGTCACCATGCCGAAGTAATCTGTTTTGAGAAGTGCATCCGAATACCCCTTCCGTCAGGGGAAACGTTGAGAGTCTTTGGTGAAAAACCCTGCAAAGGACTCAGATTGATGTCATGCACTACTGCTCAAAAGTACTTATGAAAGAAGTACGTGGCCTTCTTAGCTCATATTGTCCGAAAAGATGTCAAAGAGAAGAATATTCAAGATATCCCCATCATTCGGGACTTTCCCGAAGTATTCCCCAAAGACTTATCCGGTCTTCCACCCGTTCGGCAAGTAGAATTTCGCATTGACCTTGTACCCGGAGCTAACCCAGTGGCTAGATCTCCATACCGTCTTGCACCTTCTGAAATGCAAGAACTTGCAAGCCAACTCCAAGAACTCTCCGACAAGGGCTTCATCCGTCCAAGTCATTCACCGTGGGGTGCACCTGTCTTATTCGTCAAGAAGAAGGATGGATCATTCCGCATGTGTATTGACTACCGTGCCACACCCCGACCGACGGCGGAATCATCGGGGCGGGACATGTAGACTGTTCATGAGCTCAAGGTTGACTAAATTGTAATATGTTAAATCCATTTTCATTCAAATAAACATGAATCAAGTTCCAAGTACATAATGAAATACAATTTGTTTTTGAATTAAGATTAACTAGGTCCAAAGCCTATGTGTAGCATGTCTTGATCAAACTCATATGAAAGCACCTGAAACATGAATAAAATAAGGTCAACTAAAAAGTTGGTGAGTATAACACAGGTTTATATATAGATAGCATATAGTTTGTAAAACAAATCCTTACATAACATGATAAATAAGGCATTTATGGGGAGCAACTATTGTGTAACCAAGTACAATCAAACCTTTGTAACTAGCATGCAAAATTGTGCTGTCGGTATCAATCACCCCAATCTGGGTGGGTTTGTCAGACTCAATAGATCTATCATTGAAAACCGTCGGCTTGAATAGTTAATGATTGCACATAATCACATACAAAAGTTAGCACAACTAGCACTCGGGCATAAAGCTCAAATTTCACACATGAATGTAAATAGGATTTGTATTTGTGTTGTTTGTGTAAATGTAAACATGTAATTTGATAGAGTTCATGTTTCACCCCAAAAATGTAAAAGAGTAAAAGGGGCTATGAAATACTCACCTTGAATAATAGAGGGTCGACTTTGTAACTTGTGGCAACAAGAATTAAGGATGTCCTAAGTTAAATAGAATATGTTATTATAATGTAGAAACAGTCAAGAGAAACAAGGGAATGATTTGAGACTTTAGGGTTTTGAAATGGACGAGTGATCGAGGATATTAATAGAGTTTGTAAATGATGTTTTATAAAGTTTATTTATAAAAGGAGGACATGTGTCGAAAATAAGTATTATTTGCAAATATAATATTATAATAAATATCTTAGTCCAATATTTATATTTTTACGACAATGTCAAAGGTGTTTAAAACTAGGCATTAAAATGATCATTATTTTAAAATATTATAAAAAATAATATTTATAAGGATATGATTTGAAATAAATAAATTAGTTATGCAATTGTAGTATTACTATTTATGAAATCCATGCCATTTTATTTGCGAAAGTAATAATGTGATAGATATACTAATAAACAATTATTAAAATTAGTAACACTAATAAAATAATATATCGTTCTAACGGTTTAGGTGTCTAACATAACTATAACCCTTTCGGATTAACAAAACTTATGACGTTATAAAATACGTTCAGACTATTTTATAATATTAAAGGTTATAAAATAATAATATTTATGACAATAAAATAATGTTTGTCAAAGTCTTTTGAAATATGTAGTAGTAATGAACGAATAAGATAATGATGCTCATATATTCAAAACGAATTTGGAAAATGATTAAACTCAATTATATGAATGCTTTTCATTTAATTAGGATATTAATTTTAAAACTTTTGAAAGTTTATATATATAAAAACAAAACCATAACATAATGATAATAGTTTACTTATAACATATACATATATCATAACATTTATAAAATAAAAGATATTAAATAAATGTCAAAATTATATATATGTGTTTTGTTATAATTAGTTATAAATATGAAATTTTAAACTCTTTTTCTCTTTGTAATAATACTAAAGTTTATTTATATATATATATATATATATATATACATATTTATGTATGTGTGTGTGTGAGTGAAATAGTGGCAAAACAGAAAAAAGAATGCAGGGAGGGCAGCTGCTGGGATTGAACCAGTGACATCCTCCTTGTCCAAGACATAGCGCAACCACTAGACCAGCGACTACACTGTTTAAAACTTCGAAAATTAAATTTTAAAAACCCGATTTAGTCTGAGTCATCTTTCCCAAATCACCAGGCATGAACCAAACCCAGACCTAAACCAAAAACCGATTATCGCTAAACACAGAAGCAAATCAAAGGATGCGATTTAGGTGGAGGAACTCGTTACCTGATTACGGCCTTGAACTCAAAACAACCGAAGTTGTTGATGCTTCCCGATTCCGATCGTAACAGGAGAAAGAGAGGATGCAGGTTTGAGGTGTTTTTGGCTTGGAATCGAATTAGATATATATAGTGTTTATTCATGAAGGAGTAACGCGTTTACAGCTGGAGAAACGAACGGGATTTGCGGCCTTTGTGAGGTTTAAAGCTTAAATTATGGGTTTTAAAAAAACGGGAGTTTCAATTTCTTTTGTGATTAATGAGTGATAAAGGGCGATTAAAGATGTAAAAGTGTGTGCGTGGTTCAAGGATACACGATTCGGTCAGTTATGGTAACAATTTTGATTCAAATTTGGTTGATTTGAGGGTTTGAAATGTGATTTTGACTTTTCTAAAGTCAAAATTGTAGGTTGGAGATATCCAGGGTTCAAAATACAAAGGGGGTTCAATTTGAGGTGGTTTTATTTAAATCAAAGGTTCAAGACTCAAATTAATTATCTATTGTTTATAAAACTTGTTTTGAATTTTATAAAGTTTATAAAATCTTATTTTATTTCGAATGTTTATAAAAGGATATATTTCTTTAAAAAGAATTTACAACTTGTATATTGGTTTATAAAATATATACATATTTATTTATAAATACATATATATGCATCTAAAAGATGACTACATAGTTTTTATGTTTTGATTTAGTTTCCATAATAGGGTATATATATAAGTATTTATATAAGTCTATATACATATACATACATGTGTTATACATATAAATAGAAAATTGTATGTAAGTGATATGTTTAAATTTTGAGTAGAAATAGAAGTTAATATGACTCATAGAGTGGGGCAAGTACGAGATTCAAACGGAGTATCATTAAAATAGATAAATAGGTAAATAGATAAGTTAAAATAGTATCGGAAAAATCATGGATGTTACATACCGCGAACTCAACATGCTTACCATCAAGAACCGTTATCCATTGCCTAGAATTGATGATCTCTTTGATCAACTTCAAGGCTCTAGTTGTTTCTCGAAGATCGATCTTCGATCTGGTTATCACCAACTCCGTGTACAAGAGGAAGATATTCCAAAGACTGCTTTTCGAACAAGGTATGGTCACTACGAGTTCATGGTCATGCCTTTTGGGCTAACCAATGCACCCGCGGTTTTCATGGACCTCATGAATCGTTTGTGCAAACCATACCTTGACAAATTCGTGATCGTCTTCATTGATGATATCTTAATCTACTCCAAGACTAAATCCGATCATGAGCAACACCTTAGTTTGGTTTAGGACCTCTTGAGGAAAGAGAAACTATATGCCAAGTTCTCAAAATGTGAATTTTGGCTAAAGGAGGTTCAATTCCTGGGTCACATTGTCAACGAAAAAGGAATTCACGTTGATCCTGCTAAGATCGAAGCTGTTAAGAATTGGAATGCCCCTAAGACCCCCACCGAAGTTCGTTCATTTCTTGGTCTTGCGGGATATTATCGTCGTTTCATTTCAAATTTCTCTAAGATTGTTGTTCCACTCACCGCTTTGACCCACAAGGGTAAACCTTATGAATGGGGACCAAAACAAGAAGAAGCCTTCCAAACTCTCTAGCAAAAGTTGTGCGATGCTCCTATTTTGACCCTCCCCGACGGGAATGATGATAGTTGTCTACTATGATGCTTCCAACCAAGGTCTCGGTTGTGTCCTCATGCAACGAGGTAAGGTAATCGCTTATGCATCAAGGCAACTTAAGATTCACGAGAAGAATTATACAACGCACGACCTTGAATTGGGAGCGGTTGTATTCGGATTGAAGATTTGGAGACATTACCTCTATGGCACTAAATGTGTCGTGTTCACCGACCACAAAAGTCTCCAACACATCTTCGACCAGAAAGAACTCAATATGAGGCAACGACGTTGGGTTGAACTCCTTAACGACTATGACATCTTCGACCAGAAAGACCATGTCATGCTTCAATGTGTTCGAATTCGAACCGACATTCAAAATCGTATCTTAGAAGCTCAACACGTCTCAATCACCGAGGGAAACATGTACGAGGAGATGTCGTGTGGTGTTGAACTTCTGCTCGAATCAAGACCCAATGGCTTACTGTCACACCCCGCCAGGGCAGAAACGCGAGGCGCGACGTTCACTGGTTTCCAAAGCATATGATTACCGCAAACACATACATGTAATTGGATACATAATCGAGTTTAAAATATTTACATTACAAAATATCAACTCGAGTTTACAAAAGTTTAAGATTTCGCAAATATGACTCAAGACTATGAGTTATACAAGAGAAATCCTCCCAAAAGCCGTATCCACGTGCATGCATGTATCCTACATTGCTACCCTGATGACCACGTTCAATTTCCTGAAAACATACTTAAAATTGTCAACACGAGGTTGGTGAGTTCACAAGTTATTATAAAGAGTTATCATAAACCCAATGTTTAAATCTGATCATTTTCCGATCAAAACTCTTTGTTAAACCTGATCACTTTAACCTGATCAGTACTCTTTTGTTTAAACCTGATCACTTTAACCTGATCAGAACTCTTTACTTTAAAACCTGATCACTTTAGCCTGATCAGAACTCTTTTGTTTAAACTTGATCATTTTAACCTGATCAAAACCCTTTTATTAAACCTGATCACTTTACCCTGATCAGTACTCTTTTGTATAAAACCGGATCACTTTACTCTGATCAGAACTCTTTTGTTCAAAACCTGATCATTTTACCCTGATCAGAACACTTTTGTATAAAACCTGATCATTTTACCCTGATCAGAACTCTTTTGTACAAAACCTGATCATTTTACCCTGATCAGAACTCTTTTGTATAAAACCTGATCATTTTACCCTGATCAGAACTCTTTTGTACAAAACCTGAACATTTTACCCTGATCAGAACTCTTTTGTACAAAACCTGATCATTTTACCCTGATCAGAACTCTTTTGTATAAAACCTGATCATTTTACCCTGATCAGAACTCTTTTGTACAAAACCTGATCATTTTACCCTGATCAGAACTCTTTTGTATAAAACCTGATCATTTTACCCTGATCAGAACTCTTTTGTATGTATTACCAATGAATAAGAATACTAATCCGATCTATTGACCCCATTTGTAAGCTTGCATGGAATACAAAATAGTATGTAATGTACGAGACCGTAACCAAACCCCAACTTTCTGTGCCTCACCTCGCCTTTCTGCGAGTAAGACAATATGCGGTCATTCGGCCATTTGGACCCCTGGTTAGCGCGACTAACCATGACCGGAGGCGTCACCCCCAATAGTACTATTCATATAATCCCGGGCTAAATCCATAGCTAATGGTTACTAATTTATTCCGAGGACTTTAAGCACTCTATTGTTCCCTCAATACATACATACGGTCAGATCATTAGTTTCATTCATTTACATACGAAAATTCTTTTACAAGTATGTTTCCACCCCAAATCATTTCAAAACTTAGAAAAAGGGGAATTAGTGAAACTCACCTTGACAATATGAAAGCTAGCAATTATTTGAATATCAGCAGATTCGCCTATCCGTATCCTAATTACACAAGGATAACATACACGTTAAGACTACCAGTCTTAAACGCAAGTTGTTCACCCGACTTAGCAGATCTGATTGCTTTTTTTTTTTTTTTAAATATCTTTTTAGTTTTTCCAACCTTTGTTTTGTTATAAAAAATAGTTCTGGGTTACTGCTCCATGGGGCTGATGAACAGGTATCGAAACTTTCTTAGTTTCGATTAAACAGAACAGATGTCGAAACTTCCTAGTTTCGACTGAGCAAAACAGGTATCGAAACTACCTAGTTTCGATTGGCAAGAATAGTATCGAAACTACCTAGTTTCGATTGGGCAATCGGTATCGAAACTACTTAGTTTCGATTGTAAATAGGTATCGAAACTCATAGTTTCGATTTAATAGGTATCGAAACTCCCAGTTTCGATTGAACAACAGGTATCGAAACTCCTAGTTTCGATTGAATAATCGGCATCGAAACTCCTAGTTTCGATCAGCAGGTATCGAAACTCCTAGTTTCGATTACTGCGCTTTGATTGACAGAATTTGTCCTGTATATTTTTATGTTCAAATCTTGAATTTGACACATTTTTCTTGTTATCTTACTTGCGTTTGAATGATTTGTATGTTTAGTTACGGTTTTAACGAAAATGAAATGGATAATATTGAGTTTTTACCTCAAACAGAAAATGGTGATTTCTAGAGAAACAGAGAAGATAGTCTTGAATTCTTTTGCTAAGCTCTCTTCAGGAACACTTGAAATTCTCCTTATAACACTGAATTATGGTGGATTTCTGCCTTAAACTGGACTTCGATTTGAAGGAGAATTGAGAGTTTGCCGTAAGAAAAAGAGAATTATGAAAAGGATACGTGGGATTTCGACTGAGAAGGTATGGTTTTTGTCTGAATTTGAGTGAATTTGCAAGTGGGAGAATGGCTCCCCTGACTCTCGACCGAGAAAGTCAAGAAAGTAGTTTAGGGTTAATGATAACTATTTTTAAGTATTAATTTATTAATGGTATTAGTATCAATTAGAGTTTTATAGGGGTAATTTAATCCGGTTTAGATTCTTCACGGTATTATGATTTTTAACTATTTTATGGCTCGCTGAAGAAATTATTAAAATCTTGGTTCAACGTAAATTTTGTGTAACATATATATATATATATATATATATATATATATATATATATTTCTGGTTATTTTATTTAACCATTTACGTTCGCATTTAGTCGAGTTATTCTGCTTACTTTTTCTAGTAATTCTTTAAGATTTACTAGACTTGGAATAAACTCCTTTGCTAGACTTCTTGACTTTACTTAGTCAAAATAAATATCAGGAAATAATAATTATGAACGTGCGTTTATGAAATGTGGATATTGACCTGAAATGCTGGGTGTCACATTATCCCCATGTTACAGAGAATTTCGTCCCGAAATTCAGTTCTTGTCACTCTGACTTGAATTGTTTGTAAACAATGACGAGTACTTGGATTTCATTTTATCTTCCCGCTCCCACGTATACTCGGGGCCGCGCTTTGAATTCCAACGTACCTTGACCAGCTTAACACGGCTGCGCCTTGTTCTCTGAACCTTCCAATCTGTGACTTCCATAGGTTCCTCAATAAAGTGCAACTTGTCGTCTATGTGAATCTCATCAGGCGGTATAATTAATGTGTCGTTTGATAAGCACTTCTTGAGATTTGACACATGAAACGTATCATGTATATTGCTTAGTTCTTGTGGCAACTTGAGCTTGTAAGCTACAGGGCCAACCCTAGCCAATATTTCAAACGGTCCAACGTATCTAGGGTTAAGCTTGCCACGGTTGCCAAATCTTGCAACTCCTTTCCAAGGTGAGACCTTTAACATGACTTTGTCTCCTACTTGGAATTCTAAAGGTCTTCGTCTGTTATCCGCGTAACTCTTTTGTCTGTCACGGGGGGCCTTCAGACGATCCTTGATTTTGAAAATCTTGTCTGTGGTCTCTTGAATAACTTCAGGACCGGTTAAATGCTTGTCACCAACTTCTGCCCAACAAAGTGGTGAACGACATTTTCGACCATACAAAGCCTCAAACGGAGCGGCTTTGATGCTGGTGTGGTAACTATTATTGTATGAAAACTCAGCTAGTGGCAAATGAGTATCCCAATTTCCACCGAAGTTAATTACACACGCACGGAGCATATCCTCTAAGGTTTGAATTGTCCTTTCACTTTGACCATCTGTTTGTGGGTGATATGCCGTGCTCATGTCAAGACGTGTGCCCATGGCTTCTTGTAATGATTTCCAGATTCAAGACACGAATTTGCTGTCTCTATCAGAGATAATAGAAATTGGTACTCCATGCCTAGCCACAATTTCCTTAATATAAAGCTTCGCAAGTTTCTCGGTTTTATCCGTCTCTTTGATAGGTAGAAAATGAGCTGATTTCGTCAGACGATCGACGATTACCCATATAGTGTCATACCCGCTCGACGTCTTGGGTAACTTTGTAATGAAATCCATGGAAATTTGTTCCCATTTCCATTTAGGTATCTCGGGTTGTTGTAACAATCCCGACGGTTTCTGATGTTCTGCCTTTACTTTTAAACATGTCAGGCATTTACTGACATAAATAGCAATTTCTCCTTTCATGTTCGGCCACCAGTAGAGTTCTTTCAGATCCTTATACATTTTATCCGAACCTGGGTGAATGGAGTACCTGGACTTGTGAGCTTCGTCCATAACCAACTCCCGTAAGTTACCAAAACATGGCACCCAAATTCTATTCATGAAGTATAAAGTGTCATCTGACTTTGGTTCCAATTGCTTTATCATTCCTCGTAAAGCTTCATTCTGGATGTTTTCTTCTTTGATTGCCTCTTGTTGTGCCATCCGGATTTGAGCTGTGAGGCTCGTATGAATTGTCAATTCTAAGGCACGAACACGGAGTGTTTTAACTCGTTCTTTACGACTCAAGGCATCTGCCACGACGTTTGCCTTACCAGGGTGATACTTGATATCACAGTCGTAATCATTCAGTAGTTCTACCCAACGACGTTGCCTCATGTTGAGTTCTTTCTGATTAAAGATGTGCTGGAGACTCTTGTGGTCTGTAAAGATAGTACATTTTGTACCGTATAAGTAATGTCTCCAAATCTTGAGTGCAAACACGACAGCACCCAATTCCAAATCGTGAGTCGTATAATTTTTCTCATGTACTTTTAGCTGTCTGGATGCATACGCTATGACTTTTTCTCTCTGCATCAATACACACCCCAGACCTTGGTGTGATGCGTCGCAGTACACGATGAAATTATCAGTTCCTTCAGGAAGGGATAGGATTGGTGTACTGCAAAGTTTTTGCTTCAACAATTGAAACGCTGATTCTTGTTTATCAGTCCAATCAAACTTTTTATCCTTCTGAGTTAACGTGGTCAAAGGTAAGGCTATCTTTGAAAAATTATAGATAAATCGCCTGTAATATCCTGCCAAACCCAGAAATTGACGCACCTCAGTCGGAGTTCTTGGTGCTTCCCAGTTTTTGATAGCTTCAATCTTGGATGGATCCACATGGATACCCTTCTTATTGATGACATGTCCGAGAAAATGAACCTCTTGGATCCAAAACTCACACTTAGAGAATTTGGCATAAAGCTTCTCATTCCTGGGTAGTTCCAAGATTAATTTCAAATGATGTTCATGTTCCTCCTTGGTTCGTGAATATATCAATATATCATCGATAAACACAATCACGAATTTATCCAAGTACGGCTTGCACACGCGGTTCATGAGATCCATGAAGACGGCTGGTGCATTAGTCAAGCCAAATGGCATAACTAGGAACTCGTAGTGACCGTAGCGAGTCCTAAAAGCCGTTTTTGGTATATCTTCTTCCTGAATTTTCAGTTGATGATACCCTGATCGTAGATCAATTTTAGAATAGAAACTGGAACCTTGAAGTTGATCAAACAAATCGTCTATTCGAGGAAGAGGATACCGGTTTTTGATTGTCTGTTTGTTCAACTCTCGATAATCAATGCACATTCTAAAGGTTCCATCCCTTTTCTTTACAAACAGGACCGGAGCTCCCCATGGTGAGAAACTCGGTCTTATGAAACCTTTGTCAAGTAATTCTTGTAATTGGCTTAACAGTTCCTGCATCTCGGAAGGGGCTAGACGATACGGCGATCGTGCAACTGGTGCGGCTCCTGGTACTAGGTCGATCCGAAACTCGACTTATCTTGATGGTGGTATTCCTGGTAAGTCTTCGGGAAATACCTCCAAGTAATCTCTAACGATTGGTATGTCTTCAATTCTACGTTCCTCGGGTTTCTTCTCGACGATGTGAGCCAGGAATGCACAATAACCCTTGCGTAGATACTTATGAGCTTTCATGCAGTTTATCGTCTTTAACATCGTTCTACACCTTTCGCCTTGAATTGAAAGAATTTCTCCGCTTGGTAGTGGGATACGTACAATCTTCTCGAAGCATACGATCTCGGCACGGTTCTTTGATAACCAATCCATGCCAATAACAATATCAAAACTCCCTAGTTCGACGGGTAGAAGGTCTATATTGAATGTATGGTTTTCTAAACATAAAGTACAACTCCTAATGACCTCTCCGGTTTCTATTAATTTCCCATTTGCTAATTCAATTGTATAATTTTGATCTAGTTTGCTGGCCTTAATACCGAGTAAGGATTTAAAATAATTCGACACAAAGCTCATATCCGCACCCGAATCAAAAAGTACAGAGGCATAGTGATTATTTATTGGGAACGTACCAGTGACGATGTTTGGGTCCTGGCGTGCGTCCCTTGCACCCATCACAAATGCCCTCCCTGGTGCCTGAGCGTTGTTCTGATTCTTCCACTTGGGACAATCCTTCTTGAAGTGTTTCAGGTCACCACATACGAAACATCCCAGTTTAATTCTCCCCATTCGGTTGTTAGATCGACAAGCTTGAGTGGTGTGACCAAACTTGTCGCATTTTCCACACTTGATGCAAACACCGGCATGATGATTTCCACACCTGTTACATCTCGGTAGGCCCCTATCATACTCCTTTCTTTCCACTGTGTTGGCTGTAAAAGCCTTCACAGTTCCTTGTTTCTTAAATTCTTGTTTTCCAAATTTGTTACTTGAATTTCCCATCCATTTCCTTTTCTCCCCAGATTTACCTTCCTCATTCTCCTTCCTCACAAACAATTCATTACGTACTGCATCATCCTTTAGTTTGAATGCTAAAGTTATAGCACTCTTGGCATCTATTGGATTAGATGATGTTACCATGCTACGAATTTGAGGCGCAAGGCCCCACAGATACCTCTCAACACGCTTATGTTCTGGTGTGACCATATGCGGTACCAGAAGTGCCAATTCATTGAAGCGGTCGGTGTATCCCGCTACATCATCTCCTATCATCTGTAGGTTCCACATCTCAGTTTCAATCTTTTGCAATTCGTTCCGAGGACAGTATTCCTCAATCATCATGTTTTTCAAATCTTCCCAAGATAATTGGTACGCCGTCTCTCTCCCCAAAGTCTTCATTTGAGTATTCCACCAAGTTAAAGCTTTATCAGTGAGCGTACATGTAGAATACTTCACCATGCAGTCAGCTGTGCATTCACTTATATCAATCACTGACTCCATCTGTTCTATCCATCTCATTAGTCCTACTGCACCCTCGGTGCCATTAAAATTGCGGGGTTTGCAGGATAGGAAGGCCTTGTAGGTGCACTTCCTATTTGGAGCATCTGCAGGATCACAAGTCATAACGTCATTAATTCGGATCATGACTATGTGTTATGGCTTAATTATTTTTATTACCTCCGGACCCTCCGGAACCTCCTGCTGTACCGCTACCTCCTGCACCTCCTGCACCGGTACCGCTGCCGTTTCCTCCGCCACTATTTCGATTTGCTTCATACTGCTCTATGGCGGCAGCTACTCGCTGTGCTATGAGTTGTTCCATGTTTGGAGAAATTGTCTCGTTGTTGTCACCAGTAGTGTTACGGGGTGTCCCACGCTTAGGTGCCATGACGTTCTTTCTAACATATCAATTAAAAAGAAACAATATTATATATCAATAATGATAGATCCTGACATAAGGATACAACAACATCAAATGCAAACAACCATCTTCACAACATAAACCATCACATACATAGTTAAAACATACATAGTACCTTGTTCCAAAAGACAAGGATACAAAAGGGATGGGTTCACATGACCACATCAGTACCAAAGTTTTAAACTACATAGTGTGCTATGGGCACAACTCGCCCATAATAGGTTTAAAAGAAGAAGTGAGAGTACAACCCAATCATCATGGCTAGTCCTGCCATGACAAAGCTAGCTCTTGCCACAAATTCTGCAGCCAAAGTTCTCTCTTCCAGCGACTCCACCATGTCTCGGACCGTGAGAGTGAACTGCCAGTCCATATCAGCTCTCAACTCGAGGTAATCAGTGGCACTCTGTATGTCTTGAGTGCTACCCTCCAGAGTCTGTACTCGAGATCCGAGCCCTTGACGTAAGCGCATGGTTGTATCCCCATGTGCCCGAATGTCATCTAGGAGATCATCAAGACGCTCCTCGTGTGTACGGACGCGTGCTACTAATGTAGGCACTGTGAGCTCCATGGCTTCCCCAGTGTGGGGTAGGGGTGTTGGAGAGTTGGAAGACTCTCCGAGCTTAAAGGTAGACGGGATGCTCTCCATCTCCCTCCATCGTGCCAGAGCACGAGGCATCCAACGGATAGTTCCCACAGTAGGATGGTAACAGGGTCGTTTCCTAGATGGTTCCTCATCGATCTCCAAATCTTTCGAGTTACGGGCTGCCAGGTTTCTCTTGCGCGGAAGTCGAACCTTCTTCCTAGCACTTTGTACTTTAATCGGTCCTCCGCTTCTCTTTCGGTAGATTATAGGCGGTTCTCCCAGGGCGACATTAGGTGGCGTGGAGCTGCGAACTTGTACTCGATTTTTGGGGCGTGTGGCGGGAAGTTCCTCGTTGGATTCAGGGTCAGAGACGGGTTCAGAGTGTGAATGTGACGACATACTTGTGTCTACAATATCCACATGACATGATGACTGGTTATGCAATACTTATGCAATGAAAACATTTTAGTGAGTCATTCAAATTATAGACTAGGTTCTATTTTAGACACCTAGTTCGCTATAATCAATGGCTCTGATACCAAGTTCTGTCACACCCCGCCAGGGCGGAAACGCGAGGCGCGACGTTCACTGGTTTCCAAAGCATATGATTACCGCAAACACATACATGTAATTGGATACATAATCGAGTTTAAAATATTTACATTACAAAATATCAACTCGAGTTTACAAAAGTTTAAGATTTCGCAAATATGACTCAAGACTATGAGTTATACAAGAGAAATCCTCCCAAAATCCGTATCCACGTGCATGCATGTATCCTACATTGCTAACCTGATGACCACGTTCAATTTCCTGAAAACATACTTAAAATTGTCAACACGAGGTTGGTGAGTTCACAAGTTATTATAAAGAGTTATCATAAACCCAATGTTTAAATCTGATCATTTTCCGATCAAAACTCTTTGTTAAACCTGATCACTTTAACCTGATCAGTACTCTTTTGTTTAAACCTGATCACTTTAACCTGATCAGAACTCTTTACTTTAAAACCTGATCACTTTAGCCTGATCAGAACTCTTTTGTTTAAACTTGATCATTTTAACCTGATCAAAACCTTTTGTTAAACCTGATCACTTTACCCTGATCAGTACTCTTTTGTATAAAACCGGATCACTTTACTCTGATCAGAACTCTTTTGTTCAAAAACTGATCATTTTACCCTGATCAGAACACTTTTGTATAAAACCTGATCATTTTACCCTGATCAGAACTCTTTTGTACAAAACCTGATCATTTTACCCTGATCAGAACTCTTTTGTATAAAACCTGATCATTTTACCCTGATCAGAACTCTTTTGTACAAAACCTGATCATTTTACCCTGATCAGAACTCTTTTGTACAAAACCTGATCATTTTACCCTGATCAGAACTCTTTTGTATAAAACCTGATCATTTTACCCTGATCAGAACTCTTTTGTACAAAACCTGATCATTTTACCCTGATCAGAACTCTTTTGTATAAAACCTGATCATTTTACCCTGATCAGAACTCTTTTGTATGTATTACTAATGAATAAGAATACTAATCCGATCTATTGACCCCATTTGTAAGCTTGCAAGGAATACAAAATAGTATGTAATGTACGAGACCGTAACCAAACCCCAACTTTCTGTGCCTCACCTCGCCTTCCTGCGAGTAAGACAATATGCGGTCATTCGGCCATTTGGACCCCTGGTTAGCGCGACTAACCATGACCGGAGGCGTCACCCCCAATAGTACTATTCATATAATCCCGGGCTAAATCCATAGCTAATGGTTACTAATTTATTCCGAGGAATTTAAGCACTCTATTGTTCCCTCAATACATACATACGGTCAGATCATTAGTTTCATTCATTTACATACGAAAATTCTTTTACAAGTATGTTTCCACCCCAAATCATTTCAAAACTTAGAAAAAGGGGAATTAGTGAAACTCACCTTGACAATATGAAAGCTAACAATTATTTGAATATCAGCAGATTCGCCTATCCGTATCCTAATTACACAAGGATAACATACACGTTAAGACTACCAGTCTTAAACGCAATTTGTTCACCCGACTTAGCAGATCTGATTGCTTTTTTTTTTTTTTTTTTTTTAAATATCTTTTTAGTTTTTCCAACCTTTGTTTTGTTATAAAAAATAGTTCTGGGTTACTGCTCCATGGGGCTGATGAACAGGTATCGAAACTTTCTTAGTTTCGATTAAATAGAACAGATGTCGAAACTTCCTAGTTTCGACTGAGCAAAACAGGTATCGAAACTACCTAGTTTCGATTGGCAAGAATAGTATCGAAACTACCTAGTTTCGATTGGGCAATCGGTATCGAAACTACTTAGTTTCGATTGTAAATAGGTATCGAAACTCCTAGTTTCGATTTAATAGGTATCGAAACTCCCAGTTTCGATTGAACAACAGGTATCGAAACTCCTAGTTTCGATTGAATAATCGGCATCGAAACTCCTAGTTTCGATCAGCAGGTATCGAAACTCCTAGTTTCGATTACTGCGCTTTGATTGACAGAATTTGTCCTGTATATTTTTATGTTCAAATCTTGAATTTGACACATTTTTCTTGTTATCTTACTTGCGTTTGAATGATTTGTATGTTTAGTTACGGTTTTAACGAAAATGAAATGGATAATATTGAGTTTTTACCTCAAACAGAAAATGGTGATTTCTAGAGAAACAGAGAAGATAGTCTTGAATTCTTTTGCTAAACTCTCTTCAGGAACACTTGAAATTCTCCTTATAACACTGAATTATGGTGGATTTCTGCCTTAAACTGGACTTCGATTTGAAGGAGAATTGAGAGTTTGCCGTAAGAAAAAGAGAATTCTGAAAAGGATACGTGGGATTTCGACTGAGAAGGTATGGTTTTTGTCTGAATTTGAGTGAATTTGCAAGTGGGAGAATGGCTCCCCTGACTCTCGACCGAGAAAGTCAAGAAAGTAGTTTAGGGTTAATGATAACTATTTTTAAGTATTAATTTATTAATGGTATTAGTATCAATTAGAGTTTTATAGGGGTAATTTAATCCGGTTTAGATTCTTCACGGTATTATGATTTTTAACCATTTTATGGCTCGCTGAAGAAATTATTAAAATCTTGGTTCAACGTAAATTTTGTGTAACATATATATATATATATATATATATATATATATACATATATATATATATATATATATATATTTTGGTTATTTTATTTAACCATTTACGTTCGCATTTAGTCGGGTTATTCTGCTTACTTTTTCTAGTAATTCTTTAAGATTTACTAGACTTGGAATAAACTCCTTTGCTAGACTTCTTGACTTTACTTAGTCAAAATAAATATCAGGAAATAATAATTATGAACGTGCGTTTATGAAATGTGGATATTGACCTGAAATGCTGGGTGTCACACTTACTGTATTACTTGAACCGTATTTGGGTTACCGGTCGCGATGATCTCCGTATATTTCTCATGAACGAGGCCCACAAGACTCGTTATTCTATCCATCCTGGTGCGGATAAAATGTACCAAGACCTTCGCCAACAATATTGGTGGCCCGGTATGAAAAAAGACATTGCTCTCTATGTTGCCAAATGTCTAACTTGCTCCAAAGTCAAAGCCGAACACCAACGTCCCTCCGGGTTACTTGAATAGCCGGAAATTCCCATGTGGAAATGGGAGAACTTAGCTATGGATTTTATTACCAAACTCCCTCGCACCTCAAGTGGTTATGATAGCATTTGAGTGATCATTGACCGCCTCACCAAATCTGCTTATTTCTTACCTATCCGTGAAGACTATCGGGTTAGGAAATTGGCCCAAATTTACATTGATGAAATCGTGAGTCGTCACGGTGTTCCATTAAACATAATCTCCGATAGAGATGCTCGATTCACCTCCCGGTACACGATTGGATGTAAGCACGGCTTACCACCCCCAAACTAATGGTCAGACCGAGCGTACAATCCAAACTCTTGAAGACATGCTTAGAGCTTGTGTAATTGATTTTGGTGGCAATTGGGATTCACATCTACCCCTAATTGAGTTATCTTACAACAATAGCTCCACACAAGCATCAATATGGCCCCATTTGAAGCTCTCTATGGCCGTAAGTGCCGTTCTCCTATCTGTTGGAATGAGATTGGTGAAGCACAAATCACCGGTCCCGAGCTAATCCAAGAAACATCTGATAAAAATTTTCAAATCCGTGACAACATTCGAGTAGCGAGGAGTCGGCAAAAGAGTTATGCCGACAAACGACGGAAACCTTTGGAATTCCAAGTCGGCGATCTTGTCCTTCTAAAGGTGTCTCCATGGAAAGGCGTGATCCGTTTTGGAAAGAAAGGCAAATTAGCACCTCGCTATGTGGGTCCATTCAAGATCCTTGAAAGGATTGGGAAGGTGGCTTACAAACTCGAGCTACCTCCATCACTTGGCAATGTTCATCCTACGTTTCATGTGTCCAATCTGAAGAAATGTCTTGCAGATGAGAACCTCCATATACCTCTTGACGATGTGCGCATTGACGAAACGATGCACTTCGTGGAGAGACCAGTGGAGATCATGGGTCGCGAGATCAAGCAACTCAAGCGAAGCCGTATCCCTATTGTCAAAGTGCGTTGGGAATCTAAGCTGGACCTGAATTTACTTGGGAACATGAGGACCAAATGAAGCTCAAGTACCCTCACCTCTTTACTGATTCAGTCGCCTCAACTAGCTGAATTTCGGGACGAAATTCTCTCAACATGGGGATACTGTAACATTTCTGATTTTATTATCTTTAGTTCCAATTCAATGTAACGCATTCAATTCCAAAATCTAGTACACTGATTTATTCCATTCATACCAACAATCAAACCCTAAATCACAATACAAATTCACGGGTTTTACACGGGTATACAATTATAAATACAACCATTGGTATCAAATAAATTAAATTCGTCCTAAATTTATAATATTATAAAAAAAATGGAACGTCCTGTATAAATAGTTCAAGATAAAATAAATAATGGTTTTGATTTCAAGTTTTATAAAAACAAATTTTATTACAAAACTCCGATTTAAAAATTTAGTCTTTAACCACCCCCCCTAAAAAAAATTGAACCTTTTTAAACCTCAAATTGCCGTGTTTGACCTTCAGAAAGTCAAACAGCCCTACTTCACCCTCAAATCGACATCTTGATCAACCCAAATCGGTTATAATAGACGGTCCATAACAGTAGGATCTTGTATCAACCTCTATCCGACCCAATAAGCATCACAAATCAATCCTTGGGCGGTAATTTCAAATTCAAAACAAGTTTGACTCCTCAGAGTCAAACCAAACTAAAAATCAATACCAAAATTACGAAATTTAACGCGTTCAATCCCTAATTCCATGCGCAGACTAATCCTCCATGTATCCAAGCCAAATTCCCGACCCAATTCAGTGTTAAAACATCGAATTTGACTTGCGAAGTCGTCAACAGCTGTCACCGGCATAATCAAATCAAATTGTGTAATTGGGATGAAACCAATCCAAGTAAACCACCCTCTCACCTTCGCACAGACCCTTACAAACTCCCTCAACCCTAAATCGATCTGCATTACAACTCTAGGACCCTGTCGAGCACCACGAGCAGCCGGGTTTTCGTAGCTGTCGTTCTCGTCCGATACTTCATCGATTCAAGTAAGCTTTATCGTTTCTGATTCGTTATTGGGTGGCGAACAATAGCCCCCTACCAATTCGTAATGACAGAACATAACAAAACCCAATTTCGATTAGGGTCCATACCGTTTCTTGTGCCAAATTAGGATTTGAATTATTTTAACGCATTTAGATAATTAGATTTCGTAATATACCAGCGAAACCACCTGGTCCGGCCGGTAAGCCACTGCACCGCCGAACCAGGTGGCGTGGGTTCGAAACCCACACTCGGTGGTTCTTTTTACGCGTGCCACAAGTCAGACCCGGCCGCCGGTACTGATCGGGTTATATCCAAATCAAACTGACTCAATAACATGATAAGCTCCTGGTCCAGTGGTTGCGGCTTGAGACTCACACAACAGCCACCCGGGTTCGAACCGGGTGAGCTGCATATAATTTTTAAACCGATTTTTAAAGCTCCAGAAATTTTATAAAAAATATTTTTATAAACTTTACAATATTTGTAACAGAATAAAACCAGATTTGTAAATTTTTAATATGAATTCGGTTTTATTACAAATTTCGTTGTTCAAATTGTATATTAAATAATTAAAACAAAAATTTAGATATTTAATTAATTAAAGGAAATTAACTTCCAAATAAAATATTTGTTTTTATAAAGTTTATAAAATTTTAACTTTATTTAAATCAAATACTTAATATTTTTTTAAATGATAAATAAATAAATAAATTTATTTATTAGAATCTACAATAAAAAAAGTTAAAGGTATATTTATTATGCATAAATATCATTTTCACCTCCTTATTAATAAATATCATTTTTACATCTTTATAAATAAATATTATTTTTACACATTTTTATAAATAAATAAAACAAAAATTATTTATTTAATTTATGTTTAAGATAATCCACACACTATTTTCAAAACTAAATAACTAAACATCAAATATTTAAACTATTTAGTTATTCAAACCCAAACCCCAATTAAAATATTTTGAAACTATTCATTTCAAATCTTTCATTTTATACAAAACCAATTCAAGAACAAACCACAGTTTCTTACACTCCTGTACATACTACCGCTCTTCGTACACACACTCGATTAAATACGAGACTTAGACCTAGACTATCGTACACATTATTAATTTGATATATATTACACACTAGGTTAACGTGGTGAATTACAAGAATCATTTTATTACCTAGTCTCGCGTGCTAACTGCACCCTTGATCCAGGTGAGTATTACATAGTCCCTTTTCTCTTTTACACTTTTTGGGGTGATTCATGAACTATATACAAACAATAGTTACATTTACACAAACTACACAAACACAAATCCTATTTACAATCATGTGTGCAAATTTGAGCTTTATGTTTGAGTGCTAGGTGTGTTAACTTTTGTGTGCAAATTTTGTGCAATCATTAACTAATTAAGCCGACGGTTAACAATGATAGATCTGTTGAGTCTGACAAACCCACCCAGATTGGGGTGATTGTTACCGACAACACAATTTGCATGCTAGTTACAAAGGTTTGATTGTACTTTAGTTACACAATAGCTGCTCCCCATAAATGCCTTATTTATCATGACTTGTAAGGATTTGTTTATTCATGTTTATACACTATCTATGTACAAACCTATGTATGCTCACCAACTTTTTAGTTGACCTTATTTTATTCATGTTTCAGGTACTAATGTGTGATTTGATCAAGATGTGGGACTTAGTTAATTTGAATAAAGAATTCTATGTATTTCAATTATGTTCTTTTTTGGATTTTTGGTTGTGTTTGGATTATTTGAAATGAAATTGATGTTTAATATATTACAATTTAGTCAACCTTGTACTCATGAACAGTCTACATGTCCCGCCCCAACGTTTCCGCCGTCGGTTGGGGTGTGACACCCAAATTTATTTACTTAATAAATAAATAAAGGTTGCAATGATTGGTTCATTACACAATAGCAGAAGCTGTAATAATGATTTCTAAGAGTTGAGTACATATACAATTACTAAGACTAAGTAATACAATGATATAAGTTCTTCTAGATCAACGATAGTCTTGAGACTTGATAATCTATGCCCCTCCAGCTACTAGGAATTGATCTAACATAGCTAGCATATTCCAACCGCGCCATGGCTAAGGGTTACCTTAGAAACATACTTGAAAGTGTCAACACAAAGGTTAGTGAGTTCACAGAGTTAGTTGTTTCAGTGAAAGTAGTTTTCCCCGAAAATATGTACATGACCTAACAGTCATAAAATAAGTAGTTTTCCCTTAAAACATGCACATGACTTAACCGTAATAAAATAAGTAGTTTTTACCGAAAACATGCACATGACTTAACCGTCATAAAATAAGCAGTTTTCACCGAAAACATGCACATGACATTACCGTCATAAAATAAATAGTTTTCTCCGAAAACATGCACATGACTTAACGGTCATAAAATAAGTAGTTTTTTCCCAAAAACATGCACATGACTTAACCATCATAAAATAAGTAGTTTTCACCGAAAACATGCACATGACTTAACCGTTATAAAATAAGTAGTTTTCAATGAAAACATGCACATGACTTAACCGTCATAAATAAGTAGTTTTCACCGAAAACATGCACATGACTTAACTGTTATAAAATAAGTAGTTTTCAATGAAAACATGCACGTGACTTAACCGTCATAAATAAGTAGTTTTCACCGAAAATATGTACATGACTTAACCGTCATAAATAAGTAGTTTTCATCAAAAACATGCACATGACTTAACCGTCACAAATAAGTAATTATTCTTCGTACGTATAATCCACGTTACTACGTCCACATGCAAATACTTATTTTCCGAACAATAAATATTATCTTAGTTACGTTCGTCATGTATTCATCTTTATTTATTTTTATCAATTACATGCGTACAAGTATTTCGACATCCCTACATATATTCACATATGTTCACGATGTCATGAGGTTACTTATTTTTAACCGATCATATCCATATGTTTCAAGCGGTTATGTCGTCACATGTGTACATGTACATAAATCACAAAATACATATATGTTACCATCTTTTCTATCAATTTACCCTTTGCTTCTTTATCATGCATATATATATATATATATATATATATATATATATTTATTTTTTGACCACATGTACATATATCAAATGTTCATATTAGGATACTAATCTTTAATTCCTAGAATATTTCCATGATTTAACCAAAACCGACACCAACATATATATATCACAATTTTTATCCATAAACATATATTTTTAGACGAACTCGTCAACATGCTTTCAGTATTTATGTACCTACACATACATACACTTCATGTATACACATACGTTGATAATAGACTTTTATAAATGCATGAACTTGCATAAGCGATCGTTGTTTATGTATATGTTTTTAGTAACACCTTTCACGTTCATATGTTGATGATAATCGTTCGTATGTTTTCTTGAATCATAGGACACTACCTCGTGTCTTGCCAGGTAAGTCACACATGATCATATAAGTTTACTAACATGTATCCTTCAACATAACACATGAATGGAATGAAGGGTTTATGAAGAACTCCATCATCCAAGTGTTATTTTATGTGATAGTATATATATATGTGTAATTTATATTTAATGTGTCATTGTCTTGTCCATGGTATTTCTAGCTTAGTATTATATGTATGAACATGTATGTGTATAAATATATGTATTCAAACATGACTCATGAATAAATAAAGCAAAACTCATCAAGATTTTTATATTTTATTTTGTTATTGAAAACTCGGATTTTTAGGCGTACTTCGACTAGACTTTTAGATAGTTTTAGAACACCAAATGACTTGGGGTTTTCTTTTAAAATAAATTTTATTGAAACCAGAGGAGATGTGAAAATTAATTACTAGATTTGGATTTGTGTAGGTACTTCAAAACAAGAAAATGAAAAGAGGTGTCCAGATTCGACCTGCACCGAGCGGCCTTCTTGCGCAGGCTGTTTGGGGATTGAATGCTCTATGGATTCGAGTTATTCCACCTGTTTTATTCCTTATTAACATAGAGCTTCATTCTAGAAAAAAAATGGACTAATTTGGCCAAGGAACGAAGGAGATATGGTCTTGCAAAGTTGGCCAAAAATCTGGCAGAAACTGAGTTACGGGATTTTGGGGTTTCTTTTGGTTTTGGGGCTGGTTAAAACCGAGAGAAGGATAGAGATTTGTGAAGCTTGAATTGGGTAGGTTAGCATTGTATATATACAATGAGGTGGAGTGCATATATCAACATAATCACCATCATGAAGATTTGACATAAAGATTGGAGTGTTAGTCTTGACAAAATCATGAAGAAGTTGTTGGTTTTGTAAGTGGGTGGACCTCACTTGGCCAATCTTGGCCGAAACATGGGGAGTGGGTGAGGGGTTGGGTCTTGTGACTTCATTAGTTGCCATCCAAGTCCTAGTTAGGTCGGTTCTAGTTAGCGTAAACCCGGTAAGTGATCCCGTGATGTAATACCTGGAGTAGAAACTTTTATGATTTAAAATTTATATATCTATCTACCTAGATATTTATATATATATATATACATATATATAAATATTAGATGAAACAGGGGTTGAGTGTAAATCTCAACAAGTAATCATCATTACGACTTGATGTTGGAGTGGAGTATAGATTTAATGATAGTGATGTGATCTTTGAGGTTGCTTGCACTCTTGGTCATAATCATGAAGATTATGACACTTGAGTGAAGTGTAAGTAAAGTCATCATGATGATGTGATTGATTTAGACGCGGTATACTAACCGAAATTAATAGCTTTAATATCTTTAATTATTAAGGCATCCTACATTTTGTGTAGTTTGACTAGCTTTAATAATCTGCTAGTGAATCCCGACATAGTTAATATCTTTAACTATTCGTACATGTTCTCACATAAGAAATAAATTAAGGCCATGTGAACAAACATTTTTGCGTCAATCTTTAAAGATTTAGTCACCAATATATACTTTTTATAAAATAAATATACCTCTAGACTTTACTTGTATAACTTTGATAATCACCAATGACCGTACATTGCGGGTTATAAATGTTTTTGACCTAGTAATTCTTAAAATTACTAAAATATGACACGTGTTCATTTGCTAGACTCGTGACAATACCATGTCAAAGATAATGTTCCAGGAAATATAAAATACGAACTTTCAAATATGACTATGGGTATTGACCTGGAATACTGGATGTCACACCCCATGACCAAGGGCCATGAACTGACAATACCGCTTAATGCTAAGAGGAGGTTGCGTGGACCTCCCGAGCAACCGTCGTCACCCATCCCAGTTGTACAACCGTTAGCAAACCCAAATGTTCTTACTAATGGGCTTAACCTATATCTGAAATCTTATACAAGTAACATCTGTCTCCCAAGGACTTTAACAAGCTGGTACACATTCCAGAAGTAAACTGTTCACATTCTTTGCATAAAACTTTCTTTAACTTGTTCAAAACTTAACGAATAATATGCCTTTGTTTATGTATATAAAATATAGTAAACACTTGTCATTAAAATATATTCGCTTTACTAAAAACATACTTTGCACATGTATTACGCCTTTGTTTATTTATATGAAACTATAGTAAACGTTTAATAATACATCTATACTTTACATAAATCATATGTTTGCCTCTTTTTAACATTTCTTTAAAACATAGCATTCACCTTTGTCTATTAATATAAATATGTAATAAACACTTTACACTAAGTATGCACACCACCCCTAAAGCAGACATAAAGGGGATTAGAAATCACCTGGTACCTTAGCAGTTCAAAGTATATCAGACCTAACCAGACACTAAACGTTTTCACTACTTCTGACCAGACAAACTTAGGTTAACTTCGCCTCCCATAAACCCGACAAACTTACTAAGCGAACTTAGCAGTTTCACTAGATAGCACCTGGCGAACCTATCAAGCGAACATACTAACGTATCTACCAAGTTCACTAAGATTAACCCTAGCGAACTTAGCAAGTTCTCTCAATCCCTGCCCAGCGAACTTGTCAAGTTCGCCTGCGGGATTCTTCTTCCCCACATAAACCCTAGCGCTGCATGGATATGGCGGCTGAGTTTTAACTCATCAAGACTCAAACTTTTTACGTTTAAAACACTTGTTAGGCACCCTAGAGTATAGATCTATGGTTTGTTTCTCAATAACAACGTAAAAATCGTTACTTTCTTATCAAACTCGAAACTCACCAAAACCCGACATGAAAACTGAGGTATTGGCTCGATGGATTACCTCAACGAGTCCCTGGTTTGAGGATGATGCTACTATCTTGCTCCTGTAGGCTGTACCTAATTCGACTCCAATCCGGGTCCGATCTCCTACCCTCTCTCTACTATCCCTCTCTAACCTCTCTCTAAGATTTGTGAAAATGAAGCAAATGATGGAAGTGGGGCTGAGATCATGGTTTTAAGGGGCCTAATCTCCTCCCCCTTTGGCCCAAGCCTATACAAAGCCCAAGGCTCAAGGCCCATCTCATTCCTTTTATCATGTTTTCTCTCTTTATGTAAATCCCGCGTAGGATCTAGCACGTTCGAAATACGAGATGTTACACGTTGGTATCAGAGCCATAGTTTGAGAGATTCTGACATTTGCAATAATGTCTGAACTTAAACTGAGAATGGGACAAAGGAAAGGAAATGAAAGGAATCCCATCCAGAGCACCCGTCCACGGAAAGATAGTAGAAAAGAGGTAGTCAATGTCCTAACATAGAACATACACAATAATTCCTTAGTATAGACAGTAGACGGTAAATGCTTTAGCATAGATATTACACAGTACATGCTTTAGCATAGACAATAGACAGTATGTGCCTTAAATTAATGACTCTGAACTTGGATACAAATGTTACTCTTAACAGGAAATGTTCAGAACCCGAGTAGTAAAGTAAATTAGTAATTTCATACCGGTCTCTGTAATTAGTAATTTATATTACTCGAGGTGTTCTAAATTATTACCTATCATGATGACACGATTATTCCTTGTTCGCAGTTAGTTATGAATGGCTAGAGCAAAGAGGCGTGGTCGTACTGGTCGTCGAGGCCGACCGCCAGGTAACCGAGAACGGGTAGAGGAAAGTGAACACTCCCACAACGAGACTGAATCGGTGCATGTGGAGCATAATGATAGTGGGAACCATGTGTCGGTTCACGATGATGGGCATAATGAGGGATTAGTTCTGGAACCAATCGTAAGAGATGCTATAGTTGTAGAGGTCACTTCAGTTTTGAAAAACATTCTACCAAAAGCACTAGCAGAGGCTCTTAAAGAGTTTGGGATAGAGAAGAAAGATCAGAAAGAGGAAAACAGCAGAGGCACTTAAGTCACTGATAGTGAAGACTCTAACTTTGAGGTGGCAGCCCGAGGCTGCAACTACAAATCTTTTCGGGGGTGTGACCCGCCGAAGTTTGATGGATACAAGGATGTTGTTGCCACTTTTGAGTGGATAGAAAGAATGAACGGTGTGATCAACATTAGTGAGTGTCGTGAGGACCAAGCGGTCAAGTTTTCCACTCACTCATTCACTAATGAGGCCCTGAGCTGGTGGAGGTCTATTCAGCAGACCAAGTCTTCCACTTCTATGAAGAGGATGAAATGGGATCAGATGAAAAGGCTGATAATAAAGAAGTTATGTTCGCAGAACGAGATTGATAGAGTTGAGAGAGAGTTTTTAGGGCTTTGCGCTGGTAGTATGACTCATCACCAGTACACCTCATAATATAATGAGCTGGCTCAGCTGGTTCCACATTTGGTGGACACTGAGGAGAAGAGGATTAAGTACTACATTAAGGGGATGCCATAGAGAGTACGTGTGCACATTAAAGTCAATGCCCCTAAAAGCTTTTTTATCTGTGGTGGAACTTTTCGGGATAGTATATGATGAATTTGATTCTGCGGACCCACTGCCTACTGATAAGAAAGTGACAAGTACCGTTAAGCGGCCATCAAAAGAGTGGGCGGGCCCGGAGGCGAAGAAGCTGAGAATTAAGGATGGTAATGATTGTGCTAAGTGTGGAAGGAAGCACTCTAGGGAGTTCCGTGTGGGTCGGAACATTTTCTACCCGTGCGGGAAGACTAGGTATTATTCGCTTGAATGCCATAGTGCTTCGACATGATATAATTATGGGACTCCGGGGCACATGGCAAAAGATTGTCACCAACCCAAAGCTGCTGGCACCGAGAAAGGAAAGGAGGTCGAGAAGCTAAAGGCAAGGACCCGAGCGTATGTACTGACACAGGAGGAAGCTAGAGGAGACCCTGATTGTTAAATTGTAAGAAAAAAAGGCAAGGATCTTAGTGTATGCACTGATTGTTAAATTGTAGAAAGAAAGGTGGCTGGAGGGGTATTTCAAGTAAATCCATAATTGTTAACCTTTTTCAAGTTCCCTCCACTTTTTTTAAATGGCCATAACTTTTTCATATGACATTGTATTTAAAAAAAATTACATCATAAAATCGAGCATTTTTTCTCTTTAATTTGAGTACAATATTGTTAGATAAAAATGTATGTTTAAAAAAATACGAAAATTTGTTTTACTAGAAAACAACAGCAGCACAGTTAACTATAGTAAAACAACACAGTAAATCCATCACAGCAAAATAAGCACAACAACAAACAGCACAATTACTTGTGATGTTTTATGGTAAAACCACCCAGTTTGGATTGAAAACAGCACAATAAAAACTAGCACATCAAATCCAGCACAGCAAAACCAACAAAGAAAAACCAGCACATATTTATACTTAGGATATTATTGCACCTTCGAGATGATTATGCCATGGGAATAACATAGTTAGGTTTTCAAAGTTTTCGATTTCAGATGAAATAGTACTAGTAATTTGATTGTTGTCAAGTTTATTGTGAGTGAGACTCATGCAGTTCCCAATCTGAGTAGGTATCAAGCCAGAGATCTGATTCACACTTAATTAAAGCTCCTTCAACAAGGTCAGGTTACCAAAGGTCACTAGAATAACTCTGGTCAACGAATTCATCAAAATGTTAATCAAAACCAGCTGCAGGCAGTTTCCAATCTCCAGCGAAATAATTCCGACCAAACTGTTCTTCCACAGCAACAGATTCTTCAGGCTCTTTAGATTGCCCAACGTACTCTCGACTGAACGAATATTTAGTTCTCGTACAATTAAATATTCTCGAGGTTGGTGCAGTCACTAATCTCCGTCGAAATTTGACCGGAAAGTAAGGAGGTGTAAATAGCAAGCAGAGGTCTCATTGCTACCAGCCGGGGGGGGGAGGGTAACGAATCCAAAATTTATGTGTGATTTAGGGAGACAGAGAGAATGATCGGGTTTGGCAGGTGCAACTGGGGGAAAGGAAGGTGAAAAGGATTTTAATGATGTTCCAAAAATGTCCTTCCCTTACAAAATTCCAGCTGCCACATATCAAACCCACAATCCTTTTTAGCATTGTTAGACAAAATAGGTTTTTTATTTGAACCTCCCCTTATATATATAGGGAAGAGTTTAAATGATAATCAGCTTTTATGTGATAACCGTGATAACCACTCTCAAACAATTACATAATTTATAAATTATTTTTTCTTTTAATTGTTAAAAAAATATTGAAGTATCTTGAACATAAATACAGATATAGGAAGCCTTACATATACGTATCACATAATGTTACATATACATGACACTAACATAATGATAATTATTACATATACGTAACACTATGTTTGATAGCGGTTATCACATAAATATTGGTTATCAACAAACATAAATCGTTTAATTTTTTGATCTATGGTAAATTTTTTAAAAATTTATACTTCTTACTTACAAATATATATGTTTATGTTCATAAAAAAATCATTAAACTAGTTTTTTCATATGTTTTTATATATTTAAAAGTTTCCTACACATGTGTAGGTTATGTGTAGGTAAAAAAACAGGAATTTTATCATATCGGGTGCAGGTTAGACTTTAGTTGTAACGAACCAAAATCCGGGTTTCGTTTTCAAATAAATAAATATTCTAATAAATATTATGGTGGAAATAATATTTTAGAAATAAGTTGAAACAAGTGGGTTTCAAGTTTGTAATGGGGTTATGTTAGTTTTGTGAAGTTTTGGATTGAAATGGGTGAAATGGAAGTTGAAGGACTAAATGTGTAAAATGGCCAAAAATCTGCCATTTGACTTGGTGAAGTCAAAATTGGCTTCATTTGCACATTTTGAGTCGTTCTTGAGCAAGAGAGGAAAAAGAGAAAAGTGTGTTGAAGCCATTTTCATGCAATTGAAGCTTGATTAGTGAAGGTTTTGGCTCACACTACACCTTCCTAACATCAAGTAAGTGATTCTCTTCCTCTTGATTTCACCATGTATGTGTTCTTGGTGGGTTTTGGGTGAAATCCGAAATTATGTATGCATGTGGTAAAATGGTGTTAGATTATTGATAATCTAGCTAAACTAAAGGTGAAGGAAGGTGAATATCACCATGGAACCCTTTGATTTTGATTTTTGAAAGTTAGGGTTCATACGGAGGAAATTGAGGGTTTTGGGGTTTTGATGAATTACTTGGTAATTGATGATGAAAAAGTATTTTAAGGTGTTAGACACTTAAACAAACCCCAAATTAACTTAAAGAAACTAATTTGTTGAAAAGTTAGTGTCAAGGTTTTGGAAAGAGAATTCAAGTGATTGAGTTCTTGATTAAAACAGGGTGTTTGGTTATGAGGATAACCCAAACGGGTCAATTTGGGTTGGAAATGGGGAATTGAGTTGTGAACTCAATTGTAATGGAATTTTGGTGTTTGTTAGATTACTAAACTAGGTGAATGTGTTTAGGTAATCAAATTGCAAAGCTAGAAGGTGGTGCGGGATCTTCTAACTCAAAAGGTAAGTGCTTTGCACTTACTTAGTAATGATAGGTGGTGGAAATTGAACATGTTTGAACTACATGTTGGTTGTTCAAATATCTTATATGTGTTTATTTGTATGTTGATGAATTAAGTTATTAAACTTATATGGTGCAAAATTGACTTGTGTGGTAAAAGTCAAGCTTGTATGCATAATGTAGTTGAAGTTGGTGTAGTTGATTATTGGGTACATGGTCAAACTAAAATGTGGAATATGTTAAATTGGTGTAGTTGACTATGTGGTATATGGTCAAACTAAAATGTAGAATATGTTAAATTGGTGTAGTTGACTATGTGGTATAGGTCAAACTAAAATGTAGAATATGTTAAATTGGTGTAGTTGACTATGTGGAATATGGTCAAACTAAAATGTAGAATATGTTAAATTGGTGTAGTTGACTATGTGGTATATGGTCAAACTAAAATGTAGAATATGTTAAATTGGTGTAGTTGACTATGTGGTATATGGTCAAACTAAAATGTGGAATATGTTAAATTGGTGTAGTTGACTATGTGGTATATGGTCAAACTAAAATGTAGAGTATGTTAAATTGGTGTAGTTGACTATGTGGTATATGGTCAAACTAAAATGTAGAATATGTTAAATTGGTGTAGTTGACTATGTGGTATATGGTCAAACTAAAATGTGGAATGTGTTAAATTGGTGTAGTTGACTATGTGGTATATGGTCAAACTAAAATGTGGAATGTGTTAAATTGGTGTAGTTGACTATGTGGTATATGGTCAAACTAAAATGTGGAATATGTTAAATTGGTGTAGTTGACTATGTGGTATATGGTCAAACTAAAATGTAGAATATGTTAAATTGGTGTAGTTGACTACGTGGTATATGGTCAAACTAAAATGTAGAATATGTCCAATTGGTGTAGTTAACTATGTGGTATATAGTTAAACTAAAAGGTGGAATGTGATAAATTAGTGTAATTGACTTTTGTGGTGTAAAGTCAAACAAAATGTGGTAATTCGGAGAAATTGACTTATGTGGAATATAAGTCAAACCATTGTGGAAAAATGGTGAAATTGGTGTAAATTGACTTATGTGGAATATAAGTCAAACCATTGTGGAAAAATGGTGAAATTGGTGTAAATTGACTTATGTGGAATATAAGTCAAACCATTGTGGAATAATGGTGGAATTGGTGTAAATTGACTTATGTGGAATATAAGTCAACCCATTGTGGAATAATGGCGGAATTGGTGTAAATTGACTTATGTGGAATATAAGTCAAACCATTGTGGAAAAATGGTGAAATTGGTGTAAATGGACTTATGTGGTATATAAGTCAAACCATTGTGGAATAATGATGAAATTGGTGAAAAATCTACTTATGTGGTATATAAGTCAAGTGTAAGGAACCTTAGTTGACCAAATAGATGAACGGGTCAAATGGGTCAAATGGGTGAAATAGGTGAAAAGGGTGAAAACAAGTTGTAAATACTTGTTTGATATGTTTATATCATTACCAATGGTGAAATATTATTGTGGTTATGCAGGGAAAGCTCCGAGGTAGGTCTATGTCAATGTTCAAGGGTGAAGGATTCTCGTATGCAATTTTTGTGTTTTTAAGGATTTATGTAAAATCCTTGTAAAGTGGTGTGTTTGACACTTGATTTATGTTTTGGTGAATATGTAATGTCATATGTTTGTTTTTGGTAAAAACCCATGTGTTGGGAAGGTTTGGTGTCAAACATTTTAGAAAAAGTTGGAAAAATGGCTAAGTATGAACTGCAGAAAAAGCTGGAAACTTTCTGTGAAAAAGGACTTCTCGCGGGCCGCGACGGGTCTACGTTTCTCGCGGGACGCGAGAAGTAAAAAAAAAAAAAAAAAAAATTTCTGGGATTTAGACTTCCGCGCGTTAAAGCTTTGTTTTTAAAAAGTGGTATGTTTCAACTTGGTATCAGAGCAATGGTTTGAGGGATTTGGTGTGGTGGCACCAAACTCAAACCGGATGCTCTTGATATGGGGAAAAATGATACGAGAATCCATGAAAGACTTGACTAAGACTCGGAGCTTACGGAAATGAAAGGTTAGTAATGATTTGATAAAGTGAATATATATATGGTGTATATGTATATTTATGAATGAATGACATGGTGTTATGTGTGCCGAAACTTGTTTTGCGATTTATTATATGAATATGATAATTACAATTGGGCATAGCGTATTATTAAACATGTCTGGCCAATATGATTAATAAGACGAGATGTGCAAGGGTCTTTATGATAACCATATGATGATGAACATTTGTAAGGATTAGGTGAAGGTGATTATATGTGTATGTATGTATGTATGTATATGAATGATTTAAAAAGGGGTAATACATATACACATAGATAAGACTTAGTGCCTTAACAAGTGGGTAGATTAAAGACCTATAAGTAGGTAGAACATCTATAACTTAGTTAAAATTGGTGGGGGAGACTAAGGGGCGCATGTGTAAGTAGAAGAAATGGTGGATGAAAGTCATCTTAAGGACTCAAGTATGTTAGAGTCTAGACGTGTATCACCTCGTGGGTGTTGAGGATCATGGAATGGGTAGGGAGAAATAGGATGCATCAATCTAGCGGAGGATGGCTAGAGCTTTCTATCATGTTGTATCGATCTTCCTTCGAGGAAGATAGGGATCTTTGAGGCTATCCTTGTGAGGAGCCGTATGAAGCCTACAGAACGGGAAGTATAACGGTTGGCGAACCGAAGTGGAAGGAAAACCTTGTTTTCACAAGGGGTTCGTGGTATGCGAATCAAAGAAGTTAAAGGGTGAGAATTTATCATTGATTAATCAGCAATGAATCACTATAATGGTATTGGCTTTGAAGCAATCCATTGTGATTGAAAGAAGGTGCATTACTCGCGATGAGTCGACTTCGGGTCATGGCGAAGAATTGGTGGATTTCGATTCAATGATTGTAAAAGAGGTGTTCGGTTACTTTGTAACCATTTTGAAGTCAAGAGTGACAAAGGGGTGGCGTGTTGATCTGTGCTCATTAGAGACAGCGAAGCACGAGGTATACGAATTGGTGTACACATGGCTTGTGCCATTGACATCAACCGAGGGTATAAAGGGATACTTAGTGTTCCAGTTGAGAAAGAGGGTTTGATTAGGGTCATTGCACCTGTGTGCTTTGTTCTAAAGCACATAAACTTTTCGGTGGAAAAGGAAAGTGGAAGAGTGCATTTTGGCACTGACAGTCGGTGGTAGTATAAATCTGACAAAAGGTCTCGTGGTTTGTGGACTTTATGGTCAAGGGGTAAATGTTAAAATGTACATTGTACGCGATCGGTGATATACATAGGTGAAATATGTATATAAAAGGGGTGAAATGTACATAGGTGGAATGTGTACATAAATGGTGGTTGAAGTCTTAGAACTTCATAAATAATGTTGGAAGTCTTTTGGACTTCACAAACGGTGTTTGAAAGCGAAGTCTTCGAACTTCAAAGGTGGATTCGGTGATTAAGATCCTTAAATCTCAAAGGAATGACTTATGATTAAGTCAATGGAGGTACTTAGGGTGTTTGGGTCGCGGATAGGAATCTTCCTTCCAGTATTGTAAAAGAGGATTCATGTAAGGAAATTGTAGTATCCTTACTTGAGGAGGTTGCATGCTTTATCGATTAAGAATGGTTGAGTTGAAGACTCGAGCTTCAAGGGGTGTTATGTATGGGTATTGGGATCCTCGAATCCCAAGAGGTATGAACTTGAGACCTTGAGTCTCAATGGGTGGATTGGTGAGGTAGTTTTAAAGTTTTCTTTTGAAAAGTGGTGATTCGGGTTTGAGATCATGGGATAATAGGTCCTCGTTTCGTTGGGTTGTCCAACATAGGGATTGTGAGGCGTGGTGTTGTTAAGTATGTGGAGAGGTGTCTCACATGCTTAAGAGTAAAGGCGGAGCACCAAAAGCCGTATGGAAAGCTTCAACCGCTTTAAATACCGCTTTGGAAATGAGAGAATATAGCTATAGATTTAATCACTAAACTACCAAAGACTCGAAAGGGTTAAGATGCTATATGGGTAGTAGTGGAACGGTTGACAAAGAGTGCACATTTCCTACCTATAAAGGAAACGTACTCTTCGGATAGATTGGCGGAAATGTATGTGAAGGAAATTGTGTCACGTCATGGTGTACCGGTGTCGATTATATCGGATCGTGATACGAGATTTACTTCTCGATTTTGGAAGAAATTCCATGAGGATATGGGGACTAGATTGAATCTTAGCACCGCTTATCATCCACAAACGGATGGTCAAAGCGAGCGTACGATTCAAACACTCGAGGATATGTTACGTGCGTGTGCTTTGGATTTTGGGGGTAGTTGGGATGACCATTTACCGTTGGCGGAATTTGCATACAACAATAGCTACCATTCTAGCATTGGTATGCCGCCTTTTGAGGCATTGTATGGGAGGAAATGTAGGGCACCCGTGTGTGGGGTGAAATCGGTCAACGGGAACTTGGTAGTAAGGATGTGGTTGATGTAACGAATGTTAGTATTGACCAAATTAAGGCTCGCTTGAAGGCGGCGCAAGATCGCCAGAAGTCCTATGCGGATAATAGGAGGCGGGCGATTGAGTTTCAAGTGGGGGACTTTGTGCTTTTAAAGGTCTCTCCTTGGAAGGGGGTCATACGGTTTAGGAAACGGGGGAAGTTAAGCCCACGTTTCATTGGGCCGTTTAAGGTTGTTGCTAAAGTAGGTGCGGTAGCTTACCGTTTGGAACTACCGGAGGAAATAAGTAGACTTCATAACACATTTCATGTGTCACATTTGCGAAAGTGTTTAGCGGATGAGTCTACTTTTGTCCCATTGGATGATATTGAAGTGGATGAAAAGTTGAATTATGTTGAAGAACCGGTGGCAATCTTGGATAGGAAAGTGAAACAGTTACGCAATAAAGAAATTAGCCAAGTATTGGTTCGATGGAAGCATAGAAAGGGGGCGGAAATAACTTGGGAAACCGAGGAAGAAATGCTCAAATATTATCCGAACCTTTTTATGTGAAGTCGGGTTTCGGGGACGAAACTCAAATAAGGGGAGGTGATTTGTAACGAACCAAAATCCGGGTTTCGTTTTCAAATAAATAAATATTCTAATAAATATTATGGTGGAAATAATATTTTAGAAATAAGTTGAAACAAGTGGGTTTCAAGTTTGTAATGAGGTTATGTTAGTTTTGTGAAGTTTTGGATTTAAATGGGTGAAATGGAAGTTGAAGGACTAAATGTGTAAAATGGCCAAAAATCTGCCATTTGACTTGGTGAAGTCAAAATTGGCTTCATTTGCACATTTTGAGTCGTTCTTGAGCAAGAGAGGAAAAAGAGAAAAGTGTGTTGAAGCCATTTTCGTGCAATTGAAGCTTGATTAGTGAAGGTTTTGGCTCACACAACACCTTCCTAACATCAAGTAAGTGATTCTCTTCCTCTTGATTTCACCATGTATGTGTTCTTGGTGGGTTTTGGGTGAAATCCGAAATTATGTATGCATGTGGTAAAATGGTGTTAGATTATTGATAATCTAGCTAAACTAAAGGTGAAGGAAGGTGAATATCACCATGGAACCCTTTGATTTTGATTTTTGAAAGTTAGGGTTCATACGGAGGAAATTGAGGGTTTTGGGGTTTTGATGAATTACTTGGTAATTGATGATGAATAAGTATTTTAAGGTGTTAGACACTTAAACAAACCCCAAATTAACTTAAAGAAACTAATTTGTTGAAAAGTTAGTGTCAAGGTTTTGGAAAGAGAATTCAAGTGGTTGAGTTCTTGATTAAAAGAGGGTGTTTGGTTATGAGGATAACCCAAACGGGTCAATTTGGGTTGGAAATGGGGAATTGAGTTGTGAACTCAATTGTAATGGAATTTTGGTGTTTGTTAGATTACTAAACTAGGTGAATGTGTTTAGGTAATCAAATTGCAAAGCTAGAAGGTGGTGCGGGATCTTCTAACTCAAAAGGTAAGTGCTTTGCACTTACTTAGTAATGATAGGTGGTGGAAATTGAACATGTTTGAACTACATGTTGGTTGTTCAAATATCTTATATGTGTTTATTTGTATGTTGATGAATTAAGTTATTAAACTTATATGGTGCAAAATTGACTTGTGTGGTAAAAGTCAAGCTTGTATGCATAATGTAGTTGAAGTTGGTGTAGTTGATTATTGGGTACATGGTCAAACTAAAATGTGGAATATGTTAAATTGGTGTAGTTGACTATGTGGTATATGGTCAAACTAAAATGTAGAATATGTTAAATTGGTGTAGTTGACTATGTGGTATAGGTCAAACTAAAATGTAGAATATGTTAAATTGGTGTAGTTGACTATGTGGAATATGGTCAAACTAAAATGTAGAATATGTTAAATTGGTGTAGTTGACTATGTGGTATATGGTCAAACTAAAATGTAGAATATGTTAAATTGGTGTAGTTGACTATGTGGTATATGGTCAAACTAAAATGTGGAATATGTTAAATTGGTGTAGTTGACTATGTGGTATATGGTCAAACTAAAATGTAGAGTATGTTAAATTGGTGTAGTTGACTATGTGGTATATGGTCAAACTAAAATGTAGAATATGTTAAATTGGTGTAGTTGACTATGTGGTATATGGTCAAACTAAAATGTGGAATGTGTTAAATTGGTGTAGTTGACTATGTGGTATATGGTCAAACTAAAATGTGGAATGTGTTAAATTGGTGTAGTTGACTATGTGGTATATGGTCAAACTAAAATGTGGAATATGTTAAATTGGTGTAGTTGACTATGTGGTATATGGTCAAACTAAAATGTAGAATATGTTAAATTGGTGTAGTTGACTACGTGGTATATGGTCAAACTAAAATGTAGAATATGTCCAATTGGTGTAGTTAACTATGTGGTATATAGTTAAACTAAAAGGTGGAATGTGATAAATTAGTGTAATTGACTTTTGTGATGTAAAGTCAAACAAAATGTGGTAATTCGGAGAAATTGACTTATGTGAAATATAAGTCAAACCATTGTGGAAAAATGGTGAAATTGGTGTAAATTGACTTATGTGGAATATAAGTCAAACCATTGTGGAAAAATGGTGAAATTGATGTAAATTGACTTATGTGGAATATAAGTCAAACCATTGTGGAATAATGGTGGAATTGGTGTAAATTGACTTATGTGGAATATAAGTCAAACCATTGTGGAATAATGGCGGAATTGGTGTAAATTGACTTATGTGGAATATAAGTCAAACCATTGTGGAAAAATGGTGAAATTGGTGTAAATGGACTTATGTGGTATATAAGTCAAACCATTGTGGAATAATGATGAAATTGGTGAAAAATCTACTTATGTGGTATATAAGTCAAGTGTAAGGAACCTTAGTTGACCAAATAGATTAACGGGTCAAACGGGTGAAATAGGTGAAAAGGGTGAAAACAAGTTGTAAATACTTGTTTGATATGTTTATATCATTACTAATGGTGAAATATTATTGTGGTTATGCAGGGAAAGCTCCGAGGTAGGTCTATGTCAATGTTCAAGGGTGAAGGATTCTCGTATGCAATTTTTGTGTTTTTAAGGATTTATGTAAAATCCTTGTAAAGTGGTGTGTTTGACACTTGATTTATGTTTTGGTGAATATGTAATGTCATATGTTTGTTTTTGGTAAAAACCCATGTGTTGGGAAGGTTTGGTGTCAAACATTTTAGAAAAAGTTGGAAAAATGGCTAAGTATGAACTGCAGAAAAAGCTGGAAACTTTCTGTGAAAAAGGCCTTCTCGCGGGCCGCGACGGGTGTGGTCTACGTTTCTCGCGGGACGCGAGAAGTAAAAAAAAAAAAAAAAATTTCTGGGATTTAGACTTCCGCGCGTTAAAGCTTTGTTTTTAAAAAGTGGTATGTTTCATTAGTGGTTGGCGGGACTTATTGGATCGGGTTGTGGGCCGAGAGCGGGCCAAATGGGCCCGGGGGGGAGAAGCCTTTAACTTCCCTTCCCCACACCCTGTACTCCATTTCCCTCATTAGTCTTCACCACCAATTCTAGAGAGAGAAAACATCTAAAGAGAGAGAGAATCGGTTTTGACCAAAGATCGGCCCAACCTTCTTTTCCAGCGTTTGTTTGAAGCTTCTCCGAAGAATCAAGCACAAACAGGTATCAAACCCGTCCAAATCTGGGTTTTTATGTTAAAATGGGTTTATTGGGTTTCATGGGATTTTCTTCAAAAAGATAGGATTTTTACGTGTGTTTATGTCTAAAAACCATAGATTTAGATTCATGGTTAAGATTAGAACAGTTTGGACGTAAAAAGTTGAGATTTTGGATCAAAAACATAGAATCTAACTTAGAACAAATGAGTCATCCGAAAAGTTGATGAATGGTCCGAAAAGTCTGATACGTCCGAAAAGTATTTGGGACAAAGGATTAGATTTCGGACATAAGAATTCGGACGACTAAGTTTTCGGTCGAGATAGTTCTCGGATGAAAGGTATTTCAGACAAATTGGTTTTCGGGCAAATTGGTTTTCGGATGAAAGGTATTTCGGACGAATTAGTTTTCGGGCGGAATAGATTTCGGATGAAATACATTTCGGGCGAAATAATATTTCGTCCGAAATAGATTTCGACCGAGAAAGATTTCGGTCGAAAAGAGATTTCAGACAAGTAGAGTTTTCGACCGGTAGATTTCGGACAGATAGTTTTGTTATGACTCGGAGTTAACACGTTTCGTTTATGACCACTCGAGAACAACGTTGAGCCTTAAAGAAGAGTTAGCTAAGAAAGCCAGGTGAGTTTCTAATCCCTTTTTTGCCTGATTTAGGGGTGGCGTGCATACTTAGTGTAAAATGTTTATTACATATTTTATATTAATAAACAAAGTGAAAAGCTATGTTTCAGTGTAAAGTTTAAAAGAGACAAATGTACGTTTTGAGCAAAGTAAAGTTATATCATTGGCAAGCGTTTACTATATTTTCATATACATAAACAAAGGCATGATATATATGATAAGCTATGTTTCAGTAAAACAAGTTATATTATTGGCAAGCGTTTACTATATTTTAAAATACATAAACAAGGGCTTAATATATGTTAGTATGATTAAGTTAAAGAAAGTTTATGAACAAAAAGTGAATAGTCTTCCTATGGGAAGTGAACCAGTTGACAAGGTCCTTGGGACAGACGTTACTTGTACAGGATGCCAGAAATGGGTGTGACCCATTAGTAAGAGTCTTGATGGCTCGTTAACAGTTGTACAATTGGGATGAGTGACGGCGGTAGCTCGGGGGACTACGCAATCCCCCATGTACCAGTTAAGCATTATTGATCAGGAGGACAATACCCGGTGTTGATCACGATGACAACATCGTTTCGTGTGGTGTTGATCACGAGGACAACATCAATGGGTCACGAGGACCAAACCATGCTAAGCGGTATTGATCACGAGGACAATATCAGTTGTTGATCACGAGGACAACATCATGCTAAGCAGTATTGCTCACGAGGACAATACCAGTAGTGACAAGGATTTGACGGCTAAGTGGTACTGATCACGAGGACAATACTAGCAGTGATAAGAATTGACGATTAAGCGGTATTGATCATGAGGCCAGTACCAACAGTGACAAGGGATTGACGGCTATCTCATGAATGTTTTAAACCGTTTTGAAAAGTGAAGTATGTAAAGTTTTGCCTTAAGGGCAGTATATATATGTATTAGTAAATCTTTTGCAAAATTGATTTAAAGTGAACGTTAGAACTCACGCAGCGTTGCTGATTTTTAGTATGCATATCAGTTAAGTGTAGGTGGCTTTGGATAGATGTGGATGATTGGCTTGGTGAGAAGAGTTACCCGAAGATCAGCATCTGGCATCCCGTTTATGTTTACGTTTATGTCGCAATTGTTTAAGACAAGTTTCATTCGTACCAGACAAGTTGTGTTTAGACATGTTATGTATTTCCGCTATGTATGTTGAAGTTTTAAATCGTTTTCCGTTGTGTTAATGAATGTCTTATGTTTAAGTGCTATGTTTTGATGAGTAACTCCAATACGTGAGGCCTCCCATGTTTGGGGCCTTACAACATTACATTTATACAATTTTCATTTATTTTAAAACTTTTTTAGATTGAAAAAGTGAATGATTCGTTTTGTTCTGCGTGTTCTCGCAATATTTATTGTTATGAATTGAACCCTCCCCTATATATGTGTGTGTATAGTTTTTTTATGTACATAAACATACATATTTGCATGTAAGAAGTATAAAATTTTAATTTTTTACCATGGATCAAAAAGTTAAACGATTTAGCTAGGTTTGTTACCCTTGTTCTCACAAAATTTCTTTGTTCTGAAACTAACTTCCCTATATATATATATATATATATATATATATAGGAACATATTCAATTAAGAACCATAATTTTGGCAGGAACCAAAAGAACCATGCATTTCTATACAAATGTAAGGATGCATGTATGCATTTGTGCATGTATGCATTTGTGTAGGAATGCATGGTGGTTTTGGTTCTCACCAAAATTATGGTTCTTAATTAACATGTCCGGGCCGGGACATGTTCAATTAAGAATCATAATTTCGGCGAGAACCAAAACAACCATACATTCCTACACAAATGCATGCATGCATCCTTACTTCATATATGCACAAATGCATACATGCATCCTTACATTTGTGTAGAAATGCATCGTTCTTTTGGTTCTCCCCAAAATTATAGTTCTTAATTGAATATGTCCTTATATATATATATATATATATATATATATATATATATATATATATTATATATATATATATATAGAGAGAGAGAAGTTATTTTCAGAACAAAGAAATTATATTAGAACAGTGGGAACAAACCTAGCTAAATCGAATATGTCCCTATATATATATATATATATATATATATATATGGGAGGGATCAATAGAAAACGACAAAGTTAGGCAAAAACTAAGAAAACCACTAAAAGCCAATCAAATAATTTATAGATTTTTTATTTTTGTTAATTTATTTCTAAGTGTATTAATATCATATTCCACAATTTACCAAAAAATTATTTTACGTATACGTAACCGCAATTTTTTTATTTTCTGTTTACGTATACGTAACACTATGTGTTACGTATTCGTAAGCCAATAATTAAATGATTTTTTTGGTAAAAATGTGTAATATTGTATTGATACTCTTATAAATAAATAAAAATAAAATAAAATAAAAATTATTATTTGATTGGTTAAAATTGGTTGTTTTAGTAGTTTTCTCGGTTTTCGCTTAACTATGTGGTTTTCTCTAGAACCCACCCTATATATATATAGGGTGGGGTTCAAATGCTAACCAATATTTATGTGATAACCATGATAACCACTCTCAAACATAGTGTTATGTATACGTACCAAATAATGTTACACATACGTAAACACTATGTGTCACGTATATGTAACATTATTTGGTACGTATATGTAAGACTCATCATTTCCGTATTTATGTTCGAGATATATGTTCACGATACTTAAATACTCTTTTAAGAATTAAAAGAAAAAATATTTTATAAATTATGTGATTGTTTGATAGTGGTTAACACGGTTTTCACATAAAAAGTTGGTTAGTATTTGAACCCTTCCCTATATATATATATATATGTATATATAAGGGCCATATCGGTTGTAAACACTGATTTGTTGTGAAAACCCTTAAACTCATTTCTTGCCACACATTCATTTCATAATAATTTAATATGTGGCTAGAATTAAATGTAGAATTTGATATATTTAATAAAAAAAAGTTAGTGGCTTAGATTAAATAGGAGGGTAAAGTTGTCATTTTATTTTTTTTCTTTTTTCCTTTTTCTTTTGTGATTAAATCATATTTTCAACTTTTTATATATCCATGGAAATATTTGAAGAACACGATCTTTACACATGTGTAAAAACCAACTACACATGTGTAATAATCAAAATATACATGAGTAATAACCCGCTAATCAGAAAAAACAAACTCTAGATTTGTAAAGTAGGTCAAGTTTAGTAAAATAAAATACAAGTGAAATGCAAAACAGTTTTAAACGTGTAAATTCAGTTTACTCTTCTATAAAAGAACGTTAAAACCTTGAAAACTAATTTTAACTCTCTCCAGATCTATGTACACTTGTGTAAGATCAGTTTACACTTATGTAAATTTATTTTATGTAAATTCAATTTACACTTGTGTAAATTTAGATGATTAACGGATACTAGAAAAAAAATTAAAAGACATTAACAGTTAAACAGCTAATCACCATCACATCCTTTAACCACAAACCCCAATTCAAATCCAAATGTAAAAACATACAACTAACGACAATTAGAGAGTTCCCATTTAACCACCTGATAAAAAAAACCTAGTAGTTCATGGTTAAAACAGTAACATGACTAATCTAAAAATTCTAGTTAAATTGTTATAACCTCTTGAAGCACACTTATACCATGATGCTTTTTCTGTAATCGATTTCAACACAGATTCATTTTTGACTTTTTGTCGTGTTATGGTTCTTTCAGGTCAAGTTGAAGAAGATGAAGTTTTTTATAGCAACATAATGCCTTATTGCACAACAACAAAAGAAAACAGTAGGAGAAATGGAAGAAGAATTTCTTCAAGCTTTACAAGTAAGCCATCCCTTTTGTTTCTTTATTCTATTATAATACAAAAACTAAATCACTTTATTCCATTGATCCCTAATGGAATTTCACCTTCCAAATTCGAGCCTAAAAATATGTGATTAATTTGGAATTTCACCTTCCAAATTTGAGCCAGGATCATCGGTCCTTCACCTCAAACACCACTCGTCGTCATCGTTGAACCCTAACCTACCATGTTTTACGGTCGCCTTTAACCTCAAACAACCACCGTCGCCACTCCATATCAGAATTTTATGAGCCTCTAGAACCACCAACACCACTCATTGCCGTCTTCGAAGATCTTCACAACCAGACTACCGTCATCAAAGGTCTCCCACCAGATTATCAGATCGTCGACGAGGCATGGTGTGAAGAGAAAGAGAAGATAGATGTAGAAAGGGGGAAAAGGAAGATCCTCACAAACCTTAATCAAAGATCTGATGTGGGGGGTAAAGGCGTCGCCCGATCGAAGATGGAGGGTTTCCATCTCAGATCTAAAACACGCCATCGCCATCACCCTCCACCGTTACCGCTGCAACTGATTTCCGGTCTACAAGTGGAACAACTCCGAGAGGATGAAATCGTTCTTCAATCGTCGTATGTGAAATAGAAAACGAGATGGATATGCAGAACCTGTTGAGGGATTACGAGCAGAGAGAGAAGAGGGAAAGAGTGAATCTGAAGTTGAAGAATGGATGTTTAGAGAGAGAAACGAAAGATCTGGTATGGTTATAAGAGAGAAAGTGGTAGATGAAAGTAAAATTACTTCATTACCCCTCCTGAATAAAAATAAACCAGGAAAAAAAAATTAATGTGTGGTCCACAACTCAGAGTTTACAACCGATACGTCCCCTATATATATATGAGTTTACAACTCACTAGAAAACTCATTTTCATGACAAAACAAAAAAACTCCTCATTAAAGGTGCTGCATATGTGTAGTACACCAAAAAACCTAACCCCTACCCAAAAACCTAAACCCCCTACCCCAACCCCACCCAAAAACCTAAACCCACCCCACCCACCCCCCAAAAACCTAAACCCCCCACCCACCCCCACCCTAAAAAAAACCTAACCTAAAAGCTAAACTAAACCCAAAAAACCACCCCCAAAAGCTAACTATGCTACACATATGTAGCAAAACGTAAAAATTTTTATTTATTTTTTTGAACGAGGACGACGTGGGGAACAAGGTGTCTGAATCGGTTTTTTAGTTTTTGATTTATATTTTGAGTTATTATTTTTTTATTATTTTTTTTACCTTTAATAAATAGTTTTTTGGTTTTCTCATGAACAATGAGTTTTCTTATGATTCTTCCCCTATATATATATATATATATATATATATATATATATATATATAGGATTGGGTTCAAATGCTAACCACATTTTTATGTGATAACCATGATAACTAACCCTAACCAATCAAATAATTTACATTTATTTTTATTTATATTAATAAAGAAGGGTGTTTATGTAATTTTAGCCATATATAGATTTGGTAATTACTTCAAATTTTGAAAATACCTTAATTATCTCCGACATTCAACTTTGTATTTTGACATATGGAACCTCTATTTCAACACCCTTACAGTAAAAAATTAAAACAAATCAGATACACCCTTTTAAAAAGCTGTCTTCTTGATGTCAGATGGGACATGATGTGACATACTCTTACTAACATTTTTCCATAAAGAATCTTTAATATTTTATAACCTTTTTACATTTTCGTCTTAAGATGTATTTTATGAAATTAAAAATGTTTCTTTCATAAAAACATAAAATTTTGAGAGAATCTTTACTATTTTCGTCATAACAAAAGACCACAAAGATAACGAATCTTATGACCTTTTTATATTTTTAAGTTCTAAATATAAATTTCATAATAAAAAATATATTTTATTCAAATAATTTATATAAAACTTTTACTGAGCATATGACCTTAGTATAGTAAATACGTGATTGGGTAACCTTCACATAATTTGTTCATTAAAAACTTTTTTTTTAATATATAAGATATTTCTAGCAGTTAAGTTACTAGAATTGTGACACTAAAATATCATATTTTAAATAAAAAAACATGCAAACATAAATATTTCTAGTTGTGACATTAAAACATCAGATTATTTAAATAAAAACACGCAAACATAATTATTTTCAATGGGCGTCATCATTTGACCAATCCGAAATTACATTAGTCAATCGATAACTACATAACCTGCAGGTGTACATTTACCACTTATTAAACCATTATACATTTCTAGTTGTGACATGTAAGTTGTTTCCCAACCTTCTACATCTGGATATCTACAACTTTTCCACAGAATATTAACCATCGGCATCGGATATATTCCTATTAATTCTATCATGACGAAATGGCTAGTATAAACATGGCAAGTTGTAACTGTTCGATGAGGCACAAGATGTTCTTGACGTGTCCATAACGGGAAAACTGTTATGCTACCATTATAAAGAGTGGTTAAAGAGATAACAATCACACCAAACCTATTAGCAATCAAGAATCCCGTCTATGGCATAAGCACCCAATGTGATCGCGGTGCAACACCCGTTCCAAAAAAACTTAAGGTATGAAGTAACTCGTCATATGTTGTATCAAAAACTCTTCTGTATATAGCTTCATAATGGATGAACCGTGTATAGAAGACTCCTCGCGACATCCCATGAAATCAATTACGTTTGATGTGGGATCCTGAGAGTTCACGAACGAACTGTGTCTAGCGTGATCCTGGGAGTCCACGAACGAACTGTGTCTAACGGGATCTTGAGAGTTCACAAATGAGTTGTGTCCAGCATGCTCTTGAGAGTTCACGAATGAACTATGTCTAGCGGGCTCTTTGTTCTTCTCCTGCTTCATCTTTAAAGTCGGACGGCCACAAGTGTTTTTGTGAACTATAGGCTCTTCAAGGTTTGTTTGGCTTGGGTTAATCATTTCTTTTATCTTCTTCAACCAAGATCTTTTCACACTTGTTGGTTGGGCTTTAATCTCTTGTTTCAACACTTCAAATTCTTCATCAAGATCGATATTGTCATCTGGTTGAACAAATGACGGTGTGAAATCAATCTTCCGCCAGAAGATATCTATCGCATCCACTGGAATGGGTTGACCTACATGCAGATAATTTGCAAGAATACAAGCACATGGCAAACCACAACTTGTTTGAAGTCGACAATCACACTTGTTGGAACAAGGCGAGTCTATCAACTCATTTAACCGATCAAGCTCTTCACATATTAGATCTAGAGCTTTAAGAGAAACATTACCTCGTAAAAGATTGAATAATGGCCACCTGTGTTGATTGTATACTCTGATTCGGCTTATTTCAAAGCTCTCATTTATTTGCCCTTCTTGATCCTTTATGAGTTTATCAGTACCTTGCACCAATTCATGTAGACGAGAGTTAGGATTACTCACGTATTTCTTGAAAAGTGAATGTTGGCTCTCTGCTCTGTTGGTTGTTCGATTTCCAAAATTCAGATTTTTATCAATCCAAGCAGACACAAACATTTCTTTATAATTTGACAACCACGTATCATTCAAGTAATCAAGAACTCCTGAAAAGATACAAAAAATGTTCAAAACCTCATACAATAAAATAGAGAAATAAGATTATTACTTTGATGGGTACCACTGAACATTTGATGAAGTAGCTTGTAATTGTAGTTGTATATATCCGTGGTAGGAGAATCAATTAGTACACCCCACATTATATGAAGGACAGCCCATTCATGTGAACCGAGACCTTGCTTGCAGTGCTTTCCAATATTTTGATATATGTGTCATCTACATAGTAATTGTGCAGCTTTCGAAAATACACGTTTACAAACATTCATTAGAGCAAGATCTCTATCAGTTATTATGACACGTGGCTCCATACACTTATTCAATGCCACCTTTAGGTTATTTAACACCCATATAAAATTATCCTGCTTTTCTTTACTTATTAAGGCAAAAGCAACACAATAAGTTTTTTTGGTGGATGTTACATCAACAATCTCAACAAATAGCATGTTGTACCGGTTGGTTTTGTAAGTTGCGTCTATTAGCAACACATGTGGGAATGCACGCCACATCTTATACGAGGTTTTATGTATAAAGAACAATTGCTCCAAGAAACCACCAAATTCTCTATGTTCCTAAATATAACCTTTAGAATGCAAGAGTGAGAAAAGAACCTGCATTGGAGTTGATCCAATTTCTGTGGCTTTACGTATCTTTTGGCGTGCATTGTATAGGGTTTTAAGTGAAGACACATTTTCAGGGTTCTGGTCCTTTAGTGTTGCTAGAATGTTACGTGGCTGAACATCGTGCTTTGAGAGGTCCTCCGAAAAATGCATTTCTTGATCAGTTAATCTCATTGCAAATGGATGGCCCTCCAAATGTTGAGCTGGTGGATGGTTATGTTTAGCATGTTTCACCAGTAACATCCAACCATTAACATTTTTCACGTATTTCTTAATCAATGGAAACCGACAACCAGTTTTTCTTGTAGCTGAACGTCTAACTGTTGATGTTCCCTTCTATTCGCCACCACGATCAATTTTAGAAAAACTTTGGTAACATCTCGTCTTGCGTTTTTCTTCAACCTTTCGGTGACTATGACATAACCACGTTGACATCCGGTGTTTTGCACCCACTGCATCATGTCCGGGTGATACATGAACACCTATAACAAAATATGTGTTATCGTCAACAACAATATAGTTAGATAATCACAGTTAACAACGGTATAGTTAGATGATACAAACATAATCATGAACGTCATACCTGATTAGTGTAAAACTCTGATATATTGTTAGAAGATTCACCAACATTCCCTAGATGGTTTTCACCAAAACCCGTCATGCTTAACTCGTTTTTATCAGATTCATAGAGAATTTTGAGAGAATTCAGATTGAATAAATAAGTGAATGAAATATTTAGTTGTTTATATAGTATGTTTTGGCGGAATCTTATGTCGTATCAAATAATTGGCGGAATCTTATGTCGTTTCAAATTATTGACGGAATCTTGTGTCGTTTCAAATTATTTACACGCATAACGATGAAACTAGACCGGCATGTAAAACTAGTTAAGCCACTGCAATTATTATCAACGAATTCTACTATAAAACGAGTTGTCTCACATAATAATATACTTATCAATGAATTTTTTTTAATTTATTTAATTTTACATAAATCTAATTTAAGTTGAAAAAGTAAATAAATAAAAATATAAAAGTAACTTTTTAATTTACATCATTTTATAAGTTAACTTTTTTTAAAATTTTTATTAATTATACTAATAATATGATGTGATGTGAGGATGGTGTAAGAAATGTTAATAAGGTGTAGAAATAATAGCTCACTTGACATATTATTCCATTCACTGTATAATTATTTTTTTATTCAATCCTTCTATTTTCAACCTACCAGACCATCTTCCCTATTCAAACGACACTCCTGTCAAGCACCATCGCCGACGATCTATTTTTTTTCCGATTTCTCTCTCGCCGGCATAGATTAAATCTTCCGCTGCACCCTTTTTCATTTCGTTCATCGGTTACAGTTGTTGTTCGGTTCAGAGGGCGCCGTCACTACTAGTTCTTGCTTCAAGCCGCTGCTGCCTCCGTCCAATCTCTTGTGAGCTGTTCCGGTTTCAACAATGGAGTATTACAAGTCTGATTTAGGTGTAATATTTTTTATTGTTTGTGTACTAAAATAATCCACAAGTCAACGATGGATATAGGGGGTATCCCTGAATTCAGCAGCACTACAAAGAGGAAATGAGGTCATCAACCATTAAGCATGACATCGGTATCACCCATGATTATATATACATATTGGCATATGTATGATTTTTTTTTCAAATAGGTCATAGTTTTTTTGGTCTTTAAATATCCATCAACGGGTATCTTTTTCGGATAGGTTATCGAAATGTTTTAACTTTTTAATGTAGATCTAAAGTTTTTTTATTTGGTTTGTAACTTTGTTCACATGATTTGATTTATATTGCAGTGTTAGATACGTTTATAGTAAAATCAAATTTTATGATGGAGAACAACTCTCATGCTATTGCTCACATGATCAAAATGGGCCGTCACCCGGAGAAGATTTTTCGATCTAGTTATTTTTGACGTGTTACATATATATAACAAGTAGTGTTACATATACGTATCACATATGTTACGTCTATGTAACACAGTTTGTACGTTTACATATATGTATCACGGGTGTTACATATATGTATCACATTGTTACGTATATGTAACAAAGGATGTATATGTAAATTCATTCGGCAACTTTTATCTACCATCACCATTCACCATTCAACATCCCAAATAAAATGCATAAATAAGATTCATTCCCATTGAGTTCATAATCCAACTTAAAAGTTCAAATTTACGTAACCATGCACCATTCTTGTTACATATACATATATAACGTATGACAGAATAGTTACATCACAAGATCATTTGTTGCATATATGTAATATATTTTTGTTACATATATGTATATTACATATGATAGAATAGTTACATTACAAGATCATTGTTACATATATGTAATATAGTTGTTTTCCCTTACACATATCCTTTCTTATCAACAATATCCTTAATGTTGCTTTCATCATTCCTTGTCTCAACAGATTCGATTTTCTTGTATATTTTTTTCTAATACATATATGTAACACTTAAAATATTAATAAAATTTACTAAAACAATTGAAGAAATAAGTAAGATAATGTATTTAACAAGTTTACGTCAACCCGCGCGTTGCTGCAGGGCACTGAAATTCTAATATAATCTAAAAGTTTGAATAAATAATTTATGAAGTTGTACTTTAACTTAGTAAATAGTAGGAAATGTACTAACTTAACTCTTAAAAAATGATAACGTGGTATTAACAATGAATATTTAATTGTTTTATTTTTTCTTTTAAAATTCTAAACTCATGTACATTTAGAGTCGTAAAAATAATAAAATGCCCCAAGTTAATTGAAAAGAAAATAGCATTAGATGAATTGTTAAAAATTATTATGGATATTCGGTATTATTTTATTAATTTATTAATAAGTACAAAAGTATTAATACTTGATAAAATATAATTTTTTAAAGACACTTGATAAAAGGTTCTGTAATCATGGAATAGATTTTTGAATAGATTTTAGAAAAGCATTGAATATCGTTTTTCAGTGACTAATGAATGGACGAAAACTCTCTCTCACTCACCATATGCCGCTCTAGAACCCACCCACCACTCCGTCACCATATGCCGCCACCCTCCGCCCGGTCACGGCCACCACTGCCCCCACCGTAACATCCACACCACCCACCACCATCCTCTGTCTCTCTCTCTCGCCTTCCTCTCTCTACTTGCTCTCTCATGCGAGACAAAAATGGTCATGGCAACCAACAACACGGGTATTAAAACAATCAGCGGGAGTGACCATCTTTGTCCGATGAAAGTTCATATATAAATATGTAGGGAATGACGGTTGCATGGCGGTTTAGTCTTAGAGCGTTGCGACGGTTAGTTACAGGAGATGGTTGGTGGAGACGGAAGGAGACGCGACGGAAGTGATGTATGTAGTATATTTAACGGAGGGGAACGGAACAGGGAATTCTTTAACGGAAAGTAAACAGGGAGGGGAACGCAACAGTTACGCAAGTTGCTTTTTGTATATATTAGTAATACATACGACAATCTATAGTGTTTGTTGAACTTCCTTGTCCACTAGGATTCATCTATTTTGCAATCCTCTTCTTCCTTACCTTCAATTGCTTACTTCTTTATTGATACATCACCTTTCATTTTTCCTTTCTCCTCTTTCAAAATAGACATTTTCTTCTTTATTACCTATACGCTCAATTCCACAAAAATATATAAATTATTGAAAATCAAATTTGGATATACAGTAGTCTATTTTATATCTAAAAATTGATTTCTATAATATTTTGATTGAATTGGATAAAATCATCCTTCACTATAAGAATAACTTTCAGCTTTATATTCTTATTTATTATACTTCATCCCAATTGAAACGATTTAAAATTATAAGATGATTGATTTTAATACGTAACATTGCATTATATATCATAAAAAAAGCAGCCAACATAAGAAATCTATGACTTATGTTTACCTTTTTTTTAACGGCCAACAAACAGGGAATTGCCTAGTTACTCCGTACGGGGTGACCCATTGGTAAAAGGCCACTGTCAGCTGGCCCAACCCAGCCGTACGGAGCTCTTAAGCGTCCCAAATTATCTCCAGTTTCGGGGAAAACCCACCCGCCCGAAAGCCCACTGGTGGTAAAACCCGTACGCCCTCTGGTTCGAACCAGAGATCATAAAGAATCCGGTCTTCCTTCATTGAGCCACCATGCCCCTCCCAAAGTGATGCGTGTGAAGATAGAACCTGAGTCTTTTTCAGAAAAACAAAGCTTCCTACCACTACATTACGTTGAAAGTTGCAATATATTTACCTATTTATATTTGTATTATTTCCTTCCACGTGAATCATAATGGTTTATGATTGTGATTTGATAAGATAGATAATTGGTTTGAGGATTTCAAGGGATTTGATTTTAATTATCATTAATAACCGAAGATAATAAAAATTGATATGCCCATAATAACCTTTTGAATTAAATTTAAAAGGTTTTGTCATTTTCATATTTACAAATTGGCACAAGGTTCTATAAACCATTGATTATCCCCAATCAATGGTTGTGATGGAGTTATTATTATTTAAATCACACTTTATATATATATATATATAGGTGGGTTCACTAAAAAATTTAGTTTTATGAGAAAATCAAAAAACTTTTCATTAAAGGTGTTGTATATGTGTAGTATACCCAAAAACCTAACCCCCACCCAAAAACCTAAACCCCTCACCCCACCCTCACCGAAAAACCTAAACCCACCCCACCCACCCCTCCAAAACCTAAACCCCCCACCCATCCCCACCCCCCCAAAACCTAACCTAAAATCAAAACTAAACCCAAAAAACTAAACTGAAAAGCTAACCCTACTACACATATGTAGTAGGGCGCTGATTTTTTTTTATTTTTTTTGGAAAGAGGACGTGGGGAACAAAGTCTCCGAAACGGTTTTTTAGTTTTTGATTTTAGATTTTTTTATATTTTTTTACCTTTAATAAATAGTTTTTTTGGTTTTCTCATGAACAATAAGTTTTCTTATGATACTTTCCCTATATATATATATATATATATATATATATATATATATATATATATATATATATAGGGAATTGATCATTTGAGAACTTCTAAATATTTTAAGAACTCGTCAAAAAATCAATCAAACCCATTTTTTTGTTTATACTATTTTTATTGTTAGAATACAACATAAAAAAATGAATTTATATATATAAATTTACATGTCTTCATATATTAAAAAAATATACACTTGTTTATGTTTACCATTTACACATGTGTAAGTGTTTACCATTTACATATGTATATAAATCTTTTTAAGGATAATTTAGAGAGAAGAGATTAATTAATTGAAGAGATAAATCATTTTTTATGTTATATTTTAATAATAAAGATAGTGAAAACAAAAAAAATGGTTTTAATAGGTTTTTTGACGAGTTCTCACGAGTTCTCAAGTATTTATGAGTTCTCATTTGAATCTAACCCTATATATATACACTAGTAGGGAACCCGCACCATGTGTGGCCCCGAAAAATTAATTCTGTGCAAATATTTGCTTAATTAAATGTTTTTTTTATAAATTACACCTCATTTGCAAACGCACATGCAAGTTAGTTGCTTATAAAATATTTATATGAGTTACGACCACACGTAAAAGGTATCCCGCGCGTTGCCGTAGAGAATTGAACGTGTTAATTGATTTTCTCTATTTAATATAGTGTCAATAAAATCATGGGTTAAATTATAGACATGGGTTAGTAGGTAATTGAAAACAATTGAGGCATTGCTAATTTGTACACTATGCAAAAAAAATTATGCTACGTGTCTTAATTTTTTGAGTAAATGAGAGAATTAAGTGGCGTTACGATCTTCTTAGTTGTTGTCCTGATTTCTTCACAAGCAAGAAACCTTCAAAGCTCTCCATCACCCCAAATTAATGATCCACCTGGTATGATCCTTTATCAGACTTGATTATATTCTATATTTTTATGAGAATGCTTATTAAGGTGAGAAGATACCCAACTTCAAAAGACATTTTCTTTTCAATCAGTAGATTTTGTTTTTAAAAACATCTTTTGAAATATTCATAATTCTCGATCACGTGAATCCAACTCTATACGTACATTTGTGTATTTGGATGTACTATAGTTTCTTTTATGTTTAGTCTATGCAGAACCCATGAATAAAACAGAAGGAAAGTTAGTTACAGAGCGGCCGCGGCGGCGGCCTTCTCCGCCTTATAATTGGGGCGGTTGTTGGAAGTACAAGTGCTGGTAGGAACATGCAGTCACGGTCGCCTGTAGACCATATGATGTCTATGCAACTATATGCTAATACAAATAAAGGATGAACTACTGTTATTTCTTTTGCATTTAGTATAATCATAATTTATTTTTTGTAAATGTATAAGACTTGTGAACAATAAATAGGCATCCTGCTTCAAAATATTGTTAATTTGCAGTAAAGAATGGCAAGATACGACACTGAATGAAAATATGGCTAAACTTGGTAAATTTTGATGAAGTGGGTTTGAATTTGCAAGTGATGATGCAATCCATTTATGTGTTAGGCCCGAAAGATGAACATTGTATGTATGCTTAAGAATCTATACATAATAATAAATAAAGGTTTTGAGGTGCCACATGTCATTCTCATGTTCATTCTCAAAAACATTTTCCCGCCTCCCTCTTCTATTTAATAATATAAGTTTCTATAAAAAAATTACGCTCTCTCCTATTTAATGATACAAGTTTCTATAAAAAAAATTATAATTTTTTGTTTCTCGGCTCTCTCTCCTATTAAATAATAATGATTTTTCTAACTATTTTATAAAACATTTTTTAATTTAAAAAATAGCTTTGTTCATAAAACATTTTTATAATTTGAACATTTCTTTCATTCTTTTTATAAAACATTTTTAAAAAATAACTATATAACGTTTTTAAAATTTGTATTAAAAAATTATGTAATATGTAATATTAGATCTTTATTACTAAGTATGTATAACACTGCATTTATTCACCATGTATAATATACAGAGTTTCTAACCTATATTATAATAAATGAATAACTATACTTGCTATGTGTCGACTTTTGATAAAATCTAGATTTTTGTTTTTCGCCTTTCCCTCCTATTAAATAATTAAATATCTAACATATATTCTAATATTTTATTAAAAATTACTAAATCATAAGAAAATTTTAATTATTTCTTATTAATAGATGACTAATAACATCAAAAATACAAATTTTCATAGAAAATACTGTTTTATAACAAATTATATTTATTCAACCCATGTAAAACATGAGCTTTAACCTAGTAGTATTATATAAAAGAGTTACCGGAAAGGGTCTAGCAAGTGGATGACACAAAAAAGCCACGCATATTTATTGGAAAATGGTGGGATGTAATTATTTAAATAAATATAAAAGGGTGAGATGTAATTATTTAAATAAATATAAGATGGAATAATTTGTGCATTTACTATAACTAGTGGTTTTTAGCCGCTGCATCGCGACTAGGTGAGGGTTACAATTCATAGTTACGAAGAATACTATGGAGAATGATGAGCATGAAGAAAGTTACTTAAATATAAGACACTGAATAATGTCGGGTTAGGTCACTTTTAGCGGTCAAAATAGGCCACGCCGACGGATTGTAAGGTTGAGGCATGTCGGTTCAGGTCACCTTTAGCGGTCAAAATAGGCCACACCAGCGGATTGTAAGGTGACTTCAACCTGTGAGTAGGGGTGTTCAAAATCGGATATCCGAATTTTGGATATCCGAAAATTTCGGATAGTGGATTTCACTATCCGAATCCGTATCCGAATTTTCGGATATCCGAAAATTCGGATACGGATTCTGATATCCAAAATCTGGGGGAAAAAAATATGCAAAGTTTTGTTTGAATTCTGAATAAAAAAAACCAGTTCTAACTTCCAGATAAGTCCCAACAAATACAAAGTTACAAACTAAAAAAACAAGAACAATCCAAACAAATGCAAAGATAAACAAAAACATTCAAAACATTGATTCAGTCTTTAAAATAAGAGCATTCAAAACATTGCTTCCTTCTTAAAAATCTTGATCTTTCATCAAACTCTTCCGGTCTTCCCATGCCAATCTACCATTGCTTCAATCTTTAACACAATTAAAACATACCCAAATCAAACTAGCAACAAACACACATATATGAGCTACAATGTATAACTATTTCTGAAAAATGATTAATCAAAAAACCAACTCTCTTACAAGTGGATGACAGTCCATTAACAATAGAATTTAATAATCACATAAACAACAATTACATTCACAAACGATAAACAATTGAACAGATCTACAAATAAATTATAGAAAAAACAACTCACAACTCCAGTAGGTGAATAGGTCGTGATGGTGAACTTATGGTCCCCTAGTAATCCTTGTAAAGAAGATCTGCATCACACAAGACATAGATTCAAAATCAACTTCATCGGATCCAAAATTTCAACACTAAAACTCGCATATATCCAAATAAACAATCGTTTATACATAAATCAAACTTTACCCGGTAAAGTTTATATATAAAAATGAATCCGATAGCAAGTTCTTCGATTTGCAGCAAAACAAAATGTCAGTGACCTAACAAAAATCATTTCATGAACAAATTGAGTTTGACAAGATATGTGAAACCAAGATCCATTTGCAGATCGTTAGTTCCCAAAACCCTAGAACACTAGATTTATATTCTTATCTACTAACATCCGTTACACCAAATCACACATTAATAACTTGGAAGGATTCACACTTTCTAACTTACAATGGAGATGGGCAGATGGCGATGAACGGGTGAAGTAGCGGACTGGTGGTCTTGTAGAACGACAACAGGCGGAGACGTGGACAGCGGAATCTAGAGAAGTCGTGAGGCGTGGAGGCTGGAGGTCTAGAGCGGGAGAAAGAAAACGATCAGGGAATAGGATTTAGGGTTTCTCATTCTCATGCCTAATATATAGTATAATAAATAAATAATTAAAAAAATACAAAATTTAATATTTCGGATATCCGAAATATCCGAAAATTTTCAAAATCAATATCCGAATCCGAATCCGAATTTTCGGATAATTCGGATTCGGAATTTCGGATTCGTTTCGGATACGGATTTTTTTTAACACCCCTACCTGTGAGGCCCATTCCCCATTCAGGTAACACCTAAATTTGGTAAAGCTGGATAAATATATAATATATAAACTTATAAGCTCTGTTTTGACATTAATGCTACTTCAAGCTGAAACCACCCAATTATAAACAAATGGGTCAAAATGACCACCTCGAGTATAGAAGTACAGTAATAATCATAGCCGAATCTGAATTTTTGTCTTCTCAGATGGGTAAAATACATGCTTTGCTTTGTAAAGTTCAGAGACTTTTGGTGACCTAAGATGTATACCTGCAATTGAAATTCATTTATGATTAGTTCATCTGATCATATCTAAAGAAAATAAACTGCATAATCTACTCTATCCGCTCCTATGAAAAATAAAAAAAAAGTTAAAAACTTAAAAAGCCACCGGAGGGGGAAGTGGGCAGGATCAATGCAACAACACATTAATTATAAGTAGTTATAAATTACCGTCACTAATTTTAAAACCTGTGAAACTCAATTACTCGATACATCTACTCTATAACTACCAGCAAAAACACTAACTTACAGGGGTAAGGCGATCCGCATTTAAGAAAATAACACGCAAAATTCGCTAAACAACTACTTCATCCTTTTGCTCTTCAAACTGTAGAAAAACACACAGATCTTACATGCTTATCAAAAAGCTTTTTAAAGCTATAAGATAATGATCTGAATAAAAAAAAAGTTTCCAATTCAGGCACAAAATCTGTTCCTTCTTTCAGCCTGAGGCTACTGATCTTGAACCTGACCTTGCTCCTTTGGTCCAACTGTTTTTTGTTCTTATCAAGTTGCTCAACAAAATTGAAAAGTGTTATCAAACCACACATATTGTTAGTTGACTGTATTATCTAAAATCTAATATAGGTATTATTATTTGAATTATCATTTATCTTTAAGTTTATTTGTTAGTTATTATTCTATCTCTACGGCTATGATTAACTCAACTTCTTTCTAACTATCTCCTTTTTTTCTAGTTTTAATTGATAGAGGTCTCCATTCCCACTCTTCACAAAATGGAAAGTTCAACTATAATTAATTTACTGTACAATATATATGTTTTCTTTGTTGGAGATTAACAAAAGCAGGGCCGCACAACTACTCAAGGCGTTAGTAAGATCTTCATTCGGTAAGAAAAGTATGTTAGGATCGGTTCCATAATCCAAGTTTTAGATAGTCCCTAATATTCATCGTCAATCAATCGTAATCATAACATAATTTTTATACATCTAAAATATGACGGATTGAAGAAACGGAGTGGGAATACAGACCAGTCATTTTATCAATGAGTTTTAGTTCACCATGTGCCTCTTCGACAACCAAGTCGCTTCTCAATGGCCTCCCAGTCTTGTTCCTCCTGGCACACGCAATCGGTGGCTCGTGGACCTCGATCAGCCAGTTGATAAGGATTGCCTCATTTTGTCGTTGATTTCGGGTTGTGAGTTCATGTAATCATGAACTTTACTCTTGTTCTACAACAAACCAACATCAAGAGGTTAAACGAAATAGGAAATTATTATAACCCAAATCAAAAAGTTTATAAAAAAAAACAGTAAACTATATATTATAACCCAAATCAAGAAATTTATAAAAAAAAGTGAATTATTATAACCCACATCAAGAAATTCAAATAAAACAATAAATTATTATAACCCATATCAAGAAATTCAAAAAAAAAAAACAGTAAATTATTATAACCCACATCAAGAATTTCAAGAAAAAACATTAAAGGGGTTATTTTATACTTGATCGATCTTGATATCTAGATATGGTACAAAATAAAAGATATATATACATGTCTTTTGACCTCTTTTAGGTCATTCTCGATCAGATGCTCAAACAACTCAACCACAATTTTGTTGATAGAGAATGAAGGGTTGATTTTTGTCAAGATAAAGTGAACATCTTTGTGATTTTTAGATAAATCAAATCGTATTCCCCATTAACAAACTGAGTTGTATAATCAGACTTACAGTTGAAAGCCAAAACTTTTATCCCATAACGACTGGTGTGAAGGTCATAAGTCAACTTCTTCTCGGACAGTACACGAACCACACCAAAAGCATATGGAATAATATCTTTGCTGCTTAGAAATTTGTTGAGTTCGACCTCACTACAGAACCTGCAATTTTTTTTGGAAGAAAAAAAAACTTCGTTGGTGACAAAATACTTGAAACCCATATCCAAGATTATATGTGTTTATCATAATCTTGATGAAATGAGGATCAGATAGATGTATATGAACGTATTTTGGGTACTCGATAGATCTCTATTAGAGTTTTGTTGTAAAGACCGATTAACAACCTCCCCCTAAACTTCTTTTTCTTTGTTTTGCCCAATTGTCTTGTAACACGCTAATTTTTAAAACAAGTTTTGTATAATTTTCTTTGAATAATGGTCTCGGATTTCTTATTTTTGAAATAATAGCGGAAGCTACTTCATAAAATAATGTTATAATAAACAAATTTAAAATTCACAGTATATGTATTTGAAAGGTTGAGTAAGTCATAATACAAACTTATTTAAATAACCATAATTTAAAAACGGGTTATAAATATTATGTTCGTTCCATCTACGTACCAAGGCTCGGTCCAACTCTTTTAATGCCGCACTAGTAATTTACCTGGAAAACATTTAAAACAACTATTAGTCAACACTAAGTGAGTTTATAATTCAACTAACATGTTTTTCCATATAACATTTAAATGCATTCCACCTTTGGGGATTATGACATGTGATTTTACCAACTATTCATCTGACGATGATTTATCTACTGATCATTCAACTGTTATTTACAACTGCTCACCTGACGGTGATTTAACAATTATTCATCCCGCTATTCTTTACAACTGATCACCCAACAGTGACATAACCACTTCACCCGAAGGTGATATGACAACTGGTTATCCAGTGATCACTAGAGATCACCCAACATTGATATAACAATTAGGATTTTACATATGATAAATCCTAACAACCTCCCCTAATTTGTAGGTGTGACATTAATTGTACTTCCTTGAAATCAACCTCTCCTCACTTTCCATTACCATCTTAAAGGACCTCGTAACACGGTCCTTATGGCTAACAACAAACTCGTTAATTTATCTAATGTACGGTTCATCACTCGCCCCATGACATCAAATTCATATTGTGCAGCACTATTCAAAATTGGTAATATATAATCCAGACAACCTGCGGTACATCGGTTTCAACTAATGATGTACGGTTCATCACTCGCCGGCCACCACATCAAATTCATAAGGTGTTGCGCTATCCAAAATTGGTGAATACAATTCAGATATACAGTCGGGTACATATTCATAACAATGATCTGGTCAACTTTTGAGCTTGGGATCATATATGCACTTTGCCAAAATGCTTCGTATCTTTTCCACAGCCAATCTTCATCCGATAAATGTGTTTGTGATATTTGCTAATTAGGATTTGTGATGTAATGCCAGGGGCGGCTCAACATATTTTGAGGTCTAAAACGAACAACAAAATTATGGCTTTTGTTAAAGTTTTCTAAATATATAAAAGAGTAAACTGCCATTTTCGTCCCTGTGGTTTGGTCAAAATTGCCACTTTCATCCAATAGTTTGTTTTTTTGTATCTGGGTCCTCGTGGTTTTAAAATATTGCCATTTTCATCCTCGTGGTTTTAAAATATTGCCACTTTCATCCAGTCAGCTAACACCGTCCGTTTTTCTCAATTAAATGAGGGGTATTTCAGTCCTTTTACATATTTGTTTTATTTCTTCATCTTTTTTACTCTCTCTTTTTAATCATAGAAACAAGCGACGGAGGTGTTCCAGTGGTGCTCGTCGGAAACTGGTCAGGAAAAGAGGAAGAAGGCCAGCAGGTGGATGATTAAATTAGAGGTTAAATTGGGGATGATTAAAAAGTGAGAGTAAAAAAGATGAAAAAATAAAACAAATAAGTAAAAGGACTGAAATACCCCTCATTTAACTGAGAAAAACGGACGGTGTTAGCTGACTGGATGAAAGTGGCAATATTTTAAAACAACGAGGATGAAAATGGCAATATTTTAAAACCACGAGGACCCAGATACAAAAAAACAAACTATTGGATGAAAGTGGCAATTTTGACCAAACCACAGGGACGAAAATGGCAGTTTACTCTATATAAAAATTACTAAAATGTAATTTTATGGAGCGTGAAAACGTATAATGTTAACACAAAAGTTGATAGATTATTATTTCTCTCTGAAAACATAAAATTTGATAAATTATCACATATATTTTTCGTTTAAAATATAGATTGAATTAGTTTGTTCAATTTTTAGGGCCCTTAAAATTTGGGGGCCTAAAGTGGTTACTCTAATTGCTTGTACTATAGAGTCACCCCTCTGTAATGCATCGGAGATAAGTATACAGTGGTCTGACCAATGCAATGGCGCACACAAACGGAGCATCAGTTTTTGGTATTTTGTATTTAGTCCAGCTTACCGTTGGCTTTCCATTATATAAATAAATTTACAGCCTTAAAAAAAATCTAATAATTGAAATCTCTGGTTATACTTCTTAATTTTTTTTTATATAGGCTTCTCAGTTATATTTTTATCATATATAGGACCTCATCTGACTCAGAATTCCACATACTTTAGACATAAATTTTTTCCACCTATTCTTTTTCTTCCATAGCCAATTTTCACCGTAATTATCTTTTTGCCGCTCAAGTACTCCATTTCGAGCATTCTCGCGTTGGACTAAGTTTAGATTTACACCTATGAGCATAAAAATACGACTAATTGACATATTAGATCAAGGTTGAATAGTGTGAACATCAAGATTGATTTTAGTAGTGTTACCACTTGTGTAGACTTTGACTTTCAACTATTGTTTAATTCCCTTGCATTTACACGATGCCTCAAAACATGAGTGCCAAGAAAGATTCTTCTTGTAGATGTTGAAAATGTGAACCTGATGTATATGTTGACGATAATATTATCATCTATATGACTATATAAATCAAAGCAATACACCAGCATCAAAACACGGTTTATGAAAATGAAGTTGAGTGGCATTACGTTCTTCTTAGTTGTTCTTTTTACCCTTGTCCTGATTTCTTCACAAGCAAGAAACCTTCAAAGCTCTCGAGCACCAAAATTTAATGATCCACCTGGTATCATCCTTTAACTGACTTAATGTATATTCTGTATTTTTGTGAGAATGCTTATTAAGTATAATTAATAGTTTCTTTTATGTTAATTAGTCTATGCACAACCCATGAATAAAACAAAAGGAGGGTCCGTTCGGGAGGGGCGGCCTAGTCCGCCTCCTCCGTTCGAGAGGGGCGGTTGTTGGCAGTGCTGGTAGGAACATGCAGTGAAGGTCGCATGTAGATCATATGGTTGGGTTGATTTATGTATGTAGATATGCATAGGGAGGACATATGGTTGGATTGATTCTCCTATGCAACTATGCTAATACAAATAAAAGATGAAATATTGTTAATTATGTTGTATGTAGTTTAATCATGATTTTTATTTTGTAATCGTATAAGACTTGTGATTATATTATGTTCGTGCATGTAGTTCATTCCACTTCGTAATATTCATGTTTGTTTTATGAGTCTAATACACTAAACATGCATCCTACTTCAAACACACAAACGCCGTAACGAAAAGTGGGAGATAAGTACAAACCTTACCTCTATCTTAACGGATAAAGAGGCTAAAGTTAATTTGTAATATGTAAGTATTCCGTAATGCATGGCAACATACATGAAGTGAATTAGTTGAAAATGATGGATTCTTGAATTTGCAAGTGATGATGTTACCCATTTATGTGTTAGGCTCCAAAGATGAACATTATATGTATGTATGTATGTGATAGAATTTCGCCCACAAGTACCTTTTCTTGGAAATTCCCGTATAATTTTAGCTTTTCAATAAATTTATCAAAGCCCAAATGCAATGAAAGTCTTAATCAAATTAAGACGGGAAAACCGCACCAGTTGCATGAATAGTAGAAACATGGATGAACAGAATATGAATAAAACACTTTAGTTATACTCACATTTGATCATGTTGATAATGATGGAAGACTCGACTATCGATATCCATAACGAGACAACAACGAACGGTGCTAGCCAATACGCGAATCACCAAAACTTCACGCAAAATGGAAGCCCTAGGCTTCCCCTTGTTTTGGCCGAAATTCCCTAGGAGGAGGGAGGGGTGGCGGCGCAACTAATGGTGGTGGCTAGGGTTTGATTCAAAGTATAATCTCCAAAATCTCTATTAGGTTTAAATCATATTTATAAGCTTTCTAATTGAAATATTCCCTAGCATATTCATGACATATTCCAACTAGATAATTATGGAATATATTTTATTTATTAATTTCAAAATTCAAATAACATATTTAATATTATTTTTGAAATTTGAATAAATAAATAATATATATATTTTGATCTCATCCAAATATATATTTAATTCCATTATTTATATTCCATTAATATAAATAATTACACTTTAACCCTTTTAGTATCAATTATTTATTATTTCACCAATAACTAATAATAATTTTAATTGTTCCCCAAATAATTAAAGTCACAATGATCTTTCGCGTAAAATGTGTCCAAACACATCAATAATAAATGTCGTTGCTCGTCGTGTGACTTTTTAGGATCAACTTCATTAGCAGTATTGTATTAAGTTAAAACTTGAGCATACCAGATCCAACAGTCTCTCACTTGCACAAGCTTCGAACATATATATACCAATACTTACAGTTTTGGGCGTCTAGCAAAATCGCGTTGCCTCCAATGAAGCTGGATACTTTTATAAGTTATCCACCATTACCAACCAGTCAAGGTACTTTTACACTTACTGTTGTAATGATCTATAGCTCCATGTCAATCTTTATCCTTTATGTTATTCAGACATCCCATTGAACTTGAGACATGGATCGAATCATTCTCATCCGTGTTCAATTATTATGTTTCTCGATCGAGATTCAAAGTGGTCTATCCAAACTCTTTGTTTGAGCATGACCATGCATTTTATACCAGTTTGAACCAACGAGGAACCCACAACTGTCTTCCGCTCATGGTAGTAAGGGTACAAATCCCTTCTTAACTACATACAACTCTCAAAATCCTGATAGACTTAAACATAGATACTGGCGAAAAAGTTATCTCATTATCAATCCCTTGAGTTTGAGTGAATCCTTTTTGCCACAAGCCTTGCTTTGTAGGTGTGTACCTTTCCATCCATGTCGGTTTTCATCTGAAAAACACATTTGCTTCCAACTGCCTTGCAGTCTGGAGGTAGATCAACTAAGTCCCATAATTGGTTTTCATACATGCATTGCATCTTAGCAACCATGACTTCCAACCATTTTTTAGACTTGGGATTTGAAACAACATCCTTGTAACTAGTGGGTTCATTTTGATCCACTAAGTATACTCTGTCATTGCTGACAAGATACCCATATCTCTCAGGCTTATGATGAGTTCTACTAGACCTGCAGGCACTTGGTGTTACAATTGCCTCTTGAGTACTCTGAGGTTCAGGCTCAACAACCGTTTGTTGATTTGATGGTTCTTCCTGAGACGGTGCATTTTCTGGTTCTCGAATCTTTTCAAGATCCAAACTTTTTTCTGCCCATTCCTTGGTAAGGAGCTCTTTTTCCAAGAAGACTCATCTTTTGTTAATGAATACTTTATTCTCAGAAGAGTTATAGAAGTAGTATGCTTTAGTCTCTTTTGGGTATCCAACTAAAACACATTTTTCGCCTCAGGGTTCTAACTTGTTGGGTGTTTCACGATTAACGTAAGCATCACAACCCCAGACCCTTAGGTACAATAAGTTTGGATTCTTCCCATGCCATATCTCATATGGGGTCTTATCTAACCTTTTCGTTGGAACCATGTTGATTATTTGGGCTGCGATTTCCAAGGCATTACTCCAAAAGAAGTGTGGTAGGATTGTACGACTCATCATCGATCGGACCATATCCAACAATGTTCGATTCCTCCTTTTAGATACATTGTGATGTGGTGTTCCAGGTGGAGTCAATTGTGAAATTATCCCACAACTTTTGAGATGATTATCAAATTCGTAACTTAGAGACTCGTCATCTCGATCCGATCGAATGTCCATTATCATTTCCCAAGTTGATTCTAAACTTCATTCCGGAAGGTTTTGAACACTTCAAAAGCTTCATGCTTATGTTTCATCAAATAAACATAACCATACCGACTGTGATCGTCTATGAATGTTATGAAGTATCTCTCGCCGGATCTAGACATTTTTCTAAAAGGACCACATACATCCGTTTGTATGAGACCTAGTAGATCTGAGGCTCTTTCACCTATTCCTGAGAAAGGTGCTTTGGTAATGTTTCCACTTAAGCAAGATTCGCAAACGTCAAATGTCTCAGAACCGGTAGGCTCCAAGATTCCATCAGACTGGAGTTTTGACATGCATTTCTTACTTATGTGACCGAGTCTATAATGCCACAGATATGTCTTGTTAGTATCAATCATTGATCTTTTGGCGCTTAGTGCATAGATAGAATTATTGCATGAATTGTCTAGGTTTATTTCATAAATACCATTATGAGGCCTAGCCTCAAAATAAAACATATTATCGTAATAACCCTAAATGTCATTATCACGAAAAGTATAAAGAAAACCTTGTTCACGCAAACGAGAAACTAAAACAATATTCCTAGTCAAACTAGAGACAAAACAAACATTCTCTAATGTTAAATACAAGTTATTTGGCAAAAGTAAGGAACACAGCAACATGATTTTCATTCCCCGCATGTAAATCCAATTCGTTTGGCTTTAATTCTCTAACTGTTCTCAGTCATTGCAAATCATTGTAAATGAGAGTACCACAGTATCAAACACGCAGGTGACACGAGAGTAAGAATATAATTCTATCATATACATACCTGAAGTGCTTGCTCCATCAGCACTTTCCTTTTTGAGTTCAACATGGTTTGGAACAGAAGTCTCCTCCGAATACCTAGATTCATGGAAAGATCCTTCACATTCTGTTCACCCTATTCCTTAGACTCTTGATCTTTACCCCCCAATACTTGAAGATTATTCTTCAGCGTCTCTAAACATCTCATGTAATTCTGCAGTAGAATTTATTTCCTCTTTCAAGACCTTATTACTGATGAATGCGTCAAATTTTTTCGGGAAGGGAGCGTAGTTTGGCATGATTCTTATGTATTCTTCATATTTGACCTATAAACATAAAACACACTTAATGTAGAGGTATTCCATGCATATTTAAGATCAAGAACATATAATTAAACAAATTAAAATACAAAAATCAACCACCCATCACATCCCCACACTTGTTATTTGCTTGCCCCCAAGCAAACTCTCTTACAACACTAGACAATCATTAGACATAAACATCATATCACCTCTAAACCATGTGTTAGTTAAGGTCCAAAGTCATACCTAACTCACAATACTTACCACAATCAATAGATTTACATCCCAGCAAGCAAGATGATGCGCATTTCTAAAAAAAATGAATTACCTAACCAGGCCTACCATGCTTCAGGTTTCTCACATGCATACTTTCACACCTCTCGAAATATATCACTCCACTAAGGTATTATCTGGACTAGTTATGATGTACTAGTGTAATTGTGACACTCAAGACTATCAATTTACATTATTATCATAAGCTTGCATATTAATCATAACTCCACCAAATAACACAAACCATGCACAAATCAAGAGGAACTTCAAGTGTTGTAATGTTAAGTTAGGGTTAAGGGTGTGGAAGGCATATTTAAAGTGGATTAGGTAAGCAAAATACAACTATTTAGGCTATATAAAACAAGATACTACTACTAAATCTCTATTTGGGTTAATCTGAACCAAACAAACAAAAACTGAGCCGTTGCACACCTTTATTCGTGACTTAAGGGTGTGGAAGGCATATTTAAAGTGGATTAGGTAAGCAAAATACAACTATGGGGCGTGACTCGATAGGATCTTTACCATTGAATTACTTTGAACGACCACTAAATGGTTTTCAAAATACCTGTTTTATGCATGACTTGAACGAGTCCAAAACAAAGGTTGACATAGTCCAAAGTAAAAGTGCGGAAGCAATGTTTAAATGAACAAATGAAAATAAGGATGATAAAATATTGTTTATCAAAATAGGATGCCATGCATGATGAGTGTGTGACTCCAGTTGGTGCATCCTAGCCACATATCATATGCATTCAACGACCTGAGTTAAACATTCTAAAATGGGTCAACATAATATTGGTGAGTTCACAGGTTATATGTAATGGAAATCATATCATGAAATGTTTTGGAAATCTTATATTGACAATACAAGGAAAAGCATATATTGAAAATGCATGGAAAAGCATATGTACTCTACACAATCATTGTTGATTAGACAAAACCAAAAATTATCATAAGTCCGCCAACCGAAGCTCAACTGTAGCCACTGAAAAAGGAAAAGGATGTGGCTCGCCTCTTTATGCCTTACACATGAATGGATTAGGTCAATTATGTACCCGTTCGACCTCCAGTCAAAGTTAGCGCTACTAACCCAGGCAGGGGTTGTTAAACCCAACAGTACAGTTCATGATCACCTCGCTTGTGGAAAAATTAACGGTTAACTCTGAGAGGACTTTGTACACAACATGTACAACTTATATAATTGATGTAACTGTGTAAGTATGGAAATGTGACAATCGGAAATGTCTACTTGAGCATGTATGTCACCCCAAAAGGAAAATGAGTAAAACGGGGCTGTGAGAACTCACCTGATAAAGCGTTAATGATATGCAAGTCTTAGCAAATCCGGCTAAATGAGACGACCTACTTGTGCCTTAGGAAACATTTAGGACTTTAAGGAGTAAGTATTGTAAGTGCTTGACTATGAACTCTATGCATCCAAAGAGTTGTTTGAAAAGTGACTTTGATGTTTCAAAGATGTTTTGACTTGACGACCCGTTGGTGACACGTTGGACTTAAGCATTCAAATCCTAATATAGAATTCAAACCCACTTTGAAATAGTCTATTATCGTCTAATAAACACATTGGCACATTCGATTGGAATTTAGAACTTGAAACACAACTTTTGGTACATTAAAGTTTCCTTAATTGGAAAGTCAAGTTGTTGAGTCCTAAACATGGCAACTATGCAAAGTTGATGTTCACACATGAAATTAGGCATGTTATAACGCATATAGAACATCCCAAGGTTTACTTGCTAAAAATAGACAAACATGCAAGATCATATCAAATTGGCAAGTTCATGGAATAATATCATATAATGCACTTAGTTACATGTTACTAAGTCATTTAAACCTTCTAATCATGTTAACAACTTGCAAACACATCTTGTGGAAAGGTAAAGTTTTCTTATTTAGAAAACGGGCTCTAAAACTCATACGCATGCATTTTAATCCATCATTTTGGTCGATCATTCTCCCATAATGTTCACTACACTAGTTTCATGCTTTGAATACACCCAAACATCAAGTTTTCATACATGTCAAGAAATAAAGTTTCTAAAAATAGAAAACGAGCTTAAAAGCATCATGGACATGTGATTTTACCGAAAAAAATCATACAATCTCTATATCTAGTGTTTATGCATCATTTCCACCAAACAAATCACATCATAACTCCTTTTAACAAAAACCTGAAAATTAAAGTTACTATAAATAGAACCAAGCATGAAATCTCATATGACTAAAAGTTCTAGATAGCATATCTACACATATTATCCATCCTTTATACATATCTAACCATTTTCCATCATCAAATCACCCTAAAAATGGCATCTAGCATGAAACCCAAAATTAAAGTTTTCTAAAATAGCAAAACCGAGCATGCATGTATCATCCAACACTTTTGTCAACAAAGTTTTCACATATTGATCATCTACAACTACTATTACAACATAATCCATCATCAAACCAACAAAATCTCATCATCTAGCACATTCATACATAATAAAGTTTCCTTAAATGGAAACCGAGCCTTTGAACAAAACCCGCATTCAAAATCACCAACAATATGTACCATTTGAGTTTTAAAACACATTTCCTTTAAGAATCCATGGTTAATCTTTCATAAAAATGAGTTTTCTTTGGATGCATGTTCATATGAACATGAAGATGAAAATGGAAAAAGATGGGTTTTGATCTTACCAAACTTGAAATTGGATGTAATGATGGATGAAATCTCTTGCAAATGCTTGAATCTTGATCTTGGAAGCTTGGATTTGAATGAAACAAGATCAAAGCAACACAAAAATGGTGGATGAAGGTGGTGGTGGGTTTTGGCTCAAGGAGAGGGGAGAAGAGAGAAAGAGTGGATGGTGAAGTGGTGGAGAAATGGGGATTGGTGGGGGTTTATATAGGGGGGTTTTGTACCGGGTGGTGGAAAAAGAATAGTCACCGATTTGTTGACTAAAATCCCGAATAGGTATGAACGAAATTATTTAAAAATAATTTGACTCATGTTGGTATGTCTAGGTATTTGTTTTAAATTATCACCAACGGTCGTGCTGCAGGACGCGCGTTTGACCGGATAATCATCTGGATTACCGACATGTGTAAACGAATTGACTTGCTAAGTGTGAAATGGACTTAATTACTATAAAATTAAGTGTGATGCATGTCTAATAATGTAATATGTATCTCAGTCGGGAATGGATATCAACCTGAAATTTACCGGGTGTCACATTATCCCCCGGTTAAAAGGAATTTCGTCCCGAAATTCAGCTTGCTGTAATAGCTGATGGTGTGGTCTGAACAAGTGTGGGTGCTTGCGCTTCATCTGATCTTCGCGCTTCATCTGATCTTCGCGCTCCCATGTGAACTCTGGTCCGCGTCTGGAATTCCATCGGACCTTGACTATCAGAATGCGACTTTGTTTCAGTTGCTTAACCTCGTGGTCCATGATTTCCACAGGTTCTTCGACGAAATGTAGTTGTTCGTCGATTTGTACCTTCTCGAGAGGTATTGTCTGTGTCTCATCGTGTTGGCACTTCTTTAAGTTGGACACATGAAATACATTATGGACATTTTGTAGCTCTTCCGGTAGGTTGAGTCGGTAGGCAACAGGGCCAATCCTTTGTAGGATCTCAAATGGTCCTATGTAGTGGGGGTTCAGTTTCCCACGTTTTCCAAAATGGATTACGCCTTTCCAAGGCGCAACTTTCAGTAACACTTTGTCACCTACTTGAAACTCTACTGGTTTACGCTTTTAATCAGCGTAGCTTTTCTGTCTGTCTTGAGTGGATTTCAGTCTATCTCGGATTTTGAAAATTTTCTCAGTGGTCTCGTGGACAAGCTCTGGTCCAGTGAGCTGACTATCTCCGACTTCAGCCCAACAGAGTGGTGATCTGCACTTTCTTCCATAAAGTGCTTCAAATGGTGCTGCCTTGATACTCGTGTGGTAACTGTTGTTGTATGAAAATTCAACTAATGGTAGGTGAGTATCCCAGCTGTTGCCAAAATCTATCGTACAAGCTCTTAATAGATCTTCTAGAGTTTGGATGGTTCGTTCACTTTGACCATCTGTCTGTAGGTGATAGGCAGTGCTTAAATCTAAGCGTGTTCCCAACGGTTCTTGTAATGATTGCCAGAATCGGGAATTAAAATGACTATCCTTATCTGAGATGATGGAGATCGGCACTCCATGCCTTGAAACTATTTCCTTCAGATAAAGCCCGGTTAACTTTTCCATTTTGTCATTTTCTTTGATTGGAAGGAAGTGTACGGATTTGGTTAAACGGTCAACGATCACCCAGATGGTGTCGTATCCGCTCGGAGTTTTGGGTAACTTCGTGACGAAGTCCATTGAAATTTTTTCTCACTTCCATTGTGGAATTTCCGGTTGCTGTAGTAACCCTGTTGGTTTCTGGTATTCTGTCTTAACCTTGGTGCAGGTTAGACATTTTTGGACATATGTGGCAATCTCGCCTTTCATGTTTGGCCACCAGTAGTTTTTCTTGAGGTCTTGTTACATCTTGTCAGAACCAGGGTGAATTGAATACCTCGACTTATGTGCCTCACCACAGAAAAGGCAAGAAACTACCCGAAATTTGTTCCCACTTCCGATCTCTTAAGTTCCCATGGTTCGGCACCCATATCCGATCCATGTAGTAACGCACATCATCGGATTTGATCTCAAACAGTTTCTCCATGCCTCGTAGGCCTTCTTTTTCCAAATTTTCCTCCTTGAGTGCCTCGAGTTGAGCGTCACGTATCTTGATAGGTAGATTCGTGTGGATTGTCAAGGTTAATGCTTGCACTCAACGTGGTTTGAGTTGTTCTTTCCTACTTAGGGCATCAACAACTACGTTTGCCTTTCCCGGATGGTAACGGATTGCGCAGTCGTATTCATTAAGCTATTCGACCCATCTGCGTTGTCGCATGTTCAACTCCTTTTAATCAAAGATGTGTTGTATACTTTTGTGGTCGGTGAAAATCATACATTTGGTACCATAGAGGTAGTGTCTCCAGATTTTGAGTGTAAAAACCACGGCTCCCAATTCCAAGTCGTGGGTGGTGTAGTTCTTTTCGTGCACTTTGAGTTGTCGTGAATCATACGCGATAACCTTTTCTCTTTGCATCAGTACACAACCGAGTCCTTGGTGGGACGCATCGCAGTAGACTACAAAGTCGTCGTTTCCTTCAGGTAGTTCTAAGATCGGTGCGCTGCAAAGCTTTTGCTTGAGTAACTGAAATGTTTTTTCAGTTCTTTCATTACAATCATACTTCACGTATTTCTGCATCAAAGAAGTCAATGGTTTTGCAATCTTTGAAAAGTTTTCGATAAACCTTCTGTAATATCCAGCAACTCCCAAAAATTGTCGTATTTCGGTTGCGGTTTTGGGTGTTCGCCAGTTTCTTATCGCTTCAATCTTGGTTGGGTCAACGTGTAAGCCCATCTCATTTACCACATGACCTAGGAAATGCACTTCTCGGATCCAGAAGTCACACTTTGAAAACATAGCGTATGGTTTCTCGGTTTTCAATAATTCCAGAACGAGTCTTAGATGTTGAGCGTGTTCCTCCTCGCTGAGAGAATAGATCAAGATGTCATCAACGAACACAATAACAAACTTGTCTAGGTAGGGTTTGCACACACGGTTCATAAGATCCATAAACACTGCGGGTGCATTGGTCAAACCGAATGGCATAACCAAAAACTCGTAGTGTCCATATCGAGTTCGGAATGCCGTCTTGTGTATGTCCTCCTCTTGGATTCTCAACTAATGGTATCCTGACCTTAAGTTGATCTTTGAGTAATAACTCGATCCTTGTAGTTGGTCGAACAAATTGTCTATTCTAGGTAGAGGGTATCGGTTCTTGATGGTTACTTTGTTCAATTCCCTGTAGTCGATGCACATACGAAATGATCCGTCTTTCTTTTTGACAAATAAGACAGGTGCTCCCCAAGGCGAATGACTTGGTCGGATAAATCCTTTATCTAGCAACTACTGTAGCTGGTTTGATAATTCTTGCATTTCCCACGGCGCCAGTCGGTATGGTGACCGCGCTATCGGGGTAGCTCCTGGGGTAAGGTTGATTCGGGATTCGACTTGTCGCTGTGGTGGGATTCCCGGTAAATCTTCAGGGAATACTTCAAGAAAATCACGAACAACTGGTATGTCCTCGACCTTCCTTTCTTCTATCCGGTTCTCCGTTACATGTGCTAAGATGGCATAGTATCCTTTCCGTAGATACTTCTGGGCTTTCATACATGAGATGATATTCAAAGGAATCCCGCTCCTTTCTCCTTGTATTTCAAGTGTTTCTCCATCTGGTTGGGGTAATCTGATAATCTTTTCACGACATACAATCTCCACTCCATTCTTGGACATCCAGTCCATACCGATAATCACGTCAAAACTCCCTGGTTTAACGGGTAACAGATATATTTACCGATAATCACGTCAAAACTCCTTAGTTTAACGGGGAACAGATCTATTTCGAAGGAATGATTGGCTAATTCTAGGACACAGTTAGGAATAATGTGGATGGTTTTGATTAATTTACCGTTAGCTAGTTCTACGGTATACTCGTTTTCTAGAATGGTAGGTTCAATACCAAGTAATGGACTAAATTCGTTAGACATGAAGCTTCTTTCAGCACCGGTATCAAATAACATAGATGCATAATGGTTGTTTAGAAGGAACGTACCCGTGACGGTGTCGGGGTTCTGTTTGGCTTCTCCTGCTCCAATCATAAAAGCTCGCCCTTTGACATTGTTGTTGTTGTTTCCTGACTTCCTGTTCTTTGGGCAATCCTTTGAAAAATGTCCATTCTGCCCACAAGTGTAACAAGCACGGGTTGCTCCAGTGTTTGGAACTGGTCCTCTCATTCTACAATCCTTGGCCGCATGGCCAATCCTCTTGCATTTATGGCACCTTGCTTCATCACAAGTGCCGTTGTGGTGAAAGTTGCATCGATTGCACCTTGGTAGGGTTCTCGTGTAAGCTCTCCTCGGCTTATTGTTAGCTTGACCTGCGGTGTAGGCTCGGGTAGTTTCTTGACTTTTCTGTGGTGGTGGCGGATTAAATGACCTTGAAGAACTACCTTCGCACTTTCTCTTGTTATCAGCAGGTATATCAAAGAGTCCCTGACGAACGGCCTGGGACGTCAGGTTGTGTGCGAATCGGATTGCTTGCTGGATTATTGTAGGTTCAGAAGATGATACCATTCCCTGGATTTGCGGGGCCAGTCCCCACAGATAACGCTCAATACGCTTCTCTTCAGGTGTTACCATATGAGGACACAATCCTGCCAAATCATGAAATTTTGATGTGTAATCCACCACATCTGGTCCATTCATTTTCAGGTTCCAAAACTTTTCCTCAAGATCCTGGATCTCGTTTCGTGTACAGTACTAATCCCTTAACAACTTCTTGAAGTCTGCCCATGGCATAGCATTCGCTGCTTCCAAGCCCATCGCTTGGACATTGGATTTCCACCAGGTGAGGGCTTGTCCCTCAGAAGTTCTAGTAGCGAATCTCACCTTTGAATTTTTTGGACAGTTGCACATCTCGAAAGTAGACTCTACTTTCTCAATCCATCGTACCAAGTTAATTGCTCCATCCCGCCCATTGAAAGAGAGCGGTTTGCAGTCAAGGAAAAGCTTGTAGGTGCATACTGGGGGATTTTGTCTTGGTCCTGCATTCTGGTTTCTCTGTAAGGCTGCTACAGCTGCAGCTACTCTTTGGTTAATCAGGGCCTCCATCTGTGCTTCCGTCATTGTTGCTTGGCGGGGCTGCATGTCTCTTCATATTATAATGTTAGCAAAAGTTAGATTATATGTAACATACAACCAACACATGTACGCAAAATAACACATCACATCACCAATCAACCACAAAATATAAAAAGATAATAAACTTGATAAAATAGATTGTAAGTGGTACAAAATATTCCAGGAGTCTCCGCTCCTCAAAAATGAGAACAAGTTTAATACTTCAAATATCATGTGGGCACAGCCCGCCCACAATAGGCTGAATAAGAAATGAAATAGATCAAGTAAGTGTGCCATTCCCACAGCGGCCGAGAGCAAAGAAGCGCAGAACACAGCAATTGTACTAGTAGCCTCTAGCTGCTCCCCCAATGCATTTGTCGTGAGCTCCGCTGCAACGGATCTCTGGGTAGCAAGTGTAGCTCTCTGCTCTGCTATGGTGGTCCTCTGTCTCTCAAGGCTCAGGTGCCTCTCAGCCTCAGACACTCGGTCAGATAGAATGGTAATCCTGGCAGTATCCCTCTAGCGATCATCCGTCAGTCGGGACACCTGCTCCTGTAGGGTCTGTAGTGCGGTCTCGGACACTTGCGCATGCACATGCTCAATCCTATGCTCAATCTATTTCCCCAGACCTTCTAGGCACAGAACCTTCTTCTTAAGGTGCTCCACTTGCTTCAGGTTGCCGCGTACCTTCTTCTGCTCCCATCGCAGATTCCCTAGCAGTCTATTGTACTGGTTGCATCGGGCTACCAGAGTCGGGATCGTACGCTCGATCGGCTCCCCGGTAATCGGTAAGATAAGTGGTCCATGTGAAGACTCTTCAATCTCTGTAATAGGAGGTACTCCTTCCTCCTTAGCCCAATCCCTCAAGGTATCAGAAACGAACGTCCACTTTCTCGCGTTAAGTCTAAATCTTGCGCTTGAGCTCAGGGACATGCGTGCTCGTAGGAGAGGGTGGTGCCCGCTTCTTCGGGGTATGCTGAACTAGTGGCCCGTATGGGAGATGCCGGTGCGGGTAGGCGATGTCACAGCGGGTCTCTTCGGCTGCTGGAGTCCCAGACTCCATCTTTGACTCAACTTAATCATCCTCTGTCGGTTCTTCTCCCGACTTCTCAACAGTGGTGTCGTCGGAGACAAGGTACTCCGGTAGTGTCTCGTCGGATGAAGTGTCCACTGGTGACGATGGCGTGTACATGTACTCGTCCTCGGAGTCCGTAATCTCAATCGGCTGGTTTGCAGCTGACATGTTCCTATAACAGGTCAACCACAAATTTCTATCTTATGTGAGTATTCTAAGTGTATGTGAGAATTCTAAGTATACGTGCGGAAGTGAAATGCATATGAGACATCGGTTACAGTCTAATTCCACTATATGCAACCTAGTTCGCTGCAACCAATACCCGGATTCATGGAAAGATCCTTCACATTCTGTTCACCCTATTCCTTAGACTATTGATCTTTACCCCCAATACTTGAAGATTATTCTTCAGCGTCTCTAAACATCTCACGTAATTCTACAGTAGAATTTATTTCCTCTTTCAAGACCTTATTACTGATGAATGCGTCATATGTTTCGGGAAGGGAACGTAGTTTGGCCTGATTCTTATGTATTCTTCATATTTGACCTATAAAAATAAAACACACTTAATGTAGAGGTATTCCATGCATATTTAAGATCAAGAACATATAATTAAACAAATTAAAATACGAAAATCAACCACCCATCACATCCCCACACTTGTTATTTGCTTGCCCCCAAGCAAACTCTCTTACAACACTAGACAATCATTAGACATAAACATCATATCACCTCTAAACCATGTGTTAGTTAAGGTCCAAAGTCATACCTAACTCACAATACTTACCACAATCAATAGATTTACATCCCAGCAAGCAAGATGATGCGCATTTCTAAAAAAAATGAATTACCTAACCAGGCCTACCATGCTTCAGGTTTCTCACATGCATACTTTCACACCTCTCGAAATATATCACTCCACTAAGGTATTATCTGGACTAGTTATGATGTACTAGTGTAATTGTGACACTCAAGACTATCAATTTACATTATTATCATAAGCTTGCATATTAATCATAACTCCACCAAATAACACAAACCATGCACAAATCAAGAGGAACTTCAAGTGTTGTAATGTTAAGTTAGGGTTAAGGGTGTGGAAGGCATATTTAAAGTGGATTAGGTAAGCAAAATACAACTATTTAGGCTATATAAAACAAGATACTACTACTAAATCTCTATTTGGGTTAATCTGAACCAAACAAACAAAAACTGAGCCGTTGCACACCTTTATTCGTGACTTATTTTAGTATCTTTGAGTGAACCACATTGTCACACCCCCAAATTCCACTTCTGGGCTATACCCGAGGGGCGTGACTCGAGAGGATATTTACCATTGAATTACTTTGAACGACCACTAAATGGTTTTCAAAATACCTGTTTTATGCATGACTTGAACGAGTCCAAAACAAAGGTTGACATAGTCCAAAGTAAAAGTGCGGAAGCAATGTTTAAATGAACAATTGAAAATAAGGATGATAAAATATTGTTTATCAAAATAGGATGCCATGCATGATGAGTGTGTGACTCCAGTGGGTGCATCCTAGCCACATATCCTATGCATTCAACGACCTGAGATAAACATGCTAAAATGGGTCAACATAATGTTCGTGAGTTCACAGGTTATATGTAATGGAAATCATATCAAGAAATGTTTTGGAAATCATATATTGACAATGCATGGAAAAGCATATATTGAAAATGCATGGAAAAGCATATGTACTCTGCACAATCATTGTTGATCAGAAAAAACCAAAAGTTATCATAAGTCCGCCAACCGAAGCTCAACTGTAGCCACTGAAAAAAGAAAAGGATGTGGTTCGCCTCTTTGTGCCTTGCACATGAATGGATTAGGTCAATTATGTACCCGTTCGACCTCCAGTCGAAGTTAGCGCTACTAACCCGGGCAGAGGTTGTTAAACCCAACAGTACTGTTCATGATCACCTCGATTGTGGAAAAATTAACGGTTGACTATGAGAGGACTTTGTACACACCATGTACAACTTATATAATTGATGTAACTGTGTATGTATGGAAAATGTGACAATCGGAAATGTCTATTTGAGCATGTATCTCACCCCAAAAGGAAAATGAGTAAAATGGGGCTGTGAGAACTCACCTGATAAAGCGGTAATGATATGCAAGTCTTAGCAAATCCGGCTAAATGAGACGACCTACTTGTGCCCTTTGAAACATTTAGGAATTTAAGGTCTAAGTATTGTAAGTTCTTGACTATGAACTCTATGCATCCAAAGAGTTGTTTGAAAAGTGACTTTGACGTTTCAAAGATGTTTTGACTTGACGACCCGTTGGTGACACGTTGGACTTAAGCATTCAATACCTAATATAGAATTCAAACCTACTTTGAAATAGTCTATTATCGTCTAATAAACACATTGGCACATTCGATTGGAATTTAGAACTTGAAACACAACTTTTGGTATATTAAAGTTTCCTTAATTGGAAAGTCAAGTTGTTGAGTTCTAAACATGGCAACTATGCAAAGTTGATGTTCACACATGAAATTAGGCATGTTATAACGCATATAGAACATCTCAAGGTTTAGTTGCTAAAAATAGACAAACATGCAAGTTTCGGATAAGTAAGGTTTCCTATTATAGCAAGATCATGTCAAATTGGCAAGTTCATGGAATAATATCATATATTATCATACAATGCACTTAGTTACATGTTACTAAATCATTTAAAACTTCTAATCATGATAACAACTTGCAAACACATCTTGTTGAAAAGTAAAGTTTCATTATTTAGAAACCGGGCTCTAAAACTCATACATATGCATTTTAATCCATCATTTTGGTCAATCATTCTCCCATAATGTTCACTACACTAGTTTCATGCTTTGAATACACCCAAACATCAAGTTTTCATACATGTCAAGAAATAAAATTTATAAAAATAGAAAACGAGCTTAAAAGCATCATAGACATGTGATTTTACCGGAAAAAAATCATACAATCTCTATATCTAGTGTTTATGCATCATTTCCACCAAACAAATCACATCATAACTCCTTTTAACAAAAACCCAAAAATTAAAGTTACTATAAATAGAACCGAGCATGAAATCTCATATGACCAAAAGTTCTAGATAGCAAATCTACACATATTATCCATCCTTTATGCATATCTAACCATTTTTCATCATCAAATCACCCTAAACATGGCATCTAGCATGAAACCCAAAATTAAAGTTTTCTAAAATAGCAAAACCGAGCATGCATGTATCATCCAACACTTTTGTCAACAAAGTTTTCACATATTGATCATCTACAACTACTATTACAACATAATCCATAATCAAACCAACAAAATCTCATCATCTAGCACATTCATACATAATAAAGTTTCCTTAAATGGAAACCGAGCCTTTGAACAAAACCCGAGTTCAAAATCACCAACAATATGTAGCATTTGACTTTTAAAACACATTTTCTTTAAGAATCTATGGTTAACCTTTTATAAAAATGAGTTTTCTTTGGATGTATGTTCATATGAACATGAAGATGAAAATGGAAAAAGATGGGTTTTGATCTTACCAAACTTGAAAATGGATGGAATGACAGATGAAATCTCTTGCAAATGCTTGAATCTTGATCTTGGAAGCTTGGATTTGATGGAAACAAGATCAAAGCAACATAAAAATGGTGGATGAAGGTGGTGGGTTTCGGCTCAAGGAGAGGGGAGAAGAGAGAGAGAGTGGATGGTGAAGTGGTGGAGAAATGGGGATTGGTGGGGGTTTATATTGGGGGTTTTTGTACCGGATGGTGAAAAACGAATAGTCACCGATTTATTGACGGAAATCCCGAATAGGTATGAACGAAATCATTTAAAAATAATTTGACTCATGTTGGTATGTTTAACATATCAAATTTTCAGATTTTTATTTGGAAATGTTGGTACATACTGCAGACTGGCCGGACAGCGTTAAAACAGAAAGTTTCTCAGAAAATTTCTGAAAAATTCACAGTCTTGGAATAACATATCACAGTACTACATGTAATTTGTGCACATCAAATGTATGTCTAAGTGTCTGCTTAGAATTATGGACCTAGTTAGTGCACACTGCATGTCTACCGGACTGTGCTGAAAATAAAAGTATTTCCATACATCAGCGAAAAATTCATATAGGCATGATTAATTAAATCACAGTGTTACATATAATTTTCACACACAGATTATATGTATAGGTATTTGTTTTAAATTATCACCAACGGTCGTGCTACAAGACGCGTGTTTGACCGGGTAATCATCTGGATTGCCGACACGTGTAAACGGATTGACTTGCTAAGTGTGAAATAGACTTAATTACTATAAAATTAAGTGTGATGCATGTCTAATAATGTAATATGTTTCTCAGTCGGGAATGGATATCAACTTGAAATTTGCCGAGTGTCACACACATCTTCATAGCTAACTTCGGTATCAAACATGGTTGACGACATTAAAATATGTTTGACCTAACTCGACACTTGTTCTTTAGAAACACCTCGGTAGTGAACATACTCTCAGTAGTAAACTTTCTTCAGTCTTAACCTCGACATTTACCACGGTGTCGAGTCCTCACACTTAGATGTTTTAGGCCAGTCTTAATAATCCCAACATTTTGGTTGTAAAATGATAATTCTAAAGTATTAATATGCAAAAAAGTATATATCAAATCTCGGGTCAAATTAGTCGTGTTCGTGTCAACCCACGAATACTCGTGCCGTGTTCGGATTCATGTCAAATTTTTGGATTTTTGTCGGGTTGGACCCAACAACCCACGAAAACGACCCGTTTAGCACCCTTAGGTATGGGTATGCATACGTGTGTCTAATTATATATTGTTTAATTATTAATTAGTATGTATATGTTTTAAAAAAAATTAGGTTCGGGAATTACAAAGGTCCGAATTGGAAGGGTTGCGAGCCGAGCAAAGTCAATATGATGCACGACTAGAAAAAGAAAGAAAAGCAAGAGAAAATATGCAACAACGACCAAAAAATGAACAAGAAGGAAGAAAAAACAAACAACAACGATTGATGGAAGAGATGAAAAAAATAAACGAGTTTATGAGGAATTTTGGTAATGGTTTCGACAATCATTCACCGTAGTTTAGTTTATATTTATTGTCTTTATGGCTGAACATGTTTTTTATAATCGTAAACATTAGTTGATAAATGTATTTAATTTTGTAAATGCATTAGGTTTTGTTAATAGGGTTTGCATTGGTTTTTTTTCCTGCATTTTAAGCAGAAAATATGTGGATTTGGCATGTTTTTGATAATTTTTTTTATATAAAAATCAAGTTGGTTGGAAAATAATCGCTAAAAAGGTTAAAATAAAACGTTTGGTCTGATATTGGTCGGAAAATGGTCGGAAATTAGTCGGAAAATATTGGATGGAAAGTTGTTGGAAAATCTGGTGGGAAATGTGTCGGAAATGTAGCCGGAAAGGAGGTCGGAAAGTGGTTTTGTCGGAAAATGGTCGGAAACATGTTTCCAAAGAGGTTTTTTTCGACAAATGTCTTTTTTTGTTGAAAAATGGTCGGAAGTGTTCATTTCCTTTGAAATTCCCACCAAATTTTCTTCTGGGAAATTTTCCGTTCTGCGTTTATGTATGTTACCTACATTATATTCATATTTGGTCAAAATTTACTATTACAGTATACTCACTTCGTATTGTATCTTTTCATGCTATACTAGATACATACAAATTTTATAATATTTTTTGAAGTAGGATCCGCATTTAGTGTTTAGACTCGTAAACAAAGATAAATATTACAACATGATATGAATGTCAAATCTCTAACTAAATGCACGCACACATAATATTCTCACAAGTCTCTTACATGAGTATGCATTTAAACTTCCCCCCTCAACAATAAACATTACCCAAAATTCATAATTAAACTACATATAAAACAAATCACAACATTTCATCTTTTATTCGTATTATCATCCTAAGCATATATACGTAAACCCATCCATTCGGTGATCTATAGGCGACGGTTGCCATAGCTTTGCCAGCACTTCCAACAAGAGCCCCAACCACCCTTTGGATCCGGATCCACGCCTCCATTGATTGGTCCTGTTAGTTCTACATCCAACCACAAATGTATATGTTAGTTCTCACATGTTCATGTGCCTATACGAATAAACATTAAGTGGGCTAAGGTTCATACCAGGTGGATCATTAATTTGGGGCGATGGAGAGCTTTGAAGAATTCTTGCTTGTGAAGAATTCAGGACAAGAGTAAAAAGAACAACTAAGAACAACGTAACACCACTCAACTTCATCTTCAGGAACCTTGTTTTGGTGCTTGTAAGTGTTTTGCTTTGATTTATATAGATGATGAAATTGTTGTTAACTTAAATAATAAAATGTTCAACTCAAATAACGTTTTCAAGTCTTTATACATGTTCAGACCAGGTTGACATTTCAACATCTTGAAAAATGATACTTCTTAGACATTCACATTTTGAGGCATCATTAATTTCATACGTAAGTGGCTATGTAGGTAATTAGGTATGTACCTATTGACTCATATATATATTTATGTACATACATGTATAGACACACCAACCCTGACCATTAATAAATTTTACTTTGTAAAACATGACTTTTTTTTAATAAAAGATGGATGTGAATTTTTGTATAAAAGAATATTCTACAGTGACCCTTTTTGGAATACACGATCCCCACTCCATGATCATGGACAAATTTAAGGTATTTGGTTGTAATTCTGTCTCTGACACATGGGCGGACCTACCTTATGGGTAGGGGTAGCCCCCGCTACCCTTTAACTTTTACTTGCAGTGTAAAAATTTTTTTTTTACGGTTTTATGTATCCGGTTACCGCTTACGTTACCCCTGAGAAAAAATTACGTTACCCCTCAAATTTTTTTACTTGAGATAAAGAACGGCCTAAAATGTCTAAGTCCAAACAATAGCACGTGGGGGTTGCTGAAGTTGGAAAGCCGTTAATTGACAAGAAAGGAATGAACGGGTGTCACCACACGTGTCATTTACCCTTAATGAGACCAACGAAGGTGACTTTAGAAGAATCACATACGGGAAATTCTAACGGTCACAAAAGGTTAGAGAATGTATATTGTGGTCACAAGGGGATGCCAATCCCTAAGACCATCCAATGATATGAAGGAAGAATGGTGCTCAAGAAACTGATGATGTGAAATTTAAAAGCCATGACAAGCATGCTTTAAGGAAAGACCATAACGCATTTATGTGTATAGAAATATGAATGTAAAGTTCGTATACCTAGTGTTCCGTCCGAATGAATATCTTCGCGACAAGTTTGAGTATGATGCAGTAATGCTTTTTATGGTTCCTCCGGGAACGAGGCGATATGGTTTCTTCGGGAACGAGACGGTATGGTTCCTTCGGAAACGAGAGGGTACGGTTCCTTCACGGACGAGACAACATGGTTCCTTCGAGAACGGGATGGTATGATTCATCGAGAATGGCATGGTATGGTCCTTCGAGGACGAATGCACCATGGATAGCTTATAATGTACACACAATGATCCAAACAATTGAGAGATGATCGATAGTAACCGTCCAGATGACAGAGTAGACAAATTTATCGAGGAGATGAATTTATGGCAATGAAGTCTTCTGTGAACGATTATGTGCTTGATAAGCCAATTCATGAAGAATGATTAGATAAGAACCTTAATAAACGGATGTCAAAAAGGTTAATTTGAAATATGTGCTATCTCGGAAGATAGAACCTCCAACAAAGGCTAGAATTGTGTAATCAAGCAATGTTAGTAGTACAGAGTCGGATGGTTTGAAGGACGTTAATTTAACGGGATACTAGATGTTCTTAAAAGACACCCTTACATGTCCAAAGGGATTTATGTCTTGTTTCTCATATCAAATACACACAAGTGTTTAGTGGATTCGACTTAAGCCACACCCATGAAGAATATGTAAGAACAAATAGGTGAAGTTATTTGAGATAACATCAGAGATGCTTGTTATGAATAAAGAAAATATAGTGATGGCAGGTATTCATTCCCATAGATGATCTAAACCCTAACAACGTGCAGTATGCGCATGACAACGGGTGTTCGTGTTTCGAATGATCTAGGTCATGTATGTTCGAAGGAACTTGAGACACTACCTAGTAGCGAGGGACCAAGTCTGATTGTTGGATGTGTAACGCCGAATTTCGAGGATGAAATTCTATTAAGGGGTTAGACTTGTAACGCACCATTTTCCATTCTCCCGTTAGTCGCAAATTAAAATGGACATATTTTTTAAGTCCATATTTGATAGAGTTAACTTGGGGACCAAAATAAAATAGAAATGGAACTTGTGGGTATTTGTTGCAATTTTGAAGACATGGAAGGGCCTTAGTGTAAATTAGGATTCAACTTCTTCCCCTACACAACCCTAATTGGCACTTCTAGCCGCTTTCTCTCTAAATGGAGCTTTTCTGATCGCACCAATGGGTGAGCACGCAGGTCCGGCGATAGAAGGCTCGTTCAATCCAACTAGGTGTGAATCGCTCCTTTCCCTTCCCTATATCATTCTTTGTCCGATCAAGCCTCACCCTTGCATCCGATGGTGTTGTAAGGTGGCTGCGACTTAAGGCTGAGAAGGAGACAAACATGCGACAGAAACACCTCTGAATAGCAGGTGATGTTCCTTAATCAAACCCGGTTTAAGGTTTTAGGGTTTTTATTCGGTAATGTTAATGAAAGCCATTAACGTATAGGGTTGTTTCCAAGTTTAAAAGACACCTTTCGAATCACTTGGGTGGATACGGGAAGGAATCCGGCCAAGATGTAAAAAATCTGGCCAAAAACCATCATTTCCGGCCACTGCTTGGTTTTTCGGCAGCGGAGACCGGTGGGGCTGGTGGAGCTCGACGAGACAGTTCCGTGGCCGCTTGAATCACCTTAATCGGAGTTTGTATGGTCAAGTTATGGGCAAAACAAGTTTCTTTCTCGCGTGGTGCTCAGCAGTTTCGTACAAAACCGCCTAGAACGGATCGTACCCAAAGGTATGACCCAAAAAACTTATATATCTACTATCGCGTAGTAGCACGGAACTTGGTAAAATTATTGAGGGCGTCGTTTGAGAATATTTTTCGGTGAAGATATAATTGGTATAATTATATATAATTTTTATATAATTATTAATTGTCAAACATGATTAAGTATGGTTTTTGATGCTAGAACCTAAAGCTCGATTGTTTATGGATTATCGTTGATTGATTTGGGATAAAAATAGACAATTTGAATTGTCAGGTTTTAGACAAAAACAAACGGAACTCTGTTCGATTTTCGTTAGAAATAAAGAAGTATGTTTTTATATCTTAGACGTCCTCAATACAGATTGGGTATGATTTTGATAAGATGGGGCTTTAGGTAATGAGTTTCGATAGATATTAGTCACGCGTTAATAACGGGAGGATACAACACGGTAGATAGCTAATATAATAGTGTTATTTAGCATATGAAATGATCTAATGATACGCATGTAACAGAATAGAATGAAAATCTGTAGCAGAAGCTAAGGTGAGTCAAGATTCCTTATTTACTCGTTTCCAGGGTGACATGCATACTAATATGAAATGTTTATGAAATGATTGCTAATGAAATGTTTATGAAATGATTTGGAACGAACGATTTATTAAAGGAATAATGTTTGAAACAAGAAACGTTTATGAAAAGAAAGTTTTATGAAAGGAATGTTTACAAACGGAATGTTTATAAAGAAATGGTTTGAACTGAAAGTAAAGGGTTTTGAAAATGAATGAATTGTTTTATGAAAAGGAAAACGGGTAAAGGTTTTAAAGAAGTCATTACAAATCTAATATGTCGAATGAATGGAATTGACGAATAAAGTCTGAGAATGTAATTCCCAGCCTTATGGTAGATTATGGACAGCGAGTCATAGTTGACATAAAAACAACAGGGGTAGTGCCTTTGTGTCATGTCAATGGTTTTGATGTTGTATAACAGGGACATGGGTAACGAAGGTTACTCTAGGGTTAACGTGACCCTACGCAGGTTAAATTATGACCTAACGGTGTTATGGCCGTGAGCCATAGCCGTCGATAGAAGTTGTCGGTTTATGGACACAGGAGCCATACGGGCAACTAAATGGGTATTGTCGGTCCTCGTGCAGTTAAGCCTTGGGGGAAATACAAAGAGAATTAACGGAATGTATTGTATTGTCGGATTTCGTGCAGTTAAGCCTTAGGGACAATACAATTCTAAATGATGGAACGAATGGTAACACAGATTTAGATAATAATGTATGGCTTAAACGTATGTTAAATGTTTTAAATGAATGATCTGTTAAACGGTGTCTTGACGATGATTAAATGATTGAATGTCTTGAATGGTGAATGACAAGCCATGTTTTCTTATAAATGATTTTTAAACCATAATGATTGATTGAATGATGAACCATTTCTTAAAACGAATGAAAACTTGAACTCACTAGCGTTAGCTGACTTTACTATGCATGTCCGGTTAAGGATAGATGAATGATGAATGTGGCTTGGATATTCGAAAGATCTGGCATCCACTGAGAATGATTCGTGAAGGTTGAATATAGTAGATAATGGTTTAGTTGGTTGTTAATTTGAGACAATGTAATGATGTTTAATTTCATTGCTTTAATGAAATTCAAAGTTTAAGAACGGTTTGTGAATTAGTAAATCCAACACTTGAGGTTACTCGGAATCGGGGCCTTACAAGTTGGTATCAGAGCAATAATTTGAGAGATTTGGACACTCCCAGTGTCTGAACTTAAACTGTGAATGGGACCAAGTGACGGATGCCAGTAAGGATAGCTCAAGGCCAACGGCATCTTCTTTGAGTAGTATGTAGAATGTCTTTAACTTAGATGATGAGGTTTAGGTATAATAGTAGCATACCATGCACGATCAAAATGATCACAAGTAAGGAAGTAAAGGAAGAAGCGAATAGATACGCAAAGGACACATGATGGAAGACGACTAGAGCACAGGCGGGCAGTAATAGGTAATAACCCGTAGCTAATGTTATTAAGCATTTACCGTACGAATGTGTTTCGAGTTGTCATCTGTTGTGTGGACTTAGCGTGGGAGTGGTAAGAGCTGTCGAGTAGGTATTGTTGATGACTCATGAGATAGAAGTTCACTATATCATGCAAAGTTCTTCAAGGAGGTACGAGAAGGGACTTTTTAGCTGCAAGGGGAGGAAGATGCATGGATGTTAATTGACCAAACATGTCAGTAATGAATAGTCGAGGGTCATGCTTGGAAATTGATGCTTGGTGAAAAGAGAAGACTACTGGGAAATAATCTCAGCTTTGAGGAGACGCGAGTGTTATGAAATGTTATAAGAGGAACTATGATGCCCGAGTAAGGTAAATTGTCAATTACATTTGGATCCGCGTAATTGTGAATTTACAAGTGCATGTGCATGATAGCGAATCTTATGGTGTTGATTAATGCTTACGTATCAGAGTTGATCCAATTACTCAACTATGACTACAAGAGACTAGTCACCCGAGTAATGATTTAAAGAGATTTATGAACACCAATTACGGATAGTAACAATGACAAAGATGGTGTACTTTACAAAGATGTATGATGTCAGCAAGTACGAGCCACGAGCAAGATGAAGAGGGGTGAAACATCGATTTTACCTAAGTTAGACGAACATACATATGAAGGGTGCCCAAGGAGCTAGTGAGGATTACGGTTAGCACAAACACTTTACGGTGGATAAAAAAATCAGTTTACTATTGTGAGTGTGCACGAGTATGCGAGAGTGAGTACACGAATGTACTTTTAGGAAATGTCCTAGAGTGGGAATGCATGAATGGTGTTTCTCCAAGAACGGAGATGAGCCAAGTTGAGCTCACATGTGTTTTACCATGTAACAAGAATATAGTTATACCAACAACGACCGGTGGCAAGGAACCGCGATATTAAATATGACGTGCATGCTAAACCAAACGAAATCAGATCCGACCGACAGGTTGATTTTCTTAATGAATGCGAAGGGCAAGATTTGACCAATGATGTAATGTAAGGCACTGGTACCAGCAGAGACTCAAGACGAGGCAGAGAACGCCCTACAATGGCTAGGTCCAAACAATAGCACGTGGGGGTTGCTGAAGTTGGAGAGCCGTTAATGGACCCAATGAAACAAGAAAGGAAACGAATGAACGGGTGTCACCACACGTGTCAAACTCAAAAAGAAATAGACAAAAATACATTATTTGCATAAATTCATTTATGTCCAAAGTTTGCAAAAACTCATTTTTACAACTCGGTGAAAAACCACATTTTTCACCTAAATTTCCAATATATTAGACTCGTAAAACAAAGATAATTATTACGACGTGGAATGAAGTCAACTAAATGTACGCACACACAATATCATCATAAGTCTTATACTAGTTTGCATTTAAACTTCCCCTCAACAACAAACATTACCTCATATTCATAATTAAACTACATTAAACACAAATCACATTATTTCATCGTTTATTCGTGTTAGCATAGTTTCATAGATGATGAATCCAACCATATGCCATCCTAAGCATATATACGTCAACCCATCAATATGGTCAGTAGGCGACGGTTTCCATAATTTTGCCAGCACTTCCAACAAGAGCCCCAACCACCCCCTGTATCCACGCCTCCATGGATTGGTCCTGTTACATTCCTAGGTTCTGCAAAGAGTAAACACAAAATTAAGAAACTAATATAGATCCAACCACACATGTATATGTATGTATTGTTGAAAATATAAACTAAACTTGTGTGTTATTAGTAGAACGGTCTTAGAGTCTTTGTTGTAACGTAGATTTATGTGTTAAAGTGTCATTGTAAATAGTTTAGGGTTAATGTGTCAATATGTAAGTTGATAACCGTTCTAAAGAAACTTCGTATACGATTAGGGTTGTGTCGATTAGCCAATCGACGCGTCGGTCTAAACTATCGCTATATATGTGATCATGTGAACGATGTCAAAACCTGATATATCAATTGTAATCTAAACTACGGTTTGTGTTATTCAATCTTCAACTTGTTATCATCAATATCAGTTTCTGATTACCTACATGTATGGAGTTGAATTTAGGTGAGAGAGAGAGTACTCTATTTTTATATGAACAAATCTTTAGTAAGTTTTCTTTTTAGAATAAATCATACAACCACTTATACATTATACTCTTAAATCAACATATTCGTCAACCATTGGACTTGAATCCTCAACCAGAGATACTACTTCTTACACACCTTGACACCACTAGACCACAGCCCTTTACCAAATTGCGAGACCTTTCCTTTTATGTAGGATTAGTTGGTTTAACAAAACCACATACTTCTATGTTTTTTTTTTAAATGATTGTAAAACTAGGCACTTTGCGGTGACAAACGAAAATCAACCAATATGCTTGCATGGGAAGCTAATTCAATCGATATTGCTTTCTTAGGAAGTGAATTCAATAAAGCTTTGTCCAACTTGTTTGCGTGGGAAGCGAATTCAACAAAGCTACTGGTTTGGTATAATCTCTTTTAATTTGAATTCGCTTATGAGGCTAGTGAATCTTGGGCTTTGCAATCAGTAGGGTTTGCTACCATGGGAAGCGAGGTCCACAAAAAGAAAGTGTCACGTGAAAATTTGCAGTAGCGAGTCTAGGAATTGCTAGTCAGAAGTGCCAGGAATTCATTTGTTCTACAAACGTGAATTGCCTAGTTCTCCAAGGGTTTTTTGTAGGATTAATCTTGACGGGTTCTAAACCGAGTTTATCGGATACGGGAAATGGAGATTCACGGGTCGCGGGTTGGTAGGTTAAAGGGTCAAACGGATCATCAACAGTTAGTTTATTTTGACATGTTTATTTTATGTTTAGATTTATGTAGTAAGTTTAGTTTTGAATGAGTATTAGAAGTGGAGCATAGGATGCAAGTTTTGAGGGTGTTAAGTTTGCAGTGGGTCAAAGAAATTGTGGGATGTATCTCAAGCAATGTTTTCAGAACCGGACCGGACGTCGAACCGGTCTCCTTACCGGTCCACCGGTCGGACCGGATTTAAGAACCGGACGACGTCATAAATATTATAAAAATATATCAGTCTAAATAGCTTTTAATCCTTTCAAAAACCACCAACAAGTCAATTCCAATAATTTTAAACTAACAATTACCTACGAAATAAGAAGCCAAGAGACTTAAAAAAGATTAAAAAAAAAAAAATAGTCAAGCGGTTCAACCGGTCCGACCACCCGGTTTCCGGTCCGACCGCCGGTTCAACCGGTCTGACCACCGGTTCGCTGCAGAAACGGTTCAACACATGTAACCGGACCGGTCAGACCACCGGTTCCCGGTCCGACCGGTACGACCGGCCGGTCCGGTCCGGGTTTCAAAACATTGATCTCAAGTATTCATGGTCTATATATGTTTCTATTTAATGTAATGTGTGAGAATTAATAAAATTGGGTTTTTAGAAGCAGTAAACACAAGTTTTCATCAGTGAGTTTTTGTGTGTGTGTTTGAAGCTTTGAACCATAGCAATTGGTATCAAAGCCCTATGCTCGTACCGTGGGTTGTTCACTATGCGGGGTGGGTGATGTGACAACCTTGTCGCACTGAAACCCTCACCACACCCACCGGCCTTAGGAACATGTTTTACTAAACTAATAGTTTAGTAGGTTAACGGGTCATCAACACTTAGACTATTTTGACATGTTTATTTTATGGAGTAAGTTTTTTTTGAATGAGTCTTAGTAGTGGAGTATAGGATGCAAGTTTTTAGGTGCCGGTATCGGTAATCCCAGACCCATATCTGATTGTAAAATCATGTCACATACTCGACCTACTAATCGTCGGGTTTGTGTCGGGTAATTATCCGTCGGGTTTCAGGCATACCAGCGGGTATCGGGTATACTCGTTCGTATTGGGTATTGGACATACTATCGGGTATCGGCCAATACCCGTCGTGTATGTGTCGTGTACTTTTCTATGACTATATTTTTATATATATAATAACATATTAAATATGAATAAATTACATGCATTAATATCATCAAATACATATTTCAAAAGAAAATTAATTTTCCACATAATTAACCTACTAAAATGAAGAATTAATAGGTGTGGGTTAGGGGAAAATTAAAAATTTTCGGGTATATGATTCGTATATATGGTTCGGGTAAACGGGTACGTAGTTTCGGGTAATCGGGCCGGGTATATCCACTAATCCATACCCGCGAAAATTTTTAAAATTAACCCCATACCCGGTCCCGGATGTTTCGGGTTTCAGGTATACCCGTCGGGCTCGGGTTATTTTGTCATCCCTTAGCATATTATATACATTATGAAGCATACACACACAATATATTAATTATAAGAGTTTATATATATATATGTTCGGTTTCATTCGGTTTTTTCGATTTTCAAAAAAATACAAAACCAAAACATAACCATAATTTTCGGTTTTAAAAAAATTACAAACCAAACCATCGGTTATTAGTTTTGGTCGGTTTTTTCGGTGAGGTTTTTCGATTAATTCGGTTTCGATTCAGTTTTTCGGTTTTTTCTCACCCCTATAATCCCCATCAAAAATTCCAAATTGTGAATATTCACTGACATTTTTTTAAGAAATAACTATGAAAAACAATTTCGAAACCAGTCTTTAAAAAACATAACACTCAACAAAATATAACGTTCTCACATGATCAATATGTAACGTATACGAATAAACATGAAATCAGTTAAGGATCATACCAGGTGGATCATTAATTTGTGGTGGTGAAACGCTTTGAAGGTTTCTTGCATGTGAAGAAATCAGCAGAAGAGTGAAAAGAACAACTAAGAACAACGTAAAACGACTCAACTTCATTTTCATAAACCTTGTTTTGGTGCTTGTAAGTGTTTTGCTTTGATTTATTTATATAGAGTACTATAATATAGTTGTGAACTTAAATGACAACACGGTTTCGTTATCTTCTTTTAGAAAATAAGGAAAAAAAAAGTAAACAGATGACAAATATGGTTGACTTAAACAATACCCAAATTTTCATGGTTTTAAAGACTAAAATGTTGTGATGCAATAACATTTTCTAAGTCTTTATTTCATGAATACCATACACACCAGGTTGACATTTTCAACTTCATGAAAAATGATCTTTCTTGACATTAACATTTTGAGGCATCATGAGATTATACATACATACAAACATAGATATGTAAGTAATTAAGTATGTATGTACATAGGTGTACATACATATATACATATATATATATACCGACCCCGACCTAATGACATATTTTACTTTGTAAAAGATGAGTTATTTGTAGAAAAAAGATGTGAATTTTTATATGTAAAAATATTTCTATAACAACCCTTTTTCTATACTATAAGTAAAGAAAATCAAGTCTATGGTTTTTGGTACCGGTCACTCCATGATCATGGACATATGGTTAAGTGGTGTACCCTATAACTAAAAAGTTAGAGATTCAAATCTTACAAAGTATAGATTGTGGTGTATTTATACTAAAAATATCTAGAAACTATTGTTCAAAAAAAAATTGGTTGTTGCGATGTTAGCTCGATCAAAATAGTGACGACCTATTTTTCGAGATCATTTTAAAAGGAAGAAAGTTGTTACAATTAAAATTTAATAAAAAAAAACTGACAACCATCAAGGGGTGATAATAGATGGTGGAAAAATAATTTCATTCATTACTATAAATGTTATTCCTCGGAAATAAAACATGTTCCCTAAGGCCGGTGGGTGCGGTGAGGGCTCAGTGCGACAAGGTTGTCACATCACCCACCCCGCATAGTGAACAACCCCCCCACACCCTAACCACGGTTTGCGTGTGGTATATGTATCCACGGATTGATTGTGTCGATGGAACTGTTGTCAAAATTTGCCCCTCCCCCAACAACTATACGGCAATTAAACTAAAAAAATATTAATTTTAAAGTTCTATTAATACTCTCTACCAACACATGTTTTACACAACTCTATCTTCCAAACCTAAATTCCTCGACTTCAATATATTTGATTCAAAAAATGTTCGGACCTAGACAACAAAAGGACAAGACCAAAAACACCGGCAACAAGTCGAGCTCTTACGATTTGTCACAACTTGATCTGTTCCAAGCGCCAATAGTCCCGCCTCAATTTCAATCCCAATCCCAAATGCCCATCTTTTCGTTACAACAATATCTCAATTTTCCGTTACAACATACATACAACGGATTCTGACTATCACAAGAGTCTGTTCCGGAATCCTAAGACCTAAGAATCGAGTATTGTGACCATCCCCATAGTGATGAAAGATCCGCCGAACTCTCCCTAGTCATGGCCGGTTCTAGTTAGAAGAAGCCAAGACCATGGATGGACACCAAATATCTGAAGACTCGATTACTAAAAATCAACAAGATCGGGTGGATTTTGGAGGCGTGTTCTGGAAAGGGGAGCTAAGGATCGTACCGTCCACCAAATGAATTCAAAGTGGAAGCACATGCAAAAGAAGATGAACAAATTTAACGTCGTATACAACAACAAGACTACATATCGCGTAGCGGTTAATCCGATGAATATGTATTACGTGAGACACACGCCATGTATAAGGGGCAAAATAAAAACAAACTTTTCGAACATGTGGCGGCTTGGGTTTTTACTTAAAAACAAATCCAAATGGCATGACATACCTCCCATGGAAGCTAGTAGCCAACCGACAAAAACATCGAGGACGTCTGAGATTAATGCACATATAACTTCAACGGATGGACAATAGCCAAACCAAGAAGAAGGGTTTAATGTTGAAGAGCCGGAAATACCACAACGAAGACGGACGACGCCATCTAACTCACAATCGGATAACAGCGAGCATGTAACATACGGTCTACTTTGCCCACTATGAGCTAACGAATTTGTTTTTGGTTGCCCGGGTGGACACTTCCTAGGAGGTCACCCATCCTAGTACTACTCCCATATAAGCAAGCTTAACTATAGAGTTCTCCTCTCATCCATAGTCAATGCGCCCAAAATGCATTGTGCTATCTGAGGCAAGCATCTCTCCCGTGGACAGAACAAAACGATATGGGATTTGCCTAAGGTGTTACAAACACCCCATTGGGAATCATCTTCCTCGATTAGGTTTGCCCCACCATCATAAATAGAATAGAACGGGGGTGACTCTGATACCATTTGTAACATCCCGCCTCTCATACCACCAATATTGTTCGCTTTGCTCACTTGGAGCTCATGGATTTGTTTTTGTTTGCTCGGATGGTGACCTCCCATCCTAGTACTACTCCCACCTGAGCACGCTTAACTGTGGAGTTCTCCTCTCGTCCACAGCCAATGCGCCCAAAATGCGTTGTGGTATTTGAGGCATGACATTCTTTATGAACCCACTATCTCTCACGTGGACAGAACAAACCGATGTGGGATTTGCCTAAGGTGTTACAGAACAACTACGAATAATAGTTGTTGATCGAGGATAAATGAGCTCAAGAATAATAAAACCAAATCTTTTGAGCTCTTTGATGTTGTTTTTCTTGCACGTTTTGTATTTTACCTATGTCTAGGTTTTTTCTTGTCTTTTATTTTTCTCCTTCTATTTTATAGTCGGTTTATTCAGCAGAAGCTTGAAACAGCAACAACTGAGGAAAAGAATTTGATTACTGATGTGTTTGGTAACTATCTCATAGAGAAGCCATAAGGTATCCAAAATAACTTATATGTTGCATTTTCGACCTGTTAGTATCCTTTTGTTTTTAGGCCTGTTATTTCTTCCTTTTTGTTTTTAAGCATGTTACAAATTTAGTATCCTAAATATCTTATATGCTGCATTTTCGGGTATAGAAATTTAATAATATGATATGATATCAGGAGCCTAACAATGTGCAGGAAGTGACCCTAAAAATTAACCCAACCAGGCATGTTCTGATTTTGTAAAACCAACTTTGGAGCATCAGTTTAGTGCCTGTTTAAGGTGAAGTGAATGTTTGTTTTCGTATAATCAGCATATTAGAAATGAGTTTTTATTAGATAAGTAGCAACTTAGAATTTGAGTTTTATGTTTTTGTTGGATGACTAGCATTTTTTCATATTTAATTTCATATTGTATGTTAAAATAATAGAAGAGACGTTATCACATTTAATAAGACCTTAAAGTTCATTGTTTTTGTTCATCTGTGTGCTTTGAGTCTTAGAGCATTGTCATTTAAAACATTTGCACTAAATCACTAAAACCTAAAATAATGCTTGTGATGACTCTTTTTCTTTTTGATGATATGTTAAAATATGCAACTATATGTATTTCAAATTTCATGGGACGTTTTAAAGATGTTTGAAATAAATTCTTTTATAATTTGAAAAATAAATAAGCTGCAGGTTTTTCATATTTTTGGTTGTTGGTTACTTCATACTTGTATATTTTAACATATATAGGTGTCCAAATTATGTGTGTTTTTTACGTAGACAGTGGCGGAACTAGACATTTTAATTTAAAGGGTCATAATTAAAAAAAATGTGCATTCATCATTGTACACAATAAACTTTATTTTACACCAATAAACTTCGTTTTACTGATCAATGATGATTAATTGGTACAAGTAATGTCCATTAAAAATGTATTTTCTAATAATTTAACCTTTTCTTTACTGTTTTTATTATTACTTTTATTAGTATTTAATGAATTTAATAAATGTTCAATACTTGTTTTAAATTTCATGTTAAATTGTAGGCTTGTAGCCCAATGGGATCAAGTTGATGATGAAAAAAATGTAAAAAAAGAATCATTTCTAAATGTATTTATTTTTAGCATCATGTTAAGTTCAAGTCGGTTTTGGAATGTTTGCCTAATTATTATTTTTCGATATACAAGGTGCCAAAAAAGGTGATTAACGATTTGGAGTCTATTATCAAGAGATTTCTGTGGGGCGGTACAGGGCAATCCAGGAAGATTCATTGGGTTAGTTGGGACCGGGTGGCAAAACCAAAGATAAAGGGGGTATCGGGTTAAGTAAACTTCAGGAGATCAACGAAGCGTTATTGATAAAGTGGGGATGGAGGTTCAAGTCTGAAAGTTTTAACCTATGGAGGAAAATTATCATATCCATTCACATGAGCAAGAGGTGTTGGGAGATTATTCCCGTTAAGAAAGAGCTCGGAGGAGTTTGGTGTAACATTGCCAAAGTTATCTCCAAATCGGTGGTGCAAGGTATTCCCATCCGTAACTGTTTTAGAGGAATTATAGGGAATGGGGAAGAAGTGGCCTTTTGGTTAGACCCGTGGATTGTTGAGGAGCCTCCGGTTGAAATTCCCAAGACTATTCAGTCTTGAATCGGACAAAAGATGCAAGATTAGAGATCGGGTTGGGGGGTTGGGGTCGTCTCAGCAGCCGGGGTGGGCGTGGAGAAGGGTGCCTTATACTGAGGAGGAAATTCTCGATCTGCAGGAGCTCGAGAGGCTGCTGATTGGGGTTAGAGTGGGGGCTGGGGCTGTGTCACAACCCCGGGCTACCCCTGCCCGGGCGTCGCGAGACAACGCTGGTATCTGAATGAGGTCCCATAAATTTGGACAGCGGAAGTCTTTGTTTTTACTTGATGCCTTTTTGTAATGAAATGTCATGTAAATAACCTCAAGGGTTAATTCTGTACTTTTTGTCAAAACTTGGGATCCACGTCCCTTTTCATTTCATGATAATAGACATTCAAAAGTCTATTATATAATGTACATCTGCTGAATTAATTTACATAATACAAGCCATTTAAAATGTCTAGGATCTACGTCCGTTCCAACATTTGGTCTTGTATTAGTCTGCCACAGGGATTTAAATATGCCTAAAGATCTTGTCTTTACTGCACCACCCTGAATTTAATGATTTCTTTCACTACCTGTGAAAAACGTTTTGAAAATGAACATCAGCATAAAGCCGGTGAATCACATTTAACTGACACGAAAATGATTTCTAACATAAACCAAATTAAAGCCTTTAAGCACGTTTCTGTATGGTAAATCTACACATTCAGCAGTCTTTTTCACCTGAAGTATATACCACCTACATACACTGGGTTAACTGCCATGGGGTCAACTGGCTGAGCTCTATGTCTCAGACTGATAGCCTATTCCCAGGGTCGTGATGCTAAGAACCTTGTTCTTAGTCTTATATGATACTCAGGAACTCGTCCCTCGTATAATCTGCTAAGGAACCATATCCTCAGTCTTATGATACCCCCTTACATGATCTGTACCCAGCCACGGACCGGACTTTCACCCGTCACATGTATACCATTTGATCAAATCTACGTATGCTTATGGCCTGAATGCTATCACGTAGATTACCCTTATGATTAAAGCATTTAATTTGTTTCATGCCGTTTTCGTAAATAAAATGGTTTTATCGTTTGAAAAGCGTTAAACGTGTTCACCTTGATTTTGATGGCTGGTAGGGTTGTAGGCTTCGGAATTTGAGCAGAACCTCGACACGTTTCTTCCTAGGGAAGACACGATTAACGAGAATATATATGAGATAATATATATATATAATTGCGGTTATATATATATGAATAGTTTTAACGATACCTACTTTGCGGGATTTGGACAGAACTACGGCTTGAGTTGGGTGTCGTAGGATTCTTGAACAGCGCTTCGGGACGTTGTGGAGTTTTGAGAGATCGGGTTTGTGTGAAACGAATGTTTGGAAACTGTACAGAATTTCAATCCCGTTGAAGGCCTTTTATAGGCTGATTTTCCAGTCTCTCGCGTACCGCGAGACTGGCCAAGGAAATCTCTCGCGTACCGCGAGAGGATGAGGTGTCACGAACGGTGCTGAGTCAGCATGACACGTGGCGGCTGGTGGCAAGGGTGAATGACACGTGTTTTCTGGCCCTGACGCGTGTACTATCCCCTCGCGTACCGCGAGGCTTGGTTGGGAATCTTCTCGCGCACCGCGAGAAGGTGATTTTCTGGCGCATAAGCAGCCCCCTCGCGTACCGCGAGGTTTTGTCAAAATCTCCCTCGCGTACCGCGAGGGAGTGAAATTTTGAATTTTTCTTTTCTTTTTATTTTGGGTGTTACATCCTCCCCTCCTTTAGAATAATCTCGTCCTCGAGATTCATTGAAAGAGATGTGGATACTTTTTGCGCATTTCTGACTCAAGTTCCCAAGTATATTCTGGGCCACGTCTGGAATCCCATCTTATTTTGACCAACACCAATTGTTTCCGTTTAAGCTTTTTGATTTGTCGGTCTTCAATTTGTAACGGTCGTTCAATGAATTTGAGCTTTTCATTTACTTCCACATCTTGTAAAGGCATAAGCAAGGATTCATCAGCTAAACACTTACGTAGGTTTGATACATGGAATACATCGTGTACCCCACCCATCTCTACTGGTAGTTCAAGCTGATAGGCAACAGATCCGATTCGTTTAATGATTTTGAAAGGTCCAACAAAACGTGGACTTAACTTTCCTTTCTTTCCGAAACGAATAACACCTTTCCAAGGTGAAACTTTTAATAACACCTTGTCACCGATTTGGAATTCTAACGGCTTTCTTCGTTTATCTGCATAACTTTTCTGTCGATCTCGAGCCGCTTTTAAACGTTCACGTATTTGTAATACTTTATCAGTGGTTTCTTGGACTATCTCTGGTCCTGATAACTGATTTTCTCCGATATCTGACCAACATACAGGCGTTCGACATTTTCGTCCGTATAATGCTTCAAATGGTGCGGCCTGAATACTTGTGTGATAACTATTGTTGTATGAGAATTCCATTAGAGGTAAATGATCATCCCAATTACCTCCAAAGTCTATCACACAGGCTCGGAGCATATCTTCTAGGGTTTGTATGGTTCTTTCGCTCTGCCCATCAGTTTGTGGATGGTAAGCAGTACTAAGGTTCAATCGAGTTCCTAGAGCTGTTTGAAAACTTTGCCAGAATCGAGATGTGAAGCGACTATCTCTATCTGACACTATGGATAGAGGCACACCATGTAACGTTACAATTTCATTAACGTAAATTTGTGCCATTTTGTCCATACTCATGGTGTCCTTGATAGATAGAAAGTGAGCTGATTTGGTTAAACGGTCAATGATAACCCAGATTGCATTATTTCCACGAGTGGTTCGAGGAAGTTTTGTAATAAAGTCCATAGTTATCAATTCCCATTTCCAAACTGGTAATTCTAACTGTTGCAATAATCCAGCTGGCTTTTGGTGTTCGGCTTTGACTTTGGAACAAGTCAAACATTTTGCTACGTAGATAGCAATGTTCTTTTTCATACCAATCCACCAATAACTTTCTTTGAGGTTTTTGTACATTTTATCACTTCCTGGGTGCATGGTGTATTTGGACTTGTGTGCTTCTTCGAGGATTCGCTCTCGAAGATCACCTGTAACTGGTACCCAAATACGTTTATTCATGCGAAGGATATTATCTTCTCCTTTGATCAGTAAATCAAGCATTCATTTCATTCCTTCTTTTTCAAAGTTACCTTCCTTCAAAGCTAACTCTTGTGCCTCTTTTAACTGACTTACAAGATCAATTTGTAGTTCAAGTCTAAGAGAACGTACTCTCTTTGGCTTGACATTTTCTTTTCGGCTCAAGGCATCTGCTACTACATTTGCCTTTCCTTCATGATAACAAATTTCACAATCATAATCATTCAGGATTTCCATCCATCTTCTTTGTCTCATATTTAACTCTTTCTGGCTAAATATGTACTTGAGACTTTTATGATCAGTGTAGATTGTGAACTTAACCCCATAGAGATAGTGTCGCCATATTTTCAAAGCAAAGATTATAGCGCCCAACTCTAGATCGTGGGTTGAGTAGTTTTTCTCATGAATTTTCAACTGACGAGATGCATAAGCAATGACTTTCTTGCGTTGCATTAATACGCAACCTAAACCAGTATGTGAGGCGTCGCAGTAAACTACGAAGTCTTCAATACCATCTGGTAAAGATAGAATAGGTGCGTTTGTCAGTTTTTGTTTCAAAGTTTCAAAAGATTCAGATTGTTTGGGTCCCCATTCGTATTTTACCGATTTCCGAGTTAGGGATGTGAGTGGGATTGCTATACGAGAAAAATTTTGAATGAACCGGCGGTAATATCCCGCTAATCCTAGAAAACTACGAATTTCGGTGGGTGACTTGGGAATTTCCCATTTGGATATAGCTTCAATTTTTGAAGGATCTACTTGAATTCCGTTCACGTTGATGACATGACCAAGAAATTGTACTTCTGTTAACCAAAATCCGCATTTGGAAAACTTAGCATATAATTTCTCTTTTCGAAGAAGTTCAAGTATGGTTCGAAGATGAGTTTCGTGTTCAACTTGGGTTTTGGAATAAATAAGTATGTCATCAATAAAAACTATGACAAACTTATCCAAGTAAGGTTTGCAGACACGATTCATCATGTCCATGAATGCGGCAGGAGTATTTGTAAGTCCAAATGGCATAACCGTGAACTCGAAATGTCCATACCGTGTTCGAAATGCAGTTTTCGAGATATCGTTATCATGCACTTTCAACTGATGATAACCTGAACGAAGATCGATTTTTGAAAAATGACAAGCTCCTTGGAGTTGATCGAATAAATCGTCAATCCGTGGAAGCGGGTATCGGTTTTTGATGGTAACTTTATTCAGTTCCCGATAATCAATACACATGCGCATTGATCCGTCTTTCTTCTTAACAAAGAGAATTGGAGCTCCCCAGGGTGAAGAACTTGGTTGGATAAAACCTTTCTCAAGAAGTTCATCCAATTGTTTCTTGAGTTCTGCCATTTCTGTGGGTGCCAGTCTGTACGGGGATTTGGCAATTGGAATTGCACCAGGTACAAGGTTGATTCGAAATTCTACCTCTCGTTCTGGTGGTAATCCAGGCAGTTCTTCAGGAAAAACGTCTGGAAATTCAGATACTACATGTACTGATTCTATCTTCTTCTCCTTTTCCAAGGCAGTAATTGATACCAGACATGCCAGATATCCTTTTCTTAAGCACTTGGTTGCTTTAAGTATGGAGATTATCTGGATAGGTTTTGTGGGTTTATCACCTTGGATAGTTAGAGTTTTGTTTGTTGGTGTAACGAGTTTTACAACTTGTTGATTACAAAGGATTTCGGCTTGGTTATTGGATAACCAATCCATCCCCAAAACAATGTCAAAGCCAGTTATTGACATTGGTAACAATTGTACTGGGATAGTGAAACCAGCCAATGTAATGTAACAATTGTTCAGTGATTGGGATATTTTTATCAAATCACCGTTCGCTGTTTCTACTTCATATGTTTCAGCTAAGGGACTTAAAGGTTTATTTAATAGATTACAAAAATTATAATCTATAAAACTCCGGTTCGCACCTGAGTCAAATAAGACCTTAGCATAAACATTATTAAGAAGAAACGTACCGGTAATTACGTCCGGCGTTCTCTCAGCTTGGTTAGCATTCATGACAAAAGCTCGTACGGTCTTTTTGTTTTCTGGAGTGATCTTGGCTCCTGATCCTCCAGCTCTTCCGGTCCTTGCAAACTTAGGGCAATTAGTGCTGATGTGCCCCAGCTCTCCACAATTGAAACAAGTAATCATTCCCTTTCTCTTGAAGCAATTCTCAGTAGTGTGACCTGAGACCTTGCAATGATTACAGAATGGAGTTTCAAAAACACACTTTCCACTATGCCTGCGTCCGCACGTTTTGCATGATGGATTGTTAAATGGTAACCCCTTTTGCCCAAAGTTCTTACTAAATCTTTTGGCCTCGGGTTTTGATTTTATAGAGGATTCGACTTTCTTCTTTTCCTCTATATTTCTGATTAGTCCAGCCGTCATGGTACCGGTCAATTCTACGGTGGACTCAATGGTTTTTGGTGAGACAACCTTCACCAAATCACGGATCTCTGGAACTAAACCGTAAATATATCGAGTTATGAGAACCGACTCGGGTTTAGCCAGGTGAGGTGCCAAACGGGCATATTCAAAAAATTTGGTAGTATACTCTCGATCATTGGTACCCACCATCCTGTGATCCAAAAATTTCCTTTCAGCTTGTTCTTTCTCATTCTTGGGGCAAAATTTCCTTTTCACCTTTGCTCGGAATTCTTTCCAATCCATGGCATTGGTCTTTCTCCTCCCTTTGGCAGAAATGATTGAATTCCACCATTCCAACGCTTCATTTTTGAAGGAGTTTGAAGCATACAGTACTTGATCTTTCTTAGCACACTTGCTAATTGCTATTACTGACTCCATCTTCTCTAGCCAGTGAAGAGTAGCAATACCGCCTTCGGTGCCCTTAAATTCATAAGGTTTACAGTCCTGAAAGGTTTTATAAGAACACCCTTTGTGTCTATACCTTTTTGTTTCATTCTCTTCTTCTGAGCTCTCACTGCTTAGATTTAACGATTCTTCAGATTCAGAATACTTATTGCTTGATGTTCTGGATCTTTTCGAGGTTTGAGGTTTACGAGAGCTTGCTACTTGCTCTGTGTGGGTTTTCGAAGGGTTTTCCATTCTTTTTGAAGGAAGAGTTACGTGGCTTGGAGTTTTGATGTTTTCTTGTACTTCCTTTATTATGGCAGGAAGCATTTCTTTAATGCTTTGTTTGACCAGTTGTTGCAATTCTGGTTGTGGAGTAGTTATTTCAGGATTATTATTAACTTCTTTTCCTTTTTCCTTGATAATGTAGGTAGATGGACCGCTATTGTCATTGTTTTGTTGAGACATCTAAGAATACAAGACAAGAATTTGGGTCAAAATTTGAAGTTTATTATCGCTTAAACTTCATCTATTTGTTACAAATACAGAAATATAGATATGCATCTATATCACTTAAAGTTAGCTAATTATACAAATACTATCATTAACTTTAATCGAGAAGCACATCTCCCAAATCTTGATAGAATCTCCCCAGGGTCTCGGTCATAGCACCCTTCTGGATCAACTGATCTGCCACCCATTGTTCTGCGTACTTCCTGTCTTCCTGGGCTAGTTCGTAGTCAAATATAGTTTGTTCGTTTTTAACTACGACTTGTCTGGTGAAGTACAGTTCAGCACGTAGATCGTCAGCCTCTCTAAGAGCACGATCGAGGTGTTCATCAATTGATTTTGGTAGTTCATCATGGTATCCATAACAAGGAGGTGGTTCCCTGTGTCCCATCCTAAGATCGTGATATGCTGAGTTAACAGACCACACGACTTTTCCGTCGGTTGCATACTGACGTCCATCGGAGGGATCTACATAGAAGAAAGGTTCCTTGAAAACGGGATGTTCTGGAATAGGGTCAAAGAAATACTTTCCACCACTGCCTTCACAAATGGCAGCCTTGTCGGATTCAGAAATCGAATGTGGAGTTTCTTCACTTGGACTGGGTGGATGTTCTTGAATTGTTCCGGTAGGGTATACTATGTCTAACGATTGAGGTAGTGGCATAGATGTCATAACAGGACGTAAAGATTCTCTTGAATCTTCCATTTCCACTGAATACTCTGATTCTTCCCTCAGAGGTTCAAGCCTTGCTTGAGTCTGCTCCACTTGTTCTGCGACCATTCTGTTCCAATTCTCCGGGGTCGGTAGATAGTGGACATAATCATCATAGCTTGGTACTACTTGATTAGATGATTCTCCAGGGAAGTAGTTTGGGTAATTATAAGGATAATAGTATGGATCTGACATCCTGTAATTTATTGGTTATGTTAAAGGCATCTTCCTACCGTTCGTTCAGTAGGCACAACTATTGGTTAAAGCTAAGATACTATCATACAAGTATCTAATTTTGCTAAAATCCTTAAATGCGGCTCTGATACCAACCTGTCACAACCCCGGGCTACCCCTGCCCGGGCGTCGCGAGACAACGCTGGTATCTGAATGAGGTCCCATAAATTTGGACAGCGGAAGTCTTTGTTTTTACTTGATGCCTTTTTGTAATGAAATGTCATGTAAATAACCTCAAGGGTTAATTCTGTACTTTTTGTCAAAACTTGGGATCCACGTCCCTTTTCATTTCATGATAATAGACATTCAAAAGTCTATTATATAATGTACATCTGCTGAATTAATTTACATAATACAAGCCATTTAAAATGTCTAGGATCTACGTCCGTTCCAACATTTGGTCTTGTATTAGTCTGCCACAGGGATTTAAATATGCCTAAAGATCTTGTCTTTACTGCACCACCCTGAATTTAATGATTTCTTTCACTACCTGTGAAAAACGTTTTGAAAATGAACATCAGCATAAAGCCGGTGAATCACATTTAACTGACACGAAAATGATTTCTAACATAAACCAAATTAAAGCCTTTAAGCACGTTTCTGTATGGTAAATCTACACATTCAGCAGTCTTTTTCACCTGAAGTATATACCACCTACATACACTGGGTTAACTGCCATGGGGTCAACTGGCTGAGCTCTATGTCTCAGACTGATAGCCTATTCCCAGGGTCGTGATGCTAAGAACCTTGTTCTTAGTCTTATATGATACTCAGGAACTCGTCCCTCGTATAATCTGCTAAGGAACCATATCCTCAGTCTTATGATACCCCCTTACATGATCTGTACCCAGCCACGGACCGGACTTTCACCCGTCACATGTATACCATTTGATCAAATCTACGTATGCTTATGGCCTGAATGCTATCACGTAGATTACCCTTATGATTAAAGCATTTAATTTGTTTCATGCCGTTTTCGTAAATAAAATGGTTTTATCGTTTGAAAAGCGTTAAACGTGTTCACCTTGATTTTGATGGCTGGTAGGGTTGTAGGCTTCGGAATTTGAGCAGAACCTCGACACGTTTCTTCCTAGGGAAGACACGATTAACGAGAATATATATGAGATAATATATATATATAATTGCGGTTATATATATATGAATAGTTTTAACGATACCTACTTTGCGGGATTTGGACAGAACTACGGCTTGAGTTGGGTGTCGTAGGATTCTTGAACAGCGCTTCGGGACGTTGTGGAGTTTTGAGAGATCGGGTTTGTGTGAAACGAATGTTTGGAAACTGTACAGAATTTCAATCCCGTTGAAGGCCTTTTATAGGCTGATTTTCCAGTCTCTCGCGTACCGCGAGACTGGCCAAGGAAATCTCTCGCGTACCGCGAGAGGATGAGGTGTCACGAACGGTGCTGAGTCAGCATGACACGTGGCGGCTGGTGGCAAGGGTGAATGACACGTGTTTTCTGGCCCTGACGCGTGTACTATCCCCTCGCGTACCGCGAGGTTTGGTTGGGAATCTTCTCGCGCACCGCGAGAAGGTGATTTTCTGGCGCATAAGCAGCCCCCTCGCGTACCGCGAGGTTTTGTCAAAATCTCCCTCGCGTACCGCGAGGGAGTGAAATTTTGAATTTTTCTTTTCTTTTTATTTTGGGTGTTACAGGCTGACAGGTGGTCTTGGGCTGTCGGGCCTTCCAGCGAGTTCTCGGTTAGTTGTGTTAGAAAATTGTTGCAAGATGATGAGGACATCAGTGGTATATTTGTGATGAAGTGGTGTAAATGGGTCCCGTCTAAGTGTAACATTTTTGCTTGGCGGACAGAGATGGGAAAAATCCCGACAAAGGTGGCTCTTAGAAGAAGGAACATTCACGTGGAAGGTGTCTCTTGTCCTTTCTGCAATGAAGGGGAGGATTCGGTGGACCACTTCTTCACTTCGTGTTTGGCGGAGACGATTTTGTGGCAGCACATAAGCAAGTGGTGCAAGGTGTCGAACATCTTTGCTTCTCTTTTAAGGACCTGTTGAAAGTTCACGACTTTTTGGGGATCTTGGATAAAGAGGAGGAGGTGATCCACGGTATAATCATGATTGGGTGCTGGAGTCTTTGGTTGGCGAGGAACGGGTGGGTGTTTTCCGAGAAACCCATTAGAGTGGAGAATATCATTAGCCAAGTTAAAGCTATTGGGTTTTTATGGCTCTCCAACAGATCGAAATTCAAAAATACTTCCTGGGAGAATTGGTGTAACTTTGTAATTTTGTAAGTATGTATTTCTATGTTTCTCCTGTCCTGTTTGGGTCGGGTGTTTTTTAGTGAAAGTCGATGTTCAAAAAAAAAATGTTAAGTTCAAGTCTCATAGAAGATAAAACAATGTAATTTAGGAGTAGATTACTGGTATGAGTGTGTTAGTTTGTTGTTTAAAAAATATATATCAAATAATCATCTCTAAATGTATTTATTTTTAGTTATATACATAAATAACAGAAACATTTTTATAAAGTAATAACCCTAAATCTTAAAACTATAAAGAAAATAATGTAATAGTATAATTAATAAAAAAAACCCTTACGAAATAAAAATAAAATAAACTAATAAAAGTTAGATTCATCATAAAAATGAAATAATAAAATAAACAATGAACATAAACTTTTATTGATAATAAAAAACTAGCTTAGAAATCTCGTGCATTACACGGGTTAAATAAATGTAAAATTATATATACTTAGTTATAAAGATTTACATATTACATATTTATGACATATTACATAGTTTTTTAATACAAATTATAGAAACGTTATATAGTTATTTTTTAAAATTGTTTTATAAAAAGAATGAAAGAAATGTTTAATTTATAAAAATGTTTTATGTACAAACCTATTTTTTTTAAATAAAAAGTATTTTATAAAAAGAATTATAAAAATTATTATTATTTAATAGGGGAGAGAGGCGAAAAATAAAAAATTATAAAAATAATTAAAGAAATTTATATATTTAATAAAATAGAGAGTTATGAAAAAAAGATTGATGTACATAATAAAGTGAAAAGATTTATTAGAGATTATAGATAATATAATAATCAAATTTGATATGAATGAAATAGGGGATGAAGGCCACGTAGACTCAATACATGTCTTCCTTTTATAATTGTTTCAGCTTTTTAGCTTTACCATAGCCACGTAGACTGCAATTACATCAATAGATGCTAGACTTATTTTTAAAATATGTTTAAATCACAACTCTCTTTCATTCTTTCCTTTTCAAACCAGTCCATTTTGACACCAGGCCAGTAAGTCGTCGACCGGATAACATCCATTTTGATTTTTTTTTCTCTTCACTTCACTTCTCTTCTGTCTTCCCTTAAACAACTTTTAAAACATAATTTAGAGGGTCAAGTTAAGAAAAATATTCACTGATTGCCCGATTAACAGAGAAATTAATCATCATTGCTCAGTAAATCAAAGTTTATTGATGTAAAATAAAGTTTATTGGTATACAATGATGAATGCACATTTTTTTTAATTATGACCCTCCAAATTAAAATGTCTAGTTCCACCATGAATGCAAAAGTCTCCATATAAGACGATTGAGTTGCAATGATTGACTTAAAAGTCTACCCAAAAAAACAGCTACAAGATGTCGTCCATCATATTCTCTTTCACTTGTATGCATAAATAAAAGGGAAGGATCAAATAAGAATTATGTTTTCGCTAAGAACTCTAAGAAATGACCAAAACATTTAGAAACGATATCAAACGAACTCCAATTGAGCTCATTTCAGCGGCGTTGGAACCGTCTCGTCGAACTCTATCATCTTAGCTTTTAGGGTTTAGCTTTTAAGGTTTAGATTTTACGTTTGAATTTTAGGGTATTAGCCTTATGGTTTAGCCTTAGGGTTTAGCTTTTAGGGTTTAGATTTTATGGTTTAGGTTTTTTTGGGGGGTGGGGGTGAGAGGTTTAGGTTTTTGGGGGTGAGTTTAGGTTGGGGGGGTGGGGTGGGGGATTTAGGTTTTTGGGGGTGGGGGTGGTGTTTTTAGGCTTTTTGGGGTGGGGTTGGAGGGGGGTTTAGGTTTTTGGGGGTGCGGGTGGAGGGGAGTTTAGGTTTTTGGGTCCGGATTAGAGTTCGATGAGACGGTTCCAACGCCGCTGGAATGAGCTCAATCGGAGTTCGTTAGACCCACTTCTTAGCGTTTCTTAGCGAAAAACCACTTCTTAGTGGAACCTTCCTCTAAATAAAAGTATATAAGTTTTCTACAGAAGTAAAAATCTCTTTTATTAATCTGTCTAAAAAATTATAAGATACTGAATTTATACAAACAAAAGAAGTGGATGTTGTTCATGAAACTGATGAACTATCGAGCTGCTGCTCACAGATATGTCACGATAAGTTAAGTAAATAGTTCTTAAGAAGTATTTGGTAACAAAGTTTAATTTCAAGGTATATATAGGGGTTGTTTATCGTACAAAGGGCCCTTAGCGTACGAAGGATCCCCAACCATTGATTTAATATGATCCAGGGTTTTAAATCACGCGGTGACATAAACGTAAATATCTTGAAAAAAATAAAGAAGCCTCCAGGTAAAATAGGGTATTAATGTCAATTTTTCAATTCACGTTTAATTAAATTACGCTCTTTTTGCGTGATTTTGTTTAATGATGTGATTTTTTATATGTAAGTTGAATTCAATTCACGTTTTTAATGAAATTGTTATAAATGCAGATATATCTCTAATATTCTCTCATGTTTTATCGATAGTTTGTTTCTTATTGATAGAATCATCATGTATATATAAACATATTATATCAATGAGAAATACACAATCTTTCATACATTCAATTTCTTATTTCACATTATCAGCACCTTAGCTCTGCCCATGTTGGAAGCCATCGAGATACACCATATGTAATTGTTACTCTATTGTGCTTTTCAGATTTATTCACCCATTCAGGTACACAAATCAATAAAACTCTTCTGTTCATTATTATTTTTAAATGCATGAAATTTTTTTTCTGTTTCAATGTTTAAATTGCTTATGTAAACAAGGTATATGCAATACAAAAATAGAGTTTTAGATACGAACTTTGAACAACAGAAACAAGAACTTCGATTTTGTTTAGAACAAAAGCAATAGGGTTTTAGATTCTGTCTGGGAATCTCTAATTTACCTTTTCCGGTTGCGGAAGCGAGATGATATCCTGGTTTGGTGTGGCTAATGCGAAGAACCAGATTATGAGTTTTGTTTTTCCTCCGTCGACCATCGTTGCATCAGAGGAGCCTTTTTTTTCTTCTTTTTTTTTTCCTGATGTTTACTGCATGTAACTACCATCGGATCTACACCCTTAGGGAGATATAAGAATAAAGAAATACTGGTAACACAAGAACTAACATGGAATGCATCAACTTTGTCAAATTTCGACCCCCGCAGTGGTCAATGTGAATCTGAAATCCAAAGAATTATACATTTGCAAAGAATAGCAAATGAATTGCAAAATGCATTCACAGATACAAATAGAATGACAAAATCACATATACCAGCATCAGATGTACCTGCTCTAATTGAAGTAATCCCATAAGAGATTATAATACAAAGAAAGCGTGGGAGACCAATTGGTTCCAAAGACAAGAACCCACGAAAACGAAAAGAGCAAAACATAGCAGTTGGTGAAAACTCAAGAAATGTTATAACTGAAACCCCAGAAGAGGTAAATGTCCCGGAAATGACTATGATTCAAGAGGAAAATGAAATTCCATAAAAAAACATTGGTACCAAACGAACATGAGATCTCTATCAATTATGTACAAGATAGTACAATGTGGAACCGAGATAAAACATGTGTTATGATATATTCGCATATGCTATAGCAACAGATGTTATTAATGAAAACGATTACGTACCTAAAACTCTAGAAGAGTACATGCACATAAATGATTGGCCAAAATGGCAAGACGCCTTAAAGGCCGAGTTAGATTCGCTAGAAAAGCGAAATGTTTTCGGACTTTAGTCCGGACACCCATATACGTCAACCCAGCAGGTTATAAATGGGTGTTTGCAATAAAGAGAAATGAAAAGAATGAGATTGTGTGATATAAGGCACGACTTGTAGCACAAGGGTTTTCCCAGATCCCAAGAGTTGATTATGAGGAAACGTATTCCCTTGTAGTGGATGCAATAACCCTTAGATTCTTAATCGGGCTAGCAATCTCTAAAGGACTTCAAATGAGACTTATGGATGTCGTCACCGCATACTTGTACGAGACATTAGAAAATGACATCTACATGAAAATTCCTAAAGGACTAAAAATGCCTAAAGCATTAAAATCAACACCTCGAGATATGTGTGCTATAAAACTTAAGAGATCTTTATATGGTCTCAAGCAATCTGGTCGTATGTGGAACAATCGACTCAGTGAATATCTCGAAAAAGAATGATACAAATCTGATGTAATCAGCCAATGTGTCTTTATAAAACGATCATTCTTAAAGTTCACTATAATAGCAGTTTATGTTGATGATATAAACATAATCGGATCTCATGAAGAGATAGAAAAAACTGCTCAACTGTTAAAGAGAGAATTTGAAATGAAAGACCTTGGGACAACAAAATTATGCCTTGGCCTGCAGTTTGAATTTTTGTGCAACGGTACATTCGTTCATCAATCAAACCACATCCAGAAGATGTTAGTACGTTTCAATATGGATAAATCTCATTCGTATAGTGTACCTATGGTTTTCAGACCGCTAGATCCACATAAATATCCTTACTGTCCACAAGAAGAGGGCGAAGAAAAAATTGGTCCAGGAGTACCTTATTTAAGCGCGATCGGTGCATTTATGTATCTCGCAAATAATAGGAGACCTGATATTGCTTTCTCGGTACATGTGCTAGCGAGATATAGTTCGAACCCAACATGTAGACATTGGAATGGAATAAAACACATATTCTGATATCTTTGCGGGACACGGGATTTAGGTCTCTTCTACCAGGAAGATAAAACGTCCCAGCTTGTTGGATATGCTGATGCTGGATCTCTATCAGATCCACATAAAGCACGATCTTAGACAGGTTACGTATTAACATACGGTGGCACAACAATTTCTTGGAGGTCGACAAAACAGAAACTTACAGCAACATCATCAAATCATGCTGAACAGATTGCACTCTATGAAGCTAGTCGAGAATGCGTGTGGTTGAGGTCGATGATCAATCATATACAAGAAGCATGTGGTTTAGAATAGATCAAGAAGGACTCGATGATTATTTATGAAGATAATGCTGCTTGCATAGCTCAAATCAGAGAAGGCTACATCAAAGGCGAGAGAACAAAGCACATTTCACCAAATTTTTTCTCAACATATGACCTACATAAAGAGGGGGAAATCGATGTTCGTCAGATCAAGTTAAATGAAAATCTAGCTGGCCTGTTTATAAAATCTCTACCTAGAAGCAGTTTCGAGCAGTTGTCACAAAAGATCGGGCTCCGTAGATTGAAAGACATTTGTTAATTTGAGGGGGAGCATTATACACGATGTACTCTTTTTCCCTTAACTAAGTTTTGTCCCACTGAGTTTTCTTAGAAAGGTTTTTAACGAGGCAGCATAACTGATCCAGTAGTATCAGTTAGAAGTAGGGAAGGCTTAACATTAATTTAGAGTACATAGCATAAACGAAATCGAAACCATAATGTGAAAGATTTTTTTTTAAAAGACAACTACACATTGCAACCTTTCCTTATCAAGTATAAAAATATACATTTAAACACCATCATCATGTGGACATAAACATGAACCGGTGAAGGAAAAAAAATTCAAGCAAAACCGGAAACATTAATCGCATATACTAACCAATCTTAATACCCAAGTCCTGCGCAGACTAAAAACGTAAAAAGGTTAAGCATATACGAAATTTAAGTTAAAAAAGGGCTATCTAGTTATGAGAGTAAGATGGTAATTACATGTTTATGAAAGTAAGAACCGACTTTAAAACCAATAGACACGAAGCTACATAGACATGTGGTAACCAAAACCCATAATGTAACATTTCTGATTTTCCTACTTGTTTGAAATTAATGTAACTCGTTTAATTTTCGATTCTAGTACACTGATTTTTAAGCTGTAAGTTCCAAGTATTAAATCTCAAACACAAATCCGCAAACCCTTTTACGAGTATACATTTACATAAATTTTCAATCAAATACTTATACGTATAGATACATTTATTCCATTAACAAGAAATTTCACGGTTGATCAATTAAACCCTAAATTTGAAACCCCACACTCTAATTTTGACTTTCCTTGACAGTTTGACTTTCAAAAGTCAAAGAGGCCAAAAACAGTGACAATTCACTCATCAATTGTCGGATTTCTTTCGAATTGGACTCCTCATGAATTCCCAATCACGAATCGATCCAGTCTCGGCCCAGACATCAACCCAAACTGACCAAATACGCGACCATTTCAAATTCAAAAGAGATTTGACTAAATTTAGTCAAACCCGTATTATTATCAGATCAAATTGTGAAATTAACGCGTATTCAATCCCTGAAATCTTTCCCCAGTCAACCTCGAGTGAACCTGGACTATTATCAGACCCAATTCATTCCCAATTCAATGGAATTACGCGAAATCAGTCGCCGAAACCGCTGCGGGCTAAATCGAAACCGAATTGGCTATTACACGCAAAACCAATCAAATTAATCCATTCATTCACCTTCGTATACGTCCACACAAACTCTCCCAACCTCTGTCGAACCTACATTTCATCTCTGGACGACTGTCGATCATCAAGAACAGCCGCACCAAACTCGTAGCCGTCTGCATTCGTGCCCTAACTATTTCAAGTAAGAATTGTGTATTTCGATTCGTAATCAAATAGCCATCGATAGCCCTCTGCCAATTCGTCATGACAGAGGGTATCGCTACCGAATTGAAACTAGGGTTCATAAGCGGGTATTCTCGATTTTGAATTCAGGCTCGATTTTAATTTTATGTTTTAACCAGTTTGTTTCCGTATTATTTCAGCGAAACCACCTGGTCCGGCCGGCAAGTCACTGCGCCGCCGAACCAGGTGGCGTGGGTTCGAAACCCACGGCCCGCGACCGGCCTGTTCACTTTTTGCGCATGAATTATGGACCAAACCCAGTCCCAACCAAACCGTGGATTAAATAATTTCTGAACTAATAAAATCACAAGAATCATCTCCTGGTCCAGCGGCTGGTTCGTCCGGCACCCTCAGCCCAAACCCGGGTTCGAGTCCCTGTGGCCTGTTTATTTTTTTTATGCCATTTTTAAAACTCCAATAATTTTATAAAAAATATTTTTATAAACCTTGTAACAATTATGACAGAATAAAAGCAGAATTCGTAATTTTCGATATAAAATTTGATTTAATCCAAATTAAAGTGTTAAATTACATATTAAACCTTTTAAATCAAAACTTAAAATATTTAAATAAATTTCTAAATGAAAAACAGTTTAATTTCTATAAAAGATTAAATCCATTTAAAACAATCAAGACTTATTTTTAAAGGAAAAATAAATAAATAAAAGTTAGTTATTTCAAAGATAAATATATTTTATTGTTTTTACACACCTTTATAAATAAATATCATTTTTACATACCTTTATAAATAAATATCATTTTTACATACCTTTATAAATAAATCATTTTTTTTACATATCTTTATAAATAAATAGATAAACTATTTATTTAAATAAGATAAATCATTCAACTAATTTTATATATAACTATATTATTAAGTAATAATAATTATTTAATTTATTTAGTTATTCGAACTCAAAACTTGGTTTAATTATTTTAAAACTATTTATTTAAACCCTCTCATTTTATGAAATATTTCATTCGAGTGCGAACCACTAATACTTACCACTCCAACACTTGTCACACATAACCGATTCAATCCTAGACTTAGACATAAACTATTGTACCCTCTAATAATTCAAATATACATTATACATTAGATTAACGTGGTGAGTTACAAGGATCAAATTACAACCTAGTCTCCCGTGATTAGCTATACCTTGAACCAAGTGAGTATTTCATAGCCCCTTTTACTTTTTATACACTTTTGGGTGAAACATGAATATTATTCAAATTACATGTTTACATTTACACAAACAACACAAGTACAAATCCTATTTACATTCATGTGTGCAAATTTGAGCTTTATGCCTGAGTGCTAGTTGTGCTAACTTTTGTGAACACTTATGTGCAATCATTAACTATTCAAGCCGACGGTTTTCAATGATAGATCTATTGAGTCTGACAAACCCACCTGGTTGAGGTGATTGATACCGACAACACAATTTGCATGCTAGTTACAAAGGTTTGGTTGTATTTGGTTACACAATAGCTGCTCCCCATAAATGCCTTATTTATCATGTTATGTAAAGGATTTGGTTTACAAACTATATGCTATCTATATACAAACCTGTGTTATACTCACCAACTTTTTAGTTGACTTTATTTTATTCATGTTTCAGGTTCTAATGTGTGAGATTGTTCAAGACGTGCTACATATAGGCATGGACTTAGTTAATTTAAATAAAAGAACTCTATGTATTTCAATTTTGTTCTATCTTGGATGTGGTTGTATTTGGATTACTTGCAATGGAAATTGATGTTTAATATATGCAATTTAGTCAACCTTGTGCTTATGAACAGTCTACATGTCCCGCCCCGATGATTCCGCCATCGGTCGGGGTGTGACACATAAACATAAGCAAAAATCTCTAGCATCAAGTAGAAGTACAAATGAAGATAAAAAAGGAAAAAATTCCTACACCAAGATTTGCAGATGAGCTGCCTTTTTTTTTGGAAAAAAAGCCCAAGCCGACTCGGTTCCTATCTTTGTTGTAACATCCCAAAAATAATGATAATAATAGAGATAAAGTTTACAATCGAGGGTTGGGAAATAACAAAAAAAACATAACAAGCTCGTGGGCTCGGGACTTGAGCCGAGCATAGGGGGCGCAAAAAGGGTAGCAAAACCCTTGCATTCCCTCCCCATTTCCCTCATTTCATCACCATCTTCTTCGTTGCTTAGAGAGAGAAAGAAGGGCTAGAGAGAGAAAGTTCCAAACCCCGCACCCGAGACTTCATACTCGACCCAAGATCGTTGCTAGGCATTTCTGGAGATTGGAGGAGGAAAGATCACACAAAATCAGGAAACTAAACCTCTTCAAATTCAAATTCTGGATTGAAATGGGTTTTTAGGGTTTCGAAGTGGGTTTTCATAAAATTTGGGATTTTTACATTTAGATTAGCTTAAAAGGCATATATCTAGCTTTAAGAAAGCTACATATAAGTTTTGGACGTAAAAAGATCGAAGCTTGGATAAAAAACAAAGAAATCAGCCAAGATCGGATGAATCGTCCGAAATCTCCATGAATGGTCCGAAAACTCTGATATGACCGAAAAGTATTTCGGATACCATAGATTTCGGACAGATGTTTTCGAACGAAACGGTTTTCGGACAAAATTTTTTGAACGAAAAATCCATGTAAAAGAATACAGTTTGAACATAGGAGTTTTCGATTGAAATAGTTTTCGATCGAAAAAGATTTCGACCGAAGATTTCGGTCGAAAAAGATTTTGGACGAGAAGTTTTCGGATGAAACATATAGGTTGTAACCTTGTTCCATTCGTGACCCTTGACATATTTGTTAGCATTCCACCTAGCTTGAAGTTCTGTGCCAAGTGAGATCAACCCCGTAGAAGTTAGGTGAGTTGTTATTGCCCTTTTTCCTAAACGGTTTAGGCAGGCATGCATACTGTTAGAAAGATAGATTTAAAAGTTAAAGTATATTTTTATAAAAATTATATATTTTTATAAAAAGGAAAGAGAAAGTGTTAAAGAGTAAAGCGATATCTTTGAAATGAGTTTTAAAGAAAGTAAAGAGTTAAAGTAAAGAATGGTAAAGAAGCTGCACTTCGGTGTAGCTTGACAGTGACAGTGACAAATGCTATATTATATGCATATGTGTTAATATGTGTTATTGTCTATGTGTTATGTGTTTCAATGGCATTATATTATGTGGCATAGTATAATTGCATTGTAGATGCAAAGTAAAAAGTCCTAAAATGGAATATATACGTACTTTTTGTTGAAGATTTGAAAAAAAGGCGGAGTATATACGTACTTTTTGTTGAAGATGAGTAAGGAGGTGGGGGAGATGGCTCCCGGTGGCTCACGGCGGAGGTGGACGGCGGAATTTGGTGGGAGGATCGAGAGAAGGCAAACAAAAGGGGTGAATGGGGGAAGAAAGAGGCTGATTTGATGATTTAGGTATGGATGGACCCTGTACCGACGACATGTTGTCGGTATAGGGTGAAATCCGAACAACGTCGTCTTATTTAATATGAATGAAAAATATAAAAATTAAAATTGTAGGGCTCTACCAACGACATGTCGTCGAGATAGACCCCATATATTTCTTTCTCAATTTGACTGGATTAAAAGAAAAGTGAAAATAAAAAATACCCCTATACCGACGACATGCCGTCGGTATAGCCTACCCAAAGGGCGGGTTATTTTCACCCTTCCTGCCTAACGTATACCGACGACAAATCGTCGGGGAAAGGGGGAAAATTTAATTTTGGAACGAGGCTGTACCGATGACATGACGACGATCATGCTCTATGTGTAAATATGAACGTGTGATGGAAACGAGTGTAAGTCTTAAAATGGAATAATGGAGTACCCATGAACAATTAAAGGGGTGGTGGATACGCCGCTGGTACTTCATATATATAAACCTCTTTAGTGCATTATGGGGAAACCGTTAGGAAGTTTTAAGGTGAGGACTGGTTGGGAATACATTGGGAGGCTGTGAGTCTATGATACTCAAGGTCCCAATGAAAAGAGATGTCCAGCCTACGGGGTGGGTCTCAATAAGAAATAAGTATGGAAGAGATGTCCAGTCTACGGGGCGGGTCTCAGATAAAAACTCGTACCGGAGGTACTTCCGAAGATGGCTGCGAGGGGGTTAGTACACCCATTAAAATATACGAATGACGTGACCGGAGGTACGTCCGGAGATGGTCACGGGGGCGCCGAGAGCCTGGAAAACTTGAACAATAATAAGAACCAAAAGGGTTCACAATAAAATGAACGATGTATTGTACTTACTTAACGTAAGTTAATCCAAAAATGTTTTCCAAACACTGCAGATTAAGAGCACGTGGAATGAGGCTTCCTGAGGAAGTGGCTGATCGGAGTTAAAGAATCCCTATGCTACACGATGTAATATTTTATGTAAAAACAATATTATAATAAAATATACCTTTGTCATTATAGTGACAAGGTTTTGAAAAATCTGGGACCATTTTCCGCATTAAGCTCTGAATAAATAATATAGTAAAAGTAGGATGTTTCAAGTTGGTATCAGAGCAAAGTTTGAGGGATTTAAGTATCAGAAAGGGTACTTAAACTCAAACCATAAGTGCTCGTTATATAAATAGTAATTCAATCCGAGGTCGTCCAAGAAAGCAGGTATATTTAAATTCCAATGCTTAAAAAGAAATGTGTGAGTATACATGGGCAGATATTTGTATGAGATAAGCTCCATGTGATAATTGGGAGTATCATGATATGTAACATACATTGCCTTATACCTGGCCAGTATTGGAGCTAATGTATGGGACCATCATGATATCACAAACATCACATGAAAACTTATTTCAGAAGATAGTAAGCCGGGAATGTGATTATGCATGATTAAAATGCATGAATGAATGTGCATATGTGTAAAATGCATAGATGGGGCCTTATGTGAAACCCTAGATTACTTGAATAAGGTTAAACTGATAAAGGCCTGTAGTATAAACCCTAGACTGTGATTAGAGTAAACGAACGAGAGATTTAAAACGATGCCATGTTTTTTGCAAACGATGGCTGAATATCAAAACGACGAAATACATAATGAAGGAAGTCATAGGAGAGCTGCGTCTCCACATCACAATGAGAACGAAGTAGAACAAGTCCCGGAGAATATCCGTAGACAGATTGCGTTAGAAGTAGGGAAGGCTTTCGATACAAACCTCTCGATTATGCAAGCTGAATTACAAAGCTCACTTGAAAGCTGGTTCGAATACCATATAAATATAGAGGAATCCCATAACGGAGAGGATGGAAATTTTAAATTAACTCGATGCACGTATAAGGACTTTATGACCTGCAAACCACTTGAGTTTAAGAGAGCTATTAATCCCTTAGAAAGTCAAAGGTGGATAACTGCAATGGAAACAGCCTTAGATACTTGTCAATCCAGTAAAGAGGACGGGGTAACCTTTGCCACCAACCAATTGAAAGAGAGAGTCAACGATTGGTGGGGCGTAGTAAAGAGAGAAAAGGGTCGAGATAAGATTAAAGAGATAAAGTGGGAAGAATTCAAGGAAATCTTTCTGAAGCATTATTGCCCAAGAGCGATAATATACAGAATCACCGAGGAGTTCCTTTAACTGTAGCAAATGCGGTTCAAGACTCTAAATTGTAGCAAATGCGGGAAAGTTGGACACACTGCAATACAGTGTATGAGTTCAACTAGGTTATGCTACACTTGTTACAAGCCGGGACATTTCAGCAGAGAATGTCCTGAACTACGATCTCAGACTGAGAAGGCCGGTGAAGGGCCAAGAGTAGCAGACAACGAAATCAAAAGGATCGAGGCTTCGAAACCAAGAGGTAGGGCTTTCCAGATCACAACCGAGGAAGCAGAAGATGTCCCTGACATCGTATCAGGTATCTTCCCCTTGAATCCCTTACCTCCTAGTGTTTAATTCGATATGGAGACTAGTCGATTAATTATTTCATTAAAATAGGTGAATTCAAAAAACTTTAATGAAGTTGGCTAGAACAGTAGAGGTTAAAATCGTGAGTGATAGAGACCGCGTAGTAACCAAAATATGTTAAAATTGCCAACTATTAATAGAAGGAGAGGAGTATCTCGTCAAGAATTCAATATAGTGGACTAGTTATCTTCTTATACTTTGACAATTATATACGATCAGAAGATTATACGGTTCGCGACGTCTGTAGGAAAGGAAGTTATTAACAAATGACGAAACCAGATTGTGTTTGTATACGATGACTTAAATAAATAGCTATGAGAGACAAGGTCACCAAGCTTCATAGCTTATACGGCCGGTGTGAAGATAAAAGGGAAAGAACATGAGCAGATTCTGTGACACCCACATCCCGACTCACCCGAGATGCCGGCCACTTGTCGGATTTACTCATGAACATATAGTAAACAGAGATCATACACAGCAGAAGACTTTAAAATACTATTTTATATCATAAAATCTGTCTTAATGTACATTCTAAAGAAAGGACAACATAACTATTCTAATACCAGCTCATCAGAGGATGTCAGATAGCCTGCATGATGCCTCTACTCTTGTCCCTTGCTTCTACTGCAGAAGGTTACATCTTTTCCTGATACACATGCTTAAACATATGTCAGCTTTACGCTGGTGAGTTCTAAGTTTTAGTCAAAAATGTCTTTGACCTCTGTCTTATTCATAAATGGGTTTATATGACACGTATTAAAACATCTCCTTAACTTCTTTCCCAAACATAATACTTTATACTTGCACACTTGTCTTTCCGAGGTCACGTTAACCTCCAAGCGGTCGTCACCACTTATACTTACCCATGCACAAGTTGTCTATACTACATTCCACAAAGGAATGCAGTACTTCTCCACGTCTTTAGTTGCAAGATATTATGTGGCATTTGGCCAGACGTGACAAAACATTTCTTATAGACCAATATGGTCAAAATATTTCACATGGCAAAACATGCCAAAACTCTGTCTCTTTCTCTTTACTCTTTGTCAAGACAATAATTGTCAAGACCTCTGTTAGTCAAGGTAAAACCTTAACCTCTCTTCCATTACTTATCTGGGCACACCAAGATAAGTTCTAAAACATTTTACGTGTCAAAACCATTTTCTTTCTCAAACTCTTTACTTTATGAATTCATGCCAAAAAGGTAAGTATTCATTTTCTTTCTTTCTCTCTCTTTCTCTTTCAAAATCATTCAATATCTTAACTCCTTGTAATGGTTTCTCCATGATATATCAGGATAACAAGGTAGTTATCTTCCCAGAGTAGTACCTCCAATAGAGATGTTCCTAGGAAAGAATGACGGGTCCAGGAGAGATTTATACACCATTCTTTCCTTAGACAGAACATTCTGTTTGCCAGATAGCTACATATCGGTCGGATGGTTACCCAACGCTTCTTTGATATTTCATGAATACTCCGTTACTTAGGTTTAAGATTTTAAACATCCTTCATACATAACCTCTTGTAACACATGAATGTTATCCCAAATATTTAAATCAAGGTATATAGCATTTATGTAAAATCTTCTAGCATGCATACTGGCCCAAAAACATTTACAGTAAAACATTAAAAAGGGCCTTATAGAACTCACCTCTAGGTTCCTTCTCTCTCAGATAATCTCTACATGCTTATATAAACAACACAACGACTTGGATCAGGATCCTAAGTCATTACAACATTACTTAGTCATAAGTTCCTAAGTTAGTGAAAATAACCAAGTCATTTGGAACTAGTTGGAACCTTACCTCAGCACTATCTCTTGCGTAATGAGGTTGAAAATTGGAAACCGAACTTCTCTACGCGAACTGGGCTCCTTGGCACGCTTACAGATGCTAATTGTGTGTTTCTAAGTGTGTTTGAGTGTGTAGGATGGTCTAAAAACGTTCACAAGGTCCAACTATTTATAGGCTGCTCTATCTATATACATGTCGGTCCGCTATCCAAGTATGGCGGTGTAATTTGCTTAATGGGCACATAACGGACCGTTATACTTTTCATGTCGGTCCCCAAGGAATAGATTGCGGCTAGCGGACCGCAACGGACTCCATATCGATCCGATATCGATCCTCCACGTGTTAGTCTTTAGTGATTAGTCACCCGACACGTGTTACTCCCCGGTTGATTCCTTGCCCTCTACATAGCGGACCGATATCTCTACAGATGTCGGTCTGACATCTGTCTACTTTCATAAATTTTCACTTTTAGTCCTTAAACTTTGATTCAATAGCACTTTAACCCCTTATACTTTAATATAATGTCTTTTACCCCCTATCAAATGACAACTTTAGTCCCTCTACTTATATTTTTAAAAAAATTGGGGTGTTAAACTAGTAGAAAGAGCGACTTGTCATTAAACTAGTCGGAAGAGCGACTTGTCAACTAAAGCTACCTGAAGAATCGAAACACGTTCCACATCTACAGAAGTGTATTGCAGACATGACTGCTCAAGAACCTTTGACAAAGATAGAAGTTGATGAGAAACTGACATATGTTAAAGAAACCGTAAAAAGTCTATACACAAAGGAAAAGCGGTTACGTCACAAGACGACCAAACAAGTATTAGTGCAATTGAGGCACAAAAAAGGATCAAAGATGGTCTGGGAAAGTGAGGATGAAATGACGAAAATTTATTTTTTTATTTTTTTTACTCAGGCATACTTTTCGATCGAGAACTTTTTCGGACAAGTCTTTTCGGTCGAAAAGTCAGATTTTAATTAGGAGAATTCAGACTAAATTTTTCGGGTCCATAGCAGACTGCTATCTATATACATGTTTCATAGATAACCTCTTGTAACACATGAATGTTATCCCAAGTATTTAAATCAAGGTATAGAGCATTTATGTAAAATATTCTAGCATGAATACTGGCCCAAAAACATTTACAGTAAAACATTAAAAATGGCCTCATAGAACTCACTTCTAGGTTCCTTCTTTCTCAAATAATCTCTACGTGTTTATATAAACAACACAACGACTTGGATCATGATCCTAAGTCATTACAACATTACTTAGTCATAAGTTCCTAACTTAGTGAAAATAACTAAGTTATTAGGAACTAGTTGGAACCTTACCTCAGGACTATCTCTTGCGTATTGAGGTCGAAAAGTTGAAAACCGGACTTCTCTACGCGAACCGGGGCTCCTTGGCACGCTTACCGATGCTGATTGTGTGTTTCTATATGTGTTTGAGTGTGTAGTGTTATAGGTTAAATTTCAACCAGGATCCTGAATGATGCATGATCCGGAATCCAAGATCCTGGTAACTTCGGTATCCTGAATATTAATGCTACTAACGGCTACTTGTCCTCTATTTCTTTTATATGTGCAAGTAAAACGTGTTGACTCGTCTATCCCTGAAGAATCGGACGAGAAGCCAAAGAGAACGTGTAAAACTTGCAAGAGAAGCTCAATAATGGTCATATTTGAAGACCGAGTAAAGCTCCAGGATCCTCGGAGAGTTATTTGGGATTATTTTTTGTATTTAATCAGCGGCTTGATCTATTAGCAACACACACAATTCACCTATCATTACAAAACACTCGCAAGAAGCTCTGTAAACACTTAGATCTCGATCATTTGCTGCTCACACTTGTAATCTTTTTACCATTTATTCAAGAAACGAGGCAGGTGTCGATTGTCACCTCCCGAGGTTTTATGCCAGAGATCCTTAAAGATCAAGGTCTTTCCTCATAAACAACCATGTCAAGTTTTACTTCTTTTTATTGTTTTTTATTGATTTTACAAGCACACTACCTCACTTACTAAGTTTGGTTACAAAATTGGTTTACTTAATTTTTACCCAAAACAACTTGGCGCTGACCGTGGGGCAAGTGGTTCTTTTCATATTTATATCTTTGTTAAATTTTGTGTTCAATCACTATCTTTCAAATCTTTTTTCAAAAATGTCGTCCCAATCCAAAAATATTTGTGTTTCTGCTCTGTCTTCGAGCTCTGGGTTGGTCAACCCTATTCCTCCTCCTCCATTTCAAAAAAGTGTTAACAAGCCGAAGAAAACTACTTCTGCGGGTTTTTCAGGATCCGGAATACCTGCTGGTGGACCTGTGATCATATCAAACAATGATATCCTCAATCTGTTCTCTCAGATGAAACAACAAATGGAACAACAGAGGAAGACTAACCAAGCACTGTTTCGGGAGATTGAGAAGGTTAAGGAATCGAAGAAACCAGTGGAAGTGACGACCCCGTTGAAACCAATGATCTTGGATTTTAACTGTTCAGGATCCTCGGGAATCCATAAGGGAGACTTTCTTCCCATGCAAACAGGAATCACTATAGTTGGCCCTACCCCAGCTGTTAGAGTTGCGACAAATCAGGATCTTGGAGTTACTCCGGGATCATCGTTCCGAAATCCTGAGAACGGTAACACATTCAACCAATTTTCAAATACTAGTGAATTTGTGCAGGAGACAAGAATCACTCCGTCCATAGCCAAGGAGGTAAAGAAGTTGAGAGAGATGATCTCAAGTGTACCAGGTGTGGTCCAACCTATACCGGAGATGTCCTCTACCAGTAACAGGATCTCCAGATTCACTCCACCGATATGTGATGATGATATCCCCAAGCACTTCCAGACTCCTAACATGAAGTTGTACGATGGAACTACATATCCTGAGGAGCACGTCACGCAGTACAGGAAACGGATGGAAATAAACCCCATTCCCTTGGACCTAAAGGAAGCCTGTTTATGCAAAGGCTTTGGCTCTACCTTAACAGGATCAGCCCTGAAATGGCTACTTAACGTTAAACCTTATTCTATTACTTCGTTTGCTCACTTAATCAATTTGTTTAACAATCAGTTCTCTTGCAGTAGGACCTTTGAAAGATTAACAAGTGACTTATACAGGGTAACTCAGAACAGCGGAGAGTCCCTTCGGGATTATGTCTGCAAGTTCGGCCGGGAATCCCTGGATATCCCGAACCTTGACGTTGCCACTGCAGTCCAGGAATTCAATATGGGACCACAAAAGGATTCTCAATTTTACGAAGACCTCGTTATGAATCCTTGAAGGAACCTTGATAAAGTCAGGAACCGGGCATTGAGGTTTATTAGGCTGGAAGATGATAAAAAGATCCAGCAAAGGGTAAATGCTCCGACAAGCTACACTCAACCTAACCGGAGAGCTGAACCTGCACCTTTCAAGTCGTACAGATCCAAGCCGTATTCTAAGACGGACAAGTCCAAGTGGTGTGCATTCCACGAAGACTTTGGCCATATAACTGAGGAGTTTATTTCTTTGCGGAAGGAGATAAGCTATCTCCTGAGCAAGGGATATCTCAAAGAATTTCTAGGCAAAGGAAAGAAAAAGACTAATGATCAAGACAGGATCCCACAAAGAGCAAAATCCCCGCTGCCAGATTCCAAGGTAATAGGTTTTATATCTGGTGGATCTGATATTTTTGGTACTTCTTACTCTGCAGCAAAAAGAAATGCCAAAGAAGCGAAAACAGAGAATGGGGACAAACCTATCAGGACCTCCAGCTTAACTGAAGAAAAAGTGATCTGTTTCGACGAGGATGACATAATTGACGTACAAGATCCTCATCATGTTGGTCTAGTAATTACTCTGTACATTGCAAACTACTTCATCCAGAGGATATTGATTGATGGAGGGAGCTCGGTGAACATAATTCAGCATGAAGTCCTGAAGAGAATGGGGATCCCGGATTATGAAATTATTTCAAAATCCTCAATGCTGGTAGGATTCAGCGGAGAAGTCAAAAGCACAGTCGGAGAGATAAAACTACCGATATACATTGAAGGGGTAAATTCTATTCAAAAATGTTGTGTAATAGATTCTTTGTCTTGCTATAATATCATTTTAGGAAGGCCATGGATACACGATATGAAGACAATGCCCTCAACGTATCACCAATGTGTCAAGATGCCAACCCCTTGGGGAGTGGTAAAGATCAACAGCGATCAACAAGAGGCTAAAAACAGTTATACTTCTTCGATGAAAGCCTCCGTCAAAACTGGGTAAGCATAGCAATTAACGAAGCAGGCCATGGATACACGATATGAAGACAATGCCCTCAACGTATCACCAATGTGTCAAGATGCCAACCCCTTGGGGAGTGGTAAAGATCAACAGCGATCAACAAGAGGCTAAAAACAGTTATACTTCTTCGATGAAATCCTCCGTCAAAACCGGGTAAGCATAGCAATTAACGAAGCAGGCCAGGGATGTTCTAGAAGCTAAAGAACAGGATGTTAAAAAGGTATCACTTGATGCTGAGAACCCAGATGTAAAGATCCTTGTAGGAAGCAATATCCCTGAGGATATTAAAAAGATATCCTGAAATTCCTGAAGGGCAGAAAAGCAACCTTCGCATGGAAGCACGAAGACATGACAAATATATCCAAAAATATCATAAACCATAGACTTGGAATTGACAAAAGTTTCAGGCCAATACATCAAAAGTGAAGGAAGTTTGCTCCTGAAAGAAACATGATCATCCAAGAAGAGGTGGAAAGGCTTCTCAAGTCTGGAATGATAAGAGAAGTAAAATTCTCAAAATGGCTAGCCAATGTGGTGGTGGTCCAGAATAAAAACGGGAAGTGGAGAGTTTGTGTAGACTACACGGACCTTAACAAGGCATGTCCTAAAGATCCCTTCCCATTACCGCACATAGAATCAATGGTGGACGCTACAGTTGGCCACGGGATCCTGACTTTTATGGATGCCTCTTCGGGATTTCAACAGATCCAAATGGAACCATCAGATCAGGAAGATACGGCCTTCATGACTCCGACAGGTATTTATTGTTACATAGCTATGCCATTTGGTCTTAAAAGTGCAGGTGCCACATATCAGAGACTGGTGAAAATCTACATTTGATATCCTGGACCAATACAACATGAAGTTGAACCCTTTAAAATGCCACTTCGGAGTGGGGGCACGAATGTTCTTAGGCTACATGGTAACCAAGAGAGAAATAGAGGCCAGTCCAGAACGAATCAAAGCTATCATTAATCTGAAATCCCCGGCAAACACTAAGGATGTCCAGAGACTGACCGGCAGAGTAATAGCACTTAACAAATTTATATCAAGATCCTCCGAAAAATGCAAGGAATTCTACGACATCCTGAAGAAGAACAAGAGATTCGAATGGGAAGAGAAGCATGAACAAGCACTCCAATCACTAAAGGAATACTTGTCATCAGCTCCTCTATTAATGAAACCAGAAGACGGTGAACCACTATCCCTATACTTGGCAGTATCCTGAAGCACCATAAGTGTTGTACTAGTCAAGGATCATGAGGGGCAACAACATCCGGTATACTATGTAAGTAAAAGTTTACTTGCAGCTGAAACCAGGTACTCTCATTTAGAAAAACTGATCTTAGCTTTAATAATGGCATCCCCTAAACTAAGACATTATTTTGAAACTCATGTTATTCATGTTAAGACTAACTACCCTATTAAGTGTGTCTTAAGAAAGGCAGAGATGTCAAGAAGGATGGCTAAATGGTCAGTCAAGCTCAGCGCCTACGACCTCATATATGAACCTAGAATAGCAATAAAGTCTTAGGCACTTACGGACTGTGTGGCTGATTTCAGCAGTTACATTCAACATGAGGCAGACCTTGAAGTCCAACAACTAGAAAAGTCGAAGGATGAATGGACCTTATTCACTGATGGTGCATCAAATGTAAGAGGAACAGGTCTAGGAGTCATACTAAAATCGCCACAAGGGGACATAATACCCCAATTCATAAGCTGTGAGTTCCAGGCAACTAATAACGAAGCGAATATGAGGCGCTGATAGCAGGATTTCAAATAGCTCGGGATATCAAGATCAGGTATCTCTAGGTATATGTAGACTCATTATTAATCGCTAACCATTTCAATGGCTTGTATGCGGTAAAAGGAGAAAAATTGGCCAAATACCTCGCAGTATTTTAGTAATTATCCATGGAATTCCAAACTTTTAACATAACACAGGTGCCCAGAGAAGACAATACTGAGCTTGATGCCCTAGCAAACCTTGCTTCGGCTCTCAGGATACCAGAAGGCATCAAGATACCTATCATACATATTCTGAGCCCAACAATTGAGAAGATAAATGAAGTATCCAACACTGAAGAAGAAGAAGATATTCGGGATCTTGAATCCAGTCAAGGATCCAGGATTTTACCCATCAAAAAATACTTGCAGGATAGTGAGATCCCGAGTAATGAAAAGAACCACAAGGCTTTTCGCATGAGGGTATCTCATTTTATATCTTTACAGAATGTTTTGTATAGAAAATCTATTGCAGGTCCATACTTAAGATGCTTGGAGAATCCGGAAGCACATGAAGTTCTAAAAGATATACACGGAGGCGACTGTGGTAACCACACTGGGGCAGAGCGCTATTTTCAAGGATCCTGAGGACAGGATATTATTTTCCTACCATGAGGAAAGATGCTATAGATTATTCCCAAAAATGTGACGCATGCCAAAGACACAGCAACATACTCCATCAACCAGCCGAACTTTTATATCCAATCATCTCTGCATGGCCATTCATGAAATGGGGAATGGATATCGTCGGCAAACTTCCCAAAGCACCAGGAGGAAAGGTCTTTATGCTAGCAATGACGGATTACTTCTCCAAATGGATTGAAGCTGAGGAATTTGTCCAAGTCGGATAAAAAGAGGTCATCTCCTTCATCAAGCGCAATATCCTGACAAGATTTGGGATCCCGGAAGAGATAGTATGTGATAATGGATCTCAGTTCACTGGCAAGAGAACAACTGACTTCTGTGCTAGTTGGGGAATCAAAATGATAATTTCTACCCTAGTACATCCTTAAGCCAATGGACAGGCGGAATCTAGCAACAAGATCATCATTAACAACCTCAAAAAGAGATTGGGGCAAAGAAAGGAAGATGGGATGAAGAGCTACCGTTTGTACTTTGGGCAGACAGGACAACCACGAAGAACGCAACAGGGAAAACCCCGTTCTTATTGGTATTTGGTATTGAAGCCATGATCCCTACAGAAATGGTCATCCCTACTGTCAGGACCAATCTCTAGACTGTAGAGACTAACAACGAAGCTCTTGCTCATGATCTTGACACTATGGACGAACTCAGGGATCTTGCTAAAGTTCGCATTGCTGCTTATCAATAAAGGATAGCAAGATCTTATAACAAAAACATAATCATTAGAAGATTCCAAGTGGGTGATCTTGTATTAAGGAAGGCGTTTCAAAATACTACCAATCCTAGTAATGGGAAGCTTGCACCAAAGTGGGAAGGCCCGTACTTGATTGACTCTGAAGCAGGCAAGGGTGCATATTAGTTGGCTACTATGGAAGGGGATATCCTGGAATGTTATCCATCTCAAAACCCACTTTATGTAAGTTTAAAACTTATGTTCTGACTGAAACTGGTACGTCTTCTATCCTTGACTATTCTTATATTTATTACCCTTGATCAAAGTACTGACTTGAGCGTCGGAGGGGTGTTAGCCAAGCTAACACCCACCTTCACCAAGGTTTCATGTTTTGCAGGAAGGATCGTGAAGGATCATGACAGAAGATATAGATTGGCCATATCTCCTAAGTTAAGGTATCCTGCATACCTTCTAAGGTTTAAAGGTTTTCACCTTTCTAAGTATTGAGTTTAAACACTCCGCCTGTAGCACACGATATTCAAGTATAGTTCAAGGTGGTGCGACCAGTCCATGTAACAGTGGCTGATAATTTCATCACTGTTTGCTATATCTTGAATGCTACGATAGTAACAGACGTGTTACTCATAAGGTTTTTAGCATTTTCATGCTAACTTAAGTCTGGCTTGGCCCACGTTATTCTGGCTTGGGCCACGCTAGTCTGGCTTGGCCCACGTTATTCTGGCTTGGCCCACGTTATTCTGGCTTGGCCCACGTTATTCTTGTTTGGCCCATGATTTTAAAATTGTCACAGATATTTAACACTTATGTGTCAACTCAAGAACTTAACATCAATATGCTGGCCAAAGATCCTTAAAAGGATTAAAAACTTATGAAGATCATGAAGTACAATTGCTATGTCCATGACGTAAGTAATGACTGTACACAGGGGACAACCAACGATTGCTATATTTCAAACTCAACATCATAATCCGGTATGTGTATCTACCTGACTTGGTTTTCAACACAAGTATGTGTTACTTTCTATTCAAAAAGGGTTGGCGGCGCAGCTTGTTGCCCGTTTGCCTTCTATCTCTATGTAATTTTCCTTTGGGAGTTGTGTTTTATTATTAGTGTTTTCATTGATCGAAAAAATTTATAGAAGATTTGAATGACTGAGTCATGATTCGCTTGTAACTGGTAATCTTCCACACTATTTGCTAAAATTAAGATATGTTTTCCTAAGTCAAAGTTTGATAAAAACCTAAGATACTACTTATAACTATTGAGGATCCGGTATCCTGAAAATATATCCAAACCTATTTTACTAAGTATTTTAAGATTTTTGCTACATAGAGATCCTAATTTTCTAAAACATGTCAAAACAAACCAAACAACAATCATGATAGTCAGAAGCTACTAATTATCATTCTAAGTGTAGGAAATTGAAATGTGTCCCGGGTTTCATCCAAAAAGAAGGAACCATCCACCCAGGACACGAATTGTCAAATTGTCTATCCCTCTAAGGGATCACCAAAAGCAAAGAAAATGAAATTGTTCAACAGGTCAACATAATTAAAGTTAAATGCATAAAAAACCACAAATACCAGGGCTCGGGTCTAGGCATCATTACCCTGATTGCCCTGATCAACTTGCTTCCCAGCGACAGCAGCCCCATGCTCCTCTGCTACCTTCGCTGAACCCTCAGCCTCATCTACACTCGCTTCTTGCATTGGTTCTCCTCCTAGCTCAGCCACAAGCCTTTGCCACTCCTGGACATCCCATTTGGACCGGTCGAAATCCTTGTCATCAGCCTCCTTAGCATTTTTATCCTGGCTTGAAATATTGTAATTGCAGCTGATGTTTTGGCTTGTTAATAGGATTCCTCAAGGTCCTAGGCATGTTTAGCATAGGCATCCTCAAGCTCTGCCTTCACCCTGCTGAGCTCCTTGGCCTCATCCGCTAATTTTCTATTTTTAGCTACGACTATCTTTTGCAAGGCGCTCACCATTTGCTTAGCTTCTTCAGCTTCTTTCACCACCGATTCGTAGCATCTAGTCATTCGTTCCAGAGCCTGTCACGGAGGAAAATGTATGAAGATTTCTCCATTATAGGTTTAGGGTCCGGGATACTAAAATTTCTTACCAATTGACCAAAAACGTGAAGCTTTTTGTGGACATCGACATAGTTTAGGTTCTCAAGTGAAGCTACATCAGTGAAGTTAGAAGACTTCCTCTTCTTGCTAGCAAGGGACATGGAATGAGGAGTCTAAGATTCCGGTTTAGAAGCATCTGGCTTTCGAGATTCAAGGTCTGGCTGGCCCATCCCCTTCTTGATGCTCTTACCTTTGGAGACCATGCTGTCAATGTCATCGAAAGCAAACTTGGAGCTGGACTTTTGTACACCTAATTCGAAATAGCAGGTTAAAATATTTATCATGTTACTAACTAATAAAATAATGTGGTATTGTATTTCTTACCAGACATTTCTGAATCAGAGAAAGAACCTTTTGGACTCATTTCAACCGAAGCAGTCCTGAATTTGAAGGTCCGCTCAATGGGCTCGATACTGTAGAAGGCAGCGACCTTCTTGGCAGTGTCAGGATAAGCAGGAGCTAGGTCAGAGAACTTGGGCACTACGAAACAAAAATAAATCAATATTCAGTATCCCGGATGTCAAATTTATCGGGATCCTACAAGACAGAACCCTACCCTTAACGATCCATTTGACTGGCAACTTATCCCCATCAGGTATTGAATCTCTTCTCACGAAGAAGAAGTTATTTTTCGAGTTGGAATCTTTCTGAGTTGTTTTCAAGATCAAATGGGTCATGCCAGGTCTGATTTGAAATAGAAAGGGGTAAGAGCCATGGCTTCTTAGGTTATAAACGTGCGCCAATTCCGAAGCAGAAAAGTCAATAGCATGATGACGAATCAGAAATTCCAGAGTGTATAAGGTTCGCCAAATCATAGGCATGATTTGGGCATAACTTAGACCAGTTTTCCTAAAGAACTCGGTAATAAGAGAAGGAAAAAGGTACGTGAAACCAAGAGAAAAAGGAAAAAATGGAAAACAGATCCAACTCTTTGAAGTGAAATCGGCTCTAGTCCTGGGATCAAAGGGTTTGAAAACAATATTTTTTGGGAAAAAAGCTTCCGGATTCAAGAGATTGGATATCAAGATCAGTGAAAGTACACGTTTTGGTATCCGAATTAGCTAATAAGTTTTGACTATAAAGATCGTCGAAAGATGTAGACGATCGGGTATTATTTTTAGCCATTTTTTTAAACAAAAACCAGAAAGACAAGAAAAAGAACAAGGTTGTTACCTGAGATCCCAGAGAGAAGATTGGAGAAGATGAAGTTGGGATTAATGAAGAAGAAAGATAATTTTAAAGGAATAATGATAATCTCCTCGAACGAAGACGACGCGTCAAAGCCTTGTTTCTCGCACCACGTCTCATCACGTTTCAATTTGAAATTTGAAATTCAAATTTTAAAATTTTCACAGCTGTAACTTCTGTTAACAGCTATCAAAATTTGAGGACAATTGTTATAGGTTAAATTTCAAGCACGATCATGAATGATGCATGATCCGGAATCTAAGATCCTGGTAACTTTGGTATCCTGAATATTAATGCTACTAACGGCTACTTGTCCTCTATTTCTTTTATATGCGTAGGTAAAACGTGTTGACTCGTCTATCCCTGAAGAATCGGACGAGAAGTCAAAGAGAACTTGTAAATCTTGCGAGAGAAGCTCAATAACGGTCATATTTGAAGACCGAGTAAAGCTCCGGGATCTTCGAAGAGTTAGTTAGGATCATTTTTTGTTTTTAATCAGCGGTTTGATTGATTAGCAAGACACATAATTCACCTAGCATTACAAAACACTCGTAAGAAGCTCTGTAAACACTTAGATCTCGATCATTTGCTGCTCACACTTGTAATCTTTTTACCATTTATTCAAGAAACGAGGCAGGTGTCGATTGTCACCTCCCGAGTTTTATACCGGAGATCCTTAAAGATCAAGGGCTTTCCTCGTAAACAACCGTGTCAAGTTCTACTTCTTTTTATCGATTTTCATTGATTTTACAAGAACACTACCTCACTTACTAAGTTTGGTTACAAAATTGGTTTACTTAATTTTTACCCAAAACATGTAGGATGGTCTAAAAACGTTCACAAGGTCCAACTATTTATAGGCTGCTAGTCGGGTCCATAGCGGACTGCTATCTATATACATGTTGGCCTGCTATCCAAGTATGGCGGTGTAATTTGCTTACCGGGCACATAACGGACCGTTATACTTTTTATGTCGGTCTGCAAGGAATAGATTGCGGTTAGCGGACTGCAACAGAATCCATATCGGTCCTATAACGATCCTCCACGTGTTAGTCTTCAGTGATTAGTCTCCCGACACGTTTCACTCCCCGGTAGATTCCTTGCCCTCTACATAGCGAACCGATATCTCAACAGATGTCGGTCCGACATCTGTCTACTTTCATAAATTTTCACTTTTAGTCCCTGAACTTTGATTCAATAGCACTTTAACCCCTTATACTTTAATAGAGTGTCCTTTACCCCCTAGGGTTTTATCAAATGACAACTTTAGTCCCTCCACTTATATTTCTTAAAAAATTGGGGTGTTACAAATCTACCCCTTTACAAAGGTTTCGTTCTCGAAACATGTTATTTACTCGAATAAGTAGGGATAAGATTGCCTCATAATTCCTCTGTCTCCCATGTGGCTTCAGACCCCTTTCGATGTTGCCACTGAACTTTCACTTTCTTGATTACCTTATTTCGTAATCTCTTTTCTTTACGGTCGAATTTAGCCACTGGCTTCTCGACATAATTCAATCTTTCGTCTACCTCTATATCATTCAGTGGTACATGAGAGGTTTCGTCCGCCAAACACTTTCATAAGTGTGATACATGGAATGTCGAGTGAATTCCACTCAAATATTCTGGCAATTCTAATCTATATGCAAACTTCCCTACTCGGGCCATAATCTGAAATGGTCCAATAAATCTTGGACTCAACTTCCCTTCTTTCTGAATCTAATGATTTCTTTCCACGGAGATACTTTCAGTAGAACATAATCTCCAACTTGGAATTCGATCGGCCTTCGTCTTTTATCTGCATATGACTTTTGTCTGTCCAGAGCTGCTTTTAGATGAGCTTTAATCTAATCTAACTTTACACTTGTTGCTTGGACTATTTCTTTACTTCCAATCTCTTTATGTCCAATTTCTCCCCAACATATGGGAGTTCAACATTTTCTCCCGTACAACATTTCGTATGGCGGCATGCCAATACTTGCATAATAACTGTTGTTATACGAGAATTCTACCAAAGGTAGATGACTATCCCAACTTCCACCGAAGTCAATAATGCAAGCACGCAACATATCTTCAAGTGTTTGTATCATTCTTTCACTTTGACCATCTGTTTGAGGATGATATGCTTTGCTAATCAATAACTTAGTTCCCATATATTCATGGAACTTCTTCCAGAAACGTGACATAAAACGTGTGTCTCTGTCCGATACAATCCGGCACTCCATGCCGTGAAAAAAATTCTTTAATAAATGTCTCTGCTAACTTTTCTGAAGAGTATTTCTCACGTATCGGTAAGAAGTGAGCAGTCTTAGTTAGTCTATCAACTATCACACATATAGTATCATAACCTTTAGCTGTTTTCGGTAGCTTAGTTATGAAGCCCATAGTGATATGCTCCCATTTCCATTCTTGAATATCTAGTGGCTGTAATCTGCCGTAAGGCTTTTGATGCTCTGCTTTGACTTGAGAACAAGTCGAGCATTTAGCTACATATTTCATGATATCGAATTTCATACCGGGCCACCAATAATCTTGGTGTAGATGTTGGTACATTTTTGTAGTACCACATTGGCTTATATGACTTCACCTTAATAGGAGGATTCTCTTCCTTACAGCTTAGATCATCTGCCACCACATTGGCTTTCCCTAGGTGATATAGGATTTCACAGTCGTAATCCTTTATCAGCTCTAACCATCTTCGCTGCCTCATGTTCAAATATTTTTGCTCAAAGAAATACTTTAAGCTTTTATGATATGTGTAGATTGTGCACTTAACTCCATATAGATAGTGTCTCCATATCTTAAGTGCAAATACTACATCAGCTAACTCTAAATCAAGGGTCGGGTAGTTAGCTTCATGGGGTTTGAGATGTCGTGAAGCATAGGCTATAACCTTACCTCTCTGCATTAATCCACACCCCAGTCCCTGATACGAAGCATCAGAGTAAACTATAGATCCTCTGTTCCAAAACCGGAGCTTGAGTTAATTTCTCCTTTAGCTTTTGAAAAGCGTTATCTTACTATGTTCCCCATACAAACTTTGTCTCCTTCTTAGTAAGTTTTGTTAATGGGGTAGCAATTTTAAAGAAATCTTGAATAAACCTTCTATAGTAACCAGCCAAACCTAAGAAACTGCCTATCTCTGTAGGTGTCTTTGGCGGTTTCCATTTCATCACTGTTTCTATCTTTGAAGGATCTACAAGAATTCCTTCTGCGTTTATCACATGACCCAAGAACTAAACTTCTTAGAGCCAAAACGCACAATTAGAGAATTTTGCAAACAATTTCTCCTTTCTAAGTTTTTCCAGTACTTCCTTGAGATGACATGCATGATCACCTTCATTCTTAGAGTAAATTAGAATATCATCTATGAAAACGATCATAGACCGGTCCAACATTGGTCGACATACTCTATTCATGAAATCCATGAATGCAACGGGCGCATTAGTCAACCGAAATGACATTACCAAGAACTCGTAGTGTCTATATCTCGTACGGAAGGCTGTCTTTGGAATGTCTTCCTCTCTAACCTTCAATTGATGATAACCCGACCTTAGATCGATCTTGGAGAACCAGCTTGCTAATTGTAATTGATCGAACAAGTCATCAATCCTTGGTAACGGGTATCTGTTCTTTATAGTAAGTGTGTTAAACTCTCGGTAGTCTATGCACATACGCATACTACCATCCTTCTTCTTCACGAATAATACCGGAGCACCCCAAGGCGAGATACTTGGTCTTATGAAACCTCTGTCTAACAACTCTTGCAGTTGGACATAAGTTCTTTCATTTCTGATGGAGCTAATTGATAAGGTGCCTTAGGTACAGGCTTAGCACTAGGTATTAAGTCGATTCTAAACTCCACTTCTCTTTCTGGAGGTATTCCGTGTAATTCTTTTGGAAATACATCAGGAAAGTCGTAAACTACTGGCACATCTTTTAATTCCTTAGTTTTCACTTTGGAATCAATAGCATAAGCCAGCTAGGCCTCATTGCCTTGACTCATAAATTTTGTGGCTTTCATCATAGAAATGATTATGACGGTTGATCTTATCTTATCACCGTGGATGGTGATCTAATTACCGTCTAGAGTCTGCATCTGGACTACTTTCTTATTGCAAATGATCTGGGCATCATTTGTTGCAAACCAGTCCATTCCCAAGACTATTATAAATCCCTCGAGGATCATTGAATATAGTCTAACGGAAAATCTGTGCCCTTCAAGATCGATGAAACAATCTTGAATGACTTCAGCCACCTTCATCGTCTTTCCAATTGCCGTTTCCACTTCAAAGGTTTCGTCTAATCTTATGGTAGGTCTAGCTAAGGAAGAATAGAAATCTATGGATATGAAACTTCTACCAGCTCCTGAGTCGAACAACACAGTAGCAGGTACGTTATTAACGATAAATGTACCTGATAATACGTCAGGCAATGGATTTGCTTCCCCGGTTGTTAACGTGTAGTCCCTACTTCTGGACTTTGAGGCTTCCTTCTCCTTTCCATCTTTGATTACAACTGGTGTTTAAATCTTCAGAGTTGGGCATTCTATGATTCGGTGTCCAAGTTCTCCGTACTTGTAACACCTCAGCCCTGATTTACTTAGGCAATTGGTGGCTATATGTCTAGGCTTACCACATCTGTAGCAAGTATTAGATCTATACTTGAATTCTCTAGTGTGTAGTTTGCCACATTTGGTACATTTATTAAAGCCACCTCCCTGTTCTTGCTTCTTTCCTCCTCTTCCTTCATTCTTCTTGTTCTGCTTTTTAGAAAAGTCTTACCACTTTCTCTTTGATTCCACAGGGCGGGAACCGAAGACTACATCATACATTGTCGAAGCAAGTTGTACGGCATACCGATAAGTTTTCAGGTCTGAAGTCTTCACCAATCTCCGTGTCTCTGATGGCAAACCCTGTATGTATCGCTTGATGCGTACAGATTCAGGGTTTATCAGATGGGGTATAAACGAGCCATTCAATTAAACTTGGTAGTATATTCCCGGTGAGTCATACTACCAGCTTCCAATCTAAGAAAATCCCTCTCAAGTTTGTCCATCTCATTATTTGGACAGAATTCCTCTATCAACAATCTTTTTAATTCTTCCCAAGTCATTCGATCAATAGCTTTATCTCCCAAAGCTATGACCAAGTTTTCCCACCAACATTACGCTTCTGAAACAAACGAGTGGGCTGCATACTTGACATTCTGGTCATCTCTACACTCACTAATCTTGATAACTGCTTCTATCTCTCTTATCCACTGATGGGTGACAGTGGCATCCTTTGTTCCTTCAAACTTAGGAGGGTTTCCGTCTTTGAATGCCATATAAGGACATCCCTTCTTCCCTTTCTTCCGAGGCCGTGCCTCATATGAATCATCAGATTCATCATAATCGAAATCATCTTCATCCTCATCATCTGGCTTATTAGTTCTTTCTGCCAGTTGAGTCTCATCATTCTTCTTTCTATTTTCCTCTAAGCTTGTCAATAAATTTGGCAGAGCCGTGTCTAGTGCTTTGGCAATAGCCAAGTCTATAAGATTTTGAAGTTGTAGATCTATCACAGGTTCCTCTACTCGCTCTTCTCTCTCCACGTGTCTTATTTCTGGTTCGGCATTGGCGGCGGACCGCGTCTGCCTTCGAGGAGTATTGGGATTAACCCTTCCTCCTCTTCTGCCTCTACCTCTATCAACCATTTCTACAAAAGATATGGAGTGTTTTAGTATTCGCATGATGGATTGATAGCTAGAACACAAGTGTATTGTAAACATTAATAATTGTGGCCACAACGAAATTAATCATTTACTCCACTTTCGGTGCTCTAGTTATCCTTCTATTATGCTTCCTACTAAAATACGCATACCTTTCTCCTTTCCCTTGGCATCAGGCTATCTTCACTGGCATCTCTACTGGCATTCTTATTGTCTCTTAACCCTATTTTAAGTCTAGATACTTGGGCAAGTATTTTAATCTCTTAAACGATAGCTCTGATACCAACTTGTGACACCCACATCCCGGCTCACCCGAGATGCCAGCCACTTGTCGGATTTACTTATGAACATATAGTAAACAGAGATCATACACAGCGAAAGACTTTAAAATACTATTTTATATCATAAAATTTGTCTTAATGTACATTCTAAAAAAAGTACAACATAACTATTATAATGCCACCTCATTAGAGGATGTCAAATAGCCTGCATGATGCCTCTACTCTTGTCCCTTTCTTCTACTGTAGGAGGTTACATCTTTTTCTAATACACATGCTTAAACATATGTCAGCTTTACGCTGGTGAATTCTAAGTTTTAGTCAAAAGTGTCTTTGACCTCTGTCTTGTTCAGAATGGGTTTATATGACTTGTATTAAAACATCACCTTAACTTCTTGCCCAAACATAATACATTATACTTGCACACTTGTATTTCTGAGGTCACGTTAACCTCCAAGCGTTCGTCACCACTTATACATACCCTTGCAAAAGGTGTCTATACTACATTCCACAAAGGAATGCAGTACTTCTCTACGTCTTAAGTAGCAAGATATTATGTGGCATTTGGTCAAACGTGGCAAAACTTTTCTTATAGACCAATATGGTCAAAATATTTGACATGGCAAAACATGCCAAAACTCTATCTCTTTCTCTTTACACTTTGTCAAGACAATATTTATCAAGACCTCTGCTAGTCAAGGTAAAACCTTGACCTCTCTTCCATTACTTATCTGGGCACACCATGATAAGTTCTAAAACGTTTTACGTGTCAAAACCATTTTCTTTCTCAAACTCTTTACTTTATGAATTCATGGCAAAAAGGTAAGTGTTCATTTTCTTTCTTTCTCTCTCTTTCTCTTTCAAAATCATTCATTATCTTAAATCCTTGTAATGGTTTCTCCATGATATATCAGGAAGACAAGGTAGTTATCTTCCCAGAGTAGTACCTCCAACAGAGATGTTCCCAGGAAAGAATGACAGGTCCAGGAGGGATTTATACACCATTCTTTCCTTAGACAGAAAATTCAGTTTGCCAGATAGCTACATACCGGTCGGATGGTTACCCAACGCTTCTTTGATATTTCATGAATACTCCGTTACTTAGTTTTAAGATTTTAAACATCCTTCATACATAACCTCTTGTAACACATGAATGTTATCCCAAATATTTAAATCAAGGTATATAGCATTTATGTAAAATCTTCTAGCATGCATACTGGCCCAAAAACATTTACAGTAAAACATTAAAAAGGGCCTTATAGAACTCACCTCTAGGTTTCTTCTCTCTCAAATAATCTCTACGTGCTTATATAAACAGCACAACGACTTGGATCAGGATCCTAAGTCATTACAACATTACTTAGTCATAAGTTCCTAACTTAGTGAAAATAACCAAGTCATTAGGAACTAGTTGGAACCTTACCTCAGCACTATCTCTTGCGTAATGAGGTTGAAAAGTTGGAAACCGAACTTCTCTACTCGAACTGGGCTCCTTGGCACGCTTACAGATGCTAATTGTGTGTTTCTAAGTGTGTTTGAGTGTGTAGGATGGTCTAAAAACGTTCACAAGGTCCAACTATTTATAGGCTGCTCTATCTATATACATGTCGGTCCACTATCCAAGTATGGCGGTGTAATTTGCTTAACGGGCACATAACGGAACGTTATACTTTTCATGTCGGTCCCCAAGGAATAGATTGCGGCTAGCGGACCGCAACGGACTCCATATCGGTCCGATATCGATCCTCCACGTGTTAGTCTTTAGTGATTAGTCACCCGACACGTGTCACTCCCCGGTTGATTCCTTGCCCTCTACATAGCGGACCGATATCTCTACAGATGTCGGTCCGACATCTGTCTACTTTCATAAATTTTCACTTTTAGTCCTTAAACTTTGATTCAATAGCACTTTAACCCCTTATACTTTAATATAATGTCCTTTACGCACTAGGGTTTTATCAAATGACAACTTTAGTCCCTCTACTTATATTTTTAAAAAAATTGGGGTGTTAAACTAGTCGAAAGAGCGACTTGTCATAAATTAGTCGGAAGAGCGACTTGTCAACTAAGGCTACCTGAAGAATCGAAACACGTTCCACATCTACAGAAGTGTATAGCAGACATGACTGCTCAAGAACCTTTGAAAAAGATAGAAGTTGACGAGAAACTGACATATGTCAAAGAAACCATAAAAATTCTATACACAAAGGAAAAGCAGTTACGTCACAAGACGACCAAACAAGTATTAGTGCAAATGAGGCACAGAAAAGGATCAAAGATGGTCTGGGAAAGTGAGAATGAAATGAGGAAATTTTTTTTATTTTTTATTTTTACTCAGCCATACTTTTCGATCGAGAACTTTTTCGGACAAGACTTTTCGGTCGAAAAGTCAGATTTCGATCAGGAGAATTTGGACCAAAATTTTCGGGTCCATAGCAGACTGCTATCTATATACATGTTGACCCGCTATCTAAGTATGGCCGTGTAATTTGCTTAACGGGCACATAACGGACCGTTATACTTTTCATGTCGGCCCACAAGGAATAGATTGCGGCTAGCGAACTCCATATCGGTCCTATAATGATCCTCCACGTGTTAGTCTTCAGTGATTAGTCACCCGACATGTTTCACTCCCCGGTTGATTCCTTGCCCTCTACATAGCGGACCGATATCTCTACAGATGTCGGTCCGACATCTGTTTACTTTCATAAATTTTCACTTTTAGTCCCTGAACTTTGATTCAATAGCACTTTAACCCCTTATACTTTAATATAATGTCCTTTACCCCCTACGGTTTTATCAAATGACAACTTTAGTCCCTCCACTTATATTTCTTTAGAAATTGGGGTGTTACAAATCTACCCCCCTTATAAAGATTTCACCACGAAACGTATTATTTACTTGAATAAGTAGGGATAAGATTGCCTCATCTCTTCCTCTGTCTCCCATGTGGCTTCAGACCCCTTTCGATGTTACCACTGAACTTTCACTTGCTTGATTACCTTATTTCGTAATCTCTTTACTTTACAGTCGAGTATAGCCATTGCCTTCTCGCCATAATTTAATCTTTCGTCTACTTCTATATCATTCAGTGGTACATGAGAGGTTTCGTCTGCCAAACACTTTCGTAAGTGTGATACATGGAATGTCGAGTGAATTCCACTCAACTCTTCTAGAAATTCTAATCTATATGCAACCTTCCCTACTCGGGCCATAATCTGAAATGGTCAAATAAATCTTGGACTCAACTTCCCTCTCTTTCTGAATCTAATGATTCCTTTCTACAGAGATACTTTCAGCAAAACGTAATCTCTAACTTGGAATTCTATCGACCTTCGTCTTTTATCCGCATATGACTTTTGTCTGTCCTAAGCAACTTTTAGACGAGCGTTAATCTGATCTAACTTCACACCTGTTGCTTGGACTATTTCTTTACTTTCAAGCTCTTTCTGTCCAATTTCTCCCCAACATATGGGAGTTCTACATTTTCTCCCGTACAACATTTCGTATGGCGTCATGCCAATACTTGCATGATAGCTGTTGTTATACGAGAATTCTACCAAAGGTAGATGACTATCCTAACTTCCACTAAAGTCAATAATGCAAGCACGCAACATATCTTCAAGTGTTTGTATCATTCTTTCACTTTGACCATCTGTTTGAGGATGATATGCCGTGCTAATCAATAACTTAGTTCCCATCTCTTCAAGGAACTTCTTCCAGAAACGTGACATAAAACGTGTGTCTCTGTCCGATACAATCCGGCACTCCATGCCATGAAAAAAATTCTTTATAAAATGTCTTTGCTAACTTTTTTGAAGAGTATATATCATGTATCGGTAAGAAGTGAGCACTCTTAGTTAGTCTATCAACTATCACCCAATGGTATCATAACCTTTAGCTATTTTCAGTAGCTTAGTTATTAAGTCCATAGTGATATGCTCCCATTTTCCATTCTGGAAAATCTAGTGGCTGTAATCTGTCATAAGGCTTTTGATGCTCTGCTTTGACTTGAGAACAAGTCAAGCATTTAGCTACATATTTCATGATATCGAATTTCATACCGGGACACCAATAATCTTGGCATAGATCTTGGTACATTTTTGTAGTATCCGGATGAATCAAATATCGTGACTTATGAGCTTCTTCAAGAACTTTAACTCTGAATTCACCCATATGTGGTATCTACATACGACCTAATCGAATCTTAACTCCATACTCAGTTTCTTCCAAATATTTCTCTTGTCTAGCTATTCTCTCCTTTTTAACATTTTCTGCTTTCAATGCGTCTATCCATACTCATCTGCCACCACATTGGCTTTCCTTGGGTGATATAGGATTTCACAGTCATAATCCTTTATCAGCTCTAACCATCTCCGCTGCCTCATGTTTAGATCTTTTTTCTCAAAGAAATACTTTAAGCTTTTATGATCTGTGTAGATTGTGCACTTAACTCCATATAGATAGTGTCTCCATATCTTAAGTGCAAATACTACAACAGCTAACTCTAAATCATGGGTCGGGTAGTGTCACACCCCACCCCGGGCACCCCCGATACGTTACCGGGTTGCGACGCAGTTGGCACCTTCGGTACCTGCTTTAATTTCAGAGTGTGTTTTTGTGCAACGGAATAGTGGTTTTTAAACATGATCTCTTTAAAGATTCTCAACCTCAAGGGTTGGTTTTGTAAATGCTATAATCTTGTCGTGTAGACAAAAGATTTCTTTATTTAAATACTTGGGTATAAAACCCGATCGTTTGTAGCTTTGATTTTTGAATTCAAAACACTGACCAAAGTCAGTATAATCTACAAGGAGGTATTATGCCTAGGAAGTCGACATCCTCTGGGCACCTTAACCTTGTCTTTTCTCAGGTTCTTTCATGTGCCTCGCACGAACCTGTATAACACATTTTTGGGTTGCACCGGGTCTAGGTGTGTGGCCTGACCCGGATTATGCAACAAAATTGTCAACGGGACTTAGGCCGTAGCCGGTCCCGGTACTATGAGGTCATTTCATTCTTTTCCTAAAAACATTTGAAAATGAACGTCAGCTATATGCTGGTGAATACTTTATGACCTCAAATCATTTTCATAACCATGGCAAAATAGTTTAATTAAACAGTTAAACATTTCATCATTAGAGGATTCTAGTGATCATATATCATTTCCTTGTATTTCATCCATTTGTATACATTGGACAAGCACTTGGGGCCACGCGGCCAAATTGGCACAACTGCGTTTTACGCATCACCTGACATACAAGCCAACCCCACTCGGCCCAACTAGATATGGAGAGAGTATAAATACTTGATCAAACTTTACGTACACTTCTTGGGTATCAACATTCCCCAAGGGTAGAGCCCCTGATTCTGGGATTAGTATAAGTAAATATTTAATTATCGTGTTTTGCCCTTTTCGTAAACATAAATCGTTTGATCATTTGCATGAAGGTGCCGACAACACCAACACGTCTTATTTGTGTGATGATAGCTTACAGCCCATGCACGTCTTTACAAATCATTTTTGTAAAAGCTCACTCTCGCCATGAGAACGAGTATTTTTGACAAAGACGAGTATTCACCTTTAGTTTGAAGTAGGAGATCGAAGGATAATAGTCTTAGTGCTAAGTAGCTCTTAGAGTTGACTCTTAGGGCTCTAGCACCTTAACTTGCACTTCTATGAGTTCCTCGGGTTCTCCGGCTCTTAAACACTCGAGTCCGGTAAATAAGCGAACGTCGGTCGAACCGGGAGGAGCGGCTCGGGAGTCGGGATAGCTGGAGGGCTCGGGAAATGCTTGAGGGCAGAAGTGATTCGAGAGAGCTCTCTTTTTATAGGCCTGAGTTGACCCCATAGCGGACCGTTATCTAGGCGATGTCGGTCCGCTATCGCCCACTTCTCTCGCATGCACGCCACGTGGTGGCCATGCAATTCAGACGCGCCACACGTCCATAGCGGACCGTGTTGGCCTTCTATTGCGGTCCGACATCTGTCCACCCGTCCAGCATGCTGACGCATGCCCTACACGTGTCACGACACGTGTCTGGTGCAGAGGGTGTCTAGGGATTTGCGTTTCGAACCGTTGGCCAAGCACATGTCGGTCCGACATACGTGGTTCTCCCATATCTGACCGATATCTAATCATACGTCGGTCCGACATCCATTGTATTCCCATATCGGACCGATATCTCAGCGTATGTCGGTGCGACGTCCCCTATCTTCCAGAATTCTTTAATAATTTTTTCTATCTTCTAAGATTCCGTAATTACCCGTCCTTCGGGTTTTGATGTTTCTAACCCTTGTGATTTCATCTTTGGAATAATTGGAACCATAATCAAACCCGTCATATTTCTTTTGCTTAGTTCGGGCGTTATTATGACTTGTCAAAACTTTATCCATGTTCAAGACCGAAATAAATCTTAGGCGGAGGCCTAATGAATGATGGGGAATTATCTAGTAAAAACCGTGGTTAGCTTTGGATAACACTACCTAGTTTAGACATGGGTGATCAGTCCATGTCTAGACCAGGGTTATCTCACCCAATGCCTACCCTAGCTATAACTCTAAGCCCCAGTTAAATAAATACTTAAACTCGGAAATATAAAGACGAACCTGTCTTTGAATTGGGAGAAGGTTTGGAATGAGAACTTAGGAGAAATCTTAAGTTCTATTTTTAGGGAAGTTTGTTCACCATATGTCACCTTCCTACTATCTTCCTTAAATGTCATGTGCACCTTCCTACCACCTTCCTATCATTTCATGTGCACCTTCCTACTACCTTCCTTACATGGTAGTTTCTAGGAAAGTATGAATTCAATATATATATATATATATATATAGTATAATTTTTATTTCTTAATTTATTTTCTGACTTTTGGGTTTCCGTTAACTCCGGTTATTTCTTATGAGCTCCGGGCAGAAATTGAGATCGGAATTTTGGCAGGTGTTATATCATCCCCAACTTTTTTGAAATCTCATCCTCGAGATTACTTTCTGAATAAGTGTGGGTATTTCTTTTTCATATTGGATTCCAGTTCCCACATGTACTCAAGTCCACATCTGGAATTCCATTTCACCTTGACCAATACAGGTTTCTTTGGTTTCAATTTATTTTCCTACCGGTCCTCAATTTGTAATGGTTGTTCCACAAACTTAAGCCTTTCATCCACTAATACATCTTGTAATGGCAAGGCTAAGTTTTCATTTGCTAAGCATTTACGCATGTTGGAGACATGGAACACATCGTGTACCCCAGTCATCTCTATCGGCAATTCCAACCGATATGCCACATGTTCGATTCGTTCTAGGATTTTAAATGACCCAACAAACCTAGGGCTTAACTTCCCTTTCTTTCCGAATCGCACCACACCTTTCCAAGTTGATACCTTAAGTAAAACATTTTCTACAACGTAAATTCCAACGGCTTTCGCCTTTTGTCGGCATAACTTTTCTGGAGATCACGAGCCGTTTTTAATCTTTCCCTAATTTGTAACATCTTATTAGTGGTTTCCTGGACTATCTCAGGTCCTGAAAACTGGTTTTCCCCTACTTCATCCCAACACACGGGAGTTCTGCATTTTCTGCCATACAGGGCTTCAAATGGTGCAGCCTGTATACTTGTGTGGTAGTTGTTATTGTAAGAGAATTCCATCAGAGGTAAGTGGTCGTCCCAACTTCCTCCTAGGTCAATAACATATGTTCGAAGCATATCCTCCAAAGTTTGGATTGTCCTCTTGCTCTGTCCATCCGTTTGAGGATGGTATGCAGTGCTAAGGTTTAAACAAGTTTCAAGAGCTTTTGGGGAGCTTTGCCAGAATCGAGACGTGAATCGACTGTCTCTATCTGATACGATGGATAACGGCACTCCGTGTAAAGGTACTATCTTGGTAACGTATAATTGGGCCAGTTTATCCATGCTAAAAGTTTCCTTCATTGGTAGGAAATGTGCGGATATGGTTAAACGATCAACGATAATCCATATTGTGTTATTTCCTTGACTGGTTCGGGGAAGTTTAGTGATGAAACTCATGGTTATCATTTCCCATTTCCACACTGGCAACTCAAGTTGTTGCAATAGCCCAGATGGCTTTTGGTGTTTGGCTTTAACCATGGAACATGTTAGACATTTAGCTACATACTCGGCTATGTGCTTTTTCATGCCGATCCACCAGTATTCTGGTTTCATATTTTTGTGCATCTTATCACCACCGGGGTGCATTGTGTATTTGGACTTATGGGCTTCCTCAAGAATTTCTCCTTGGAGATTTCCATAGATTGGAACCCATATTCGCTTATCCATTCTAAGGATGTCGTCATTTCCTTTGATGAGTTGTTCAATCATTCCTGTCATCCCCTTGTTTTTGAGGTTTGCCTCTTTCAAGGCTGATTTCGATGCCTCTTTGATTTGAGAGATAAGGCTGACTTGTAGGTCAAGTCTTAGGGTACGTACTCATTTTAGTTTCTCACTTTCTTTTCTACTTAAGGCGTCGGCTACAACGTAAGCCTTGCCTTTGTGATAGCATATCTCATAGTCATAGTTGCTTAGGATTTCCATCCATTGCTTTTGTCTCATGTTTAGCTCTTTCTGGCTGAACACATACTTTAGAATCTTGTGGTCTATGAAGACTGTGAATTTGACTCCATAGAGATAGTTTCTCCATAATTTCAGCGCGAAGATTATGGCACCTAATTCTAGGTCATTAGTCATATAGTTCTTTTCGTGAGTCTTAAGTTGCATAATTTATGACTTTGCCTTCTTGCATCAACACACATCCTAAACCAGAATGTGATGCATCGCAGAAAACTACAAAGCCTTTACTGCCTTCTGGCAAGGACAATATAAGTGATTATGTCAATTTATGCTTTAGCATTTCTAACGTTTCATTCTGCTTTGGACCCCATTCATATTTGATTGCCTTTTGGGTTAGTGCATTCAAAGGAACGGCGATCCGTGAGAAGTCCTTAATAAATCTTTGGTAATGACCCACCAAACTGAGGAAACTCCTTACTTCGGTTGGCGTTTTTGGGACTTCCCAATTAGATATGGCCTCAATCTTTTGCTGGATCTACCTGAATTCCTTTCTTGTTTATAACATGACCGAGAAATTGTACTTTTGACAACCAAAATTCACACTTCGAGAATTTGATGTATAGTTTCTCGTTCCATAAGTATTGCCCTTAAATTGTCAGCATGAGCTTCCTTACTCTTGGAGTAAATAAGTATATTGTCTATGAATATGATTACGAATTTATCCAGGTAAGGTTTACAAATCCGATTCATCATGTCCATAAATGTTGCGGAGCATTTGTAAGTCTGAACGACATAACCGTGAACTCAAAGTGACCGTATCTAGTTCTGAACGCAGTCTTAGATACGTCATTTTCTTGGACTTGTATTTGATGATAGCCTGATCGCATGTCTATTTTGGAAAAGCATCTTCTCCTTGGATCTGATCAAACAAATCATCGATTCATGGAAGTGTATACAAGTTCTTAATTGTAACCTTGTTCAATCCCGGTAGTCTATGTACATCCACATTGATCCATCCTTTTTCTTTAAAAATAGTACCGGAGCTCCCCATGGTGAAGAACTCGGTTTTATAAAACCCTTCTCCAATAATTCATCGAGTTGTTTCTTCAACTCAGCCATCTCGGTAGGAGCTAATTTGTACGGAGCTTTGGCTGTCGGAGTCGTGCCATGTACAAGATTTATTTGAAACTCCACTTCCCGATCTGGCGATGTTCCATCCCTTATGGAAGAATTCTAACATTTCTTATACTGCCTTTATAGACATTTCATAGTCAACATCTTATAGACATCTTTGTCTAATCATAAAATCCAAACTTACGTTTTGTAAAACTAAACCTTTAATTGCAATATCCGTTTTTGCAATAGTTTCGTCTATCTTTTTCTTGTGTATCAAGGGTTACTGATTTGCTTAGTTCTACATATGGACTTAGCTTATTTTCCTTTCAAATTTTGAACTACACCTTTTCAAGGTGTTGCCTTTAATAAAGTCTTATCCTTGACGTATATTTTCATTGGATTTTTCCACTTATCAGTATAATCCTTTTGCTAATCACAATCCTTTTCTTAGGTATGTAAAAACCAACATGGTAATTTCCCATATTTCTTAGATTCCGATATTCGGTTTCTCTCTGATTTATGATTTAACACACAGGTGTTATGTACTTTTTATTATACAATACTCCAAATGGTCTTGACTTAATTCTACCTCCTTACGAGGTTTATTACATGGGTTCGGAGCGTATCTTCCAGAATCTTTTATTAACTGCCCGTAATCGGCTTCTGAATTATTCATTCTTAGGAATTCATTATTTCCTCTGACTAATTGGTCAAGCCTTTCTTCTTAAAAAAAACTTTCTTTAAATTCGACTTGATCAATTCACCTTAACAGCAAATCTTAAGGTAATTATTTCCCTGAAGTATATACATTCATTTCTTCTTACATTTCTTAATCACATAACCGTTTCATTAGTTCGCGATTCTTGGATGACTAATTCTAATTCGCTTACACATGTCATCCTTATAAGATTTCTTGATATATCATCACCATTCTTTTTAAGGATTACTCTAATTCTTCATTCTTCTCTAGTGTTTTCTTCTTTAACACGAGGAGTAGAAATATTTATTGATCCTTACAGATGAAAAGGTACATAGGGCCTATTTGAATCCGCCCCTTTCTTTTCCTTCGAGGATACGAACACTTTCGTAAGGAACTTCTAGTAATACCACATAAGGGTTTACATAGGTATGGTTATGTCTTCCAACCGACGACGGAATACGTCGGGGCGGGACATGTAGACTGTTCATGAGCACAAGGTTGACTAGATTGCAATATTTTAATTATCAATATTTATTTCAAACATAACAAAATTCAAACAAGTACGTAAATGAAATACATAATATTCTTCATTTAAATTTAACTAAGTCCAAAGCCTATGTGTAGCATGTCTTGATCAAACTCACATGTTAGCACCTACAACATGAATAAAAAAAAGTCAACTAAAAAAAGTTGGTGAGCATACACGGGTTTGTACATAGATAGTATTTAGATGTGAATTAACAAATTCTTACATAACATGATAAAATAAGGGAATTATGGGGAGCAACTATTGTGTAACCAAAGTACAATCAAACCTTTGTAACTAGCATGCAAATTGTGTTGTCGGTAACAATCACCCCAATCTGGGTGGGTTTGTTAGACTCAATAGATCTATCATTGTTAACCGTCGGCTTGAATAGTTAATGATTTCACATAAATTGCACACAAACAGTTAACACACCTAGTACTCAAACATAAAGCTCAAATTTGCACACATGAATGTAAAGAGGATTTGAGTTTGTGTAGTTTGTGTAAATGTAAACAATTGTATGTATAGAGATCATGTTTCACCCCAAAAAGTGTAAAAGTGTGAAAAGGTGCTATGTAATACTCACTTGAATCAAGGGTGTAGCTAGCACGAGAGTCTAGGTAGCGAAGTGATCCTTGTAACTCACCACGTTAACCTAGTGTGTAATATATATATATTAAATTAATAATGTGTACAATAGTCTAGGTCTAAGTCTAGGATTTAATTGGATATGTGTACAAAGGGTTTGAGTTGTAGTAGGTGATTGTGGTTTGTACTTGAAATGAGTGTTTTACAAAAGGGAGGAATTGAAACGAATACTTTTAAAATAATTATAGTTTGGGTTTGAATAACTAAATAAATTAAATATTTGTTATCTATTTATTTATTTAGTTATAAAAATAATGTGTAAATCATATTAGAAATAAATTAAATAAATAATTTTACTTTATTTATTTATTTATTTATAAAGATGTGTAAATAATGTTGATGTATAAAATTTAATAGTAAATATATATTTTTTTGTGTAGATTAAAATAAATGAATTTATTTAGCTAATTATCATTTAAAAATAAATATTTGAAAATAGGGTTAAAGTTTTATAAACTTTATAAATTCGAGTGGTATTGTATAAAACTAATATCATATTTGGAAATTAATTTCCTTAAATTATTTAAATATCTAAATCTTTGTTTTAAACATTTAATATACAATTTTAACAAAGAAATTCATAATAAAATTGAATTTATATTAAGAATTAACATGCAATGATAAGGGAAGCCGGTTCAGGTGTGTATAAACATGCAATGAAATTGAGAATTAACATGCAATAAAATTGAATTTATATTGGCCACACTTGGAACTAAACTGGTTCAGGTGTGTATAAACATGCAATGATAAGGGAAGCCGGGTCTGGCTTAAGGCATGCGCAAAAAGGGGGCTGGGTTAGGGGTGTCAAACCCACGCCTCTCGGTTCAGGATTCCTGTGCATTAACCGCTGAACTGGGTGGTTTCGCCGGTCGTGTGAGCAAACCAGAAATTTGAATATGTAAAGTCAAACGAATCAAAATCCCAAATCGTTTATATGCGCGGATCATTCCAAGTCCCGACTCAATTGAGATCGATTCCCTCTGTCAATAGAAATTGACAGAGGGCTATTGATCGTAAGGAAATGAAGAATCGAAAGCCATAAACCTTACCTAAAACGGTTACGCGATGTGAGAGAACGGTCGGTACCACCGATTCGGTGTTCTTGATGCTTGCACGCGATCCAGAGGGGTAATGTAGTTAAATCGACAGTCGGGAGAGTTTGAATAGAGGTTTGTGAAGGTGTGAAGGTAGGTTGATCGGTTTAATTTTGCTTTTAGGACTTGCTTTGATTCGGGTTTAATGAGGATAACCGATAATGGCAATTACGCGTTAGTTAGATTGAATGCGGATGAATTGGGTCACGAATTAGGAAGGAATACATGTTGGGATCGATTGAGCGTGATTTGCAGGTCTATTACTCGTTTAATTTCTAATTTTGGGTTGAATTTGATTCGGTTTGACTCCGGATAGTCAAAGCTGTCCGAATTAGTTTAAATTTCAAAATTTGCCGCGTAGGGAATAAATTGACACGTCCACAGAGTTTATGATTAGCCGACAATCATTCCAGTAACTAAGATGAGTCCTAATTCGACGGGTCTTGATCCAATTTGGTCTAGATTTGATAGGTAAGGGGCTGTTGACTTTTCAAAGTCAACATTTTCCAAAAGGGGTCAAAGTTTGATAATTTTAAATAGATAGGTTCAAGTTGAGGGAAAAGGTTTAATTGTAAGAGTCCAAATTCATTTACATTGAGTTCATGACCAATCTAATTGTTATAAAAATGGTTTTTATAAGAGCTTGTAACTAAATTCTTTTTCTTTGTTTATAAAAGTTGTTTTCATAAATTTTTATAAAGTTAAACATCAATTATCTTAACTTTCCTTTTTAATTGGGTTACAAAGTGGTTTATGAATATCTCTAGATATATTTATATTTATATTTATATATATATATGTTTATTTAAATAAACCTATGTATGATATATATATTCTATAGAAAAATAACATGAGATTGAAATGTTGAAATTTTAGCTTGATACATACTTAGGAAACAAAATAATAAATGTGATATATTGCGTCCTACAAGTACAAGTTTGAAAAATGAAAATGTCATTATTTTAAATTAAAGAAAATAAAATAATACTCTAAAAATCATGGATGTTACAGTGTCCTCATGTTAAGGGGATTTCGTCCCGAAATTTAACAAAAAGAGGCTATTGAATGAGGAAGGAAATGAGTTTAGGGTTTTGATTATTGATTTGAGGAGTATAATTGATTGAAAAGATTCAGGTTGGATTCTCAAAGTCAGATTAGGTCATAATGTCAAGCCCAGGCGTGGGTAGTGGATTTAGTTTGAAGAGGGTTAAGGGGATAAACTGTTGAATAATGGTTTGGATTCTAAATGCAGAAATGGGTTTGATGGGAACTTGATGAACAGGGTTTGTTTAAAATGTATGCTCAAACATTGTCAATGGATAAGAGATTTCACTACTATTGGTTCAGGTCAAAACATCACGTGACACGAACAACGCTACTTCTGATAATATGACAGAGCACTTATATATAGGAAGTACCATCGGTGTATCCACCATGCCCTTGTCATATCACATCAGTTTCGTTGTTACATATCGTGTTAGGTCACAACACATGAAAAATTCACTATGTTTTCCATGCGCTGATTTTTATAATTCCGTGTGCACCCGTAATTACTCAAATCATCGCATGGTCCGTATAGATCCTTCCGTTGTGTGCGGGTCAAGAGAGGCACAATTTCACTCAGTTCGTATCTATTGTTTTCACATAAGAATTGCTAAAAAGTAAGTATGTCTTTAAGTTGGCAGGTCAGTTAGCAGCTAAAGGGTAATAAAGTAGTATATCCTAGAGTTCCATAGTTTACTCGTGTTTGAACAAGAACACGTCAAACACCGAATTGTTTTAAAGTGTTACAGCTTCCTCGAGTTTGAACAAGAATACGTCAAACCCCGAGTAGCTTCAATGTGTTATGGTTTTCAACTTTGGTGAACAAAGCGTATGACCATGCCTTGTGTATAATGTAATCAACTAATTGCAACAATTGTAAGCAATTTAGTTTCGTGTATAATGTAGCACCCAAGTTTCATGTATGATCTAGTGTCATGTAGCTTGTAATCAAATAGGTTTCATGTGTAACGTGAACAATTTAGCGTCATGTATATGGCAAGAAATGAATTTCATGTATGATGTTAACCACTTAGTATCATGTATTTTGTAAACAAATAAGCTTCCTTGTGTAATGTAAACAATTTAGTATCATGTATGTTGTATAATGTGCATAATTTAGTATCATGTACTTTGTAACCAAATAAGTTTCATGTTCAATGTGGTCAATCTAGTATTATGTACCAAACAAACAATTGTTATGTATCATGTGATCCGTTTAGTATCGTGTATATTGCAAACCACTAAGTTTCATGTGTTGTGTGATCAGTGTAACATTATGTATACTGCAAACAACTAAGTTTTGTGTATTATGTGATCGGGCTGTGTAGTTTGTGAACGGGCATACATAGATGTGTGACGTATTCTAACGATTTTTGCATGTGATCGGGTGTTGTGGACAAGCGCGTTGTTTGGCGTTCATTTATAATGTGAATGACTGGGTTATAGCTTCCTAAGTCTCATTGAGTTTTGTAGGGAAGGTTAACGTCTACGCGGTATGGATCGTCTCTTGAAGTGGCAAATAAACTCATACATTATCGAAGGTGCAAGGTAACGAGGAGGTTCTGAAAATATTCTAAGTAATGTGTTTCCGAATAACCTATTTTGTTTGTAAGTAAGAAATTATTCGTTGATGGATAGGAGGGTGAAAGTGAGGGGTCGAATAAGTAAATAGATAATTACACGAAAGCCTTTTTATAAAAATATTTAAGAAAATAGAGGTTAAATAACTTAAATTATGATTTACAATGGCTAAACAGGTAGTGGTATATTAATGTAGTCAAGGTTTAAAAATAATTAATTTAACGAGAAAAGTCATAATTATTTAGCAATTTGAAATGATACTTTTATAAAACAGGTTGTATTGAGTTCTCTCACAAGATGAAAATGTTTATAGAAAATTCATGTTTCTGATACTATCTAAAAGTTTGATAAAAGTTTTGCTTGACCAAAATAACGTGGTTGTTTAAATCAAATAATATGATAATTTGTTTACGAAGGAGATTGTCGGTAGTGTACTAAATCGTGTTGATTGAAGAAGGTGATACTTGAAATTTTTTTATGAGAATATGATAGGTGTAATTCACACTCAACGTGTCAAATCAATGAGTGATAACCTTAGAGTTGAAATATATAAAATTTATTAAATGCTGAAATGTTAAACATTATTCAAAACATAGGGAAAGTGTCCTCAAACTTGAAAATTTAAGGACAATAAGTAGAAATTTCTGCTAACGTCTTTGGTAGCTTTCCACTAGGAGGAAGATGATCACTAAGACAAGCACCGCTATGGCCACTCGGGTAGCCGATCTGGCTTCTGCTCTAGCTGTTTTCGTGCGATTCTCAAGCATTTCTTTTTCGAGGGTGGAAATTAACTCCTTTTGGTACACTAATTGGTTTGCTAGGCTATCCATTCTTTGTCCTTGTAAGTTGTGCCTTATCTCGTGCTCCATTCTTTGCCTCTCAAATTATGAGGTCCTCATATATTGGTGAACGTCATCGATTGGAATTCCCATGGCACTAGTAGGTGCCATGGTACGCCTTACCCAAGGGTTAGAATGATACGGGTCAGGCACAAGATACGGGTCTCTTAGTGGGGGTGGTAACTTGGTGTGTAGATGGGGTGTCTGATATTGGTTTCTGGGTGGGGGTGATCCAGGTGTTCGAAGTCTCGGGCCAGAATTCCTAATCCAGTCTGCCCTGACATCAAACCTTGGTCTAGCAGCTGGGTGTGTTGGTGGCCGATACACGGGTGACCCAATGTCTTCTTCTCAATCTGACTCTGCTCCGGGACGGTATACCGGGGAGGAAGGAGAGTAGGAGTCCATGTCTAGCAGAAAATAGTGTAAATGTTGTAAGCGATAAAAAAATATTGAGTGTTAAATATAGGAGTTCTCATAGGTTTAGAGTTTGACTAGTCATAACACCGAGTCTTCACAAGAGTATTTTAGAAATACACTTGACCTATAAGCAATGCATCCCAGAGGAGAATTCACAGGAAAGAGGGGTGGGTCACTAGGACACACTTAGGTACCTTGTCTTTCTTTAGCCAGAATCCCTCATGGGCCTACACACTCTTTCAGCCATCATGTATTAATAACACTATTGTTAGGCTCATGGTCATGATGAGAATTATTGTGGACTGGGCTTTGAGGCCCGAAAGTGTGGTTTATTTATTGTAGGAGGCTTCTTCTTCTTGGAGGGTAGATGGGCTTCTCACTTTATTATTAATGGGTATTAGGCCCAATAGTTTAGATTTTGATCACGAGAGATGGTGACATTATGTGTGTGAGATTAAGGATGTATGAAGAACTAAGTGTGTATAAGTATGTGTTGAAACTTAGGATAGCACTTAAATGAATCAAATAGGTAGCATGTAGATAACAATGAACATAAGCACAAAAGTTAGTGAGTAGTGTCACACATAGACTATTAAGTATTGTATCATGTAGTGTAATTACTTAGTATAACATGTAAAATATTCACATAAGAAGTAATCATGTAACATGTAATAGCATGGCATAGTATGGGTGTCCTAAGGTTATAGTCTAGGTCAAGAGTGTCTAATAACCTAATTCCCTATAACCAAGCCTCTGATACCAATCTGTCACACCCCAACCGACGGCGAAATACGTCGGGGCGGGACATGTAGACTGTTCATGAGCACAAGGTTGACTAGATTGCATTATTTTAATCATCAAATTTCATTTCAAACAAATCAAACACAACCAAATTCAAACAAGTACATAAATGAAATACATAATATTCTTCATTTAAATTTAACTAAGTCCAAAGCCTATGTGTAGCATGTCTTGATCAAACTAACATGTTAGCACCTGAAACATGAAAAAAAATAAAGTCAACTAAAAAAAGTTGTTGAGCATACACGGGTTTGTACATAGATAGTATTTAGATGTGAATTAACAAATCCTTACATAACATGATAAAATAAGGCAATTATGGGGAGCAACTATTGTGTAACCAAAGTACAATCAAACATTTGTAACTAGCATGCAAATTGTGTTGTTGGTAACAATCAACCCAATCTGGGTGGGTTTGTCAGACTCAATAGATCTATCATTGTTAACCGTCGGCTTGAATAGTTAATGATTTCACATAAATTGCACACAAACAGTTAACACACCTAGTACTCAAACATAAAATTTGCACACATGAATGTAAAAAGGATTTGTGTTTGTGTAAATGTAAGCAATTGTATGTATAGAGATAATGTTTCACCCTAAAAAGTGTAAAAGTGTGAAAAGGTGCTATGTAATACTCACTTGAATCGAGGGTGTAGCTAGCACGAGAGTCTAGGTAGCGAAGTGATCCTTGTAACTCACCACGTTAACCTAGTGTGTAATATATATATATATTAAATTAATAATGTGTACAATAGTCTAGGTCTAAGTCTAGGATTTAATTGGATGCGTGTACAAAGGGTTTGAGTTGTAGTAGGTGATTGTGGTTTGTACTTGAAATTGGTGTTTTACAAAAGGGAGGAATTGAAATGAATAGTTTTAAAATAATTATAGTTTGGGTTTGAATAAGTAAATAAATTAAATATTTGTTATCTATTTATTTATTTAGTTACAAAAATAGTGTGAATCATATTAGATATAAATTAAATAAATAATTTTACTTTATTTATTTATTTATAAAGATGTGTAAATAATGTTGATGTATAAAATTTAATAGTAAATATATATTTTTTTGTGTAGATTAAAATAAATGAATTTATTTAGCTAATTATCATTTAAAAATAAATATTTGAAAATAGGGTTAAAGTTTTATAAACTTTATAAATTCGAGTGGTATTGTATAAAACTAATATCATATTTGGAAATTAATTTCCTTAAATTATTTAAATATCTAAATCTTTGTTTTAAACATTTAATATACAATTTTAACAAAGAAATTCATAATAAAATTGAATTTATATTGAGAATTAACATGCAATGATAAGGGAAGCCGGTTCAGGTGTGTATAAACATGCAATGAAATTGAGAATTAACATGCAATAAAATTGAATTTATATTGGCCACACTTGGAACTAAACTGGTTCGGGTGCGTATTAAACATGCAATGATAAGGGAAGCCGGGTCTGGCTTAAGGCATGCGCAAAAAGGGGGCTGGGTTAGGGGTTTCAAACCCACGCCTCCCGGTTCAGGTTTCCTGTGCATTAACCGCTGAACTGGGAGGTTTCGCCGGTCGTATGAGTAAACTAGAAATTTGAATATGTAAAGTCAAACGAATCAAAATCCCAAATCGTTTATATGCGCGGACCGTTCCAAGTCCCGACTCAATTGAGATCGATTCCCTCTGTCAATAGAAATTGACAGAGGGCTATTGATCATAAGGAAATAAAGAATCGAAAGCCATAAACCTTACCTAAAACGGTTACGCGATGTGAGAGAACGGCTGGTACCACCGATTTAGTGTTCTTGATGCTTGCACGCGATCCAGAGGGGTAATGTAGTTAAATCGACAGTCGGGAGAGTTTGAATAGAGGTTTGTGAATGTGTTAAGGTAGGTTGATCGGTTTAATTTTGCTTTTAGGACTTGCTTTGATTCGGGTGTATTGAGGATGACCGATAATGGCAATTACGCGTTAATTCGATTGAATGCGGATGAATTGGGTCACGAATTAGGAAGGAATACATGTTGGGATCGATTGAGCGTGATTTGCGGGTCTATTACTCATTTAATTTCGAATTTCGGGGTGAATTTGATTCGGTTTGACTCCGAATAGTCAAAGCTGTCCGAATTAGTTTAAATTTCAAAATTCACCGCGTAGGGATTAAATTGACGCGTCCACAGAGTTTAGGACCAGCCGACAATCATTCCAGTAACTAAGATGAAACCTAATCCGACGGGTCTTGATCCAATTTGGTCTAGATTTGATAGGTAAGGGGCTGTTAACTTTTTGAAGTCAACATTTGCCAAATGGGGTCAAAGTTCGATAATTTTAAATAGATAGGTTCAAGTTGAGGGAAAGGTTTAATTGTATGGGTCCAAATTCATTTACAAGGGGTTCATGACCAATCTAATTGTTATAAAAATGGTTTTTATAAGAGCTTGTAACTAAATTCTTTTTCTTTGTTTATAAAAGTTGTTTTCATAAATTTTTATAAAGTTAAACATCAATTATCTTAACTTTCCTTTTTATTTGGGTTACAAAGTGGTTTATGAATATATATTTGTATATATGTTTATTTAAATAAACCTATGTATGATATATATATTCTATAGAAAAATAACATGAGATTGAAATGTTGAAATTTTAGCTTGATACATACTTAGGAAACAAAATAATAAATGTGATATATTGCGTCCTACAAGTACAAGTTTGAAAAATGAAAATTCCATTATTGTAAATTAAAGAAAATAAAATAATACCCTAAAAATCATGGATGTTACACATAAGGCTTAAGTGAAAGCTTACGGAAGGTGTATACATAGATTTGTTCGTAGTTTCTAGTTCCTTCGAGATTTCCGAATGTCCTTCCAGTACTTTCTATATCTATACCGGTTTCATTTGCTACTTGCCGATCTCCGAATAAAACTCGGTCTTTTGCCTTTTTCCGGGCATTTTATAAGAAAATATTCTTGTTATAGGAAAGGAATACAAAGTATTCATTGGAAGCGGAAAGGCTTTAGAATAGTTGAAGTTAGTCTTTCATCCTCTCCTTTCCTAGTCCCTTCCTTTCCCCATACTTTCGGAGTTGTTTCTCCAATTGTCTTTCTGTTCTTATTTCCTTTTGTCAGATCCTATTTCACCTCATCTGTCTCCCGTATGGCACGGTCAAGACATGAGCTAGGATAGACTGAAGGATAATCATATTGTGGAGGAGGATCTCAAATCTCCGTCACCATATCATTGTACACATTTTGGTATAGATTGGATGGTTTCAAAGGAGGAACGTTTATTCAAATAAACCTCTCATGGATCATAATCCATAGCATTTCCCGACTCAGGGAATATACAGATTTCGAAGTATAAGCAGAGAATAAGAATTATCAGGAATATAATCATCCGTATTTTCAAAATCTTGAATCATATTTGGATCAAAGTAGTAATGTGGCTTCTTCTTTAGAATCCTTTCCAACCCGAGGTAAGTTCCGATATATTTCCTCCATCCCTTCAGTTGAGGGCATGGATACTGTCTCGGATGACCATACCACCCGTATTCTTAGCTGTGTAGCCTTCACTGGCTCCAACCTAATTTACTTCACTTACCCTCGGTGGAGGAGTATCTAATCGCCAGTTACTCAAATCCGAATCTTTGTTGTGCCCAGAGCACTTGGATCCGCATCCTTGTGTACAAACATCTTGTATTATGTTTTCCAAGGAGGGAAGATTCCATTCGATCGTATTTGGATCATCACTATGAATGTTAATTGACATCGCCCTAGTTTCGTAGGGATTTTCTTCCAATATAGTAACTATCACCTCCGAACATTTCCAATTTATTATACTATCGGTCTTAGATGCAAGCATCTATGTATAAGTATCTACCTACTTTCATCTTAGTAGGCATTCATTCCCAATCTAGTTAAAGCTTAGATACTAAACCAAATATCTAACTAAAACCTGGGTATCATGAAGGTTAGAGCCTAGATACTATCTCAAGTATCTAATTCGCTAAAACCTGATACCAACCAATGTCACACCCCGCCCCGGGCACCCCCGAGACGTTACCGGGGCTGCGACGCCAGTTGGCACCTTCGGTACCTGCTTGGATTTCAGAGTTTGGTTTTATGCAGCAGAATAGTGGTTTTTAAACAGGATCTTTTTAACGATTCTCAACCTCAAGGGTTGGTTTTGTAAATGCTAGAATCTTGTCGTGTAGACAAAAGATTTCTTTATTTAAATACTTGGGTATAAAACACGATCGTTTGTACATTTGATTTTTGAAATCAAAACCCTGACCAAAGTCAGTATAATCTATAAGGAGGTATTATGCCTAGGAAGTCGACATCCTTTGGGAACCTTAACCTTGTCTTTTCTCAGGTTCTTTCCTGTGCCTCGCACGAACCTATATAACACATTTTTGGGTTGCACCGGGTCCAGGTGTGTGGCCTGACCCGGATTATGCAACAAAATTGTCATCGGGACTTAGGCCGTAGCAGGTCTCGATACTATGAGGTCATTTCATTCTTTTCCTGAAAACATTTGAAAATGAACGTCAGCTATATGCTGGTGAAAAATTTATGACCTCAAATCATTTTCATAACCATGGCAAAACAGTTTAATTAAACAGTTAAACATTTCATCATTAGAGGATTCTAGTGATCATATATCACTTCCTTGTATTTCATCCATTTGTATACATTGGACAAGCACTCGGGGCCACGCGGCCAAACTGGCACAACTTTGTTTTACACATCACCCGGCATACAAGCCAACCCCGCCTGGCCCAACTGGATCTGGAGCGAGTATAAATATTTGATCAAACTTTGCGTACCCTTCTTGGGTATCAATATTCCCCAGGGTAGAACCCCTGATTCTGGGATTAGTATGAGTAAATATTTAATTATCGTGTTTTGCCCTTTTCGTAAACATAAATCGTTTGATCATTTGCGTGAAGGTGCCGACAACACCAGTACGTCTTATTTGTGTGATGATAGCTTACAGCCCATGCGCGTCTTTACAAATCGTTTTTGTAAAAGCTCACTCTCGACATGAGAACGAGTATTTTTGACAAAGACGAGTATTCACCTTTAGTTTGAAGTCGGAGATCGAAGGACAATAGTCTTAGTGCTAAGTAGCTCTTAGAGTTGACTCTTAGGGCTCTAGCACCTTACTTGCACTTCTATGATTTCCTCGGGTTCTTCGACTCTTAAAAGCTCGAGTCCGACTAATAATCGAACATCCGTCGAACCGGGAGGAGCGGCTCGGGAGTCGGGACAGCTGGAGGGCTCGGGAAATACTCGAGGGCAGAGGAGATTCAAGAGAGGTTGTTGTGGGTGTGTGGAAAATGAGAACCTTAAGCTCTCTATTTATAGGCCTGAGTTGACCCCATAGCGGACCGTTATCCATGGCGATGTCGGTCCGCTATCGCCCACTTCTCTCGCATGCACGCCACATGGTGGCCATGCAATTCAGACGCGCCACACATCCATAGCGGACCGTTTGGGCCTGCCATTGTGGTCTGACATCTGTCCACGCGTCCAGCATGCTGACGCATGCCCTACACGTGTCTGGTGCAGAAGGTGTCTAGGGATTTGCGTTTCGGACCGTTGGCCAAGCACATGTCGGTCCGACATCTGTGGTTCTCCCATATCTGACCGATATCTAATCATACGTCGGTCCGACATCCATTGTATTCCCATATCGGACCGATATCTCAGCGTATGTCGGTTCGACGTCCCCTATCTTCCAGAGTTCGTTAATAAATTTTTCTATCTTCTAAGATTTCGTAATTACCCGTCCTTCAGGTTTTGATGTTTCTAACCCTTGAGGTTTCATCTTTGGCATAATTAGAACCCTAATCAAACCCGTCATATTTCTTTTGCTGAGTTCGGGCGTCATTATGACTGGTCAAAACTTTATCCCTGTTCAAGACCGAAATAAATCTTAGGCGGAGGCCTAACGAATGATGGGGAATTATCTAGTCATAACCGTGGTTAGCTTTGGATAACACTACCTACTTTAGAAATGGGTGATCATTCCATGCCTAGACCAGGGTTATCTCACCTAATGCCTACCCTGGCTATAAATCTAAGCCCCACTAAAATAAATACTTAAACTCGGAAATATAAAGACGAACCTGTCTTTGAATTGGGAGATGGTTTGGAATGAGAACTTAGGAGAAATATTAAGTTCTATTTATAGGGAAGTTTGTTCACCATATGTCACCTTCCTACCACCTTCCTCACATGTTGGTTCACCTTCCTACTATCTTCCTTACATGTCATGTACACCTTCCTACCACCTTCCAATCATTTCATGTGTACCTTCCTACTACCTTCCTTACATGGTAGTTTCTAGGAAAGTATGAATTCAATATATATATATATATATGTTATAATTATTATTTCTTAATTTTTTTATGACTTTTGGGTTTCCGTTAACTACCGTTATTTCTTATGAGCTCCGGGCAGAAGTTGAGATCGGAATTTTGGCAGGTGTTAGAGGTAGTTAGCTTCATGGGGTTTGAGTTGTCATGAAGCATAGGCTATAACCTTGCCTCTCTGCATTAATACACACCCCAGTCCCTGATATGAAGCATCAGAGTAAACTACCATATCCTCTGTTCCATCCGGTAAAGACAAAACCGGAGCTTGAATTAATTTCTCCTTTAGCTTTTGAAAAGTGTTATCTTGCTCTATTCCCCATACAAAATTTGTCTCCTTCTTCGTAAGTTTTGTAAATGGGGTAGCAATTTTAGAGAAATCTTGAATAAACCTTCTATTGTATCTAACCAAACCTAAGAAACTGCGTATCTCTGTAGGTGTCTTTGGCGGATTCCATTTCATCACTGTTTCTATCTTTGAAGGATCAATAAGAATTCCTTCTGCGTTTATCACATGACCCAAGAACTAAACTTCTCGGAGCCAAAACACACACTTAGATAATTTTGCATAAAATTTCTCCTTTCTAAGTTTTTCCAGTACTTCCTCGAGATGACGTGCTTGATCACCTTCATTCTTAGAGTAAATTAGAATATCATCTATGAACACGATCACAGACCGGTCCAACATTGGTCGACATACTCTATTCATGAGATCTATGAATTCAGCGGGGGCATTAGTCAACCCAGATGACATTACCAAGAACTTGTAGTGTCCATATCTCATATGGAAGGCTGTCTTTGAAATGTCTTCCTCTCTAGCCTTCAATTAATGATAACCCGACCTTAGATCGATCTTGGAGAACCAGCTTGATCCTTGTAATTGATCGAACAAGTCATCAATCCTTGGTAACGGGTATCTGTTCTTTATAGTAAGTGTGTTAAACTCTCGGTAGTCTATAAACATACGCATACTACCATCCTTTTTCTTCATGAATAATGTCGGAGCACCCCAAGGCGAGATACTTGGTCTTTTGAAACCTCTATCTAACAACTCTTGCAGTTGTGACATAAGTTCTTTCATTTCTGTTGGAGCTAATCGATAAGGTTCCTTAGCTACAGGCTTAGCACCAGGTATTAAGTCGATTCTAAACTCCACTTCTCTTTCTGGAGGTATTCCATGTAATTCTTCTGGAAATACATCAGGAAAGTCGCAAACTACTGGTATATCTTTTAATTCCTTAGTTTTCACTTTGGAATAAATAGCATAAGCCAGGTAGGCCTCAATGCCTTGACTCATAAATTGTGTGGCTTTCATCATAGAAATGATTCTAACGGTTGATCTTATCTTATCACCACGGATGGTCATCCAATTACCGTCTGGAGTCTGCATCTAGACTGCTTTCTTATTGCAAATGATTCGGGCATCGTTTGTTGCCAACCAGTCCATTCCCAAGACTATATTAAATCCCTCGAGGATCATTGGATATAGTCTAACGGAAAAATCTTTGCCCTTCAAGATCAATGAAACAATCTTGAATGACTTCTGCCACCTTCATCATCTTTCCAATTGCCGTTTCCACTTCAAATGTTTCCTCTAATCTTATGCTAGGTCTAGCTAAGGAAGAATGGAAATCTATGGATAAGAAAGTTCTACTAGCTCTTCAGTCAAACAACACAGTAGCACGTACGTTATTAACGAGAAATGTACATGATACTACGTCAGGCAATGCTTTTGCTTCCTCGGTTGTTAACATGTAAGCCCTACTTCTGGCCTTTGGGGCTTCCTTCTCCTTTCCATCTTTGATTACAACTAGTGTTGAAATCTTCAGAGTTGGGCATTCTATGATTCGGTGTCCAAGTTCTCCGCACTTGTAACACCTCAGCCCTGACTTACTTGGGCAATTGGTGGCTATATGTCCAAGCTTACCACATTTGTAGCAAGTATTAGATCCATACTTGCATTCTCCAGTGTGTAGTTTGCCACATTTGGTGTAACATTCGTAAAAAATTTTGTGCTAAAACAATAATAAAAATATAAAGTACAGGGACTATAAGTGTAATAACATCAAAGATTAGGGACTAAAAATGAAAAATTCTGAAATTTCATTGGTAGCGGACCTCTACCATATACATAACAGTCCGCTACGTGGTCCCAAAGGTAATAATGAGGGAATGACGTGTGTCTGATGACACATCTAGGGTTTCTGACACGTGTCAACGGTAGCGGACCGCTACCAAAACCATAACGGTCTGCTATGGCTACCTCAGTTGGGTTGCGGACCACTATCCTAAAGCTTAACGGTCCGCTAGCCGTAAAATGTGCTGCAACTTCTGAGCATGACACGTGTCATGCTGACTAATCAGGGTTCAAGCGTTAGCGGACTGCTACCCGTTACCATAACGGTCCGCTACGGACCCCAAATCAGCATATAAATAGAAATCGATTGCCGTTCAAAATCAAAACATCCCAAATCAATTTCAAGAGAAATTTCCACTGTTTCCACTCTCATAAAAGCATTCCCGCTCATACGTTTAAGTTCCCGACGTGCCGGATCATCCTAGAAATAATCGAGAAGTTAGGAAACGCTCATTTGGAGAAACCAAGCTAAGACGATTAAGCAGAGACGCTGCCCACTAGGACATTCATTCTAGAAGTCTTCTAAGTCCAACCACTGTCAAGGTGAATACTTTATTTTTATAAAATGATTTCAAAACTAAAAATGGTTTTGATTATACTCTGACTTGAATGAATTTATACAACCATTCATTGCATAAGGTGATTTACTATATAGCAGTCAGCCCATAGAGTCACATATATATATACGTGTTACAGATGAGACGCTGTAACAGGGCTAGGGGTTGAACCCTTGGTTGTTATAAATCCCATCGTAGTAAGCGTAAGGCAGATAGACCTAAAAATATATCCAAGGTCCCTGGTGTGGCTGGTGGTTAGTCCGTTGACTGTAAATTGACCAGAAACTATGGGCAAATTGTTCTATTTATTCACGTCTGTCAGATTATGATTCCAACATACTTGTATTCACCAGTTTATACTGATAAAATATTTTCAAACGTTTTTACATGTAACCAAGGATGAAACGTTTTGATTAGCCATATGATGACAAGGAAAATGATGTCATGAAAAAGGGAACGTCCACCCTAGACATCAGTTGAAAGAAATGGCTTATGTAAAACCTTAGTTTTGTAAATTAAACGTTTGTGTACTATATCGGGGTTTATTCCTGTTATAATGAAATGAAACGAGAGATTCCCCGTCTTTTGAAAAGATCCCGAGTTATAAAAATATTCCGTTGTGTTTATAAATCTCCGATGAGATAAAATAAGAAACAGGTACCAATCGTTGGTACCTATTTAAACCCGTCTTTTGAAAAGATCCTGGGTGGGCTAAACTCGGGGTGTGACAGATTGGTATCAGAGTCATTTGTTTCAGCGTATTAGATACTAGAGATTAGTATCTAAGTTGTAACTTGATTATGATATTATTTGGTTTTAGTAATTAAGATACTCAGGTAGGGTATCTAAGCTTAAAACAGTATAGACTGTCTGCTAAGAAAAGTAGGTAGATCTCCATAACAATTAAGTAATGATTATACAGATGTCTGGAAATAGTTACTATACTTATATCTTCGGACGATCTGAAGAAGAACTTTATCATCCTACGGCATCCACGCAAAATCCTGTAATCATTCCTGGTACTGGTGAATCCCTTTCTGATCCTATCACTGTCTCTGACAATGAATCTTATCTTCAAAATCAATCTAGCTCATCCTAGATGAAAGCTACTTCGGATTTTGAGAACTGGAGAACTGATACTCCACCTTTAGTTAAACAAGTAGATATAAATGAAGTTGGACCCAGTCGGTCTACTAAACCAAGGATATGTGTACAAACTCCGACCGAGCATGTGCATGTGCCTACAGAAGAAATGGAGGAAGTCTACCGGGAAGTACTGGAAGAAGAAGAACCTAATGAAATGGAAATGAAAGATCCATATATATATATATATCCTGAAGGTATTTTAATTCCTTATACTCTTCCACAATGTTATAGGAGTATATTGAAGAACCAGCTGATGGTCCTGTTGATCCATACCATAATGTGTTTAATGACATATTATCTGGGATTCGTGAACCCCCTCCTCAATATAATTATTCTTCAGCTCATCTTGGAACACCCATAAAATTCCTTGATCGTGCCTTAAGAGAAACTGATGAAGTCAAGAAAGAATCAAGGCAGCTCAAGGAAAGGGTTCGTCAACTGGAGAAAGAAAAGAAAAATAAAATAAAAGATAAAAAGAAAGAGTAAAATAACTAGACGTACGGGTAACCATCCGACCGGTATGTAGTTATCTGGCAAACTAAATGTTCTGTCTAAGGAAAGAGTGGTGTATAAATCTCTCCCAGACCCGTCATTCTTTCCTGCGAACAATTTAGTTGGAGGTACTACTCTGGAATGATAACCACCCTATTCTACTAAATATAATAAATCAGACAAATTATTATTTCAGTATGTAAAATATAAAGTATAAATAAAATTATTCTTGTTTTATTCAGATGACTGAAAAAGGAAAAGGTCCCTTCTATGTTCAAAAATATGCTCCGCCTAGATATGAATTCCAGCTTACAAATGAAACGGATTTAGAAACTGGAACAAGTTCAAGACATTCAGGAAGTACATATCGAAGCTTAGGGGAATTAACTCCTCCGGCAAATCCCTATGTACCTTCCGTCAGTTTTCATTCTGCTATTACAGCTGCAAGTCGAAATCCTGATTATGGAGAAAATCCTTATTATAATCCTTATTATTATCAAGGGCTACCTGAAATCCCTTATGAAAATAACTCTACTCCTGAAGGAGAAGAAAGAGAAGATTCAAATAGGCTATATGAGTATTATGAGCCAAAAAATGTACAAAATCCTCAAGAGAACGAGGAAAGTTCTGATAAGGATCATATTAGAGCCTTACAGGAACGAGTAGCAGAATTGGAAAAAGAAAATCATAGATTAGCATCTGTAGACGCCCAGAATAGAGCTTTAAGACAAATGCTAGAAAATGCCCGTAATTAGGGTTATATTTAAATTTCCTTTCTAATCTTGGTAATATATATTCCGAATATTAATAAAATTCCTCTAGTAAATAGAATGTCGAAACGGGGTCCTTCTTATAATACAAGGGGTAAGAGCAAACAAATCCAAAATGAAAATTCTGAACAACTGCAACAAAAGGCAGAAATAAAGAAAATGGTTGCAGAAGGAATAGAAAAAGCTCTTCATAAAATTCTCAAAGTCATGAAGGAAGACAAAATGAAAAATAAATTGGCTGAATCTAAAAATAATCATCATGAAGAAAACCATAGATCAAACGGAGATAATTCTAATTCTGATTCTGAAGAAGTTAGCAAGAAAATAAAGAGGAAGAAGGGATGTACGTTCCATGCATTCCAAGTATGTAAACCTTTGGAGTATGCTGAAAATGAGGGAGTAGTGGCAGCCCTGAGATGGTTGTGATTTCCATCAGCAAATGTGCTGATGAGGATATGGTACTTTATTCATCAAACTTATTTAAAGATAAAGCATTGGAATGGTGGAATTCCATTGTTCAGGCCATGGTCCGACACAAGGCCTATGCCATGGAATGGGAGGAATTCAAAGAAATGGTGATACAAAGATTTTGTCCCATCAATGAAAGAAAGAGAATTAAAACCAAATTTTTAAATCTTCGTATAGAAGGAACTAAACATCAGGAGTATATCTCCAAGATGTTTGAATATGCTTGTTTAGTTCCGCACTTATCTACTCCTGAATCCAATCTTATCAAGAGATATATTTGGGGTCTTGCGAAAGAAATCAGAGATATGGTCAAGGCTACTATGCCTCATACCATTGCATCTGCCGTACAGCTAGGAAGAATCCTAACTGATGGTATAATAAGAAAACAAGAAGAAGGGAAGGCAAGGGAAGTGGCCAGGAGGGCTACGGAGAATCAGAAAAATAATTCTCCTTCGAAAAGAAGAAATCAGCCTGTCAAAGGAGGAATTAATTCTTCCATCCCTGAATGCAAGATTTGCAAAAAGAGACATACTGGAGAATGCTTCTTTAAGAAATATTATTGCCATTTTTGTAAACAAAACGGGCATGTCTTTGAAAACTGCCCAAACAAAAGAAATATCTCCTGTTTCAATTGTGGAGAGACTGGCCATTTTAAATCAAACTGCCCAAAGCTTAATCAAGTAGGATCTAGTGGGGTAAAGGCCAATGAAGTAAACAAGAAAAATGTACGAGCTTTCGTACTTAATACTCGTGATGCTGCAGCTGTCCCAGATGCAGTCACTGGTACATTCCTCATTGACTATATGTATGCTAGAGTATTATTTGACTCTGGTGCAAATTTAAGTTTTATAGATTATAAATTATGTATCTATTAAACAAGTCTTTAGTTCCATTAGATAGTATTTATGAAGTAGAAACGGCCGAGGGAAATCTCGTCAAGATCTTCGAATTTCTAAATGACTGTGTTATCACAATATCAGGACACATCTTACCTATGCAATTAATGCCTATGACATTAGCAGGATTCGATGTTGTCTTAGGAATGGATTGTTTAGCCACTAACCAAGCCCATATCCTTTGAGATAAAAAGGCCATAGAAATCCAGATTCCTTCTAGAAAACCTTTAACAATCTATGGCAACAAACAAAATCGACCTCTGGGAATCATCTCAATGCTAAAAGCAACTAAATGCCTTTAGAAGGGATGCATTACATACTTGGTTCAGATTTCTACCAGTACAAAGGAAAAGAAAATTGAAAAAGTACCGGTAGTAGCTGATTATGCATATATATTTCCAGATTAATTTCCTGGTATACCACCCGAAAGAGAAGTAGAATTCAAAATCAATCTTGTACCAGGAACGGCTCCTATTGCCAAAGCTCCATACCGGTTAGCCTCAACTGAAATGAAAGAATTGAATTATCAATTGGATGAATTGCTTGAGAAAGGATTCATTCGCCCAAGTTCATCTTCTTAGGGTAGTCCAATTCTTTTCGTTAAAAAGAAAGACGGTACAACGCGGATGTACATTGATTACCGGGAGCTAAATAAAGTAACAATTAAAAATCGTTATCCTCTTCCTAGAATCGATGATATATTTGATCAATCACAAGGCGCGTGCCATTTTTCAAAAATAGATCTTCGATCAGGATATCATCAATTGAAAGTTCAAGAAGAAGATATTTCAAAAACTGCTTTCCGAACCAGACATGGACATTATCAGTTCACGGTTATGTCGTTCGGACTTACTAATGCTCCTGCCGCATTTATGGATATGATGAATCATATCTATAAATGTCACACCCTGCCCCAGGTACCCCCTAGACGTGTGCGAGCCCGATTGGTATCATCTATGAACTTTGATTTCAGAGTTTTTATAAATACAGTGGAAGTCTTTTTCAAATGATCATTTTAACATTCTTTCAACCTCAAGGGTTGTATTTGTAAATATCAAAACTCAGTTGGAAGATAAAAGTTTTATATTTACTTTTATAAACAAAGGGATTTAAATACCCTTTTCATTTTGATTACAAAATAGTGTTTCAAATCAAATACATTTACAGCCACCGAAAATAGTACTATCCAGGGTTGATCAATCCCCTGGTCCTATCTCCGTTTTCTTTTCTTTAGGATTTTCTATACACAAGGCCTGAGAATCCAACATGCAAGTTTATCCTTTTCATAGGTCATATCTGATGTATGCCTCTCACATTTTCTTTTCTTGGGTCAGATCTAATGTCTGCCCATACTCCATTCTTAATTTAGTGTCTTCATTTCCTGAAAACATTTTGAAAATAAAACGTCAGCGTGAACGTCGGTGAATACAATTATCTTGACATTAAAACCATTTGGCACAAACAAGTATTAATTTCATAATCACAACTTTATGTTCAATCCACACATTCAACAAGCTCGTCTTGTTCAATCGCACCACAATATACACTGGCATCATGTCTTATAACAATGGACATGTTTGCCTCTGAAGTTGTTATAAGACAAGCACAAGCCGTAATCCGGGAATTTCACCCAAGACCCGTGTATCCCTTGCAAGTTTTACGCATACCTATGGCCTGAATGCTTTGTTCGTAGAAGAATGTTGAGCATTATTCCCTTAACCATTATTTGGCCATTTTCATAAATAAAATGTTTGACACAAGTTTTTAGAGAGATAAAGTATTCACATTGGTTTATAGGAATGGGACTCTAAGTTGAAAGCTTATAGACTATCTTCTTAACTTGATTTCTCTAGCGTATCGACTCTTCTATGAGCGTTTCATCCAACACCGGGCACTACAACGAGTGGGAACCAAACCGGGAGTGTCGGGAGCGAGCTAGATGGTCTCTAGAACAAGAAATGGAAGTGAATATTGATGTTGGTGTGAGAAAATCGAATGAGCTAGACCATCTATTTATATGGAAACTTCTTGACCCATGACAGACCGTTACGGGTGGTGACGGTCCGGCACCAGATTAGGGTTCGTGAGTCATTAGACACGGGTCACCTTCTGGTCAATTTGTGTCGTAACGGACCGTTATCAGGTGTGACGGTCCGCTACAGAGTTGATACGTGGCGCACCAGGGTGAATATAGGGATGTGACGGACCATTACCAGGCGTGACGGTGCGTTATAGGGTTTCCACGCGTCAGAATTCGATCCTTAGTCACCGAACACATGGCGCGTCATTAGGGTTTGCGTGTCCAGCCCGTAACGGACCGTTACCATCGATGACGGTCTGTTACCGGCTGTGACGGTCCGTTACCGTCCGTGACAGTCCGTTACCGTTGAATTTTCAAGATTTCTATTTTTTGAACCTTCATCTATAGGTTATTTTCACTTATAGTCTTTGTGGTTTGTACCTTAGTCAAATCTTGGACATTTTCACGGCAGGTGTTACATCCTCCCCAACTTGTTTTAATCTCGTCCTCGAGATTATTCGAACAAGCGAGGATATTTCTTTTTTATTTCAGACTCCAGTTCCCACGTGTAATCAGTGCCACGTCTGGAGTTCCATTTCACTTTCACGATCATGAATTTCTTTCTTTTCAATTTCTTTTCCTGCATGTCCTCGATTTGCAAAGGTTGCTCCACGAATCTTAATTTTTCATCTACCTCTACATCTTGTAGGGGCATTACCAGAGATTCATTTGTCAAACACTTGGTAGATTTGACACAAGGAATACATCGTGTACTCCATTCATTTCTTCTGGTAATTCGAGTTGATAGGCCACCGGCCCAACTCTTTTCAAGATTTTAAACGGTCCTACGAATCTAGGACTTAATTTTCCTTTCTTTCTGAATCTTACAAAGCCTTTCCATGGTGAAACTTTTAACAGAACTTTATCACCGACGTTGAATTCTAACGGCTTTCTTCTCTTATCAGCAATACTCTTTTGATGATCACGAGCCGCTTTCAATCTATCTTTTATTTGAGTAACTTTCTCAGTCGTTTCCAGTACTATTTTAGGTCCGGATAACTGATTTTCTCTTATTTCGGACCAACAGATTGGAGTTCGACATTTACTACCGTATAAGGCTTCAAAAGGAGCAGCCTATATACTCGTATTATAGCTATTATTGTAGAAGAATTCCATTAGAGGTAAGTGGTCATCCCAGCTTCCTCCAAGATCAATAACACAAGCCCTTAACCTGTCTTCAAGAGTTTGAATGGTTCTTTCACTCTTCCCATCCGTTTGAGGATGCTAGGCAGTGCTAAGATTCAATTTTGTACCTAGAGCTTTTTGGAAACTTTGCTAGAATCGAGAAGTAAATCTACTATCTCTATCTGACACAATAGATAGTGGCACACCGTGTAATGATACGATTTCATTAACGTACAATTGTGTCAGCTTATCCATGCTGAATGTTTCTTTCATGGGAAGAAAATGAGCAGACTTAGTAAGTCTATCAATAATAACCTATATTGTATCATTTCCACTGGTTCGGGGAAGTTTAGTAATGAAATACATGGTTATCATTTCCCATTTCCAAACAGGAATTTCAAGTTGCTGTAACAAGCAAGAAGGCTTTTGGTGTTCAGCTTTTACTTGAGAACAGGTTAAACATTTTGCAACATAGATAGCGATATGTTTCTTCATTCCTATCCACCAATAATTTTCTTTTAGGTTTTTGTACATTTTATCGCTTCTAGGATGCATGGTGTATTTGGATTTGTGGGCTTCTTCAAGAATTTCTTCACGTACGTTTCCATAGATAGGAACCCAAATTATTGTATTCATTCTAAGAATTCCATCAATTCCTTTAACCAATTGGTTGATCATACCTCCCAATCCTTCCTTCTCAAGGTTGGGTTCTTGTAAAGCAAGTTTCTGAGATTCCTTAATACGAGTGATAAGATCGATTTGGAGATCGAGTCTTAAAGCACGAACTTGTTTAGGTTTCTCATGTTCCTTTCTACTCAAGGCGTCAGCTACAACATTAGCTTTGCCTTCATGATAACATATTTCACAATCATAATCATTCAGGACTTCCGTCCAATGCCTTTGCCTCATATTCAGTTCTTTCTGACTAAATATATACTTTAGGCTTTTATGATCAGTGAATATGGTGAATTTGACTCCATATAGATAGTGCCTCCATAATTTTAATGAGAATATTATGGCACCTAATTCTAAACCATGAGTCGTATAATTCTTTTCATGAGTTTCTAATTGTCGAGAAGCATAAGCAATAACTTTGCTTCCTTGCATCAACACACAACCAAAGCCGGTGTGTGAAGCATCATAGTATACTGAAAAGCCTTTGTTTCCATCTGGCAAAGCCAGTATGGGTTCTTGGGTCAGTTTCTGTTTCAGAGTTTTGAAAGCTTCGGATTACTTAGGTCCCCATTCATACTTAACTGATTTGTGAGTCAGAGAAGTTAATGGAACAACAATTCGATAAAAAAATCTTAGATAAATCTTCGATAGTAACCAGCCAAACCGAGAAAACTACGAATTTCGGTTGGTGACTTCGGGATTTCCCATTTAGATATAGCCTCAATTTTAACCAGGTCAACTTGGATGCCATCAGTGTTAATGACATGTCCAAGGAATTGACCTTCTTATAACCAGAACTCGCATTTTGAGAACTTAGCGTATTGCTTTTCGTTTCCCAAGAGTTCAAGCAAGATTTTCAAATGATTAGCATGATCTTCCTTACTCTTGGAGTATATAAGGATATCATCAATGAATACGATAATGAATTTATCTAAGTAAGGTTTACAAACTCGATTCATCATATCCATGAAAGCTGCTAGTGCATTAGTAAGTCCAAACGGCATTACCGTGAACTCATAATGACCATACCGAGTTCTGAAGGCAGTTTTGGGAATATCTTCTTCCTAAACTTTCAATTGATGATAGCTAGAACGAAGATCGATTTTTGAAAAGCATCGAGCTCCCTGGAGTTTATCAAAGAGATCATTGATTCTAGGGAGTGGATAACGGTTCTTAATCGTGACTTTATTCAGTTCACGATACTCGATACACATGCGCATCGAACCGTCTTTCTTCTTAACGAACAAGACTGGAGCTCCCCAAGGCGACGAGCTTGGTCTTATGAATCCTTTTTCAAGTAATTCATCCAACTGTTTCTTTAATTCTACCATCTCTGTTGGAGCTAATCTGTACGGGGCTTTGGCAATTGGTGTCGTACCGGGTACTAGATTAATTATGAATTCCACTTTTCTTTCTGGTGGAATTCCAGGCAGTTCATCGAGAAAAACATCAGGAAACTCAGCTACAACCGGCACATCTTCGATCTTCTTTCTAGTGTCGGTGGTTACAGATACGAGGTATGCTTTCTTTTCGTAAATACTTTGTGGCTTTTAACATGGAAATTATTCCAACAGAGTTGGATAATTTATCGCCATGTACAGTCAAGATATTGCCTTTTGAACGAAGTTCTATAGATTTCTTATAACATAGGATAAGATCTTGGTTTGAGGCTAACCAATCCATTCCTAGAACAATGTCAAAATCTGTAAAAGTCATTGGCAACAGTTGTGTAGGAATAACATGTCCTGGTAGTGTGATATTACAATCGTTTAGGATTTCAGAGATTTGGACTAGGTCACCGTTGGCAGTCTCTACCACGTATTTCTTGTCTAATTTAGTTAGAGTTTTATTTAACAGTCTACAGAATCTATGATCTATAAAACTTTGGTTTGCACCAGAGTCAAACAAAACTCGAGCGTAAATATCATTGACAAGAAATGTACTTGTAATGACATCGGGCATACATGCTGCTTCATGAGTATGGAGAACGAATGCTCGCGCATTCTTCTTTACTCCATCTGTAGGTTTTGGACAAGTCCAATCAGGTTTCTTTAGCTTGGGACAATTGATTTTGATGTGGCCGGTTTCACCACGCTCAAAACAAGTGATTTGCTTCTTCTTGAAACAATTCTCTGTTTTGTGACCGGACATCTTGCAAAAGTTGCAGAAAAGTCCAGTACGACATTGTCCTAAGTGCTCTTTCTGCACTTTGGACATTCCAGAATGGAAGAGTTGTTGTTTCAGGGAGTAAAGTTGGATTTCTTTGGTTCACTTGGGCCTTGCCCAAATTCCTTCTTCTTCTTTCCCTCCTCCGGGATTCTAATCAAACTGCTGGTTAGTGATGATGCTAGATCCATAGCATCACCAAGATTTTCACAATTTGCGACTTTGACCATGTCGCGAGAATTTCTCCAATTAAACCCCAAATATAACGCTTTATCAGGTTTGATTCTGGGGTAGCGAGATGTGGAACTATTCTAGCATATTCAAGGAGTTTGGTGGAATAGTCCTGAAGATTTTTTCCTAGCATCTTAAGACTTAAGAATTTTCCTTCTATCTGTTCCCTCTCATTCTGGGGAACGTACTGCTTTTCTACTCGGGTTTTGAAAGCACTCCAGCCTATTGCATACGCTGCTTCTCTTCCTTTGGCAGCAACAATATTGTTCCACCATTCTAATGCTTGGTTTTTGAATAAGTTCGAGGCATAAAGAACCTTGTCTTTTTCAGCACATTTGCTTATAGCTAGTACGGATTCAGTCTTTTCTATCCACCTCAATGTGGCAATTCCTCCTTCTCTCCTAGAGAAGTTATATGGTTTGCAGTCCTAAAACATCTTGTAAGTACAGCCAACTACTTTTTGTTGAAGCACTTTCCTGTGACAAGGATGATGATAAAGACAAGGATCCTGAAGCCGGTCCTAGTGGAGGTGAGCACCAAGCTTTGGCAATTGTTCACATCTCTACTATTCCAATGGCTGAGGGGGAGTCGACTCATCAAGAGGGTGGTGATTCCTCTGGTGGTGGTGGTGATAAAGGAAAGTCAGTGGCTGAAGTACTTAAGGACTTATCTGATGATGAGATCCTATATCTAGAGCCTGACTATTCAAAAGAAGCACAGATCGATGCTCTCTTCAATCTAGAAGAAGGAGAGATCGACTCTGGTGACGATTGGGGTGATGATGACGAAGATGTTGTGATCGAAATTCCCAAGGGTGACGGGGAAGGAGAGTATGAGCTAGAAGATGGAGAGATCTTTGAATTTCCGTCCTTCGACGCTCCGCTCGATACAGGTTCAGTCGAGCAGGCCAGTAATGTAGAAGCCTCGACTGAAGCCTCCCCAGTTGTCCCTGAACCTGTGGACCCAGAGGCACCAAAAGAAACAGACATGTCTTCTACTTCATCAAAGGTTCCAGCTCCGGTGTGGCAAAAGACGTTATCATAGACAAACACGGAGCAACAGGGATGATCTTAGCTGTAAGGTTCGAGGAGGACAAGCAGCTATTCGCTATCAAAAGATCTGGCGGGGTTCAATACTTGAAACCCACCAGTGAAGCGTTCAACTCCTTGCCCAAATACGACCTTGTGAACCTAGCAAACCGAGAACTGCTGGGACAGTGTAATCACGGAGTGGCGATGGGTTTATGGGTGGTTCTGCAGCGAGAAGCAAGATCAGGGAAGTTTGAGATGTTCAAGCCTCAAGTGCCCAAGAGAGTCAAGGATAAGCACGATGTGCATCCTGTGACTAAGAAGCACTTAAAGAAATTGGTATACAAGCTAATGCGATGTGAAACTAAGATTCCCCTAAGCAAGTTATCTCAGGATATTCTTGGTGACATGTGGTACTGGTACGTAGATCCAAAGACGGGCGAGGCTGTGATCATGGGAAAGGGACGTTCCGAGAGTGGGAACATAGTGCCAAAAGAACTGATCAGAATATTTGATGAAGTTTGCTTCATCAACTTTTCTGTGAAAGATCTGGAGGTACTAGCTGATAGGTATTGTGTCCACACGGACGAATGGACAAAGCTCCTTGCTTCTAAATATGACAAGGTGATCAAGTTCTGCCTTGAATACAAGAAGAAGATGGAAGCTATGGATGGACAGCTGTGAAGACTGAAGATTGAAGACTGAAGACGATGAAGATCCCGAGCTGTTGTCAAGGGGGAGTTTGTTGAAGCACTTTCCTGTGACAACACTCTGGATAGAGTCTTAGTTTGTATTTTCATGTCTGTAATTGTCTTTGTATGTAAGAGTCTTTATGTATTAGTTTATCGAGTTGTATTTACTTTTACATATTGAATGTTGCATTTCGTTCTAAGTGTTTTGCGCACTTACATGTGCGCAGGAGAAAGCTCCTGCGTACTTAGCAAGTACGCAAGAATACCTTTGCGTACTTGTTAAGTACGCAAGAGCATTTTGCCCTGCGCACTTGCTAAGTGCGCACGCATCAGGTCAGGTATAAGTAGGATAGGTTGACAGAAGTTAAGTACGCAGTCTCAGATAGCAAATACGCAGATTGTAAACTCAGTGCTTTTCTCTGTAACCTTCAAGTGTTTATAATACAAAGAACGTTTAAAGTGTTTTCTCTTGTCGGTTTACTTTGTTTAGCTAGACTCTCCGCCTAGTCACGGGGCATTCCGCACCCGGTCCGACTAGTAGACCCACTTTCATGTGACGATCCGCCACACCCGAGGGACCTACAAGTGGTATCAGAGCATTTGCTCCTGATTTCGAGTGTTGTGAGTGAGTTTGGAGAGTTTTTACAAGCAAAAAGAGGTATTTTTGTTGATTTTTGTGATAAAATAGGGGTAGCTCTTGAGCACTATTTTACAAGCAAAAATCACTCAAAAACTGATTTTTGTTGTGTATTTGAGTGTTTTGAGCATCAAAGGTTGGTTAGAAACAAGTTTCTGACCCTTTGGCTCAGTTGCATTGATCATCAGTCGAATTTTTACCATCTCTGATGAGTTTCAGGTGACCGGAAAAGTTTGGTGAAAGTTGCTGAAAATGTATCCTGCGTACTTACCATTTCTGGTAAAAAGGACAGTTTTGTGCGTACTTACTAAATACGCAAGAATTATCTCCTGCGTACTTACAAGTACGCAAGACTGAACTTGTGCGAACTTAAGTTATATCCTGTGTACTTACATCTAATCCTGCGTACTTACAAGTACGCAAGAGGAAATCTAAATACGCAAGACCATTTCTCAAGTGTGCAAGGCCAAAACCAAGTACGCAACTGTGTCTGACTTTTCTGAAATTTGACTAAGTGTTCACTATGTCAAATCTTCAGAATTTGGGAAACATGTTAAATTATGATAATGAGATCGGTACACCACAGAAACCACCTAAGTTGCTGAACGTGAATGATTATTCTAATTGGAAAGCACGTTTTGAACATTATATTTCGTATACCGACTCATCACTATGGATACCAATCCTTGAGGGATATAAGCATCTCACACACATCTATCTTGATGAAGCCATGCCTAAACCTATCTCTAAGCTTGATGATGAAGAAAAGAAAGCTTATGATCATGAAAAGAAGGCACTTGGTTCGATCACTATGGCATTAACTAGGGAACTGTTCCACAGTTTCCGAGGTTATGACAATTCCAAGGATCTTTGGAGAGCTTTACAGAAAAGATTCGAAGGAAATAGTGACATCAAGAAGAGTTAGAGGGATCTTCTTAGGAAGCAGTATGAGTGCTTCAGATTTTTAGAGAACGAATCTTTAGATGATCTCATCTCTAGATTTTATCATTTACAGACTGAGTTGAAGGCTTTTGAACTCGGGTATCCAAATGAAGAAATGGTGGAAAAGTTTTTGGATGCTTTACCACCCAAATTTGAGATGTACACAACCCTGATGAGGGAAAATCCTAAATTCTATGAGTTGACAGTAGAGGAAGCAATAGGAAAGATTCAAGCTCATGAAATGAACTTGAAAAGAAAGGAGAACTCAGGAAGACCCCAGATTCAAGACCCTTCTATGTATCATGGGACGACTTCTACATCCAAGTCATCGGGCTCTGGAATTGCCCTCTTCACTGGAAACCCTAATGAAGAAGACCACTCAACTGGTTGTGGTGGTCATGCTTGCTATGCATCAGGATCAGGGTTGGGGTCTCATCATCAACATACCTCAAGAAATCCTCCTGCTACAACAGCTCTAGCCAAAATAGCTGAAGATCTTGTAGCATTATTCTCATCATGTATGCTTGCCTATGAGAACTTCATTGGCGGCAAGCTTACAGATCCCGAGACCATTGAAGAAGATTTTAATCAGGTGGATCCAAACTACATGGAGGACATGGATATTCAATGGAATATGGCCATGCTTTTGAGGAGAGCCAAGCGTTTCCTGAACAGAATAGGAAGAAAGTTTATTGGCGGGCATCCTAATGCCAAGGTCGGGTTTGACAAATCTAAGGCCAAATTCTACAAGTGTCTGAACTATGGACACTTTGCTCGTGAGTGTCAGAAAGACAGAGCACCTGCCTCTGGTTTCACCCGACCCAGCCAAGGAAACAGCCATGGCCATAACAATCCAAACCACCACAATCAAAGCCAAAGTGGAACGTCCAATGCACTGGTAGCCCAACAGGACGACAACTTTGACTGGGGTGTTCTTCTTGAGGATGCCATCATCGCACAAACCCAGGTTGGTCTCATGGCTGAGATCATGGAGATGATGGAAGCAGAGAAAAGGGAAGCTTCTATGGCTGACCTAGAAGAATCTACAACTGCAGCTACAGAGGAGGTGAAGGAAGCTGAAGAAATGGAAGCACCTGTAGCTGATGAAGAGGAATCGACCACTACTGTTGCTCTCATGGCCATTGGAGAAGCAACAAGTTCGTCATCTGAGGTAGATTCTAACCCTTTCTCTGTTATTTCATGTTCTAAATGTCTAGGGCTAAAACTTGAATATTCTAGGCTCCAAGACAAAATCGAACCCCTAAAGTTGGCAACTCTAAACTATAAAGAAAATGAAAAACGTTTAAAGATTCTATTGAAACGTTGAAAAAGGAAAAATGTGAATATTCTTTAAAAATAAGTGATCAACAGCTTCACTTAGATGTTGCATACAGGGGGTTAGAAAAACGGAACAATGAAATCAACAAACTGCAAAATGAGATCTTGCAGTTAAAATGCACTAATGAGAAGTTGAAAAACTCTCGCTTTGTGGTGGAACACTACGAGTCTGTGGTGAGACAACTGAATGGGTTAGGTTTGGGTACTAATGCCATTCCTCCACCAGTGAGCGGGAAGTTTATCAATAGCTTAATAGACATTGATCTCACTTGTCTAGATGAGTCCTCTGATAAGGATGATTCCCCTAAAAAGGATGAATCCTCAAGTAAGGCTAACTCAACATCTAGTGAGGAGTTTGTTACTGCTTCTGAAGACGGGTTGGTTAACTCTTGCCCTGAAGGAGTAGTATCTGAGGAGTTGTTGATTGAACAAAAGGTAAAGAAAAACGTTATCACTAATGGTGATAATTGCATTTTAACTGAACCCGACATCATTGAAACAAATATAAACTAAAGGTAATGCTTTACGGGGGGTATAAAAGTCTTAACCAAGTAAAGAAGGAGGCTCTCACTGACAACTGCTGGATTGAGGCGATGCAAGATGAACTGTCTCAATTCCAAAAGTTGCAAGTGTGGGATTTGGTTGACTTGCCAAAGGGATTTCAACCAATTGGAACCAGATGGGTGTTCAAATGCAAGACGGATGATCGTCATGTTGTTGTGAAGAACAAAGCAAGATTGGTTGTTTAGGGATTTTATCAGCAAGAGGGCTTGGATTACACGAAAGTATATGCCCCAGTTGCTAGAATTGAGGCCATTCGACTGTTCTTGGCTTATGCCACATATGTCGGCTTCAAGGTCTATCAACTTGATGTGAAGAGTGCTTTCCTTTATGGTAAAGTTCATGAAGAGGTCTATGTCACTCAACCTCCCGGCTTTGAAGATCAGCATAATATCAATAAAGTGTACAAGCTCGACAAAGCACTTTATGGTCTTCATCAAGCACCGCGGGCATGGTATGAGACATTATCTAAGCATTTACTGTCTAATGGTTTCGACCGTGGACAGATTGACTCGACTCTCTTCATTAGGAAAGCAGGAGGTGACATTCTTCTTGTACAAGTATACGTCGACGACATTATTTTTGGATCTACCAATGAAGGGATGTGTAGGGAATTCGAGCAGGTGATGAAGTCCAAATTTGAAATGAGTAATATGGGTGAATTGTCGTTCTTTCTAGGTCTGCAAGTCAGTCAAAGAGAGGATGGCATTTATCTACATCAAACTAAGTATGTGCAGGACATCTTATCAAAATACAAGATGAATGATAGCAGTACTTATGGCACACCTATCCCAGTCAATCATGGTCTGCATCCTGACAAAGATTGAAAGGATGTAGACAGCAGATTGTACCGTGGGATGATCAGATCACTTATGTATCACACAGCTTCAAGACCCGATATAATGTTTGATGTGTGCTTGTGCTCAAGGTTTCAGTCTCAACCGAAGGAGTCACATATGATAGCCGTGAAGAGAATTTTCAGATACCTGAAAGGGAAACCCCGATTAGGTCTTTGGTACTCTAAGCAGCAGTCATTCGACTTCAAAGCCTACACTGATTCAGATTATGGCGGTTGTAACCTTGACAGAAAGTCAACTTCTGGTGGATGTCAATTCTTAGGAGATAGACTGGTCTCCTGGCAGTGTAAGAAGCAGTCAACGGTTTCTGTCTCAATTTGTGAAGCAGAATACATTGCTGCAGCGAGTGGTTGTTCTCAGATACTGTGGATTCAGCAGCAGTTGAGAGACTACGGCTTAAATTTCACTAGAACTCCTCTATTCATTGACAACAATGCCACCATGTCCATCACAAATAACCCGGTGAAACATTCCAAAACTAAACATATAGAGATTCGCCATCATTTCATCCGTGATTGTGCTGAAAAGCATTTAATTGAACTTGTAAAAGTTCACACGGATGACAATCTTGCTGACCTTTTCACAAAGGCACCTTTTCACAAAGGCATTTGATCGATCCCGTTTTGAGCATCTTGTCAACTTGATAGGAATGTTCAATCCTGAGTGAAAATTATTTTTTCTTAATTCAATTCAATTCATGGAAGTTAAACTTTATTTATTTTAAATTTTCTTTATAGTTCTTTTAAGTTTCAAAATATGTTACAATAACAAAAAAAATGGAGAAAATTTCAAAGTTAACTTGAGAAAAAGAGGAATTGATAGTACATCAGAAAGGATCTAAACATCATAGACTGCTCATATGGGAAATGATTGCGTCATGCTTACTTAATTGTTTAACTTATTATGTTTTTAATCTGCTTATTTACAAGTAATTTAAATTGTCAGTAGGCTGTATGCGTCTTTGAATCACTAGTAGTGTGGAAACTAAATCTAAATTACAACTGTGATTTGAATCCATGTTTGCAAGTGTGTATGCGTAAAAGAATAGAAAAGATCATTATCAGATATAGGATGTTAGATTTTGGCAATAATTTTCTTTTGAGGTCAGTTTCGGGTTATGTCGTTAGCACAATTAATGTGGTTCATCTCACTGCCCATACTCACAAGTATGCAAGGAGAGATTGAATCAAGACATGTCTCTACATTAACCGTTGAGCATGTATTCACCCTTGAATCATTCCTGATTCATTGAAATCAAATCCAGATAAAAGTTGGATCCCCTTACCTTATTCAATCACCATATATATTATCCTGAATCATCATTCCGATATTCAATGAAGAAAATCAAATGAAACCAAGACAACTGAATCACTCGATTCTGAATCTTATGATTCCTGATAATCCTTATGGATTCTGCTTGATTTTTTCCTGTGCTAATAGATGTAACTTCATTCTGAAAATTTAGAAAATCATTGGAAAAATCTTAGATGCCTTGAGATAATGCAATTTACATTAGTATAGCATATCAGTGGGGTACACGTTGTATATCTTATAAATAATACCTTAATACACAAGAATGTGATACAAAGATGCTTATAGTTTCAAATCTTATAATATTGTCAACTTGAATTACTTGTCTATATGCTTATTACGTATGAATAAATAGTAATCCATGATATGATCCCATATTCTTTGATGTTTATTTTGTATCGTTTTTGCTAAAAGATAGCCTGATATGATCCTCTGCTCGTGTCTTTGATCAAAAATAGTTTGTGTGAATATGTGTGTATATCTATCTTGAAAAGATTAAAAAGATTTTAAGTTTGTGTATAGTTCTTGTTTAATCAGAAAAGCCAAAAAAATATTTGTGTTTAACATTCCTGAATTGATTTTGAATCCTCGTGATTGAACATTATTATCTTGTTCGTTATTTGACTTAAAAAAATCTTCATAATTTGAGTTGAAAGTGTGCGCACATAAGGGTCTCTGCGTACTTGATAAGTGCGCATGAGGTAAACCCTGCGTACTTAACAAGTACGCAAGACTTAAGTCATGCGTACTTGGTAAGTACGCAGGAGTTAAGTCATGCGCACTTAGTAAGTACGCACGACCAATATGTGTTGGGTATAAATACAGGACTTAGAAAATTTTTAGAGTTTATCACTTTCAAATCTTTTTCTCCTGTGATATTCCCTCCGACCATTTTCCTCAAAAATTTCGAGTGTTCCAACCGGATTTTTCGTCCCGCTCATTGTTTAATCATCATCTAACATTTACTTGGTGAGAATCTCGGTCCGTATCATCCATTAAAGCCCAAGTTTTCGACTGATTCATCGACGGCTTTGAGTGTGAAATTATTGACCTATTTTGGTGTTCTAAATGAAAATTAAGACCTAAAACTTGTTAATAATCACTAATCGAAACCTATTGACTCATAATTTGTCCTTAACATGGTTTGATTTTGGCCTTGACCCTCGATTGCTCGTTGTTTCAACTGGGTCGTCATCTAGGTCAAAAATTTGACTGGTTTAGCAGTTAGTTGCGGTGGATAGTGGTCCCATAGGTCTTAATCAAGTATTTCGACCTTGTGGTGACCATAATCCACGGCAATGCCTCTCTTCTGATTGACAGTTGAAATTTCTGGAATTTTGGCCAAGTGCGTTTCCTGCGCACTTAACAAGTACGCACGAAGCACTTCATGCATACTTGTTAAGTACTCAAGAACAAACTCCTGCATACTTGCTAAGTACGCAGGACCAACACTTAGCAAAAATTCCTAAGTCTGAAATTCACTTCATTGAGTAACTACTATACCGAGTCATGTTTATCCATTTCCAATGATACGTGTTGTTCTGATTATGTTTTCTGTGTGTTTTTGCAGATCATGGCTTGGGCGTTTACTAACGAATTCAACCTGTTAGCTAACACTGAACCAGAATGGAAGGGTGCAGCGTTGCAGTACAGAGACATAGTTGATTTCTTGAACCGTTCAAGAATCAGCTACGCCATTTCTGCTGACCCGATCGTGTCAAGACCCTATCTCGAACAATTCTGGGAGACGGCGGAGCACGACTGCACGGTAACCCCCAATGTCATAAGGGCTACCGTTGCTGGTCAGGCTATCGCTTTTTCCGAAGATACCATAAGAAGGGTCCTGCAGTTCAGAGACCTTGCTACCGACCCGACAGCCTATCCAGACTACGTTGTGGATAGGTGTTGGAGGCAAAGAATGGGATACGTCAGAGCAATGGACTATGCTTCTTATAAAAAGATGTGGGTATTAGACCAATGGCTATATTTCTCCCACGTCATGATCGTGTGCATCTCGTCAAGGAAAGCTGGGAAATATGCCATGGGTCATGACCTTGCGGCAGCCATGGTCGGCCTTTCTCTCAACAAGGGCTACAAATTCTCCCGCTACATCTTTAAGGCCATCAATGACCAGATCAACACAGCGGAGAGGTTTCGGTTCTTGTTATACCCTTGGTTTGTGCAACTTTTGATAAATGACGCGTTACCAAACCTTCCTGCTATTGGGGAGAGACTGCAAGTCAAGCGGGTGGACAAAAGAGTATTTGCTCAATTTCTGAAGCCAGGCAGTGTAGAACCTACCCCTGTGCATACAGAACTCTTTGGCCACCTTCTAAATGAATCATATGTAGTACCTGAAGACTGGAGATGGTACAGCCATGACTCGGAACCTGAAATGAGTGAACATTCCGATGAACAGCAGGAACAACACGATGAGGAGAATGAAAGTGATGATAGATCGTCTGAGGATGGAGACGACGAAGGCAGTGATGGTGGTGCTAAGGAATCCGATTCAGAAGCAACAGAATCAGATTCTTCTGATTCCAATGACGCACCATCGCAGGCACACCCCAGGAGATCGGCACAGGTAACCCTACCTGAGTCGTCCTCCAAAAGGAAGCGACAGAGCTCGAGCAGTGAATATGAGCCAACATCTGACTCTGACGCTGCTCTACAAAGACAAAGAAGAGAAAGTGTTCATAAGAACAGGGGAGATAGGCAAGAGGTTGCTATCCCCATTGTGGTAGAGGCCCCGGTTCAGCAGCAAGTACAAGTTCAAGCTGCCAGTACAGATTCAGCCTCTACCCCACCAGCACAGCAATTGTACCGTAGGAGGAGAAGACCACAAGTTCAAGCTGACGTGGTAGTCACGGCAGTCACAGAGGAAGTTCCTGTGACGGTGACCTTCCCTACTACATCCATCCAGGTAGCGGTGACTACTCCAATTGTCACGGAGTCTGTCACCATCACCCCTACCATTACCCCTACAACACTCATCACATCCTCAATCCCAACCACCACCGTGGAGCCATTCAGTCAACCCTTCAATTATGGAGATTTCACGCAAGGGTTTGACTTTGATACCATAATCTCCTCCCCTATCCACAATGCCGAGGCGTCATCATCTAGACATCTTGATCCAAATGCTGGAAGGATAGATGTTCTGGAATCCTAAGTTGCTGGATTGCTGGAAACTGTTCGGAAATCAAAGGAGGAGTCTGACGCTCAACAAGCACAGATCAATTCTTTGGTAGACGAAGTTAGAATCCTTCGTAGCCAGAGAACGGGGACTGATGAAAGATTGAAGAACGTCATGGCCCAGAACGAGCTCCTAAACAAGACAAATGAAATGATTCTGGGTCACAGGGCGTCTATGGAGCTGAGGTTTGATACTCAAAGGAAGGAGCATGAGCTGATGGTCAAACTGATTGGTGACCTGACCAAGAAGCTTGATGCTCAGGGGGAGAAGGAGAAAGAGAAGGAGAAAGAGAAAGAAAAGAAATCCACTGGTGCTGAGTCTTGTCATCCAGTCGACTTGACTAAGGATGATGATAAAGACAAGGATCCTGAAGCCGGTCCTAGTGGAGGTGAGCACCAAGCTTTGGCAATTGTGCCCATCTCTGCTATTCCAATGGCTGAGGGGGAGTCGACTCATCAAGAGGGAGGCGATACCTCTGGTGGTGGTGGTGATAAAGGAAAGTCAGTGGCTGAAGTACTTAAGGACTTATCTGATGATGAGATCCTATATCTAGAGCCTGACTATTCAAAAGAAGCACAGATCGATGCTCTCTTCAATCTAGAAGAAGGAGAGATCGACTCTGGTGATGATTGGGGTGATGATGACGAAGATGTTGTGATCGAAATTCCCAAGGGTGACGGGGAAGGAGAGTACGAGCTAGAAGATGGAGAGATCTTTGAATTTCCATCCTTCGACGCTCCGCTCGATACAGGTTCAGTCGAGCAGGCCAGTAATGTAGAAGCCTCGACTGAAGCCTCCCCAGTTGTCCCTGAACCTGTGGACCGAGAGGCACCAAAAGAAACAGACATATCTTCTACTTCATCAAAGGGTCCAGCTCCGGTGTGGCAAAAGACGTTATCATAGACAAACACGGAGCAACAGGGATGATCTTAGCTGTAAGGTTCGAGGAGGACAAGCAGCTGTTCGCTATCAAAAGATCTGGCGGGGTTCAATACTTGAAACCCACCAGTGAAGCGTTCAACTCCTTGCCCAAATACGACCTTGTGAACCTAGCAAACCGAGAGCTGCTGGTACAGTGTAATCACGGAGTGGCGATGGGTTTATGGGTGGTTCTGTAGCGAGAAGCAAGATCAGGGAAGTTTGAGATGTTCAAGCCTCAAGTGCCCAAGAGAGTCAAGGATAAGCACGCTGTGCATCCTGTGACTAAGAAGCACTTAAAGAAATTGGTATACAAGCCAGTGCGATGTGAAACTAAGATTCCCCTAAGCAAGTTATCTCAGGATATTCTTGGTAACATGTGGTACTGGTACGTAGATCCAAAGACGGGCGAGGCTGTGATCATGGGAAAGGGACGTTCCGAGAGTGGGAACATAGTGCCAAAAGAACTGAGCAGAATATTTGATGAAGTTTGCTTCATCAACTTTTCTGTGAAAGATCTGGAGGTACTAGCTGAGAGGTATTGTGTCCACACGGACGAATGGACAAAGCTCCTTGCTTCTAAATATGACAAGGTGATCAAGTTCTGCCTTGAATACAAGAAGAAGATGGAAGCTATGGATGGACAGCTGTGAAGACTGAAGATTGAAGACTGAAGACGATGAAGATCCCGAGCTGTTGTCAAGGGGGAGTTTGTTGAAGCACTTTCCTGTGACAACACTCTGGATAGAGTCTTAGTTTGTATTTTCATGTCTGTAATTGTCTTTGTATGTAAGAGTCTTTATGTATTAGTTTATCGAGTTGTATTTACTTTTACATATTGAATGTTGCATTTCTTTCTAAGTGTTTTGCGCACTTACATGTGCGCAGGAGAAAGCTCCTGCGTACTTAGCAAGTACGCAATAATACCTTTGCGTACTTGTTAAGTACGCAAGAGCATTTTGCCCTGCGCACTTGCTAAGTGCGCACGCATCAGGTCAGGTATAAGTAGGATAGGTTGACATAAGTTAAGTACGCAGTCTCAGATAGCAAATACGCAGATTGTAAACTCAGTGCTTTTCTCTGTAACCTTCAAGTGTTTATAATACAAAGAATGTTTAAAGTGTTTTCTCTTGTCGGTTTACTTTGTTTAGCTAGACTCTCCGCCTAGTCACGGGCATTCCGGACTCGGTCCGACTAGTAGACCCACTTGCATGTGACGATCCGCCACACCCGAGCGGCCTACACTTTTCTCTTCTTTTCTATATGACCATAGTTTTTACCCATACTCTCATCTTCAGAAGAGTTATTGTAATATTTTTCTTTCTTGTTACTTCGTCCGTTTGGCGCAACAAACGGTCTAAACATTTAATAGGAGAAGAGGGCATATTTTCTTCATAACCATATTTAGGAGGGGGCTTACGGAGTCCCATCATAATATCGTTATAAGCATTTTGGTATTCCGGAGGAGCATGGAAATACTTGTTGAAAGGGTCATCATATGGAGGTTCAGGAAACATGTAGGGGTCATATAAAACAGGGGTTTCAGAATTATAAGATTAATAGTCGGAACTATTTGAAATGAGATTATTGAACAAATAGTCTTCTGGGTTTTCAGAAGCAGGTTCATATTGGTGGGATTCCACAGATGGATCCTCTTCTGTTGAATTATTCTGTTGAATTATTCTGCTGGATATAACTTGATTCAGCTTCATTGTTTCCTTGCAGTTGTTGGTTATTTGTATTCCAGTTGCTGAAGTTAGAACCAGCCTCGATCCATTGACTAGAAGAGTTATAAGATTGAGGGTGGTATTCGGGAGAGTTGTAATTAGGGAGAAGGGAAAATGGATCATTATTATAGTAGGGCGAAGAGATAGGATTCATTTGAGATCCTAAGGGATGATACTCAGGTGATTCTTGTTTAATTGGACAATTGGGGTCATAATAAACAGGTACAGAATTATCTCCAGACATCTGCAATCTTAAAATATTAGTACTTATCTTATTTTGGTCAAGACTTAGATACTAAGGCCATCTTTATCTTAGCTAAAGCTCTACAAGGATGGTTATCTTTGCAGAGTAGTACCTCCAACAGATATGTTCCCAGGTAAGAGCGACGGGTCTAGGAGAGATTTATACACCGCTTTTCCTTAGACATAACACTTTTGTTTGTCAGATAACTACATACCGGTCAGAAGGTTACCTTGTTTTCTTATCTTAAAAGCATTAGATAAACTTATGGTTAAAGCCTAGATACCAGATCCAAGTATCTAATTCGCAAAAACCTGTGGCTCTGATACCAACCTATCACACCCCGCTCCAGGCACCCTCTGGATGTGTGCGAGCCCGATTGGTATCATCTATGAACTTTAATTTCAGAGTTTTTATAAATACAGTGGAAGCCTTTTTCAAAAGGATCGTTTTAACATTCTTTCAACCTCAAGGGTTGTATTTGTAAATATCAAAACTCAATTGGAAGACAAAAGTTTTATATTTACTTTTATAAACATAGGGATTTAAATACCCTTTTCATTTTGATTACAAAATAGTGTTTGAAATCAAATATATTTACAGCCACCGAAAATAATACTATCCAAGGTTGATCAATCCCCTGGTCCAATATCCTTTTTCTTTTCTTTAAGATTTTCTATACACGAGGCCTGAGAATCCAACGAGCAAGTTTATCCTTTTCATAGGTCAGATCTGATGTCTGCCTCTCACATTTTCTTTTTTTGGGTCAGATCTGATGTCTGCCCATACCCCATTCTTAATTCAGTTTATTCATTTCCTGAAAACATTGTGAAAATAAAACGTTAGCGCGAACGCCGGTGAATACAATTATCTTGACATTAAAATCATTTGGCACAAACAAGTATTAATTTCATAATCACAACTTTATGTTCAATCCACACATTCAGCAGCCCCGTCCTATTCAATCGCACCACAGTATACACTGGCATCATGTCTTATAACAATGGACAGGTTTGCCTCCGAACTTGTTATAAGACAAGCTTCGGCCGCAATCCGGGAATTTCACCCGAGACCCGTGTATCCTTTGCAAGTTTTACGCATACCTATGGACAGGATGCTTTGTTCGTAGAAGAACGTTGAGCATTATTCCCTTAACCTTTATTTGGCCATTTTCGTAAATAAAATGTTTGACACAAGTTTTCAGAGAGATAAAGTATTCACCTTGGTTTATAGGAATGAGCCTCTAAGTTGAATGCTTATAGACTATTTTCTTAACTTGATTTATCTAGCGTATCGACTCTTCTATGAGCGTTTCTTCCTACACCGGGCACTACAACGAGTGGGAACCGAACCGGGAGCGTCGCGAGCGAGCTAGATGGTCTCTGGAACAAGAAATGGAAGTGAAGATTGATGTTGGTGTGAGAAAATCGAATGAGTTCGACTATCTATTTATAGGGCAACTTCTGGACCAGTGACGGACCGTTACGGGTGGTGACGTTCCGTCACCAGATTAGGGTCCGCGAGTCATCTGACACGTGTCACCGTCTGGTCAATTTGTGTCGTAACGGACCGTTACTAGGCGTGACGGTCCGTTACAGAGTTGATACGTGGCGCATCAGGGTGAATCTGGGGCTGTGATGTACCGTTACCAGGTGTGACGGTCCGTTATAGGGTTTCCACGCGTCAGAATTCGATCCTTAGTCACCGGACACATGGCTCGTCATCAAGGTGTGCGTGCCCAGCCCGTAACGGACTGTTACCGTCCGTGACGGTCCGTTACCATTGAATTTTCAAGATTTCTATTTTTTGAACCTTCATCTATAAGTTATTTTCACTTATAGTCTTTGTGGTTTGTACCTTAGTCAAATCTTGAACATTTTTGTGTAAACCCTATCTAGATAAATTTGTAATCGTTTTCATTGAAAATATACTTATTTATTCTAGAAATGCGGAAGATCATGGAAATCATCTCATAATAGTACTTAAACTTCTGAGAAAAGAGAAATTATATGCTAAATTCTCTAAATGTGAATTTTGGCTTAGAGAAGTACAATTTATGGGTCATATAGTGAATGCAAAAGGTATTCAAGTAAACCCATCCAAAATTGAAGCCATATCCAAATAGAAAATTCCTAAATCTCCGATAGAAGTCTGTAGTTTCTTGGGTCTGGCAGGATACTACAGACGATTCATTCAGGATTTCTCCAAGATTGCAGTTCCTTTGACTACTTTAACTCGTAAGAATGTAAAGTATGAATGGGGAACAAAGCAAGAAGAAGCTCTCCAAACTCTGAAGAAGAAACTGACTAATGCACCCATACTGGCTTTGCCATATGGTAATGAAGATTTTGTTGTTTATTGAGATGCTTCTCACAACGGTCTAGATTGTGTGTTAATGCAAAGAAACAAAGTTATTGCCTATGCATCTCGTCAGTTAAAGACCCATGAAAAGAATTACACAACTCATGATCTAGAGTTAGGTGCCATAATTTTCGCCCTGAAATTATGGAGACACTATCTCTATGGAGTTAGATTTACAGTTTATACTGACCATAAGAGTTTGAAATATATCTTTGGTCAGAAAGAACTAAACATTAGACAAAGAAGATGGTTAGAGATCTTAAGTGACTACGATTGTGAAATATGTTACCATGAAGGTAAGGCAAACGTTGTTGCAGATGCCTTAAGTAGAAAAGAAATAGAGAAACCTAAACGGGTTCGTGCTCTCAGACATGAACTTCATGTAGATCTCATGTCTCAATTAAAAGATGCTCAACATTCTGTTCAAACAGAAGAAGACTTAGAACAAGAAGGATTGGAGAGCATGGTTAAACAGTTAGCTAAAGGAGACGATGAAATACTTCGTATGAATAAAAGAATCTGGGTTCCGATCACAGGAAATCTTAGGGAAAGAATACTCGAAGAAGCGCATAAATCAAAATATATGATGCACCTAGGAAGTGACAAGATGTATCAAAATCTGAAGGACAATTACTGGTGGATTGGCATGAAGAAAGATATGGCCATATATGTTGCAAAATGTCTTACTTGCGCTCAAGTAAGGGCAGAACATCATAAACCTGCTGGTTTATTGCAACAATTAGAAATACCAGTTTGGAAGTGGGAGATGATAACAATGGATTTTATTACTAAACTTCCTCGAACCAGTCGGGGAAATGATACTATCTGGGTTATCCTTGACAGATTAACTAAATCTGCTCATTTTCTTCTAATGAAAGAAACCTTCAGTATGGATATACTGGCTCATCTATATGTGGATGAAATTTTATCTTTACATGGAGTGCCATTATCCATAGTATCAGATAGAGATAGTCGGTTTACATCTCGATTCTGGCAAAGTTTCCAAAAAGCCATGGGAACTCGTCTGAACTTGAGCACTGCCTATCATCCACAGACAGATGGGCAGAGTGAGAGAACAATTCAAACCTTAGAATATATTATCCGAGCCTGTGTGATAGACCTAGGTGGTAGTTGGGATGATCACCTACCCCTAATGGAATTTTCATACAACAATAGTTATCACACAAGCATTCAGGCAGCACCTTTCGAAGCCTTATATGGTAGAAAATGCCGAACGCCTGTATGCTGGGCTGATATAGGAGAAAACCAATTGTCAGAACTTGAACTTGTTCAGGAAACCACTGAAAAAGTAGCTCAAACAGAAGAACGATTAAAAGCGCAAGAGATAGACAAAAGAGCTACGCTGATAAAAGAATAAAGCCACTAGAATTTGACATTGGAGACAAGGTGTTATTAAAAGTATCACCTTGGAAAGGAGTAGTTCGATTCGGAAAGAAGGGTAAACTAAGTCCTCGATTTGTTGGACCCTTCAACATTAGTAAAGGAATTGGACCAGTGGCTTATCAGTTGGAATTACCAGAAGAGATGAGTGGAATACATGACGTATTACATGTATTAAATCTTCGTAAATGTTTAGCTGATGAATCTTTGATAATGCCTCTTCATGACGTAGAGGTAAATGAAAAACTTAGATTTGTAGAACAACCTCTACAAATAGAAGATCGTCAAACTAAAAAGTTGAAGAAGAAAAGATTGAAACTGGTCAAAGTCAAATGGAATTCTAGACGTGGTCCCGAATATACTTGGGAACTAGAATCAGAAATGAAGAAGAAATATACACACTTGTTCAAGTAAATCTCAAGGACGAGATTATTCAAAGGGTGGGGAGAATGTAACATTCGTAAAATTTCCGTGCTAAAATAATAATAAAAATATAAAGTACAGGGACTATAAGTGTAATAACATCAAAGATCAGGAACTAAAAATGAAAAATTCTAAAATTTCATTGGTAGCGGACCGCTACCATATACATAACGGTCCGCTACGTGGTCTCAAAGGCAATAATGAGAGAATGACGCGTGTCTGATGAGACATCTAGGGTTCCTGACGCGTGTCACCGGTAGCGGACCGCTACCAAAACCATAACGGTCCGCTATGGCTACCTCGGTTGGGTAGCGGACCGCTATCCTAAAGCTTAACGGTCCACTAGCCGTAAAATGGGCCGCAACTTCTGAGCATGACACGTGTCATGCTGACTAATCAGGGTTCAGGTGGTAGCGGACCGCTACCCGTTACCATAACGGTCCACTACGGACCCCAAATCAGCCTATAAATAGAAATCGATTGTTGTTCAAAATCAAAACATCACAAATCGATTTCAAGAAATATTTCCACTATTTCCACTCTCATAAAACCATTCCCGCTCATACGTTTAAGTTCCCGAGGTGCCGGATCATCCTAGAAATAACCGAGAAGCTAGGAAACGCTCGTATGGAGAAACCAAGCTAAGACGATTAGGCAGAGACGTTGCCCACTAGGACATTCATTCTAGAAGTCTTGTAAGTCCAACCTCTATCAAGGTGAATACTTGTATTTTTATAAAATGATTTCAAAACTAAAAATGGTTTTGATTATACTCTGACTTTAATGAATTTATACAACCATTAGTTGCATAAGGTGATTTACTATATAGCAGTCAGCCCATAGAGTCACGTATATATACACGTGTTACAGATGAGACGCTGTAACAGGGCTAGGGGTTGAACCCTTGGTTGTTGTAAAGCTCATCGCAATAAGCGTAAGGCAGATAGACCTAAAAATATATCCATGGTCCCTGGTGTGGCTGGTGGTTCGTCCGTTGACGGTGTAAATTGACCAGAAACAATGGGCAAATTGTTCTATTTATTCACGCTTGTCATATTATGATTCCAACATACTTGTATTCACCAGTTTATACTGATAAAATAATTTCAAACGTTTTTACAGGTAACCAAGGATGAAACGTTTTGATTAGCCATATGATGACAAGGAAAATGATGTCATGAAAAAGGTAACGTCCACCCTAGACATCAGTTGAAAGAAATGGCTCATGTAAAACCTTGGTTTTGTAAATTAAACGTTTGTATACTATGTCAGGGTTTATCCCTATTATAATGAAATGAAACGGGAGATTCCCCATCTTTTGAAAAGATCCTGAGTTATAAAAATATTCCGTTGTGTTTATAAATCTCTGTTGATATAAAATAAGAAACAGGTACCAATCGTTGGTCGCGTGCTCGGGTGGGCTAAACCCAGGGTGTGACATTTTGTACATTTATTAAAGCCACCTCCCTGTTCTTGCTTCTTTCCTCCTCCTCCTTCATTCTTCTTGTTCTGCTTTTTAGAAAAGTCTGACCACTTTCTCTTTGATTCCATTTGGCGGGAACCGAAGACTTCATCATACATTGTCGAAGCAAGTTGTGCGGCAGACCGATAGGTTTTCAGGTCTGAAGTCTTCACTAATCTCCGTATCTCTAATGGCAAACCATGTACGTATCGCTTGATGCGTACAGATTCTGGGTTTATCAGATGGGGTACTAAACTAGCCATTCGATTAAACTTGGTAGTATATTCCCGGTGAGTCATACTACCAGCTTCCAATCTAAGAAAATCCCTCTCAAGTTTGTCCATCTCATTATCTGGATAGAATTCCTCTATCAGCAATCTTTTTAATTCTTCCCAAGTCATTCGATCAATAGCTTTATCTCCCAAAGCTATGACCAAGTTTTCCCACCAACATAACGTTTATGAAACAAACGAGTGGGCTGCATACTTGACCTTCTGGTCATCTCTACACTCACTAATCTTGATAACTGCTTCTATCTCTCTTATCCACTGATAGGTGATAGTGGCATCCTTCGTTCCTTCAAACGTAGGAGGGTTTCCGTCTTTGAATGCCATATAAATACATCCCTTCTTCCCTTTCTTTCGAGGTCGTGCCTCATATGAATCATCAGATTCATCATAATCGAAATCATCTTCATCCTCATCATCTGGCTTATTAGTTCTTTCTGCCGGTTAAGTCTTATCATTCTTCTTTCTATTTTCCTCTAATCTTGTCAATAAATTTGGCAGAACCGTGTCTAGAGCTTTGGCAACAACCAAGTCTACAAGATTTTTAAGTTGTAGATCTATCACAGGTTCCTCTACTCGCTCTTCTCTCTCCACATGTCTTATTTCTGGTTCAGAATTGGCGGCGGACCGCGTCTGCCTTCGAGGAGTATTGGGATTAACCCTTCCTCCTCTTCTGCATCTACCTCTATCAACCATTTTTACAAAAGATATGTAGTGTTTTAGTATTCGCATGATGGATTGATAGCTAGAACACAAGTGTATTGTAACCATTAATAACTATGGCCACAACGAAATTAATCATTTACTCCACTTTTGGTGCTCTAGTTATCCTTCTATTATGCTTCCTACTAAAATACTCATACATTTCTCCTTTCCCTTGGCATCAGGCTATCTTGACTGGCATCTCTACTGGCATTCTTACTGTCTCTTAACCCTAGTTTAAGTCTAGATACTTGGGCAAGTATCTAAATCTCTTAAACTATAGCTCTGATACCAACTTGTGACACCCACATCCCGGCTCACCCGAGATGCCGGCCACTTGTCGGATTTACTCATGAACATATATTAAACAGAGATCATACACAGCGGAAGACTTTAAAATACTATTTTATATCATAAAATTTGTCTTAATGTACATTCTAAAAAAAGGTACAACTTAATTATTCTAATGCCATCTCATCAGAGGATGTCAGATAGCATGCATGATGCCTCTACACTTGTCCCTTGCTTCTACTACAGGAGGTTACATCTTTTCCTGATACACATGCTTAAACATATGTCAGCTTTACGCTGTTGAGTTCTAAGTTTTAGTCAAAAATGTCTTTGACCTCTGTCTTGTTCATAAATGGGTTTATATGTCACGTATAAAAACATCACCTTAACTTCTTGCCCAAACATAATACTTTGTACTTGCACACTTGTCTTTCCGAGGTCACGTTAACCTCCAAGTGGTCGTCACCACTTATACATACCCATGCACAAGGTGTTTATACTAGATTCCACAAAGGAATGCAGTACTTCTCTACGTCTTAAGTTGCAAGATATTATGTGGCATTTGGCCAGACGTGGCAAAACATTTCTTATAGACCAATATGGTCAAAATATTTGACATGCCAAGACTCTATCTCTTTCTCTTTACTCTTTATCAAGACAATAATTGTCAAGACCTCCTCTAGTCAAGGTAAAACCTTGACCTCTCTTCCATTACTTACCTGGGCACACCATGATAAGTTCTAAAACGTTTTACATGTCAAAATCATTTTCTTTCTCAAACTCTTTACTTTATGAATTCATGCCAAAAAGGTAAGTATTCATTTTCTTTCTTTCTCTCTCGTTCTCTTTCAAAATCATTCATTATCTTAAATCCTTTTAGTGGTTTCTCCATGATATATCAGGAAGACAAGGTAGTTATCTTCCCAGAGTATTACCTCCAACAGAGATGTTCCCAGGAAAGAATGACGGGTCCAGGAGGGATTTATACACCATTCTTTCTTTAGACAGAACATTATGTTTGCTAGATAGCTACATATCGGTCGGATGGTTACCCAACGCTTCTTTGATATTTCATGAATACTCCGTTACTTAGTTTTAAGATTTAAAACATCCTTCATACATAACCTCTTGTAACACATGAATGCTATCCCAAATATTTAAATCAAGGTATATAGCATTTATGTAAAATCTTCTAGCATGCATACTAGCCTAAAAACATTTACAGTAAAACATTAAAAAGGGCCTCATAGAACTCACCTCTAGGTTCCTTCTTTCTCAAATAATCTCTACGTGCTTATATAAACAGCACAACGACTTGGATCAGGATCCTAAGTCATTACAACATTACTTAGTCATAAGTTCCTAACTTAGTGAAAATAACCAAGTCATTAGGAACTAGTTGGAACCTTACCTCAGCACTGTCTCTTGCGTATTGAGTTCCAAAATTTGGAAACCGGACTTCTCTACCCGAACCGGGGCTCCTTAGCACGCTTACTGATGCTAATTGTGTGTTTCTAAGTGTGTTTGAGTGTGTAGGATGATCTAAAAACATTCACAAGGTCCAACTATTTATAGGCTGCTAGCCGGGTCCATAGCGGACCGCTATCAATATACTTGTCGGTCCGCTATCCAAGTATGGCGGTGTAATTTGCTTAACGGGCACATAACGGACCGTTATACTTTTCATGTCGGTCCGCAAGGAATAGATTGCGGCTAGCGGACCGCAACGGACTCCATATCGGTCCGATATCGATCCTCCACGTGTTAGTCTTCAGTGATTAGTCACCCGACACGTGTCACTCCCCGGTTGATTCCTTGCCCTCTACATAGCGGACCGATATCTCTACAGATGTTGGTCTGACATCTGTCTACTTTCATAAATTTTCACTATTAGTCCTTAAACTTTGATTCAATAGGACTTTAACCCCTTATATTTTAATATAATGTCCTTTACCCCCTAGGGTTTTATCAAATGATAACTTAAGTCCCTCCACTTATATTTTAAAAAAAAATTGGGGTGTTAAACTAGTCGGAAGAGCGACTTGTCATTAAACTAGTCGGAAGATCGACTTGTCAACTAAAGCCACCTGAAGAACCGAAACACGTTCCACATCTACAGAAGTGTATAGCAGACATGACTGCTCAAGAACCTTTGAAAAAGATAGAAGTTGACGAGAAACTGACATATGTCAAAGAAACCGTAAAAATTCTTTACACAAAGGAAAAGCACTTACGTCACAAGACGACCAAACAAGTATTAGTGCAATTGAGGCACAGAAAAGGATCAAAGATTGTCTGGAAAAGTGAGATGAAATGAGGAAAATTTATTTATTTTTATTTTATTTTTTTTACTCAGGCATACTTTTCAATCGAGATTTTTTCGGACAAGACTTTTCGGTCGAAAAGTCAGATTTCGATCATGAGAATTCAGACAAAATTTTTCGGACAACTTGAGATTTCGATCGAAAACACTTTTCGATCGAAAAGATATTTCAACTCCTTCAATCAGAGATTTCGAACGATTCAACTGAAACTCGTAAAATCTCGACCTGCAACTCCTGAATGTCAAATTAAGCCCCGGAAATCATCCCAAACTCCATCTCCACTGTTGTACATGCAAAATACTTAAAAATGGCACTGAAAACGATCCAATTTGATGACTTTTGAATCTTGAAAAGTTGAAAACTTTAACAAACTTTGAAACTTGCTTGAATCTCCCAAAACCGAGCACCGAAAGCTCTGATATCAATAGTTATTCTTGTTTTTCATAGCAGATTCAATACACCGATACAAGAACCATGGAACGAGGTAGAATCAGAAAAACATAGTTAAAGGTGTAAATCTCAAATTGTATTGATATGTCAAATGAATTCCCTCTTACAAAAGTAAAACTATACAAGTATTTATACTAAGAATACAAAGAATGACTTCGTCCGAAATATATTTCGGTCAAAGTGTATTTCGTCCGAAAATGATTTCGATCGAAAAAGATTTCGGTCGAAATCTTTTAACATCAAAGAATTCTTCCATCTTCAGCCTGTTTTATATGCAATGGCCTACAGTTAGTTCCAACAGTCTCAAATATAGGCAAGAAATGAGCACTTTTTGTTAGCCGATCCACAATCACCCAAATGGTATCATAACATTTAGCTGTATGGGGGAAATTAGTTATGAAATCCATGGTGATGTGTTCCCATTTCCACTCTGGGATATCTAAAGGTTGCATTCTTCCATATGGTTTTTTGGTGTTTTGCCTTGACTTGAGAACAAATCAGACATTTAGCCACGTACTTCATAATATCTCATTTCATTCAAGGCCACCAATAATGCCTTTTTAGGTCTTATTACATCTTTGTGGTACCCGGGTGAATTGAGTAGCGGAACTTGTTGTAACATCCCTAAAATCCTCAAATTAATGGTTCGGGTAAACAAAACGACCCGAACTTCTATTTGATGAATAAGATAACAAGTTCTTGGCATTCGAGAAGTTAATTTGCGAGCTCGGACGACCCGTGAATTCGCTTTAAACATAACTTTGAGATCGAAGCGTACAGGTTCGAAAGTATAAGGACCCGGATGGAACTATTGGTGGTTTATAAACCACATTATGGGAAAAACCCTAAGTCATTAGCAACCTAGGGACTACGACGGCAGGAAAGGTGCAAGGACAAGGAGCCAGCGACGGGTGGAGCTCCGAGGTGGGGTTCCATTAGTGCAACTCCGCATCGCGATAAGGTAATTCCTGATTACATTTTAATCACGTTCTTGCTTTCATTGTTGAGTAGGGTTTGTTGGCGATGGTTATGGATCCGGGGAGGGGGAAACGATGGGGAAGTCGGGTGTCGGGTAGTGGGTATCGGCCGGTGGTGGCTGTTGGTGACGGAGGGATGGTTGGAGTGGTGACCGACGAGATGGACTAGGACGAGGGAGGCCAACGGTGGTGCTAGGAGGTGGTGGAGACGATCGACGAAGGGGAAGCCGACGGTGAAAGCGGCTGGAATGGGCTACGGCTTCGACGGCGGCTGCTATGGAGGTTCACGGCAATAGCAGGAGGTCGACGGCAGCTATTATGGCGCACCACGGTGGTGATCGGAGAAGGGCGAATATGAGGAGGAACACGACAGGTGCAGCGGCTCGAGTGGACGCTTACTGTGTTGGCGGTGAAGGTGTTGGTCGTGCAATGCTTGACTAGGGGCTGGGATTGACGAAGAAGACGAAGGTGATAAGTGTGGTGGTATACAATTGGAGAGATGGAAGACGGAAGGGTGGCCGGTGGGGCTTACACCGGTTAGGGTTTGCATGCACGTAAAGGAAACCCGACCGGAGTACGTACACTACGTGACGTTAGAGTTGCATGGCGGGGCTCGGCGGTGTTGCATGTTCGTGTTTCACGATGGTGGTCGAGGATAGAAGGGAATTGGGTTACACCCGATTAGGGTTTTTGGCACGATTAAGATTTTGTGTGCAACATGCATGCATGCATGCGTGGGAGCCCGGCTCAGGCATGTACGTGTTCTTGGAGCTAGGGCTTGTAGGACACCTGCGTGTGCCTGCATGCAAGCAGGGAAGAGACATTGGGATAACGAGATGAGTGTCGGAATTTAATTATAATTACATACACTATTCGGCGTAAGTTTTGAACGTGTTCTGATCATAAGATCACGCGTTTATCAGGTTTGGGATTTGAGCGTAAACGGACAAGCTGCAGAGCAAGGGCTGAGACTCAGCATAAACGGTGAGTTTCAAATCCCCTCTTTTAAAAAAAATTAACATTTTTGAGGCTATCGTACATACGTTCGAGACGTGTTTTATTACATTAAAAGTGTATCAAGCTTTGGTGTCTAACCCGATGAGTTTACGAATTTAAGTATTTAAATATGGGGCTAAGGGACAATGCATTGTCCTTAAGATGTGTAGGTTAAAGGTGGGTAAATTGTCGTAGACCGTATAGTGACCGAATAGGGGTGAGTCGGGATTGTATTTACAGGTCGTACGAGTACGACTAGGAGTTGTCACGGGTATGCATGTACGCGGTATTTACTTGGATAATGGGGAATAGTATTTGTACGTGTGTTGCTATAGTAGTAGGGTATTGTGTTAAGGACTAGTCGGGGTGAGTCAGGATATAAGCTAAACGCTTATGACTACGTGTAGGATATATGTATTGTTCTAATGCTATGTGTGAGGTGCAGATGTAGTTAACAAGTCATATACGTGTAGTGTGATATTACATGTTTATTATTTAGTTGTGTGTTTGTATGTCGTTGTCCTTATGGCACGGCGGGTGATGTGTTTGCATCTTCATCTTTATGACACGGCAAACAGGATTTGTGAAGGACGAGGTCCTTCAGGAGGTCACCAAAGGTGACGATGTCCAACAGGACAGTGATGAGGTCGAGGTGTGTCGAATGCCCTGACGGGGGTAACCCTGACGAGGGTGCAGTGATGAGGTATGTGTTTGTGTGCTTATATATTTGCGTTAAATTGCATACAAGCGTTGAGTTATATTTATTGTGCATGAGATAGTATTAATGTGGTGAGTAGAGTTAGATTGACCGTTGTGTCAGGATTGTGATGTGGTACTTACAACTGTTATGTCAGTTGATTTGTAAGAGCCTTGGTCAAGGCTGAGTAAGTTGATATCTAAGGATATGTTGTGTTAACCAAGTGTCGAGTTAATACGTGTACTTAAGTATGAGTTATTAGTGTAGTAAGTTTGACCTATGTCGATGAGACTGCGGGATTATTATTATTATGGGATGAGTCTTGGGTAATGAACTATTATGGGATATCATGTGATAACAGGGGTTATCTATTTGTTAATGAATCGTGGACCTATTTTATAAGGACCGTGGGTCCTGAGTAAAGCTCAAATAACTTTAGTGATGCGTTGGCTTTTAATTAAATTAAACCATTAGAACTCACTCAGCGTAGCTGACTTTGTGTGTACGATAGATTGTTTTGCAGGTAAGCGTTGCGTTGACGTATCTTGTCTTGGGAGCGGTGCTACTCGGATTGGTGTGCAACCATCCGTGAGGTAACTTAATGACATTAAATGGTAATTAATGTTTTTAGAAAGACTTCCGTTGTAGTTTAATATATCTAAAATGAGCATTTTCAAGGGAATAACCCGTTATGAGAATCAACTGTAGGATGCCCGATTTAGGGCCTTACAAGTTGGTATCAGAGCCGAGTTTAAGAGAAAATTGGTGTTTTTATAAAATAAAATACCTTAACTTAAACTGAAAATGGGACGAGGGTGAAACGAATGCCACCACGAGTAACGACGAGCCAAGAGGTACGTCTTTTGAGTTATGAATTTTTTGTTAGAGTGTTAATTGTGTAGTGTAACACTACGTGGAGTTGTGTAGTACGATTAAGTGACATTATGTGTGAGTTAAGTAGAGGGGAGCAACATTAATTGCGTTATGTGAAATAGTCTTGTCTGTTAGAATGGTTTAGTAGGATTGTGTGTAACCATGCGTGTTGTGAAATTGTGATTATTATCATGAATTGCTAGATTATTGTGTGGTGCTATGTGAGTTATGTGAGATGCATGTTCATCCGGTTTATGTGAAAGATAGAAAGCTAGTGTGAGTATGATGGGATAGGTTTAGAATCCGAGCAGTGATGTGGACCACCAAATTGCATTTGATCATCGTGATTTGGCAGTCCATGATTACTCTCATATTCTGAATTTGTGCCCATATTAATCACTCCAACGTTCTATCTTGAGTAGGATTAGGTGGCTAAGACAAAGTGTATGAGATTTAGCAAGCGTGGAACTCCTACTAAGAGGATTGCAGATCAACAGGTCAAGCCGACGACTGCCGTAGATAGAGCTGACGGTGAGGTAGGGGTGGTATTGACACTTCTCGTGCCAAGTGTGACTAGAGCTTCGGTCGGCGACATACCGCGTAGATCTATGATTGGAAAGACGGGATGGAAAAGGAGAGCAGTGCCAGTTGTACGTGATTTTCCTCCAGGATATGGACCTGCACGGTTGAGAGATCGACCACTTGCGTTGGTTAGGAGAGCTTTGTTTCAGGAAGAACCAGAGGAGGACACGCCAGATGCACCTTTGGCGGGTAGTGTTTGGGATGCTCGGTTGCTTGATGAGTAGTTTATGCGGTAGTTGTCATGAGAGATTTTGAGGTGATTTGATGTGGTGACTGATTAGACATTTACATGGAGTGATGCTCAATTCAAATAGTGGATATTTGATTTTGACAATTATTGTGAGTCTTACCGCATGATGATTTGAACATAATTAATGATAATTAATGATAGTTATGTTTGTAACAGCGTATGAATGTGTTTACGATAGCGGAATATGTGCGATATAATGTGATTGTGTGATTGCATTCTGAATGATGTGAGTTAGCATTAAATGTGATTTTTGTTGTGATACTAGTGCATGGTTGATTAGATGGTGTGAGTAGACTTGTGTAGACATGAATTTTGAATTTGTCTGTGTCTACGGTCGTATGATTGTGTCACCTATGTGTTAATGTCTAGGTGGTGATTTGAAGTGTAAGGGGTGCGTTGCACCTTGTGTGAGTATTCAGAACAGTGTCCTGTGTGAGTATTCACGAACCAATCTAGGAGAAACGCTAGATCGCCCCACCAGAAGTCTTGATGCAAACCAAATATTCAATAAACAACCATAGGGGGTTTAGGGTTATACCTTTCGTGAATAGGAAATAGCAACCAAGATGTAACACCACGTGACAATAATCCGGTCGCTAGATCTGGTACACGAACTAAACTCGTAACTCTAATCACCCATACAAACCCGGTTCTCTATCTGTTTTGTCTGCAATTAGATGATATCTTTGATCCCTCCTACAACTTTGTATTTATATATGTTTAGGAAACTTAAAACCCAAGTTAGGGTTTTAAGGTTTCCACTAATTGCACATTTAATCTTTGTGATTATTTAATAACCCCAAATAACTAACTCTTTGGTTATTTAAATATATAGCCTTTATATATACATTTATAAATACAACTAATTAACTTTATAATGAATTATATACATATATCCAATATAAATATATATAACTTAATTATTCCGTAATTCCAAATCACATGACAAGTTAATTTAGTCATTTGTAATTCCAAATTACAATCTCCAATTCGCTGTTGATTATCCCGGATAATCTAGAAAATTATTTCATAAATAATCGTCTTATCTTTCCGGTTTAATTCATGTAAGGCTCTTTTAGCTCCTAAAACGACCTTTCTAACATATTTTTGTTCGTGGTGTAACTCTTTGGATTCTATCTCGATGGTCGTGTTGTCGAATGTCGTTACTCGGGCATATAAGTCCAACACGCTCAACATAGCAACTCGCTAAAGTATTCCGTCATTTGACCAAGCTATGTTAGAATCTCAAAAGATTCAATGAACCAAAGTTTGTAAAGAAGAAGTTACTTATTATAGCTAGGATTCAACAAAGCAAGAACATATGAGGAAAAACATAAGACAATAAAGAGTATGAGTCTAGTATAATGTAGCTAAAGCTACATCACCCTAGACTGGGTCTGATGACAGGGGTAAGCAACAACTACTTCCTCCCCTTCCCACTAGCAGCACCCAACATAGGAGAAGGACAGGTGTTTCCTTCCATCCCCTACATAAAATACAGCAAGATAGAAAAGCCCACGAATTATGATAGGTTCATTAACCCTGACCGACCCATGATGGACAAGCCCATTAGGGTTTTACCCACTTATGCTTTATAAATAAAGGTGCCACCCCTTCATTTGGGATCATCCATTTTGTCATATGAACACACATAACTTTGGCATCTAATTACTTCTCATTCTTGATGATGAAATAGCCTTTGCTATTGAAACACCCCCATGGCTGATTATAAAACCTCATATGATTAAGTCTGTCCTCTCCAGCAGAGCCTCCTCTAATTAAGTCTGGTCTTCTCCAGCAAAGCGCCAAAGCTTCCATTGATTAAGGCTAGTCCTCTCCAGCTTACTTCTTTCTCCTCTCTATACTCTATAAGTTTTACACTTACACACATATTCATGTATTGTTAACATATTTATATATGAATAATATATATCTTAGACAAACCTTTAATGTTGAGCATTGTTTGTCTATATTCTCTCTTTGTTGTACCACAGATCTTGCCCATGGAACAACCAAACCAACTACGATGCCCGAGTCGAATTTCGTTGGACGAACAATAACCAAACACAAATGATTATTTAACAAAAGTCACGTTTAAATTATAACCACTAAAAAATAATGGACCATTGAGCCATGTTAATCACTTTGATCATGAAAGATAGGAGCGGAGCATATATAATTATTTCACGTCTCAGTTATGCATTAAACTATAAATTTAAGGTTTTGGTTTATATTTATTTGATGTTTCAAACCTCCCTCTAAGAGTGTATTAGACTACAAAATAAACAAACTTTCAAAAATAAAGTAGAAGGAATGAGAATATAAGTTTTAGACTTCATTGTAAATGGATCAATCATTTAATGGATGGATATTATTGTGATTAAATCATTTGTTAAAGAAAGAGAGTAAATAATGTAATAGCATAAGGATTACATGGTTTAACGAAAGCCTACAAGTACACATATATTGATTGGAATCAAATTGTTCACTTCAATCTAGGAAACAAATACCCTTGTAACATCCACTGGATATTAAACACATGATTAGTCCAAGTCATGGATGGTTTAAATGGTTAGTCATGTGTTTGGGTCCGGATACAACGTTAGGTGATCCGGAGGCTGAACTACAAGGGGTCCGAAGGATTCGTTCACCCTCCGGTGAACTCAATTTATACTTAATTATCATGCTTTAAAATTTTCTAAAGTTGTCAATAATATGAGATTTTAAATTTTGAAATTGATATAATTGTACTTTAGCTTTTAAATATTTCAAGTCAGTTTTTGAGATAAGTTCAAGATCGAAATCCTGAATCTCAAGGGATAAATTGTAACATCCCAAAAATAAAACGATAGTTATAATAACGGAATAAACGAACGAGGCATGACGGGTCGGGTCGGATGGGCCGGATGGGCTAGAAGGGAAGCCTCCCCTATAAATAGCCAAGGTCATCACCATTTCTCTCATTTGCAAGTTCTAGAGAGAGAAACCGTAGAGAGAGAAAGTTGTCGGATCGACCCGAGATTTCAGCAAAGTGTTACTCCATAACTCGTGAGAAGAACCTCTGGATCAGAAGCTCGATTCAGGTAACGATCCGACCTAAATCTGAGTTTTAGTTCGTTTTTGGGTTTTTCGGGTTTTGGGTGAAAAGGAAACGTTTTTACGGATGGAACTGAAAGATAAGCATAGGTTTGAGTTCCTTAATGGAAAACAAACGTTTTGGATGTAAACAGGTTCGAGATCTTGACGTGATCAGACCTGAATGTGAAAGTTAGGGTTTTGCGAAGAAACAGGTCGTGCGCACTTGCCAAGTGCGCACGGAGCAGGTCCTGCGTACTTATCAAGTACGCAGGAAGAAGGGTCTTCGCACTTGCTAAGTGCGCAGGCATCAGGGTCTGCGCACTTGCTAAGTGCGTAGGAAGCAGGGTCTGCGCACTTGCTAAGTGCGCAGGCATCAGGCTGATTAGGAAAAGTCGGTATGTTTAGAAGGTTAAACCGTTAGAGTCGGGTTTGGGTCTGATGTGTATTTAACTAATCAATTCAGATCGGAAGTGACGTTGTTGGGCCTTTGTTTAGGACAACCGAGACTAGCTTATAAGGTGAGTTCTAGAAGCCCTCTTTTAAATGTTTTATATAATGTTTTCGGGCTGGTGTGTATGCATATGAAATGATGTTTTATGAAATGATGTTTTACGAAATGAAATGATTTGGAATGAACGGTTTATGGAAAGAAAGTTTTATGAACGGAATGTTTACGAACTAATGTTTATAAAGAAATGGTTTAAAGTAAAGGTAAAGGGTTTTGAAAGTGAAGGAAAGGTTTTGTGAAAAGAAAAGAAAAAGGGCAAAGGTTTTAAAGAAGTCATTACAAATCTAATCTGTCGAATGAATGGAATTGACGAATGAAGTCTGGGAAGTAGATTATGGACAGCGAGCCATAGTTACCACAAGAACAACAGGGGCAGTGTCTTAGTGGCCTGCCAATGATTTGATGTTGTACAACTGGTATGGAGTAACGATGGTTACTCAGGGGTTAACGTGACCCCACGTGAGGTTAAATTATGATCCGACAGTATTATGGCTGAGAGCCATAGCCGTCGATGGAAGTTGTCGGTTTATGGCTAAGAGCCATAGCCTTCAATGGAGGTTGTCGGTCTATGGCTGATAGCCATAGGGGGACAACTGAATGGGTATTGTCGGTCCTCGTGCAGTTAGCCTTGTGGGCAATACCAAAAAGGGAATTAACGGAATGTTGTGGCAACGACGGTGATACGTAACGGTTGACCACGACATGCAGGGTTCCTTCGGGGACACAGAGACGCGTAACGATACAGATTTTAGATAGTAATGTATGACTTAAATGAATGTTAAATGTTTTAAACAAATGATCCGTTCAATGTGTTTAAATGTGTGAAGGTTTATGAATGAAAGGCCCTATTTTCTTATACGTGATGTTAAACCCTAATGAATGTTTTGAATGATGAACCATTTCTTAAATCGAACGAAAACTAGAACTCACCAGCGTAGCTGACTTTTTAGTGTGCACATTCAGGTTAAGGCAGGTTATGAGGATGGACGGTGATGCTTGGCAAGCGAGAAGAGTTACCCAGCTGATCATGAAGACTGGCATCCCGTTATGTTTAGTTATGATGTAAATATGTTTTAAACTATGTTTACGCTTCCGCATGTATGAACAAGTTTTAATTATGATGAATGAATGAAGTTTTCCGCTGCGTTATTTGATATTCATGTTTAAGAACTGTTTGTGAATGAGTAAATCCAATAAGTGAGGCCTCCCGGGTTTGGGGCCTTACAAGTTGGTATCAGAGCAATAGTTTGAGAGATTCGGACACTCCCAGTGTCTGAACTTAAACTTTGAATGGGACCGAAAGCGGATGCCAGTACGGGTAACTCGAGCCACAGCATCAGGTATGAAGGTAGTATATATTTACGTATATAGTATGCCTTAGAAAGGGTTAGGTAAGGACTTGTTGTGACACCCGACATTTCAGGTCAATATCCGTACATGTTATAAACGAGTTTACATTATAATTATTTTCAAGATTTATTTAATTTCACAAACAAGGACATTAAGGTCTAACAAAAACCGTACATTGTCTCATTTCATATTTTGGTAATTCTAGGAGTTACCGGTTCACGTGTCATATAAACCGACTAATACGAACGAGAGTGGTTAAATTAAATAACCAAGAAAAATATCCAGACGTATATGCTACACAAATTTTACGATTGGTCAATAATTTATTTTTAGAATAAATCATATAATATACGTAAAAGTAAACTAACGAACTCTTTCGAAAATGCTATTGTATAGCGTCACCTTTAGGTACGTATACCTACAAATAATCACCTCAACGAATTATACAATCCAAGATTTCAATATTTTTCATCAACGAGCTATAAACTTGCTAAATTTATAACACCGTGAAAAATCTAAACCGAATTAAATTACCCTTTAAAACTCTAATTGATATTAATACCATTAATAAATTAATACTTAAATCTAATTATTATTAACCCAAACCACTTCCTTGACTTTCTCGCCCGAAAGTCAGAGGAGCCATTCTCCCACTCTCTACTTCACTCACATTTAGAAAAATCCATACATGCCTGCGAAAATTCAGATAAAAACCATACCTCCTCAGTCTCAATCTCACAACCCCTTTCATACTTCTCATTTTCTTACGGCAATTTCCCCATTTTCCTTCAAATCGAAGTCAAGTTTTAAAGCAAAATCCACCATATTTCGGTGCTATAAGAAGAGTTCCAAGTATTTTTCTCAAGAATCAAGCTAAGGAGCTCAAGATCTTTCTCTGTTTCTCTCAAAATCATCATTCTCTGTTTTAGGTAAAAACTCAATATTATTCATATTATTTTCTTTAAAAACCGTAGCTAAACATACAAATCGTTCGAACGCAAGTAAGATAACAAGAAAAGTGTGTCAAATTCAAGATTAAAACATAAAAATATATAGGACTGATTCTGTCAATCAAAGTTCAGGAGTTTCGATACCTATTACTCAATCGAAACTAGGAGTTTCGATACCTATTACTCAATCGAAACTAGGAGTTTCGATACCTATTACTCAATCGAAACTAAGTAGTTTCGATACATGTTTACTCAATCAAAACTGAGTAGTTTCGATACCTAGACGTCCAATCGAAACTAGTACTTTCGATACCGGTTGCTCAATCGAAACTAGGTAGTTTCGATACTCAGTTTGCTCAATCGAAACTAGGTAGTTTCGACTTCTGTTATGTTCTGTTCAATCGAAACTATGTAGTTTCGATACCTGGTCATCAGTCCCATTTAGCAGTAACTTAGAACTGTTTTTATAACAACACAAGTATCGAAAACCTAAGAAGATATTTAAACAAAAGCAACCAGATCTACTAAGTCGGTGAACAATTTGCATATGAGACATTCGGTCATAACACGAATTACCCTTTTGTAATTAGGGTACGAATAGTCAAGTTTGACTGGAACAATTATCGTTGCTAACATACACAAAGACAAGGTGAGTTTCACGGCCCCTTTTTACTGTTTTCAATATTTGGGGGAAGAACATACTTACAACTGTTTTTATGTGATAACAAGAGAATAAGACTCGACTTTTATGTTTACATGAGTTAAACGATTTGAGGCCGCTAAAGTCCCCTGGAACAATTTAGTAACCATTAACTGTAGCCTAGGGTCCTATGAATAGTACTATGGAGAGTGACGTCTCCCGGTCAAGGTTAGTCGCGCTAACCACAATCTGGAGGATTTATGGCCGCATAGAACCGGATAACGAAATTAGGGGCATGTACAATTGTCATGGTTTGGTTACGGCTCATGTAGGAACATATTATTTGTATTCCTAGCTAGTTTACAAATGGGTCAACAATTCTTATTCTGATTATCACAAGCAACTGGAACTATTTATGAACAATTGAATTTTACAAAGATCTATTTGATTTAAACCTGTGAACTCACCAACTTCGTGTTGACAATTTTAAGTATGTTTTTCAGGAAATTGAACGTGATCGCAAGGTTAGCAATGTAGATTACATGTATGCACGATGGATACAATATTTGGGGGATTTCTCTTGAATAACTCATTGTAATAGAGTCATATTTGCGAAATCTTCACTTTTTGTAAACTCATTTTACATTTTTGAAATGTAAAACCTTAAACTTGTTTATGTATCCATTTATCAAGTATGTGTTTGCGGTAATCATATGCTTTGGAAACCATGAACGTCGCGCCTCGCGTTTCCGCCTTGGCGGGGTGTAACACTTGTGTTCTGATGGAATCACAAAGGTGGTCAAATAGAAATCGAAAGGTAGTGTAATGGTTAATTACAGATGGCCAGTGTATATTAACATCTTACAGTACTTATTGAATTTTTTTGTTAACTAGCGTGATGACATTGGATTTCTTGTCTCATAGAACGAAATGGCAAGGAGAGGAAACGGAAGGCGTGGGGGCCGTACCGGTGGTCGTACCGGCGGTCGAAATGGTGGGCGTGGCAGGATCCCTGCGCCCCAAGAGAATAGTGAAGAAGGAAGTGTTCACACTGAACCGGCGATTAGTGTGCATGGAACTGAGCAGACACTGGTTGAAGAACAACCTTTCACTTTTGAACCAGAAGTGAGAGCAGCTATAGCTCGAGAGTTCACAGAATTGATGAAGACTTCTCTGCCAGGTCTGTTGGCAGAAGCATTGAAGCAGGTCAATGGGGTGGGTGGGTCTAGTGCGGCAATTGGTGCTCAGAACAATGAGACAGACAACGCACCGCCTGCTCGCGGATGCGACTACAAGTCATTTAAAGCATGTGACCCACTGGTCCTCACTGGAAAGAAAGACGCGGTGGCTACGTTTGATTGGGTGATCCGTATGGAAGCTGCCATTCGTCTGAGCGAGTGTTGAACGGATCAAGTTATAAAATTTGCTGCTAACTCCTTGAGGGAGGAAGCATCCCATTGGTGGGAAGGTGTACGTCAGGCAAAAGGGAGCGAGATTGTGGATGCGATGATGTGGGCTGACTTGAAAACTTGGTGATCAAGAATTTCTGCCCAAGGAACGAGATTGAGAAGGTAGAGAGAGAATTTCTGGGTTTGAAGGCCGGGAACATGACGCACCGGCAATACACAACCCGATTCAATGAACTGGCACGTTTGGTGCCACATCTTGTCACTACTGAAGAGAGAAAGATTGCCTGCTATATTCAAGGGTTGCCGGACCAGGTCCGCACCTATGTTAAGGCAAACGCCCCTACTACCTATGATTCGGCAGTAGAGCTAAGTGGCGTGGTATTTGATGATCTCGCACTGAATGTTGTTGCCGTTGAAGAGCAAAAGAAGAGACCGAGCTTCTCAAACAAGCGAACTGGGGGAAAGATGTTTGGGGCTCGTGATAAAAGGGCTCGGGTGGATGAGCCGACCGTTTGTAAGAAATGTGGGGTAAGACATGTAGGTGAATGTAGACTGGGATCTAACTTGTGTTTCAAATGTGGCAAGACCGGGCACTACGCCCGTGAGTGCACACAACACTACAAGTGCTACAACTGTGGGGATGTCGGTCATCTGAGTAGGGACTGCCCGAAGCCCAGGATGGGGGAAACCGGGAAGGGAAAGGGCCTGGAAAAGAAGGGAGAGGGATCTCGTGCGAAGACGCGGGCGTACGCACTGACGCAGGATCAGGCTAGGAAGGACCCTGATGTGGTGTCAGGTACGTTCATCCTTGACAACACTTTTGTTTCTGTGTTATTTGATTCGGGTGCCAGTAAGAGTTTTATATCTGCGACTTTTTGTAAACGAGTAAAGTACACTGTCAGTAAGCTAGAAAGGGCCTTTAGCGTAGAAACCGCTGAGGGTAGGACTGCGAGAGTGACTGATGTAGTTGACAACTCCACGATAAAGATAGAAGGTCATAGATTCCCTGTCAGATTGTTTGTTATGGTTTTGGGAGGGTTTGATGTTGTGTTGGGTATGGATTGGTTAACTGCCAATGAAGCACAAATCATATGTAAACGAAAGATAATCCAACTCAAGGCTCCGGATGGTAGCAAAGTCAAGGTTTTTGGAGATCGTGATGCCCCGATGCCAAACGTCATCTCAATGATTAAGGCAACAAATTATTTGAGGCGCGGATGCGAGGCTTATCTGGTGTACGTAATTGACAAGTGTAAGGAAATGAAGGAACTAGACGATGTACCCGTGGTACGCGAGTACCCGGAGGTGTTTCCAGAGGATTTGCCTGGGATACCACCCGATAGAGAAACTGAGTTCCGAATTGACTTAGTACCAGATGCCCAGCCCGTAGCTAAGGCTCCATATCGACTAGCACCAGTGGAGATGAAAGAATTAATGGCACAACTAGACGAGTTACTTGAGAAAGGATTTATCCAACCGAGCATCTCGCCGTGGGGTGCTCCGGTGTTGTTTGTGAAGAAGAAAGACGGTTCGATGAGAATGTGTATCGATTATCGCGAGTTGAACAAATGAACGGTGAAGAACAAGTACCCTTTACCAAGGATCGATGACCTGTTTGACCAATTGCAAGGCGCAAGTTGGTTCTCAAAAATCGACCTTCGGTCCGGGTACCATCAGTTGAAGGTAAGGGAAGAAGACATACCGAAAACTGCATTTCGCACGCGTTATGGACATTTCGAGTTCCGCGTAATGTCTTTCGGATTGACGAACGCCCCCGCAGCGTTCATGGATTTGATGAATAGAGTTTGTCGACCAATGCTGGATCGATCGGTAATCGTGTTCATCGATGATATCCTTATCTACTCCAAGAATGAGGGTGATCACGCGTGTCACTTAAAGGAAGTATTGGAAGCTCTGAAGAAGGAAAAGTTGTATGCTAAGTTCTCCAAATGCGCGTTCTGGCTTAGGGAAGTCCAATTCCTAGGTCACGTCATTAACCCGAATGGCATTATGGTTGACCCAGCAAAGATAGTGACGGTAAGGGAATGGGACATTCCTAAGACGCCAACTGAAATCCGCAGTTTCTTGGGATTGGCAGGCTACTATCGGAGATTCATCCAAGATTTCTCGAAAATAGCTTCGCCATCGGAAGGATGTAAAGTACGAATGGGGTTCGACCCAGGATGAGGCGTTTAAGGAATTGAAAGAGAAGCTAACCCAAGCTCCAGTCTTGGCCCTTCCCGAGGGCAGTGAAGACCTGGTGGTATACTCTGACGTGTCAGGTCAGGGATTAGGGTGCGTATTGATGCAACGCGGGAGAGTGATTGCATATGCGTCACGGCAGTTGAAGGTTCATGAAGCCAATTATCCGATTCATGATTTGGAACTTGCTGCTGTCGTATTTGCATTGAAAATCTGGAGGCACTACCTTTACGGGGTGAAGTTTACTATTTACTCCGACCACAAAAGTTTGAAGTACTTCTTCGAACAAAAGGAGCTTAATATGAGGCAGAGGCGATGGTTGGAACTGTTGAAAGACTATGACTGTGAAATAATGTACCATCCTGGAAAGGCTAACGTGGTGGCTGACGCTCTAAGCCGAAAGGATGTGCCTACTCCTATTAGAGTGAAAGCTTGCCAGTTGGTGGTAACATCGGATGTGATGAGAGAAATCGAAAAGGCTCAAGATGAGGCACTTAAAGAAGAAAACATAAAGAAGGAAAGGATGGTTGGCCAACAGGACAAGTTGGAATATAACACCCTTGGTGTTAGAACACGTTATGGACGGGTATGGATACCTATGGGTGGCGAGCTTAGAACCAAAATCTTGGATGAGGCTCATAAGTCTCGGTACTCTATCCATCCTGGTACCAATAAAATGTACCAAGATCTGAGGAAGGAATACTGGTGGCCTGGAATGAAATATGATGTGACGAAGTATGTAAGCAAGTGCTTGACTTGCTCGCAAGTAAAGGCTGAACATCAGAAACCGTATGGAAAGATTCAACCACTTGATATACCGGAATGGAAGTGGGAACACATTACCATGGACTTCATAACCAAGCTACCTCGCACAGCTAAAGGTCATGACACCATTTGGGTAATTGTGGACCGTTTAACGAAGAGTGCTCATTTCCTACCTATTCGCGAGACGTTCTCGTCGGAAAGGTTAGCAGAAGTGTTTATTAACGAAGTAGTAGCACGGCATGGGATGCCTTTGACGATCGTATCTGACCGGGACACGCGATTCACATCGAGGTTCTGGAAAAGATTTCACGAGTCGATGGGCACGAGGCTTAATATCAGCACGGCATACCACCCACAAACGGATGGTCAGTCCGAGAGGACCATTCAGACATTGGAGGATATGCTTCGCGCAAGTATTATCGACTTCGGTGGCAGTTGGGACAGTGATCTGCCGTTAGCCGAATTCTCCTACAACAATAGTCATCACACGACTATAGGCATGCCGCCTTACGAAATGTTGTATGGGAGAAGATGCCGGACCCCGGTTTGTTGGGGTGAGATTGGACAAAAGGAATTAGGAAGTCTTGAAGTCGTAAAAGAAACGTCGGAAAGGTTTGATCAAATCAAAGCACGGATGAAGGCTGCACAAGATCGTCAGAAGTCCTATGCGGATAGACGACGAAGGCCTATCGAGTTTGACGTTGGGGACAAAGTAATGTTGAAAGTGTCACCCTGGAAGGGAATCATACGATTCAGGAAGAGAGGAAAGTTAAGTCCGAGGTTTGTCGGACCATTCAGGATAATGGCACGGGTTGCTGAAGTCGCTTATCGGCTAGAGTTTCCTGATGAGTTAAGTGGGATTCATCCTACCTTCCATGTATCACACTTGTGAAAGTGTTTGGCGGATGAATCGGCTCACGTACCACTTACTGACATCGAGGTCGACAACAGCCTTAATTACATCGAAGAACCCGTGGCCATCTTAGACAAGAAGGAGAAGCGTTTGCGTAATAAGATTATCCACTTGGTTAAAGTCCAATGGAAGCACCGAAAGTGATAGGAATCCACTTGGGAAACGGAGAAAGAAATGAGGGAGTCGTACCCTCATCTATTTGACTTATGATAGGTTTCGAGGACGAAACCTATTGTAAGGGGGTAGACTTGTAACATCCCAAAAATAAAACGACAGTTATAATAACGGAATAAACGAACGAGGCATGACGGGTCGGGTCGGATGGGTCGGATGGGCTAGAAGGGGAGCCTCCCCTATAAATAGCCAAGGTCATCACCATTTCTCTCATTTGCAAGTTCTAGAGAGAGAAACCGTAGAGAGAGAAAGTTGTCGGATCGACCCGAGATTTCAGCAAAGTGTTACTCCATAACTCGTGAGAAGAACCTCCGGATCAGAAGCTCGATTCAGGTAACGATCCGACCTAAATCTGAGTTTTAGTTCGTTTTTGGGTTTTTCGGGTTTTGGGTGAAAAGGAAACGTTTTTACGGATGGAACTGAAAGATAAGCATAGGTTTGAGTTCCTTAATGGAAAACAAACGTTTTGGATGTAAACAGGTTCGAGATCTTGACGTGATCAGACCTGAATGCGAAAGTTAGGGTTTTGCGAAGAAACAGGTCGTGCGCACTTGCCAAGTGCGCACGGAGCAGGTCCTGCGTACTTATCAAGTACGCAGGAAGAAGGGTCTTCGCACTTGCTAAGTGCGCAGGCATCAGGGTCTGCGCACTTGCTAAGTGCGTAGGAAGCAGGGTCTGCGCACTTGCTAAGTGCGCAGGCATCAGGCTGATTAGGAAAAGTCGGTATGTTTAGAAGGTTAAACCGTTAGAGTCGGGTTTGGGTCTGATGTGTATTTAACTAATCAATTCAGATCGGAAGTGACGTTGTTGGGCCTTTGTTTAGGACAACCGAGACTAGCTTATAAGGTGAGTTCTAGAAGCCCTCTTTTAAATGTTTTATATAATGTTTTCGGGCTGGTGTGTATGCATATGAAATGATGTTTTATGAAATGATGTTTTACGAAATGAAATGATTTGGAATGAACGGTTTATGGAAAGAAAGTTTTATGAACGGAATGTTTACGAACTAATGTTTATAAAGAAATGGTTTAAAGTAAAGGTAAAGGGTTTTGAAAGTGAAGGAAAGGTTTTGTGAAAAGAAAAGAAAAAGGGCAAAGGTTTTAAAGAAGTCATTACAAATCTAATATGTCGAATGAATGGAATTGACGAATGAAGTCTGGGAATGAGATTCCCAGCCTTGTGGTAGATTATGGACAGCGAGCCATAGTTACCATAAGAACAACAGGGGCTGTGTCTTAGTGGCCTGCCAATGATTTGATGTTGTACAACTGGTATGGAGTAACGACGGTTACTCAGGGGTTAACGTGACCCCACGTGAGGTTAAATTATGATCCGACAGTGTTATGGCTGAGAGCCATAGCCGTCGATGGAAGTTGTCGGTTTATGGCTGAGAGCCATAGCCTTCAATGGAGGTTGTCGGTCTATGGCTGAGAGCCATAAGGGGCAACTGAATGGGTATTGTAGGTCCTCGTGCAGTTAGCCTTGGGGGCAATACCAAAAAGGAAATTGACGGAATGTTGTGGCAACGACGGTGATACGTAACGGTTGACCACGACATGCAGGGTTCCTTCGGGGACACAGAGACGCGTAACGATACAGATTTTAGATAGTAATGTATGACTTAAATGAATGTTAAATGTTTTAAACAAATGATCCGTTCAATGTGTTTAAATGTGTGAAGGTTTATGAATGAAAGGCCCTGTTTTCTTATACGTGATGTTAAACCCTATTGAATGTTTTGAATGATGAACCATTTCTTAAATCGAACGAAAACTAGAACTCACCAGCGTAGCTGACTTTTTAGTGTGCATATTTAGGTTAAGGCAGGTTATGAGGATGGACGGTGATGCTTGGCAAGCGAGAAGAGTTACCCGGCTGATCATGAAGACTGGCATCCTGTTATGTTTTGTTATGATGTAAATATGTTTTAAACTATGTTTACGCTTGCGCATGTATGAACAAGTTTTAATTATGATGAATGAATGAAGTTTTCCGCTGCGTTGTTTGATATTCATGTTTAAGAACTGTTTGTGAATGAGTAAATCCAATAAGTGAGGCCTCCCGGGTTTGAGGCCTTACATAAATCTAAACCGCCTAAGATCATAAACGAACATCCATACCCTACGGAGAAAACCCCGCAAACCTAGCGATATAATGATAACCAGGTACCAAACAAAGATGAGATCGAGTTTGAAATAGAAATTTATATACAAAAACCCGTCACAAACACGACCCGACGCATTCATAGTCTTTCAATTTTTAATATATGTATTGTAGATAGGGGTGTTCAAAAATATCTGAATCCGAATATCCGATCTGAAAACCTGAAATTCTGAATCTGAATTTTCGGATTCGGATAGCATTTTTTAAAAATTTCGGATAGTTCGGAAATCCGAATATCCGAAATTTTAAATAATTAAAAAATTAGATATTGTTTCCTAGAAAGTGTTATAAATATAATATATATGAAGTATATGGTTTTTATTTTACGTGCTTAGTTTTCTTATTTAAAAAATAAAAATAAAACGTATTCGCGTCGTAACTTCGTAAATTACTCAAAAATTGGTTTTTTAATGTTTCTTTTAATTTTTTCATTAAGATGATGTTTATTTAGTATATTTTATATATTTAGATTTTAATTTAAAAAATAAAAAACTAAAGGTCATCGTAAACAAAAATTAAGTTTTTTTTGCAAAACCCGGTTCAACCTGATTTTTTTTATACTCGGAGGTTTTAAAAAGAAAAAAACACGTAGGTCCTATTGCAAAAAAACGCAGGTACAGTTGGAAAAAGGAAAAAAATAATTTAAAAACTGGATATCCGTATCCGTATCCAAAATTTCGGATATCCGAATTTTTGGAAATCCAATTTTGAACACCTCTGATAATTGTAGAGGGATCAAATTGTTAAGAAAATTTCAAGAGAAGGATCACAAATGCAAAGTTTAAAAGTTAAAAACAAAGCTTGTTGATAGTTGAATACCTAAGGGACTATTTATCTAACTTTCTAGGTATAATAAACCTTTGATTCTTCACCGTCCAAGTGCTAGGGTTTTAAGGCAAAACGTGTATTCCGGCCGCCGGAGAATACAAGAAGAAGATATGGGGAAGATATCGTATATGAAGCTTAAAGGTAGCCAAAACCTAAGGCAACGACTGCTTCTCTCAACTCTCTCTTCAACTCCGATCTTAATCGAAGACATCCGTGCCGACGCCACGTGGCCGGGTCTTCTTCCTCATGAGGTCTCGTTTCTTCGTCTTCTGGAGACCGTTTCTGATGACTGTCACGTCGAAATCAACGAGACTGGTAATCCTAGGGCTTTTTTATTCGAATTGTTTTGTTTACGTATAAATTAAACTGCAATTGAAAAGGAAATAAGCTAGTTTTACCGTCAAATTTGGGGCGGATTTATCCTCTTCTTACAGACATAGTTGTAACATAATTTAGGTTATAAAGCATGTTTAAATTGTATCAGTGTACAGTGTTTGAATTCTATAATTAACAGGAATGGAGTGACTTATACAACTTGATTCAATGAAATTGAAATTTAAATTCAGTTCCTTACATGTTTGGTTCGCTAAGAGAAAAAGAATTAATTCCAACCAAATCTTTTAACATTTCAAATGAAACATCAGGAATGTTTATAATTTAAGTAATAACCCTAGCTGTTTTCGTTCCATCTTCGTCTCTATTAAACATTTTTTTAAAGATATTTGAGTTTGGGTCTTTATTTTATATTTTGTTAATTTTAAGGGGTAATTTTGTCTTTTTAGGTATTTTTACATTCCAGTTCCGTTAACAGATGGATGAGCCAAACACATCATGGATTTTGAAAGGAGATTCTAATTCCAAAACATTTCGTGAACCAAACTTCCCTAAATGTTATTTTGCTGCTTTTGCAATGTCAAGTTTCTATGATAGGAAGTCAAATTTGATGTTTTTTTTTTAAATTAAATGACATGCATGTGGTTTCTAGATTGAAAATATTGAGAATTTTTGTTGGGGTTGAAGTTAAAAGATTGTTTAATTGAAGTGAATTGTATTTTGGTGGAATTGGTAGGGACGAAGTTGAAGTACAAGCCCGGGATAGTGATGGGTGGGAGATATCTGGAGCATGATTGTGGATTGAGTAGGTCAATTGGCTATTTTCTGGAACCTTTGATTGTGCTTGGTTTGTTTGGGAAGAAGCCCCTTTCCATTAAGCTCAAAGGTACATTGCTATTTCATCCTTTCGATTCCTCTTTCGTTTTATTTGATTTAGCTGCAAAAGTTTCTAGTTAGAGAATGTAGTAGTGGGTGACTCTTGTTTTGTTTTAATCAATATTATATTTTGTTCTTTCTTTTATGGTGATAGTTTAAACATTGAGATCAGATATTAAGTAACATAACTCTGAAAAATTCACTTAACATGTGATTTTTATGTACAAATACTAGCTTATGGTTTTATTACCTTTTAAGTGTGTGAATTCGTATTTGATACGGGTGGACTGGTTTAATTTTTAATAACTGTTATGAGTTACGATGTATATTGCAGTGTTGTAAAAATCGCTAGGCGGGCGGTGGGGTAGGGCCTAGGCCTAGGCGGGATTAATCGGATTGGAATTTTTATATGTAATTTTTCAAACTTATATATATATATATATACTATATAATAAATAAAGGTTTTTCATGTCACGTGTCTTCATATTCATTCTCATCATTTTTTTCCCGCCTCTCTCTCTTATTAAATACACCTCCATCTTTTAATAATAATTTATTTTTAAAGAAAATACTAATCTTTATATTAATAAATCTCCTGCATATTTTGACGAGTGTATGTGTTAACAGATTATATTGTATTCTACGGGTTTATTCTAAACCGTGTAAAAAACAAGTTTTTAAAAAATAATTTTTTTATTACTCAATATATAATATTACATTTATTCAACCCGTGTAATACACGGGATTTTAACCTAGTATATATATATATATAGGGGACGGTTCCACTAAGAAGTCGTTTTTCGCTAATAAATCCTAAGAAGTGGGTCAAACGAACTCCGATTGAGCTCATTCCAGCGGCGTTGGAACCGTCTCATTGAACCTTAACCCGGACCCAAAAGCCTAAACCCCCCTCCACCCGCACCCCCAAAAACCTAAACCCCCCCCCCCCTCCAACCTTACCCCGAAAAGCCTAAAACCACCACCCCCACCCCCCAAAAACCTAAACCCACCCCCAAGAACCTAAAACCCCCACCCCCACCCTAAAAAAAAAACCTAAACCATAAAATCTAAACCCTAAAAGCTAAACCCTAAGGCTAAACCATAAGGCTAAAACCCAAAAATTCAAACGTAAAATCTAAACCCTAAAAGCTAAGATAGTAGAGTTCGACAAGACGGTTCTACTCTGCAGTTAATGTGAAAAAATATCGCTTATCGGTCAAGGACCGATATCGGTTCTCGCGGTGAGATATCGGTGAGATATCGGTAATTTTTATATCATGCATAAACCAACTAATGTAACTTGATGTTATCATATCAACATAAACCAACTAATGTAACTGAATTTTATCAACATAAACCAACTAACATACCATATTAACATAAAGATTAATGTAACCGGATGTTATCATATCATGAACAAGCTACTCTAACTGAATATTATCAAAGAAAAGCCCGATCAAGTGAAGGATAAAGTGGGATAACAAGTTGGACCGATATCTCGGTATTTTGACCGATATGTCAAACCCTATATCGGCGATATATCGGTAAATATCGCCGATATTATCGCCACCGATATTTGGTGAAACCACCGATATCCGAGATATCACCGAGATATCACCGAGATATCGGTGGTATCGACTGCATAGCGGTTCCAACGCCGCTGAAATTAGCTCAATCAGAGTTCGTTTGATATCGTTTCTTAAGGTTTTTGTCATTTCTTAGATTTCTTAGCGAAAAACTACTTCTTATTTGATCTTCCTCCTATATATATATAGTTATGTTTTGGATCAAGAGGTATGTTTTGGACTTGGAGAGAGCACGCGCAGCAGGCAATGATGGTGAAGCAAGCAACGATGGTGAAGCAGGCAACGATGGTGAAGCAGGACACGATGGTGAAGCAGTCTGGAGAGACCGATTAAGTATTTGCCCCGATTTGAAGCAGGCGCAGCAGGGTTTAGGGTTTGAAGGGGAAGTCTAAACTTTAGGCGATTAAGTATTTGCCCCGATTTGGGCTAAAAATCATCAAAAAAAGCCCAAAAAAGTGGGCAGACTAGACCCGATTTGGACCGCCAAGTGATTTTTGGACCGACTAGGTCAAAATTCCTCCTTAACCGTCCGCCTGGCGATTAATCGGCGCCTAGGTGCAATTTTTACAACACTGGTATATTGTGAATTTCAAACCATTTTAAAAGAAGTGCTCTTTCTTTGTTATTCTCAACATCTGCTTTTTAATTGAACTAATGAGTAATAAAAGAAATTGCAAACATGACTACAAATTACCTCAGAAGGGTTCTAACTTACATCATCTTTTGGTTAATGCCCTCTAGTCAACCCACTTAGGACCTCCATGGAAAGCATGCTTTATCATTGTCATCAAGAAAATTGAATTTATTGATAAATATAGATGAAAATGATCACATATTGCTTTTCAGGTATAACAAATGATTCAAAAGACCCATCTGTTGATACCTTCAGATCAACTACTTTACCATTATTGAAGCGATTTGGAGTTCCATCTGAAGGGTTGGAGTTAAAGATTGAAAGCCGTGGAGTTGCCCCTAAAGGTGGTGGAGAAGTTACTCTTTCAGTTCCTATTATTCACAATAGTTTAAAGGTAAGTTTCATCATCTACAATATACGGATATGTAAATTTTTTTATCTCACTTCTTTAACCATGGTTGGGACTTGGGTTTCGCAGGCAGTCACATGGACTGATGAAGGTATGGTTAAAAGGATCAGGGGGATCAGTTTCTCCACAAGAGTATCAGTTCAGTTTGAAAATACAATGATTCATGCAGCTAGAGGAATCTTTAACCGATTGCTTCCAGATGTTCACATTTTTACCGACCATAAAGCTGGTGCACAAGCTGGAAAGTACATACTTTTAGATCCCATTTGAAATATTTTTCATGTGTGTGTGTTTAATAGATGTGGTCATTTCAACCGGTTTACCTACAAACTTGTCAATTTGGATTGTGTTTGATCTCCGATGGGTTAAATAAAAAGATAGAGCTAAAAGAGAGTCAATAGTCTATTTCTAATGCAAACAGTGTTTTAATTTGTTTTCTTTGAAGATTTAGATTATTATTGTAATATTATTATTTGCAGAAAGATTAGTTTTTTAGGTCAACCCAACCTGACCTGCCCCGTTTCACCCTGAACCAATATTGGCTTGTTTAAACTCTGAACCAATTTTGACTTTTTACCTGACCTACCCATCCTGCCACTTGGCTCGGTTTTGATCTTTTACCTAACCTGACTATCTTGCCACCTGGCCCAGTTTTGTTGGCATCATTACAAGAAATCTTCATGACTTCATGGTTTTGTTTGGGTACACAAATTTCTTTTATTCATCTTTTGGTGTCTTGAATCTTTGATAAACAGCTCCACTCTTTTATTGAAAAGTATATGGTTCACATGCTTATTGGGTTCTTTTGTCTTTAGCGGTTTACATTTTTTTCTTGTTTTGTAGTTCACCTGGTTATGGAATATCATTGGTTGCTGAAACCACATCTGGATGTTTCATATCTGTGGATACAACAATTTCTTATCCCAAAGGGAATGATGACATGGATATTGATGAAAAGAAAGAACTTATGCCTCCAGAGGAAGTCGGTGAGGAAATTGCATCCCTTTTACTCGGCGAGATTGAACAAGGCGGTGTTATAGATTCTACACACCAGGTTTGCATCTGATTTTTCCACATATGCATAACTCTTTTTATTACGTGTGGCAAGATGGGTGGGTCGGACTGGTTGGGTTACGGGTCAAACTGGTTCAGGCCAAAAAGGGTAATCTTCTACTTTTTGAAATACATTGGGTCGGACTAGGTTGACCGTTTGAGCTTAGGTCCAAAATTATGGTTTTTGTAATAAATAAGAATGCCAAATTTGGTTTAAAATTATACCGTTTTCAATTTATTTTTTTACGAAATAATCTATTTATTTTTTTACGAAATAATTTACTTTATTTAATACGCATAGGATTCTTGAAACTTGCAAAATGTCACATATAATACATGTTATTTTGCAAGTTTTGAGGGGTATATATGAAATTCACTCTTTAATAAAACAGTTGGGAGTTCTTTTAAATACCTTTCGGCCACTTTCGAAGCATTTGACATTTTATCATAGTTTTTTTAAATAAATTTCGGCCACTTTCAAAGCATTTGACATGTTTCATTTTAAACTTCTTCGTTTTATAATTTTACATATTTGACCCATTAGAGATAAATGTAACATGAATCGACCCATTCAAAAGTAAATGTTTTGAAATTGCCAATTCTACTCATGTGATTTTAGATAAATGTTCAATAGATTTATTATTATTTTTATTATTTTTGCATTTTTGTTATTCTTGTAAGTTTGTTGGTAATAATTAAATTATTTAAATTTCAGGGTTTGTTGTTTCTTTTATGTGCATTATGCCCACAAGATGTATCAAAGGTTCGTGTAGGAAAGCTTGTACCTTATGGGATTCAAACACTCAGAAATATCAGAGATTTTTTGGGTGTTAAATTTGTAATCAAGCCAGAGCCAGCAACGGGTACCGTCATGCTTAAATGCATAGGATGCGGATTAAAAAATTTATCACGAAAATTATCTTAGATGTATTTTTTATATATTTATTAAGTTGAATTTTTTTTTAACTTGTTTTAAAAACTTTGTAATCTTTGCTTGACTTGTGATGAGTTAGGAAATTGAGAGGTTGTGGAACCAATTTTGTTCTTTTCATCAAATTGTGCATTTATTCAGGTTGGGTCCAAGAATACAAGATTTTATGATGTATAAACATTAATTTATTGTAGTAAACATCTATACTAAACGAAAATATTCAGGAGACCTATTATCCATACATCCTCACATCATCCCACACACCTTAGAGGAGTCTATAAAAGGGTAGGTAGTTGTAAAAAGTGAGAGAAAAGGTGGGGCCCATCCATCATCATGCGTAGTCCATCCATCATGTCATCTCATCTCTTCTTCAATTCCCGATACCCTACTCCGACTTTCAAGTTTCCAAAAGGAAAGGACAGAAATTGCTTATTTATCTTAAACTTTCATTCCCATTAAAGCTCCAAATGTTTATGCTTTAGAAAACATGTATTTCATTTATTTTAAAAATACAATAAACTTTGTTTTTTTTACATTTTCATCTTCAAAACAAGTATTGATTATATTAATCTTAGAAAATATAATTAATTGGTTTTAAAATATTTATTTTATTTTCTTAAGCAACATTATTTTAGAAATATGCAAGTAGAACAATTTTATAAATGATTAATTCCGTAAAAATTAATATATTTTTCTTACCTCTCATAAAAAGTCTTTAAACTAGTTTTAATATATTAAAATTATGCAATTTATAAAAAATATTCAAACTTATTTTCATGGATTGAAGTTTTTAAACATGTAATTAACAAAACCAATAATTTACATGTTTTTTACATAAAATTAAATTACTAATCTATATTTACATGAGCAGGGCTACATTTCTTATTCACGAGGACTTCGTACGTTTGTACTTGTGACATGTATATTGTTTTTTAATGTTTAGTATCCGGATGTCTATTCATTTCCCACAAAAAATTAACTGTCGGCATCGGATATATTCCTTTTAATTCTACCATGATGTAATGGATAGCATGAACGTTGCAAAATTGTAACTGTTCGATGAGGCACAAGATGCTCTGGACGTGTCCATAGCGGAAAAACAGTCGAGCTACCATTGTACATAGCGGTTAAAGATATTACAATCACACCAAACCTGTTTGCGATCAAGAATCCCGTGTATGGCATAAGCATCCAATAATCCTCAGACGCAGCACCCGTTCCAAAAAAACTTAAGGTCCGAAGTAACTCGTCATATGTTAAATGAAAAACCCTTATGTATATCACTTCATTTTGGATTAGCTCGTTTCGAAGTTCAATCCCGATAAAGACCCATAATTCTTCACCATAACCTAGAGCAACAGCTACAGACCGAAATCCACAATCACCGATAACGTTTTGCACATGAGACACATACGGATAGAATACAGATGGAATTTGAGACTTATACTCATTAAAGTAACATAGACTTTGTGGACTAAGCGTGTTGTCCACATTAACGACTGAACCGGCTTCACCGCATCCCATGAAATCAATTTCGTTTGATATAAGATTCTGAGAGTTCACAAATGAACTATATCCAAGATCTTGGTAGTTCACCAATGAACTGTGTCTTGGATCTTGAGAGTTCACAAATGAACTGTGTCTGGCGGGCTCTAGAGAGTTCACGAATGAACTTTGACCAGGATCTTAGGAGTTCATGTATGAACTGTGTCTAGCGGACTCTTTGTTCTTCTGTTGCTTCATTTTAAATTCGAACGCCCACGGATTTTTTCCTGAACTACAGGCTCTTGAAGGTTTGTTTGGCTTGGATTGATCATGTCTTTCATCTTCTTTAACCAATTTCTTTTCACAGCTGTTGGTTGACCTTTAATCTCCTGTTTCAATACTTCAAATTCTTCATCGGTATCAATATCGTCATTCGGGTGAACAAATGACAGTGTGAAATCAATCTTTCGCCATCGAATCCAATGGAATTGGTTCACCTACGTGCAGATAATGTGCAACAATACAAGTGCATGGCAAACCACAACTCGTTTTAAGTCGACAACCACACCGGGTACTAGGTGAGTCTAACAAATCATTTAACCGCACAATCTCTTCATATATAAGATCTAAAGCTGTAATTGAGACATTACCTCGTAAAAGCTTGAACATAAGTGTCATATGATGATTGTATACTCTGATTCGACTTTTTTCAAAGCTTTCAATTATTTTTAGTTCCTGATCTTTTATGAGTTTATTAGTACCTTCAACCAACTCATGTAGACGAGACTTAGGACCACTCAAGTATTTCTTGAAAAGTGAATGTTGGCTCTCCACTCTGTTGGTTGTTCGATATCCAAAATTAAGCTTTTCGTCAATCCAAGCAGAAACAAACATTTCTTTATAATTTGACAGCCATGTATTATCCTGGTAATCAACAACTTCTGCATTGGATAAAAAAAAAGTCAAAACCACTTACGTTATACAAAAGTCATACACAAACAATAAAGTGAGAAAGAAGATTATTACTGTGATGGGGAGGTCTGAACTGTTGCTAAGTAGCTTGTAGTTGTAATTGTATACGTCAGGTGTTGGCGAATCAATTAGTACAGCCCACATTGTTTGAAGGATAGCCCATCCATGTGCATCGAGACCTTGCTTGCAGTGCTTATCAATATTTTGAGATATGTGTCATCTACATAATAACTGGGCAGCTTCCGGGAATACACATTTACAAGCATTCATTAGAGCAAGATCTATATCGGTAACTATTACACATGGCTGCATAATCTTATTCAGTGTTTTCTTTAGGTTATTTAACAACCAGAGAAAATTGTCCTTTTCTTTACTAATTAAGGCAAAAGCAACACAATAAGTTTTCTTTGTTGATGTTACACCAACAATCTCAACAAATGGCATGTTGTACCTGTTGGTTTTGTAAGTTGCGTCTATTAGCAACACATGTGGGAATGCACGCCGCATCTTATATGACTTTTTATGTATAAAGAACAACTGCTCCAAGACACCGTCAGATTCTTCATGTTCTCAAATATTTCCTTCCTGATGCAAGATTGAGAAAAGAATCTGCATTGGAGTTGATCCAATTTCTCTAGCTTTACGTATCTTTTGGAGTGCATTGTACACGGTTATGAGCGAAGACACGTTTTTGGGGTTCTGCTCCTTTAGTGTTGCTAGAATGTTACGCGGTTGAACATCGTGCTTAGACATGTCCTCCACCAAAATCATTTCTTGATCATTAAATCTCATTGCAAATGGATGCCCTTCTAAATGTTGAGCTGGTGGATGGTTATGTTCAGCATGTGACACCCGTAACATCCAACCTTTCTTTTCTTGCATGTAATTTCCAGTCAACTGGAACGGACAACCAATTTTTCTTGTTGCGGAACATCTAACTGTTGATGTTCCTCTGTATACGCCACCACGATCACACTGAAGGTGAACTTTGAAAACTTCGTCGCTTGCGTTTTTCTTCGATCTTTCTTTGACTATGACATAACCATGCTTACGTCCAGTTTCTTGCACCAAATGCATCATGTCCGAGAGACATGAACACCTAGAACAAAATAGTTAACAATGGTTCAGTTAGATAACGACGGTTAAGGACGATATAGTTAAGCTAAAACAAACATAATCATGAACATCATACCTGCTTAGTGAAAAACTCTGATATATTGTTAGACATAGTTAACTAGTTTTGGAGGCTTACTTTAAAGATAATTTAGAGAGAATTCATATAAAGTTGTATGAAAAAATGAATGAAAATATAACCGTATATATAGTATGTTTTCAAAGAATCTTATGTCGTATCAAATGATTTACGAAATCTTATGTCGTTTCAAATTATTCACACGCATCTCGAGGAATCTTGTGTCGTGTCAAACTGTTCACGCGTATCTCGAGGAATCTTGTGTCATGTCAAACTGTTCACACGCATCTCGAGGAATCTTGTGTCGTGTCAAACGGTGTGCAATTAGTATGTCAGATACTTCCACGCATCTCGAGGAATCTTGTGTCATGTCAAACTGTTCGCGCACATTTCGAGGAATCTTATGTCGTGTCAAACAGTTATTTGCACGCATCTCGAGGAATCTTGTGTCGTGTCAAGCTGTTCGCACGCATCTCATGGAATCTTGTGTCGTGTCAAAGGGTGTGCAATTAGTATGTCAGATACTTCCACGTATCTCGAGTAATCTTGTGTCGTGTCAAACTGTTCACGCGCATCTTGAGGAATCTTGTGTCGTGTCAAACAGTTATTTGCACGCATCTCAGGAATCTTGTGTCGTGTCAAACTGTTCACGTACGAGTTCAAATACCGGCTATAAATTCCTACCCTTATTTTCACTTCACAACGTTCTATTTTCACTCCAAGATTATAACTTTACTTCTAAAATATGGGTGGAGGGAATACTTTTCTGACTGAACTCTTTCGCCCAGCAAACCCACCGCCTCCGTTGAACCAATACGGCCAACAAACCCTCCTCTTCCGGCCGGTGATATATGGGGATTAACGAACGAAGAATTGCACTTCGCATATGACCAGGTTTTTGGTCAACTAAGAATTAGGGACGAGCACGTACCTAATTTAGAGGATGATCACATCCATGTGTCAGAGGATGATTATGTCACCGACCCTCCACCGAATGTGCAACCGGTAAACCCTCCAGTTGGAGAACCAAAAAAAGATCCATATGATTTTGATGAAGATTGGTGGCTTAAAGACACTCGTAGGAAGTTTCGTCATTATCAACGCCGTGAGTGCGAGGGCTATGAGGGTTCTCCAGTTTCATCCGATGACTCCGATTAATCTTTAGGTGTTTAACTTTTAGGCGTGTGATCTTTATTCTTTAGGTTTTATAATTTTTAATTTCTAAGTTATGTAATTTAATCTTTAAGTTGTGTGGTTTTATGCAATTTTAAATTTCTAGGTTATCTAATTTTTAATATTTAAGAACGAAACAGACCATGTCACAATCAGATGGTCTTTTAAATTATTACAACTTAAACAATCTAGTCATACCACTATAATTATAAATACACAGTACACAGGAAATACACACAGTACATAGGCACAAAATATAAATACTTAAATATAAAATACAAAGCCTGTGCGTCATGACTAACGGGATATGGGCATCGAAAATAATACAATTTCTCATCCATAGAACGTCGATATTTCTTAGACATCTCTTCAAAATCCATGGGTATATCTAGTTGCTTACCCATAACCAGATGTTACATTACCATACAAGCATGTACGCCAGAATTTTGTTGCGGCCAACCATTGTATCGCGGCTTATAATCATCGTTATCGTAAATGTGTATCTTATCTTCCCTCCCAGACTTTCTCCAAAACCCAATGTTAACCAACAACGCACCAAAAAACAAAATAAATTTTGTAATCACCGGCGAAACCACCTTTGTGTATTTCGGGTGGTTAAAATCTTCATAATTATACTGTGTTAAACACATAGTGTTGAGATCAACACCGATAAGTGATCATTCATTTGCACTCATTAAAAGTGGAAGATAAATATAATCAACCTCCCAAAGTGGAGGGAAAAATTGTTTTATACCGGTTGTAATTGAAATTGCAAATGTATCCTCCGGTTGTAGTAAAAAGTGATTGAAAAACTCTTGTTTTAATATAGCTCAACGCATATTTAAAGGACTATTTTTAAGTAGTTGGGTATGTCTCCAAATCATTAATCTTTGCACCCACGCTTCGATATGCAATAAAAAAAATTGAGATGGAGTATATTAGAGGAAAACATAATGCTTTTAAAAGATACAAAAGTATTAAATCTTACCGTTGGTGATAAACGACCTTTATTTTGGCACCCTAAAAGCGTACCCCAAAATACTTTATCAAGCGCTATAGCATACTCAAATAAACATAAATAGCAGACCTCCGCATCTCCGTGTTTATAAAACTGGATAACATTTTCAGACCAGTTTTCTGACTCCTCACACGGACTCGCCCATTTACGTTTTTTAGGAGGGTTAACTTCCGGGTTAACCAGTTCATTCTCTCGGACCGAAGAAGATGATGCCCCAGTATCTTTTCGCTGTCCCTTTGGTAGACGAAGACGTCTCCAAGGTTGTGACATCCAGTTCGATGATTTGTGTATTGGCTGGGTGTGGTATTGTTCTTGATCGTTTCCCGATTCATGGTGGTTTTCCATTGTCAAAAATAAAGACAAGTATTTGATGAGAAAGAGATAGAAAAGTGTGAAGAGAAAGAGATAGAGGCATGCTTTAAATAGAAGAGTTTATGGGAAAAATAAAGAAAAAAAAAACACAAAAATATAAAAATATTGAATATAGTTTTAAATTACGGGTTCTAGTCCCACGGGTGACAAAATTATAAAAATTTAGTAGACATGATATAATAAAAATTATAAAATTTGATTTAGTAGGCATGAAATAATATTGTGCAAAATTATAAAATTGGATTTTATAAAATTATACAAATTTAGTTGGGTGTGGGATTGGATGGATGGGATGAGGGTGTGCAAAAATTATGTTGGTGTGGGATTTGATAGATGGGATGTGAGGGTGTGTAAAAATTATGTTGGGTATGGGTTTAGTTGTTTCCTATTCAAGTTAGGTTGGGTCTAAAGTAGGGGTGTAAGAGCATTCACAGCCAGTTTGGTATATGTTTGTGAGTGAGTTTGGTATATTTTAATGAATGGTTTAAAGTGGTTGTGAGTGAAGAAGAGAGAAAATGTATAATTTTTTGTATATTTGTGGAAACACTGTTTACCTGTATAAATTTTTTAATATTTTTTGAAAGTGGTTGTAAGTGGAAGAGAGAGAAAAGGTAATAATAAAGGTATAAAAAGTATTATTTAATTGAAAAGGAGAGAGAAAAGATAGTGATTTTAGTGTAATTATAAGGATTAGGATATGGAACCGGCTGCGAATGCTCTAAACAAGTTGACCCGTTTAACTAAAGAAGTCATATTCTGGCTGAGTGGTTAATCAACATGTCAGCCTGTTTAAAACTAATTTATACTTATAAATAAGTAACTAGTTGCGTCACGTGTCATAATTTGTGTCTTAATTGTGTGAGTTAGAATATTTTTCTTCCGTTCATTTTTTTTTCATTACTAACTATTTGTAATATTTTCTTGTTAACTATTTAACATTTTCTTTATTAATTCCTAAATTTTGATTAGTATTTAATATTTTTTTTATAATTTCTAAATCTTCATTACTGAATAGTTAATATTTTCTTTATTTAACTTGTGTAAAACACGTTTTTTTGTTGTTAAAAAAACCCTAGTATTATTATATAAATATATATTTATAAATTTAATTTGTTGGATGTGATTATAACTTTATTACAACCTGCCTAGTTTACCACTAATAGAAGATTTGCAATACGCCAATCCGTTTAGATAAATAGATTGCATGGAAGTGTCTAGGTTATTGTTGACGTGTTTTATACGAACAAATTTATCTTGTTCATGTGTTTTATACAAACAAATTTATCTTGTTGATGTTTTTATATGAATAAATTTATCTTAATTTTACGTTGGTTTGATAATCTTAGATGTCTTATATATGTTTATACAATGTTTCTATTTAGGTGTTTTGGTGATCTTTAGACATTCTATTGGAATGTTCACAATTCCTTTAGATATAGGAAGGAAAGTGAATTCTATTGATTAAATGAAAATTTTTCACTCCAATTCCATCGTTCTCCAGCCAAACACAATTTTTAATAGAATGTTTTTCAAATCCACTTAATTCCATGAACCAAACCCCCTTGAATTTTGTTTTTAGTTGGGTCTAATGGGTCGACCCACGGATCATATCAGTCTGGTGTATCGATCCATTTAAAACTAGAATTAAAAAGTTTTATGATCTACAACTCCATGTACCATCACCATGTGCTATAATTTTATTACACAACCCAACCCATTTACCATAGGATTTAATCATTTTACAACTTGATTACATCAACCCATTATTATTGTGTTTTTGACAAATGAGAGATGAAATGAGTATTCTACTAATAAATATGAAATTTTTAACCTGTCATACAAATTCCAAAGTAGTAAGACTGCCCCTAACGCATGATTTTTCAGCCACCCATGGCTTATGTGGCATATGCATGTGGGACAAGGCAGCATTGATTGCCAACATCCATGAGCAATCATCCATACCCATGAACTTCGTTTGTTTGAAGTTTGTGGACCCCACCATGTTATTTTTTCTTTTCTTTTTTACAATGTTAGTTTTAATTTAATTAAATAATTTTAAATTTTTTCCCTTTCTAACGGTTAGGTTAGTTAAATATAAATAAATAAAAATTTTGTTTTGTCCTATTTGAAATTATCTTTTAAAACTTAGTTTAAATCTTATTATTTACTTATTTATTAATTAATTTAAAACCTAATTAAACCTTAATTAAAACTTAATTTAAACCTAACGGCTAGTTTTTTTTTGTATTTTTCTTAACGGCTAGTTTTTTTGTATTTTTTCTAACGGCTAGTTTTTTTGTATTCTTCCTAACGGCTAGTTTTTTTTCACTATAAATACATCTAAACACCTAAACCATTTTCACACCCAACCATCTCAAACAATTCTCAATTCCATGGATCCAAATAACCCGTTTTCGTTCTCTCAACTACTGAACGATAGCAACAACAAAGAAAGCCCAAACCAACAACCTACACCCTCGCCATTTCAACAATTTCAACAACTAGGTGGTGGGTTCACACAGTTCCAACAACCAGCTGGTGGGTTCACACAGTTCCAACAACCGGCTTTCTTGTTTGTACTCTTGTTTGATTTTATTGTTTTAGGTTGTTTTTATTTAATTTAATGTAATTTTAATTTTTGTTTAATAATTTACTTATTTAATTATTTATTAATTAATTTAAGTTATTTAATAGGTATTTAAATAGATAAATGAAAATAAAAAAAGATGATGTGGAAATAATGAGGTTGTTTGTGAGATGGATGGGTATGGTAGTGTTGGGGGTAAAATGAGTTTGTGGAAAGAATAAGAGAAGAGCTGATGTGGCATGCTGACTAGGACTGTTTATGGGATGGATGGCTGTTAGCGTTGCGGACAGTCTAATAGAGAGAGCCATTCATCCAAGCTGTCCAATGGAGAAATATAAAATCTTCTCCCTATAGTTTTTACAAGAAACAAAAATAGTTGGTTGTACAACATATACATGAGATTATTATGATGGGACAAAAAAACCGCAGATTCGATGGTAATGTATGAAGCAGTGCTTCTTTCTTTTGGGTGGTTAATCAAATTTCTTCACAACAAATGTTCTTCTGTTATTGAAGGAGAATTAGCACCCGAGATGTGTTAAGCCCGAATAACTAGAAAATGATAGTTAGTCGGCCTGTGGCAACAAAAAGCTAAACCCCGAGTTCTCACGGATTAAAGGTGGAGGTTCGACGTCTGAGATTTCTATTTGTTCCATTGACTTTGATATATCATCAACTGAAAACGGAATGCTGCAAAAATAAAATCATGAAAAAAATTTGCATTAGTTACTGTTGATAGTTCCCAACCCGTTTGCCTAAAAATTGGGCGGTTTGGGTTGCATTTTATCTCCAAGGGTTAATAGGTTGACCGGGTCAAAAGTCAACCTAGTATTGCTTAAAACCTCCAAAATCAATTTGCATTATTTTAACAATATAGTATTTATAATCTTAATTAACGCATTGGGTTATCCCTACTCGGCCCGACCCATTACCAAACCTGTCTGGCCCGTCTACTTTGCCACCTTCTAAGTCAAACATGCAAGAGGAACGAGCCAAACGAGAAATATAAAGAACCAAACGGAAAAGCATAGCTATAGAAAAAGATCAGGATGCTATAAATAGGAGAAAGTAACCTGGAATCATCATCCAAAAGGAAAGAATTGCTTATTGCATTATTTTCTTCTGTCATCATAAGCCTCATGCTGGATATAACCTAAAGACAAGATCAGCCATTACATAGTAATATTATAATTGGTTTAATTGACTCAATCCAACATTAAAAAGCCTGATTTAAAAAAAACTTAATAATAAAATAGTAAAAAAGACCATGCAATTACATCTAATAGAGGTGGAAAGATGAGAAGGTTGGGTAACATGTAAAAACAGACTCGGGTAGGTCATTTTTGCATATGGTCAAAACAGGCTGGGCCAGGAGGGGTTGACCCACAAACACATTTTTGTCCTTTTTTGTTGATTATATGATTACAAAAAGAAATTATAACAATGAATTGGCCCACTTGACCTGTTCACCTTTTAGCTAATTTTTTTTATTTCATCCATTCGAGATAAAACATACTCTGATTCGACTTTTTTCAAAGCTTTCAATTATTTTTAGTTCCTGATCTTTTATGAGTTTATTAGTACCTTCAACCAACTCATGTAGACGAGACTTAGGACCACTCAAGTATTTCTTGAAAAGTGAATGTTGGCTCTCCACTCTGTTGGTTGTTCGATATCCAAAATTAAGCTTTTCGTCAATCCAAGCAGAAACAAACATTTCTTTATAATTTGACAGCCATGTATTATCCTGGTAATCAACAACTTCTGCATTGGATAAAAAAAAAGTCAAAACCACTTACGTTATACAAAAGTCATACACAAACAATAAAGTGAGAAAGAAGATTATTACTATGATGGGGAGGTCTGAACTGTTGCTAAGTAGCTTGTAGTTGTAATTGTATACGTCAGGTGTTGGCGAATCAATTAGTACATCCCACATTGTTTGAAGGATAGCCCATCCATGTGCATCGAGACCTTGCTTGCAGTGCTTATCAATATTTTGAGATATGTGTCATCTACATAATAACTGGGCAGCTTCCGGGAATACACATTTACAAGCATTCATTAGAGCAAGATCTATATCGGTAACTATTACACATGGCTGCATAATCTTATTCAGTGTTTTCTTTAGGTTATTTAACAACCAGAGAAAATTGTCCTTTTCTTTACTAATTAAGGCAAAAGCAACACAATAAGTTTTCTTTGTTGATGTTACACCAACAATCTCAACAAATGGCATGTTGTACCTGTTGGTTTTGTAAGTTGCGTCTATTAGCAACACATGTGGGAATGCACGCCGCATCTTATATGACTTTTTATGTATAAAGAACAACTGCTCCAAGACACCGTCAGATTCTTCATGTTCTCAAATATTTCCTTCCTGATGCAAGATTGAGAAAAGAATCTGCATTGGAATTGATCCAATTTCTCTAGCTTTACGTATCTTTTGGAGTGCATTGTACACGGTTATGAGCGAAGACACGTTTTTGGGGTTCTGCTCCTTTAGTGTTGCTAGAATGTTACGCGGTTGAACATCGTGCTTAGAAATGTCCTCCACCAAAAGCATTTCTTGATCATTAAATCTCATTGCAAATGGATGCCCTTCTAAATGTTGAGCTGGTGGATGGTTATGTTCAGCATGTGACACCCGTAACATCCAACCTTTCTTTTCTTGCATGTAATTTCCAGTCAACTGGAACGGACAACCAATTTTTCTTGTTGCGGAACATCTAACTGTTGATGTTCCTCTGTATACGCCACCACGATCACACTGAAGGTGAACTTTGAAAACTTCGTCGCTTGCGTTTTTCTTCGATCTTTCTTTGACTATGACATAACCATGCTTACGTCCAGTTTCTTGCACCAAATGCATCATGTCCGAGAGACATGAACACCTAGAACAAAATAGTTAACAATGGTTCAGTTAGATAACGACGGTTAAGGACGATATAGTTAAGCTAAAACAAACATAATCATGAACATCATACCTGCTTAGTGAAAAACTCTAATATATTGTTAGACATAGTTAACTCGTTTTGGAGGCTTACTTTAAAGATAATTTAGAGAGAATTCATATAAAGTTGTATGAAAAAATGAATGAAAATATAACCGTATATATAGTATGTTTTCAAAGAATCTTATGTCGTATCAAATGATTTACGAAATCTTATGTCGTTTCAAATTATTCACACGCATCTCGAGGAATCTTGTGTCGTGTCAAACTGTTCACGCGTATCTCGAGGAATCTTGTGTCATGTCAAACTGTTCACACGCATCTCGAGGAATCTTGTGTCGTGTCAAACGGTGTGCAATTAGTATGTCAGATACTTCCACGCATCTCGAGCAATCTTGTGTCATGTCAAACTGTTCGCGCACATTTCGAGGAATCTTGTGTCGTGTCAAACAGTTATTTGCACGCATCTCGAGGAATCTTGTGTCGTGTCAAGCTGTTCGCACGCATCTCAAGGAATCTTGTGTCGTGTCAAAGGGTGTGCAATTAGTATGTCAGATACTTTCACGTATCTCGAGTAATCTTGTGTCGTGTCAAACTGTTCACGCGCATCTTGAGGAATCTTGTGTCGTGTCAAACAGTTATTTGCACGCATCTCAGGAATCTTGTGTCGTGTCAAACTGTTCACGTACGAGTTCAAATACCGGCTATAAATTCCTACCCTTATTTTCACTTCACAACGTTCTATTTTCACTCCAAGATTATAACTTTACTTCTAAAATATGGGTGGAGGGAATAATTTTCTGACTGAACTCTTTCGCCCAGCAAACCCACCGCCTCCGTTGAACCAATACGGCCAACAAACCCTCCTCTTCCGGCCGGTGATATATGGGGATTAACGAACGAAGAATTGCACTTCGCATATGACCAGGTTTTTGGTCAACTAAGAATTAGGGACGAGCACGTACCTAATTTAGAGGATGATCACATCCATGTGTCAAAGGATGATTATGTCACCGACCCTCCACCGAATGTGCAACCGGTAAACCCTCCAGTTGGAGAACCAAAAAAAGATCCATATGATTTTGATGAAGATTGGTGGCTTAAAGACACTCGTAGGAAGTTTCGTCATTATCAACGCCGTGAGTGCGAGGGCTATGAGGGTTCTCCAGTTTCATCCGATGACTCCGATTAATCTTTAGGTGTTTAACTTTTAGGCGTGTGATCTTTATTCTTTAGGTTTTATAATTTTTAATTTCTAAGTTATGTAATTTAATCTTTAAGTTGTGTGGTTTTATGCAATTTTAAATTTCTAGGTTATCTAATTTTTAATATTTAAGAACGAAACAGACCATGTCACAATCAGATGGTCTTTTAAATTATTACAACTTAAACAATCTAGTCATACCACTATAATTATAAATACACAGTACACAGGAAATACACACAGTACATAGGCACAAAATATAAATACTTAAATATAAAATACAAAGCCTGTGCGTCATGACTAACGGGATATGGGCATCGAAAATAATACAATTTCTCATCCATAGAACGTCGATATTTCTTAGCCATCTCTTCAAAATCCATGGGTATATCTAGTTGCTTACCCATAACCAGATGTTACATTACCATACAAGCATGTACGCCAGAATTTTGTTGCGACCAACCATTGTATCGCGGCTTATAATCATCGTTATCGTAAATGTGTATCTTATCTTCCCTCCCAGACTTTCTCCAAAACCCAATGTTAACCAACAACGCACCAAAAAACAAAATAAATTTTGTAATCACCGGCGAAACCACCTTTGTGTATTTCGGGTGGTTAAAATCTTCATAATTATACTGTGTTAAACACATAGTGTTGAGATCAACACCGATAAGTGACCATTCATTTGCACTCATTAAAAGTGGAAGATAAATATAATCAACCTCCCAAAGTGGAGGGAAAAATTGTTTTATACTGGTTGTAATTGAAATTGCAAATGTATCCTCCGGTTGTAGTAAAAAGTGATTGAAAAACTCTTGTTTTAATATAGTCCAACGCATATTTAAATGACTATTTTTAAGTAGTTGGGTATGTCTCCAAATCATTAATCTTTGCACCCACGCTTCGATATGCAATAAAAAAAATTGAGATGGAGTATATTAGAGGAAAACATAATGCTTTTAAAAGATACAAAAGTATTAAATCTTACCGTTGGTGATAAACGACCTTTATTTTGGCACCCTAAAAGCGTACCCCAAAATACTTTATCAAGCGCTATAGCATACTCAAATAAACATAAATAGCAGACCTCCGCATCTCCGTGTTTATAAATCTGGATAACATTTTCAGACCAGTTTTCTGACTCCTCACACGGACTCGCCCATTTACGTTTTTTAGGAGGGTTAACTTCCGGGTTAACCAGTTCATTCTCTCGGACCGAAGAAGATGATGCCCCAGTATCTTTTCGCTGTCCCTTTGGTAGACGAAGACGTCTCCAAGGTTGTGACATCCAGTTCGATGATTTGTGTATTGGCTGGGTGTGGTATTGTTCTTGATCGTTTCCCGATTCATGGTGGTTTTCCATTGTCAAAAATAAAGACAAGTATTTGATGAGAAAGAGATAGAAAAGTGTGAAGAGAAAGAGATAGAGGCATGCTTTAAATAGAAGAGTTTATGGGAAAAATAAAGAAAAAAAAACACAAAAATATAAAAATATTGAATATAGTTTTAAATTACGGGTTCTAGTCCCACGGGTGACAAAATTATAAAAATTTAGTAGACATGATATAATAAAAATTATAAAATTTGATTTAGTAGGCATGAAATAATATTGTGCAAAATTATAAAATTGGATTTTATAAAATTATACAAATTTAGTTGGGTGTGGGATTGGATGGATGGGATGAGGGTGTGCAAAAATTATGTTGGTGTGGGATTTGATAGATGGGATGTGAGGGTGTGTAAAAATTATGTTGGGTATGGGTTTAGTTGTTTCCTATTCAAGTTAGGTTGGGTCTAAAGTAGGGGCGTAAGAGCATTCACAGCCAGTTTGGTATATGTTTGTGAGTGAGTTTGGTATATTTTAATGAATGGTTTAAAGTGGTTGTGAGTGAAGAAGAGAGAAAATGTATAATTTTTTTGTATATTTGTGGAAACACTGTTTACCTGTATAAATTTTTTAATATTTTTTTAAAGTGGTTGTGAGTGGAAGAGAGAGAAAAGGTAATAATAAAGGTATAAAAAAGTATTATTTAATTGAAAAGGAGAGAGAAAAGATAGTGATTTTAGTGTAATTATAAGGATTAGGATATGGAACCGGCTGCGAATGCTCTAAACAAGTTGACCCGTTTAACTAAAGAAGTCATATTCTGGCTGAGTGGTTAATCAACATGTCAGCCTGTTTAAAACTAATTTATACTTATAAATAAGTAACTGGTTGCGTCACGTGTTATAATTTGTGTCTTAATTGTGTGAGTTAGAATATTTTTCTTCCGTTCATTTTTTTTTCATTACTAACTATTTGTAATATTTTCTTGTTAACTATTTAACATTTTCTTTATTAATTCCTAAATTTTGATTAGTATTTAATATTTTTTTTATAATTTCTAAATCTTCATTACTGAATAGTTAATATTTTCTTTATTTAACTTGTGTAAAACACGTTTTTTTGTTGTTAAAAAAACCCTAGTATTATTATATAAATATATATATTTATAAATTTAATTTGTTGGATGTGATTATAACTTTATTACAACCTGTCTAGTTTACCACTAATAGAAGATTTGCAATACGCCAATCCGTTTAGATAAATAGATTGCATGGAAGTGTCTAGGTTATTGTTGACGTGTTTTATACGAACAAATTTATCTTGTTCATGTGTTTTATACAAACAAATTTATCTTGTTGATGTTTTTATACGAATAAATTTATCTTAATTTTACGTTGGTTTGATAATCTTAGATGTCTTATATATGTTTATACAATGTTTCTATTTAGGTGTTTTGGTGATCTGTCGACATTCCATTGGAATGTTCACAATTCCTTTAGATATAGGAAGGAAAGTGAATTCTATTGATTGAATGAAAATTTTTCACTCCAATTCCATCGTTCTCCAGCCAAACACAATTTTTAATAGAATGTTTTTCAAATCCACTTAATTCCATGAACCAAACCCCCTTAAATTTTGTTTTTAGTTGGGTCTAATGGGTAGACCCACGGATCATATCAGTCTGGTGTATCGATCCATTTAAAACTAGAATTAAAAAGTTTTATGATCTACAACTACATGTACCATCACCATGTGCTACAATTTTATTACACAACCCAACCCATTTACCATAGGATTTAATCATTTTACAACTTGATTACATCAACCCATTATTATTGTGTTTTTGACAAATGAGAGATGAAATGAGTATTCTACTAATAAATATGAAATTTTTAACCTGTCATACAAATTCCAAAGTAGTAAGACTGCCCCCAACGCATGATTTTTAAGCCACCCATGGCTTATGTGGCATATGCATGTGGGACAAGGCAGCATTGATTGCAAGCATCCATGAGCAATCATCCATACTCATGAACTTCGTTTGTTTGAAGTTTGTGGACCCCACCATGTTATTTTTTCTTTTCTTTTTTACAATGTTAGTTTTAATTTAATTAAATAATTTTAAATTTTTTCCTTTTCTAACGGTTAGGTTAGTTAAATATAAATAAATAAAAAATTTGTTTTGTCCTATTTGAAATTATCTTTTAAAACTTAGTTTAAATCTTATTATTTACTTATTTACTTATTTATTAATTAATTTAAAACCTAATTAAACCTTAATTAAAACTTAATTTAAACCTAACGGCTAGTTTTTTTTTGTATTTTTCTTAACGGCTAGTTTTTTTGTATTTTTTCTAATGGCTAGTTTTTTTGTATTTTTCCTAACGGCTAGCTTTTTTCCACTATAAATACATCTAAACACCTAAACCATTTTCACACCCAACCATCTCAAACAATTCTCAATTCCATGGATCCAAATAACCCGTTTTCGTTCTCTCAACTACTGAACGATAGCAACAACAAAGAAAGCCCAAACCAACAACCTACACCCTCGCCATTTCAACAATTTCAACAACTAGGTGGTGGGTTCACACAGTTCCAACAACCAGCTGGTGGGTTCACACAGTTTCAACAACCGGCTTTCTTGTTTGTACTCTTGTTTGATTTTATTGTTTTAGGTTGTTTTTATTTAATTTAATGTAATTTTAATTTTTGTTTAATAATTTACTTATTTATTAATTAATTTAAGTTATTTAATAGGTATTTAAATAGATAAATGAAAATAAAAAAAGATGATGTGGAAATAATGAGGTTGTTTGTGAGATGGATGGGTATGGTAGTGTTGGGGTAAAATGAGTTTGTGGAAAGAATAAGAGAAGAGCTGATGTGGCATGCTGACTAGGACTGTTTATGGGATGGATGGCTGTTAGCGTTGCGGACAGTCTAATAGAGAGAGCCATTCATCCAAGCTGTCCAATGGAGAAATATAAAATCTTCTCCCTATAGTTTTTACAAGAAACAAAAATAGTTGGTTGTACAACATATACATGAGATTATTATGATGGGACAAAAAAACCGCAGATTCGATGGTAATGTATGAAGCAGTGCTTCTTTCTTTTGGGTGGTTAATCAAATTTCTTCACAACAAATGTTCTTCTGTTATTGAAGGAGAATTAGCACCCGAGATGTGTTAAGCCCGAATAACTAGAAAATGATAGTTAGTCGGCCTGTGGCAACAAAAAGCTAAACCCCGAGTTCTCACGGATTAAAGGTGGAGGTTCGACGTCTGAGATTTCTATTTGTTCCATTGACTTTGATATATCATCAACTGAAAACGGAATGCTGCAAAAATAAAATCATGAAAAAAATTTGCATTAGTTACTGTTGATAGTTCCCAACCCGTTTGCCTAAAAATTGGGCGGTTTGGGTTGCATTTTATCTCCAAGGGTTAATAGGTTGACCGGGTCAAAAGTCAACCTAGTATTGCTTAAAACCTCCAAAATCAATTTGCATTATTTTAACAATATAGTATTTATAATCTTAATTAACGCATTGGGTTATCCCTACTCGGCCCGACCCATTACCAAACCTGTCTGGCCCGTCTACTTTGCCACCTTCTAAGTCAAACATGCAAGAGGAACGAGCCAAACGAGAAATATAAAGAACCAAACGGAAAAGCATAGCTATAGAAAAAGATCAGGATGCTATAAATAGGAGAAAGTAACCTGGAATCATCATCCAAAAGGAAAGAATTGCTTATTGCATTATTTTCTTCTGTCATCATAAGCCTCATGCTGGATATAACCTAAAGACAAGATCAGCCATTACATAGTAATATTATAATTGGTTTAATTGACTCAATCCAACATTAAAAAGCCTGATTTAAAAAAAACTTAATAATAAAATAGTAAAAAAGACCATGCAATTACATCTATTAGAGGTGGAAAGATGAGAAGGTTGGGTAACATGTAAAAACAAACTCGGGTAGGTCATTTTTGCATATGGTCAAAACAGGCTGGGCCAGGAGGGGTTGACCCACAAACACCTTTTTGTCCTTTTTTGTTGATTATATGATTACAAAAAGAAATTATAACAATGAGTTGGCCCACTTGACCTGTTCACCTTTTAGCTAATTTTTTTTATTTCATCCATTCGAGATAAAACATAATCCAAATCAATCCGTACATAAGAAGACGGGTCGAAATTGCCACTTTTAAGTCTCTAACAAACTTAGACCAAGTGATGACATCTATAAGGTTGGCAAGACGGGAAGGTTGGGTAACGTTTTAAAACATGCTGGGGGTTAAAATGGTCATTTTTTCGTATCGGCTGAAATGGGCTTTGCTCGAGCTGACCCACAAACACCATTTTATCAATTTTTTATACATAATATGATTACAAGAACAATATTATAAGAATATTGATCTAAATCTTTGAATAAAACAAATTAGAAGGCTGTTCACATTAAACAGATTTTGGGCGAATTTTGGGCTGTTTGAGATAATAACACAACCCAAACTGACATATTAATGAGTAAATGGATCAAAATTTCAACTTGTAACATCTATACAAACTTACAACTGGGGACACACTATGTGTGCCATATTTGTCATCCCAATACATTGTACTGATCCGGTACAACTGTTGTACACTAAGAACCTTTAAAACAAAATAAAAATAACAGGTGAGACGCGCATAAACTGTAAATGTAAAAGAAATTACTTTTTTCGTAGCATGTCACTTACAGGACACAGGCCACGACTTATTTCCTCTAGGGTTTTCTTTGGCTTTTGATGAATGACCTGAATTGAATTACATATATTTGATTTATTTTGTGAAGATAAATGTATAACAACCATCTCAATAAATAATAAATGAAAGTGCTATAAAAAAGATGATTATTTACCAGAAACCCGATCGCCTGCCGTATATGTTTAAGTTCTTCCCATGCAGGACCTGCATACTGCACTACTTTTTGTTTAGCAAATAGTAGAGGTGCACAAAGATCAGGCTTGGGCCTAGGGCCAGTCCTTAATGAGCCCTGTCCTAAAATAGTTGCTATCCCTTTTCTTGGAAAGGGACCGATTCAGGCCCAGTCCTTAACCAGCCCTAATTTTTTTTTATTGAAATGTTTAATTTCAGATTATAGTAACAAAAATGTTTTAAATAAAAAAAATTAATCTATGAAGAATAAAAAAAAATATTGTTTAAAAGTACCTCAGACTCTTCATAAAGCATGAAACATACAAATTTACATTTACATCACATATAAAGATAAGTTAACTCGTAAAAAAGATTTAATAATACACAGAAATCAAAACTCTACATATATATTACATCGAAAAGAACAAGTTTAGGTACTGGGCTTTAGTGACAAGGATTTTAGGACTGGATATCCAGGCCTAATCGGTCCTAATACCGGGCTAAACTGAGCTTTTTGATCAAATGTTAGGACTGTACAGCTTTTGGGGATAACCAGGCCTAAAAGGACCGGGCTTTTTCAAGCCAGGCCCAGGCCTGTTTGTATCAAACAATATGAAAATCACAAGACTTGCAAATACCTCATCGGTTGCATTGTAACACCAGTCTTTTAATTCAGCAAGTCCTGCTTTCACATATTCACCATTGCTGAATGAACAGCATTCACGTCTCAAAAGAAGACTGCAGCCAGAATTAAGAAAATATCAAAATTATATTCATATGTGCATATGGTTATCCAACAAATATATACAATCTGGGCAGATGAAGCATACCTGTTAAACAATTGAACATTAATGAACGAAAATATTTGTGTGAAAATTTTCCGGACCAAAAATGGTGGCACCTGAAATAATCAACAAAATCAGACATGTACAAAAGCTCCCAGTGGATAAACAAAGTCATAAAGTACATGCAACTATTTCCTTTTTGGTGTTTTCAAAAATAATATTTTTTTCTGGCCAAATTTCGACCCATTCTGACATTGACTTTAGTGATAAGATACAAGCAATTAGGAAGAAATCGGAATAATAGTAGGGTGTATTGATGGCCTTCAAACAGAAATTACAAAGAAATGATCCAGGGTTGTGCCCTCTCTCACTACCACAGGTAGGAGCCTAACAAACTAACAAACTCAATCCTCTCCCCCTAACATGCCTTCTTCTCTATTATTTATACTACCCCATATTACACTTTAGCCCTTTAAGACTACCTAAAACTCACTTCCCTCTCTTAGCTCATTCCCATCACTACTCCCTCCTTCAAAACAGTCTTGTCCTCAAGACTGGGATCAGCTGCTTCGTCTGGTGGCCGACCTTGCCCATGCACCACCCACGAATGATGGAATCCAACAATTAACCCAATAACAGGACTTACCGTCTTGTACCACCAACGAATACCCGGTAGTCTTGTAAGAACGAAAATTCCAGCAAAGGCAAACGTGCCAATGGACCCAACCTGGTCAGCAGGAGGTACTGTACCGCCTTTCCAACCAAGGCGATGATCACCAATTTTGAACATAGACACCACCAATGCCATCTGAAGCTGTTTTTCCAGCGAAGGAGGTTGCTGAAACAGAAATACAGTGAATAGGAAATCCTCCGAAACCCCGAGTCGACCAGCAGATTGGGTGAACACACCCTTAATTGAAGGTGCAATCCATTGCAACCCGAAATCACTAGAGGGAAACGCAAAAAGAGAAACTGGGATCAGAATGGCATCCCTCCAAACGGTACGAATAAGAGATCGAACTCCTCTATCCCGTGGGAAGTTGGAGCTAACATCGGGCATGGCAGAAATCCCAGGTTTGGCGGAAAACGATCGCGCAGATTCGGGAATGGAAAGAAAGCGACGGTCCATGGGATCAGTGTTAAATGAGGGTTTGGGCTCCGAATGGCCCACTGTATTGAGCCCATCCAGTAACCCAATCGATGAAGGCCCAAAACAATCCAAGCAACGAGAACGTTTCACGGAAACGTTGTCAGTGGTAGGGCGAAGCTTTGCGTCAAATTGAGGACCCGAAGAAGAGAATACCTCACCGGAAAAAACAGATGCAGATTCCGACGAATCCTCCCCCGGAGGTGTCGCCTGATTCTTTATCCAATCCAGAACCGTCTTCCGAAATTCCCTGGATGCCGCTCGATCCGCCTCAAATGCTTTCAGAATCGATTTGATATCAGCAACATCACGTTGAAGCTGTTGAATCTGGCCTTCCTGAACCTCGATCCGAGCAAACAAACGTGGTTCCATGGAAATTGAAAGAGAAAATGGCAGGTCGGACCAATGATAGAGATTGAAACAGATGATTCAAACAATTAGTGATTAGATACAAGCAATTAGGAAGAAATCGGAACAATAGTAGGGTGTATTGATGGCCTTCAAACAGAAATTACAAAGAAATGATCCAGGGCTGTGCCCTCTCTCACTACCACAGGTAGGAGCCTAACAAACTAACAAACTCAATCCTCTCCCCCTAACATGCCTTCTTCTATTAGTTATACTACCCCGTATTACACTTTAGCCCTTTAAGACTACCTAAAACTCACTTCCCTCTCTTAGCTCATTCCCATCACTTTAGTCCACAACATTCCTCCATTTGCATTTATGAAAAGGCAGATATTTGGCAAATAGAAATCGGATGCCAAGTTAATCATTGCGTTGATTTTGGGACGGAAGGAAGGTATTATTTTCTAGAGGTGGTGAGATAGGCAGGTTGGGTAACGGATCAAAACAGGTCCGGGTTGAATGAAAGGTATCTTTTTTTAGTACGGGCAAAATTAAGCAGATCAGGTTGGGTTGACTCGCTAACACTTTATGCCTGTTTTTTAAATGTTCTATAAATAATTAAGCATTAATCATGATTACGAAAACAATATTGTTATGCTGATAATACAAATCTTCAAATAACACAATTTAGGAGGTCGTATGCACTAAAATAGACTTTGGGTGACTTTCAACCCAGTTTCTCTTCTAGCTGAACTTTTGATTTGACCAGTTTGGCCAATTTGAACCGTTTGAGATAAAAATACAACCCAAAATGGCCATCCATAAGCAAATTGTCAAAATTGCCACCTCTCCTTTTTGCTTGTGTTGCAAAAACGTGTACTTTTAGTTTATTTTAAAGTTAGTAAGAGAAACAAGAATAAATAAAAGGAAGTTCCACTAACATGATTTGTTTTTAACGTGTTCAAGAAATCTCTAAGGCTCTTCACAATTCCTTGCCAGTGGGCAATCAAAGCTTGTTGAGCTGCATTATTAACCGGATGTGATGTTCCCTTTACTAGGCTTGCCCTAGAAGTTCTTGGTGCCTTTGATCAAAATTTAAATTAGTACAATAACATGTTTACATAAAATAAAAGGGTTAACTGTGTGAAATAGCAACCAACTTTCACCTTTTTACCATTTATAAAAAATATGTTTTGTTTTCCACGAGACAATACTTGAAAGCCACCCAAGTAGTCAGCTTTTTAAGGGCATTTTTTTCCATCCGACATGTTTCGCCCCGAATTAGTCAGAAAATTCACAAAAATATGTCAAATGACGAAAATGCCATTAAAATTTGAAAAGACAAAATTACTTTTTATAAGGTGTCACCATGTTACAAGTTAAAATTGCCATTTTTTTTTTCAAATTAGTTTAAGACATTTTTTTTTCATTTGGCAATTTTTGGACAGAATTTGTATAAATGGAACAAGACAGGTACTTGGGTGACCAATAAAGTAATTTTATAGATGGGTGGCCTTATCCCTTTTTTTTAATCAATAATAGCAAGCTACTTTACACCCTTTATCATTTCACATAGCTGCTGATGTGGGCAATTATATGTCTGAAAAGCTGGTGTGGACACCACATCAGACTTAAACCGAAACATGTTCAACCGGTCACTGCTTGCCAAAAATGATAAAAACATGAAACTATGCTGCTATTTTACACAATTAATTTAATATTAAAAAGATGTGATTACCTGAATACACATCCCAAGTAATGGAGATATTTCTTTTTTTAAATTATCTCGAATCATGCCATATATTTTTTCAACATATGCTGTAAGTTGTTGCTTAAAAAGCAAAGCAGGATATTTGGCTTCTACTTGGCTTACAGCTTCTAATGCACTCAAACTTCCATTATTAAAAGAAAGATTCACTCCTTGAGGAGTTCCACGAAAACTCTAACAAGAAAAAACCAAACACCCTTTTAGTAAATAATACTGTCAGAAAATTAACCAACAAGTCAAATTGGGATATGTTTTATCTCTAACAAGTCAAATAAAAAATGCTAACTAAAAGGAAACAGAACAAATGGGTCTAAACTCAAAATTCGTCCAAAGTGTATGTTTAAATATACAACTCCTAAATCATTTTATTGAAAAAAAATAGACTTTTGTAATCATATTCGACACGCTGATTATTTATACAAAAAAAATAGGTTATGTTTTATCTCTAACACATGAAGGGGTTACATAAAAAGAAGTTGGATAAAAGGAATGGAATAAATGGGTCGGACGGGTAAAAAGCTGTCCAAGTGTCTTATCAATGCATAAAGTGATGAAGCTCCTTTCAGGGTTTTTTTTTGCATAAATTACCAGTGTAATCACTTTTTTTCTGTTTTGGTCATTGTACTTTTTTTTGTACATTTTTATCGTTAAAAGATGGTTTTTTGTCATGTTTAGGTCATCGTAAGGTATTTTAATGATGCCACAAACAAGGCAAAAACTTTTAAGCAAGTTGCCATTACCCAAACGTACAAAAACTCCGCATAATGCCCAAATGGGACAAAAAGCCATATTTTAATGACTAAAATGAGACAAAACCGAAAGTTGGTTGGTATTTTATGCAAAAACACCCATCACTTTATTCAAAAAATCATATTATTATTAGACGTAACTTTTGTAATCATATTTGACAAATCAATTATTTATAAACAGTTGAAAATTTTGGAAAAGAAAAGCGTTCTGGGTCAATCCTACCCATTTAGTCCCACACAAAAAATTACTGGTCCCACATGTTCAACCCGCCCATTTTGTCCTTAACAGAATACAGAAGTTAAGCTTAGGATAGGAAATTACAGTATTCACCCTCCCAAAAAGTGTAGCTGATGATCGACGACGTTGTGGGCCCAGTCCAGCTGTCACACCACTTGCTTTCAGAGTGCGTTGAAGTAGAAGCAAAAGAGTTGATGCATTAGACAACCAATAGGCCAATATCTCATTATTATCCTGGGATTTCTTTTAATACACAAAAAAAAATTTAGCAGAAAATACTTGCAAACAGAAGTACAAGATGTGGCCATTTCGACCCAATCACTTATGAATGGGTCAATTTTGGGTTATGTTTTATTCATAATGGGTAAAACGAGTACAATAAAAAACTACCTTAAAAGGAAATGAGTCAAACGAGTTTAAAAACGCTGAAAGCGTATTAGTAATGCATAAAACCTCCTAAAATATTTTATTGTTCGGTTAAACTATAGAAATCATCTCTATGTAGTGTGGTCAAAATTACGGATTTTGAATTATTATACTGGACGTCCCTATTTTAGAAATTGTAACATTTTCAGTCCCTAGTCCATGTAAAATGACAAAAATACCCCCATCTTCTTCACTCTGTTTGATTCTCTTGATACTTTGATATTTTAAAAGCCATATTCAACAAGTTGAAGAAGATGAGGATATTAGGGTCCTTTACATGGACAAGAAACTGAAAGTATTACAGATTCTCAAAATAGGGACGTCCAGTGTAACAAACAAAGTTAGGGATCAAAATCTGTAAGTTTTACCATACCACAGGATTGATTCCTGTAGCTTACCTTATAATTGGAAATCATATTTGACACTAAATGTTTTTAACAATTCCGAAGATTTTGGATGGACAGGTCAAACCGACAGGAACATGTTTTGACTCGTTATCCAACTGCCCAGCCCCTTCATTTTACTACCCCTAAGAAGTACCAAAAAGGGGGGAAAATGAGATATGATTAATATATTTGGAAATAGTCTGAACCTCAATTGCATGACCTATGGTCTGGATGATGCGATCAAAAACAGACGTTCTCTCAACTTCAAAAGATCTCCATTGTAGAAGGCATTTGTAAATAATACAAGCTGCAAGCGGTCTGTTTCCTGCAAATCCTATATGTTGTGCAATGCATTTGATAAGCAATTCTTGATTCTCTATCTGTTTTTCATTTAGTGATTTTTGTGGTTTGTCATCGAGTTCTGAAAGATCCCTTTGGTTCATCGACATGCTATGCAGTTCCTAAAATCAAATAAGACAACAATTAAAAGAAACAGTTGGAAAAATATACTTAAAATTATGACTTAGAACTGTGTTTAAGATAAACAATACAAGAGGTGGCTTTGTGTCTCCAAATAAATGACTGCTCTCAGATCTCTGCAAAAAGATTGAAAGTTGAACTTATCATATAGAACCATGGTTTTATTTAGAGGAAAAACACGCAGATCAAACTGGCGCCAACAGTTTTGTCCAACTATTATTGAAGTTGAAGATACTTAACATATTGAATATGATTATAAAAATCATATTATTAAAGTACTGATATATGTTTTCTACATTGCAACCCATTTGACTTGTTTGACCCATTTCCTTTATAGCTAGATTAAACTATTTGCCCCATTTGACCATTTATCAATAATATTTAACACTATTAACTCGTTTTCATATGAGTGGGTTGAAAGCAAGTTAATTGGTCAAAACAGGTAACTTCTAAAAGGGGTCAAACAGGTTGGGTTGGCTTGCCAACATTTTTCTATCCAGTTTCTTTTGAACTATATAAATAACTACCGCATCAGATATTATTAAGAAAACCATATCATTAAAGTAATAATATGATTGATTTTAAATAAAAAAATTTAGGAGGTTGTAAGCATATGAATACACTTTAGGAGAGTTTTGACCCATTTTCTTAGCAAGTTTAAACTACTTTACCTGTTTGACCTATTGCCAATAAAATTTAACCCAAACTAACCTGTTTTTATATGTGTAATAATATGATTGATTTTAAATAAAATGATTTAGGAGGTTGTAAGCATATGAATACACCGCAGGGGAGTTTTGACCCCTTTTCTTTATATCAAGTTTGAACTACTTTACCTGTTAGACCTATTGCCAATAAAATTTAGCATTTTTATGTCACATTTGATGAGTAAATTTCACACAAAAAAAAAGAAAAATACCTGAAGGATAGATTTGGAAAGTAAGAGAAACTTATTAGGTGCCATTGACACAGCTTGTTGGCGGAAAACTTTATTTTCTGAATCCATATTCTGTAGTTTCTCTTCCAGCCTATGTAGGATAAGAAAACAAAATAACTGTGATTGCATATAACAAAATTAAAGAGGGCATCTCAGTTTTGGTTGAAAGAACATGTAATTTATCTTGATAAACGGTGTCAATTTGTATATTTCAAAAAACTAGTTGGTGTAAACTCTAATCTAAATGTTCTTTTGCTTATTCTAGAATGTGTAAAAAATAGCTAAGTAATTACTGGGATTGCCGAAACAATATGTTTAAAAAAAGGGTTAATTACTTTAAATGGCAACCTACTTTTAATTTTATCAATAATAGCAACCCAGCCCACTTTACAATTTTATCAATAAGTGGGTGCTTTGCTAACATTAGGCTGATGTGGATGCCACATCACCTATTCAGTCATATAAATTGTTCAAGTCAGCAGAAGTTGTATATGTTAGCAATCATTTGTCAGCAGCAGTTGTACGTTGCTATAAACTTAAAAGAAATGTGAAAGTAGGTTACTGTTAACGCTATTAATCTAAAATAAACTGAAATTTTAACTTCTGAAAACGAAAAAGAAAAACTCGGAAAGAGTCTATTAACCTGCTCAAAGAATCTTGTAATTGTTGGACTTTATCTTCTGAATCTTCAAACTTTTTGAGTGTATCCTCATTACGCTCTTGAGATTGAGCATATTTCTTTTCTAAATCAGCAGAATGTTGCTTTTCAGATTCCAACAATGTCTGAATGGGCAAAAACAAAGTAAAAAATCAACAAGAATGATGCATTTCATGATCTTAAAAACGCGAGTTCAGAAAGACAGTCAGGCTCATCAAATCTTAGAACTACTAGGTTAGAGCATCCGCAATGCTAAGATACACCAACTGTTTCTTCTGCCTGCCATGTCATGCCACAATAGCATCCCACAAACCACTGTTTTCTACAAACCAACCCCCTTCCTACAAGCCTCTACAAGGTTTTTAACTGGGTCCCACTAATCTTTATTACTATATGTAATAGGTAAAAATGTAAAATCACCAGGACAATGTTGATTTCACCAAAGTCAATGTTTAGGATTTAAATGTTTTTGTTCAATATTGATTTCAGTAAAAGGTTGGGTTCACAATGTTTATTTTGGTGATTTTCCCTATATAATATCATAAGTCATAACTAATTTATTTACTTTTGATAAAACAATTAGTTTTATTATATATTGTATAAATTTGTTTAGTTAATAAAAATATGACATATTTGAAGGCTGCAAAAATTCAAAAATCACAATAAATATTCAATTAAAAATTAAATATATAAAAATATACAATACTTAAAAAATAAGAAAGAATATAACTTTGATTCAAGTTTTTTGAAAATTATCAGCAATGGGGCTCACACACTCTCCAATTCCGCCCTCAAGCCTCATGTCTTACATGATCTGCTGTCTTTATGTAATATGATATCTCGGCAGTGGGTCCCACCCACGGACCAGTGGTGGCCCCGCCACCTCCACTGCAGATGCTCTTATACAATATACACACCAAGATAAAATAAGGGGATACTTATTTGAATAAATTACCTTTAAATTATTGACTTCTGTAGTGAGGCATTCAATTCTTTTAGTATCTTCAATGATTACTTCTTTTTCTTGAATAACAGGAGGTGCTTCTTCAATAGCTTTCCTTGATGCCTCTTTTTCCTTGATTATTGTTGCATTTGCTTCATCAAGTTTTTTTTGCAAAGATTCCAGAGAATTTTTAAATTTTTGTGCCTCACTGACTTTTGCTTCTTCTAAATCAGTCTGGAGTTAACAGCTCAAGATTAGCCATTAGAATATGTTAATTATAATAATTTAGGTGGCGATTTTGACACATTTGCTTATGAATGGAATGGGTTGATTCGGGTTATGTTTTATCTCTAGCAGGTAAAACCAAAAAAATTATCTTTAAAGAACAGGTTGAACGTGTAGAATGTTGCCCAAAGATTATTTTTAAAGCATAAAGCCTCCTAAATCATTTATTCAACAAATTAGAATATTGTTTAAGGGTAATGTCATAGAATAGCAACGCACCGATAATGTCCATCCTGGTAATGATACTTTCTTGAAATGGGTTAATTTGGAAATTTGATCATCCCACGACCAGTTTCTTGCTTATGTGGCCTTTTTTATAGATGAGGTGGCTTATCTCTAAATTACCAAACTGGTTCATTTTAAAAAGTATAATTACCAAACTAACCGATTTCAAAAATGTATAATCATAAATGCGGCTTTACTAGATTGTTACAATTCCACTAAATTCTAAACTAGCCCATTTCAGAAAAGTAAAATTACTAGGCCAGGACATTATCTAGTATAATTACCAAAATGGACCACGAACATAAGTATTGGATATTAGGTTTATTATTATGAGCCCACGGGCCCATTAGGTATCTAGGGTTTAGTATCCCGTTTCTTTTCTGATCGGCTCCTCTCGCCGGACCATGGTCCGCTCTCGCCGATCCTAGCCAAGCCCACGGGCCCAGTTTATCTCACTTGTCTTTCTAAAAACGCCGCCTGACTACGTTCACCGGCCTTCGCTGCCTTCAGTTTGACACACCGTCTCACGACCACGGTCGCCGGGTGTCCTTTGTTTCTTTTCTCTGTTTTTTTTTCCTTTTTTTCTTGTTTCGTTGGGATACCGATCATGGTTGTAATTCCGGGACAATGAACCAAACTAGGGGGACTCCGTGGACTGAACTCAAGTCAAGCAGTCCTAATCTCAGTTTCAGGGATCCTGCCCCACATCCACCTGTTTTTGAAGAACTGGACTACGGTCCATTGCTATGTAATTTTTTTGAAAACTATGGATGACACAATCAAGCAAATTATGGATAGCACAATCATCAAATATGGATGGCCACATAAAGCACAATATGGATTTATTGGCAAAAGTTTGGATTTTCAAGTCGATCGAAGCATGTTTATCTTATTATTATTGGTTTTATGTTTTTTTTTGTTTTCCAGTCTTAGCTTCCGATTTACTTCCGCTACGACTGCGGGGGAGTATTAGATATTAGGTTTATTATTATGAGCCCACGGGCCCATTAGGTATCTAGGGTTTGCATTCCGTTCTCTATATAATGTAACTCATTATTCAGTAATAAGCAATTGAGTCTCTACCATCTTTAAAATAAGTATATTGCTATTCTATGACATTAACCCTTACTGAACTAATAGACTTTATAATCATATTTGATATACTAATTATTTGAAAAAAAATTGAGAAATTAGACAGTGTTCCGGGTCAACCCACCCGTTTCGATATGTATTGAAGAATTACCAAGACCCAAACCCATTTTAAATATCATCCAACCCGTCCATTTTGCCGCCTCTGCTCACTATACAGAGTTTACCAAGAAAATTTATGTTTTTATTAATTAAATATCAATACTTACCCTTAAGCGCTTTTCCAACTGTAAACGCCATGTTAGGTCCTCCAATTGTTTTTCAAGTTTATCTTTTGCTTCTTTAAGTGCACCTGTTTCCCGTGCAGCCTGTAGAAAAGTAAGATAAAGTTCATATCTAATTTCGTATCTCAAAAATGACTCCTGAAACTAAATACTTTTAATTAGAACTTAAATAAATAGAAACTAACCGCTTTAAGTTGTCGTAACTCTTTCCTTGCCATTTTCCCCCTCCATCTGCATTGTGTAACTACGGCTCCCCTCTTCAACCTTTTATGGTGTGAAGAACATCTATGACAACGCCATCGAGCCTACAAAAAAAAAATTATTTAGAGCCTTGCAGTTTATAAGCTACAAATTACAAGTGGCACTTTCTACCCATTTATGAGTAAACTGGTCGATTTGGGTTATATTTTTCCTCAACTGAAAAGAGTCAAACTTAGAAAAAAAAAGGAAAAAAATTTGGATAAAGAGGAAACCAGTAGAAAATCATCCAACATTCAAAATTTTGATTATCATTACAATAATATAGTTTCTCTTAATAATATTTGAATGTGTTATTTATTTGTATGAATCAATAAAATTAGAAGATAAAAATGTGTTTGTGGTCAAGCGGACCTGATTTTAAAAAACTCTCATTTTGATGAGAGCTTGTTTCGACCTGTTACCCACCCGTCCATTTTGATACCTCTATAGAAAATTAAAAATTTAGAGCCTTGTATTTTAAAAGGTACAAATTAGAGGTGGCAATACCGCCCCATTATTGGTAAACATGTCGATTAAGATTATATTGTGCCTCTAAAGTGTAATTGGTCAAACTAGTAAGGTCTAAAGCAATGGCTAAAATGGAAACCAATCGAAAGTCACCCAAAATGTTATCAAAATGCATAAAACCTCTTACTCAAATTGTTTTGATTCAAAACTTAGATTATCATTGTAATAATATAGTTTTCCTAATAATAGTTAAAGCATTAATTATTTGCATCATTCAATAACATGAAAGATAGAAACGTGTGTGCAGGTCGGCCTGACCCAATGATCAATAAAAACTTATCCATTTCGACTAAACCTGGTTCGGCCCGTTACCCAACCCGCCCATTTTACCACCTCCATACAAAATAGTTAAATGTATGCCAGCATTATCAAATTAACCTGCATCTTCATTACGGCTTTAGTTTGTTTCTTTAATTTGAATTCTTTACAGGCCTTCAACGCACGTATGGCTGTTTGCACCTTAAGCGCTGACACACGGAGCACACCGTAGGCCTTCGACGCACGGTATTTACGCAAGTTTTTCTCTATTTTTATTGCAGCTGATATCCTTCTCAGTTCTTCAAAACGTTTGCCAGCCAATCTACCTAAAAGTCATCGGAGTTACACATGTACAGTTAGAATAATAGTTCAGGCAATTGGAGTGTAAGACTAATTTTAAAGATGACTATGAAATATGAGAGTAGATCAAGTAGAGTAGGCAATCGGCCCATTTACTTATAAATGGGTCGATTCGGTTTATGTATTTTATCTCTAACGGATCAACATGCACAATCAAAAAAATAACTAAAAGGAAAACGTATCAGCTATAAGTTTTCCAAGAATGAATATTACATTAAAACTCTTGAGAATAAATACAAGGAAAATGAGAAAATATACAGGGATTGACTATCTAATTTAGGAATGAGAATAAACCTATAAATGCTATACATAAATAACAAAGATATTATAATTTTAATATTCAAACTTTCAAACTGTTTTGGAGGGAACCTGACTATCCTTAATATGCCCCCGCAAGATGGACGATCATGGGCGGAGACCAATCTTGGATAGGAGAGTGTTGTAGCGTGGTATTGGCAATGGTTTTGTTAAAGCATCAGCTAGTTGATCATCACCTTAGATATGGGTTACTCTAATCGTGCCGGCTTGAACCTTTTCTCTTACAAAATGGAAATCAAGTGGTAGGTGCTTCATTCGTGAATGAAAAACCGGATTGGCGGAGTAATGTGTTGCACTTAGATTGTCACAAAAAATTGCTGGAGTGGTATTTGACGTGTATCCAAGTTCCAACAGTAAGGAAAGTAACCATTGCATTTCAGCGGTAGTGGAAGCTACTGCCCTGAACTCGGCCTCGGTGGAGGAACGCGCTAGAGTTGGTTGGCGCTTGGAACTCCAGGAGACCGGGTTAGCTCCTAGATATATGATATAACCTGTAGTGCTTCGGTATGTCGATTTATCTCCTGCCCAGTCCGCGTCTGCAAAGGCGTGTAGCTGCAGTGGGGAGTTGCGTGCAATGAGCAGGCCTTGGTGCATGGTTCCATGCAAATACCATAATAGTCTTTTAAGAGCAGTCCAGTGAGTGGTGGTTGGGGAATGAATGAATTAAGAGAGCTTATTGACAGTATAAGCTACGTTTGGCCGTGTTAATGATAAGTACTGTAGAGCCCCAACAAGAGCTCGATAATCTGTGGGTGAGGGAAGTGGTGCTCCCTCATCTTTGGTAAGGGAAGTAGAACAAGACATTGGGGTGGTAGCCGACTTGCAATCACTCATGTTGGCACGGTGAAGAATATCAAGGATGTATTTTCTTTGAGTAAGAAACAAACCGTTAGAATGGGAGAGGACTTCAACACCTAGAAAGTAAGAGAGGTGACCAAGGTCTTTGAGAGAGAAACGATTTGCAAGAGATGTGATGAAGGTGTTAATGGTAGAAGAATTCAGGCCAATGATAATTATGTCATTGACATAGACTAGAAGAAAGATGGGAGATTGAGTGTTTCGGTTGACGAATAGGGAGGAATCGGATATAGTTGGTTTGAAACCACTCGAGAGAAGACATGACTTGAGTTCGTCATACCAAGCTCTTGAGGCTTGACGGAGGCCATAGATGGCTTTGTGGAGTTTGCAAACATGGGTCGGTTGAGAAGGATCAGTGAAACCGGGTGGTTGCGACATGTAAGCGGCTTCCGAAAGAGTACCTTGGAGAAAGGCGTTATTGATGTCAAGTTGTATTAAGCACCATTTTTGGGTGGTAGCTAAAGTGAGAATGAGACGAAGGGTTGCTGGTTTGATAACCGGACTGAAGGTTTCAACATAGTCTAAACCGGGTCTTTGATTGAAACCTTTGGCTACGAGTCTAGCTTTTAGCCGATCAACCGAGCCATCTGGTTTAAATTTGGTGCGAAAGATCCATTTGCACCCTACGAGATTAGGGGCATTTTCGGGTGGGACGAGAGTCCATGTGTTGTTGTGTTGTAAGGCGTTGAATTCATCCTGCTTAGCTTTCCGCCAAAGCGGATTTTTAAGAGCTTGTGTAATATTGGATGGTTCAAGAGATGAATGTGTGGTGGCATGGTAAAGATGAATATTTTCATTGTGATATTTTGGATTAATGTTCTGTTTTTACGGGTTTGTGGTGGTGAGGGAGGTGGTGAAGTTTGAATTGGGGAAGAAGTGGAAGGTATAGATTGAGTGGCTGTTGAAGGTGGAGTGGTAGGGTCAGAATCTGAGGAAGTGGAAGATATAGAATTTGATTGTGGAGAAGAAGAGGATGGTGACTGGAGTAGGGGTTGTTGAGGTGTGGGTTGTGGACGGCGGGAGTAAGTGTGCCGAATGAGAGGGGTGGTGTTGGAAGGTGGTGGAGGAGTAGGGGCTGGAAATGTGTGTGGTGGAGGTTGAGTAGTAGGAGGAGATAGTTGTTGAATGGAGAGAGGAAGCCATGAGTCTGGGTGTGGAGTGGATGGTGTAGGTGTTTGTGTGAGTGTGACATATGGGAATTCACTTTCAACGAAATGAACATGGCGGGAGGTATAAACTTTGTTGGTAAGAGGGTCAAGGAGATGGTATGCACTTTGGGAGGATGAATATCCTACAAATATGCATGGTTTGGATCGGGATTGAAGCTTGTGGGTGGAATAAGGACGTAACCATGGGTAAGAAAGACAACCAAAACTACGGATTTTGTCATAATTTGGAAGTTTATTGAATAAGCGAAAGAAATGGGAGTCATTATTTAGAGTAGTGGTGGGTAGACGATTTATTAGATAGGTAGCGGTTGTAAATGCAAATGGCCAAAAGGAGAGGGGCATTTTGGCATGGGAAAGAAGGGTGAGTCTCGTTTCCACAATGTGGCGGTGTCGGCGTTCAGCATAGCTGTTATGTTCGGGAGTATGAGGGGGAGATGTGAGGTGGGAGATTCCACATGAGGCAAGGTGGGAAGATAGTTTAATGTATTCTCCTCCGTTGTCGGAAAAGAGTTGTTTTATTTTGGTTTGAAAATAATTTTCAACAAGTGTTTGAAAACGAATGAATATAGTGAGAGAGTCGGATTTATTTTTGATTGGGTAAATCCAAATATATTTTGTAAAGTGGTCAACAAATATTATGTAGTATTTGAAACCGTCAATAGATGTAACAGGAGACGACCATACATCCGAAAATAAAAGTTCTAAAGGTGCATTAGAAGTAATTGTTGAAGCATGAAAAGGTAGTTTATGACTTTTATTGATGCAACATGAATTACAAGATTTGTGAATAGGTGAAATAGAAGAAACTAAGGTTGATAAATGCTGCAAGACTTTGGAGTGTGGATGTCCAAGACTATGATGCCAATAGGACGGCTTATTTTGGTGCAAATGAAAAGCATAAGGTGGCGAGGTAGAACGAAGTTTATAAATCCCGCGACTAGCTGTTCCTTTGAGAAGTGGTAGACGGGAGTGGAAGTCCTTGATAACAAAATTAAAAAAGAAAATTTTGATTAGTATGTTGTTATCAATACATAGACGAGAGATAGAAATAATATTTCTAGATAGAGAAGGAACACATAGAACATTTTGTAAGGCAAAAGAGGTATTAGAAAAATAAAGATTTAACGAGCCAACATGAGTAATTTTAAGTGACGAACCATCACCGATGACAAGTTCCTCGGTACCATCGTAGGGAGCATGTAGTGCTAATGCATTGAGATCGGTAGTAATGTGGTGAGATGCACCACTATCAAAGAGCCAAGTCGGGTTGGAGGTGGTGTTGTTGGTAGTCATCATGTGGGCTTGGGGGTTATTGGTGGAGATTTGTCTAGGAAAAGAGGGTAGATTAACCTGTGGATGAACTCTTTTAAAAGCATGGCAGGAGGTTAGGGTGTGTCCTTTAGTAAAACACCATTGACATTTTCCTAGGAAAGGTCGAGAATTGGTGAAGTTTTTGCTTTGAGGAGTGGGCAGTAAGCCCGGACTGTGGGAGGGGTTACGGGTGGGCCAACTTTTGTTGGTGGTTCTTGCATAGGCTGGAAAGGCAGTAGCGGGTTGGTGGAGGGTAACTGTGGATGGCAGAGTTTGGGTTTGAACCAAGGCAAGTTCATGATTAATTAGTTTCTCATGCAGTTCATGAAAAGAAATTGGTTTGTCACGTGCATGAACAGAGTCTATTACCGGTTTGTAGGAGGTTTGGTCTAAGCCATTGAGGATAATGTCTGTGAAATCCTCCTGGTCCATTGTCTTTCCTAGAATGGAGAGTTCATCAACAAGGGTTTTGATGGATTGCATGAAGTCTGGCAGATTGGTTTTGGGTTTTGGAGAGTTGTTTCAGGCGGTATTGGATCTGTTTGATGTGTCCTCGAGAGGGAGAAGCATAGGTATTGGAAAGGATGAGGGGGACGATAGAAGGGGATAAACTGCCTACAAGAGCTCCAAACAGCAACCTGTCTTGGCGATACCACGTGGGGTAGTTTGCGTGGGGTGTGGAAGTTCCGGCAGCAGTGACAGTGGGTGATGGTGAGGGGTAAGAGTCATCGATATACTTGTAAAGATCTAGCCCTTGAAGAAGAGCTTCTATTTGGGTTTTCCAACTCAAATAGTTTGTGGAGGTGAGTTTGAGAGAGGATGGGAAGGTAACAATGGTTAGGTTCGGTAATGTGAGGGGAAGGGAGGTTGTAGTGGTATTGGTGTTATTTTTTTTTGCCATTGGTGATTGCCGGAAAAAGTAACAGAGGGGAGAAGGGCTGCCGGAAAAGAAAAAAAAAAGAGGATCAGAGAGAAACCTGGCTCGATACCATATAAGTTTTCCAAATGGAATGAATATTACATTAAAACTCTTGAGAATAAATACAAGGAAAATGAGCAAATATACAGGATATTAGACAGTTTTAGTTATTAGTTTATATTACCCCTAACCCTACCACAGCCGCCATTCAGCCACCTGTCAGCCATCCTCCACCACCTCTTTTTTTTTTTTTTTCTTCAGCAAATCAATGGCACTCCTGGCAGCCTTCTCTACAGCAGAAAAGACTGCTCACAACTCCCACAAATTCGGTTTTACACTATCACCTACAAACTATGGGTTTTGGAAGGTTATGATCCAACCCTTTCTTCTTACAAATAATTTATTTGGATATATTGATGGAAGCATACCCTGTCCACCAGAAACTATCCCATCGGCCCCCCCCACAGGAAAGGAAACAGCCCTCGCACCACCACAGCCCAACCCAAATCATTCGACTTGGCTCTCCAATGATGCTCACGTTCGAATGCTTGTTCTTTCTACCATATCCGAGGCTTCTTTTCAGCATGTACAGGGCTGTACCTCTCGTGATCTTTGGCTCTCTCTTGAGCGTGCTTACGCACCTCATACTTCCTCCAGGGAATACACCCTCAAAACCCAATTGCTTAAGATCGAGATGAAGGGAGACGAGACGCCTTCAGCCTACCTCACTCCAGCCCAGTCCTATTCGGATGCTCTTGCTAATATCGGTGAACCAATGAAGGAAAAAGACCTAGTGATGTTGGTAGTCGCGGGTCTTCGAGAAGATTACAATGGGCTGAAGACAAATCTGCTGGCCAGGGAGTTTCCCACTGCCTTTATTGAACTTCATGGCCTATTAGCCGATCACGAATACATGATCAAGAAACCGACCAGCGATGTCTCTCCTGTTCAGGCCTTTGCTGCCTCCTCTTCTGTTTCAGCAGGTATGTCTCAACCAGCCACAATGCAGGCCCTTCAGCAACTTGTTGCTAAACTTGGGCTTCAACTTCAACCAGCCACACCAACTGGGCAGGCCCCACAGGCCTTTTACACCAACAGATTTGGCAACAACAGCCGTAACAATAGTCGTGGCCGGGGAAATTACAACACCAATCGTGGACGAGGCTCCTATAACAGCAGCCGTAATCAAGGAGGGGGAAACAGAAGCCAATTCAGTTGGGCTTCCAATCAGAACACAGTTTATGGTTCGTGTAACAGGTGTGGTATTGGGCATGTTCCTTCACAATGCCCTAATCGTGACCCTGCCACTATTCGGGGAAGACAACCATCTGCTAATTATGCTGATTCACGCTCACAGGCATCCACATCATGGCTTCCAGACACCGGTTCCACCAATCATGTTGTCCCAGATCTCTCCAACTTCGATCACACCGAGCCTTACTACGGTGAGGACAATCTTCATGTCGGCAATGGTAAGGGGTTAGCTATTCTTCACATTGGTTCCTCACATTATTATTCACCGAACAAAACCTTTTCTCTTACTAATATACTCCACGTACCTGAAATAAAAAAAAATCTACTCTCCGTTCAAAAATTTTGCCATGACAATAATGTATTTTTTGAATTTCACTCTACCTTTTTTTGTGTGAAGGACAAGTTTACACGCATTACCCTCCTCATGGGTCCAAGTAATGATGGGCTCTACTCTTTTTCTCTTCCACGGGCTCAACCAGTTCACAAAGTTGCTTTTTCCACCACGCGTGCATCTTCCACCACTTGGCATCAAAGGCTTGGTCATCCACATCCACAGCTTTTACATTCTATGTTATCTAAGTATTGTTTACCAGTTTTTAATAACAGTTCAAGTTCCTTTTGTAATTCTTGTTCTATTGGAAAATCAAAGAAACTTCATTTGCTAGCATCTACTTATAAAAGCAACAAACTTTTGGACTTAGTTTTCTGTGATGTATGGGGCCCAGCCCCTGTTACTTCATTTGATGGCCACAATTACTTTCTGCTGTGTGTTGATCACTTTTCTAAGTTTATGTGGATTTTTCCTTTAAAGCTTAAATCTGATGTTTATGCCACCTTTAAACGTTTTCTAGCCATGGTTGAACGACAATTTCAAACTAAGTTAAAATCTGTCCAAACTGATTGGGGAGGGGAATTTAGAAATCTTTCTCAGTTCTTCTCTCCTCTCGGTATCATCCACCGACTATCTTGCCCACATACGAGCGAGCAAAATGGCATCGTCGAACGACGCCATCGTCATGTGGTTGAAACCGGTCTCACATTATTAGCTCAATCCACCGTCCCACAACGTTTTTGGCACTTTGCTTTCGACACAGCCGTATATCTCATAAATCGAATGCCGTCCCGAACTAACTCTAGCACTTCCCCTTTTGAACTAATCTTTAATCACAAACCCGACTTCTCATTCCTTCGGGTTTTTGGGTGTCAATGCTATCCTCATCTTCGGCCCTACAACAAACACAAAATGGATTTCCGCTCTACACCTTGTGTGTTCCTTGGTTATAGCACCTCCCATCACGGCTATAGGTGTTTCGATCCCACTACCGATCGCCTTTATGTAGCCCGTCATGTTCGTTTTAACGAACAACTTTTCCCTTTTACAAACACTCCTCCCAACACTCTACAACCCACACCCTCTCCCACTCCTTATGTCTCCTCTTACCCCACCCATCATCCTGTTCCTGACCTACAAACTTCGTCTAGTCCGTCTAGTCCAGCTCCTCAATCCACCCCTGATTCAGCTCCTCACACTCCACCTTCCTCACCTATTGCCCACTCACAGTCCGTACCTCCTTCACCACCCTCTAACTCCCCGCCAGCCCAATCCCCACCTATACAAACATATAGCAGGCGCCCAAAACCACCGGCCCCTGCTTCCTCTTCTGTCCAGCAGCCCACATCTTCTGTCCAGCAGCCCTCCACCTCTCCACCAGCCCCACCTCCTGCTAGGACTCGCCCTCCTAACCTTCGGCCAAACCCAAAACAACCAGACAAATTCCAGCCCACTTCTTTTCACACCAACACCAGCTCCACTCCCATAGAACCAGCTTCCTTCTCCATTGCTAACAAAGATCCTCACTGGCGTAAGGCTATGGCTGATGAATACTCGGCTCTTTTGAGAAATGGGACATGGTCTTTGGTTCCACGGGTTTCTAATGCCAATGTGGTTGCTTGTAAGTGGGTATACAAACTCAAACGGGACCAAACTGGGGCTGTTACACGTCACAAAGCGCGGCTGGTCGCTAAGGGTTTTCATCAACAACCAGGTATAGATTATCAGGAGACGTTTAGTCCGGTTGTCAAACCCACTACCATACGGGTTGTACTCTCCCTTGCTGTCACCAAAAAGTGGCCCCTACGACAACTCGATGTGCAAAATGCCTTTTTGCACGGTGATCTCAAAGAAACAGTCTATCTGCAACAACCACCGGGTTTCCTTGATCCAAACAAACCGGATCATGTTTGCCTGTTGCATAAGTCCCTTTATGGTCTCAAGCAGGCCCCACGGGCCTGGTTCCAACGGCTTTCAACAGCTTTATTAGCTCTCGGCTTTCAGGGGTCCAAAACCGACCCTTCACTTTTTATCTACTCGGCACGAGGCACTCTTTTATACATGTTGGTGTATGTAGACGACATTATCCTGACAGGTAACAACTCTCAGGCCATTGACCAGGTTGTTCACAGCCTAAGTACCTCCTTTGCTATCCAAGATATGGGTCGACTCACTTACTTTTTGGGTATTGAAATTCTCTCCAAAGGTGATGATTTGGTACTTTCCCAAAGGAAATACATTAAGGAGCTTCTTCATCGCGCGGGGCTCTCTAATGCCAAACCCGTGCCCTCTCCTATCACTACTACGGCTAACCTATCTCTCGGTGACAGTCCCCTTTTCGACAACCCGGTTAAATACCGTCAGATAGTGGGTGCTCTTCAATATGTCACCCTTTCCCGACCTGATATTACTTTTGCAGTCAACAAGGTCTGCCAGTTTATGCATTCGCCCACTGAAAATCACTGGTCCGCGGTTAAACGGCTTCTCCGTTATCTTCAGGGTACATCTGATCACGGCCTGTTACTCAAACATAACTCTAGTTCGCTCCTGCATGCCTATACTGATGCGGCTTATAATTCCTTGAGTGCCTTTTCGGATGCAGACTGGGCTGGTTGCCCGGATGACCGTCGATCCACCGGGGGATTCGCAATCTACTTAGGTGACAATCTAATTTCATGGTCTGCTCGTAAACAAAAGACTGTCTCTCGGTCATCAACAGAATCTGAGTACAAGGCCTTGGCTGATACAGTTGCAGAACTCACCTGGCTTGAAGCACTCCTGCGCGAACTTCATGTTCCCTTGCCTTCTGTTCCCACACTATGGTGTGATAACCTAGGCGCTACCTACTTATCAACAAATCCAGTGTTCCATGCGCGTACAAAGCATGTAGAAGTCGATTTTCACTTTGTCAGAGAAAAGGTTGCTCAAGGGAAACTTTCTGTTCAGTTTATCTCTACCAACGATCAGATTGCGGATGTGTTCACCAAACCTCTACCTTCACAACGGTTTCTCCTTCTACGGTCCAAGCTACAGGTCGCTTCCCGGCCTTAGCTTGCGGGGGAATATTAGACAGTTTTAGTTATTAGTTTATATTAGAGGGTTCTATGTGTAAATATGCTTTCTATATAATCCCTTGTAATCATCATTAATAATTACAATACACAATACAATTACCAAGTTTATCTCAGGAATTGACTATCTAATTTAGGAATGAGAATAAACCTATGAATGCTATACATAAATAACAAAGATATTATAATTTGAATATTCAAACTTTCAAACTGTTTTGGAGGGAACCGGTCTATCCTTAATATCAGCCAGGTCAAAAACCGTCCGGAATGTATTTTCGATGCATAAATTCTCCCAATTTATTTTCCATAAAATATCATAGTACTATTGAAATAATATGACTTTTATATTTGACACAATAATCTACTCCCTCCATCCCAAAAATATTGTCCACATTAAAAATCATATTATTACTGAAATGAGATGATATTATAATGTAATCATATTTTACACTCTCAGTCCAAAAAAAATAATCCACTTCTCAAAATGGATAGTTATAATTTAATATTTTCCCCATTTTACCTTTAATTACCCTATAATTGCAAGTTTTCCAACTCAATGAACTCTTAAAAATGCAAGCTTTCGAGATCAATGGTATCTTGAATGCAAGAGTAAAACTGCTAACTAAAAATGCAATAATTGCGCATATATTAAATTGATTTTTTTGTTTGTGGACGATAAACTTGGGCGGAGGGGGTATAAAAATCGGGACACAAGTGTTTCGCGCCAACCCGATCTGAACCGAACCGTTTTGACCTGTACTAAAGAATTACTCGTATTGACCCGAACCCATTATGACCTGAACCCAGCCCATCTGACCCGACCCATTTTGCCACATCCAAGACCAAGTAGTAAGAGTTTCACCTCGGCAAAATGATTGCAAGACAATTGAACCCTTCCGAGTTTCAATAAACTGTTTGTGAGCAATATGAGTTCGCATTCGCCTTTGAATAATTTGTGCTGCACTACTGAGGACTTCAGTTCTCCTTGCATCTAATTCCGCCATCTGTCCAGCTCTCAGGAAAACCTTTGTTTTACCAACCTGTATAAAATATCATGTGATTATCAGAGTTTATTAACACATTTAGATACATAGATTGATAGATATAGGTTTGTGTATGTATGCATACATACCTGAAAGCCTTTGATTCCCTTCTTTTCTAGAATCTTTCCACATGCAACCTTTTCATCAAAGCTGATTGAGACAGTAAGGAAATGTTTTAAGAATGTAAAATTTCTCAAATTTATAGGAAAAAAACTGGAAATAACTTAGTGTTACATTTGAGAGTGAAGGAAAGTTCTACCATCCTATTAAGACTTCAGGGGCAAGAAGTCCAAATCTGTTTATAAACTCAAAGAAAGGACGACGAGTGGGATAACCAGCACAACTGATCCTGATTGCCTCTAAAACACCCTATAAAATAGAATAACTAGTCACACACAATAAGCTAAAAATGAAGACAGGTCAGATTCTTACAATATCCAAACAGAACTAACCATTATTTTAAGTAATACATACAGGTGGCAAGATGGGCAGGTTCGGTAACAGATCAAAAACACTCAGGTTTAATCTGTCATTTTTACATATGGGTCAAAACAGGCCGGACCGGGTAGGGCAGTCCCACAAATACCTTTTTGTCCATTTTTAATGAATAACATGATTACAGAAACATTATTATCTAATTCTCTGAATAAAACGATTTAGGAGTTTAAGAAATAGACAGGTGATTCTCAACCCATTTGACCCGTTTGAGATAAAAACTCAACCCATTTGGCTCATTCATGGGCATACGGGTCACAATGCCATCTGTAGTAATATAGTGTGTGTACTCATATAGTCATATATAATACATTAATTATTTGCGATAAAAATTCCCTGTTTTGAACGTAACCTGTTTTGGCTTGTTATCCATCCCGCCCGGCCCGCCCAATTTGCCACCTCTAATAAACAGTAAAAGACAAGAGAAATAATTTTGTGTACTCACACCACAGCGTAATTGTTGCAAGATGTTGATATTCTCAAATATGGCAGGCTTCAGTTGATTATTTGGTTTTACACATCTGATATAATGAGGTTCGGTTGCATTTAGTGTCTCCATCAGTTGTTGCAATTGCAACTGCATCAATTAGTTGCATGTTAGTGTACGAAACATGAAGAAGGGGTAATTGTGTAATTAACACCTCTTTTGAGGGTAGAACTGCACTGTCCTCAAGGGTGACACTTACAGAAATAGAAATAGGTAGACGTGGTAATTCCGGCCCATTTACTTATGAATGGGTCGATTCGGCTTATGTGTTTATCTCTAATGGGTCAAACATGTAAGCTCATAAAAATTAGCGTACAACGAAACAGGTCAGACAGGTTGAAGAAGTCACTCAAAGTGTATGTTTAACATATAAATCTATTAAATCATTTTATTCAAAATAATATATTGTTGGAAATAGTAGAGTAGGTTGATCTGCTCTCCCAGTCGGTAAATACCATAACAGTTTATCATTCAACGTAATGAAAACTACAACCCTAAAGCCCTAGATTTTTCTATGCAAGAATTCATCAAAAATAATGCATGTTTTATCTAAAAATAACAAAACTAATACATATCTACTAGTAATAAAGACCACTAATAATTATATAATAATTCCAGATCTTATCATAATTATTTATATGAATTTCAAATTCTGGACAGAAAGTGTTTCAAGTCAACCAACCTGACCCGCTATGACTCATAGCAAAATATTACTTGTTTTGACTCGAACACCTTTTGACTTATTACCCAACCCGCCCGACTAGCCATTTTTTCACCTCTACTGATAACTATGGGGTGTTTGGGATTGCTTATTTTAAAAAGGCAGATAATCAACTTATTTCACCTTAAGGATCAATTTTTTTATTTTGAATCCACCAAGAATAATCAGTTTGAAATAAGCAAACTCAAACTGCTTATTGAAAACAACTTATTTCACCCTAAGATAAGCAGATAAGAAGCACTTTTCTTTATCCAAACCTTCAAAAAAGCTTGTCTGCTTTTAAAAACATAATAAGCAGATAAGTGTTTAAATAAGCTTCCCCAACACCCCCTATAAGTAAAGATACCTTAAAACGAGACCCAATTGAAGAAAACTTGGAAGATTTGGGAGATTCTTCAGCAATCGGAGGGAAAAGGCCCGCCACAAAGGCACATTTGGAATCACCCAATAGGTCTTGGTGTTCAGGGACCACATAATCTTTATTTTTGTCAAGAAATTGATTGGATTGATATTGGACCTGAAATTACAATTAGAATAAGTACAAATAAACAGAGGTATTTACATTTATTAGCATAATTAGACTAAAACACATACCTCTCCAGCATAATGTGCAATTGTGAAATCTGTACGTGACAGCTTGGGCTTTACAAAGCGTTTATGATTTCTGAAGGTCTGATAAAGCTTGTTTGAAAATGTTTCATGTGTAGACTTTGGGAACATACTAAAGTATAAGATCCAGTAGTGAGAGTAAGGAAGGAATGTCATAAACCATGGTTATAGAGGTATCAAGATGGGTTTGGTTTGAATAAGTCATATTTTGCTACGGGTCAAAACGGTTCGGGCTGGGTTGCCAAGCAAAACCTGTTTGTCCCTTTTCTATGATTTTTTGTAAATAATTAAAGCGTTTACTATTATTGCAAAAGCAATACAAAAAAGTATGAATCTAAATAATTTAACAAACGCTTTAAGAGGCTGTATGCAAGAAAAGCAGACTTGGGAGACTTTTAACCCGTTCAACCCTTTTATAAAAAATACAACCCTAATTGACCCATTGATAAGTAAATGGGTCGAAATTGCCACCTCTAGTGATTTTTTTAAAGAATATTGTATTTATAATTAACTTACAAAAACATAAAGCAAGGAATATCTTACCAAGCTTCATCCAGGAGAGCAATGATTCCACCGGGTTTCTGTGATACAAATACATCTTCAGAGAATTATGTAGTTCACAAAACATTAATAAACTCATTATATCTCGTAGATAAATTGTTATAAATGCTTTTATTATTAATTGTAGAAACAAAATTACAAATCTATATACCTATTGTATTCTATATACTAAAACTAGACCGTTTAATCCTTGTTCAACCAATCAAGTGCTAGGCGTTCAGTCAACTGTCTAGCTCAGCCTAACACTTTCCAAAACACGTATTTCAAATATTTGAAATGAACTTTTTAATGTTCAAAATTACTTTGCATTATAGAGAAATAAAAAGAATGCCACATGTTCGTGTATGATCAAGAACGAAGATGTTTTAACAAAAAAATGAACTAGTGCTAGATATACATCAATACATACATATAGATACATGTATGTGCATACATATATGTATGCATGTAATGTATCTAACTATCTGCAGATACGAATAGGTAAATGCAATTGAAATTGATAATACCTTTTCAATGAGATCTAAAACATCTTGGTTATCAACAAATTCAATGTAGCTCCAATCAATAGCCTCTTTTGTATATTCTTCTTGCTCCATCTTAAACACATGCTGGTTAAAGTGTTGTTGTAGTTTCTCATTCGTGAAGTTGATGCAAAATTGCTCAAAACTGCACTTTAATTTTTGTTAAAAAGTATATGAGTTATTTAAAAAAGTTGAATTTACTTCAACTTTCCAGATATATAACATCTGGTTTTTCAAAGTCAGTAGTAGCTATATTTTTAGAACACATGGAATATGAAAATATATATTTGGTTGTCACCTGTTGTTCTTGAAGCTTTCAAAACCATATATATCAAGGACCCCAATCAGGCTTCTTGAGTTGCGATCTTGTCCAATTGAGACATTTATTTTATCCACTAGCCTGCAAATATTAAAGGAAAAAAAAGCGTCATTTGCTTTACAAGTTCGCCAAAAAAGTTATCTTATGGAAACCACAGATTCTATTGTTCAAATTATGCTTTAATAGAGGTGGAAAAACGTAGGCTAAAAGGAAGCAGTTCGATTGTGTCAAAAGTCACCCAAAACGTACTTTTAATGCCCAAAACCTCCGAAATCACTTTATTCAATAAATTAGATTATTATTGAGATAATGGTTTTGATAACAACAGCCCCATGGGCTGTGGTGAAGGATGGTTTTTATGTATAAGTGATGGTTAAAGTACAATAATCTATTGGTTTTTGGGTACTTGATGATAGGTGGTTAAAGTACCACCATTTAAGCATAAAAGCATCCTTAACTACAGTCCTTAGGGCTAACGTTATCAAAACCTTTGAAATAACATAAATGTTATAATCGTATTACACACTATTTATTAGAAAACCAAAAAACATGGACAGAAGGATTTCAGGGTCAACAAAAGTGACCCAGCCTGTAGCAAAAAATACCCACATTGACCACAACATGTTTTGACCCGTTACCCAACCAGGTCAACCCGCTCATTTTGCCACCTTTGTTCTATAGGACAGCTTCATACCAATCAAATAATCTGGAATATATTGTTTTAGCTAACCCATCCCTGCTGACTGCTGCACTAAGAGGATCAAGACTTCTTTTTATAATTTCTTCAGGAGTAATCATCACTCGTTTACACAATGCATCTTCCAAACCCATAGAACCACACCTAACATAAAAACTTACAAACTCACCACCACTCATAACAATTTATAAAACTGACAAATTTTCAAAGAATTTGAAAAAAGACATACCTAAGAAGTTCTGCAGTCATTTTTAAATGAAATTTAGCTTTATCGTCTTTTAAAACTGAAGAATCAGCATCTTTCCCTTTGGTGAATTCAATATTGCCAAGATGAAGAATAGCAGCAGTAACTCTAAAAATTGCTTCCTGTGAGAGTAAGAGAAAGGTAATAAGTACAAAAACCGGCAAAATGGACTAGTAGAGTAACAAGTCAAACAGATCGGATCAGCCTACCCGTAAATACTTCTTTGTCTTTTCATTTCGGAATTCTACAATTGACTAATATTTTACATATGACTAAGAAAAGTATATTATTACAATGCAATCTAATTATTGTATTCAAATGATTTAGGAGGTTTTATACATTTTAAATACACTTTCGGTGATTTTTCACTCATTTCAACATGTTTCCATGTTGCTAATTTTCTTAAATTTAACCCATTTAACCTGTTTCCATTTTTAGTTATTTTGAAAGGTTTACCAATTTAAACGAAATCAGCCAGTTTACCCATAAATGGGTCAAAATTGCAACCTCTAATTAAAAATAGAAGAAACTTATGAGGGAAATACCTGCTCTTCTTTGCTTATTCCAACAACATCCATAGCTCTCCTTGTGGCAAGATATTCATGGGCATCATTAACACCAACCAGATCATAGCATTTTGACTGGTTAAGATAATGAAAAGATTTTGGGCTTCCCAACTGATATTTCTCAATTTCCTGATTATAGAAGAATATATAATTTGAGGTAAAAATAATACTTTGCTAACAATTTAGTTATGAAAAAAGATACCTCTTGTGGTGCTGCACATAAAAGGTAAAAACAGTGATAGTTGCGCTCGGGGTCATTTATTTGGCAAACACGAGACCTTTCTAAAAGATAGGTCCTGATGGCTGCTCCTGATATTCTCCCATGCTTATCAAATTGGATTTCAACAAATTTTCCAAAACGACTGAAACATTAAGAAGAAAAGATAAGTTTGATGTTAAATTTGAAGAATGCCAGGGTAACAAAATTGTAATTTGTCTCTAAATTGGAAGTAGAGGTGGTAATATAGGCGTGTTGGGCGGATTGGGTAACAAGTGAAAGCAGGTTCAGGTTGGAATGGGTCCTTTCTCGTATCATGGGTTTGGTTGACCCATAAATACGTTTCTGTCCACTACTTTTGTAAATAATTATTGTGTTAAATATGATAATAAAACACTATTACACTAATAATATAAATCCTAGAGTAAAAACGATTTAGGAGGTTGTATGCACCAAAAATACTTTTGGCAACTTTTAACCCTTTAAACCCATTTGAACCATTTCCCTTTTAGCTAAGTTGTTAATTTGACCCCTTTGAGATAAACCACAACCCAAATTACCCCATTCTTAAGTAAATTGGCTGAACTGGTTACCTCTAATTGAAATTTATAGAGCACAAAAGGAATCCTAATTGTCTCTTATTGAACTTGTTACCTCTAATTAAAAAAACCCTAAAATGTAAATTTTGAAGCCTAATGATACCAAAAAAAGTTGTCAGGTGAAATAGGAACATCACTTCATTTGCTTACATAATATAAAGGAAATCACCTGGAATTGTTATTTCTAACAGTTTTAGCGTTGCCAAATGCTTCAAGAACAGGATTCGACTGCACTCACAATGGTGGCATAAGCTTAATCAGGATGATATAATGATATATATATATATATATGTCACACACACAGATGCACATTTACTTTTACATAAATACATATACATATATACATATGCAGCGGAAGGGTCCAGTAAGAACATAAATATAGGTGAGAACAGTAAGAAACCATCAACGTTTTGAATTCAAATCATATAAATCAAAGAATTCACACTAGTATATCTCCATCGAAGTGTTTGAAACATTTTCCATTAGAGGAAGTCAACAAATTCACATGTGCATCCAGATGAACAAACCAAAAACTGTGTTTGTCAATTATAATGCTTCAAAATTTTATCACACATTTCAATGGAGATACAGAACTGTGAATTCATTCGAATTAAAAGTTTAATGTGTTACTTCTGTTCTTACCAATATTTGATCTAGGTTCTACATATGCATATATACATATAGGGAATGGATCATTTGAGAACTCCTAAATATTTTGAGAACTCGCGAGAACTCGCTAAAAACAATAAAAAATCATTTATTTCTTTAAAATACTAGAATTACTATTCAAATACAACATTTTTATATGAATTGATATGTGTAAATTTGCATGTATTCGTATATTATAAACATTTTCACATGTGTAAGTCTCTCATGTACACATGTGTAAGCTTTTACCATGTACGCATGTGTAAATGTTTATAATATACGAGTACATGTAAATTTACACATATTAATCGATATAAAAATGTTGTATTTTAATAGTAACGTAAGTATTTTAGATAAATAAGTGATTTATTATTGTTTTTCGCGAGTTCTCACGAGTTCTCAAAATATTTGGAGTTCTCATTTGAACCTAACCCCATACATATAACATAAACACACACACACACACACATATATATATATATATATATATGTATGTATGTCTATACATGTACATGTACATATTTATGTGAGTATATATATGCCAAGTTCCATAAATTACAGAATAATTAAGTATTAAGTAGTTTTAATATAGAACTATACGTCATGTATCATACTTCGAGAACTTGTTGTTCAACTGTGCGCCCTTCAGTAGCTTTCCGGCCACCCAAATAGGCTAAATACTGCATAAGCATTTTGGTTGTCTCCGTTTTACCTGCTCCACTTTCACCACTCACCAGAATAGAATTGCACTTTCCCTCATTAATCATAGCCCTAGTTTCATTGATTAAAGATCAAATTATATGTTTAAAGAATGCGAAAATTATTGCTAAGTCACTCAAGAAATAACAAAGACCTGTAAGACGCATCAGCAACTGCAAATACATGGGGACTCAGTTCTCCAAACGGTGCTCCCTTATATTCATCCATCATATGACTATCATACAAATGAGGTAACTTTTGGAATGGATTTATTGCAATTAGAATATTTCCGGTGTAAGTCTGCAATGGTTTGGAAACAAGTGATTAAACAAATTAATATTAGACTAGTTATGTATTTAATGTATTTAACTGTTATTATCCAGTCTCCAAGGTATCTATGTGCAATATATAGTATATATAGAGTCCCTATGTAATCCTATTATACACGCAATCAATATACAATATAGTTTGTGGTTTATCTCAAAATAATTATATACTTTAACATGCAAATGTAACTTACATAAATTTCATTGAGTTCATATCTGCTTCTTAAGTTCTGCAGGACTCCTGGCTCATGCAAATATGATAGTTTTGTCATGTCATCAACACCGCCAGCTGGAGCTTCTGTATCCTTCGGATATATCTTTGATAACTTAGCAATAACCTGAAAGAAAACCATAACAAAAATAAATATATAATCAGTTGTTGATATTAACATGAAAATATAATAACTAAAATTAAAATATGAATTACCAACCTTTTTGAGGTCAGGAGTCTCGATCTCAGCTTCTTGGTCAGTAAGCTTTGTTACTTGCCCATCAATCCAAGCTTTGTCTGTATCTTCAACCCAGACATGAGATCCTACTATGATATTCACGGAAGAGCTCTGTTGTACAAACAATTAGTCACAAATACAGTATAATTATGTATCTATTTACACATGTATGTACATAAGGATGCATCAATGCCTCAATATATGTATCTATCCATGTTTGTATAAAACTATGCCTGGTGAGCTCCATAACAGCAAACAGAAACCATTTTCACAACATGCATACTAAAAATTGGCAGTTAAACCTAGCATCTGAGACATGCTTTTGCAAATCAGTATAGAGATAAGATATATTGATTTTCTCTCTTTACATAAATTAATTAAATGAAAAGTAATTGCATTAATTCAAAAATGTGTGTGTGTGTGTCAAATTGCTAATTACAATTAGAGTTTATAATTGCAAGACATTCATATCAATTTTTCATCTCTAATATAATAATCTACTAGATCTAACATCAAAAATCAAAACCAAAGCCCTAATTTAGCGACCGATAAACATATGCATAGAATGCACCTACCATTTTTAAAACTTGAACGAAACCCTAGCAATTCTTCTGGAATAATATTTTATGTACGATTCTTCTTCTCCTCACATATAAATCAGAGCTCGCTTCGTGTTGAGCCAGCTCTAAATTATTCCCGCCATTATTCCATCCAGGTCACCGTAATTGATCTGCATTGCAACTTAACGTAAACAATTCGTCGCTGATTCACAACGAATTCGTCGTCTATTTCTTCTTCTTCGTATAATTTCCTCTCTGTCGTACCAGATTCGTCTCTTCCGTGTCTAATTGTTTGTGGAAATGACATCGTTCAATAGCTACCCTATGAAATCGGATCTGTTGTCTCTCATACACGAAATTTTCGGAGATTCTGACCATGAAATGCGTCTCAATTTCATCGAGAGTTTCGACCACAGCGTTTTTATGCATGCAAATTTGCCCATTCCAATTGTAACTATAAAGATTACTCCACTGTTGTTATTTGTTCTATTGTTATAAATTTTTTATAAGTATTTGAAGGGATATGTTACCGACCCGACTAATGGGTCGGACTCTATATCCTTTAAGGGCAAAAAAGGGAAAGGTACGAACCCTAATAACCACCCATGCTGAAGTGAAAAACACCATCAAATGCATGATATTGTAAGACATCAACATCAATATGGTTATCATCTATGGGCTCTGTATCATTCTCGAGAGTGACAGGAGGATTCAAATATAAATATCGAATGAGCTCACACCAAGAGATACACACACAAAACCCTAACAAAACTTTTACCTCCGATCAATTTGGGGGAAAATGGTTTCCTTACTCTCACGCCGAAAGGTGGTCAAAAGAAAAACCCTTTCCCTGTGACGAGGCTAACAACGTTTTCTCATTTTGCAGATAACGAGCATTCCATCCTTCTCCGGATGATTCCATCCAAAGACTTTCCAAGTAGAAATCCTAGTTAACAACGTTCATATTCGGGCTAGTGTTTCTTCATTGGCGCTATCTTCTTACCGAACGAATTAACTAGCGGACCCTCACGGAAAATGGAATGTTTGCCACCATCTACCAATACGTCCACTACCATCGGCGAGACTGAGTCACTTGACGCCTCGGCCGACAACACGAATACCACACTTGGTCCAGTGTTCACAGTTAGCACTGTTACACCACCAACCGTGGTCCTCACCGGACCCGTTTCTGCCCCACATAGCCTCCCATTGAGCCACGTCAACTCAGGCCCAGTTTCCACACCACTTTCCACAATCATGTTCAGTCACTCTACCCCGCTCTCTCAACCATTATTTACAACCCCTTTGTCTGATGGCGCCTACACAAGCTTGCCATTCTCCACTTCAAATCCTATAAGTTCCCTACCCTTCATGTCGATGGTTAGTCAGAAAGATATGGCATAGGGAGCAACATTAATGTATGATGTTCATGTACAAGCAATTAGCCCAAGAGGCCCGTCTGGCAGGAGTACGTACTCAATTATCATTTGGTGATACGATGTATGCCCCACCCCTCACCACCTATTCCTCGGAATCATATCCCTCAACTAGATCCGCGGGATCCCGGCAAGATAATCCGTTCCTAGGGACATTCGTATTTGACCCGACGCATCCACGAAAACCAGAAGCAGACCTCACCAAACCATATGCGTTTATGGCTAGCACAGTTTACGGTACGTATTGCACAGGCCGATTTCCCTAACAAAATTCGCATGCCCTCCACGGTAGGCAAATATGGTGACGCCTCAGATCCGGACGACCATCTAAACGTCTTTGTCACGGCGAGAGTGGTAGAGAGATGGACCATGCCGGTTTGGTGACATGTGTTCGTGCAAACCTTAATGGGAACCGCGCCTATGGTTTGACAGTTTTCCCATCGGTGAGATCGATAGTTTTAATGAACTCATTGAAAAGTTCATGCATGAGTTTGGCCAACAGCACCGCCATACAAAGGACAAGGTCGAGACCCCACACATCCAACGTCGCAACACACGAAACCTTGGAAGGCTTCATCACATGGTATAAAAAGGAGAGCCTCCAGATAGGTGGAGTTGGGGAAGAGCTAATGATAGCCGGTTTTCTCCGGGGCGTACGTAGTGATGAATTGATGCGGTGTCTTAATGGATGTGACGGTATGCTCAAGACCCGGAACGAATCCTGGTCGCGTCTAAAATATTCGCGCGTACCGAAAAATCCATCACGTTCAATCGGGAGATGGAGCGAAAATAGCCATGGAGGGATCCATGCCGATAACAAACGCTCCAAACCCAATACCCCATGGCTCAAGTCGCGCCCCTTAGAATCTTCGAGTCAGCCCCCGCGTACTTACAGTACCTAGGATTGGGCAGGGGGAAGACCCCAATGTCGTATCATGGTCGGGAGACGCAACATCATCATCCGCGTGAATCTACGTACATACCTCTGATGAAAACCCCTAGTGATATTTTGTTCACTGAAAACGTGGATTTCCCCCGACCTCAGCCTCTCAACCCAAAGTCAAAACAGGATGTCAAGAAGTATTGTGATTATCACAAGGATACGAGGCACACGACCGACGAATGTTGGAACCTGCGTCGACAGATAGAACAAGCCATCTGCACCGGAAAGCTAGCGCACCTAGTCCACGACATCAAGGACGGTCCAAAGGACCCCGAGCCCCAGACTAAACTTCCACCACCAAAAAGGTATGCACCCTAAACATGATCCAAGGTGGCCATAAGAGGCATTATAATAACCTGACAAATCACCCTCCGTTCGCAACGGCCCTTCTAGCATCGTTGCATTAGTGGTCTCTGCCCATGTCGGGTGTTGTATATCCAGAAAAGTATTCATTGATGGAGGGAGCTCATCTGATATCAAGTATGAGCAATGTTTCCACCAATTGGACGCCGAAGACCAACAACGTTTAGAACATGTTGATGCCCCAATCACAGGTTTCTCCCAATCGGGTAAATAACATTTCCCGTGACACTTAGTGATGGGAATAAAACTAGAACGGGAAAATCACATCCGAGGATTATGATCACATTAAAAAATTATTTTTCACCTTTAATTTTAACTGACTGTCATTATATGCATCTTCTATTCCTCATTGTAAATAGAAGTGACACGTTTTTCTTTTACACATTTTATATAGTTCATATCAATTATAATTTGAAATTATTAGTTATATTAATTTTTAGATGAAGATCATTACTGCTACAACAAATGGAAAGGTCGGTCGATACTATTCATACTAAGCGGCTTGGTTGGTCCACGTGTAAACACCTAGTTGGAGTACATTTAAAATCAATTAAATTATAATTTTTAACTTTAATATTATTTTATCTACCCAATTAATTTTTGATGGATTTTGTTTTGCTCTTATACCCGGTTGGAGTACGTTTAAAATCAATTAAATTATGATTTTTAACTTTAATATTATTTTATCTACCCAATTAATTTTTGATGGATTTTGCTTTGCTTTTATAACTTTTAAAATATGATGTTTTTTAAAGATTCGAATATACCGTTGTAACGTGTTTATTTTTAGCTACATTTCGGTATAAGTTTCGTTCAAAACCGACCCGGATCAAATATAACGTATTTTTAAATTATTTTCATTATAAGCTAATGTCTTTCTAAATTTTGAATATACCGTTGCAACGCAGTCGTTTCAACGTGCGTGTCGATATGGATTATATTCAAGACCGGACCCCCCCTCCATACGCGGCTAAAACCCATGGGTCAGATATGATAAATTTTTAGTATTTTTCACGACCACTTAATGTTTTTTTTTAAATAGCGATTATACCATTGCGATATACCTATTTCTTTCCACGTTTAGATATAAGTTTTTATTACAAACCGAGCCGGCGCAACGCGCGGCCAAAACCTACTAGTTTGTACAACATTTGGAGTATGCTATTAGAACATTACGGCGTTCTTATTTTTGTATTTTATCTAAAAGACTAAATTACAATTTTTGTCATTTATGTTTGCCTAAATTATGGATTAAATTATGGATTGGGTCCTTTAAAGTTTTGACTTTCACTGACTGTCCTTTATATGAAAAGTTCACTCGTTTTCTGTCCTTTTCACTAACGGTCGTTAAGTTTTTCAGTTAAGTCACCCCATGTGTACTGCACATGAGGGCATTTTAGTCTTTTTACCATCAAAGGATAATTCTTGTAATTTAATTATATTTTATAACTTTAATAAATTATTCTATTTATTAAAATTCATTGTAATATAATTCATTGTAATATTTTAGTCTACACATGAGTACATGACTTGAACCATTAAATCGTCTCCACCATCATCACTGCAATTTTTTTTTATCTTTTTACCCTTAAACCTCCACCCTGCAGATCACCTCCATCGCCTTCCTCCCTCCTACCACCATCACCTCCACCGACAGGAACCGAACAGCCATCGGAAAACTTTAGTCCAAACCGTGAATCTCTGCTTTCAAAGCAATCGGCGTCACCGACTGTAGCTGAAGATCCCGTGGAAAGCCCTGATTATCGTATAAACCCTAACCCGTGGAAAGCCCAGATTTCCGTCTCCATCTTCATCTGAAAAATTCCAAGGAAACCCTAGCCATAAAGCAAATCAATCACTCAAAGACCCCTCTCTGTAGCTGCCACTAACAATCGGATCACCCCAGGATACTCTAAACCCCAACACCACCGTAACACCACCCATAGGAGAACCACTCCTCCACGCGACTGCCGTTTGGGAGAGGAAACGATCACCGGAAGGGCGCGCCGCTGCCGTCGTTTGAACCCACGTGAGACACAGCTCCGCCATGGAGCGGCTGTCCACCGTCGTACGGCTCCTCTCTTCTTCCCCTCTCATATGGCGCGCTCTCTCTCTCTCAAACCTCTGATTTAGAATCCTTGGAAGATGGATGGTGGAAGATGAAAGAATCTGGGGATGAAGACGATGGTAACCGGTGGTGGTGTTGCTGGCGGTGAGGGTGTTGGTGTGACCAGATCTGACCGGGTGGGGTGGGTGGGGATTCTTTTAAGATTTTATGTTTATATATATATATATATATGTATATATTAATAAATAAAATAATTTATTAAATTTAACTGAATTACAAGAATTATCTTTTTGGGTAAAAAGACTAAAATATCCTCATGTGCAATGCACATGGGGTGACTTAACTGAAAAACTTAACAATTGTTAGTGAAAATGACAAATTTCGTAAGTACTTTTGCAAATAAAGGACAGTCAGTGAAAGTCAAAACTTTAAATGACTCAATCCATAATTTAGACAAACATAAAGGACAAAAATTATAATTTAGTCTATCTAAAACCTTATTATTATTATTATTATTATTATTTCGTTCGATGTTTAAATTGAGCAACTGCAACTTCATACGCTTCTTTCATATACTTAACCACATCAATATCACTGTAGCAATGCGCAACAACATTCACTAGTTATATATATAATCATTAACTATTTATATAAAAAAACTAGAAAAATATACCTTATGTTAGGCAACATATTTATGCTTGTGGTTGCAAAACATTTAGTATTTTTTTATCTTTTGTATTTACCATATTAATATGGTATCCGATCTCTTTCAAACACTAATTTATTGAGCATATTACTAGAAAACTTAACATGCAAACTTAAGGGCCAATGGTGTTACAAAAATAGAAAGCTTAACGGTCATTCAATTTAAGTTTGCATGTTATAAAATAGAAAGTTGTGGATCATCCTTGTAATTTCTTAAACTTAGGGACCAAAAGTGAAATCAGGGTATATCACAGGGCCATCTGTGTAATTAACTCAATAATTTATTACTAAACTTTACACACCAATTTTATTGAGTTGTTAAAATTATATATTACTAAAATAATTTATTACTAGACACTATATTATACGATGGAAAATTTTAATAGAGGCAATTACATATATCCCCCTAAAAACTTCATTAATTACATATATACCCAGCTCAAAATTTTATTTATGTATATCCCCTTTATTATTTACATATATACCTAGCTAGATGATGGAATCGATCAGAAACGACGCTGGATGTTGGAATCGATCGGAAGTTGGAATAAGAAGGTTAGGGTTGGGATCGGTGGAATAAGAATAGTCATATTTCTTGTAACGTTAAAAAAGTAATTTTATAAAAAAGAGGGATATGTGTAATTTAAGTTTTGGGTTGGGTAGATATGTAATTAGGGTTGAAAATAGGGGGATATATGTAATTTTACCAATTTAATATATATGAAACACATAAAATAAAACAATCTTTATAAATAAATATTCCTTTTATTCCTAGATGTCAACGGATTAATAAGTAAATTATGTTATTATCACATAAATTGTTAAGGAAACAAGATAGCATCAAAATCTTGACAAAAGTTGATAAATATGATAAGATTATAGCCAACAACTATCATTCAAAGATCAAATACAATTTGTTTATTAAAAAATGTTTCAAATCCATAACATGATTTCACACACCAATAATTCAAAATATATACGGGATCACACACTTAACATGTTTGGGAAAATCATCAAACTTGTTTTCGTACCATTTTCTGGTCGCATAACTCCTTGCAATTAGGTACATCGAGTCGCCAAAAGTGCACGCGAAAGCCAATGGTGTTTGGCTAATAAATGCTATCCCGACGAAAATAATGATTTCAAACAGATAATGTGGGCAAATAACGAGATCAAACAGTCCGCCGCAAGGAATCTTGTACTCTTTTTCGTTATTTTTCCTTAGTTCCGAGAGGAGATTGTGGTGATAAAAGTTTCCTGATATTCCTAGTATAAAAAGGATCAAACCAATGTATTTAGTGTCGATTGATGGGTCTGGGAGCCCTAGGCTTAAATAGTGGACGAGAATCAAGCCGGCAGCCGCGGAGAAATAAAACAATGTGATGAGAATTATTGAACCTAGAACCATATTACCACTATACTTGTGAACGAAGAGAACCTGCACAAATAGGAATAATAAGTTACGTCACATAAACATCATTTTTAGGCCACATGTACATAATGTAATCAAGTTTATACGAAATCATATAGAAAAAAGGTCTATGTTTAGGAATGTCTTCCAACATGGCAACCATTCACTGATTTTCTTACCTTTAACCCTTTTGAAGGAACCCGCTCGTCAAAAGTTAGGATTTACCCGACCTTATTGGTTAGCAATATCAGACATTTGCAACAGTTGTAAGGCCACAGGCGTCGACGTGGCTCTCTCGCGACGGTGAAAGCTCACGGACGGCGTCAATTTCAATACCAAATATTCGTGGCTATGGACGCCACGTATGTTAATAATATTATTCAAAATTTTATAAAAATTGATAAAAGATAAATATTATATAAATTAAAAAAGATAAATATTATATAAATTAAAAAAAAATATCTCTATACGTGACGTATAACACTATACGCCACGTATAGGGTCTTTGTTTCCCAAACTCTCCCAAGTTTGGAGGAAAAATATTATCCGTCACCCATACGACGAGTATAGTGCAATATGTTATGTATAGTCACAACCGTCAGATAAGGAATAACACGTGACATTCTTTGTTTACAGACTTAAACGCTATAAGCATCGTATTGCCCTATACGAAACGTATAGGGTTTTTAAAAATTCTTTTTAAAACCATTTTTCTATTTCTATCATCTCTTTTGGAAAAAGTTAAAATAATTACAATCTTATCTATCATGATGTTGTCACTGGGTTTAAATTTATATTTCTTGTAAATATCATATACTTTTGTGACTGCGATTCCAAGGACGGTTTTGTTTTTATGACACGCACATTTGATATGATCAATTAGAATTAGAAACTAAGATTAAAGTGTAACGCCTGGGAAAAGCAACTCCCCAGTGGGGAGAGCCACGTGGTAATTATTTTTTTTTTATATTTTTATTTTTAACCCTTATAGTATATATATTATACGTTTTTAGCCCGTTTCATTTTCTATTAATTTTGTTTTTCTTTTATAACGTTCGTTCGTTAACTTTTTTTCAAAATATGGAGTACGCAGCTATTTGTAGTTTTTTTTGTCAACGTTTCGATATTATTTTTTTAAATGGGGTTGTATTCAAAATCAATTTTTTTTCGTTGCATATAGCGAATGTCGTTACCGTTGTTATACCGTTACGAGCCGAACATATTATGGGCGAACAACATCATTGTCGATATTGGTATTATCGGGATCCGTATCGGTATTCACCTTATGGTTTCGACGATCTGAATCGATATTTTTTTTAATTCGTTTTTTCCTTTTTTTATTATTTAGTTTTATGTTTCCTTTATATTAACATTATTTTTATCATTGCGCCTACATTTTCGTTTAAATTTTATTAACGATGGCCCCGACACAATTTTCTATGATAACTATCGTTCGATAAATTTTTTTAAATAATGAAATGCGTCGTTTTCTTAAATTTTTTGTCAATGTTCTGGTTTAAAATTTATTGAAAACTAAGTTCAATTCAAATTCAAGTGTTTTTTTGGTATCGAACGCTATAACGAGCCTGTGATTTGATGTAAGTTTTATTCAAGCAAAATAGTCAAACCAACCCACCGCGAAACGCCGGGTAAAACCTAGTTAATATCAAATAAGAATTAAAAGTAGAAAGCAAATAATCTTGTTTATAAGTACGATCTATCTATCTATCTATATATATATATATATATATATATATATATATATATATATATATATATATATATATTACCTCTAAATCCCTTTTGAAGAAATGAAACGTAACAGCAGATTTGAGTAGAAGGAACCGGAGACCACCGCCGGGGAAGACGAAGAAGGAAACAAGTCCGGCGAGGAACGCCGGCGTATAAAGTGTCAACATACCTATTTTGCTTGATAGCTTAATCTGCTTGTTATTGGAACTGGAGTTTGTAAACTTGGAATACTGGAGATGGTTCCCAACGATCTCTGCAAAACCTAAGTAGACCGTCGATATCAGCGTCACCACCGTCGTCGCGGTAACCCAAATCGATGGTTCACTAAACATCACCACCGGAATCTTCATTCTGGATCGAGCTTTAATGCTTTAAGACTGCTGTGGCATGTGTGTGTATATCAAGTTTGTTTTTTCAGCTGTGTGTAAACTATAAAGGGAGAAGGGGTGATCTAGACGGCAACTACTATTCTCATTGACCAAAAAAATAAAAAAATAAAATAAAGGTTTTTAATATTTAAAAAAACAATATTTTAATAAATCTATTCTGTATATATATATATTTTTTGAAAGATGTTGTGACGTCACACCCCCGTCATATGGGAGAGCCTCGTCTAACTCCGGCTAATATGTTGTCTTAACCGGGCCCACTTGACGTCAGAGTTGGAGAGTTTTCAAGGAAAAACCTCACCCAATACGGCCCCTTTCGGGCTTGAGGGAGAGCCGAGGCTCAAACCCTGGATCGACGTGGGTAAAACCCTGGGATTCCCCGCACAATGTGGGAATTCGGTACATGCACAAGATATACAATAATAATAGTATAAATGTTATAAATGTATATATTATTATGGTTATCAACGCCTAAAATAGATTAGACTTGTTGAACAAGTTTTCCTCTTCTACATATATCTTACTATGTTAAAATCCCGTGTATTACACGAGATTATATATTAAAAAATATAAAACTTATAAATGTGTGTGTATATAACAAATTAGTATTTTTCTTCAATTAATTATATTTTGATTTTTTATTATATATTCTTATTTAATATAATTAATATTTTTAAAAAAATATATTTATAATGTAATTATTATTTAATAAGATAGTTGCGCATTTATTAGGAGAGAGACGCGGGAAAATCAATGTGAGAAGGCATAAGAAAGTGACAAGTGTCCACCTTAAACCTTTATTTATTAGTATAGATTGTATCTCATTGTATTATGTACTTATTAATGAATATCATATCTCTTTCTCCTACATCTTTTTATCATATTTTAGGCTAGTTATATAACACGTTACCAGTACGAGTTCTCTATTTTCTTGTGTTTCACTTTGAATCCGCAATTCTTGGTTCATAAGTTTTTGGTCAAACTTTGGTGACGCAAGGAATCTCTAGTTTATACAACACTCCAATCATCTCGTGGCATTACAAGGTTGCTCTTTGATGAATCGTCATCGTAAATCTCGGATATATTTTTGGTACTTTTTTTTTAACGATAACACATAGATATTCTAGGATAATTGGATTTTTCTAGGGCAACACCTAGAATATCCAGGGCAGCCCATCACAAGAGGAACCCCTCAACTAAGTAAACCCACTTACCTGACCACAGACCCCTTTTTTGTTGTTGCCTGGATTCGAACCCAAGGTAATAATTCCAACATCTATCAAATTTTTTTTACGTGATACACATATTTTATTTGCATGGATCATAGTTTATCAAAAAGTTTAATCTGAGTGGAAACTTACGATCTGAATATTCAAAAACAAGATATTTGATTAGTTTTGTTAATGAAAAAAAATCAACCCAAACAGCAATGTTTTCAGAACGTACCTGACAACGAACCGGACGTCTTAGAGGTTCACTGGTCGGACCGGATTCAAGAACCGGATGACGCAATAAATAATATAAATATTCATAAAAATATATAGAAAAATATAAAAATTCCAAATACTACATATACAACCATTTAAACAATTATGAGTCAAGGACGAGGGTTGTAGGTCTGTAGGAATTTTAATTCTTTTGAATCTTCAATTTTAATTTTGATTAGAGTTTTGGAGGACCTGTGGCAGCGTATAAGTTAAAAGAAAAGAGCCAAATTGAGTTAAAATTGTAAATAGAAGTAAGTAGGAGGACTATAGGATAAAAAAGATAAAAAATAGTAAAAAAAATAACTACCCGGTTCAACCACCGGTTCGCGGTTCATGGTTCGACCGCTGAATCGCTTGAACCGCCCGGTTCAACCAGCAAACGGTCTCAGAGCATGTAACCGGACCGGTGGAGGTCACGGTTCCCTGTCCGACCGGCCGGTCCGGTCCGGTTTTAAAAACATTGCCAAACAGATAGAAGGAATCCTTTTATAAGGCGAATAATAATTAATATTTTATTAAAATTGAGGTCTTCATTTAAGTCGAGTTTTCTTTATTTAAAGTCCAATGTAACAGAATAATTGATTTGGTTGGGATAATTTATATGTATAAATTATTTCTATGTTCTAAAAAATTGCATAAGTGAGATTCGATATAATGAATCATATATATACAGATGATATATGTATTATTGTATAATTAAATCAAAGAATATCATATATTATTATACTTTTAAATTTTGACCGAATAAAATTAAGGTAGTTTTAGTAAAATTTTGAGGTGTTTTTGTATAATCTGTAAGTGATTAGTTTTAGAATAGTTTAAGGTCGAATTTAAATCTACACCGCTTAACTCCCCAGTCCCGATTCACCTTCACATCATCTACTTTTGTGTTATGTATTACTATTTTAATTAACTTTTCGTCTTTTCAATATATTTATCAATTTTATAATCATGAATTAAGTCATTTTGATCGAGTCTTGTTTATGATATGAAAAGTTTAAACCAAATTTTCGCTTCTTTGAGTCCTAAATCATATTACTTTAAATTGCTATTTTATCTCTATATCATATACTAGTTTAGAACCCGTGTACTATACACGGGTTGAAAAATATCAATACGTAAAATTTTTAAATTTTGATGTATATATTTACAGATTACTCACATGTGTTTGTTGATTAGCTATTTAAGAGAAAAATATGTGAAAATCTATGTTATGTTATTCAGTACTTGTGTATATGGTATTGTGAGTACTTGTGTATATGGTATGATGATAAATTAGAGAATGCTGTCTAATAGTTTTATTGTAAGATGATCACTATTGCAATTTTATTAAGGGCATTGTACAAATTGAAAGAGTATAAATATGCTTAGGTATGACACCTGAAGTGTCGTACTCCCTAAATCTCATTATCACATAAAAGGTCATAAAATTCAAGACTAATAAGATTTGCATGAGTCGTGCATTTAACTATTTCTAAGTTTATATCATGTAAGAGAAAGATGTTTATATGGAAAACCTGGATAAACAATTTTCATTTGTCACACCTCAAATATTCTCATAAAGTAGCAATATTATAAAAAGAGGTATCAAAGGTTTCAAGTGACCGCATATCCGTGTGCCTGAAAAATAATGAAAAACCATGAAACTTGTTTGTTTCTATTCCATTCCCTAAAGTGAATGTGATTACATATTGATCAATGTAAAGGTAATCATCATGGACATAACTGAGAAATTTGTATTGACAGTCATTACAATAATGAGATTGACCATCACAATGACAAACTAAGAGAGTGATTGTATGAGAATAAAATACATAAAGCATACAACTGATATGACACGATCGTTTGAAATAATTATACATTATTCTTTTGTATTTTTATCGTGTATTAAACAAGCACGTGTGTAACTAAAGCATATATGACCATAACCAGAAGTTTATGGAACATAATAATTTAATTAATTGTCATGACCGGTTAGACCACACAGAGTCAATGATGATGTGAAATGCATTGAAGAACCATGAGATTCTTCAAACTGAGACTTTTACATGTAATGTTTGCTCTCAAGAGAAATTAATTATTTACCAACTAAAGTAGGGTGTGAATCCCTATAGATTTATTCTGGAAGTGATAAAGATATACACATACATGACTACATGATACCGTTTAGTGTTTTAAATCGATGCATCGTCTGAATGGTTATCAAATCTGCAACCAGAAGTTTGCATGATTTGTTGCTTAGCTAATGAGATAGCAAACACATTATTCCAGATTATCATATTTATTTTGGTAATAACGACGAATTGAATTCCCAAGTTACTAACGATTATTGGAATAAGTGTTAACTTTCTAATACACGAATTGCTTTTGTTGAAAACGATCAGCAGACGTCTTTGATTGATTGCAAAGCCAATAATCATGAGAACAAAAGTTCAATTTTATATTTGGTTACATGTGATTTTGCATGCAGTAACATTAATTCACATCAAGCCAACGAGTTTTAATATTTCCTCCCTATTACAGAAGGTTTTTGGTTGTGCGGTATATATATTGAAATTAATCCACCATAATGCACAAAGATGGGACCTCAAAGGAGGTCTAGAATATATGTTGGGTATGAATATAGCCACTAATGAATGATTCATTTATGACTCAATATATTGGTTTTTACTTAATGAAATAACATCCCAACATTAAGGGGAGATTAAAAGCAGCTCAAAAAAGAATGAGTTAGAATGAATTATCATTGATCCTCAAACTAAACCATGTGAACCAAAAGTTCAAAAGATAATTCATTTACCAATATTAAATAATCAGTTACCAGACACATTCACTGACCTTAAAAATAGTGACTAAGTCACATATGTTGGCTGCTAATGCTCCAGTTAATTTTAGTGTCCAAGAAGGATAATCACATATTGATAATGACTCTATGGCACGTCTGCAGTATGATAGACTAGTCGATTCCAAGAATAAAAAACCTCGAAAAAGGAGCGTGTAATTAAGATGGTCAAGTCGAGGTACATTATAATGGTCTCCTGAAGAGACACTAGACATGATGGTTCCAGAAGAACCTCAGATACCTGAAAATAAAGAGATCTTGGTAAATTATGTCATGTATAGAAATGTATGGAATCGAAACAAAAACGACGTCGTTATACTTTTAAATATAATGTAGCGCTTGAAACGATGATGATCAATAATTAAGATGCAGCTATGTATGAAAAGTAGAAATGATTGGCCAAAATGGAAAGATGCAAATGAGGCAGCATTGTATTCTCTCACGAAATAGAAATGGTTTGGACTAGCAGTCCAGATTCATGAGTTTGTAAATATGTTGGATATAAGTGAGGTCTTTTATGCGAAGAAATTATGTGAAATAATGAAAGAAAGATTAAGGCAAAATTGGTGTCACGAATATTTTCGCAAAGACCTATAATTGATTATTATGAGACACATTCTCCAGTGGTGGACGCATTGACTCCCAACATCTCATTAGTCTGGTAATACAAAGAAAGAATTGATATGCATCTTAAAATGTGATGACTCGTATGATATCAAAATTTACAAGAAAATCCCTGAAGGATTTATACTGCAAAAATCATGTAGAGTAAGTTCTCGAGAACATTATAATTGTTGAATATAAGTTCAGATCTATATACATTATGTTTGTTGTATATGTTATTGAATTGAATATAACCGGAACTCCTGATGTGTCACACCCAGTTTCAGGACACCCCGGGCGTGCGACCAGATTGGCACCTCAAATCTTATTTTATTTATGAAATCAGAGTTAGTTTAGCAGCGGAAATACTTTTGGATTGAACTTGTAATAAACCTCAACCCGAGGGTTGATATTGTATATTTTTCAAATCCGGGGATAAATAAAACATCATTTTATTTCACTGGGTATTTAAATACCCCTTTTCTGTACGTAAAAACCATGGTCCACTACCATTTACATGTTACCCGCATAAGCAGGGTAAAACTAGAGTCACAAGTTAGTTGGCCTGTGCCCAAGGAGTTAACCCTGTCCAATACCAAGCTATACAAGCATTGACATCTAAGATTTTTACCTTCCAGCACCTAACCCTGTGTATGACAAGGGAGTATCCATGTCTAGGAATACATCTTCCTAACATCTCCTCTTGTTTTTATTCATGCAGAGTTATCTCCATGCTAGTAGCACATAACCCTGTAGTACTAGTCTTATAGATAATCATTGATTACACAAAAACATTTTGGAAAATAGAACATCACCGCGAACGCTGGTGAACATGATTATCATGACTAGTTTCAGTTGGCAAATACAGTATCAAAACATTTACCCATAACGCGGGTACAATATATCATTTAGCAGAACTATTTCATCTGAGTGTACAACCACGGTATACACCGATAATTTCTGTAAAAGGACTGCTGGCATTTGTAGACTTACTTACCGCAATGTCCCTTAACTGAGACCCCGTCTTACATCCAGTTACAGACAATTACCAGCCCCAATATGAGAATTTCACCCATAAAGCGTGTATCCCTTGATCAAGTTTTACGTATACTTATGGCCTGAATGTTTTACATAGACGCCCTTATGCATCAAACTTTTGAATACCAATATTTCCATTTCGTAACCGTAAAACTTTCAAAGTTTTGAAGATAAAGACAGATAAACATATTCACCTTAACAATAGCTTGATCTTATCCCAGGGGTAGTCCTTGAGTGCTAATGTAAACCTTAAAGTAAGTTCTAGGACAAGTTAGTATCTTAACGCAAGAATTCAGAAATAAGCGAAAGTGCGGAAAATAAGCGAAATTCAGATAATTTACCGGAACGACGGTACGAAAACCGAGGTAGGGCTGGTCCAGGAAGTTGGGAGCAGTTGTGGTGGTTTTGGATGTGTAAAAATGACCAGCCGATGCCATCTATTTATAGTAGCCCGACAGGACCCGTAGTAGACCGTTAGTCTGGGTGGTAGCGGTCCGCTACTGCCCAGGGCATGCGTCATCCCTACACGTCCCATCCTGATTGGACCGTTTCTCCGATTGTGGCTGGCCGTTTCTCCGATTGTGACTGGAGGACCGTTACGGAGGGCATGGCGGTCCGTCACGAGGACACGCGTCAAAATCTGGAGCTGAGTCATTGGACACATGTTATTACGAGAAATTGCGGCTGGATTGCGTCTAGCGGACCGTTACCCAAGTGGTGGCGGTCCGCCACTCAACCTCTTCAATCTTGGCGGACCTATGCTAGCGGACCTTCATAGTGAGGAGTCCCTAGCGGACCGCTAAGGGTCTGGTAGCAGTCCGCTACCAACCCAATTTCAAGATTTTTCATTTTTAACCCTTGAATCTTTGGGGACTTGGCAAATCCAACCCCTAGGGTCTTAATTATGGTAATTAAGGACCTCGGAATTGGCCTGGTGTTACATCCTCACCACCTTTATTCAAATCTCGTCCTCGAGATTTATGGGAACAGATGTGGGTATTTCTTTTTCATTTCACTCTCCAGTTCCCACATGAAATCACGTCCACGTCTGGAGTTCCATTTTACTTTTACCAACACTAGCATTTTCTTTTTCAACCTTTTAACCTGGCAATCCTCAATTTGTAGAGGTTGTTCAACAAATTTTAACTTTGGATCTACCTCTACATCTTGCAAAGGCATTATCAGAGATTCATCGGCCAAACACTTGCACATGTTTGACACATAAAATACATCATGAACGCCATTCATTTCCTCTGGCAATTCAAGTTGATAGGCGACCGGTCCGATTCTTTTCAGAATTTTGAATGGTCCAACGAATATTGGACTGAGTTTTCCTTTCTGTTCAAATCATACTACACCCTTCCAAGGTGAGACTTTTAACAACACACGATCGCCCACAGAAAATTCTAACGGCTTACGACGTTTATCAGCATAACTTTTCTGTCTATCACGAGCCGTTTTTAAATCACTTTGTTAGTTATTTCCTGAACTATTTCAGGACCTGACAATTGATTTTCTCTAATCTCTGCCCAGCAGACAGGAGTTTTGCATTTTCTACCATACAAGGCTTCAAATGGGGCAACTTGGATACTTGAGTGATAGCTATTATTATACTAGAATTCCATTAGAGATAAGTGGTCGACCCAACTTCCTTTAAGGTCTATTACACAAGCTTGAAGCATATCTTCCAAAGTTTGTATCGTTCTTTCACTCTGACAATCCGTTTGAAGATGATAAGCAGTGCTAAGATTTAATCGTGTTCCAAGAGCTTTCTGGAAGCTTTTCCAGAATCGAGACGTAAACCGACTGTCTCTATCTGACATAATGGATAACGGCACATCGTGCAACGACACGATTTCATTGACATACATTTGTGCCAACTTATCCATGCTATACGTTTCTTTCATTGGAAGAAAATAGGCAGACTTAGTCAGTCTATCAATGATAACCCAGATAGTATCATTCCCATGACTTGTTCATGGAAGTTTTGTAATAAAGTCCATAGTTATCATTTCCCATTTCCATACAAGAATTTCAAGTTGTTGCAATAATCCAGAAGGTTTCTGGTGTTCAGCCTTAACTTGTGAACAAGTTAGACCTTTTTTAACATAGGAAGCAATATGCTTTTTCATTCCAATCCACCAGTAATATGGCCTCAGATCTTTATACATTTTATCACCTCCTGGGTGCATGGTATATTTTGATTTATGAGCTTCTTCAAGCATTCTTACTTGAAGATCTCCTATCATCGACACCCATACTCGTTTATTCATTCGTAGAAGATCATCAATTCCTTTGATTAATTGATTAATCATTTTTCCCAGCCTTTCTTGTTCAATATTAGTTTCTTCTAAGGCCAATTTCTGTGCCTCTTTAATTTGTTTAAAGAGATCGAATTTCAATTCGAGTCTCAAAGCACGTACTCTTTTAGGATTTTCTCTTTCTTTTCGGCTTAAGGCATCAACTACTACATTAGCTTTACCTTCATGATAACAGATTTCACAGTCATAATCACTCAACATCTCTAACCACCTTCTCTATATCATGTTTAACTCTTTCTGACCAAAGATATATTTCAAACTTTTATGATTAGTGAACACAGTGAACCTGACTTCATAGAGATAGTGTCTCCATAACTTTAATGCAAAAATTATGGCACCCAACTCCAAGTCATGAGTCGTATAGTTCCGTTCATGAGTTTTCAATTGTCGAGATGCATATGCAATGACTTTTTTTCTTTGCATTAATACACTACCAGGACCGGTGTGTGAGGCATCACAATAAACTACAAAGTCTTCAGTTCCATCTGGCAAAGCCAGTATTGGAGCATTTGTTAAATTTTATTTTAGTATTTTAAAAGATTCTTCCTGCTTTGATCCCCATTCATATTTCATAGATTTTCTTGTTAATGAATTAAGAGGGACAACAATTCGGGAAAAGTCCTGGATAAACCTTCGGTAATATCCCGCCAAACCTAAGAAACTCCGAACTTCGGTTGGCGAATTCAGAACTTCCCATTTAATAATTTCTTCAATCTTAGCAGGATCGACTTGAATTCCGTTGGTATTTATTATATGCCCAAGAAATTGAACTTCAGATAACCAGAATTCACATTTCGAGAATTTGGCATACAATTTCTTCTTCTTAAGTAATTCAAGAATTACTTTCAGGTGTTCTGCATGTTCTTTCTTGCTTTTGGAGTAAATAAGTATATCGTCTATGAATACGATAATGAATTTATCCAAATAAGGTTTGCATATTCGATTCATCATATCCATAAATGCTGCCGGAGCATTAGTGAGTGCGAACAGAGTTTTACCGTTAGGGATGTGACACACCAGGATCTCAGTCATTAGTTACATCAAACGACACTATATGGGACTTAGAATGTCATAACATAAAAGTTCAAAGTTAATGCGGAAGCGTTTAATCAAGAAAGTAAATGCGCAAAACAACGCGCCAAAGTTTAGTTTTATAAAAGTAAGTGAATTGCTTTAACGGTTTGCAAATGAGTGAAATGATAGTAGGACTCCATGCATGTCCTAGTTGTGCAACCTATGCCTTAGAAACCTGAGAAAACATGTATGAAAAGTATCAACACGAGGTTGGTGAGTTCACAGGTTTCAAGTTTGCAATAAGAGAGTGTTTGCCAAATTATGTACATTTAATATGCCTATCTATAGGTAGCATGCCTATGTTCATGTATACTAATGCGCTCGCAACCGTAAACTGATTGTTTATGTTTGGATGCCTCCCACCAGGCCTATCAACCATGGTGCATATTTAGGTTAATATTACACCCGTTCGACCTCCAATCGAGTTAGCGCGACTAACGCGGGTGGGGTTTGTCAAACCCAGTAGTACTACTCATTCGATTTTGATTCTGAATGAGTACAATAGCATAGGGGTTTCGTTATTCGGTCCATAACGAACCTGTGGTGAGGTTTAATTTCAAAATAGTTAAGTATAAGATCGTTAAATCCCAGTTCGAAATGCCGAAACCTTAGTTTTAGAACATGAAATAAAATACATCGAACCTGATAATAGAAATTATTGAAATCATGGGGCTTTTAATGAGTGAGGGTTTACGAATCTACCCATGCAGTTTAATTTGATTGAGGTTGAGACTAGACCGGAGTTCGATTAAACTGAAGAACACGATGAACCCTAGAATCGGTTCATCGTCGATTCAATGTTATAAGCTTGAATTAGCATAGGGCTTTCAATAGATAGACTCATACGAAGTTAAGGGTAGGTTTGATTACCAGGATTGAGTTTGAATCGACTGTGTTCGACTAAAACGGCTGTCGACTGTGACGGGGTTGGTCTCCGGCGACTCTTGATGCTATTTCGATTGAATTGAGGTGTGAAACAGCTTCTGTGGAATTCGTCTAATGCGTGCAGATGCTCAAATGAGAGAAAAACAGACGAATTGATGCGAATTTGATGAAGAGGTGGTTATGGTCGACGGTTAAGATTTGAATGCCCATAATTGGGTTTAAATTCGGATTAATTGTGATGTTAAGGCTCTAATGATGATCGTATATGATTTAATCGAGCATATCAGTTATGATTTTAACGAATTTCTATTGTAGAGTTCGGATTTGGATTAAAGTCGACCGTGCTGACTTTCTAAAAGTCAACAGAAATCAGAATTTGATAAATTACAGTTTCAGTCCTATGTGGTTTCTGGTTTGAAGTTTTGAAGAAGGCAGAAATAGTCCTTGAGGTTCTAATTAAGTTAAATACATGGTTAGTTGACTTTTACAAGTCAATAGGATTTAAATATTGGATTTTGACATTACAAGTCAAATAGAAATAGGTTTAAGCTAATTACATAATTAGTCCTTGTAGTTAGGGTTTAAAGAAATGACAGAAATAGTCCTTGAAGTTTGAGATAGGGTTAGATAGGTTAGGATTTAACTGAATTTGATAACGGAGTTAACCCTAAATAGCCGGATGTCACATTATCCCCATAGTTGAAATAATTTTCGTCCCGAAAATTAAATTTTTTTTTTCTGGGTGTCACATCATCCCATAGTTGAAAGAATTTTCGTCCCAAAAATTAGAATAGTACCTTTAGTTTTTTACGTAGAGTGCTTGAACAGATGAGGATAATTGCGCATCATTTGGTCCTCGCGTTCCCATGTGGATTCCGGTCCGCGTTTCGAGTTCCAACGAACTCTGACAATAGGGATTTTGCTGTGTTTGAGCGTTTTGACTTCCCTATCCATGATTTCTACCGGTTCTTCAATGAAGCGTAGTTGTTCATCGATTTGTAGTTCCTTAAGAGGAACCATGAGTGTCTCTTCTGTCAGACATTTCTTCAAGTTCGAGACATGAAAGATATCACGTACACCACTCAGTCCCTCAGGTAGGTCCAATTGGTACGCTACCGGACCAATTCTCTTCATTATCTTGAACGATCCAACATAACGAGGATTCAGTTTGCCTCATTTCCTGAAGCGGATTACACCTTTCCAAGGCGAGGCTTTCAATAGGACCATATCACCTACTTGAAACTCTAAAGGTTTACGACGCTTGTTGGTATAGCTCTTTTGACAATCACGAGCTGCCGCCATATGGTTTCGGATTTGAACGATCTTTTCAGTGGTTTCGAATACAAGTTCCGGACCCGTAAGTTGGCTATCCCCAACTTCAGCCCAACAGATAGGAGATCGGAATTTACGTCCGTACAATACCTCGAATGGTGCTGCCTTGATACTAGTGTTATAACTGTTATTGTAGGAGAACTCCATTAAGGGTAAGTGAGTTTCCCAACTGTTACCGAAATCAATCACACGAGCTCATAGCATGTTTTCCTAAAGATTGGATGGTACGTTTTGTTTGACCATCGGTTTGAGGATAGTACGCCGTACTCATATCTAGACGCGTACCTAAAGCTTTTTGAAGAGATTTCCAGAAACGTGATGTGAATCGAGCGTCACGATCCGAAATGATAGAGATTGGCACTCCGTGCAGAGACTACTTCCTTCAAGTAAACACGGGTAAGTTTTTTTTTCCCATTTTGTCAGTCTCTCTGATTGCTAAGAAGTGAGCGGATTTAGTCAGACGATCGACGATCACCCAGATGGTGTCGCATCCGCTAGGAGTTTGGGGTAATTTGGTTATGAAGTCCATAGAGATTTGTTCCCATTTTCACATTGGGATCTCTGGTTGTTGAAGTAAGCCAGAAGGCTTTTGGTATTCCACTTTGACCTTTGCGCAAGTCAGGCACTTACTCACATAGGTGGCTATATCGGCTTTCATCTTCGGCCACCAATACAACACCTTTAGGTCATGGTACATTTTGTCAGAAACTGGATGAATAGAGTATCGAGATTTGTGAGCTTCATCCATAACCAGTTCTCTTAAGTTCCTATGTATTGGAACCCATATTCGCTCCACGAGGTAGCGAATGCCGTCTGATTTGACTTCAAACTGTTCTTCCATACTTCGTGTACCTTCCAACGGTAGGTTTTCTTCCTTTAGGGCTTCGAGTTGAGTAATACGGATTTTGTCAGGTAATCCGGTGTGAATAGTAAGTTGTAATGCTCGGACTCGCTTGGGCTTGGTTTCCTTACGGTTCAGTGCATCGGCTACTACATTAGCCTTACCAGGATGATGTCTGATTGCACATTCATAATCGTTCAAGAGTTCAACCCAACGTCGCTGTCGCATGTTTAACTCTTTATCAAGCCATATGTAAGCATAGCACCAAGTTCAATGGCATCGTCCATTGATTCACGATTAGAGGCTTTTACCAAGTCTCTAATTTCCAAGACTAAACCCTAGATATATCTCTTAATGAGGTTCGATTCAGGAGTTTCCAGGTGAGGTACTAACCTAGCATATTCGAACAACTTAGTCACATAATCTTCATGGTTTGTTCCTACCATTCTCAAGTTCAGAAAATTGTGCTCAATCTTCTCCCTCTCATTATTGGGATAAAACTTCTTCTCCACTCTTTCTTTGAAGACAGACCAACCTATGTCATAAGCCCTGTCTCTTCCTTTGGCAGATATCACTTGATTCCACCATTCTAAGGCTTGGTATCTAAATAGATTCAAAGCATAAAGTCTTCCTCAAGGCATTTACTTATAGCCAACACCGACTCAGTTTTCTCAAGCCATCTTAGTGCTGCTATTGCTCCTTCTCTTCCTGCAAATTCATAGGGTTTGCAGTCCTGAAAATTTTTGTACATCCATCCAAGATTTCTCTGTCTCTTGTATGCAAAGTCATACCCTTCTTTGGGAGTAGCCATAGAGGAATCATGACTTTCCCGATATGTTCTCTTTGTGGATTTACTATGGAAATTTGAGTGACCTCCCTCAGTATGTTTTGTAAATTGAGTGGTAGAGACTTCATTCTCAGTTTCTCTTGTTTTAGATTTTTGCAATAAGGATTCTTGTTTCTTAGCAGCTTTGCTTTCTTCTATAGCTGCTACAATTTTAGGAATTGCTTTCTCAATTCCACCATCGATCATTTTTGTTATATCTGCCTTCTGAGTTTTAGCAGTATCGTTTTCAATCATTTGCTTCTTCTTACCACAGGTGTTACTTGATGCCCACTTTTCGACATTCTAGAAATAAACAAGATTGGAATTAAAATAAATATTTTTATTACTGAAATTTATACAAGAAAAGTATACATATAGAAATCATTGTTCTAGTAATTATTATAATTCTTTTCTTCCAAAGCTTGAACTAGAAAAATATTTCGAGCTTCTATTTCTGCTTTCTCTTGTTCAAGTTCTGCTATCCGGTTTAACAATATTTGTTCCCTCTTATTTCCAGGTGTTTCTTCATTTACATAAGGAATAGGGAATTGAACTGTCTCATGATAAGGGAGAAAAGGTTTGTTAGAATCTTCTCGTTCTTCATCTTTAGAAACATATCTATTTTTATAAGGTATTTCAGAAAATCCCTCATGAAAATTATGTGAGATTGGAGTAATGTTATTACTTCCTACAGTAGGAGCAGAATGATAACTGATAGAAGGATTATAAGAAATACTAGGATTCCCTATTTCTCCAAGACTTCGGAAAGTTGAACTTTCAGTTACCTCATTATTTTCTATAGTTGTCTCGTTAGTTTTATGTTCAAAATAATTAGCTGGTGCAAATTTACGAAGACAGCTAGGACCCTTGCTTTTTCCAACAATTTCTGTAATTAAAACAAAAACCTTTTACTATATAGAAAAATATATTACAATAATAACAAAATACAATATACCAAATTAATCTTTCATTAGCTCAGATCCAAGGATCATCAGATTCTCCCCATGTTCGTAAACATGTTGTCCATAAAATTGTGTCCTTGCCTTGTTCATAAATTTTCCCTGTTTATTTCATCCGTTTGGCGTAACGAACGATCTAAACATTCTATGGGAGATGAAGGCATACTATGTTCATACCCATACTTAGGCGGAGGTTCACGAAGACCAACCATTAAATCATTATAGGCGTTTTGATACTCTTGTGGTGCTTGGAAATAATTCTCATAAGGACTAGTATATATAGATTCCGGAACAACATAGGGATCATGAAGAATAGGAGACTCAGGATTATAAAAGGGATAATCCTTCGAATTTTTAGACACAGGAGTATACTGATGAGATTCTTCGGATGTTTCCTCCACTGGTGTTGTCACACCCCAACCACAGCGGATTCCCGCTGGGCGTGACTGTCATGGATCGTAGTCATTGATTATAACGAAGACTACTAAATTATTTCAAAACATAAATGTTCAAAACATAACCAAAACGAAAAATTTCAGAGTTTATGCGAAAGTAAAATGAAATGACAATTATCCCAAAATGATAAAATAATGCATGTTCGCGACACAACCCTATGTGCCATTTGACTCCATGCTTATATGCTAACCTTCACCAAATTCAACGACCTGAGAAATACATATTAAAACAGGTCAACAAATATGTTGGTGAGTTCAAAGGTTTTAGTGTTTAAAATTGATCACAAGTGTTTTCAATGGACCACAAGATTTAATGAAACTATTGTTGTACAGACAGTAAGTTTTGAATCGTTACCATGAGCTCTATAACCGAAGCTAGACAATGAACCATGAAATGCCCCAACCAATGCTCTTATCGTGAAACATTGTATGAAATGGACAATAATGCACCCGATTGATATCCAATCTGGTTAGTGTGACTAACCTCGAGTGGGGATGTCAACCCAAATAGATCTATTCAATATTCCCACGCTTGCTAAATTAACGGTACAGAAACCGGGGACTTAATACGATAATTGAACTACTCTTGTAACAAACGGGAATGTGTTGTGCACTTGTGTCCATGCAAAAATGTTGTACATGTATTCTCCCCTAAAATTGTAAAACAAGTAAAACATGGGCCGTGAGACTCACCTGATTAGTGAGTTGTGATCTTGAAATGAGTAGCAAAATCCGAAGTGCAAGACCCGAACAACGTGTCCTAATTTATTTAAGACAATTTAGGGTCTAACTAATGCATCCTAGTGTATGATGAACCAAATTCAATTTCACCCCATTGACTCAATGTGAACAAGTGTTATGCTTTCAAGATATTTAACTTGACGACACGTTCGTGACGTGTTTTAATTATGAAAATATATTTATTCCAAAAATAAATATAAGTCTAGAGAATATATATTTTTAATTCTTGAACTATATATTTAGTATGACATCGAAATTTAGAAAATTTATACTTTTCATCAATTCTAGTGTTAGACGTTAATACGTCTCAAAACACGTCAATAATTCTTATCAAATATATTTTTATTAACAATAAACAGTATATATATATATTTTGAGTCCGAATTTGGGAGTCTTTATCAAAAATCATCTCTAGGGTTTTAAAATCCATACTTTTAATAATTCATGCCCAACTATTTAATCTTTCTATACTTCTCATAAAAAATAACAATCTTTTATAAAACTTGATTTCGAAGTTCGCATGTATACTTTTGACTAAAAATCAGTTTTAGAAATCAAAATCTTCAATTCAAAATTAAAGAACTAATATTAACCAAAAATCACAATCCAACCGTGTATTTGACCCAAGTAATTGATTAAACACATTGTACCAACTGTTGTAAAGAAAATAATATATATTTACGAATCTAAAAAAAATAGATTAACGTGTTAAAACTTTGATTCAACAATTCAACCGGGTGAAATAGGCGTTCATCACCACTAAAATAAAATGTAAAAATTGAAGGTTTAGATGGATAGGTGATCATACTTGAACAAACAATGATGGAGAAATTGAATGAACAAATGATGGATTCTCCTTGAAGTAGCCTTGAATCACCTTGAAATGGTTTGAAATTGAGTGAGAAACACCTTGATCTTGGGTAGAGAAATTCGAAAATTGGAGTAGAGTACTCCCTAGTGGTTTCGTAAATAGAAAGAGATATGGAAGGCTTGAGATTTAGTAGTGGAGAATGAGGGTTTATGGGAAGTTGGTTGAGGGTTTAGTGGAGATGTGGGTTCCAAATTTCATGGAGGATAAGGCTAAGGATTTTCGAAAATTTTAAAGGTTGGATGAGGATTTGTAGGTGCATTTTTTTTATAAAAACAATTTAACTAGTTTTCATAAAAAAACAGTATTATTTAGATAAAACAATTTTATAAATACAATTCTAGAAACAATAATTATTTTTATTACCAAGATAACTATTTAAATTATTAATTGGCACAATGCGTAGTGAATCGTTGAACTGCGTCTCCCATGACATATGCGATAAAATATCAGATAAATTCTAGAAAATATTCTAACTGTGTCTTAAAAATATATTTTATATTTTAACATAGTAAAATACTTTTATAAGTATTTAATTTGATGATCACCAACGTTCGTACTAATTAACGCGACGCGCGCGTGACGTAAAAATTACTGATGCAAGTTATGACATGAACGGATTTTGCTAAGTATGAATTGACCTAATTACTCAAAATTATGTCTAATACGTATGATGCATGAATTAATGATTATGACGGGAACGGGTATTGACCTGAAAATCACGGTTGTCTCATACTCCCTATGTCCCTATGTTGAAAAGAATTTCGTCCCGAAATTCAGCTTGTGTCATCCACAACTGGTGCATTCTCGAACAGTTGGGGATACTTGCTTTTCATTTGATCCTCGCGTTCCCAAGTAAATTCTGGTCCTCGTCTAGAGGTCCACCGAACCTTCACTATAGGAATACAACTATGTTTCAATCTCTTAACCTCTCGGTCCATGATTTCAATCGGTTATTCAATGAAATGAAGCTGGTCATCAATCAGAATTTCCTCGAGTGGTATAACCAATGTCGCATCCACTAAACACTTCTTCAGAATTGACACGTGAAGTGTGTTGTGTACACCACTGAGTACTTGTGGAAATTTGAGCTTGTAGGCTACTGGACCTATCTTGGCTAGAATCTCAAACGGTCCAATGTATCGTGGATTTAGCTTACCACGCTTCCCAAACCGAATGACCCCTTTCCATGGCAAGACTTTTAACAGAACCTTGTCTCCGACCTGAAATTCCAAGGGTTTACGCCTCACGTCAGCGTAAATCTTCTGACGATCATGTGCAACTTTGATTCTGTCTCGAATCTGAACAATCTTCTCAGTTGTTTCATGGATAATTTATGGGCCAATGAGTTGACTATATCCAACCTCTGCCCAACATAACGGTGATCGGCACTTACGACCATAGAGTGCCTCAAATGGTGCAGCTTTGATGCTCGAGTGATAACTATTGTTATAAGAAAACTCAACTAGCGGTAGATGAGTGTCCCAACTGTTTTCGAAATCTATCACTTAAGCTCTAAGCATGTCTTCTAATGTCTGGATGGTCCTTTCACTTTGACCATCTGTCTGCGGGTGATATGCGGTACTCATGTCTAATCGTGTACCTAATGCTTTCTGTAATGACTGCCAGAACCTAGAAGTAAATCGACTATCTCTATTCGAGATAATAGAGATTGGCACTCCATGCCTCGATACCACTTCTTTCAAGTAAGTTCTGGTTAATTTCTCCATCTTATCCGTTTCTTTGATTGGTATGAAGTGTGCAGACTTCGTCAAACGGTCGACAATTACCCATATCGTGTCATAGCCATTTGAGGTTTTGGGTAATTTCGTGATAAAGTCCATGGAAATCTGCTCCCATTTCCATTGTGGTATCTCTGGTTGTTGTAACAGCCCTGATGGTTTCTGATACTCTGCCTTGACTTTTGAGCAAGTTAGGCATTTATTGACATAGGTCGCGATGTCTGCCTCCATGCTAGGCCACCAATACAGTTCCTTGAGGTCTTGGTACATCTTGTCAGAGCCTGGATGAATCGAGTATCGGGTTTTGTGTGCTTCATCCATTATCAGATCCCTCAAATTTCCAAAGCTTGGTACCTAAATCCGATTCATGAAGTAACGAATTCCATCGGATTTGACCTCCAATTGCTTGCCATACCCCGTAAGGACTCTTCCTTGATGTTTGGTTCTTTAAGTGCTTCAAGCTGAGCATCATGAATTCGAGTAGTAGGGGTCGTATGAATTGTTATTCCGAATTCTCACACTCGCAGATTCTTGACTCGTTCTTTCCTACTTAAGGCATCTGCTACGACATTTGCCTTGCCAGGATGGTAACGAATCTCACAGTCGTAATCATTGAGTAACTCGACCCACCTTCGTTGTCTCATGTTTAGCTCCTTCTAATCGAAGATGTGTTGGAGACTCTTGTGATCGGTAAAAATAGTGCATTTTGTACCGTAGAGATAATGTCTCCAAATCTTGAGTGCAAAAACTACAGCTCCTAATTCCATGTCATGGGTAGTGTAGTTTTTCTCGTGAACTTTGAGTTGTCGGGACGCGTAAGCAATGACCTTGTCCCTATGCATCAACACACAACCAAGTCCTTGGTGTGATGCGTCGCAGTATACTACGAAATCGTCCGATCCCTCTGGGAGAGATAGAATCGGTGCACAGCATAACTTTTGCTTCAACAGTTGAAATGTTGCTTCTTGCTTATCGTCCCAATCGAATTTATTGTCTTTCTGGGTCAGTGTAGTCAAAGGCTGAGCTATCTTTGAGAAATTCTCAATGAATCGTCTGTAGTAACCAGCCAGGCCTAAGAATTGGCGTACTTCTGTTGGTGCTTGCAGTGCTTCCCAATTCTTGATTGCTTCCCAATTCTTGATTGCTTCTAACTTGGACGGATCCACGTGTATGCCCTTATCATTGATTACGTGTCCGAGAAAATGAACTTCTCGAATCCAGAATTCGCACTTCGAGAACTTGGCATACAACTTCTCGTTACTGAGCAGTTCCAAGATTTGTTTCAAGTGTTGCTCATGCTCCTCCTTGGTTCGAGAATATATCAGAATATCGTCGATAAATACAGTCACGAATTTGTCCAAATAAGGCTTGCATACCCTATGCATGAGGTCCATGAATGCTGCTGGCGCATTAGTCAAACCAAAAGGCATGACTAGGAACTCATAATGACCATGAACTCATAATGACCATAACGAGTTCTAAATGCGGTCTTTGAGATATCTCCCTCTTGGATTCTCAGTTGATGATACCCTGAACGTAAATCAATCTTTGAATAATAGCTAGAACCATGTAATTGGTCGAACAAATCATCGATTCTCGGGATTAGGTATCGGTTCTTCACAGTCAGTTTGTTTAACTCCCGGTAGTAGATGCACATTCTGAAAGTTCCATCTTTCTTCTTCACGAACAAGACCGGAGCTCCCCACGGTGAGACACTCGGCCTTATGAACCCTTTGTCTAACAATTCTTGCAATTGATTAGACAACTCTTTCATTTTTGACGGCGCTAATCGGTACGGTGATCACGCGATCGGTGTGGCGCCAGGTACCAAATCGATTCGAAACTCGACTTCTCTCGGAGGTGGAAGTCCGGTCAAGTCGTCGGGAAAAAACTTTTGGGTAGTCTCAAACGATCGGTATATCTTCAATTCGTTTCTCTTCTGGTTTCTTCTCCTTCACGTGTGCTAGGATGGCATGATAGCCCTTTCGTAAATACTTTCGGGCCTTCATAAATGAAATAATATTTAGCGCGGTTCCGCTCTTTTCTCCTTGAATTGAAAGTGTTTCTCCATCCAAGAGCGGTATACGAACTATTTTCTCACGACACACGATTTCTGCTTGATTCTTCGACAACCAATCCATGCCAATCACAATGTCGAAACTTCCGAGTTCTACGGGTACTAAGTCTATGTCGAAGGAATGATCCACCAAGTTCAAGGTACACCCTTGAATTATTTTATTGTTTTCAATTAAATTACTGTTGGCTACCTCTATCATGTACTTATTATCTAGTACAGTTGGTTTTATATCAATTAACAGACTAAAGTCGGTTGACACAAAACTCCTATCGGCACCCGTATCGAATAAAACATAATCATAATGATTGTTGACAAGAAACGTACCCGTAACAATGTTAGGATCCTATCGGGCGTCTCCAGCTCCAATCACAAAAGCTCTGCCATGTGCATTAATGGCACATTGATTCTTCAGTTTAGGGTCGTCTTTACGGAAATGATTGGTATTACCGCATTCAAAGCATCCACGGTTTGCCCCAGCATTGTCAGTTGGCTCAGGAGTTCTACAGTTTTTAGCTATATGGCCGGGTTTCTTGCACTTTCGGTAGGTAAAGATCTCGCAAGATCCCATATGATGGAAACCACACTTGTTGCACTTCGGTAAGTTTCCAGTGTATTGTCTCTTCTCACTTGGTCCTGCAACATAGGCCTTTACATTTTCTGGTTTCCGTTGAGCTAACTGTACCGGACCCTCACCCATGTTATTGTTATCCCACTTCCTTTTGTTATCAAAGCTTTTCTCAATAGTTGTCTTCTTCTCAAAAAATCCTTGACGAACGGCCTGATCGGTTAGATCATGTGCCAATCGGACCGCGTGCTGGGTTGTGGTCGGTCGGGATGAAGTTACCATACTCTGAATCTAGGGAGGCCCCAAATGTACCGTTCAATCCGCTTATACTCGGGAGTGACCATGTGTGGACATAGTCGAGCAAGATCATGGAATTTGGTCGTATATTCGGCCACTTCCGCCCCGTTCATGGTGAGATTCCAGAATTCGACCTCAAGTTTCTGCAGTTCGTTTCTCGGGCAATACTCATCCATGAGTATTTGTTTCAATTCTTCCCACGGGATCTGGTAAGCAGCATCGATCCCAACGGTCTGAGCATGAGTGTTCCACCATGAGAGAGCACCGTCCTAAAAGGTGCAAGTGACATACTTGGTCTTGTTCTCTTCACTGCAGTTACTAATTCACTGGACTTATTCTATCTTTTTAATCCAACGGTGAAGGCCTACCGCTCCTTCGGTACCACTAAAGTTGAGGGGCTTACAGTTCAGAAAAGCCTTGTACGAGCATCCATTGTTCCCATTTCCTGTATTGATAATAATGTCACGTTAAAATCAATTAACCATGAATAGTGACCTTCTTACACAGAATGTCCTATTCGGTTGGGATTCACGTTGTACCTCCACCGGAACCGCCCCCGCCTCCGGTGTTACGATTAGCTTCATAAGTTGCAATGGCATCGGTCACTCGCCGCGCTACAAGTTGTTCGATTTATGCAGCGGTCATCCCGTTGTTACCTTCAGCATCTCCTCTGGGTGCTCTGCGTGGCGGCATGGTTTCTTTTCTAATCACAACTATAAAAGAAATAAGACAACATACAATACAGTCAACACACTTGCACATGACATAACAAAATCCATAGCAACATCCATAACAGTCAAAGCAACTATGCAATATAAAAGATGAAATAACTTGATAATAGTTTGCAAAACACAAATTATTTAAGAGTACATAAAGCTCCTCAAAAACAAGTCTCATACTAAAATACTGCGTGAGCACAGCCCGCTCATGATAGGCTCAATGAGGTAAATGGATAAAAGCGCCGGTCTGAATGGCTGCTGCAGCTACCATAGCCAAAATCACAGTAGTGCTGCCGAGGACGCAGCACGCTCCTCAGCGGTCGTGGCTCGCTATTATGCCTGTGTGACTCTTTGCTCTAGTGAAGTGATTCGCTCCTCTGTGGTGGTAACTCGGCCCTGGAAAGTGGTAAGAGAGTGGTCGGTCACTTGCTGCTCACCCTCTAGATCAATAATGTGTCTCCTCAGATCCACCAGTCTGTCACGGTCATCATGTAACTCCTCCAGATCAGTCCTAAGCGAGTGGATCTCATGATCGTGGTGTGAACCACGGGCCACTAATGTGGGAATAATGCGCTCGATGGGTTCCCCCATCGGTGGTAGTCGGCGTGGTCCTCGAGATGACTCACCCACCTCGAAGATCGAGGGTATCCCCTCTACATCCATCCGCTGGCGGATAGTGTCAGGCATCCACTCCCACCTCTTAGTGTCAATCTTGAGCTTATTGCGCTCAGGCATCCACTCCCACCTCCTAGTGTCAATCTTGAGCTTATTGCGCTCAGTCTGGTCAGCGGTCTTACTAGCCGGTGATGATGATGCTATCCTCTTGCGAGGCAGTCCGACCTTCTTCCAAGCAGTCACCTTCGTCTTCGCTCCCATCAGGCTAACACTAACGGGTGGTGGTGGTGCAGTCTCTGGCTCTGTGGCCACTGGTGCCGTCTGAATAGGATAGCTAACCTGAGTCACACTACATGCAACCTAATTCACTATAACCTTTGGCTTTGGTACCAATCTGTCACACCCCAAACACAGCGGATTCCCGCTGGGCGTGACTGTCATGGATCGTAGTAATTGATTATAACGAAGACCACTAAATGATTACAAAACATAAATGTTCAAAACATAACCAAAACCAAAACAAAAAATTCAGAGTTTATGCGGAAGTAAAATGAAATGACAATTGTCCCAAAATGATAAAATAATGCATGTTCGTGACATAACCCTATGTGCCATTTGACTCCATGCTTATATGCTAACCTTCACCGAATTCAACGACCTGAGAAATACATGTTAAAATGGGTCAACAAATATGTTGGGGAGTTCACAGGTTTTAGTGTAGTAAGTTTTGAATCGTTACCATGAGCTCTATAACCGAAGCTAGACAATGAACCATGAAATGCCCCCAACCAATGCTCTTATCGTGAAACATTGTATGAAATGGACAATAATGCACCCGATTGATATCCAATCTGGTTAGCGCGACTAACCTCGGGTGAGGATGTCAACCCAAATAGATCTATTCAGTATTCTCACGCTTGCTAAATTAACGGTACAGAAACCCGGGACTTAATACGATAATTGAACTACTCATGTAACAAACGTGAATGTGTTGTGCACTTGTGTCCATGCAAAAATGTTGTACATGTATTCTCCCCTAAAATTGTAAAACAAGTAAAACAGGGGCCGTGAGACTCACCTGATTAGTGAGTTGTGATCTTGAAATGAGTAGCAAAATCCGACGTGCAAGACCCGAAACAACGTGTTCTAATTTATTTAAGACAATTTAGGGTCTAACTAATGCATCCTAGTGTATGATGAACCGAAGTCAATTTCACTCAATTGACTCAATGTGAACAAGTGTTATGTTTTCAATATATTTGACTTGACGACACGTTGGAGACGCGTTTTGATTATGAAAATATATTTATTCCAAAAATAAATATAAGTCTAGAAAATATATATTTTTAATTCTTGAACTATATATTTAGTATGACATCGAAATTTAGAAAATTTATACTTTTCATCAATTCTAGTGTTAGACATTAATACGTCTCAAAATATGTCAATAATTCTTATCAAATATATTTTTATTAACAATAAACAATATATATATTTTGAGTTCGAATTTGGGAGTTTTGACAAAAATCATCTCTAGGTTTTAAAATTCATACTTTTAACAATTCATAACCAACTATTTAATCTTTCTATACTTCTCATAAAAAATAACAATCTTTTATAAAACTTGATTTCGAAGTTCGCATGTATACTTTTGACTAAAAATCTGTTTTAGAAATCAAAATCTTCAATTCAAAATTAAAGAACTAATATTAACCAAAAATCACAATCCAACTGTGTATTTGACCCAAGTAATTGATTAAACACATTGTACCAACTGTTGTAAAGAAAATAATATATATTTACGAATCTAAAAAAAATAGATTAACGTGTTAAAACCTTTGATTCAACAATTCAACTGGGTGAAATAGGCGTTCATCACCACTAAAATAAAATGTAAAAATTGAAGGTTTAGATGGATAGGTGATCATACTTGAACAAACAATGATGGAGAAATTGAATGAACAAATGATGGATTCTCCTTGAAGTAGCCTTGAATCACCTTGAAATGGTTTGAAATTGAGTGAGAAACACCTTGATCTTGGGTAGAGAAATTCGAAAATTGGAGTAGAGTACTCCCTAGTGGTTTCGTAAATAGAGAGAGATGTGGAAGGCTTGAGATTTAGTAGTGGAGAATGAGGGTTTATGGGAAGTTGGTTGAGGGTTTAGTGGAGATGTGGGTTCCAAATTTCATGGAGGATAAGGCTAAGGATTTTCGAAATTTTTAAAGGTTGGATGAGGATTTGTAGGTGCATTTTTTTTATAAAAACAATTTAACTAGTTTTCATAAAAAAACAGTATTATTTAGATAAAAAAAATTTATAAATACAATTCTAGAAACAATAATTATTTTTATTAATGCGTAATGAATCGTTGAACTGCGTCTCCCATGACATACGCGATAAAATATCAGATAAATTCTAGAAAATTTTGTAACTGTGTCTTAAAAATATATTTTATATTTTAACATAGTAAAATACTTTTATAAGTATTTAATTTGATGATCACCAACGTTCGTACTAACTAACGCGACGCTCGCGTGACGTAAAAATTACTGATGCAAGTTATGACATGAACGGACTTTGCTAAGTATGAATTGACCTAATTACTCAAAATTAAGTCTAACACGTATGATGCGTGAATTTATGATTATGATGGGAACGGGTATTGATCTGAAAATCGCGGTTGTCACAGGTGTATTTTGATAAATTTCCTCCATTTCAATAGCTGGAATAGAAATTGTCTCAGTGGGCATTCCCACTCTTATTCGAGGCTTTCGGGACGTACTTGGCCCTGCCTGATTATCTATTGGTGGAGGGGTATTAAACTGCTAGTTACTAAAGTCAGAACCATCGTCCATCCAAGAACTCTCAGTATCATATGATAGGGGATGATACTCAGGTGTAGGAGTATCTAGATTTATAATGAAAGGATCGTTATCTCCAGGAAATGTAATTGGCATTGTTTGAGATCCATAGACAGGATACTCATGTGATTCCTGCTTGATCAGACGATTAGGATCGTAATTAGAAAGGCTATGTTCTCTAGACATCCTGAAATCTTTAAGTATTAGTAACTATCTTAATAAGCATTTTATCCTCATGTTGATCAAAACTTAGATACTAAAGCTAGTATCGTTATCTTAATCTTGAGGTATAATTTAAACTATGGTTAAAGCTTAGATACTAAGGCTAGTATCTAATTCACTAAAACCTTGAGCTCTGATACCAACTTGTCACACTCCGGTTTCAGGACACCCCGGGCGTGCGACCAGATTGGCACCTCCAATCTTATTTTATTTATGAAATCAGAGTTAGTTTAGCAGCGGAAATACTTTTGGATCGAACTTGTAATAAACCTCAACCCGAGGGTTGATATTGTATATTTTCTAAATCCGAGGATAAATAAAACATCATTTTATTTCACTGGGGATTTAAATATCCCTTTTCTGTACATAAAAACAATGGTCCACGATCATTTACATGTTACCCACATAAGCAGGGTAAAACTAGAGCCACAAGGTAGTTGGTCTGTGCCTGAGGAGTTAACCGTGTCCAATACCAAGCTACTATATTTAGTTTAAAGAGAAGTATTGGATGTTAAACTAAATATTAGTTACGTTATTAAGTATAAGGGTCTTAGAGTCATTATTGTAAACTAAGTTTAGGGGTTAAAGTGTCATTGTAAATATGTAAAGTGTCTAATTTGTAATAGGGTCATAGGTCTATACGGTTTTATCCCAAGCGTTTAGAGGTGGCAAAAAACCCGGTTTCGGTTCTGGACCTGGACCCGACGACCCGAACCGTTCCGGTTCCAACCCGCCTAGAGGCGTACCCGGTTCCAACCCGTTTGAACCCGCCAGTTCCAAACCAGTTCTCCTTCCCCGTATGAAAATCAGTTCCAACTCAAACCCGGTTCCAACCCGAACCTGATTGAACCCGGTTCTGACTGTTTAACCTTGTTTTTCGAGATTAGTCGTTGGGTAACGACTTTATATCCGTTGTAAGCCCATTTTTGATCTTTTTTGATAACTTTATGGACCATTTTACCCCCCTAAGTTAGTATAAGTAGGTGTTGGATGAATTGGTTGATTACACCTTGAAAACGCAAAACCAAAAACAAAAAAAACGCAAAAAAAATACTCTCCTAATTTAGTCTACTAATGATAAATGACAAAACAGCCATGCACCTATGCACTGTTCCAAATGTACACATGCAAAAGATTAAACAATAGATTAGATACGAAAGGTAGATAGCATTCACAAACACTATGAATTAATATACACCAATGGATAGGGAGAGTGGAAGAGCAATGAATCTATTAACGAGGCACATCAATAGAACCTCATCCATTCTAACACTAGCATAATCAGAAGAAGAAAAAAAACTAAAACTATACCCAAATTGGACGCGGTGGATAAGCCTGACAAAACGGATGGGTTGGGTAACGGGTTAGAATGGGTTTGGGTTAGCCTGGGTTTGGGTCAGGATGGTTATGATCAAAATGAGTTCGGTTCAAAACCTAAGTAATATACTGCGGTGGATAAGCCTTACAAGCCACCAATGGCCAATTGTCATATTAAAATCTCAAATTAAAGGAGTTCATAAGATTGATGAATATACTGCTCTATTAGACAATATTAATTATGTTATAGTCTTGTATTAGAAGGATACAATTTGTGAATATGTATTCTATATATATCCTTGTAATCTATCATTATGGAATATACAATCACAATTATACTTTTATTATTATTTTCTTCCAAAGCTGGTCTCAGATTTTCATTTTTTTTAAAACAGCGAAAGTACCGTAATTATATAATGTAACTAACTTTAAAGTTTCACATTATATATAAACTGATAAGTCGAGTAAGTAGCATTAAAACTTTATTTAAATAACCCATAAATTATACATCCAAAAACGGGTTATAAACAAAATGTTCGATCCTTTACATACTGAGGCTCGATCCGATCCTTTTAATCCCGCACTAGAGATTTACATGGAAAACATTTTTTTAAACAACTATTAGCCAACGCTAAGTATGTTCATAATTTCAACTATAATGTTTTCCATATCACAGTTAATCCATCTCCCCATATTTCGACCATGGCTATTTATTTATTTAACTTTGATTTTTAACAACTGGTCACCCGAAGGCAACGTAACAACTGGTCACCCGACGGCGACGTAACAACTGGTCACCCGACAATGACGTAACAACTCGTCACCCGAAGGCGACGTAACAACTGGTCACCCGAAGGCGATGTAACAACTGGTCACCCACGGCGACTTAAAAACTGGTCACCCGACGGTGACTTAAAAACTGGTCACCCGAGGGCGACTTAACAACTGGTCACCTGACGGGACTTAACAACTGGTCACCCGATAGCGACTTAACAACTGGTCACCCGAAGGCGACTTAACAACTAGGACTTAACAACCAGTCACCCGAAGTCGACTTAACAACCGGTCACCCGAAGGCGACTTAACAACCGGTCACCCAAAGGCGACTTAACAACCGGTCACCCGACGGTGACTTCAACAACTTACCATGCCAATTCCGTGATAACATTTATGTTTCCCCATTATAAAAAATTTACATCATTTATTATTATACAAATAATATCATTCACATCAACGTTATCACATAATAATAGTTTAACAACTAATACCATAATTTGATGTTTTAGGGAGTCGTATGAACTCACTTGGACGTTTAAGGAATCTGTCTGATGAATCCTTTCTTGATTGCTTTCTCTTTCCTCCTGATGCTTTTAACTCAAATACACAAGACTCGCGTTCACCCCTTGTTATTTATTGTGATTAAAGTCTGTCTTTGGTGCCACCGTAAATCACCGCCAAAACACCCCCATGAACTCTCAGATTATCACTCTTTCTATTCTTTTTTTTTGTTCTTTCTTTTTGTTTTGTCGACTCACCAACAAATTCTCTCTTCAGAGAATTGAAATCAAAGTATTTGTATATATAATAAACTAGGTTAAAATCTCGTGTATTATACGAGTTGAATAAATATAATATTATATATTAAGTAATAAAAAATTTATTTTTTAAAAGCCCGTGTAAATTGTTTAAAAACTCTTGTTTTACACGGGTTGAATGAACCCGTGGAATACAATAGAATTTGTTAATACATACGCTCGTCAAAATATGTCAGGAGATCTATACTAATAAATAAAGGTTTAAGTTAGACACTTGTCACTTCTCCATGACTTCTCACATTGGTTTTTCCGCCTCTCTCTCCTAATAAATGCACATGTATCTTTTTAAATAATAATAATGACATTATAAATATATTATTAAAGAAAAATACTAATTATATTAAATAAAATATATATATATATATAATAGGAAATCAAAATATAAATAATTAACGAAAAATACTAATTTGTTATATACACACATTTCCACTTGATATATCTCGAGACGATCATAATAGTCTGACAAGTTAGACGATCATAATAGTTTGACAAGTTAGGACGTATTTACAAATTTATAAGTTATATCGTTTTCAATAACCCGTGTAATGCACGGGATTCTAACCTTAGTTTATTAATATAAAGATTAATATTTTCTTTAAAAATATATTATTATTAAAAAATAGAGGTGTATTTAATAAGAAAGAGAGACGAAAAAAAAATGATGAGAATGAATATAGAGGCGACACGTGTCATGACAAACCTTTATTTATTATATAGTATAGATTATTATATAGTATAGATATGTTTGTTGGTTCTATTACAGATAGCAATGTAGGAGTGTGGTGGCAACTAAGAGAAAAACGTGAACAACCATATTTGGTTCTAATCCATTTAGTAAAAGTGTTGCCATCAATCCAATATCCAAGTACTCCGTCACCACACCGTTTCATTTCCATGGCGTCTCTCACCCCCGGTGTGTTATCCAAGTTGTTACTAAACCTAGACAACCCTGCCGCTAAAGTCGCCGGCGACCACCGCTCTCCGCTCCTTCAGGTCATCGGAATCGTGCCACAAGAAGAAACCGAGAGTTTTACCTATGATTATTGGATTCCGTTCACTCGGCGTAAGTTTCCGTTCCGGTGGCTGAGGTGGATTTGATATTGAGCGATAAGATCCGATTAGGTCAGTTTCGTAGGGTTGATTTCTCGAAGAAGAAGTGTTGATTTGATTTTGGCTGAAGTGGATTTGATTTTGATTTTGTTGGTGATTAGGGAACCTGTAGGTTTGATTTCTTGAAGAGGAAGGAGATTAGGGAACTGGTAGGGTTTATACATAAATTTATTTTATTTTTTACTAACAGTGGCCTTAACTTAACAGAATAAATGGATGAAGGTTAGTGAATTAATTAAAACTGAGACAAATGGTGAAACTATTGGATGTAATACGTCATTTTTAAACTATTGGATTAAAATCTAGAATTTGTTTAAACCAGAAGGACTAAAATCGGAGTTTACTCTAAAAACTATATATATATATATATATATATATATGATATTCTTAAATATATATAAAATAAGAGGGATGATCACCTAAGAAGAGGATTTTGTCTAAGTAGCCTAAGAAGTGATCTTAGCCATTAAATTTAATGATTAAGAATTAAGATTCCAGTAGGCAAAAAAGGTGGGCTGGAGGTGTATTTCTGAAAGAGCCACAATTGTTGACTTTTTTCAACTTCCCTATTTTTTTAAATTGCACCATAAAATCAAGCGTTTTTTTTATCTTTAATTTAAGTATAGTATTGTTATATAAAAATGTTAATTTTAAAAGGTTTTAAAAATTATGCTGTATTTTTCTAGGTATAATATTTGTGCTGTATTTTTCTGTGTTAAATTATATGTGCAGAATTTTGTGTTGAATTTCTGTGTTGTTTTCCTATGTTGTATTTTGTGCTGTATTTTTCTGTGCTATATTTCAGTGTTGTTTTCCTATGTTGTATTTTTCTGTGTTGTATTTTTGTGCTATATTTCAGTGTTGTATTTTTATGTACTGCATTTCTACGTTTTATTTCTTTGTGCTGTATTTTTAGTGTTGTATTTTCTATGTTGTTTTAAAACATATGTATTGTCATTTAAATCCATTAATCAACATCATAAATCATAATTTCAGCCAAATCTATACTATATAATAAAGGAAAACTATGGAAGACACGTGTCACTCTCTGGTTACTTCTCACCTTTATTTTTCCGCATCTCCCTCCTATTAAATAATAGATTTTCTATTTATCTATATTAAATATTTGATTTTTTATTTCTCTCTATTATTAAATAATAATCTTTATATTAATAAATCTAATTACGGATACTTATTATTTAATTATATTATAAATAGTTGTTATATCATCAATCAAATGAACTTAATATGAACTAACATTTATCAATTAAATTAAAATATTAATACACAATTGAAAAAAATATATATTTAAAAACTAACTTAACAGACTTTATAACTGTCACGATAAATTACATTTAACAAACATATTTTGACGAGCGTGTTTGTTTATTCAACCCGTGTATTACACGGGTTTTTAAAAATATAAAATTTTTATTGTTAAATATATAACATTTTATTTATTTAACCCGTGTGATACACGGGATTTTAACCTAGTAAACAATAAGCAAAGTAAACCATAGAAGTAACATAATTTCTAATATCAACATCAACGGTATGCAGCATATTGACTCACACCGATCCAGGGTTCGAGCCTCGGCTCTCCCTCAAGCCCGGAAGGGGCCGTATTGGGTGGGATTTTTTCTTGGATGCTCTCCAACTCTGACGCCAAGTGAGCTCGGTTAAAACAACATATTGGCCGAAGTTGAACGAGGCTCTCCCATATGACGGGGGTTACGACGTCACAACATTCAACGTTCGTCGTTAAAAAAAAGGGTCTGCAGCATAGAGTACCCACTTCATTAAATAACACATAATAAAAAAATATAATATTAACATCAAATTCATCATGAGATATACAAATAAAATCATAATTTTCTACAGAAGCAAAAATCCATCAGCTACACGTAATTAAGCCTTCAAAATTCCACGAAACAAACAAGATCGATAAACGAACACAAAATTACAACCAAAATCAACAAAAAGAGCGATTAAAGCAGCGAAAACAAAAACCCTAGGTTATCGGCGAAGTAATTTAATTGAAATTGGACGAGAATACAACCTGAAGACGACAAGTTTCACTGATTCTGAAACTTATATGTTTTGAACGCCAAACGTTGAATTCCGATTTTCAACAATTTTTCAATTTTTTTATAATGGAAAAGGTGAGAGGAATGAAAGGGGCTTTGACAGTACAAAGGGGGAAGTGATGTTCTGTTCGACCGTAATGAGCTTTAGTGTCTCCCTGAAGATGTTTTCCCACGGTACTCTCTTACTTTACTGATTGCATAAACACGAGCCGATGACAACTGATATGGTCCATAACTTGCCAAATTCATCGATTAAAGAAGAAAATGAAGATATTATCATGAATATCGTCTATCGAAACCGACCGCATCTGGAAAAGATCAATCTTGTGATGCTGGATGTCAAATTGGGGGAGAATTCGAGAAGCTGGTGAGGTGTGCTTTATCCATTACACCATGCCAAAAGGGAATTAGGGTTTCTGCTGATTTGTGTGAAAGAGATGAGGGACTTGATTATGTTCTCCATAAGATACTTGTCACCTCTATATTACTTTTTAGTCTGTTAAAACAAAAATAACTTTTTAGTCTATCTCACTCTATAAAATAATGGTTAAATATATATATATATATATATATATATATATATACGGGAGAGTTTTATTCAGAACATAAATTATGTGAGAACATGAAGAACTAATTTTGACCATTTATTTATATTTAATCTTAAAAGATAATAATTAAATGAGAAGAGTATAATGATAAACATTGAAATCTTTCTCCAATTAATTATTTATAACTCCTCTTCAATTAATTAGTTTGTATATTCTCTTTCCTATTAATTAATTGAGACAAACATTATTATACAAAAGAATCATCTTTCTCTCATTTTCTTTCCAATTAATTAGTTCAAATTAATCCTACACTACCGAGAAATTTATCCTACACATACCGAAACTCATCCTACACATACAAAATGTGTGTAGGTTGAAAATTTTATAGAGCTACAAACTCTATGTGTAGGTTAAAACTCCATATGTGTTGGTCGAAAATCAATACATGTAGGTTGAAACTTCATATATGTGTATAAGTACGTGTATGTGTAGGTACTACGCATATATATATATATATATATATATATATATATATGTAGTAACCTACACTTCGATACGTGTAAAATAATATTTTTTTAACTAATTAATTTTAAATAGTAGATAAAAAATAATTAAATAAGAAATGAGAGAAACTATTAATTATAGAAAATTTAATTAATTAGATAAATAAACTCTTTAATTATAAATGTCAATATTACACTTAGACAATTAATTAGTATCATTAATGTCGTAATTAATTAAGATAATATCATTGTTAAATTTTACCCATTGATTAAATGATTTAATGATCAAGATTAGTTCTTTTTGTTCTCGCATTTATTTAGTGTTCTGAAATGAACATTCCTCTCTCTCTCTCTCTCTATATATATATATATATATAGTGTGAGTTTTCGCTAAAAAGTCAAAAAAGTGTAAAAAGTAATTTAAAACGCTCATAACCGGATCATACGAACTCCGATTTTACTCATTTAGGCGGCGTTGGAACCGTCTCGTCGAACTCTACGATCTTAGCTTGTAGGGTTTAGATTTTAAGATTTAGTTTTTGCCTTATGATTTAGCCTTAGGATTTAACATTAGGGTTTAGCTTTTAGTTTTTAGGCTTTTAGGGAGTGGAGGTTTTAGGTTTTTTGGGTTGGGGTGGGGTGGGTGGGGTTAGGTTTTTGGCTAATAAACCTAAGAAATGATAAAAATCTTAAGAAACGATATCAAACGAACTCCGATTGAGCTCATTTCAGCGGCGTTGGAACCGTCTCATCGAACTCTAACATCTTAGATTTTAGGGTTTAGCTTTTAAGGTTTATATTTTAGGTTTGAATTTTAAGGTTTTAGCCTTAGGGTTTAGTTTTTTTTTTTTTGGTGGGGGGTGGCGGGTTTAGGTTTTTCGGGGGGGATGGGGTGGGGGTGGGGGTGGGGGTTTAGGTTTTTTGGGGTGGTGGTTTTAAGCTTTTCGGGGTGGGTTTGGAGGGGGTTTAGGTTTTTGGGGGCGGGTTAGGGTTTGATGAGACGGTTCCAACGCCGCTGAAATGAGCTCAATCGGAGTTCGTTTGACCAATTTCTTAGCGAAAAACCACTTCTTAGTGAAAAACCACTTCTTAGTGCCCACATATATATAAATATATATATATATATATATATATATATATATATATATATATATATATATATATATATAACGTGTTATTTTTTCATCTTAATCCTTAAACGATGTTTGATAATTTTAAACGATTATTTGAACACCTTGCATCTTAAATGGTCCTTTCACTTGTTAAACACCCGTTAAAATTTCTTCCAACTGAAATGACTGTTTAACTTGTTAAATACTTCTTTAAATTTATATGTAACAAAACAACTTAATATTATATATATATATATATATATATATATATATATATCCAGAAAACGGGATGTTACACATACCAAGTTTATCTTGGTATCAGAGTTTTTTCTAACCGTAATTCCTCTGCTGCCGTTACCCCTCTACAGTCGTTAACCCCCTGCCGGCGCACCATCTTTCTTTGTTTTTTCGATCAGGCTTCTTCCGGCTAACAATGGCTATGCTTCCTGCCTTCTCCACAACTAAGAAAACAACTCATAACTCTCACAAGTTTGCTTTTACATTATCTCCAACGAATTATGGCTTTTGGAAAAACAATGATCCAGCTGTTTCTCATTACCCATAAGGTTATGTTAATGGAACCATCCTGTTTCCATCACAAACTATCACACCAGCTCAATCCTCTGACAAAGATGCACCTAAAGCACCTCAACCGAATCCTAATTATTCAACATGGGTATCTAATGATGCCCACGTAAGGTTGTTGATTATCTCTACAGTCTCAGAAGCATCGTTTCAACATGTACAAGGTAACACATCTAGGGTTCTCTGGCTTTCCCTTGAATGTGCTTATGCACCACATACGTCTTCTAGGGAATACACCCTCAAGACGCAACTACTCAAGATTGATATGAAAGGCGATGAAACTTCATCAACATATCTTACCAGGGCACAAGAATATGTTGATGCTCTCGCTAATATCGGTGAACCGGTCTAAGAAAAAGACTTAGTTATGCTGCTAATATCAGGCCTTCGTGAAGAATATAATGGCCTTAAGTCCACTATCCTTGCTCGGCAGATTCCAACAGCCTTCACTGAACTCCATGGTCTCTTGTATGATCACGGTTATATGGTGAAGAAATATGTCCATGTTGTCTCATCGGCCCAGGCTTTTGTTGTTGTTGCCACCAGCCGCACCACACCTGGTAGTTCTCAACCGGACACACTGCAGGCCCTTCAACAGCTTGTTTCCCAACTTGGTTTTCAACTGCAACCACTTAATCAGCCAGCCTCACAGGCTTTCTTTACTCTCGTTCCCAATACTCCCATGGACGCGACTCAAACAATCGTCGTGGACTCGAGAGGTAACAGAAATCAGTTTACTTGGGCCTCTAATCAGAACACAGTTTACGATACATATAACAGGCGTGGTATTTGACACGTGCCATCTCAATGTCCTAATCATAACCGTGCCACCACAAGGCCGAGACAGCAGCAGCCTTCAGCAAACTTTGTTGATTATTGCTCACAAGCATCCACTACATGGCTTCCTGATACCGTCTCTAACAGCCATGTTGCCCAAGACACCTCCAGCCTTGACAGTCACGAGCCCTACTACGGTGAGGATACACTTCATGTTGGTAATGGTAAGGGCTTACCCATACTTCATATTGGCTCCACCCATTTTTATTCACCATCCAAAACTTTCTCTCTTTCTAGTATACTTTATGTTCCACAAATTAAGAAAAACCTTCTTTCAGTACAAAAGTTCTGTCATGATAATCATGTTTTCTTTGAATTTCACTCTACTTTTTTTTGCTGTGAAGGACAAGTCTACACGCACAACCCTCCTCACGGGTCCAAGTGAAATTGGGCTCTACTCTATCGGTCTTCCTCAGATTCAGTCAGTTCCAAAAGTTGCTTTCACTTCCATCCGTGCTTCTTCCAACACTTGGCATCAACGACCGGGTCATCCTCATCCACCGTTGTTGCAAACCATGCTATCTAAATATTGTCTTCCTATTTTACAAAAAATTTCAAGTTCCTTTTGTAATTCTTGTCACATAGGGAAATCATCGAAACTTCATTTGACAGCTTCTAATTTTAAAAGTACTCGTATTTTGGATTTAGTTTTTTTGTGATGTTTGGGGTCCCGCACCCGTTGCTTCATCTGATGGCCATAATTATTTCTTGCTTTGTGGTGGTCATTTTACACGTTATATGTGGATATTCCCTTTGAAATACAAATCTGATGTGTATAATGTTTTTAAACATTTTCTTGCTGTGGTTGAACGTCAATTTAACACCAAATTGAAATCTATCCAAACAGATTGTGGAGATGAATTCAGGAACTTATCACAACTTTTCGCTCCCTTTGGGATTATCCATCGTCGCTCCTGCCTTCACACGAGTGAGCAGAATGGCTTTGTCGAGCGACGCCATCGACATGTGGTGGAAACGGGCCTCACCCTACTCGCCCAATCAGCTGTTCCTTCTAAGTTTTGGCATTTTGCCTATGAAACAACAGTTTAACTAATTAACCGCATGCCTTCTCGCAACTCCTCAAACATATCTCCCTTTAAACATATCTTTCATCATAAACCAGATTTCTCCTTTTTGCAGGTCTTTGGGTGCCAATGCTACCCCCATCTACGACCTTACAATAAGCACAAGATGGATTTTAGTTCTGTGCCTTGTGTGTTTCTAGGATATAGTTCCTCCCATCATGGCTATAGATGCCTCGATCCTACATCTGATTGGATATACATCGTCTGTCATGTTCGTTTCAACGAACAGTGCTTTCCATTCCAGACTTCCTCACCTGCACCTCCCTACCCTCCACAATCTGACCCTTATATCTCCACTTATCCCTCCTCATATGTCCCCATTGATCCTTCCACTACTAACACATCCTCTACACCACCAACCAGCCCTCGTTCCCCTTCTGCCCCATCTACTCCGCCTGCGACTATACCTACTCAAACCGAACAGCCATCTGTCCCTTTACAAACATACAACAGGCGCAATAAGGCAACTGCCCCACCTCCCGACGATACCCCTTCTCACCCAGCCCACACGTCGGCGGCCTCCACCTCATCGCCGGCCCAGGCTGTTCCACCACCTTCGCGTGCTCGCCCTCCTAACTTACGCCCAAATCCTACACCAAAGGTTCCCTAAAATTCCTCGGCATATCATACTTCTACAGCCCCTGCCGAAACAGAACCTACTACCTTTGCCATTGCCAACACAGATCCTCACTGGCGCAATGCCATGGCTGAGGAATACGCTGCTTTACTAAGGAACGGTACTTGGTCTTTAATTCCACTTGTCCCTAACGCGAATGTGGTTGACTGTAAATGGGTTAACATACTCAAGAGAGATCAGTCCTGTAACATCCATGATTTTTCGGTACTATTTTAACTTATCTATTTATCTATTATTTCATATTCTCCTTTTATGACACCTCGTTTGAATCCCGTACTTGCCCCACTTAATGAGACACATTAATTATTATTTCAATTTGAAGTTTAGACTTTGCATTTTCATATAATTTTCTATTTATATGTAAAACACATGTATGCATATTCATAGAATATTATATATATATATATATATGATTATTTTAAGTAAACCATTTACAGATTTATAGGAATAGAAACTTTACCTTATAAATTAATAATAGCAATACATTACTACATTTAAATTTTATTAAGATATTTTCAAATTTTATAAAATATCAAGTTTTAAAACGAAAGCCAATTTATCTATACACACACACACACACACACACATATATATATATATATATATATATATATATATATATATATATTTATTTATTTATGCATAATTTGTAGAGGAGTTTTCTATATAAAATATTTTAAGATAAAGAAAATATAATTAAACAAATATTACTTAGGTTTTTATAATTTTTATAAACTAAGTTAAAAAGAAATTAAATCAAATTAATCTTAAATGCTTTGAACCCTTAGACCTTTTATCTCAATTAAAACCCCTTGTTATAGCTTTGAACCCCCACCCCTAACATTTGAGCCCCTTTATTAAGGTTGAACCCTTTGTGAACCCCTCTTGAACCTTGGACATCCCAACCATAGATTTGACTTTCTTAAGTCAAAATCGCACATTCAATCCCTCAAATCCGACAAATTTCAATCAAGAGTGTTACCATAATCGACCGAATCGTGAATCCTTGTATCACGCACACGATTTTACAACGTTAAAACGTCCACGTTCACTCTTTAATCACAAAAACTCAAATCCCGGTTAGAAAAGGAAACTTTGAAAACAACCCGTAAATCAAGCTCAATCTCGCAAGTTTCGTTCGATTATAGGCTGTAAACGCGTCTTCCTATGTAATCCCCATCATCTTACAATCCATTTCACCACTCGAACCTGCCCTCTCCTCCTCCCAGACGCGATCGATATCGGGGCTACGGAACCCCTCTTCTGGATTCATCCCGATCTCCTTCATTCTTGGTACGACTTGGTTTAGCGCTACTTTTGTTAGTCTGGTACTCGATCCGAGTTTAGGGTTTGAATGGGGGGAGTCTTGTTGCATCTGATATGTTAATGAAAAGGACAACAGGTCCTTGTTGTTCTATAAAATCCTTGTTGTTCTATAAAATCCCTATGTTCTGATCTTTTAAACAAACAGATGCACTAGACCAACTGGTTAAGGCGCTAAACACACAGACACAAGGTCGCGGGTTCAAAACCCGACATGCTTATTTTTTTTTGGTTTAATTGTTATTTACCTTGTAGTTACCCTAAAAAAACACACCCTTATCAATCTAATTGTATAATTTACCATTTTAAACCAATTTCTCTCTAAATGTTCAAGAGTTTACAATTAATGTATATATTTTTAGTATATAATTTCTTAATTATACTAATATATATAATTACACTATATTTGACACATCTTCGTAAATAAATAAATAAAATGAATTTATTTATTTAATTTATAGAATTCCACATTACTTCTTATAAATAAATAAAAAGAAAATTTATTATCTGCTTATTTATTTAGTTATTCAAACCTAAACCCTAAGTCATTTACACTTCTACACTAAATTCCTATACAACCACAAACACATCATTTGTTATAACACAAACCCATTGTACAAGTCCCTACACACACACCCATTGAAACCCAAATACTCTACTTTAGACATCGTACCCATTATTAAATCAGGTCATACATTCTCATTCTAGGTTAACTTTGTGATTTACAAGGATCACTTTTGCTACCTATTCTCTCGTGATATCTACATCTTTGATACAAGTGAGTTTACATACCCCCTTTTTCCTTTTGTACATTTTTGGGGTGAAACATGATTACTCAACAAACACTATTTGAAATTACACACGTACAATTCTACAATATGATCATATGTGTTTATTTGTGCTTTATGCTTGAATGTTATTTGTTAAGGCTACATATAAATAATACACTCGTGCAATCATTAACACATTACATCAGGATAACATTTGTTGTTATGCCCTACATTTACATCAGGATAACATGTGTTGTTATGCCCTACATTTACATCAGGATAACATGTGTTGTTATGCCCTACATTAGGATAACATGTGTTGTTATGCCCTTCAGTTACAAGGTTTGATTTGTGTAACTAGCTTAACTTAGATTCTCCATAAATGCTTTATAAACCATGTATCATATGAATTGTGCACAAAACATTTGAACTTTACTTGTGGTGTCAAAACCTATGTATGCTCACCAACTATTTATAGTTGACCCTCTCATTTTATCATGTTTTAGGTACGGATGTTTGAGTTAAGATTCAAGTTGCTTCACTTAGGATTGAGGACCTAGTTTTAAACTTAATAAACATATACATGTATTTATGACTCTTGTGAATGTTGTAATTGTTTATTTGATCTATGAAATGAAATTGATTGTGTAACTATTACAACTATTAATAAACCATGAGCTTATGAACAGTCTACATGTCCCGCCCCGACGTTTCCGCCGTCGGTTGGGGTGTGACAAGTCCAGTGCCATTAAATGTTACAAGGCTCGGTTAGTGGCTGAAGGTTTCAAACAGCAACCGGGGTATATTACCATGAAACCTTTAGTTCCGTTGTCAAATCCACAACCATACGTGTAGTTCTCTCTGTGGTCATCTCACCGCGGTGGCCACTTAGACAGTTAGATGTTCAAAATGCTTTTTTGCACGGTGACCTGACAGAGACGGTTTATTTGCGCCAACCACCCGGTTTCATTGTTCCACAAAGATCGGTTCATGTTTATCTCCTACACAAGTCCTTGTATAGACTTAAACAGGCACCACATGCATGCATCACTTGTCTGGGGCTCTAAACTCTCTTGGCTTCAAAGGATCTAAAACATAACCTTCTATTTTTTATTTTTTTCCTCTCAAGGAACCCTATTATATATGATGGTCTACGTTGATGACATAATTCTGACCGGTAATAACCCGAAGGCCATTGATCAGATCATCCAGAATCTGAGCTAGACTTTTTCTATTTAGGATCTGGGCACTCTTTCTTATTTTTTGGGTATTGAGGTTACTCCTAGGGGCTCGGATATGTTTTTATCTCAGAAAAAATATATTTTGGAGATTCTACAAAAAGTCGGCCTCTCACAGGCCAAACCAGTTCCAACACCGATTACAACAACAACTAATTTAGCTCTAGGTGACAACCCTCTTTTTGAGAATCCGGTTCGATATCGTCAGGTTGTTGGTGCCATACGGTATGCTACTTTATCCCGACCAGATATCACCTTTGCAGTCAATAAAGTCTGCCAGTTCATGCACTCCCCGGCTGAGAACCATTGGTCCGCTGTCAAACGGATTCTCCGGTATCTTCAGGGCATAGCTGGTTATGGTATATTGGTTAAACATACCTCTGGTTCCACTTTACATGCCTATACCGATGTTCATTCTCCCTTTTTAAATGCCTTTTTGGATGCTGACTGGGTTGGTTGCCTAGATGACCGTCGATCCACCGGAGGGTATGCCATCTATCTTGGTTCTAATCTTATCTCTTGGTCAGCTAGAAAACAACGCACTGTATTTTGGTAATCAACAGAATCTAAATACAAAGCCTTAGCAGAAACGGTGGCTGAACTGACTTGGCTCGAAGCTCTTTTACGTGAACTTCAAGTCCCTATGGCTACGATTCCTGTATTGTGGTGTGATAACCTTGGGGCGACATACTTGTCAGCCAACCCTGTATTTCATGTTCGCATAAAACATGTGGAGGTGAACTTCCACTTTGTTAGAGAAAAGGTTGTTGAAAAGAAGCTCTCAGTTCAATTCATTTCTACTAATGATCAGATCAATGATGTCTTCACCAAGCCATTACCTTCACAATGATTTGAAGTTCTACGGTCCAAGTTGCAGGTCGTTTCCCGGCATTAGCTTGCGCGGGAATATTAGACAATATTAATTATGTTATAGTATTGTATTAGAAGGATACGATATGTAAATATGTATTCTATATATATAGCCTTGTAATCTATCATTATGGAATATACAATCACAATTACATATCAAGTTTATCTTGCTCTATCTGTAAAATTCGATGCCCTTTCATCGAAGACCGAGAAGATGCGGGTCAATAAAGTTGAAAGTGATATCATGTGGGATCTTGTGTGTCATAATGTTGAAGATTGGAGTGTGAAAAGATAATACAATGATTGAAGTCATTCGAAGGTGTCAATTTATATCTTGATAACTTCATTGAAATAATGTCCATTTCAACTCTCTAGTTTTTTTTATTATGCAATGTCTTTTTTCGAAACTATATATCTTAGACGTGCGATGGTGTCTGATTGGGGGATGGTGTGCGCATATCAACTCCCTTTATTAAGCAGTTATGTTATGGGTGTGTATGTGTACATATATAACCATTAATAGTTTAATGTTGACTAAATCACTCAACTCGCTAGGCTTTAAGCTTACACTTAAATGTGTGGTGTATTGATGTATGCTCGGATGGGAAATGACTGGGTTCGAACAATGCTTAGGAACCGCTAGATTGCAATTGAATTGAACTAAGCTTTTAATACTTCAAGATAATTATATTAAAATAACTTCTCGAAGGCTGTTTAATACAAAACTAAAGAAGTGTGATGACCGCATAAACACACATACATGTTACTTTAACGATAATACATAATATTGTTATTCAACCGCATAACCCACTATTTCTCTCTCGTTGTATCTAGCTAGCACTATGTATAGCATTCGCATCATGTTCTTTATCCTTATTTTTATAATTTAACTAAAAAGCATCATTCCATAGAAATTTTGTTCATTTTTTAAAAACCTCACATCTCATTCCTTATCCTTATAATTTTAAAGAAATAGTTAAGGAATTGATATATTTAAGATTCTAGCGTTCATTTCCTTGTAATTTTACGGATAAAGACCCTTTTAATTTAAATCTTATTTTTTTTCCCTTATAATTTAAGTATATATAATAGGAGGATCAAATAAAAAGTAGTTTTTCGCTAAGAAATCTAAGAAATGACAAAAACCTTAAAAAAGATCTCAAACGAACTCCGAATGAGCTAAATTCAGCGGCGTTGGAACCGTCTCGTCGAACTCTACCATCTTATCTTTTAGGGTTTAGCTTTTAAGGTTTAGATTTTACGTTTGAATTTTAGGGTTTTAGCCTTATGGTTTAGCCTTAGGGTTTAGCTTTTAGGGTTTAGATTTTATGGTTTAGGTTTTTTTTAGAGGTGGGGGGTTTTGGGGGTGGGTGGGGGTGGGTTTAGGTTTTTGAGGGGTGGGGTGGTGGTTTTAGGCTTTTCGAGGTAGGGTTGGAGGGGGGGTTTAGGTTTTTTGGGGTGCGGGTGGAGGGGATTTAGGTTTTTGGGTCCGGGTTAGCGTTTGATGAGACGGTTCCAACGCCGATTGAATGAGCTCAATCAGAGTTCGTTTGACCCACTTCTTAGTATTTTTTAGCGAAACACCACTTCTTAGTGGAACCGTCCCCTATATATATATATATATATATATATATATATATATATATATTATAAAAGAAAATCAAGTAACATTCCACTCAATTCAGAAATTGACAATTGATTATTAAAATATAATAATATTAATCAAATACTAACTTTTTTTTAAAGGTTCAATACTAACTAATAACTTTTTTTTGAACGACTAACACCTAGATATTCTAGAATAATTGGGTTTCCCCGGGGCAACACCTAGAATATCCAGGGCAGCCCACTATAGGAAGAACCCCCAACTGGGTAAAGCCCCAGACCTGGCCACAGACCCCTTTTTTTGTTGTGGCCAGGATTCAAACCCAATACCTCCACTACAGAAAGTCTTATATATATATATATATATATATATATATATATATATATATATATATGTGTGTGTGTGTGTGTGTTATTTGTATCACATCTTGGTCAAAAAAATGGCAATTGCCGGTCAAAATAAAAAGAAAAAGAAATAAGGGCTGCAAAGTGTTGCTTTTATACAACATAATTGATAGCTACAAGTCACATATAACTTATAACAAATTCACAAGGATACAATCATCTGTTAAATAGAATATAAAAATAAAAGCAAAAATAAAAAAAGAGTAGAGAGAATTTGAAGTTGAAGAAACACACAACATATGACACATCTATACCTCTATACATCCCAAGATTCAAAATCTTTTGCATACTCTCTAATAAGATACAATGATGGGAAACATCATCTAGAACTACATCAACCCATAGAGACCAAGAACCATAATTATGTTTACTTCTCATTTGGTAAGCATTTTCCCAAAATGCCCTTAGAACATTCATCCAAAAGTTACACCAAATTGGTGCAGCAGCTGTTTTATCACATCTTATGCTTTTAGCTAGTTGTAGATTCTAACCGGTTTCTCAAATGTGTGCCGGTTCTGCATAAACCAAATAATAAATAAATAAATAAAACTAGTTTGTCAGTTATCGTTGAGTAACTTCTATATTATGCGTTTATTTTGATTACAAGTGAAGGCAGTAAAATGGACGGGTGGGGTACCGGCCAAAACAGGTTCGGATCAAAACATATGCCTTTTGTATTGCTTGGTCGAAAATTTTATTTCACTTTTGGTAAATAGTTAGTGTCAATATGGTTACATAATTATATTAAAACTGTTTAGAAGGTTTTATGCAGAAAAAAGCTGTTTAGAAGGGAGACTTTTGACCTGTATGACTCATTTGACATGTTACTTTTTAGAATTTTTTTTCTATTTTTCCCGTGTGACCCGTTATATATAAAACATAACTTGAATGGAACCGATTAAAAGCAAACAGGTTGAAACTACCACGTACATGTTTGTCTGACAATTTTTCTAGTTTAAAATAACTTGTTCGATAGTTTTAAATCAAGGCTATGGGATCACAAGATTGATGTACCTGATTTGCAGCATATGACCGTTTAGATGTGTTGTCAGAATGCTCCACTCCTAAGTACTGTTCCCAAGCACCATAAACATCTCTTCTCTGAAACCAAACACACCACTAGATTAGTTAATACATACACATACGATAAATATATATATGTGATCATAATTATAACAAAAATAGCAAAATGAAATTAAAGAAAACAAACTTTTACACTTTTTCACAATTGTAACCAACTTTAAATTAGTCAACCGTCAACCGTTACAAATTATTACTGTTTTTAGCAACCAACCTCGTTTTCTACCTGTAACTTGCTGACATGGCATTGATTGACCATATCAAATGCCACATATGCAAAAATGATTATATAAAAATATTGCTATTTAAATTTGATATTCTTTTAAAGTTCATCAAAGGCCACATTGAAAGACAAAATAGTAAAAGTCACATCAGATACCACATGGCATAGACATACACACTAAAATGATAAATAAGATGTCACATAAAACTCAGCAAAAAAATGACCTGCTAATCTGTTGAACAGTTCATTTGGTTGATACAATTGGCAAATAAAATGTAACTTGATTGCTAAAAGCAGTAATAAGATATAAGTAAGTTCTGGTTGCTAAAACTAAGAAAAAGCGTAAACTTCCTTTCTATTTCATGCAGTTTGCCCTTATTATTATTAATATTATTATTATAATACTAATAATAATGATAATAAGAGAGAGAGAGAGAGAGAGTCGTTAACCTGAAAACGGGTAGAGACAACATCAGAATCCTGAAGGTATGTAGGACGGCCCAGAGAGAGAAATGCAAACTTCCACTGTTAAATTATGGTTTAAAGGTAAAGACAACGGAGTTAGAAAAAAAGTAACAATAAAAGTTGAGAGTATGCTTGAGAAAATAATCATAAATCATTCATGGTATAAAGATGAAAAATACCTTAGAAAATTCTTCATCTGAAACATGTAGTTTTTTCTGTATGCGTACTTTAACTTCAGCTAATGTTTCCCCCTCTCGAATCATAAGAAAAAATGGTTCCCCAAAGTTTTGAACTTGCTGTTAAAACAGAAGTATATAACTTTGAAATTAAGTTGATGTTATCAAGATTAAAAGAATAAAAACAATACATACACCCCCCCCCCCAAAAAAAAAAAAATTAAAGCCATAAATATACCACCTGGTTTTGAGACGTGTCTTTTGTAAAATGATAAACATGAATTAGACGGTCCTGAGGACCCAGGTCCTTTTCCTCTTCTGGAATCTGTAAATAACGAAATAGCCTAAAAACCCATAAAACAATAAAAAAGGCTGGCATGGAACATATAAGCATTTAGAGCAAACCTCCTCAGCACGTAAAGTCCAGTATTGATCATTGATGTTCTCGATTTTTTCATTCAGAGGGAAAATCTAAATATACAAAGAATTTGAGAAACGCGTCAAAAAAACTAACATTAAAATATTATAATTCTTAAGTCAACAAATTTATAGATGGTAAAGAATATTCAAATAATAAACACCTTGTAAATCTTGTGGTAAAAAACCTCAAGCAAACGTAGCTCTGCATCTCGATGAGACAACTCCACCTGTTCCATGGTACATTGACCAGTCAACTACTCAATTATACAAAAGTTGGCAATTTCGACCCATTTACTTATGAATGGGTTGAATCTGGTTATGTTTATATCTTTAACAGGTCAAACAAGTAAACTCAAAAAAATTTATTTAAAAATGAAATAGGTCGAATGGGTCAACCGTCGACCAAAGTAAAATTTTAAATGCAAGCAAACTACCTAAAATCTTTTACTCAAAATATTATAGTATTACTAAATAATGAAATTTTTGTAGTCATATGTAACACACTAATCACTTTTGAAGATTTGAAAATTGGAAAAATATGATTCAGGTCAACCTGTCCCTTTCCACTTTGACCTATTTTCCAACCCGCCCATGATGGTCGATTAGGAGCAAGCAAAGTTGCTATACTTACCTTTGTCTTAAGGTCATTAATCACATCACCCACCGTGCTTTGTTTTGGCAATCTAATGGTGTGTACCTAGAAATGGACAAAGGGAAGATATCAACAAAATGAGAAAGTAACATAAAAAACAAGAAGTGAAAACTATAAGCCAGCACTTACTTCATCTTTTGTCGCATGATGAAAAGCAACCTTTAGGGTTTTCAATCCTTGCAGTTCAGGAAGAGGAATATCCAGTACTTCATAATACAAAATGTCAGAAGTCTGCATAACAAAAAACATAATAATTAAACAAATATGACCAAATTTGTCAATGTAACAAAAGTAATCCTAATTTGAAGATAGTTATATAAATGGGCATGTTGGTTGGGTTGTGTAATGGGAAAACACAGGTTCGGGTCAAACAGATAATTTTTGGTATTGGTGTTGTGTTGACCCAAAATACTTTTAACCAAACTTATTTAAAACAATAATTAGTGTTAGATATGATTACAAGAGTTAGGGTACTTCAATAATAATCTAATTTTTTGAATAAAACAATTTAGTAGGCTCTACGAAACACACTTTGGGCAACTTTTGACCAGTTTGAACCGTTTACTTTTAAGCTATTTTTTATTTACACGTTTGTCCGTTAGAGAAAGATAACTCGAAACGACCCATTCATAAGTAAATAGGTAGAAACTGTGACCTCCAGCACTTTGCAATGCTCAAGGTTAGATCATGAGAAATAAACAAACGCAACACACCATTAAATAACGAATTCACTGGAGAGCACACTACTACCGACAGGCAGCATCAATTATGCAAAAGTTAAAATTACAAATAAACCTGATTGTAGTGGGCCAGCATGTCTGACAGATGTTCCACTCCTCGGTACTTGATTGGTTGGGGTTTGGGTTGTTGAGAATAACAGTTATGAGATGTAAGCCTGATTTTAGCTGGATCTAAGCTCAAATGGGAGGCAACTCTTTCAACAACATCATCATAATTGTTGAGTTTTGACCTGAAATTCAAAATAAGCAATGCAAGATTAAAAATATTCATTTTGGTAAAATAAAATTCAACCAAATCTTGGGAAACTCACAATTCCAATGAGAACTCATCCTCCTTGGGTCTCTCTAGTGAACGAAAACGCACAACCTATGTCATTTAATTATAATATCAATATCAATATGTTAAACTAATAAAGATGTTTCATTTAAATATTATAATATCAATATCAATATCAATATGTTAAACTAATAAAGATGTTTCATTTAAATAACTGAAACAACACAATATATTATCTAATTTCCAATTTAGTCCTGAAATCAAAAGGTGAGACTGCTGCCTCCCTTTTACCTTATCATCTTGATGCATGAGTTATCAAATTTTGATTACAGGCAAATTCATATATGTCATTTTAGAAAACCAAAATTTCATACTTAACAGTATGTTTCACTAATTAACAATAAGCACACTATGCCCTGAGATGATTCACACTTGTTTTCCAATTTGTTTATTCAGTGAAAAAACTGTTATAAGTAACTGATTTTATTTTGTTACATATAGAATGTGTATACATATGAAACTAAACCTACAAATTATTTTGCTACATAAACATTCTTATGCCTTCTTATAAGGATCTTTCACTAACAAACTCAAGATAATCATGGAACTTTATGAGTTAATAAAAAACTAAGAAGAAGTTTCACAGTATACCTGACGATTATGAACATATTCCAGAAAAGATAGAACATCAGGATAGCGATATTTTACAGTTCCAGCCTGAAGAGGTTTCTGTAAGCAAATAATGTCTCCGTCTTCAAGCTATAAGACAACATAAAACAAAAAAACTCTGGTCAAGTTTTGTAACACTCGGTCAAAGAAAGAAACTGCTATGATAATACGGAAAACATACCTGACTAGCCCGAAATGTGAGCTTTTTATCAACGTGCTCACACATAACATTAGGTTCAAACTTAATTTCCTGAACAAGAAAAAGGGTAAATTAGGAAACAAATAAAATGATTAATAACATAGCATAAACTCATAACAAATATAAACAGAGAAGGATTGACCTCAAACAGTTCTATTTCTTCATCAGGTGCAAAGCCAGCAAGCTCATTTAGCTTTGTCAGTATTTCTGTAGGCTTTCCTGTACCCTTCACAAAGAGCCGCCCAACATACCTGGACATGGTAAAAAACGTAAAAAAAAACAAGATGAAATGAAAACAAGAACAAGATGGTACAATGCAGCAGACAACAAATATTTAAGCAAATGGTATAATAGGTTTCATATAAAGAGTCTTTAGTTATACTAAATTTCCATTTATCAATACTACTTACAATTTAATTCAATTCCATTTTTTTCATCTTACAGTCTTACCAATTCTACCCGTCTATTTCTTTCCACTATCAACTCTCACCAAACAAAATTGCATTTTTCTATAATTTTATATTTCTGGAAGATCGGGAAAAATGGATATGAATATGTTTTTCATCTTTGCCAAAATGAAAAAAAAAAAGACAAAATATGAAAATTTATCCTTAAAAAATAAAATTATAGACATTGATTTTTGTTGGATCAATAGAGTGGGAAAACTGAGAGAGAAACTGTGAGAATCTTAGACTTGCAAAAAATTAGGAAAATAAAATACGACTATTTTTGCATATTTGCAAAAGGAAAACAAAAACTAAATATGTATATACTTAAAACACAACTAGAACTTTAGAAACATGCATTTTTATTGGTGAAAAAAATGACAAATTGACAGGGCAAGCCGACGGGGGTAGAGAATAGAATAACGGATTAACTTAAGCAAAGGCAAAACTGGTACAATGAAAAAAAATATAGAATTCAATTAGTAGTACTTCTACTTCTAAATGTAATTTTTGATATAGTAAGTGACTCTTCATATAAATATATACGTGTGTGTAGAGAGAAGAGGCTACCGAAGCTCCTCTTTTAAAGGGTCATATAGCTTAAAGAAAAGTAGGATCTCCTCAGTTTTAACAGGTGGGGGAACTGGCTGTGAATCCTACATCAATAGAAGGATTAGTTAAACAAATATGATAGAATTTTTAATATTACAACATAATAGGGAGTTGAAGGAAAATAATTACACATGAACGCATATCAATAAATATTAATAATTATATATGAAACGCATATCTATAAATATTACCTGTCCCATTTCTACCTCCAGAAACAACTTAAGCTCAGCATTGTTGGCCTTATTTGATACCTCTCTCAAATGTCCAACCTAATAATAATTAGATTCAACATGTTAATGATCACCAAACGACTATATAAACAGATCAATATAAATCTTTATAACCTCCCCCCCCAAAAAAAAAATATATAATAATAAATAAATAACAAAAAACATTTCACAAAAATGTCGAAGAAAATAAATTAAAATATCAGAAGTACATACAGATTGAGCTTCTTCTAAAAGAGTCAATGGACGATTTGGGCGGTACGTATGATTTTGGCGCTTTGCCCAAAGCCAGAAACGTTGATATTGTACCGGTATACCCAATTCTTTGGCTACTTCCTCCTGCAAAAAATAGCATTTGGAACTTACTATAATAAGATCTATGAAAAATATAACAATCAAGAATAAGAAAGTGAGTCAGTAATAATACCTTGAAAACAGCAAAAGAGATCTGCTTTTGGATACGGAAACTACGAACTTTATCATGATCCACTAGGTCAAAAAATATATTTTTCCCTATTTGTTCATGAAGATTCTCATCACGAGCAACCTAGTCACATTAATTTACTGATTTAAGGAAAATAACAAATGAAGAATGTTTTAAAAAATGTCTCATGGAAAGTTGTAACCTTTATAATAGTATACAAATGTGCCTCTGCTTTCTCCTTCCTTTTTTGCTCCTTCTCTTCTTGTTCTTTCTTCAATCTGATCTGTAAGATGATTGAGGAAGCTCAATATAGTTTGTTTGGAACAAACAGAGGTGGCAAGATGAGCGGATCAGGTGGGTTGAGTAACATGTCAAAACTGGTTTGAGTTAAGACAGCCATGTCTTAGTAGGAGACAAACTTATTTAAAAAAAAAACATGAACAGAAAATTGTGGTAATTATGATCATAAAATATATCTTATTACAATAACAATTAAAATCTTTGAAGTTCCCATTTTAGATTAAAAAATTATTGGAACTATTTGACCCATTTGAGATAAAAAAAAATCAAATCAAGCCATTCATGAACAGGTTGTAATTGCCACCTGCATAACAAACCATATCAACAAATTGAAGATCTTACCCTCAGGTGCTCTGCCACATCCTTCTCATCTACATTACAGATTATTCTCTCTTTGTCACTTTCACGTATATATACAAGCATGTATGCATTTGAATACTTTGTAAATTTAAACGGGGAGTTATTGAACCCAGGATTTGCTAGAGGTAACTGTTCCACAAGAATAAAAAGTAAGTCAGAAATAGTTTGAGGGAAAAAAAAAGAATATCGCCCCATGGCTCCATCCCAAGTTGACTTTAGCCTCTTAACTTCAGATTCCAAAAAACACTTTATGTTATTACTTTAATAAGTCAATAAGAACTCACCAACGTTTACACACACATCAACTTGAACTCTTATATGTAATCAAAATTAAGTTTCAGTCAAACGTGTCTTGCATCAAATTTAAAATAAACAATCTCGAACTTTCAGTAAAATCTATTACAACACAAGTATAATACGTTTGGCGAAAATTAACTTCGATGTAGAACTCAATTTTATATGTTTTGACCAAAAGCCACATCAGCATATTAATTATTTTGCCAATTACCTCTTCCTCACCCCCGTATTGCTCATCCAATGCTCTCTTCATGTCTTCTTTAGTTACACGTTCATCATCAAATTTCAGCCTACAACAACTCACATCAGTGAATGTGTAATTAAGAATTCTAAAGCATTTAACGGTTTCACATAAAAGCGTAACAAATGGTATATGCAGATGAGCAATTTCAACTGATTTGTAAGAAAACAGGTAAATTTAGGGTTGTATTTGTTTGACAATGGGTGAAATATATATTAAAATGTTACTAAATATGAAACGTGTTAAACAGGTCAAAAATTATCTAACGTGTGTTCAAATGCTTACAACAACCTAAAATGTTCTATTTAAAACAAACTTCATATTTTTTTAATAATATAGTTTTTTTATAGAATTTAATACATTAATTATTTACAAGATTTTAAAAAACAGGAGAAAATGTGTTGACAGTTTGGCCCAACCTGATCCAACCTGTTTTGAACTGAGCATAAAAATGACCGGTTTTGAACCGTAACAATTTTACCACCTCTACTAATTAGAAATATTTGTGTACCATTGATCGGAGAGTGTTGGTCGGATATAGGCGTAATAATGTCCACCGTGGACCCCTCCACTGTGAACCAGTACACTGCACAAGACAACAATGAATCTGACTTAGCACCAAATATATCTATATCTGCCACAATATGTGAAAAAAAGGGCACTACAGCCCAAACAGTGTATGTGTTGAGAATGACTTTTACCTATAATAGGACTAGGATTATTATTACAAATAGTGAAGTTATTATTTTAATTATCAGATGGGTTTTTATTAGGAAGCTACTTAATTATAAATAAAATTGGGGAACAAGTCACGTGTCCTACAAGTATAGATAAATATTATGTGCGGAGGAGACAGTTGACGGCACCAGTAAGGAGCGTGGAGACACTCACTGTGGAGGGAAAGAGAAGCAGAGGCAGACCAAAACTGATTTGGGATGAGAAGATTCGGCAGGATTTGATAGACTTGCACCTCTCCGTGGACATGATCAGTGATAGGAGTTTGTGGTGACACCGGATAAAGGTTGGAGATTTCTAAGGGCGAGTATAGGCTGCGCCTTTGGGAGGATTTGTCGCTTGATGGCTAGTTCACTTAGGCTACCTTTAGGTTGCCTTTAGTGTAGGTGTTAGGTTTGCCCTTAGTTGCAGGTAGGCCTCTAGTCTTACAATGTCTATAGTCTTATCTACTTTAGCCTTAGGGACTTGTATAGTTGTATGCCATAGTGGTCTTTCTATATGGTTGTGACACAGATTTGTATGCCTTATTATTCTTGTATCTGTTATGACTACTTGATTCTTGGTAAATGTTGTTCTTGTATGCTTTCTGTATGCCTCACGGCTTTAGATTTAGGGACTATTATGTCTGTTGCTCTTTCTGTATGCTTATGGTAAGAACTTCTATGTCTTGTTCTTATATATGCTATTGATACTGGATATTTGTTGTCTATTGCATGCATGTTTTGTATGTTTTCCAAGTCGGGGGTCTCTCTGGGTGCAGCCTCTCTATCCATGGGATAGAGGTAAGGTTTGCTCTCATCCCACCCTCCCCATACCCTACTCTGAGTGGGATTTTTGCTGGGTATGTTTGATATTAGGATTAGGATATCTTCTGCTATAAACAAGGCATCAAGGTTGTTATTCTTTTCATGCTTACTTTGATTTTATATTTACCAACTGGGAGATCCATACTTTGCGAACTGTAGGAACTATCTTTTCTTCTCTTTATTACCGGTCTTCTCAATTTCTTGTCTTTGTTAATTGATCTGGGTTCAAAACTTATCAATTAATATCTGTTGTGGACCAAAAAAAACTCACTAAGTAGCGTTCATTGCGTTCGATGAGTGTCTCACTGCGGTCGAAACAGAAATATCAACGCTAAAACAAGAAAACACTAAGCAGTTTGATAGAGTTCTGAAGGCAATTGTGGCAATTAATAAGCCATCATCTTCTCCCCAAGGCCACAATGAACAGAGTCCTTCATACTCAAGTTTGATGATCTGGGAATTAGTTTCACGGAACGCGATAAAAGGCCAGGGTCGGAACGATAAGCAGCAAGAAAAAGGATCAGGTTCAGGATCGCATGTTTAAGGGTCAGGTTCAGGAAACCACGGGGCGAATGGATATGACTAAAGAATGCAACGAATAAAGATGCCAATAATTGAGGGGGAGGATGCATACGGATGGATATACCGGGTTGAACAATACTTCAAAATCCAGGGAATCACACCACAAGAGCAACTGCGGGCCGAACTGTGCGTGGAAGAACAAACATTGGGGTGGTATAGATGGAGCAAGGGTCGAGGCCCTTTCAGGTCATGGAAAGCATTTAAAAGGCGGATGTTGGAAAGGTTTCAGCTATCACAGAAAAAAAAATATGTGTACGTGCAATTTCTGACCATTACTCAAGATGGGCCCGCACAAGATTATGTGGTTTGGTCGAAAGATGGTAGGCCAATCAACGGTAAATCCAGGCCCATTTTGGAAGGAACCTTTATTAAGGGGCAAAAAGCAGAGTTCCAGTGGCCTCGCCTTGTGTCTACATGAGGCGTCGGCCTCGCCTCCGTCAAGTGTGTGGAGGCTTCAAGGAGCCGGCCCTTGCCCCCCATGCTCATGAGTTCTATTATGTAGGCCCATATGGGCTTAACTTGTTGGTTAAGCTATTAACCCTAGATTAGTCTTTATAAATACACAACTATGTACTTGTAATTTCTTGAGCACCTTAATAATATAAACCCTAGTTACAGCCCGTGGACGTAGGTCACCTTCACCGAACCACGTTATTGCTTTCTCGTTTGTTTGCGTACTTGATCCTAACAACTGGCATCAAAGACTGGCTCTTGATTACCGCACACAAACCAACCAAGTCAGTCGTTGATAACCCTCCTGTTGCCGCCACCCTAGCGCCGCCTAAGGTTCTGACGCCAGTACCTACTGCTGTTGCAATCGTCGCCACAAGACTCTGCCTCTGATCGCAACTAGGGTTGCACCCGCTGCCGTCGCTGACTAAACCGGGTTACGCCATTGTTGTTCAACCGTCGTCGACCCACCCGTGTCCATCGCTGCCTTCTACTGCCGACAGAACATGTTGTGTCCCTGCTTCCTCTACTGCCGCTGTTACATCAATTTCCAGTTCAGTAGGTACCAACGGATTTACTTTTGAGGGGATTCGTGATCTTATTTTGAGCGAGGATGTCAGACGTCGAAATTCAGGTGAATCCTCGAATACCTTGTTGGTCACTGATGGCAATGGCAAAGGCAAAGGTAGAGGAAGAAATCAAGGCAGTGGGAGCAGGAGGAGGAGTCAGTCTAGGATTCGTAACAATATAACTTGTTGGAACTGTAAGGAAGTAGGGCACTTCATAAATAAGTGTCTGGGTGTTAAGAAAGAGGATGATAGAAAGGGGGTGAATCAGCTTGTAGTAGAGGACGCATTGGTTTGTTGCGTAGAGGATGCTACAGATTCATGGGTTATGGATTCTAGTGCGTTGTTTCATGCCACTCGAAGCTATGAAGAATCTAAAAATGGGGGATTTTGGGAAGGCTCGACTAGCGAACGATGATATCTTAGAGGTTACGGGCATGGGTGGCGTTGATTTGGTAACTTCATCCGGTTCCACTTGGACTTCGAGAGATGTTAGGGTTATTCCAAACCTAAAGAAGATGTTAATCTCCGTAGGGTAGTTGGATGATCAGGGGCACGAGGTTAAGTTCGAGAATGGGCAGTGGAAGGTTGTCAAAGAAAACCTTGTGTTGGCTCGTGGCAAGAAGAGAGGATCATTGTACATGGACAAGATTGTTGGGTTTGTGGAGGCTTTTAGCCGGCCTAACCCTATTGCGATTAGGCCCATATTGGGTTAACTTGTTGATTAAGTTATGTAACCCTAGATTAGTCCCTATATATTGAACTCTTGTACTTGTAATTTGTATTACCTTATAATAAAGAATTCTAGTTACCACCCGTGGACATAGGTCAGTTTAGACCGAACCACGTTAAACACCGTGTTATTTACTGCTTTTGTGTGTGTGTTCGTGTGTGATCGGTTCTAATCTCAACAGTATCTTTTCTTTTCTTTCTTTATTACAAATGTTCTCAATTTCTTGTCTTTGTTATCGGTTGATCTAGGTCCGGGCCCTATCAACTACCTTCAATTAACCTAATAATAATTTACATGTCAAAGTTTCGATAATAAACAGATCATACATAATTCAATTGTTTCATTCCCACAAATCCACAATAACTACTTTCTTTTGACTGATCAAATTACAACTTATTTAAAAAAACGTGGATAATTATGTTATTGTTAGCCACGTAAGCAAATACCATCTTTTTATATATGAATGGAGAATATGTTATGAGATGCAGTACCTGTGAAGAGTATAAAGATTGCGAACACTCCTGTCTGCTTGGGGAGATAAATATTTCCCATTTTCCCTATCAAGATCAAGTTGCAATGGAAATTCATATCGATCATTTATCTGTCAGATTTGATAAAGCAAATCCAAATGAGAATGTTTTATCTACTAGCTTCCTCATAACCACCCAGCACCATGAAGTAAATAAATAGAAATAAAGGGCAAAGCCTTTAAAAAACTACACTGAACAAAATTCACCCAAACTACCACAATTTTCCGTTCCTTTTAGGTTAGTGTGATTACAACGAGAGAGAATGTGCACCGACTAACATGTTTATTTTAACAAAATAAATGAATAATCGTTGTGTCTGTGGAAATTTTAGTGGTTCTCAGATATCTGTCCTTTTCCTCTTGTTTGCATTGTTTCTATAGAAGAGGCATATTGAGCTCATAAGGATCATTACACATAAGTTAATGTCATATCTGAAAAAAAAAAACACATATGTGTGTATACAGAGAGAGAGAGATGGCATTGCATTCCTAAAGATAATAGTAAAATTACAGAACAATTACTCTTAACAATGTAGTGGTTGTATAAATGGCAACATAAATAATGCAAAATAAAGCAGCTATTCTGCAGATAAACTGCAACTGACCTTCACCATTGTATCTCGCATGAAATCATATTCAAAACGTTTTAGTTGAAGCTGTAGAACAGGGGGGAAATCAATGAACAGAACGCCCTTCTTCGCATCCTGAAAGTCCATATTTACAGGATTGTTTTGTTAAAAAATAAACACATGACACATCAAACTCAACAGAAGTAAACAAAATACCAACTTAATCAGGAAATGAGTGTCAATCAGAGAATTTAACTGCTGATAGACCAGTCTCCAGTTATGTTAATATTACTGTACTACCCCCCAACTAGTACGATGTCAAGCTCTTTTAGTAGAAGTGGGAACTTCTACCCATTTGTCTGAAGCAGGGTGAGGTGGGTTAGATCATAAATTTTACCACCAGTGAGTCAAATGGGTCAAACTTAAAAATTTGGCTAAAAACTAAAAGCCAATGGGTCGAAAGTTCCAAAAGGTGTATTCAAATGCTACAACATCCTATATGTTTTATATAAAAAGAATAGATTACTTTTTAATAATATTATTTTGTAGCATATTTATTAAGAAGTTATTTATGAAATAAACAAATATTTTGACACGTTACCCAACTTGCTCCTGACCCAGCCATTTTGCCACCTCTACCTTTTAGAGTTGTTTTAGCAAGTTTTTCATAGAATTAGCACAAGTCCTCTAGGTTGTTTTCCATTGTCGATGTTGTAAAGTTGAATATATGTATCATTTTTTTATCGAGTAACCAGTGTTGTAAAAATTGCGCCTAGGCGCCGATTAATCGCTAGGCGGTCACGCGAGGAGTAATTTTGGCCTAGTCGCTCCAGAAATCGTTGGGCGGTCCAAATCGGGCCTAGTCGGGCTAGGCGGCCCAAATCGGGTCTAGGCGGCCCAGGTTTTTTGGGCCTTTTTTTATGATTTTTAGCCCAAATCGGGCAAAATCCTTTCTTGAACGGCTGGCATACTCATTCAATCGCTACTTTCCTTTTCAAACCCTAAACTAAACCTGCGCTACTGCTTCACATCGCTGCTGCTTCACCATTTGATCTTTGTGTTGTTTGAACTTATCTAGTAGCATGTTAATGTGTGTGTTTTGAACTATTTAATCTTTGAATTTTAAAGTATTTAATCTTTAATTGTTTATGTTTGAAGTATTTATGTGTATATAACTATATATATATATATATATATATATATATTACATATAAAAATTCCAATCCGATTAATCCCGCCTAGGCCTAGGCCCTACCCCACCGCCCGACTAGCGCCTAGCGATTTTTACAACACTGCGAGTAACTCAACATTCCTATGGTCAAATCTTGAGATCATTCAACCTATGACTTCTTAACCTAGCCCCTTTCACCAAAACTTGAAATTTGACCACAAAAGTAAATCCTTAATTGAAGTTTAAAGAAATCCATCCAACCTGTAACCCATGTTGTTCAGCATGATACTTGTTATCACCTTCAAGTCGTTCCACTTCCACATACTTGTCAAAAGAGGCATAGACGTCACGACAGCCTTTGACATCAAGCTGAAGGTCTAACACAGTACACAAAGTTTAGCAAGAAACTAGAGATTATCACAGGTAGCCTTTTCAACTCAATTTTATGAAACAGGTCAATTCAGGTTGTACTTGTTTGACAACGGGTCAAACAGGTATAATAATGTAAAAAGTAGATAAAACTGATGCATGTGAAATGGGTTAAACAGATCAAAAGTCATCTGACGTGTATTCAAATGCTTAGAAATCATAAATCATTCTATTCAAAAGAAATGATCAGTTTGAGAAATAGGAAAAATTAAATAAAAGGGTAATGTACTCTTGGTCAATATTAACTTGAGAGCACTTACTTCCCTTGCCCAATAAAAGGTAATTTACTTTTAAAACGTACGAAAAGACTAATTGTTACTTCAAAAAGAGTAACCTACTTACAAAAAAGTAGCATGCTTATGCGAAGATTACCCTTTTCCGAACATATTAAATTTGCACTTCATTGGGCAAAAGTGAAGTGCATGCCCCCAAGTAAGCAATGGCCGTCCATAGTATATTACTCTTTTATGGGGTTTTGAGGTTTTCCCTTGTTAATACATCAATTATGTACAAAAAAGGACAAAAAAAGTGTTGGTATTTCCACCCAGCACATTCTGTTCTAACCAGCACATAGAAATTACGTGGTTTGGTGCGCAACCCGTTTTGCCACCTCTATAGTTAACTTGTAACTATCAATCAAAGACATGTACCATAAAAAGATTCCTTCCTTGTTGATTTATAGTCTACATTTATGCATTCAATATAGTTCATATGGTGTCCTTCAAATAGTTGTTGAATTGTGCCCTCCACAACAGTTCCCTTCACAATAAACCACATAAAAGCACATAATCAGTAAAAAGATTAGCTTTCGAATTAAGAAATCAAATACCTTCATTTTGTCTTCAAGTTTCTCACAAAGAACCCTATTGAGTTCTTGAACGTCATGCTGCATAAAAGAATCATAGGTATCCCAACCAAAAGACTTGGTCAACTCTTTTGTGGCTACGCTAGTATCACTGTACTGAAGCTTATAAAATAAACTCTGTAAAGCCAACGGTATGCTCCCTGACGGCATATCATTCTCAGTTGTTGGCATATGATACACAGCCTGGTTGAAAAGTAAATATAAGTACCTTCTTCAGAATGTTATCAGAACATGTGGCAAAATGAGCGGGTTGGGTAACAGGCCGATTACAGTTGTGCAAACTTGCAAAGATTTTGTCTTCTCTTGAATTTTTTATGTATAATTAATTGTTTGTGTATGATTACAAAAACTATATTATTACACATAGTTCTCAAGGCGCGCGCCTAGGCGCAAGTTTAGTGCCTAGTGGAGACCTAGGCGCAATTTGGGGCTTTTCTTGCAAAAGCGAGCTCAGGCGAGCGTCTAGGCGTGTTTTCCGGCGGGATTCCGGCGGAAAGTCGCCGGAACTTGTCTAAAACCCCTAATCAAGCCTGGAATCACCTTAAAAAAAGACTAAACATGCCCTAAACTAGCCTAAAACCATATAGTTCTTCACAAAGGATAAGAACAACAAACAGCAAAAAATAATTATAATATAATAATAGCCAGCTACTAGTAGTTGTAAAAGGTGGCAAAGTACAAGTGGTGAAAATGTGTAAGTGGTGAAAATGTGAAGGAAGTGTAGGTAACACCATAGGTATACGAAGTCAAGAACGTAACATGAATGAGCCACCACATGTCTAGATAGCACAAATCCCCTAAGCTAAAGATAAAGGTAATATGAAGCTTTAATGCACTTTGAATACATTTCACGCGACCTTTAACCCTTAAACTATGATCCCTTCTTAATATTTAACCTGTTTAACCCGTAAAGAAGCAAAATATAACCCGGATCGACCCGTTCACCTGTAAATGGGTCAAAATGTCCACCTCTGGTTATCAGTGAGAACAAGTCTCAAATAATCAATAAAATTACCAACCTTTCTAAAATATGGGATGTGGTACAATGTCTGGAGTAGAGAGTTCATATAGCAAGTAGCGCCTTGATTTTTAAGCCCAACATAACCAGTTTCTTTTTTTGAATCATGTGACCAGTAATCAACAACCTTCCGGACTGCCACATCAGCTTCGACTATGCATGTATCATTCAGAAGATAGCCTCTACTGGGTTCATATAGCTCGCTAAGAGGCATAAATGACGTGAAACCCCAATCACTTTCTCGTGCATTGAACTGATGTTGAGTATCTGCAAGGGTAAAGAGTCATAATTATTACCACCCCAAGATTTAGTGATGATTATAACAAGAAAAGTGATGGAACATAATTAGAACATATGAAGAAGACATAGGTATCAATGTCTTAAGATATTTTATAAACTATGGTAGCCATTAACCAACTAACCAAGGTTAGCATTAAAGAGATCATATGGGAATTTCAAGCATGTAATAGAGAGCATATTTCTGACTTTAATAAAGTAGAAGACATTCATGACTTTGTATTCCACATTTACAGCAGGAGAGTTCATACATTATACGTTTTGACCACTAAGAATGCCTTGTTAAAATAATAAATGTATTAGGTAAAATGTTTTTTTATCGTTAAACACACAACACATGGAGCATTCTAGGCCAAAAGTGCAATAACATCATGAACAAATGAAATTATTCACACAATCACACACAACAAGATGAACATCCTATCATATATCCTTTACACCAAAAAAGGCCATATGATGATATGAACATTATTATACGCCCTCTATGTCTCGTCATGAAACGTTAAAAGAAACAGACTTTAATCTATTCATGAAGTTGAAACCAACAAAATTACAACAAATGATTCGATAAATACTACTTGTAGAGCTAATTCACCACGATCTTTACTTTCTTATCACATTATTCATGAAAAAATTGCTTCCCACATGGCATTTTATAAAATAATTAAAAAAAAATGTCTTCAAGATTCCTTTACTCTTCCCAAGCATTTTTCATGGAAAAACTACTTCAGTATAACAACAAATATTTTTTAAAAAAAATTCTAAAATATTATTGCTTATTTGTCCCAAATACCTCCAATAATCAAAATTAAGTTACCTAAATTCCAAAAGTATTGCTGCCTCACAAATAACATCATGGTATTAAGTATAGACAATCAGGAACTTCAACTCTTTCTTTTAGGAATCTTGAGAACTTGTAAATGATATGTTTATATAACACATATTCAATATGTATGATTCCTAACTTGATCTTATAGTTGTAAATACAAAATGCATTGAAAATTAACAAAATCCACTGGAAATTTACGAGATTATAAAGTTGGATAGCATTTGAATCTAGAAAAAAATAGTTCAGGACTTCTCTCTTCAAAAGTCCATGCAGCCAACTACTTGTTGCATGCAAATATACGAGCCTAAATACCGCTTGCAACTAAATTCAAAGCTTCAAATGATGGGTTGTGGAGTCTTAGGGTCATCCGGCCCTAAAGGGCTTCCTGCGCAAATTAGAGTAGGGCCCAAGTTGGGCTTTTACTTGGTGGTTAAGTTAGTAACCCTAATCAACCCTAGATTAGTCCCTATAAATATATGTCTTATGTTATGTAATTTCTTGTACCAAGCATATGAATAATAAAGATCACTGGTTGCAGCCCGTGGACGTAGGTCAGTCTTACCGAACCACGTTAAACCTTGTGTCGTTTAATGCTTTCAGTTGTGTTTGCGTGTGTGTGAGTGTGATACCCCCTAACAAGTGGTATCAGAGCTTGGCTCTAGATCGTATCACACATGTCGTCGTCGCCCGCTGCCACCGCCGCCAAAACAGATTAGGGTTCCGCCGCCGCTACCAGAATCTCGTTTAGGGTTCTGTTTTGCCTTTAATCGCCGCCGCAGATCAATCTTCTGCCTTTCTTCGTTACTGCCGCCACCCTAGAGGAGCTAGGGTTCTGCCGCCGTCCAATTTCCGACCACCAGCTTACAGCCACCGACAGTTCTGTCGCCGCCACCCTAGAGGAGCTAGGGTTCCGCCGCAAAGTCAGCCGTCACCTGCTATTAATCGCCATCCGCCACCAAACAGATACGTTTTTCGTGTCCGTTCAGTTTTTCGCTTCCGCTAACCGCTGCTGATCTGTTTCAGCCGTCAGTAATCTGATTTCAGGGCAACATCTTGCACCGGTATATCCAGTTGTACGAACTCGGTTGTTGCTAGTTTCTTGAGGTTTTGATAGTAAAAGACAGTGCCCGATAGAACAGTCATCAAGTTCAGGCCCGAGCCACTGCTGTGTTTGTTCACTGTTGTCAAACCTTGATTCGATTAGTAGCAACGGAAGTTTGTTCAAATGGTTGAGAACGGAAAGATAAGAATTGAGAAGTTTGATGGACAAGATTTTAGATGGTGGAAGATGCAAATCGAGGATTTGCTGTGTCAGAAAGATCGAGATCCGGCATTGTCAGAAAGTAGTCCAGACAAGATGCCAGGCCGCCACGAACAAGAAAGTCGTAGCATTTATCAGATTCACACTGGCGAAGAACGTTGCCTTTAATATTGTGAATGAGACGACAGCCTTTGGATTGATGAAAGCCTTGTCGAACATGTATGAGAAGCCGGCTGCTTCTAACAAGGTTTTTCTAATAACGCAACTATTCAACACAAGAATGAAGGAAGGAGCATCTGTTATATCTCACATCAGTGACTTTAACACAATCATATCTCGTTTGTTATCAGTTAATATCAAGTTTGATAACGAGATCCTTGCCTTGCTTTTACTATCCTCGTTACCCAAGAGTTGGTCAGGAACGGTCACAGTCATTAGCGGCTCATCTGGAACCACTAAACTCACGTTTGAGGGCATCTGTGATTTCATCCTAGGAGAGGATATAAGGAGAAGAAATTCTGGTGAAAATTCTAGTTCTCTGTTAAGCACTGAAGGAAGGGGAAGATGTTAGGAACAACGTGGCGCAGCGGAATCAACACACACACATGCACAAACGATAATCATGCGGTACAGAAAATAAACGACACAAGAATTTTACGTGGTTCGATCCCAGTGGAGGACCTACATCCACGGGCTGCAACTAGGTTATTTCATTAAGCTCAAGGGCACACAGATTACAATTATCACATAGGGTATTTATAGATTAAAACTAGGGTTTCTAACTTGTTCTCCAAGTTAGGCCCAAACCGTAGAGATAGGCCCATTAGGGCCGGCTAACCCTAATTAGGGCCGGCCGCTTCTAAACGAGACTCCACACCTAACAATCTCCCACTTGGAGGCTCGAGCAATCCTCAATCCACCATCCAAGCAGACCCTATACCAGTAACTTCAGTAATCTTCAATAACAGAAATCCTCCAAGCCTCCAGTTCTAAGAACAAGCTAACACTTCACTATTAGAAGTTTCCAAGCCTCCAGCTCCCAAGAACAAGCTAAGATTTCAAATAACAAAAGTCCTCCAAGCCTTCAGTTCCCATAAACAAGCTAAGACTTCAATCCAATCCTCCTAGTTGCAGCAGCCAACTCCTCAATTACCAGAAGAGCCCGTTGAAGCTCCCCCGAGCTCCAACCCAGCAGTCATCACTGACCTAGCCATGGCAAAACCCGCCATTGACTCATCCTCAATCTCAACCGGCACCTACTCACTCGAACTACCGACTCCAGAGACTTCCAGAGGAAACACCACTCTCCAAAACCTGCAAGTACCATGGAGAGATTTTCCCATTCGGAATTCCGGTCTTCAAAACCCAATGGTGTTTTGAACTGTACCCAAAACACGTCCCATGCTCCCACTGTTCCCAAAACCCCTGACCTGGTTTAAACCTCCGAATGCACTCAGCTGACATCCCCGTGGCTCCAAGATTCACACTTGCAAAATGAATCCACTTAGCTCTACCCGATGCAGCGAGTCAAGACTTTAATACTCGGAAGTTGGTTCCCTTCTTCCAGCGATACATAATCCTGTATCTTCCCAAAGTCTTCAAACAATAGATTCACCAATGCTTCATAGAAGTGAGTAATGAAGCATACCAGAATCTTGAACCCAAGAGTCTCCACTGCCATCACTGAGTCCCAATGCATCAACCCAGACACATTCTCAGAAGCAGAATTTACTATCTTTGACATCGACTCTAAAAGAATGTCACATACCTCCATGCAGCTCCACCAAGTCAACTATGCTCAGCTCCCACTGTCCCTGTTATCCTAACCCATGCCAAATGTCGTACCACTGATCACCACCGAACAAGAAACCGCTTCACAGTTCTAGACCAGCTAACCGGCAAACGGTTATAACAACAGCAGAGCTTTCATGAAAGCAAACGGTACCAAGGATTCTGTGATCGTACACCCGATCATCTAACCCTAACCGAAAAAATCTTTCAACCGAGCAAATATCAGATGACTTCCCTTTTTTCACTTATGTCATCACCAGCACACCCGCTGGTTCCATTTTCTCCCGGTTTATCCATCGTTAGTACCACATCCAAGTTCACTTGACAAACCAACCAACCGAAATCCAAACCGCCAAACCTTACGATAACAACCATCCTGTCTCCAGCCATAACAATAGCACACAGAAAATATATCGAAACAGTGAAACAAACACAGTAATGTCACGGGCCTGAACTTGACAGTTGTTCTACCAAACACTGTCAATAAACCGATCTGCTCCTGCAATAAACCTCGCAGACAAATCTAAACCCGAATACTGAATTTCACATAACCCGGTTCCCAAATAGTTGATAATAAACAGTCAAACAGAACTAAACAAAACTCTAACCTTTACCCGACGAATCCAAGAGCTTTATAACCAAACCCTAATCGGCGGCTTCAAAGAGTTTAACCCGGTACCCGAAACAATCAAACCGTTAACCCGCAACACAAACCCGAAACACCCGACCCGACGCTTCACCTGCAAACCCGAGTGAAACCAGCAACTCCAAGAGATCCACAACAGAAACTCTAATTGCAAAATCACTCCAAATCAGTCCCGAACAGCCCTGTTTTCTCCCAAAACAGCCCCGTTTTCCTCCAAAACAGCCCTGTTTTCTTTCCCCTTTTGCGCAACCTAGGATTTGAAAAAACCCTAATTCCGGCGGCCCAAAAAATAAGAAACCAGGCTGCGAATCAGCCCTGGAACAGCAGCAGAAAAAAGAAAAAAAAAAAAAAATTCGAAAACACTGTTCATGCCGGAAAAACACTGTTCACGTCGGAAAACACTGTTCTTGCCGGAAACACTGTTCACGACGGCGACGGTACTGTAGCAGCAGATCTGAATCAACCCTCGATCAGCCTCTACCCTTTTTTCTCGATCGAAAACCGTGCAGACCGTGTGTAAACAACGAGCCAAAGCTCTGATACCACTTGTTAGGAACAACGTGGCGCAGCGGAATCAACACACACACATGCACAAACGATAATCATGCGGTACAGAAAATAAACGACACAAGAATTTTACGTGGTTCGGTCCCAGTGGGGGACCTACATCCACGGGCTGCAACTAGGTTATTTCATTAAGCTCAAGGGCACATAGATTACAATTATCACATAGGGTATTTATAGATTAAAACTAGGGTTTCTAACTTGTTCTCCAAGTTAGGCCCAAACCGTAGAGATAGGCCCATTAGGGCCGGCTAACCCTAATTAGGGTCGGCCGCTTCTAAACGAGACTCCACACCTAACAGAAGAAGGGGTGAGAGGGGGAGTAACAGAAGCAGATCCAAGTCAAGAAGGAGAGGTCCAACAAAACCAAGAGAAGATATTGAATGCTGGGAATGCAAAGAAACAGTGACCAGGTATTAAGAAAGAGAAACAGGTAAACGTTATAGATGATGCTCTGGTTTGTAGCATAGAGAGTATTGTTGATTCATGGGTCATGGATTCGGGGTCCTCATTCCATGTAACTCACAGCATGGAGATGATGGAGAATCTCAGACTCGGGAATTTTAGGGAAGTACGACTTGCAGATAATAAGAGTCTAGATATCACGGGCATGGGAGATATAGTATTGAATACCACGCCAGGATGTACTTGGACGCTGAAGGATGTCAAGCTTATTCCAGACCTGAAGAGAATGCTCATCTCTGTTGGTCAGTTGGATGATCAGGGATATCAGGTCGTGTTCAGTACCGGTAAATGGAAGGTAGTCAAAGGAAACTTGGTCGTTGCTCATGGTAAGAAGAGAGGGACTCTATACATGGTCGAGATACAGCCAGATAAACAAGGTTCATCCTGTAAGAAGATACCAGAACTGAAGAAAGTGAAAGTTGAACAGAAGAAGGTTAGCTTTGCAAAGTTAGTGGTTCAGAAGGAACAGGTAGTTCAGACAGAACAGACAGCTCAGAGAGTACAGATAGGAAAGGTACAGATTATGGTTAAAAGCACAGTGAAAGATGGAAGATCAGGAGATATCCCTGACAGTGAGAACACAGAGAAGAAAGATATTTCAGTTCCATCTCCATCATTACAGAGGATCGGGAAATCAGACAAAGATCAGAGGGTCAGGGGACTCAGTAAGGATCAAAAGGTCGGGAGATCCAGTAATTTTCAATGGGTAAGAAAATCCAGTACTGTGACCAGAGAATCTCATAACTGCTCAGAAACAATCAGTGTGGATGACTTGTTTCAGTGGGAGCAGGTTAGAAGATCAGAGACAGGGTTACCTAAGAAGGATTGTGCCATGAAAGGGGAAGAGTTGGAGCTCGAGCTTCAACTAGCCTTCAGAAATAATAACTAGAGGAAAGAAGTTACAGAAAGACAAGTGAAGACAAAGACGGAGACAGTTTGGAGTTTGCCAAGCCTCCAAGTGGGAGATTGTTAGGTTGTGGAGTCTTAGGGTCAGCAGGCCCTAAAGGGCTTCCTGCGCAAATTAGAGTAGGGCCCAAGTTGGGCTTTTACTTGGTGGTTAAGTTAGTAACCCTAATCAACCCTAGATTAGTCCCTATAAATATATGTCTTATGTTATGTAATTTCTTGTACCAAGCATCTGAATAATAAAGATCCCTCGTTGCAGCCCGTGGACGTAGGTCAGTCTGACCGAACCACGTTAAACCTTGTGTCGTTTATTGCTTTCAGTTGTGTTTACGTGTATGTGAGTGTGATACCCCCTAACATCAAACATACAAAATGCTCAAAAATCCAAAGTTTTAAAATACAAAAATGCATTAAAAAAGCTCCAAAAAAATATGAAGAACATCTAAAATTTATGGTTTTATAAAGTTGGAATGCATTTAGAATGAAAGAAGATCAATCGACTTTTCTTTTCGAAGGTCCATGCAACCAACTTCTTGTTGCATGCAGAAGTAAGAACCTGAACACTGCTATTAACTATTTCAACCGAATATGACATGGAAGAGGCCACTGTATATACTAAAAAACAATAGAAACTGTAAAATAATGTTGAATTTTGTTTGTTGCCTAATCTTATACACATTATATGTATGAGGCAATATGATTCAAAGTTATAAATAGTCATAAAAACACCATGGAAACCAAAATCTTCTTCATTACTTATCAGGCTATTCATTTTAAGAAAATGCCATGCATATTATCCCGCAGCGATACATCCTAACCAGGTGCCATCTTTAACCTCTTCTCATTCATTCAATATTCTTTTCATCTTTTGGTGGTACGGTTGTGGAAATTAAGGGTACAAATATTGCTCAATATAAATGTAAAAGAATTTTTTTTACACTAGCTAAAATATTTAGTAGAAGTAAATTCTTTCTAATTAACCCATCCAATAAGTTTGCTTGCCATATGATGTCATAACCACCGGAAGACAAATTAATTGCTGATTGAAGACATCAAATAAAAAGTAGAGCGGGAAAACCACAAAACTTGATACTTAAACATATGACATCATTCACAAATTTATACATTCCACCGTGTTTAAGTTTTTATTGGCAGCATAGACTATGTACGGATTATACAATGGTTTACTTGTATTAAAAGACGGTTCTCGTTTCTCAACCATAATCATACAATTCAACTTTCTTTAAAGCTTCCTCCATACAATATTTAACTTCTTGCAGAAATGTACTCCATGAAGTGTATTCCATCTTAAATACCGTTGAGGTACAATAGTCTAATTTGTTAAAAAAGAAACAAAAAAAAGTTTACCTTTTCTCATGGTGAACTTGCTGTGAATTTGATTAACCACAGCTAGGCTAAACTGAGCATATCTGCTCCAACCATATGGCAATGTGGTGGAATCAGCAACATCAAGATACATGGACAAATGGTCCACGTTGTTTCCTTTCGGGAATATGAGCACTCGCCTAACCAAAATACCATGTCAGTGATATCTTGATGTGAAATTATTGCACACTTAGAACACAAAAATACATATCCAAACAAAAGATACCATTTATATCCTCCAACTGCGAAAACATCGGAGTACAACTTTTTGCCAGTCAATCTTGAGAAATTTTCTATAGTCCATGTGAACCTTGCTGATGGCGGATCATCAACTACTGATGCATCAACCGTATTAGCAGCTTCTGCAGGTGCAACTAACAAAACAAGGTTGCTACACAGGTTAATTTACTTGCAAAAGAAGTAACCATACAAACCATCAATCAAACTAACTACATGTATCTACACGAGGATAAACAAGTTATACACAAATTCAGGAATAAATAAAAACAGAGCCATTAATACCATCCATTGGTTGAGGTCCTTCAGCAGTTGCAAACTCAGAATGTGGCACTAGCATCTCTTCCTCTTCCGGCTGCAAAATTAAACTCAAATAGTAAACGAATTGGATCTGGATACAGTTATTTCGCAGTTTCTGATCTTCACAATTCAAAACCCTAAAAATGAAGCATTTTCCAGAAACAGTAAAAAGAGAAAATACACGAAACTGGAGCACTTTTAGATCATATTTCACATCCAAAAACGATCCAATTAAGAGATCGAAACTCGATAAGCAGATCAAAATAGAGTAATTAAGCAACTTAAATCAACAAATACAAATACAGACATACGCGTATGGATATGTATTGCCTGTGCATGAGTGTGGATTAGTGTGTGTGTGAAATTATAGTATCGTTGTGGTTACATCAATGGGAGGCGGAGTCATGAGAGTCATCGACGGCGATTGGTGGCGGAATTTGATCGGAAATCGGCGGTGAGAGGGTCGGTCCGTAGAAAACGTGAAGTTCGATCGGGAAAAGAGGGGAATGGTTTAAGTGGGGTTGAGGGTAGTTTCGGTATTTCCGGAGATTGAAAAGAGGCAGCAGCCGAGAAAGGTTTGTTTGACGAAACAGTATGGTGGTCGTGTCTCGATGAACGTATTTTGGTGAAATGACAATAAAGACTTTGTGTGTAATCTCAAACATTATTACATGGGAAAATTACCAAAATGATCATCTAACACAGTTGATTTTATTAAAATGGTCACAACTTTTTAGCCGTCTAAAACATGGTTATGAAGGCCAATAGCCGGCTCCAAATTCCGTGCCTGATTGGAATCTGTCAGACTTTAGACCAATCAGACGTTAACACGTGGCATCACGAAAATTTTAGCCGGCTATAGCCGTCTATTTAGCCGGCGCTTTTTTTCCCCAGCTTGGCTTGATTTTAACCGGCTATTTGACTTTCTTTAGCCGGTTATTTGAATGTTCATAGCGGGCTATTTGAATGTTCCTAGCAGGCTATTGGTATTAAAATAAACACAACAATCATAAAATAAGTAGTCAAATGCAATATAAGTTTAATGTCTTAAAATAAACACAACAATCATATAAAAAATATGCTCAAATACAATATTAAACTAATGTCTTACACAACAATATTGTATTTGAGCACTACTTTTTATATGATTGTTGTGTTTATTTTAAAACATTAAACTTATATTGTATTTGACTACTTATTATATGATTGTTGTGTTTATTTTAAGACAAATAGACGGCTATGAACATTCAAATAGCCGGCTAAGGAAATTCAAATAGCCGGCTAAAATCGAGCCAAGCTGGGGAAAAAAAGAGATGGCTATAACCGGCTAAAATTTATGTGATGCCACGTGTTAACGTCTGATTGGTCTAAAGTCTGACAGATTCTAATCAGGCACGAAATTTGGAGCCAGTTAAGTTTAGTCGGCTATTGGTCTTCATGACCATGATTTAGAAGGCTAAAAAGTTAGGACTATTTTGATAAAATCAACCGGTCAAATGACCATTTTAGAAATTTTCCCTTAATACATGTAAGAAACACAAGTTGGCAATCAAATTTCAGAAATTTGTTTATATTTTCACAATTCATGACATGAGGTTCTATCTTTTAACCTTTTACGTTTTTTGATCAACACCGTTAGATTTTTTGGTTCGTTTTCACGAAATGACCAATATTACCCTGTTTATTAAAAAGATAATTAATAAAAACTCATGGACCTCACCTCTTTAAAAATAAAAGAGTTAAATACGATTTTAGTCCCTGTGATTTGACCAAAATAACTATTTCAGTCCAAAAGTTTAAATTTGACTTTTTTAGTTCAATAGTTTCATTTTGTCTCAATTACGGTCCAGCTCAATAACCCCATCCAAAATTTCTGTTAAGTTTTTATTAAAAGACCAATATACCCCTGGACTATTTGTATTACCTCGACAATATAAATTACTTCAAAAAATAAATAAATAATTACTTAAAAATAAAAGATAAATAAATAAAAAAATATGGTTACACACATATCATCATCATCATCATCATCGATAAAATTGAAACACTCATCCAAATCAGATTGAATGACAGGGACAAGAACCATTTATGCCATATCAAAATATTCGAATACCGGCACTATCACCTGAAACCGCCGACAACCACCGGCTCCTGAAAATCGTCGGCAACCACCACCTTCTGATTTAAATATCGTTTTTTTCCGGTAAGGATTTTTCAAGGGTCTGGTAGCGTCGGCAAACATCACCTCCAGATTTAGACCCACTTTGATTTTATCGTGAAACGAAGGTAACCCAACTTTGATTTAACGGGGACGTTAGTAACCCATTTGAAATTTGGGTTAAGGGGATTTGCCGACAGCCATCTCCATCTGAAATTTGGGTTGAGGAAGAGCTGATTCGATTTTTAGGGCCGGGAGGATGGCCAATTTGACTCCATATTTGTTTTAGGGCTTAATAGAGACCCATGAAACACAGATTTGTCGGAAGCTCACCGCCGCCACCACATTCATACAGCACATCGCCACCTCCACACTCCGCCACCTCCACCTCCAAAACCCCCCAATTTCTCGTCCCTCCAAAACCCTAGTCCAAAATAAGGGTTCACCACCGATTGCAGAGATTACTCAGCCCCACCCTTTGCCTCGATCAAAACCCTAGTCCACTGCCGCTACACGAATTTTTTGCTAAAATGGACTATGGGGTATTTGGTAATCACATTTAGGGCTTCTCTCGGTGGTGTTACACATTTGGGGTTGTCGCCCTTCCAAAGGGCGACGGGTTTCAAGTTATCTCTCCAATCATTTGAAATTTACTGTTTGAGTCAGAGGTACCAGAACCTGTCGCCATTCCAAAGGGCGACAGGTTCCAGTCAGCCGTCCACCTCAGCTGGGTAGCCTTGTCATTATCCTAGTCAAACCCGTCGCCATTCCAAAGGGCGAGAGGTTTTACTTTTTCATGACATGTCCCATCAACCTGTGAAACCTCTCCCATCCAAGCAAACCCGTCGCCATTCCAAAGGGCGAGAGGTTTGAAAACAAACCAGTACCGTTCATATCTAACAGAGCTGTCAAATCAAATAATTAAGATTCAAACCCGTCGCCAATGGGAAGGGCGACAGGTTGAATTTATTTTTTGCAGCCTGTTTAATTAATACTGAGTGGTCAAATCAAATAATTATTTTTCAAACCCGTCGCCAATGGGAAGGGCGACAGGTTGAATTTATACCTACCACAATTAATTGATTCAAACAACCCAATCTTCTACCTACCTCATTTTAATTCCAACGAATTGAACACCTACCACAATTAATCCAAAAATATGTATTATATATTGTATTGGTTTACATAATCATAAATCCAAAAATATGTTTAATTAATACTGAGTGGTCAAATCAAATAATTATTTTTTAAACCCGTCGCCAATGGGAAGGGCGACAGGTTTGAAAATGTGTATTATATATTCTCTGGTAGTTACCCAACTCTTCACGATATTATATTACACGCGCAAATTTCAATTCCAAAAATGTTTGCTCCCATATTCATTCAATTGTATTGGGGGGTAATGTTTTCTACGAAAATGATATTATTTCATGTGATAGTTCCACTAAAAGTTGTACGATTTTTGTTCAACAGAAAATATCATACGAAGAATTCGTTGATATGATTTATATTCATCTTCAAATTCAAAAGGAGTTTTATACGTTGAGTATGAAACTATATTACACTTTTCAAGGATTTTCTCAATCATCTGATATTTTCAATGATCCTAGCCTTGACGTGTTGTATTATTTAGCAACAACAAATCCATGTTTTCGTCCTAACGTATATGTTGGTATTGAGCCAATAACGTTTCTACAAAATTCAAGTTGTATGGATATTCTACGTGGTTTTTCTAAATACGAGACCGCTCAACAAACGAATTATTCCAATCAAGAGAATTCTAATTCACTTCAATTTGAAGCCGGTCCCTCTACTAATACCAATATTGATGACGACTCCGAGCCGGATACCCCTCCACCAAGCATTGAAGAATCTGAGGACCTTCCATCAAATGAAGAATCCTCCGATGATGATGCAGTCCAAGTTGAAATTCCCGAGCAGTATAATTATACTGCTAACCTTGAATCCTCACATATAGTCACCAACTACTCTCAAGATCCCGAAGAATTGAGAGAGTATGAAGCTGCCGATTTTGATGACGAGGAAGACATGGATATATGGAACGATCAATCTAGACAAATTCGTCTTGGTATGTACTTCAGAGATAAAGAAGAGTTGATGGGTGCAGTTAGGCGATGGAGTATAGATTGTAATCGTGAATTATATGTTGCCGAATCCAAATATAATAAATGGAGGGCAAAATGCTACACAAGAAGCCCTAAGTGCAAAACTAATCATCTAGACGCCCACCCATGTAAATGGTTTGTCTACGCGTCCAAAAAGAGCAATGATCAGATGTTTAGAATTGTTAAATGGGTGGATAGGCATAACTGCTACGGGACAGTTGTGGAAAACAACAACAGAAGTTTGACAACCAAAGATATTTCCAGACACATCATCCATTTAATTCGTCAAGACATTTCATACCCCGTGAAACAAATCAAGACACATATAAAAAACGAGCTTAAAGTTGACGTTTGTTATAGTAAGGCGTGGCGAGCTAGGAAGGCTACTATAGAGAGGATTTACGGTAGTTGGGTGAGCAACTTTCAAGAGTTACCTAAGTACATTTCAGCATTACAAGCATCAAACACTAATACTGTTGTTAAATGGTTACACAATCCCTCCGGTTCTTCCCAATGCCATACCTTTAAATATGTGTTTTGGGCATTTGGGCCGGCAATAAAAGCATTTCAGTTTTGTCAGCCTGTAATATCTGTTGACGGCACCCACTTGAGGGGAGACTATCACGGGAAGTTGTTAGTTGCAGTTACAAAAAATGCAAACAACTACGTATTGCCGGTAGCTTACGCGATTGTTGATGAGGAAACGGTGGACAGCTGGTGTTGGTTTTTGCAACAATTCTGGTTCCACATCGCCATGCAACGAGGTCAAAAGTTGTGTGTTATCTCTGATAGACACAAAGGAATTATTAATGCGATGAAAACTCTTCCAGAATGGAAAGCTAATGGTTTTCATCGATTTTGTCTAAGACACGTCAGAAGCAACTTAATGCAGAAAATTAAGGTGTCTAGATTGAAGCAGTTGTGTTGGGCTATAGGTTCCACAACACAACAAAGGAAGTATGATCACTCTATTATTCTAATGACAAGTCTTGATGCAAATGCGTGGGAATATTTACAAGCGATAAAAGAGACTAAGTGGACTCTTCTCCATGATAAAAACAATCGTCGTTGGGGAAACCTAACGACAAATATCTCGGAGGGTTTTAACAATGCGTTGCGGGGGATTAGGCTTATGCCTATTAAGGCCATTATTGATTGTACATTCAATAAAGCAGTGGAGCACTTTAGAAAAAATAATGAGATTTTACGGGGTTGCGATACACGATTGCCCCCTCGCATGTGGCGGCGGCTTCTTAGCCGTGAAAATCGCTCGCAAGAACACGACATAACTGAGTTCGGTTATATAAGTGGGAGGTATAGGGTACGGACGAAACTACAAACAAACGAGACAGGTGGAAATGAGTATACTGTAGAGTACCTAAAAGGAACATGCACCTGCGGAAATGGCAAATTGATAGATTTCCATGCTCACATGCTATTGCAGTTTGCCATCAAAGAGGTGATTCAATTAACAACATTATCAATAAATTACACACAGTTGCTGCATATAAAGCGCAATACGATGGTGAATTTTTCCCGCTACCTCACATTGATTATTGGACAGACCCGGGTTGGAATATTAAAGCAGATTCGTCAAAAATTACCACCTCAAGGGGTAGAAGGCGAGCCAGAAGAATATACAACGAGATGGATATTCGTCATCCCGATCAACCTCGTATTACTAGATGTGGAATATGTAAACAATCGGGGCATAGAAGGAATAATTGTACGAACGCACAAGATTGATTAGTAGTTTGTTTTGTTGTATTATTAGTGTTTTTTGTTGTTTCGTTATTGTATATTATTAGTGTTTTTTGCCAACCAATATAAAGATAAATTAAACATACTAACATAAACATAAACATAAACATAAAGACTACATTGCCATAAAACATACTAGTGTTAAACATGCTCAAAGTTAGGAAATAATCACCTTTTAATATAAAACATTACATTATAAATAAAACAAACATTATAATAACACATAAATTAAACATTTCTTCTTCGGCGGTCTTGTCCTCTACCGTGTCTTTCATTTGGTCCATGTCTTCCGCCTGTACCACATAATGGGGGGCGAATATTTTCACGTCTGGGTCTACCGGTAGCTATATTGTATTCATGCATTTCACCATGTAATGGTACCTCGTCCGTCTCGTCAGCCTCGCCCGCCTCGTTTAGTCGGACGTTTATGTCAACAGGTGAAACCCGCCCTGTAAATGGTTGCGAATTAATTGGTGCCGGATTTGCAAACTCGGAGAAACCAAGTATTGGGATGTATTAGCATGTTGATCGAAAGCGGGGAACTGATATTTTGGACTGACCAAAATTTCTTCATTTTGTTGGAAATAGTTTGACGAACACCCCTCATCATAATTGTGTGACTGATTAAATAGACCAAACGATGATGACCCGTCGTCACGCTCATAATTTTGGCTAAAAGGTGGTTCGCTCAAATGTGGGGAATACATATCATCACCCAAATTAGGAATAGGATGGTAACTTGAGGTAGACAAATGTTCTGACAACGCATTTGGTGAAAAATGCTCTTGTTGCACCGGTGAAGTATGATCCATGTTGGTGTTGCCACCATGTCGATGTTGTCTTCTATTTTGTCTCTGTAACTCCTGAGTTACCGGAGGAACTTGATAATTCCCCGCGGTAGGGTTACCACCTTGTGTCGCATACGTCGGCTGATAGTTCATATGATGTTGTGAATTTGCAAAATTCAAAAATTGGTCAGCCATACCCCTTATTGGAGTTTCACCAGATTGCTGTCTAATTTGACTCATCCCGTCATACTGCATATGTAATAGTATGTTAAATTAACATAAACAAAATAGAATAATAAAAAAACAAAGTAATATTACCATCATTTGCAATCTCCCACCATCATTTGGAAATCCATGTTGTGCCACCTGGTGATAAGTAGGATTATTTGTGTATAGTAGGGTACGAGACCTAAACCACGTCATGTACTCTTCACATGCAATATATGAACTACACAAATTTCCAAACACAATTTGGTCATGACGATTGATCCAAGCATTAACAAATTTTTGATGCTTGTTTAGCCAATTTACGCGTCGTCCACCAGCACGATTTATTTCATGTAAATTTTTATGCTCTTCTACAGAGAAGAGTGTATTTGTGGGAATTGGTTGAAACATTTTGAACTGTCTCATAACCCTTCTTGGTAAATGTGGTTCGACAATTTCCCAAAATATCAAATATGTCTCGCTCCTCCAAATTTCTTCACCTACTTTACACATTTGGGGTAGTAAATGAGAAATGAAATCGTATGACGTCCAGATAAACTAATAAAAAAAGAAATTTAGTTAAAATATATTATTACTTTAAATAATTTATTATTTGGTTAGAATTAGTATCATTAAATATACTTTTTATAATATCAATTATCTGGTCCTCAGTTAAAGAATGTAAAATAGACCGATATGCGGCCAAACAATGAGTGGAATTATCTTGAAAATCTAAAGGCATGCGCCATCTTAAAAAAAAATAAACTCAATCAGTTCAAGACATGTAATTTAAGAAATAAATTATTATACTAAAATTAAAATAAAGAGATATAATTACGCAACATAATTCACATACCTAGCTCCATATGGTTTTGTATAATCAATATCATGGTAAATTTGTGGGGCGAACCCTGGCAGTCTCTCCCAAAACCAGAACTGCAACAAAAATAAAGGACCACCTAACTCTTGAATATTAATGTCGGTGGCTCTACATAAATGTCGATACAAACAAGCCAATACGGCACTTCCCCAACTAAACCCGGCACATTCGGTCAGGTCTTCGACGTGCTTCATAAGAGAAATATTAACCCAGTTGCTCCCAGAGTCAGGAAATAACGTTGCACCAATCAAGTAATAAATTATTAGTCTTGCTCGTTGCATACATTGTATATCTGTTGCGTTGACAGGTAAGTCAATTTTGATTTGCTCAAGAAGACGCGGTAGATTTATTTTTTGATATTTGAAAAAACCATCACCTGGTGTAAAACCTATCAAATTCTGAATTTTTAAAATCACGTCTGCATGTGGTAAAGTTTTATCTACACCACTAACAACATTACCATTTATTGGTAAACCCCACAAAACTTGTACGTCTTGTAGAGTTACCGTGACTTCTCCAACTGGGAAATGAAAAGTGTGTGTTTCAGGACGCCACCTTTCAACAAGCGACGAAATGAGGTGACGGTCAAGTCGGCGACTACCACAAAGTATTACACCCGCAAAACCTGCCTCGTTTATGAAACGCATAACATTCTCGGGGATGGGATTCTGCTGGATATGTGTCCAGAACTTCTCGTCGCCGCGTCTAATTCTTAGAACCGCGTTATTGTTTGTAGGATCTTGAAAATAGTGATCCGCCCTATGATTACCACTTAAAAATAGTAAGTCACCTATCAATGGACCTGATGTAAAACCAACATCCATATTATAATTGTTGAATAGATGATATGGAATGCTTTGATTAAAAGAAAATTGAGCAAAATATAGGTTGGTTTGTAGCAGAATATATAATATGAAATGGTTGAGCAAAATATAGGTTGGTTTTTATGATTATGTAAACCCATACAATATATAATACATATTTTTGGATTAATTGTGGTAGGTGTTCAATTCGTTGGAATTAAAATGAGGTAGGTAGAAGATTGGGTTGTTTGAATCAATTAATTGTGGTAGGTATAAATTCAACCTGTCGCCCTTCCCATTGGCGACGGGTTTGAAAAATAATTATTTGATTTGACCACTCAGTATTAATTAAACAGGCTGCAAAAAATAAATTCAACCTGTCGCCCTTCCCATTGGCGACGGGTTTGAATCTTAATTATTTGATTTGACAGCTCTGTTAGATATGAACGGTACTGGTTTGTTTTCAAACCTCTCGCCCTTTGGAATGGCGACGGGTTTGCTTGGATGGGAGAGGTTTCACAGGTTGATGGGACATGTCATGAAAAAGTAAAACCTCTCGCCCTTTGGAATGGCGACGGGTTTGACTAGGATAATGACAAGGCTACCCAGCTGAGGTGGACGGCTGACTGGAACCTGTCGCCCTTTGGAATGGCGACAGGTTCTGGTACCTCTGACTCAAACAGTAAATTTCAAATGATTGGAGAGATAACTTGAAACCCGTCGCCCTTTGGAAGGGCGACAACCCCAAATGTGTAACACCACCGAGAGAAGCCCTAAATGTGATTACCAAATACCCCATAGTCCATTTTAGCAAAAAAATTCCCGCTACACCACTGATTACTTAGCCCCACCCTTTGCCTCCGTCGCTACACCACCGATTGTAGAGATGGTTCACCGATGTGAGACGGAGAGGTGGTGACGGATTGAGAGTGGAGGCGATGGTGGTTACGGGTTGAGAGTGACGGCGGTGGTAGTGGGTGGACGGCAATAGTCTATATAAAATAAGGGTAAAAAGGGTATTTTTGTCTTTTTTCAGTATTTAACAGAATTATTTAACGATGTTAGGGGGCTGGACTTAATTGAGACAAAAATAAAACTATTGAACTAAAAAAGTTAAATTTAAACTTTTGGACTAAATGATTATTTTGATCAAACCACAGGGACTAAAACTGTATTTAACTTAAAATAAAAAATAAACATTTTATTTAAACGTGGGACCCACCTTAAAATCAAACCACCACCCCATTATCCTCTCATATTGTCGGCTACAGGTGTTCACGGTCCGGTTTTAACGGTTTTTAGGTTAAATCGTGAGTCAAACCGTTAGTAACATTTTCGATGATCGAAAACCGAAACCAAACCGTTAAAAATGAAAACCAAACCGAACCATTACTAACGATTTGGTTTCACGGTTTAAACTTTTATAATTACTATAAAATAAGAACTAATAATCTAATTATACCTAGAATTGCTCCTAAAATCGTTTATGTACGGTAAAATACAAAAAAAATGGTTGTTTTATTAAAAAAAATTGTATTATAGAAGGTTTCTTTCTGTGAAAAGTTCAAATTCACATAATTGTTAGACTTTTGAATTAGCCACATTGGTTACTTTGAGTTACTGCCTATTGAGAATTATGATTGGGCTGCCAATTGTATTTATGGGATACCAATTGTAAATTTGCAATGGCAATGGTAATGGAATAACTTACTTTATAGTGGGCCGAATTAGTAAATTAAGAGCATCCCATTTTATCTAAATGTAAAAATAAATATATAATTATATCTAAAATAATAAAAAGTTAAATATATTTTAATCAAAAAGTCCGGTTCAGTTTATTACGACCAGTTTTCGGTGTAAACCATAAACCAAACCGTTCACTACGGTTTGACAAATTTGAAACCGACCGACTGAAAATTAATAAAAAAACGACTGTGAAACCAAATCGACGATCGGTTTGGGCGGTTACACGGTTTCAAACCAAACCGTGAACACCCCTATTGTCGGTCGCTAGTCATATCCTTCGACGACTTCTTTTTCGGCGACCGAAAACCACCTCACCGGTCGTCCCAAAAACTTAATAGATCACAACTAAAACAAATCTATAGAAAAACAATCTTCACAAGGGTGTTAATCCAAACGACTGATTGGATTAACGATTGGATTTATCACAATCCCGTCTTTTACACTTAACACATAGTGTAAGATTATCAAAACTTGGAGGCAATCCTTCAATCCTTCTTTTCCACTTTAAACGTGAGACCCATCTTAACATCCCATTTCCAGAATCCTCTGCACTCCTCTTTTTGACCTCATTTTTGTACATCCTCTTCACAACCTAAACAGTTGAACTAATGTCAAAATTAGGCAAGCGGTATTCCTAAACCCTCTAATTCACACTCAATTTGAACTATCAGACTCACAAAACACTTCATGTGGTTGTTCTAATTTATCGGTCGTTAGATTATTGTTGGTGGTTCTTCGATTGATGGTTTTGTCTTTGGTTCTTCTTCCTTGTCGATGACCTCAAATTTTTCCTATGGCAGTTCATCGACACATGCTGCTTTTTTGATGGGATATTCGTCATCTTCCTCAACGATGTCGTGCAAGAAAGCCTGATTGTGTGATTGAAGCTAATCATCATGGTGCTCCGGCTGCACAGATCTTTTTAATTCGATTATGATCTGCTCGTTTTTCCCACACTCAAGGGGAGCTTCCCGTTTTTCCTTCTTAACATTACTCGAGTTGTAGAAATGAATGGGCGTTCCAAAAACAAGGGAGATTCGTTTATGATAATGAAATTCGTTGGGACAGTTATACTGTCAGTTCGCACTAAGACATCTTCTACGATTCCTTTTGCATATCGAACAGATCGATCAGCAAGAAAGATTGGCAGATTGATAGGAATCATGTGACCTTCTTCGAGTTTGTTGAAAATGGAGATAGGCATGAAACTAGTGTTCAGACTATCGTCAATAAAGGTCTCACTAACACAAGTGTCCTTTTTGAAACATGGAACAAAGATCATCTTGTTGCTGGTGAGGTGTATTTGCAAGATGGTCGAGTGGTTTTCTATCAAGCATGATCTACGAAAATTCTCTAATCCTAGGGGTGGTGAGCATTTCTTTTAGGAATTTAGCATTTATAGGTATTTGATTAAGACCACAATCAGAGGGCAAAGTGATGCGTACATCGTTGATCCAGGTGTAATCCTTGCCAATACATCCTGTAGGGTGGTAGTTTCTTCTTCTGATTCTCCCGAGAGTGATATGAAATGGGAAATGTAATGTGACGTTTAAGTGGAAGAGAGAGAGCGCTAGGGATGGGAAGGATGTGAAAGATGACACCCACCCCTAAGGGTGTGGGATGAGTTATTGCTTTGTCTAGGTCATATGAGCGTTGGTGTTAAAGTCCACATGAGGTAGCAATGGTGTTAAAGTCCAAGTGAGGTGACATCGGTGTTCAAGTCCACACTATATAGCAAGCAGCGAGTCTCATGTTGACGACTACTCGAGTATAACGAAACCCAATGTTAGTTATTAGTCAACATAAAATGGTGATTTTAAATAAGGTTTTACACAAAAGGGCATTTTCTCCGATTGTATCTAGGTGTGTTACATTGTGTCTCCTTCCAAAAAGGTTGTGGGTTCTAGTCCCGTCGTGGACAAGTGGTGTAGATTATGAGTAGATTTAGAGTGTGTGATTTTTCTGTTCAACAAAAAATAACGTTTTACATGATGTTTTAGCATTATTTGTGAAGGAGTTTTAAAGGTATAAATGTTTTAACAACTTAAGCGAATCACCTGGGCGTGAGTGGCAAATGATAATGTTTATGAATATTATTTACATGATTGTGGTGACAAGTGACGTGTTATGTTTATGATTGTCATTGTGATAAGTTGGTGAATAGTGGTATATGTTGAGGTCATTAATAAACGTTTATGAAAGTTAATTGTTTAATCTAAATGTTTATTTTGACAAAGAGTTTGAAAAATTAAACTATAGAATCACCGGTGAAAGCTAGCAGATTTTAATACGCGTTTTAGGGTGAGTCTAGGTAAGCAGTGACGTGACATATCGGGGCTATTAGACAAGTGTGTAAAATTTTAATTACTTTAAAGGTGTATAAAAATGTAACGGAATTATGTAATGTTTTTAAAGTCTTTCGATGTGTATGATGTGTAAATCCAACAAAATTTGCATGCCCGGGTTTCGGGGTGTGACAATTTTGGTGCTTGATCTTTCACTTGTTACATTATGGCTTTGATCATAGCCGATAGGATACGTGTTCTACAAACATATAGGCATCTTACAATAACATTTAACCTACATGTTTGGATTTTAACATCATTAAAATAAATCATTTATGATGTGCATCTATGCACCAACACTAATAATTAATTAACATTGCCCATAAAACAACACAAACGAAGCAAAAAGATCTTCAAAAATGAAACAACTTATGTAAACATACTACGAAAATGAAACAACTTATGTAAACATCAAGCGATTGTTATTATGCATGTACTAAATGGTTACATTACCACAATCACAAGATGGCCTAGTGATAGATGACCAACGCCGTTAAAAAAATGGTTATGTTACCCCTTTTTAATCTATATCTATATCTACACTATATAATAAATAAAGGTTTTGATGGGACACTTGTTACTCTTCTATGCATCCTTAACATTTTTTTCCTGACTCTCTCTCCTATTAAATGATGATAATTTATATAATTCTTTTTATAAAACGTTTTCTATTTTTAAAAAAATGTTTGTTTATAAAACATTTTTATAAATTGAACATTTTTTCATTATTTTTATAAAACATTTTAAAAAAATAACTATATAACGTTTCTAGAATTTATATTAAAAAACTATATAATATGTCATGAATATGTAATATTTAATCTTTTGAGTAAATTACATGAAAGGTCCATGTGGTTTGTCAATATTTTGGATTGGCTTCCCAAGTATGAGAAACTACATCTTTGCTCCCCCGTGGTATGACAATGGGTAACATAAAAGGTCCCTGGAGCGGATGTCTGTTAAATTTTCTGTCAACTTTTTAAAAAATGACCAAAATACCCTAAGATTAAAAAAAACATTAAAAATAAAAGTGAAAGAATTACATATGGAAATGTGTGACCCACTTCTAATAAGGTATCAAAAAATACCCCTAATCCACTATGTCTTCCTCGTTGAGAACCGGTCCCTAACCCACAGCAGCTTCAACCTTTGTCTTCACCACCACCATCATCTCCAGCAACCATCATCATCTCTGACCACCACCACGGTTTATCTCTCTTGCTCCCCAGTCCCTAACCTACTATCTTCAACCTTTGTTTTCACCACTACCACCATCTCCTGCAACCAATACGATTTATCTCTCTCACTCACTCTCTTTGTATCTCCCTCTCTAACCATATCAGGCTTCGATCCTTCAACATCGGCACAACCGAAAAAAAAGGAATCAAGATCACCACCACCTAATTCGTCACTCTCTCTAACCTCGTCGTCTTCACCTCAGCAAATCCACGGTGCAAACACTAACTTTGAAGATAGTGTGAAAAAAAAACTTAAAACCTCAAAATCATTACCATATCAGACATTAATGAAACCACAAATTGATTCATCACTCGAATTATTAGCCTATTAGATGTATGAAAACTGTGGATCCGTTCCTTTTTCAAGTTTAAAGCACCCAAAATTCAACAATTCTTGAGCAAACTCTGTCTTCCGCAATCAAATAACTCACCAACACAGGTCATAAACCCCCTTGCCGGAACCATGTAAATACCTCGACGGTGGTCTGTGATGCCTGCAACAGTGGTGGTGCCCGAAGATAGTGCCGGCAGTGGCGGCGCTGTAGTGGCAGCCGGAGAAGGCGAAGTCGTCGGAAGATAGACGGTCACCCGTGGCGGTGAAGGAAGAAAGGGGAGGGGTTGGGTGGTTTTAGGGTTTATTAACCAAGAAGAGGAAGATATGTGAATATGTGGGTCCATCATTTAATAACTTATTTTCTTTTATTTCAAATGTGTTAGGATATATTAACAGGGGTAATTTGGTCATTTCATAGACACTTAACAAAGAAGATAGGCGGTCATCCATTCTTGGGACCTATTATGTTACAAGTTAACATACCACGTGGAGGAAACATGTAGTTTCTCATACTTGGGGAGCAAATTCAAAACAATGACAAACCACAGGGACCTTTCATGTAATTTACTCTAATCTTTTTTTAATAACTATATATAACATTACATCTATTCCACCATCGTAATACACTGAGTTTATAACCTAGTTTTTAATATACATTTGTTACTTGAGCCATGAAAATTGAATGCGTTTTTAATAACCCCACACCTGAATCTCAAAGGTATCGATTAACAAAATATTTATTTTCTATAGACTAATCTATTGCCATTATGATATTTAATTAAAACTCACCTATTAATAAACATCACAAACATAGCAAAAAATATATATATATAAACAAACTCACAAAAAATGGCAAAAGTTGTTAGTAAAATCGTGAAAAAAACATACTGCAATAATGAAAAAGCTTCCGATCTCACCACAAGAAACTCCTTGATTTTCCTGCAAGGAATTACACTCGAGAGCCTTCATACACCCTCTTGAAATTATGATCAAGCATGTCGCCACAAACATGTCGTTCCTAACATGCTCCTTAGTTTGATCCATCAACATCTCTTTTGAATTTAAATTTGTAGAAGCACGTGAACTAGAACATGAAGACAACTTAAAATACAACTATACAAAAACAATGAAAACAAAAATTATTTAAATTCATTTTAAATTAAGACATAATGTCTTAGAAAAAAAGATTGAAACCGATATTTTTCGTAAAAAAAAGAGAGACGAAAACCGTATTTAACTTTAAAAACTATCTACCGTATTTAACTCTTAATACTATCTGTAGCTCTATATCTTCTTGCTACTCATTTTTATCTTTTTTGTTATTTTAATTTCCTTTAAAGAAAAATAGGATACTTCTTTTATTATTTTTAATCTAACCAAGATAACAATATAATTGTTTTCATAGATTTATATTTTTTTATTAACATAAAATGGTTATGTTTCTTTAAACTTGAGTTATTTTGTTTAAATTTGGACTACATTTATTTAAATTTAAATTATGTTTGTTTAAACTTGGGGTTATGTTTGTTTAAGATGATTAATGTTTAAACTTATTTGTCTTTGTTAAATGTTTAAATAATTGTGTTTGAAGTTTCATAAATATTTGAATTTTTTGTTGTATTTTCTATATATATTTGAAATATTTATATTTTTATAACGTTATGTGGTTCTTAAATCCGGTCAGTGGACTGACAAGACGTCTGGTTCGATATCCACCCGGTTATGAAAATATTGGTTTTAGTACGATCTGAACACAAACCACTTATTAAACAGTTTAGACTCGTTATCCATGATATGACTTGTACCGAAAGCCTATTTATGTCAATGTTAATTTGTTTTTTTTTAACAACAATTTTTTACACCTAAATACCACCTAACCTTGTACTCACAAGAATTTGAACCCATATCACTTTTACGTGGGGCAAACACCATATCACTAGACCACCAGGTTATAGATTTTTATAGATACTTGAGTAAAAATTAGATACTCAAAGCTCACATTTATTTTTGTGATTTTCCAACAATAATCATCACTCGTCACATAATTTAGGGTGGAGGGGGTGGTCTTCGGACTGGGCCTCGGGTAAGCACGGGTACGTGATAACACCGCCGTAACCCTTGCGAGTAGCGGATTCGGGTTCATCACAACCCGAGCAATTAACCTTGCAATTTGAATGTTAGGTTCACGGGTTCTACTTTTACGTTTAGAATAGTTTAGAATAAAAATGACATAAAAAATTTAAATTGGTTTACGGCCCTCCCTATAATATTGTATCCCTCATCCTTATTTGCAAATTTTGATGGGACACTCCCTCAACTTGCGGTGTTTAGGAAGAATTCTTTTGACGATTAAGGTGAACAAATTTGAAAAAATAAGACGTCAATTTCGGGTGATTGAGAAATCCGAAGAAAGGGTAGAAGCAACCGCGTTTGTCCTGTCCATGTGAATCAAAGGTTCGATGTTCTTGACAAACATTTCAATCTCACATATTATTATATTATTCATCATTCCCTTGAACTAATCAAAACCCACAAAATAATTAAAAAAATGATTTAGACTAATTCAGCAACTCTGCCCCACTCATCCATAGTTATCAATCAAGATCTCTCGACCCCTTTCCGTTTGTACCAATTTGGATGCTTTGACCGTTTCAACATTCGTGGGTTTGACTTTTGATTACTCGTTCATCTCTTCTTCTTTTCCATTTATGTGTATAAAATGCTTGTGGTTCTTTAGTTCTTGATGTGATTATTTGCAAATTTGATTTGAGATTGTGATTTATTTTGACAATCTTGGAGTCAAATGAAGTGGGTTTGGGTTTGATTTTGTGGGGGTTTGAGAAAGTTTAGATCTTTATTTCATTGAGCAAGAAGTTTGGTGAAAGATTGGATATTTTTGTCAAAAGCAGAAAAGGGTTTTCTTGAGAAGTGAAATTAATCAGTTATGATCTTGTGTTGACAATCTTGGAGTCAATTGAAGTGGGTTTGACTTTATTTTTATGGGTTTTTCATGAAGTTCAGATCTTTGTTCCATTGAGCAAATTTGGTGGGGAAGTTGTTGGAAAATTGGATCTTTATGTTAGTAAGTAGAAGGGTTTCTTGAAAAGTAACTGAAGCTCAATGGGGAATACTTGTGTTGGACCAAATATTTCGAAAAGTGGATTTATTCAATCGGTTTCAGCAGCAATGTGGCGAACGCCAACCGAAGAAACCCCGCCAACCCCTAATGGAGAACAATCTTCAACTCATTCCAAACAACCCGAATCACCATTACCGGTTCAAAGCAAACCACCCGAACAGATAATGATTCCCAAGCCCGAAAAGAAGCAAGAACAACCCGTGAAACCCAAAAAAGGTCCCCAAATGAAACGGGTGTCAAGTGCTGGGCTTCGAACCGATTCCGTCTTACAAAGAAAAACTGGAACTTTGAAGGAATTTTTCACTTTGGGGAAGAAACTAGGTCAAGGGCAATTTGGTACAACTTTTCTTTGTATAGAAAAGTCCACGGGCCAACAATATGCGTGCAAATCGATTGCAAAAAGAAAGTTATTGACTGAAGAGGATGTGGAAGATGTGAGGAGAGAAATTCAAATTATGCATCATTTGGCGGGTCACCCGAATGTTATAGCGATAAAGGCGGCTTATGAGGATGCAATTGCGGTTCATGTTGTTATGGAATTATGTGCGGGTGGCGAGCTTTTTGATAGGATTATTCAAGTTGGACATTATACTGAAAAAAAGGCATCTGAGCTTACAAGAACAATTGTTGGTGTTGTGGAAACTTGTCATTCTTTAGGGGTTATGCATAGGGATTTAAAGCCTGAAAATTTCTTGCTTGTGGATAAGAAAGAAGATGTACTTTTGAAAACTATTGATTTTGGATTATCAGTTTTCTTTAAGCCAGGTATAATTTGAGTTATTTTTGTTGAAAATTTATTTTGGGTGTGTGATTATTGGGACTTGAAGAATCAGATTATTAGATAATAAGTTGCTTATAGACATAGTTGTGGATAGTTAATGACTTAATTCTGCATTTATAATAATCATTTATCCAATTATGTTTGCTTTGACCCTATATAGTCTGAAACTCATGATCGCTAAACATTTTTCCTGAACACTATAATAAGTTTAAACTCACTTCCAAACGCTATAATCAGTCCTGTCAATAGTTATTTCTCTTTCACTATCCAAATCTAATTATGTTGAGCCTAAATCAACAAAAACTCATGATCATGATGAGTTCACCCAAACACTTAAAATTAGAGGTGGCAAAATAGGTGGGTTGGGTAATGGGTCAAACGGTTTACTTTTGATATGGGTTAGATTGGGTTGGGTTGACCCAGAATGTTTTTTGTCCAAAATTTTTAACTTACTTTAATAAAAAGTTAAAAGTGTGTGAAATATGATAACAGATGTTATATTGTTTTCAATAATAATCTGTCTTTTTGAGTAAAATGATTAATGAAGTTTTACTTTAGGCAACTTTTGACATGTTTGACCCGTTTCCTTTTTAGTTATCTCTCTTACCCGTTTGACCGATTTGATAAGGCATAATCCAAATTGACCCATTCATAAGTAAATGAGCGGAAATTGCCACCTCTAAGTTGACCCAAACACTTAAAATTGATTAATGTGAAATTGCAATAATCAATTTAAATACACATCCTAACATTTCTACATTATTTGATTTTGAGAGTTTTTAGTTCACTCTTTTATTGGCTTCTTGCACTCTCTACTCTCTAGCTCGTCATACCCTTTTCTCGTCTTTCCCTGATAAGATGCTTCATATTTAGTACATAATTGATTAGCACTAATTTTTCTTTTGTTGAAGTTTTCCTTAATTAGATGGACTAAACCTGACACACGGGCAACTAACAGAACAGTCAATTATACAAATGTTGTTTGACAATGTTACAAGTCATAATTAAATGCATGATAAAATTTACACCAAGGAGTCTATACTACCCCAAAAGGAAATGATATATAAATATGCATGTGTGCGCATAATTATTTACAAGATAAGCTTCCATAAATTTGAAATGTCAAATCACAGGGGATCACATACAAAGTTCTCAAAATTTTGTATGGCCAATGTAGAAATTCTGCAAAGTTAGGATAAGTATGTATGCATGTACGTACACACACATATATTGCATGGCGAGATTATTGATGATGAAGAGAGAGAACAGTTTGGGTTGACCTGCCAACGCTTTTTGTCCAATTTTTCAAATCTGTGAATAATTAATATAAGTATTATTATGAAAACTATCATCAACATAATGATACAATTCCGCTGAATAAAGTAATTTGATTGCTTATGAGCACTTGAGTACACTTTATGTGACTTTTAAACTATCTTCTCGTTTCCTTTTTAGCTAAATGTTTAATTTTATCCACTGGATCCATTAGTAATAAAATGTAATCCAAATTGACATCACCCTCAAATCGAGTAATTTATTAATTTTCTGCACAATTTAATGGTTTCAATGAACATTTTTTTTGTTTTCTTAGGTGAATCATTTACTGATGTGGTTGGCAGCCCGTATTACGTTGCACCAGAAGTTTTAAGAAAACGTTATGGTCCTGAAGCAGATGTTTGGAGTGCAGGGGTTATTGTTTACATCCTATTAAGCGGAGTTCCTCCATTCTGGGCCGGTTAGTATTTAATTATGTGAAATTACATATTTACCCTCCCCTCTTTGCGGGTCCTGAAACAAACGCAACAATTCTTTTTGGTGAAGTTACAATCAAAAGATTACTTATTTACCTAGTAATAATTATACAAAATGCTAATGGAGTTGATTTAGGCCATATAATTCCTCTTTTTATGAGTATTGAGGGGTATTTTAGAGATTTGACAAGTAGTCACACATTTCTTTAAAATATGTGCTAAAAAAGATTTTACATATAATTTGGGACGATACTCCCATCTAGAGTTGTAATATGGGTGGACTGGTAACGGGTCGAAATGGGTTTGTTTTGACATGGGCCAACTTTTGGTACACGACGAAACATGCTAGGTCGGGTTGGGTTGACACAAGATCTTTTTATTCATTTTCTAATAAATATTAATAATGCGTTATTATACAAAGAAAAAATATTAATGCATTCTTTAAATGTTGATATTGTGAAGGAGGGTGTATGCATTAAAAATAGAGTGTGGACTATCCATTTGATCCGTTCCCCTATTAGCTAAAATTTGTATTTGACCCATTTGAGAACACAAATCAATCCATAACTAGTAATGGGTTAAAATTGCCATCTCTACCGCTCAATCCTGATGAAAATTACAACTTTTGACTATAGTTGGAATTGAACTGTGATGGTTTTTGTTTGATTAAATGTCTAAAATACCATTCAAGAATGACCGTAGAGGAGAGCTTGTCGGTAATTTGTAATTATGATAATGGACCAATTGGTAATATTTGATTTTTTAACTTTGAAAATTTAAGAAAAGGGGAACTTTGCAATAATATGGAAATTGTTGTATATTTGTTATTAAACTATCATTATTTATTGGACCCATTCTCAGTTGTATTTTCTTTTCCTTTGCTTTTCTTCTTTTGTATGGGTATATAGAAACGGAGCAAGGTATATTTGAACAAGTCCTGCATGGCGATCTTGATTTCTCATCTGATCCATGGCCGAGTATTTCTGAAGGAGCAAAAGATCTTGTAAGGAGAATGCTTGTGCGAGACCCGAAAAAAAGATTAACCGCTCATGAAGTTTTATGTGAGTTTATATTTAAAGAAATATTATTTTTTATATGCTGTTAGTGTAAAAGAAAAATCACCGAAAAGTGGCATTGACAATATTAAAGTGTAATATAGTTAAACTTGGTAACAGATTGTGTTGTAATTGTATTGTGATTATGTTACAATGAGAATAACAATAATATATAGGCAAAGTCTAGGGCCGGATAGAACTAAATAATCGGGCCACATATATATCTTAATATTTACTAAAGCTATCGACTAATATTCCCCCGCAAGCTAAGGCCGGGTGACGACCTGTAGCTTGGATCTTAAGATATCAAAACGATGTACTGGTAGTGGCTTTGTAAACTCATCAGCAATCTGATCAGTGGTGGATATGAATTGAACCGATAGCCTCTTTGCAGCGACCTTCTCTCTGACAAAATGAAAATCAACTTCCACATGCTTTGTGCGGGCATGAAACACAGGATTCGCTGATAAGTATGTTGCTCCAAGATTATCACACCATAGAACAGGTGTTGTGGCCATACGAACATGCAATTCTTGTAAGAGATCTTCAAGCCATGTGAGTTCAGCAACAGTGTTGGCCAGGGCTGTGATCGGATCAGTAGAAGGGGAAAGGTGGGTGGTACCGGAGGTGTAGGTGAAGGTGGGGGTGTTGGAAGATCAGGTGTAGGGGAAGATGATGGCTGATCAGTAGCCGGCGATGCTGTGATCGGATCAGTAGAAGGTGAAGGCAGGTTAGGGTAGGTGGATATATAAGGATCTGGTTGAGAAGTGGTAGGAGAATCGGGAATGGATGGTGAGGTTCGACACGGAAAGTAGCGCTCATTGAAGCGCACATGGCGAGCAATGTAGATACGATCAGATGAGGGATCAAGGCACCTATAGCCATAATGTGATGGGCTATAGCCAAGAAAAATACAAGGTGAGGACCGAAAGTCCATTTTGTGCTTGTTGTAAGGTCGCAGGTGGGGATAACATTGACACCCGAACACACGCAAAAAAGAGAAGTCAGGCTTGCGTTTAAAGAGGTGTTCAAAAGGTGAGAGGCGATCATTGTTTCGAGAGGGCATGCGGTTAATAAGATAAACGGCGGTGTCAAAGGCAAAGTGCCAAAAGCGTGAGGGGACACCAGATTGAGCAAGAAGAGTGAGACCAGTTTCAACCACATGCCGGTGTCGTCGTTCGACAAGGCCGTTCTGTTCACTCGTGTGTGGACACGAGAGGCGGTGTAAGATGCCAATGGAGGAAAAGAAACGAGATAGATTCCGAAATTCACCCCCCCAATCAGTTTGAACAGATTTAAGTTTAGTGTTAAATTGTCTCTCAGCTACAAGAACAAACTGTTTGAAAACTTCATATACATCAGATTTGTGTTTCAATGGAAAGAACCACATGTAACGGGAAAAATCATCAACACACAACAGAAAATAATTGTAACCATCAGAAGAGGTAACAGGGGCAGGACCCCACACATCACAAAACAAAAGATCCAAGACATGAGTACTTTTAAAATTAGATGATGACAAATGAAGTTAGGATGATTTCCCAATGGGACACGAATTACAAAAGGAATCAGAATGTTTATTTAAAACAGGAAGACAATAAGTAGATAGCATGGTCTTCAAAAGTTGTGGATGAGGATGACCAAGCCGTTGATGCCATATGTTGGAGGAAGCACGAACAACAGTGAAGGCAACTCTGGGAACTGATTGAATTTGAGGAAGACGGATGGAGTAGAGCCCATGTTCACTTGGACCCGTGAGGAGGGTAGTGCGTGTAAGCGTGTCCTTCACAGCAAAAAAAGTAGAGTGAAATTCAAAGAAAACTTGATTATCATGGCAGAATTTTTGAACTGAAAGTAAATTTTGTTTAATTTGTGGGACATGAAGAATATTAGAAAGATTGAAAGATTTAGATGGTGAGTGAAAGACGGTGGAACCAATGTGTAAGATGGGTAAGCCTTTACCATTACCAACATGTAGAAAATCCTCACCATAGCAGGGTTCTTGATTGTTGAAGGTAGATGTGTCTTGAGCAACGTGACTATTAGAGCTGGTGTCGGGCAGCCACGTGGTGGATGTTGAAGGCCGAAAATCAACATAGTTGGCAGATGGTTGCGATGATCTTGACCGGATGGTGGCAGGGTCCCGGTTGGGGCATTGAGAGGGAACATGCCCTATGCCACAACGATTACAAGTTCCGTACACTGTATTTTGGTTGGATGCCCAACTGAATTGGTTGCGAGTGCCCCCAGAAGATTGATTGTTGAAAGATCCTCGTCCACGACGGTTGTTGTTGAACCCACGACCACGAGAATTTTGGGAACGAGAAGCAAAAAACGCCTGATTTGAAGGGGTATTTGGCTGTAAATTGAAACCAAGCTGAGTGGCTAATTGTTGGAGAGCATGAAGAGCATCCGGTTGCTGTCCAGCAGTAACAGTAGTTGCGGAAAGTGCCGGCTGGGGGCTGGCCACAGCCGTGAAAGCCTGAGCAGTTGGGACAGTAGTAAGAGACTTTTTGATCATGAACTCATAATCATGAATAAGTCCAAGAATCTCATTGAATTGAACCGGAGGTACACGGCCAAGAAGGGAGGGCTTCAGTCCATTGTATTCATCACGAAGCCCGGAGATAACAACCATCACAACATCTTTAGGTTTCAGTGGCTCATTGATATTGGCAAGTGCATCGGCATATTCTTGTGCCCTTGTGAGGTATGCAGATGGAGTTTCATCACCTTTCATCTCTATCTTGAGAAGTTGTGCCTTCAAAGTGTATTCTCTTGATGCAGAGTGGGGTGCGTACGCACGTTCAAGAGATAACCATAAATCTCGAGAGGTGGTACCCTGAACGTGAGAAAAGGCTGCCTCAGATATGGTTGATATAAGGATCATCCGGACATGTGCGTCATTGTGTATCCATATTGAATAGTTTGGATTAGTAGCAGGTTCGGCTGGGGTTGTATTTTTATCGGAGGATGCAGCAGCAGGAATGGTTGGCGATGGGCAGGGGATTGTACCATCGATGTAGCCGATGAGATTGTTTGTAACCAAAAACGGCTGGATCATTGTTTTCCAGAAACCGTAATTAGTAGGGGATAGGGTAAAGGCAAACTTGTGTGAGTTGTGTGATGTTTTCTCTGCTGTAGTAAAGGCTGCGATCATGGCCATGACTGTCGAAGACAGAAACAGCAGAAAGAAGAAAAAAAGAAAAGGGAAGAAGAAGGATCGGAACAGGCTGTAGCCTGCTAGGGTTTGTGTCGGCAGAGATCTGGCTCTGATACCAAGTTAAACTTGGTAACAGATTGTGTTGTAATTGTATTGTGATTATGTTACAATGAGAATAACAATAATATATAGGCAAAGTCTAGGGCCGGCTAGAACTAAATAATCGGGCCACATATATATCTTAATATTTACTAAAGCTATCGACTAATAAATATTAACAATAAGAGCGTGTAATAATAAAGTGTAATATTAATTTACGTTGACAATAAAAGTGGCAAAATGGGCGGGCTGAATAATTGGTCAGAATGGGTTTTGGGATAAAACATGTTTTAGTACGGATTGAAATGGGTTTGGGGTGGTTCGGTTTACCACAATCATTTTTTCCCATTTTGTTTGTCTTTAATAAATAGTAATGCGATAAATATGATTACAAAACTTTGTTTTATAATAATAATCTAAAATTAAATAATAAAAAAAAAACGATTCAGGAGGTTGCATGCGTTGAAATACATTTTGGGTAGCTAATTGTTTTGATTTGACGTTGGATGAATAAAACCCTAACCAAAATCAACCCATTCAGTTCCGAATTCTAGTTGACACGTTTAATATATTGCATATGATTACAGAAACTAATAGTAAAACAATAATTCAAAGTTTTTATTAAAGCAATTTAGGAGTTCCTAAACACTTGAATATGCTTTTGGTGATTTTTGAATTGTTCGGGCATGTTTCCTTTTTAGTTCTTTATTTTCTTTCAATTTACCTGTTTAACAAATATGAGGATGTAGTTATTCATTTGTTTGCTTCAACGAAAACAAAGGGGACTATTAAATTTAATTATTATTTTTAACTATCTTATTGCATTCATATTTATATTCTTTATATTTGTTTTTAACATACATAACTCTTACCATTAAAAATTATTTACCCAATTTTCGACCTTTTTACAGGCCATCCTTGGGTTCAAGTTGACGGCGTGGCCCCTGACAAGCCTCTTGATTCTGCAGTTCTCAGTCGAATGAAACAGTTTTCAGCCATGAACAAGCTAAAGAAAATGGCTCTCAGGGTAAGTTTGACTTTTTGAGGTCAAACCGGCTAAGTTTTAACATTAAAATTGACAATCTTTTTAATGGTGTTAAAAAAATCCTGATTACTTTGAGCTTCTTAACTAATTACTACAATTTGTGAAAATGTTAGTGTTCAATTTCTAACTAAAAAACAATATGGATTTGAATTTGGAAACATCTGTGGTTGACCTAAAAGGTCATAGTGTATCACATGAAGATTTTCTTTTGACTTGAGGGTTTTTTTGTGTGCAGGTTATAGCAGAGAGCTTATCTGAAGAAGAAATAGCCGGGCTAAAACAAATGTTTCAAATGATCGATGCAGACAACAGTGGACAAATTACTTTTGATGAACTTAAGGCTGGATTAAAAAGAGTTGGTGCTAACCTTAAGGAATCAGAAATTTATGATCTTATGCAAGCAGTAAGTTCTAAGTCAAACACTTAATTTTGGGTTTTATTTATCTTACGGGTTAATATTATTGGAAGTTTTATAATCTTAATAATATTACTTATAATTGTGTGATTTTTTTATTTAAAAAAACAATAAGACATATTGAAAATTGTAATAATATATACAAAAATACATATAATTCTCCATCGGTATATCTTTAGGAAAAAGGATACGATAAGTTATAATATTCCTTAGAATTAATGTTGTTAGAAGTTAGAACACATCAAATAATGAAAATTACTATTTTATTATTAGGTTAATTTTGAATTAAACCAACTAAGTTTCACTATTTTATTGATCAAGTCCCTACACTTTTTTCTTACTAAGAAATCCATTCACTTTGTATAGGTTTTAATGAGATAAAATAGTTACAAATAGAAGTTAACGGACTTCATCTGTAAAATAGTGAAAGTCGGTTTAATCAAACATCAACTTTTTTATTTTAAGACGTATTGTTATTTTTTAAGTTCAAAACCTGTGTAAATATGGGCAAACAACCAATAGCTATTGAAAGTGTTAAGCATCTAATCAAGTGTCTAAAATGTCTACCTTGAATAACCGTATACAGGAATCTCATGGACCAAAACCATCAATGTCAGTTTTCTAAGGGTTTCATTAGGAAAATAGGTAGTTTTAGCTTTGAACATTCATCCAGAAAGCATAACATTGAAATTAACACAGGACATTGACTAGGCTTTAGTCAAAATTTGTAACCCCCGGCTCCTCATACCGATCAATATTGTCCCTGCTTTGCCCACTGGGAGCTCAAAAGTTTGTTTTGGTTACCTCGCTGGAGACTTCTCAAGAGGTCACCCGTCACCATAATGAAACTACTCCCACCTAAGCAGGCTTAACTATAATACTGGTTGGTATGACGGGTCAGGTGTTACAAACATCGTATTTTCTTGACTCGATTCTTTTACAAATTCCTAAAAGTTTAGGGTTTGAAGTTGAAAAGTAATTTGTTGGACTTTGGAAATTAAACACAGGGTCCTTTTTTCTGAACACAGGCGGATGTAGATAATAGTGGAACAATTGATTATGGGGAATTTGTTGCTGCAACATTGCATCTGAATAAAATTGAGAGAGAAGATCATTTATTTGCGGCTTTTTCATACTTTGATAAAGATGGAAGTGGTTATATAACTGCTGATGAACTTCAACAAGCATGTGATGAATTTGGCATAAATGCTCGCCTTGAAGAATTAATTCAAGATGTTGACCAAGATAATGTAAGTATTTCTACTTTAATCCCATCTTTTTGTTACGAGTTTGCTACAGTCTTACGTAGAGGTAGTAATATCGACTCGTTTACATATGAATGAGTCGATTTGGGTTACGTTTTTATCTTTAACGGGTCAAAAGGAAACAAGTCAAAAGTCGCCTTAAATTTATTTTTGGTGCACTTGTTATACTCTCAAATTGTTTCATTCAATATTTATATTTTAACAATATAGTTTTGGTAATCATATTTAATGCAATAATTATCTATCAAAAAAGATTTGAAGAGAAAATATGTTCATGGCCTCATGGGTGAATAGACGCCTAATTCAAGCTGCATTTTGCCTAATCTCAATGGTTAGCAGGGTATTGGTGGGGGTCTCGTGAGTTTTCCGGTAACGGGTTCTCACGATTACTAAAAAAAATGACTTATGCTTCACAAAAAGTCTATTTTTAAACGAAGGGTAAAGTGCCATTTTCGTCCCATTGGTTTAGCCATTTTAGCCACTTTCATCCAATTTTTTTTCTCTTTTATATATAAGACAAACTATTAGCGAGCAAAGGGATTACTCTGGTCTCTGCTGACTGATAATTGTTAATTCTAAAGTTTTGTTCATATTCATGTTCTTGATTTTTGTTTTATTTTTGCAGGATGGACGCATAGATTACAATGAGTTTGTGGCCATGATGCAAGGGCGTACTGGTTCTGCTGCAAAAAAGAGCCTAGACAATAGTTTCAGTCTCAAGTTCAGAGAAGCATTTAAACTTTGAGTCATCATGCTTTTTTTATTTTTATATTTAATTTTCATGTTTTAGAACAATATTATGTGAGAATGAGTAACTCTGGATAAAAAATGTAAACTATGATGATATTTTTTTGCATTTATGTTATGGTAAATCACTAAATTGTTTGAAATAGTCCATTCCTGCAAAATATAATTCTTTGTGAAGCATTTTTGTTGGAAAACTGTTTAGTTGGTGGCTTCAGCTACGAGCTAATGGATCGGGCATAAATGAAGATGTTAGTTAGCGAACCAGGGTGAAATCACGGATTGGTTAAACCAGAAATCGTTCCAGAGTACAAATGAACTAGTTTTAAGCAAGTCAAGAAAAAAACCAGTGAAAACCGGAGCAAAAGTGGGTTTTTTTTAGAAAATTTCTTTACTCCCGTAGGACTTGAACTCAAAACCTCCAAACCCAAGTGTTTCAAGAGGTTTTTTTGCCGTTGGTTTGATACGTTCATTTTTCGATAAATTCATGAAACAGGAAGGCATAAAACGGATACAAAAGGCACTTTCAGAAACCGATCTTGTAAAACGAAGTGTGTATTCAAAGAAAATATATATATTTTTTGGTATTTGTATTAGAAAATAACAAAACATATTGATTTATTAAATATATTTATAGCAAGTTAAATAACAGAAACCATTATTCGACATTAAATCTTAAAATAAAAATGCCCATATGATTAGAAAAAGATTAATAAGTTTAGTTCCGTTTTATATTATAAAAAACATAAAAGGAAGTTCACTAATAGTACGTCAAGTTTTGTTCCGTTTTATATTATAAAAAGCTAGAAGAAAGTTCACTTACGTTAGGTCAATATAATAAATAAAAATGTATAAAAAATGAAGCCTCTTAGATGGTTAGACTCAGTGGCGGAGCTTGAAGAAAAACGTAGGGGGCCGGGATTTTTTTTCCTATCAAGAGGGCCGGAACTATAAAATTTTCGGCCGAATACGTATAAATTAATACTACTGAGCGAAAAATTGGGGGGGGGGGGCTCACTATCCTTCGCCCCTGGTTAGACTATCATAACAGAAGGAGTGTAAATGCTCCTGCTCATGCACCTTAGCCTTATCCAACGTATTTTCTCTCTTCTCTCCCCTCCTACCTATTCTCTCTGCTTCCCTCTGACAATACCCTAAATGCAGCGCACGTCCCTACATATTCGAGGATTATATTCAATTCGGAAGGACGATTATAATAAACTGGTAACAAACTGCGCCGCAACCACCTTTTAGATAGCAAGACCATCCCTACATGCATCACCCCAACCAAAATGTGGATTCAAATTTCCACATTAGTCAAATGCATCATAAATACAATGCATTCGCCATTGTCTTATGTCAAGTTATGAATCGGTATTAACAAGATTGAAGCACGTTATTTAGTGGCTAACTCCCACGTAAACTCTTTATTATCAGAAAATCTTAACTCAAAAAATGATTACAAAGACCCCCTAACTCGGGTTTTATAGACTAGCTTTTCTTGCCACACAAGGCATTACAATTTGACTCTAATTCTATCCTAATTAATAGATAAAAACAAATCAAATAATATCTTCCAAGATGGCCAGCTAGATAATCCTTATCACAACCCGACTTGGTTGGCAAGGCTCCTAACAACCCGACTTGGTTGTTAGACTGATTCGAAATTCAAACCAACATTCACCCCCCTAATTTCAAACTGAAATTAGTAAGGTCTTCCACTCCTAGCATATCTCGCATCTCCTTGAACTTGATTCGTGCAAGTGCCTTTGTCAATATGTCGGCTCGTTGTTGATCACCCGACACATGTGCAACCTTTACTTGATCTCTTTCAACACACTCTCGGATAAAATGATACCGAGTATCTATATGTTTACTTCTTCCATGAAAGACATGATTTTTCATCAATGCTATAGCAGACTTGTTATCAACTTGCAATTTAACCCGCTTTTCTTCCTCTCCGGTTAACTCACTTAGCAATCCACGTAGCCATAGGGCTTGACAAGCAGTAGATGTGACAGCCATAAACTCGGCTTCATATGATGACAATGCTACGGTGGTTTGCTTTTGAGAACACCAAGCAATAGGTGAGTTGCCAAAGTAGAAGGGGTGTAAATGCTCCTGCTCATGCACCTCAGCCTTATCCAACGTATTTTCTCTCTTCTCTCTCCTCCTACCTATTCTCTCTGCTTCCCTCTCACAATACCCTAAATGCAGCGCACGTCCCTACACATTCGAGGATTATATTCAATTCGGAAGGATGATTACAATAAACTGGCAACAAGCTGCGCCGCAACCCCATTTTAGATAGCAAGACCGTCCCTACATGCATCACCCCAACCAAAATGTAGATTCAAATTTCCACATTAGTCAAATGCATCGTAAATACAATGCATTCGCCATTGTCTTAAGTCAAGTTACGAATCGGTATTAACAAGATTGAAGCACGTTATTTAGTGGCTAACTCCCACGTAAACTCTTTATTATCAGAAAATCTTAACTCAAAAAATTGATTACAAAGACCCCCTAACTCGGGTTTTATAGACAAGCTTTTCTTGCCACACAATGCATTACAATTTTACTATAATTCTATCCTAATTAATAGATAAAAACAAATCAAATAATATCTTCCAAGATGGCCAGCTAGATAATCGTTATCACAACCCGACTTGGTTGGCAAGGCTCTTGACAACCCGACTTGGTTGTTAGGCTGATTCGAAATTCAAACCAACATTCACCCCCCTAATTTCGAACTGAAATTAGTAAGGTCTTCCACTCCTAGCATATCCCGCATCTCCTTTAACTTGATTCGTGCAAGTGCCTTTGTCAATATGTCTGCTCGTTGTTGATCACCCGACACATGTGCAACCTTTACTTGATCTCTTTCAACACACTCTCGGATAAAATGATACCGAGTATCTATATGTTTACTTCTTCCATGAAAGACATGATTTTTCATCAATGCTATAGCAGACTTGTTATCAACACGCTTTTCTTCCTCTCCGGTTAACTCACTTAGCAATCCACGTAGCCATAGGGCTTGACAAGAAGTAGATGTGGCAGCCATAAACTCGGCTTCACATGATGACAATGCTACGGTGGTTTGCTTTTGAGAACACCAAGCAATAGGTGAGTTTCCAAAGTAGAATACGTACCCCGTGGTGCTTTTTTCCATCGTCCCGATCCACATTATGGCTACTATCAGTAAACCCAAGTAGGTCTCGTGCTCCTCCCGGTTTGTAAATGATACCCAAACCCATCGTTCCTTTTATGTAGCGCATAATGTGCTTCACTGCATTCAAGTGTACTTCTTCGGGTCTTGCATGTATATACTTACTAGGTTAACCGAGAAAGCTAGATCCGGTCTAGTATGCAATTAGTATCTAAGGCATCCAACTTGTCTTCTATAACTTGTTACATCAACACTTTGACTTTCTTGATCCTTTGAGAGACGTACACCGGGTTCCATAGGACATTGACTTGCATTGCATTCGAACAAGCCATTCTCCTTCAATATCTTCTTTGCATAGGCTTCTTGTTTGACTGCAATGCCCTTTTCACTTTGTGTAACCTTGGTGTGACGCGAACTATACGCAAAAACCTACAAGTTCTAATATTTATAATAAAACGGACAAACCTAAACTAACGCGCACAATACGGCAAGTGTACCGATCGTTTGCAGAATAGATAGATAAGACCGAGTATCGAACCTACGGACACTGTATGTACAGCGAAATACTGACTCAGATGCAGGATAACTAATTACAAAAAGGGGGTTTCTTTTATTTAAGAGAGAAATAAACTATAGAAAATAAAGGAAAAGACGAGGACAAACAAACTAGCTTGAGAATAACCACAGAACGAAAACAGACAGGGTGAAAGCACTACCTAGGCCCGAATCCTACACGTGTCTGACGAAGGTTCTATCGGTAATGGAACTGATGTGATACCGGGATCTCAAAATACTAAACTCAAAGGGAACCTAGAGCACCCTCGACCCTTCTCAAGGATTGTCAACTAAGAGACCTAAAAGCCGTTAAACCACCGGCTGGACGGGTTCCCCTCACAGGTCATCCAGTCTACTCAAGAAGTATCCGCTAGACAATCTACCTCACAGCACGAAAGTCTCAATACACCTAAATGCAATGGATAACTAAGAATTTCCTATTGGACTCGGTAAACAAGATGTGAACGACGAACTAGACAGACCTTCTCACAAAAATTCTAAACTAGCGATCAGACACACGAGATAAACCGACAATCTCTCACCTCACAGCTATTAAGATTGGTTGAATATTTAGATTTACCAATTCACGAATTTCATTCCTATGGAATACTACGTCTAGCAAACCATCCAATAATAAAAAACACACGCCAATTGATCTAGCATGCACCTATTATATGAAAGACATTCATCAAAGCACATGAGGACTGAAAAATCATTCATTTGATAATACTAAATACGCATACACATCCAATGATCAAAACCAAGTTTGTTACATCATGAGTTCTTCACATTCAAAAGTTCCAAAAACCAACAAAAACCAATGTTAAACATGTGCAATCATCTTAACCTAGGTAGACAACAAGAATCTAGCCAAGAACCATGTTCAAAATTATAAAACAATAAGTAACTAAGCTGTTCATCATGTTAGAATTGACAAGAAAACAAGAACGAATCAAAAATATGTAACCCGAGGTGAATCCGGCTTCAATTCTTCGATCCCAACGCTTGTTCTTGATCAATATCCACTTCTCCTCCTCCTTTTCGTCTTTTGCCGTCACTTTTCGTCGCCTCCAGCCGCTCCAGGATCGTTCCCCCTCGTAGTCTCTTCTAGGGTTTCTAATTTTTGGGGTTTTAAAACAATTTCTGCGAAAAACCACCCGTCGCGTAGCGCGACGGGATCTTGCACACTCCTCGCGTAGCGCGAGGGCCCCAGAAAAGACAAAACAGTCGGGCAATCATTAAAAGGGCAATTCTGACATTTTTCAATCCTCGCGTAGCGCGAGGGACTTCCAATACCTGTCGCGCTACGCGACAGAGGTAAAAATCCAGAAACTATCTTCTTTCTTATCCACAGCCCTCTCGCACGAACCGGAAACTCGTTCTTCTTCGTTTTCAATCATATCCGCTTCCTTTGTGACCTAACAACCATAAGATATAGAAATATTAAGTACAAGCAGTTATAGAAGAAAACCGAAGCAAAACAAACACAAATTGGGAATAAAATTGACAGTAAAACGGATGTATTTTGCAATACATCAAACCTCAATCCCAAGGTAATATGAAAGTTTGCCTAAATTACTCATCTCAAAACTTTTCTTCATTTGGTTTTTGAACATAGTGATTTCTTCCAACTTTGAACCGGTCACCACAAGGTCATCCACATAAAACTCCTACTAGAAGTAAAGAGTTTTTAGTTGCTCTCCGGTACACCGCATGATCATGAGAACACTTTTGAAAACTGAGTTCTTTAAGTGTATTATCTAGCTTTGTATTCCAAGCTCTTGGAGCTTGCTTTAACCCGTAAAGGGCTTTCGAGAGCTTGTAAACCTTTTGCTCTTGCCCGGGTATAACAAATCCCTCCGGTTGGAGCACATATACATCTTCTTCCAACTCTCCATGCAAAAACGCAGATTTAACGTCTAAGTGGTGCAATTCCCACTTGTTGCTTGCCGCCAAAGCAATAAGTAGTCGTACGGTTTTGATTCTTGCAACGGGTGCGAATACCTCGTCATAATCCACCCCGTGTTGTTGCATATAACCCTTTGCAACAAGGCGGGCCTTGTACTTATTTTCATACCATCAACATTTAGTTTCACCTTATAGACCCATTTCAAGCCAATGGGTTTAACCCCTTTTGGGAGATCGAGAAGATTCCAGGTTTTGTTCTTTTCTATGGAATCGAGCTCGTTTTGCATTGCTTTCATCCATTCACTCAAGTCTTTAGCTTCTTGAAACGTCTTTGGTTCGTCATCGTGTAAGAACAGGAAAGTTTCTTCCTCACTGTTTCCAAACATTACGAAATCATTAAACTTCATTGGAACTGCTTTAGCTCGTGTGCTTCTCCGAGTGTTTTCTGCCCACTGCTCGATAGGCTTGAGTTGTGGACTGTTTTCAGGGCTGTTCGTACTGCGAGTATGGGCTCAGTATCAGTACTTGAACTTGCAGATTGTTGAGTTTCAGATTGTATTTCACTGGACTGGCCCGAGGGGCCTGTTTGGCTGTTCTGCGGGCTGTTTAGGTGGGCCGAGGGACCTGTGTTGCTGGTTTGGTGGGTCGAGGGTCCTGATTCATCCCGTGGACCTTCATCAACCGGAGTTTTCAGCTCCTAGGTGACCACAAATTCTTCCCATTTTGGTCCAGGTTGTTCTTGGGCATACTTTTCCCAATTCCACCTCCTGTTTTCATCAAACTTTATGTCCCGACTTACCACAATCTTGTCTCTTATTGGGCCATAAAGCCGGTACGCTTTTGAACTGGGTTCACTCCCAAGATAAACCAATTCCATGCTTCGATCATCTAGCTTTTTCAGATTAACATTAGGCACCTTTGCATAGCCTATGCATCGAAAATCTTGAGGTGATCAACATTTGGTTTGACCCCTTTAAGTGCTTTATACGGGGTCTTGTCTTGCAAAGCTCTCGTCGGTGCTCGATTGAGAATATAGGTTGCATGCCGAATTGCTTCTCCCCACATGTATTGCGGGACTTTCTTGGCCTTTAATATCGATCGAGTTGTGCTGAAAATGGTACGGTTTCGCCGCTCCACCACACCATTTTGTTAGGGTGTGTATGGGGCGGTGAGATGACGATTTACTCCTTGGCTTTTACAGAAGCTTGTGAACTCCACCGATGTGAATTCACCCCCTATCGGTACGAAAGGTCTTGATCTTTTCACCGGTTTGCATCTCAACTTGTGCTTTAAACTTCTTAAAAACTTCAAACGCCTCATCCTTTGACTTTAGAAAAAATGTCCACATGTACCTACTAAAATCATCAACAAGTAAAAACATATATTTGTTACTCGCCGGTGTTGGTGGTGTGATCGGTCCACATAAGTCACCATGAACATGTTCCAAGACTTTTGGGGCACGGTATGATGCTTCACCCGGGAACGGATTTCGTGTTTGTTTTCCTACCATGCACGAGTCACATACTTGTTGTTGCTTTGTGATTTGGGGCAGCCCTCTTACCATGTTCTTAGTGGATAGTTGCTTCAAAGAGTCAAAGTTCAAATGCCCGAACCTTGCGTGCCAAATCCACGCCTCATCATTCAAGTGAGAATGAAGGCAAATTGAAACACCCGTTTGTAGTTTTATCTTGTATAAGCGGTTACTTGATCTAGTCACCATCATTGTAAGTCTTCCGGTTCGGTCGTATAGCCATAAGTACTCATCCTTCATTCGTACTTCACACCCGCTCTCGGTAGCTTGACCTAGACTTAGAATATTGCAATTCAGGTTGGGGATGTAATAAACATTCTTTACTACTTGTTTTTCACCATTCTTACATAGTAGTAAGATTGATCCCTTCCCTTTTATCTCAACGTGAGACCCATCACCAAACCTTACCGAACCTCCAATGCTTTCATCTAACTCAGAAAAGAAAGATCTCTCCCCGGTCATGTGGTTGCTTGCCCCGTTATCAAGATACCACGTATCGGATTCTTTGGCATCTTCTTGATACTTTCTTGGCTTGCACTTTTATTCATTAAGAAGACCCTTTCTTGAACCGTTTGAACCATCATAAGAGTCTTTGGTTCGCCTTCCTTAGCATCCGAGAGGTTTGATTCGTTTGCCTTTTTTCTTTCGGGACACGTTGATACAAAGTGACCGAACTTGTCACATCGATAACACTTTATATTTGACCGGTCTTTAGGCTTCCGATCAGATTGCTTGTTGGAGCTTTGGCCTTTTCCTCGCCCGGAACCTTTACCACGTCCTTGGTTTCGGTTATCATCTCCATTGCCCCTACCTCGCCCCTTACCTTGATCATAGAAACGTTGTTTAGAAGAGGAGTCATAGTTATTGTAAAGAAGTTTACCTTGGTCACCCGGGTTATCATATTCTCTAACCCGTTCTTTGTATGCTTTGAGACGACTAACGACTTCTTCAAACTTCATCTCCTTCAAGTCTACCACTTGTTCAAGTGATGCAACAATGTGAATGAATCTTCTTGGAAGAGAGCTTAGGAACTTCTTCACCATCATTGTTTCGTCAAAATTTTTGCCAAGGGAGGCGGATTTGGAAGCAAGTCTAGATAACTTGCCCGCGAAGGCATCGATGGACTCGTCTTCTTTCATCCTAATTGCTTTAAACTCATATCTCAATGTTTGAAGACGTGCCTCCTTGACTCGGTCGGCTCCAAGATGGCGAGATTTGAGTGCATCCCACACCTCCTTTGCGGTGTTGTATTGAGAAACTTGAAGAAGTTGGTCTTCCGTTATGGTTTGATACAAAAACGCTATAGCCATGTGATTTTTCTTTGGTTCCACTGCTGCTCCATCTGTCGGCTCCACGGCCTCCCACACACCGTGGACATTAAGGATTGCTTTGACCCTAATAGCCCAGGTGGTGTAGTTCGTCGGGGTTAGTACGGGACATTGCGGATTCATGGATCCGTTTTCTTTCACTTGGTTATTCTGGGAATCAGGCTTATCACCCATAGATTGAGACTTCTTCTTCCTTTGATACGTAAGAGGAGTTTTGGGTTCTTCTTGGCTGGTTCCTTCTTGATCCAGACCTTCAGAATTAGACAGACCTGGCTTCTGACTTGAAACTCAGGTGATACTAGAGACTGATGGATCAAACAACAGGTTCGAGTTCTTTGCTTCTGGTCAAGAATCGGTGGCAGATGTTGGGTCGATCAGATCTGCTTTTGATCAGCCGAGATCTTCCTGATCAGGTCTTGCGGATTACGTATTCTTGCTGTAGAGTCCTGGATCACGGTTCTTGCTTCACTCTTGATTGGCTCTGATACCAATTCAAGTTACGAATCGATATTAACAAGATTGAAGCACGTTATTTAGTGGCTAACTCCCACGTAAACTCTTTATTATCAGAAAATCTTAACTCAAAAAACTGATTACAAAGACCCCCTAACTCGGGTTTTATAGACTAGCTTTTCTTGCCACACAAGGCATTACAATTTGACTTTAATTCTATCCTAATTAATAGATAAAAATAAATCAAATAATATCTTCCAAGATGGCCAGCTAGATAATCTTTATCACAACCCGACTTGGTTGGCAAAGCTCCTAACAACCCGACTTGGTTGTTAGGCTCATTCGAAATTCAAACCAACATTATGGTGTTATTCAAAAATTAAGTTCAAACTTTTGAGAGTAAAAATATCCATACACCTTTTTATTATAATAATATATCTAATAAACATTTATGTATAAATTTTTATATTATCTTATATGTTTAGCTACCACTATAATTACTTTTATTAAATATTTTTATACAATAACAATTACACCTCCTAACTTTAGCTACAACTAGAAGTAATAAATTGAGTTAAAATTTGTGGAACACACGTGTTATATTTAATAGGACAAATAAATAACGTCACATTCTTAGGGGTGGAAATTCGGTCCTTGAAAAGTATAACATGATAAAGCACCATCACTTATAGATGATGCATTGCTTATCAAATGTGGAATGCATTAGAGGAGGCAATTGCAAGTGATTCATGGTGTAGGGACCTTCAAAAATGACTTTTGGCCATTGGCTATCTTCCACAATATTAATGGTCTAATTATTTCTTATTATTAAAGTTGATAAATAAATTTATTCGATTTAAATAACAAGTTAAAACCGGTTTGGATTTAAAAAACAAGATAACTTTTAGCAATACTTAAAGCGGGTTAGGTTGTGTTGGCCCGTAATTACTTTTAGTGTTTTTATTTCTTGAACTTTATAAATGTTCAATCGAAACCTCTTTTTTTATTTCTCTATTTCCAATCGTTGGAGTAAATCGAAACTCCCTTTTTATCTGACCGAAGACAGCAGGAAGGGATGCTGGCCGGCAATTCCTCGTCTTTGGTGAGGAGCACGTGACTTCATTTAACGTCAAAAATAGATGGGTATTAGTGTAAACGACAAAATGTGCAAACAAGTTTAAACATAAAGGACAATTTATGGTATTACTTTAGTTTAAGAACGAAATCTGAAATTTGGTATGAACATAAATGACGAAAAGTGTAATTTGTTCTTTTATTAATGATAAAAAGACAATTTTGCTCTCACGTGAGGGGCACGTGACTACACTTAACGTCTGAAGTTGACAGACGTTAGGCTAAAGGATGAAACGTGCAAACTTTTCTAAACTTAAATGACAAAATATGTAATTTTCATAGTTAAATGACGTAAACTGAAATTTGGTAAATACCTAAAGGTCGTAAAGTAAAATTTACTCATATATATTATATAAAATAAATAAAAAATTAAGATAAGCCATGTTAGAAACATTATAAATGTTTATGGATACATTATAAATGTTTATGGACAAGGAATGATGGATTTCGTAAAATAAAAGAAAAAAAGAACAAATTCAAGTGATTTGAGACATAACACTACTTATAATTAACAAATTCAAGTATTGTTAATTTGACTTGACATAACACTACTTATAATTATGTACCACAAAAGTCTTAGTTCCCATAAACATAATTTTTTTTGTATGTTTGGTCACAATTTCAAGTGATTTGAGACAAAATGATCACATAAATATGGGCCACAAAGTCCTTTAAAAGTTGGGCATAGAAATTTGGTTAAATAAGGATCGTTGGTATTTTCTTATAATAATATTGTTTATGTTATTTTTGTATAACTAATACTAAATTACTTAACATAAACATTTAATTTTAAAGATTTAGATAAATTGATTTAATTGATCATATGATTATTAGAGCAAACAGTTTGATCATCATAAACTTTTATTCACACAAATAAAATAAAATATAGTTTCTTATGTATTTCTTTAGCAAAATTAATGGTGCTTTTAGGTTTTCTTAATTCTTTGTTAAGAAAATCACAAGTATCTTTATTTTTTAGGTATATTTACACTCCCTGACTATTTTTTTTTGAACGGCTAACACCTAGACCTATGTAGGGTACTGACAAAGTTCTCCTCGTCGGGATTCGAACTCATGACCTCCACATGAGGAAACCTTTTACAGGAAAAACTCCCTGTCCATATCAAATAAGTTTTTTTACCTTTATGGTAAAAAAAAATAAGTGAATTAATTTCACATATCTATTTTATTTTTATGAATTGAAATATTCCATTCCATAGTATAATATGTGACTCATTTTTTTTTAATTTATATTGTGAAATTTTTGTTAAATATTTTTGTCCTGAATTTGCAAATTTTAAAAGATAAGACGTGTGTGCGGTTTTTATGTTTCAATATTTTAACGATCCATGAATATAAAGTGGATAGGTAAAATTTATTCGCATATTTCATGATTATAAATGTAAAATGCTATATGAATAGATACCGACATAAATATACAAAAAAAAGATATGTATTATTTTCTTAAAATCATACCTATTGTTTTAAGGGTACATTTATTTACGCATGTGTGTTTGCATTCGAGAATGAAATATATGCGAACACCTTAAATAAAAAAATTTAACAAAAAAACGAGTTTACCAGACTTGCTAACCGTCCTATGACACTCACGCCCAAGAACATCGCAGGAGGCAATCGACTCACGGATCCAAACCAAGACTATGGTGTGGGGTTCGCACAGCTATCTCTGCCCCATGATCACATTACGCTCAAACCAATGACCTGACATTCCCGATAATAGCCGTAGGCTATAATACAAGCTTATTGAGTTGGCTATTGTACCACTTCATGGTTATGTATTTCTATGAGTATCTTAACCTTATAAGTTTGTGTATCTACCCTACAATTAAGTTCGATTACGTTTCTTTAATGAATACATAAAAAAATATTTATGCAAATTATGGTGACCACTAAAATAATGAAAAAGAGAGTGATTATATATCGCCCATTTGTGTAATTATGGTGAATCCATTGACTAGTGCGACACCTTTGTGCATGCTAGTGATTAGTGAAGTGGCTTTTTTGGTCGGTCAAAATATGGGCCACTCAAAAACCCTTTAATATTTTTGGTTAACATCTTAAATTACTCTTGGACCATTCAAGACATTCGTGTGTAGAAAGATGATATATTCTCATTTTATATATATAGATATATAAAGAGGAGGGGTGAATTAAAAAATTGCTTAATATTACAAGAACTTGAAGAATTATTTATTAAGGTTTCATGTTTTAAGACTGGTTCAAAAAATATGTCACATTTTGTAGCTAAAATTAATTATTCACAAGTTTTTGGATTTGTGTTTTTAAAGTGATTATTGTGAGTTTAGAAATATAATTTAGAATCAAACAAAATTGTTAACTAATGGATATGGACGGTAATCAATTTTCTAACAAAACTATAAAGTTCGTACACTCTTTTTAAATTCATTTGGGTGCATAGAAAAAGAAGAAAAACGAAGATTGAATGAAATTAATTGATGAAATTAGGGGAGTAATTTTAGAAATCAAAGTGATTGATTGTAAGAAGGAGAGAGAGGCGGGAAAACCTAAAATTGGATGCACAGAAAAAGGACATATGACATAATAGTTAGTGATTTATTAGAATATGGATTCTCTCTCAAATCATGAGGATCTCTTTTAAAATAACCACAAACTCAACTGTAATGTAGAAGAAGAGGTTGAAAAAGAACATACTGTTTCTTGGATTGCTTGCTAGCTTTGATGTCATCATAATCTTTTTCGGTTTAGGATATCTGTGGAGATATAGATCCATTTGAATATGAGAAAGTGAGTGATAGCCTACTAGATGCAACTATTGAGATATTGATATGTCACAATTTATGCATGTTTTTCATTCATAATTATCCCCATATTTATCATACTTTTAGTCATTTTGATAGGAATTGATGTTTAATTCATTTATTTTTGAAATAACAGGATAATTAACCATTGTTTACAAAAACATGAAGAAATCGATCAAAATCTTAGGGAAATTAACACCTAGAAGCCAAATAAACGATCATACACCCAAGAAGTCAGCATAAGGAGATAAAAAGTCAACAAAAGGCTTTGCACGATCGTGCATCCCATTGCATGCCCGTGTAAAGGTGCTACGTGTCCAAAAAAGCTACCAGAACTCAAAGATTCCACGCGTGCAAGAAAAGTGGGCCAATGCACGGCCGTGCATCCCAATGCACTGTCGTGCATCCCCTAAAATCTTGCCTATAAATAGTAAGCTCATTCAAAGCATTTAGGTGTTCAAGATCGGGTTAGTGGAAGCCCTGGTGCTTTGCTTAGGGCCGAAACTCACTTGATTTTATTCCATTTTTAGCTTTTTCTGTGTTTGTTTTCCTTTTTTAAGTTTTATAATATGGAATGATTCTTCTCATTCAAGTAAACAAGAAGCAACCTATACCTACTATCCCTTGGTGTTGGATCACTTCCACACATGATCTAAGGGTTAGTGGAGTCACTTGTATGGTCATTCGTGACTAGTCTTCTTGCGTTACTTGGGTTAGTTGAACTTTGTCTAATTAATGAAGTATTTTTAGTATATTGTGTTCTTAAAGTTTTTCTTTTAATTTATCTTAAAAAGACAAGGATAAGTAATCTTTAAACCAACTTAATAATCTTAAATCTTGTGAGTTACTTAAGCAAGAGTTCTTGTTTAGGAAGCTTATTCAAGTTTGTACAGTCTATATACAAATATTGGTGCTGCCAAGGGCCTAGTTAGTATAGGTTTAACTTTATGGGTTGATTAGAGGTTTGGATATTCAACGAGTAATTCGAGTAATTCGTGTCTTAGCTGGACCTTGTGACTCGTGTCAGTGTAACTTACTTCACTTGTGTCGGTACTCAAGGGCGAATCGACCGCGGGAGTCGAGTAACCGACCTTGAGAAGGAAGGTTATATTTATTTAAAATATTTTTACATATAAAGACAACTATTTTAAGAATATAAATTGTTAGGTCCAAGCATTCATAAAGTATCTTTGGAGAAAGTTGCGCATTCCAACTTTCTAAAAGAAGTACACGACATGGCGTGCGCTAGTCGACATGATAATCATAGTCCGAATAATAAATCACGGGATAGCCGACGGATTTGATACCCCGTTAGGATCCCGAGAGTTATTAGGAGCAGTTGGCCGACCATATTCACTGTTCCGTTACGAAATACTGACTCCTCTATCGAAAGAGTTAGTACTAGTAACTTTGACCAACCTTACTAAAATATAACATTAATTAACGAGTGATAACAACCAGAGTAACACTTTAAATGAGAGGATATTCCTAATTACTTTTTATTTTTCCTTTTTCCTTCTTTTAAACAAAATCCCATTTTCTACTTTTTATCCCAGTCAGACAATAGCGAGGGTTGAGTAACGAATCCGTGTCCATGGTTCGATATTTGGTTCTTATCCAGACTATACTACGCTGTGATAGGTTCACTTTCCTATTGTGTGTGTATTTAGTTGAATTAATTATCATTTTAATTTATAAATTTAAAACCTGATTTTGTGTAACTCTAAACCGAACATTAAAAATATATATAATATCGCTCACATTTGACATCAAGTTTTTGGTGTCATTACCAGGGATATATATATATATATATATATATAGGGGAAGGATCAAATAAAAAGTAAGAAATCTAAAAATGTCAAAAACCTTAAGAAACGATATCAAACGAACTCCGATTGAGCTAACTTCAGCGGCGTTGGAACCGTCTCGTCGAACTCTACCATCTTAACTTTTAGGGTTTAGCTTTTAAGGTTTAGATTTTACGTTTGAATTTTAGGGTTTTAGCCTTATGATTTAGCCTTAAGGTTTAGATTTTATGGTTTAGGTTTTTTTTTTTTGGGGGGGGGGGGTGGGGTGGGGGGTTTAGGTTTTTGGGGGGTGTGGGTGGTGGTTTTAGGCTTTTCGGGGTAGGGTTGGAGGGAGGGGGTTTAGGTTTTTGGGGGTGCGGGTGGAGGGGGGTTTAGGTTTTTGGGTCCGGGTTAGGGTTCGATGAGACGGTTCCAACGCCGCTGGAATGAGCTCAATCGGAGTTCGTTTGACCCACTACTTAGTATTTCTTAGCGAAAAACCACTTATTAGTGGAACCGTCCCCTATATATATATATATATATATATATATATATATATATATATACACTAAACACAATACTTATCGGATATCAAATACATAATCTTTTAGCGTGACAATATGTGTAGGTAACAAACTTATAATTTCATGTGTAGGTATAAAAGACCTTGATAAAACCTTATTACAAGGAAATAGATTGAACTTTAAGACTGTGCTTATTGCAAAATGCATGTAAAAAAATTCCCGCATCAACTGCAAAAAGGCTAAACATCAACATTATCAAGTAAAATATTAACATCAATAGATAAATATCCGGGAAGAAAAAAACTCAAAATGTGCTTTTTATCATTTTCAAGATTTCTAAAGCTAGGGAGTGGAGGAAGAAGAATCTAGGAGTCGTGAAGTTTATAGGGGCGGGGGGATGGACGAGTTTTGGTAAAGGGGCTGATGGCAAACATATTTCCACAATCTATTCAACGACAGTAGGTCCAATCAAGAAGAAAGCGAGTACCTCACAACGCTGACATCAAAATAAATGCTAATGTTGTAATATCACACAAGGAGAGGTGGGGAGAGACCTTAGGAAGATGGAAATAGCTAAAGTGGTTGGCACGGACAACATACCTATTGAGGTGTGGAAGTGTTTGAGGGAGGAAAGAGTTCAGTGGTTAACAAATTTATTAAATATCATCTTTAAAACCGGAAATATGTCAGATTAGTGGAAGAGTAGTGTCTTAGTTCCTCTCAACAAGAACAAAGGAGATGTCCAATGTTGTGCTAACTACAGAGGGATCAAGCTCTTGAGTCATACTATGAAACTGTGGGAAAAGGGTAATTGATACTAGAGTTAGACAGGAAACCTATGTTACAATCAACCAATCTAGTTTCATGCTAGGGTGATCTACTATGGAGGCGACAATTAGTGGAAAAGTATAAGGAGAAGAAGCGGGATTTGCATATGGTGTTTATTGACCTTGAAACGCCTTACGACATCGTGGTACGTCGAGTGATTTCGAATAATCTTAAGGGAAGAGGGGTACCAGATAGATATAAAGATAATTAGGGATATGTATGAAGGGGCTAAAATAAGCGTTCGTGCGCCAATGAAGGAAACAAACTCCTTCCCTATGGAGGTGGGCGTTCACCAAGGATCCGCGTTGATCTCATTTCTTTTTTTTTGCAGTAGTCTTAGATGAGTTGTCCAAGTCAATCCAGGAGACTATCCCAGGATGCATGTTTTTCATATATGATATCGTGTTAGTGGCGGAGAGTAAACAAAGCTTGAAGGAGAGACTAGATGAATGGCGAGCAACCTTAGAGCACAAAAGGTTTAAAGATAAATTGCTCTTAAACCTAGTACCTCCACTGTAAATTTAGTGGGGAAAACGATGAGGAGGACACCCAAATCAGTATTGAAAGCCAAGTGGTCCCACATATAACTAAGTTAAAGTATTTAGGATCGTTTATAGAGATGATGAGGACATAGACAGTGATGTAGCCCACAACGTGCATGCGGGTTAGTGCAAGTGGAAAGCAACCACGAGAGTATTGTGTAACAAGAGGTTCCCAACAATATTAAAGGGGGAATTTTATAGGATTCGACCGACAATATTATACGAAACCGATTTGTAAGGCCCCAAACCCGGGAACCCTACTTGTTAGCTCAAATGCAAGCTAAGTAGTTATATACATCAAACTTAACACAATTCAATGCAGCGGAAAACAATTAGTCAACAAAGGTCAACGACCCGACCCAAAGCATAATTCAATCAAGTACTAATATCAAACTGTCTCAACGAAATAACTAGTAAATAATGTCATCACAAACATCCACGGTAACCAAATGCCATCCAGAAGCCGTCAGCTCACACCTTCTCTTTACCTGAAATACAGGCTTAAAATTCAGCTACGCTGAGTGAGTTCTATAGTAATTCTTTAGGGAATAATAAATCCCAAAACGTTATAAAATAGTTTCCATCTCAAAGGTTTATTCATAATACTTTCTCAACAGTTCAAACAGATATATTTTATCGACAAACAATTATACCGTGTTGTCCGGTCCGAAGACACAAGCCAACACGATCTCCCGCCTAACTTACGTCAGACACAATACCTTGTCGACTAACGTCAACACAATATCAAGCTTACGCTCGACCTCCCGCCTGACCAAAGCCAGACACAATATCCCGTTGACTAACGTCAACACAACATCAAGCTTACGCTTGATCTCCCGCCACGACGTTTAAGTACGTGACACAACTCATACACACATGCAAGCATAACGATTATTGAAAAACATATATTTCTTTACCAAAAGCGTCGGCTATGCATGCAACTTACTAAAAACACGTTTCACATGTATCTATGCCCAAAACAATAAAATATTTAAAAGTGGGCGATAGAAACTAACCTTTGCTCGACACACTTCGATTCTTAGAACTCACTAACTCCTTGTGCTTGCCTTTCGACCTCGCACCTATAATACACACAATACACGAGTCAATATACGACCCGACATTACACTCCCGCCTACTCGACTAAGTCGTCGTTACGCATGATCACAAGCACATGCATGATGCCATGCATAACCCTAGTTGCCACGTGAAGGCTCATGCATGCCCATGCACTCGAACCTAGACTTAACCCATTACCAAGCGCATAACGGATTGTCTCGGCATCCACACGGCTTCCCGGAGTTGGTTTTCGTCGCTAACCACCAACCATGACCACCCATGGCCTTCGGCCGACATCGCATGACCACCATCCGAACTCCCTTGCCACTTCCGTAACCTCCCTACGCCTCCATCATGCCGTCCCAGCCACAACCGAGCCACCACAGCCCCCGTCGGCTTTGTTCGGTCTTCTTCTGCCTCACGGTTCACCATCCGCCCTAGCCGGCTCTCTTTCCGACATCGTTACGCATGCCGGCCACCCAAAAAAGGTTCGGCCGAACACCCTTTTAGCCCGTAATCATTCACAAAACGAAAACAATAACAATAACAAGTCAAGATTCTAGATTATACCTCCGATCCGTGTAACTCGTGCGAATGGAATCACCAAGAAACTCGTCTCTCTCAAAAGCTCGTCTCTTTCGAAACCCTAGAATCATAAAAACGTTTACCACGCCTATCCGAGGATCAAAACACGTAAACAAAGGGTTGGGGATCACAAAAATACCTTGGATCGATCTCGAGACGCGAAGAATGGCTCGTTTTCCCTTCCTTCCTTCCTCTCGGCGGCCGTTAGAAAACGAATGGGGTTCACCCTTGCGCCATGAACCTAAAGGGTTCACCACCCGTGGATCGGGCTTCGGCCCTTGTGTGCATGTGGCCCGACTGGAACTTTTAATAAAAATCCCTCTAAGTCTCGTTATTTACTCGTCGCCCCCTTCTAGGTTTATTTTAAATAGAAACCCAATACTACACTTTTGTTAAGTCTCGTTACTCGTAGAAATTCGTCCATTATAATACAACATATACATATATACATTTATCCCATTAGTTCTATATAAAAAAAACCGGGATGTTACAAGTCTTCCCCCCTTGAAGAGGTTTCGTCCCCAAACCTGCGTTATCTAGAAATAAATGCGGATAACGTTCACGCATTTCCGCTTCTGGCTCCCAAGTAGCCTCTGATCCTTTACAATGCTTCCACTGCACCTTAACAATCGGGATTACTTTCCTTCTCATTCTCTTTTTCCTTTCTATCCAGTATAGCCACCAGTTCTTCTACATAATTTAGCTTATCATCGATTACAATGTCGTCTAACGGCACGTGTTCCGTAGTGTCCGCCAAACACTTCCGTAAATGAGACACATGAAACGTTGGGCGTATCCCTGCCAGTTTTTCAGGCAACAACAGTCGGTAGGCGACACTACCAACACACTCCTCAATCATAAATGGTCCGATATACTTTGGACTAAGCTTTCCCCGTTTTTGGAAACGAATGATGCCCTTCCAGGGCGACACTTTAAGCATCACATAATCTCCTGCATTAAATTCTATAGGCCGCCGTCTCTTATCAGCATACGAATTTTGTCGATCCTGAGCGGCTTTCATTCTCAGCTTTACCATCTCAAACTTCTCAAAAGTTGCTTTCATAACGTCTAAACTTCCTAACTCTTTTTGTCCAATCTCTCCCCAGCACACCGGGGTCCTACACTTTCTCCCATATAACATCTCGTATGGCGGCATTCCAATAGTCGCATGATAACTATTGTTATAGGAGAATTCCGCCAACTGTAGGTGACTATCCCATGCACCGCCAAAATCTATCACACACGCGCGAAGCATGTCCTCCAACGTTTGTATCGTCCGCTCGGACTGTCCATCAGTATGGGGGTGATACGCTGTGCTGATATGAAATCTCGTTCCCATAGCTTCATTGAATCTCTTCCAAAACTTTGACGTGAACCTCGTATCCCGATCAGATACGATAGAAATCGGCACTCCGTGCGTGGCAACAATCTCATTCATAAACACTTCAGATAACCTCACAGAAGAGAAGGTTTCTCTAATCGGTAGAAAATGAGCGCTTTTCGTTAACCGATCTACTACCACCCAAATCGTATCGTGCCCCTTCACCATCTTGGGCAACTTCGTGATAAAATCCATCGTAATGTGCTCCCATTTCTACTTTGGTATCTCTAACGGTTGGATTTTACCATAAGGCTTCTCGTGCTCTGCCTTAACCTGCAGGCACGTCAAACATTTGCTCACGTACTGGATCACATCATGCTTCATTCCTGGCCATCAATAGTTGCTTTTCATGTCCTAGTACATCTTTGTCGTACCCGGGTGTATCGAGTATCTTGACTTGTGTGCTTCGTCGAGCACTTGTTCTCTAAACCCACCAAACTTTGGTATCCAAATACGGTCATTCTTGACCCACACCCCGTGACTATTCTCAGTCAACAATTCACGTTGCCCGAATATTCTTTCTTCCTTCAGCTTCTCCTCCTGCAAGGCCTCCGCTTACGCATCTCTTAGTAATGTTAGAAAATCTGGTGTTACTATCAGTTGACATGCTTTAACCCTAATCGGAACGTGTTCCTCCTTGCGACTCAACGCGTCCGCAACCACATTCGCTTTACCAGGGTGGTAAAGGATTTCACAATCATAGTATTTAATTAGCTCTAACCACCTCCTTTGCCTCATATTTAATTCTTTCTGCTCGAAGAAGTACTTCAAGCTCTTGTGATCCGTGTAGATCGTGCACTTGATCCCGTATAAATAATGCCTCCATAACTTAAGTGTAAACACCACCGCTGCTAGTTCTAAATCATGGGTAGGGTAATTCGCCTCATGAGTCTTTAATTGCCTTGACGCATAAGCAATTACTTTACCTCGTTGCATCAACACGCAGACTCAAATAAGATGCATTTGAATACACCACTAAATCGTATGTCCCTTCTGGTAACGTCAGCACTAGCGCTTCAGTCAATCGTTTCTTTAGCTCTTGAAACGCACCCTCTTGATCTGCTCCCCAAGTAAACTTCACTCCCTTTCGAGTCAATTTAGTTAATGGTGTTGCTAGCTTGGAGAAATCCTTAATGAACTTCCTATAATAACCTGCCAACCACAAGAAACTACGCACTTCCGTTGGATTCTTCGGAGCGTTCCACTTCACCACCGCTTCAATCTTCGTAGGATCCACCATTATCCCTTCTAGGTTAATAACATGACCCAGAAACTGTACCTCCAGTAGCCAAAACGCACACTTCGAGAATTTAGCGTAAAGCTTTTCTCGCCTCAATGTCTCCAACACTTCTCGCAGATGCTCCCCATGCTCCTCCTCGCTCTTAGAGTATATCAGAATACCGTCAATAAACACGATCACCGATCTATCCAGCATCGGTCTACACACACGATTCATTAAGTCCATGAATGCTTCCGGAGCATTCGTTAACCCAAAGGACATAACTAAGAATTCATAATGCCCATAACGTGTCCGAAATGCAGTCTTCGGAATATCCTCTTCCCTAACCTTCAACTGGTGATATCCTGACCTCAGATCTATACGCGAAAACCACTTCGCTCACTGCATTTGATCGAACAAGTCATCAATACGTCGTAGAGGATACTTGTTCTTAATCGTCAACTTATTAAGCTCTCGGTAATCAATGCACATACGCATGCTACCACCCTTCTTCTTTACAAATAAGACCGGTGCACCCCACGGTGAGATGCTTGGTCTTATGAACCCCTTATCCAACAAATCTTGAAGTTGCTCCATGAGCTCCTTCATCTCGGTCGGTGCTAAACGGTACGGAACTTTAGCAATCGGCTGTGTTCCTGGCTGTAAATTAATCTGGAATTCTATTTCTCTCTCTGGTGGTACTCCCGTCAAGTCCTCAGGGAAAACATCAGGAAAGTCTCGCACCACCGGAACTTCTGACAATTCTACGCTCTTTGATTCAATATTAGTGATATAGGCTAGGTATGCCCCACATCCCCGCCTCAAGGACTTTACTTCCTTAATCATCGAAATCACTCTCGGTAGAGAGCTCTCTCTGTCACCATACATCGTCACTATCGTACCCTCCAAGGACCTCAGTTTTATCATCTTTCTTCGGCAAACTATATCCGCATCAAATGCGGCCAACCAGTCCATACCCAATACTACGTCAAAACCTCCCAAAGCGATTATAAATAATCTATCGGGAAACCTATGACCCTCTAGATCGATATAACAATCATCTAGTGCTTCAATCACCCTGGTGACTGGTAACACTTGGGATCACGCGGGCACTCTCTAGAGAAATGTCCTGCCTTGCCGCATCTGTAACACAAAACAGAATCAGCTTTGCACTCGCCCGAGTGTAACCTCCCACATTTACGACATGGATCTGGACCCTCGTCCTTGCCTTCTAGCCAAATGGAACCTTTTGGTCCCTAAGGAACCTCTTACTAGGCACAGTCCATTTCTTTTCTTTCGGCTTCTTTTCCTGCACCTCGGTACTCATGACATCATCATATAATGTCCCACTTAATTCCACTGCTTCGTCAAAGCTCGGCTGTTGCTGAGCCTTGACTAAATGTCTCACCTTATCAGGCAAACCCTCTACATACAGTTTCTTCCAACACTCATCATTACAAGCTAAGTGTGGCACCAAACGTGCCATCTCAATGAACTTTGAAGTGTATTCGCGATGTGTTAGTTTACCCGCCTTGAGAGTAAAAAACTCTCGCTCAACCCTCTCTAGCTCCCCTGGAGCACAGAACTTCTTCCTTACTAAACCCTTCAAATCATCCCAAGTCATGTCACTCAACTCTTGAACGGTCTTCCTCTCTTTGACCGAGTTCCACCACTGTAGAGCCTCCCCTGCAAACGAGTGTGAAACGAATTTCATAATCTGGTTCGGATTACACTCACTGATCGAGAGGGTAGACTCCATCTCAGTAAGCCAGTGGTATGTAGCCACCGCATCCTTGCGCCCGTCAAACTTAGGCGGATCGCACTTCTTGAACTGCCCATAGTCACAGTTACCGCCGTTCCCAAACGTTTTCTTCTTTTCTTTCACCTCATCCAGAACTCTCTTCTCTAACTCTTCGAATGCCACTTTTACAATGTCTGGCAAGTACTCGTGGATCATTCCCACCACCTCTTTCTTCATCGCATCGCGAACTGCTTGTTCGAACTGGAACTCTTCATCGTGCTCAGAGTGCACTGAAGGTTCAGTATGCATAGATGGTTCAGTGTGAACCGACACCTCCTCTCTATTACCGTCCTCATTCTGAACATTCCTACGACGCCTCCCGACGTTAGCATTAACAACAACTTGTCTTTTCGGTGCCATCTACTAACTGAAATTTTAACAAACAGAGCAATATTCAGGTACAGTTTAAAACATTACGAGCAGTGCAATTAGTTACTGACGGTGACCAATCTCCATTACCCTCTTGCCTTGCCTTTCAGGTTTTAAACCCTCCCTGTACTGCATCATGGCATCACAACATGTTGTATTATCACAACACACTAACACGACAAACATACAAACTCATACCTGGCGCTTCTGGCTTTTGGTTACCCGTGATGACATTCCCACTCATTGGTCCCATTCTCAGTCTAAGACTAGGCATCGAGGATTCCCAGATTATTTAAACCACTGCTCTGATACCAACTTGTAAGGCCCCAAACCCGGGAACCCTACTTGTTGACTCAAACCCAAGCTAAGTAGTCATAGACATCAAACTTAACACAATTCATTGTAGCGGAAAACAAATAGTCAACAAAGGTCAACGACCCGACCCAAAGCATAATTCAATCAAGTACTAATATCAAACTGTCTCAACGAAATAACTAATAAATAATGTCATCACAAACATCCACAGTAACCAAATGCCATCCAGAAGCCGCCAGCTCACACCTTCTCTTTACCTGAAATACATGCTTAAAAGTCAGCTACGCTGAGTGAGTTCTATAGTAATTCTTTAGGGAATAATAAATCCCAAAACGTTATAAAATAGTTTCCATCTCAAAGGTTTATTCATAATACTTTCTCAACAGTTCAAACAAATATATTTTATCGACAAACAATTATACCGTGTTGTCCGGTCCGAAGACACAAGCCAACACGATCTCCCGCCTGACTTACGTCAGACACAATACCCCGTCGACTAACGTCAACACAATATCAAGCTTACGCTCGACCTCCCGCCTGACCAAAGCCAGACACAATATCCCGTTGACTAACGTCAACACAACATCAAGCTTACGCTTGATCTCCCGCCACGACGTTTAAGTACGTGACACAACTCATACACACATGCAAGCATAACGATTATTGAAAAACATATATTTCTTTACCAGAACGGCTCGTTTTCCCTTCCTTCCTTCCTCTCGGCGGCCGCTAGAACACGAATGGGGTTCCCCCCTTGCGCCGTGAACCTAAAGGGTTCACCACACGTGAATCGGGCTTCAGCCCTCATGTGCATGTGGCCCGACTGGAACTTTTAAATAAAATCCCTCTAAGTCTCGTTATTTACTCGCCCCCTTCTAGGTTTATTTTAAAAATAAACCCAATACTACACTTTTGTTAAGTCTCGTTACTCATAGAAATCCGTCCATTATAATACAACATATACATATATACATTAATCCCATTAGTTCTATATATAAAAAAAACCGAGATGTTACATGATTGCTGAGCCATCAAGAAGATTCAAGCTCGAAAACTAGAGGTAACAGAGATGATGATGCTGAGCTGGATGTGTGGGCACACGAGGATGGACCGAATAAGGAATAGAGTTTTTTGGGAGAAATTGGGGGTGAAATGTATATCGAATAAGATCAGAGAGGGGAGATTAAGATGGTTTAGATACATGACGAGGGGACATATTACGACTCAAGATAGAACCAAAGAAACCATCAATGTGGAGGGAGGAGAAACAGAGACATACCCAAAATGACTTAGGATAAATGCGTTACACATGATTTGCTAGAGTTACACCTCTTCGAGACATGATTGTCGAGGATATAAATTCTTGGAGACATATGATTAAGGTTAAGGACTTTTATGGAAGTATATAGATATGTCTTGAGTCTTGAGACTTTAGCTTATTTATATACTTTTCTCTATCTTAGAGCATTCACAGCCCGTTATTTATAAATATATGAGTGAGTTTTGTATATTTTATAGAGTGATTTAAAGTGGTTGTGAGTGGAGGAGAGAGAAAAGATATAAGGTTTTTATAAATATAAGGATAAAAGTAGTGATTTTTAGTATAATTATAAGGATAAAGATAAGGAGAGAGAAAAGTAAAGATAAAATGTAAAAAAAATAGTGTTTTTTAGTGTAATTATAAGGATAAGAATATGGAACATAAAGAACGGGCTGAGAATACTCTTAACTTATTCTTACACTTTTGTTTGCTTATATGTGCCTACAATTTCATTCCTTTAGCTTTATTTTATGGTATCTGGATTACTATTTATGCTAAAAAGAAAAGGTTTTGGAGTGATGAAAAATTTATTTAAATGGGTCATATATACTGTTATATGTCACTATGTTTTATAACTTATAATTATTAAATAAGATGAGTATATTTATTTATAAATTTGAAAGAAAAGAAATAGAGACGTTACCGAGTCCACCCTTTCTCTCTCACTCCACTGACCCCGTTCTGTAAAAACCAAAAGCATGATCACACTTCCTCCTATATAAACCATACTCCACCCTTTCTAAAAATCTATCCTCTCCAAACCCTAGATCCCAATCTCAAACACTCAGCAATGGTGGTCAGGATGATGAAGTGGAGGCCGTGGCCGCCACTCTCATCAAACAAATTCCATGTCACTATTGTTGTATGTCGTCTCCAAGGCTTGCCGGAGAAAGCCACAAGTTCCTGTGATGGTGCTGGGGGGGATCCCATAGATTTTTCAAAATTGGGTGTTGAGGTTAAGTGGAAAGGGTCTGTTAAGTCGAACAATCGGCTCAATTTTAAGCGGGGGAGTGTGAAGAGGAATTTGACGAAGGAGAAATCGTTAAACGGCGATGGAGTTGTTGAATGGAATGAAGAATTCGTTGCGGTTTGTGATTTGGTGGGGTTTAGAGATGGGTGTTTTCATCAGTGGGAAGTTGCCCTCAAGGTGTTTGATGTAAGTCCTGAACTAACTTATTTGTTTTAATATGATCTGTTCATTTCAATTAAAAAGCAGGTTGCTTTGAATTCGATTAATTTGTATAATTTATTAGTTATTTACTTATTATCATATGAGAATCTGATAGAATTATGTTTCCCATATCTATATCTTGGTGTGTTATAATAAATCAAATGATTGGATCGCGTTTCGTAGGTTTTCATCGAGCAAAGACTAGTTTAGACCGAATGTGATCCTATTCTTTTTGAACATATATTTTAAAGCTTTTAATATGAATGATCAAAGAAAGGTGTAGTTTGACTCTGGAAGGATGATCAAAAAGCAGTTTGTTTGATAGTGGTGCATTTAGGAGTGAATTTGAGGATCTTATTAGTTTAGCATGCTAAATAATGATGGCATATTCTTTCTTTTTAGTGGTAGCTTTGGGCTGTTGGAGAAAATAGTGGCCATCACTTAAATATGACATATGTGGTTTTACTTAATTGAATTCTCAATTTAGCCTTCCACTGTTAGATTCTAAGTTATATGTTTCAGTAAGTATTACCTTTTTAATATTTCACTCCCTCCATTCCAAATGATAAAACATTTGGCTAATGATCAAATATAATAAAGCAAAATTCAGAAAACTTATGACCCCAATCAATCTCATCAACATCTTATAATGATTTCTAATAAAAAAATTAAGTAATATCCTATATTCCTACAACAGTTTCTGATGAAAACTAGTTAGAGGCTGCAGCTGGTCTTGATTTTATTTTTGTCAAGAGTGTAAGATGGTACAAGAATCCCATCTTTTAAACACCTTGGCCCTAAGAGTTATTTGGAGCAAAGGACAAGATTTGTTTAATAATCCAAGAAACTGTTTTAGGATTAATCAATTAGCCTTTTGAAATTAAAAAAAAATGTATTTCTTAGCTCAAAATAGTAGGTTATGTTTGATACATAGTTTAATGAAAATGTTAGACTAGTGATCAAATGTCCATTAACAAAGAGAAAATAAAGAAAACATGTGGACCAAAATCCAAGTTACCAATATTTGGTAATAATTACTAATTAACAAAAGATTTTATTACGAACATACCAGAAAAAAGGATATGATGCATTATCTTTCATTCTTGCGTTAACCCAAAATAGAAAATGTTTAAAGATTTTTGGATTATGTTGTTTTTTCATTTAGGGATTAAACCAAGGACCAAAAAGATGGAATCATGTTGTTGCAACTGGATCGTTGAACCTTGCTGAATTTGCTTCTGTCGAGCAAGAAAAGACCCCAATAAATATTCCTCTATCGATGCCTAGTAGCACAGAGTGTTGTCCTATACTCTCTGTAAGTACCTTCTAAAATTTATTATTATTTTTCAATATTCTATCATGCTCGCTAGAGGTGGCAAAGCGGGTGGGGTTAATATTTTGGTATTCATTGGAATGGATCGGGCCATGTTGGGTTAACCCTGAAATATTTTTTGTCCAAACTTATTAATTTCTTTATATGTAATTAGTGTGTCATATATGATTACAAAACTTTATTATTTCAATAATAATCTAACTTTTATTAAATTGATTTGGGAGGTTTCATGCATTAAAAATACATTAGTACCCATTTGACCTGGAACACGTCTTGTCCAATATTATTATTTTTGAAAATAATTAGTGTGTCAAATATGATCACCGAAACTAAATTATTTTAGTAGTAATCTAATTCTTTGAATAAACTTATTTTGTAGGTTTCATGCATTAAGTTTTGGGCGCTTGTCGACCCCGTTTGACTAATTTGACCCTGAAACACTTTTTGTCCAAAATTGTTAATTTTCTTTTACGTAAACACTAGTGTGTCAAATATGCATTAAAAACACTTTAGGTGACTTTCGAACCATCCAACCGATTGACCCATTTCTTTTACTCTATTTTTTCGTTTACCGGTTTGACCCAATAGAGATATAACATAATCCGATTGACCCGCAGGTATCACTCAGCCTTGTAGAAGTAGGGAATGCACACAACGTTACAGAACCAGCACAAAGATCTGTGAATGGAGATGATCCCGTGGGCCTTAAAGCCGGTTTAAGAAAAGTCAAAATCTTTAAAGCAATTATGTCTAGAAACCGGGCCAAAAAAGCATGTCATGAAGAAGAGGGCAGTGTTGGGAAAAGCTCAGTTATGACCGACAGTTCAGATTATCCATTTGACACTGACTCATATGATGGATCAGATGGGATTGATTCTGAAGAAATTGATTATTCTGATTCTGATATTAAAAAATCTTTTGGGTATGGAACTTTGGCTTATGCAAATCATGCTGGTGGATTATCTTATTCCAAGTCAACTGGCAGTGAAGAAGAAGATATGATATATTTCCAAAATCATAACAAAATAAAAAAATCAGATGATTTAGGTGAATCTATGATAAATGATTGGTCAGAAAGTCAAATCTTGAAAAGAGGCATATTACCATGGAGGAAAAGGAAGATGAGTTTTAGGTCTCCTAAAGTCAAAGGAGAGCCGCTTTTGAAAAGGAATGTTGGTGAAGGTGGGGATGATATTGACTTTGACCGTCGAATGTTGACCTCATCAGATGAGTCATCACACGGGGTAATTTTTCTCATTTATTTAAACCTTCTAGTTTCAACCCATTTATGAGTAAACAAGTCGATTCAGGTTATACTTTGTCATAACGGGTTAAGCTTGAAAAGTGAGCTAAAATGGTATTGGAAACGGGTCGAGTGGGTCAGGCGGGTCAAAAGTACCCAAAGTTTATTCAAATTTCAAAATGCATAAAACCTACTAAATTTTTTTATTTCAAAACTAGATTATCATTCTAACAATATAGTTTCGTATTCATATTTAATAATATAGTTTTGTAGTCATATCTAACAATCAAGTATTAATAAAGCCTCAGGAAAGAGAGGAGAGGAAAAGCGTGTGCAGGTCGACCCGCACTAAAAAATTAACCGTTTTGATGTGTTACCCTATCTGCCCAACTCCCCATTTTGCCATCCTCTGGTTTTATTCTGAAAACAATTAGCTTGAAAGGAAATGAGTCAAAACATGTAGAAAGTTAACAACAGCGCATATTTAATGCATAAAATCTTTGAAAAGCTAAAATAATATAACCTTTGTAATAATATCTTAAACACTAATTTGTTTAAAAAGCTAAAATTTATGGAGAAAAAAAGTTTAGGGCAAACCCGACACATACTAAAATTTTCTTTTGACCCAAACCTGTTTTGACATGTTACACCTAATTTTCTCATTAAAGAGTTCCCTTTTTTTTCTTTTTATTTGACTTTTGAATTTATTTTATTAACATGGCAGTGGGACAGAAGTGAAGGCTCAACAACAAGTAGATCTTCAGTCTCTGAATTTGGAGACGATAACTTTATTATAGGTAAATGGGAAGACAAAGAAATAATAAATAGAGACGGGAACATGAAGCTTGCAACCCAAGTTTTCTTTGCTTCAATTGATCAAAGAAGTGAAAAAGCATGTGGTGAAAGTGCATGCACTTCATTAGCTGCTACAATTGCCAATTGGTTCCAAAATAACCGCGGTCAACTGCCCATAAAATCAGAATTCGATACCCTGATCCGTCAAGGCTCGTTAGAATGGAGAAACCTATGTCAAAATGAAGATTATAAAAAAAGACTCCCGGATAAACATTTTGATCTAGAAACCGTTCTTGAGTCCAAGACCCGTAATTTTGAAGTCATACCTGAAAAATCTTTCATTGGTTTCTTTCAACTTGAAGATGGCGGTTTTGACTTTTTAAACGGTGCCATGTCGTTTGACAACATATGGGACGAGTTAAGTCAAACCGGGTCAAACCATACCAACAACATAGAACCTTTGGTTTATATTGTCAGTTGGAATGACCATTTTTTCATATTGAAAGTTGAAAAAGATGCTTATTTTATCATTGACACCTTGGGGGAGAGGCTATATGAGGGGTGCAGTCAAGCATATGTGTTAAAGTTTGACCAAAACACTAGAATTCAACAAAAGTCAAAGGAGGGAGAGTTGATCATATCTGAAGGTAAAGATTCATGTAAAGAGTATATCAAGAGGTTTTTAGCTGCAATCCCGTTACGAGAATTGCAGGCGGATGTGAAGAAAGGGTTGGTGTCAGCATCAAGCCCCATTGTTCATCATAGACTGCAAATAGAATTTCATTACACCAAGTGTTTGCAGCCTGTGCCTGGTGAGTTCTCTTTATGATTAACATAATAATATCACTATTTAATTGTATTATCTTATATGTATGTGTCTATGTACGTATGTATGTTTTGTTGTGTATACAATGTATTTCCCTTTTTCCCCCTTACAATGTAACATGACCCAATAACAAAGTATTCAAATGAGTTAAATGTTTTTGGTTATTTATCTTGTCTAGTTTCAAAATGTTAAGAGTAAAAGATATTAGTTAGGTTGTTACACTTAGTTAGAAGGTTAATGATTGTTAGTATAAATACATGGTTAGGGAATCATAGTTTTAGAGTTTATTTTTTTTTCTCTTTAGTTAGAGTAAACTCCAACTGTATTACTTATTGTAAACTCGTGTCTCTTCAAAACACAATTACAATACTTCAAATATAAAGACACAGAATGAAAACGGTTACAACCCACTAAGTCTATAGTGGTTGTAAACGAGTAACTAAGAAATAACTTCTCCTAAATCTTAGGCACCGATGACCACTCGGAATATGCCAACACAACCGTCTTGACTTTGTCAACACTCTTCGATACCAAAATCTCCAACAAGTTAACTGGTAGAATCAATACTTCGGTAGAAATAATAGTAAATCATAAGGTAAACATTAGAAGTTGATTATAACCAAAGGTATATTTCTATAATCTCAAAGTAGAGATACACATAAAAACCGGTTTAGTGTTACGGTTAATTAAGTGTACCCGGTCCGATTCCGAACCGGTTAAAGGCAAACTGGTAGAAACCATAGGTTACAAACCGGTTTAGTGCTTTTGTAATGCGAACCGGTTAATGCCGTTAGGGACGAGAACTAGCCCTTTTTTACCGATTTCTAACGGCTATATAGCCGTTTTTTCATATTGTTGGACAATTTTGACCCCCCTATGTTAGTATAAATAGCTATTAGGTGTATTGTTTTGATCACAACACTTTTCTAGCTCTTAAAAACACAAAAAACGCTAAAAAATCTCACATGGTTACCTCAAGTGCTCAAAGTTCCTTTGAAGCCGGTGCTTCCTCGAGTGAATTAAACGTGGTGATGATCATACCAACAACGAGAAACCAAAGTCTTTTTTCAAAATACGATTTATGCGAAATGTCCAACGGTAGTCAAATGGCTTGTAGGTCCAGATTTCTCTTTAAATCACTGATTTGATCGATTACACACACACAGGCGGAAACTGTGTGTATGGTGGTGAAACAGATGGTAGAAACAGAATCGGTGAAGATAACAGGCTAACCTCACAATGAATCAACACAAAATGATATGAAAATGTAAGAACATAGTGTAAAAACAACTGCAAAGTGTATTGATTCAATAACAACGTGAAAGAGAAGGTTCAGGGTTACAGCCGCTACTCACACCCTAAACATTCTCAAACTAGGCTATTTATAGTAATGACAGGTATCGAAACTATGTTCAATCGAAACTACTAGTTTCGATTGACCATTTACAAGTGATACACAGAACTGTCGAAACTACCATCTATCGAAACTACTAGTTTCGATTGAACAAACTCAATCGAAACTAAGTAGTTTCGATGGCCCAGACTTAGCTAATAAAGCAGTAAATTACAGAAAACTGAAATTACATTTAATGAAATGACATAAAGTAAACTAGTCTAAAACTGTTTAAACATACAATAAATGACAACAGCTTATACATAAGATAAGACTCTACAATCTCCCCCTAAGCTGTTGCATTACTGTCTTCAACTCTTCATCAAGCAGCTAGTCCTTCAGTTGTCCTTGGGATGAATGGTTTAACGTGGAGAGATACAACTCTTTGGTAGGCCTTGGCATCAGCTTCATCTTCATCACTGTATGCCTGAATGTGATTCTGGAATAGTATCTCCAGATCTCCAGGCTTAAATTTCAACAGCTCCATAGGTTCAAAAATAGTGGTGTCTTCCTTGCCCTCACACTCTATTACTGCACTGCCAATGATTGGGTCATAGTATCACTTTCTGAAAGTTTGCAGTTGGACAGGTACAGACTTTGGAATGGTGATGGTCTTGTGAGTTTGGGCATATGTGTCCAACTGCAAACTTTCCAAAGTCTGTACCTGCCCAAACCCACAAGACCATCACCATTCCAAAGTCTGTACCTGTCCAACTGCAAACTTTCAGAAAGTGGTACTATGACCCAATCATTGGCAGTGCAGTAATAGAGTGTGAGGGCAAGGAAGACATCGCTATCTTTGAACCTATGGAGCTGTTGAAATTTAAGCCTGAAGATCTGGAGATACTATTCCAGAATCACATTCAGGCATACAGTGATGAAAGATGAAGCTGATGCCAAGGCCTACCAAAGAGTTGTATCTCTCTACGTTAAACCATTCATCCCAAGGACAACTGAAGGACTAGCTGCTTGATGAAGAGTTGAAGACAGTAATGCAACAGCTTAGGGGGAGATTGTAGAGTCTTATCTTATGTATAAGCTGTTGTCATTTATTGTATGTTTAAACAGTTTTAGACTAGTTTACTTTATGTCATTTCATTAAATGTAATTTCAGTTTTCTATAATTTACTGCTTTATTAGCTAAGTATGGGCCATCGAAACTACTTAGTTTAGTTTCGATTGAGTTTGTTCAATCGAAACTAGTAGTTTCGATAGATGGTAGTTTCGACAGTTCTGTGTATCACTTGTAAATGGTCAATCGAAACTAGTAGTTTCGATTGAACATAGTTTCGATACCTGTCATTACTATAAATAGCCTAGTTTGAGAATGTTTAGGGTGTGAGTAGCGGCTGTAACCCTGAACCTTCTCTTTCACATTGTTATTGAATCAATACACTTTGCAGTTGTTTTTACACTGTGTTCTTACATTTTCATATCATTTTGTGTTGATTCATTGTGAGGTTAGCCTGTTATCTTCACCGATTCTGTTTCTACCATCTGTTTCACCACCATACACACAGTTTCCGCCTGTGTGTGTGTAATCGATCAAATCAGTGATTTAAAGAGAAATCTGGACCTACATGGCTCGATGCAAGAATTGTGGTTCGTTTCTCAACACCAAATCAAACTCCACTTTGAAATCACATGTGGAAAAACATTGCAAGGCGGTGAAAACCAATCCGGCTCGTGGACAAGCACAAATATCAAGCGATGAAGGTATTTGGAATTGCGACGTCGACATGGTTCGTGAGAGGATTACACAATTTGTTATTCAAGAAAGTTTGTTGTTTGATCACTTTGACAACCCGCGCTTGACCAAGATGATTCAAGATATGCTCCAACCACGTTATCATCAAGTAAGTCGTACTACTCTAGACGTCATTGTTTAAAAATGTGAAAAGACGCTAAAAGACAATTAATTTAAGGTTTTGAAAATTTAAATACCGGTTTTAACTTAACTACCGATGTTTGGTCGCTCTCATGGTTTACCGAAATTGTACTTTTGCGTTACCGCACATTGGGTTGATCTCGATACGTGGCAAATGATGAAACGTACGATTGCTTTTGAAGTATTTGGATATCCACATACCAGAGAAAATTTATTTATCTTTTAGAACAAGTAATAGAATTTTTAAATTACAAGATAAAATATTTTCAATATGCTTTGATAACGCTCAAATAATACAACCGCGGTTCAAAAATTAATAATAAAATATTAACCAATTTGTAACAGTGTTTCTTTTCCATAGTCGATGTGTTGCACACGTCATTAACTTAATTGTGCAAGACGGACTCACGGTTAAAGATATTAAAGAAATAAAAGAATCTTTTAAATGTATGTTACGCGACACTTTTACTATTAGTAGGAAAAGATATACGGATTATAGAAAATTATGTCGCGAAACGAATCAACCTTTTTTTGGTCCGAATTGAGACGTACATACTATGTGAAATTCCATTTGGAAGATGTTTGACAATGCTCTACAACAAATATGAGCTTTAGCAATGTTCCATGATGAACTTGCTGGTAACGGTTTGGTTATTAGCTTTCCTACCGTGGGTTGGGGATGCACTGAAAGATTAACTGATTTGCTTGATGTTTTTGAAACCACAACCACATGTTTATCAAGAGTTTATTATCTTACGAGTTGTTTGATACTTTAAACAATTATATTTAATGTGTATCAAATTAAACGATTTTGAATTTTAAGGCGAAGTTTATGAAAAAAATGATAAGTCCAATGAAAGACAAATTTTAAAAATATTTTAAAGAGATGTATTCCGTTATTACTTGTGCCGCTACATTGAACCTGTGCTTAAATGTATCTGGGGTTGAAATGTTAATTGACAATATAGTAACGGATTTGAATTTGAACGATGAAGATCCCCTTTTTTGCTAAAAAACAATACAAAATTTAACAATTGTTTACAAAGTATGTTTGATCATTATTTACTTAAATATGGTTCCACATCAAATAGACCTGCAAATAGTGAACCGTTCAGCGAAAAAGTTCATTTATGTTTGTTTATTTAATAAATGAATGATGTCATCTAACATACACGAGTCAATGGGTACGGCGTCAAGTAGTAGCTCAAGGAGGAACTCAATTTTATTTTTTAATAATTCTTTAAGAAACGAAGCTAGTAAATAGTCTCGGGGTAACACCACAAATAGCGAGCTCGAGAGGTATATTGGAACCGATTTTTATCAACTATGCCACCTGATGTTTTTGATAACTTTGATATTTTGGGTTGGCGGAAAGAAAGGGAATCCCAATATCCGGTTCTAGTCGCCATATACAAGCGGTAACGCAAAGATACGAATTAGGTATACCATGTGAAGCCGACCACACATCGGTGGTTATGTTTACACCGGTTTTCAATTTTTCAAAACCCAAAATTAATTATTGTTTGGCTTTTTTCCACATTTTTATACAATCTCGTCTAAGAGTTGTGCGACTTACTTGATTAAAACGTGGTTGAAGTGTGTCTTGAATCATCCTTGTCAAGCGCGGATTGTCAGAGTAGTTGAACGGCAAAGCTTCTTGGATCACTAACCTCACCATTCTATCTCGAACCATACTTGGATCAAAGTTCCAAATTCCTCCATCGCTTATCATCGAGGCTTGACCTTCACTCGGAATTCTCTTCAACGTCGGGCAAGATTTTTTCATACGTGTTTTCAAACTAGTGTTTGAATCTTTTCCCATAAACGCACCACACATTTTGCACCAAGCACGTTCCTTCCCATTTGACAACAAACATAGATCGTAATTGTACCAAATTGCCGGGTTCCTGGTCATTGGTATGATTTGCAAAACGGCAACTTCGTTTGAGGAAGCACCAACACTAGCACTTGCCGTCGTTTTGTTTTAGAGTTTAGAGAGCGGTTTCAGAGATTAGAGAGTGTAGAGAGAGGTGTGATTAAACCAAAACACCCTCACCTATTTTATGAGTGCAAAATGGTAAAAAAAAAAACGGTTCAAAATCATTCCAACGACTATATAGCCGTTATGTAACGGCTATTTTTTTGCGCAACGACTATACCGGTTTACACCGGTTTAAAAACCAGTTTGCTTGAACCGGTTCAGGTTAAACCAGTTAGACTCAGTGACCCTCAACCCGGTTAGGAACCGACGGTTTAGCACGGGTTGAAACCGGTTTGCCTTAAACCGGTTTTCGGTTTTGGACCGGTTTGAAAATTCGAACCGGTTTTTTTTTGCCCAACTCTAATCTCAAGTGTCGGTATGTTTTGTCATGTACTTATTTTGTGGGCCTTAAACATAGGAAAATATAGTCGCATGTGGGCCTTGGAATGATCCAGTTGGTTGGTGAGCTTAACTAAATTTCACTTGGGCTAAGTTCCGAAGTCCAAATGCCAGGCTGCTCATATTTATGAGTTTGAATACTTGAATAGTTAGAACTTAGAATCTAGAGAATGACAAACCGGGTTTTTTTTTTGTTTCAAAACCGGTTCAGCTCGTAACCCTATTCGGGTTGGTCAACTTTGGTCAAAACCGGGTTGGTCAACTTTGGTCAAAACCAGGTTGGTCCTAACCTGATTCGTAACCCGGATCGGGTCGAGTTTCAAACCGGCATTCGAAAAAAATTCCAAAACCTATCATAAACCTACGGTTTGAATCGGGTTCCGGACCGGGTTGGGTCAAACCGATTTAGCTCTTGAACTGGGCCAGGTTTGGAACCAGTTTGACGTTTTTTTTGTTCATGTCTAGTTGACTTGAATCTCTCTTGTTAAATAGCGTTGCACATAATATCTAATATACTTTAGTTAAATATGAAATTAATTTAAATACAAAACTAAAAGAATCATATAAATATTTATATCTATTACTTAAATTGTTATACATAAGACGTGCTATTTAACAGTATATCTTTCTCTCTTCCATTATATGTGATTATATTTCATACATTAATACAGAATAAATGTATATTAGGGTGTCTATCAACGAATACATGAATATATAAAAGAAAATACAAAACACAAGGCTTACACCTAATAAGCCTAATCAAATTTATATAATATATTATTACATACAAGTGTTTATACGGTTATTACAGCTTTTATTTAAAACCAGTTAATATTGAGCATTCCTCTTTATTTATATAAGCTATACAAATCAAAATAAATGATTAAAAAAATAAATTGTTAATGTCGTAGAGTTTAGTGGGTGTAAAACTTTTGCCGTGAAAAGATGAGACCGACGTAAGAATGCATTAAAGATTAAACTTTCAATGATCATGCTTTATGTTTCAAAACTTATTTCTATTTTTTAATATCCAGTTTTGATATATATTTTTTATTATTTTTAATCTCATAGAAAAACTATCGAAAATATGAAAAAACGTACTCACGAAATAATACTAGAAAATTAAAAAAAAAACCGCAAATAAAGTCTAGAACAATTTTCAGAAAAATAAACTTTAAAACATTGTTTTCCAATTTCAATATTTTCATGAAAACTATTTAAATCTTAGAATTTTTTATGATTAAACACATTCTTAATTTCTTTTTCAAGTAAAACTTAACAATACACAATCACTTGTGCTAATTGATCTTCTTCTGCAAGAATCTTTTATTATCGACCGGGGCGGAACCAGGAGGTTAAGGTTTTTTTTTGAGAACGACAGATTTTATTAAAACACAACTAGTAAGAAGCTAGCCGGACAAACGAAATTGCAAATACATAATCAGGTTTTTTTTAACCAATCTACCCACGCGACATTTATTTTCCAATTCCTACTACAAAGCCATAAATGAGAATAGTTCACAATAGAATCGAAGATCAGGTCCCGCCGTTCATTAGAAGATTTGAATACCATCTTATTCCGATATCTCCACAACACCCATCAAGTAGTCATCACAATCGCCTCCATAACATTCTTCTTAGCTTTTTTCCAACTGGACGAGCTGATCTAATCAATGATCACCGATGGAGATTTAGAAGGAGGAAGAGGAACATCAAGCTATTTAGCAATTGCAAATCAAATACGAGAAGCTATAGAACAATCTCCAAATAAATGATTAGTTGTCTCCGGAACTGTATCACAGAAAGGACGAAGCACGTAATGCATATCAATCCCTTTCTCATTCAGGTTTACACGAGTAGGGATCCGATCTAAAAATAACCTCCAAACGAGAATATTAACTTTTCTTGGGATATATTTATGCCAAACAGTACTCCTCGACCGTGTTGAAAGCAACAAACTTTGAACACATTTCATAACCGAAGAAACTGAGAAATTGCCATCCCTATCTATGCTCCAGTACCATGTATCTTGATAGTGAAGAAATTTCAGCTAAAGGAAAGGAGTAAGGAGGGTCTTGTGTTCTTGATTTCTAACTTATAAAGAAACACCACAAACTACTAGTAATTCTGTAGTTTTGGTTCTTTGGTTTGTTGATGTCATTCCCCCATTTACAAATATATCACTATTAAATTTGAGTGTGTCAGTGAGTGATTATTATCTTGGGTGGTTTGCTAGCACAAGGATTGAAGATTTCTTGGTGTGGACTCACTTGGGAAAGAGCACACTTGGGTTCTTATCTTCATCGTCTCAAAGGACAACCACTAATGTCAAATAAATGATGTCAGATGGAGCAAAAGTAATAGAATTAGAATCATAAAATGGTAATCTTTTACTGTTTGACAATTAACAAGAATGACAAATACGAGACACGTGGTGATTATTACACGAAACAAAAGAACGATGAGAAAGGACATCTATAACTTGAGCTCTCGGGTGACCAACACGATTATGCCATGGGATGGACGAAGCTGAAACGGGGCAAGTAGATGGTTGCTGTGGAGGTGTAAAAGGATAAAGATCACCCGTGCTATTGTGGTAGGAAAGTAACTTTCGACTCTTGAGGTCCTTCAAATAAAAGCCGAAAGGGTCAAATTTAACAGAAACATTATTATCTCTGGAAAAACGACAAACAGATAAAAGGTTAGTGTAGTTCACGTATCCATATACCATGATGGGTTAGTGTAGTTCACGTGCATATTCTGAAAGGTGGTAGCAATACCTATCAGGTTAAGTGCATCATACCCGACAGTGGACTGACCTGTAGGATTCGTGGGTGCAGTAGGGGCCTGATAAGCCATCTGGGCCGAGGCCCGGTTAGGGTTAGCCCGCCAAGTATCTCCCGAGCCAGAAGGTGTCCAGGACGGAGATTGAGTGGGGGTAAGGACACGGTGGCAGAGCCCAACAGACGCACACGGGTAAGCCGTAGGCGACGACTTAAAAGGCGACGCCACCCCATGACCGTGGAAGTCAGGCGCGGTGGCGAAGCTTCGGCCGCCGGTTCTTATTGCAGATCATCCACTTCCTCGATTACGATTCTGGTTTCTCCCGCGCCCTCGTCCGCGTGGAGGTGGTGATGACTGTGGAACTGGATTACCTGAAGGGGCTGCAAGAACATTGTTGGAAGATCAGTGACGTGTAGATAAGCGGTGTTGCTCCAGTTGAAGCATGTTGCGGGCGGTGTCCCATGTCGGTGAGCTTTAATCGATGAAAGATGACACAGTGTCGAACTCAAGGGGAAGACCTCTGACTAGTTAAAGAACCAGGTGAGAGTTACTAACCGGGTTATCAAAGTCAGATAAATTATTAGCGAGGTATTTAGTTTCTCACAATATTCATCCATGGATGAACAAGCGGTGAGTATCTGACTTGTAAACTCATGTTCCAAGGCGGCAGCTCGTGAACCCTTATTATTCAAGAAGATGTCGTGGATCTTGATCCAAGCATCTCTAGCAGTAGTATTAGTTTCAAGAACTCTAATGAGTAAATCGTTTGAAAGTGTCCCATATATCCATTGAAACATGATTACATCGATTTCGACCATAAACTGTCGGCCTCGTCGGTGCATTCAGGTAGTGCCATGCCATCAGTATGATCTAGGACCTTGTAACCTTTGGCATGAAGACGGAAAAGCTGGACCCAGGAAGAATACGTGACCTTTGTCCCATCAAGAACCCTAACCTTGTTCTAGATGTTGGTGACAATGTAAACCAGATACAGTGTTTTCACAGATAAAGCAAGAGCCTCATCAGTGTTCTTGTTCGTGATCTTGTCAGCCATCGAAAAAAATTGAATAGATGCAAACTGAACCGAGGTAGAACAAAAAAAACCGTGAAATGAAAAACCAACTGGACAGCAACAAGCGGACCGATATTTCGAGCAATCTTTGAAAAACTGATGGCGAACGAGTACGTCATGCACCGACGATAGTGGGCCGGGACAGGCATAAGTGTGGGGTGGCGCGTGTGGTACGATAAAACAACGACGAATTTCGGCGGACGACTGATTGCAGGAAGTCAGGTGCGGTGGCGATGAGAGGTAAAGATCTCTTGAAAAAAGATTTAGGGTTTGTGTTGATCAGAGCTTTGACTTTGATACCATAAAAGTGTTTATGGTACTAATGATTCCATGTGTATTCCATTAGGGTAAACCCTTTTAATACGGTGAACGCTAATGGATCTGGCCTATACATATTTACATAAATATAAATACAATAGTTAATATCGGGAACCTTTGATGTCGTCGGTTCGGTTATAAGCTAAAGAACATGAATAGGGCCATTTGTAATTGGGTACTTCGACCCACGGATGCCGATGTGGATGAGAGAGAGAGGCCAAACTATAAACGTGGAGAGAGAGGGGTCGCAAGATCCTTGGACACGGACCGTCTGTGGCAAGCCATGACGATTCAATGAGAAGGGAGGAGAGAGAAAATATGTTGTCCATGGGAGAATAGAGAGAGAGAGAGAGAGTGTGTGAAGTTCATAGGTCAGTTTTTGAGCAGTAATGATGTGACGACGACCCGTGGAACCACGGGTGCCTTGCTATGCTCTAAATGAATCCACGGGTTTTGAAACAACCACAAAAAATCGATGAAAATCTAAAATGAATGGAAAAGCATCAATGCTTGCCTTGGGTTTTTAAGACTATAACAACCCGTTACAACAGGATTATAATTAACCAATGATTCTTTCTCATCTATTTGTTCTTTAGTTCACACAAATCAATTGTATGATTGTTTAATTTTTATTTATTTTTTGGGGAGGGGGGTAGGGTTACAAAAACCAAGCAAGGGGCATGGGAAACACATGAGAGAAATGTTGGAAATCATGCCTAAGAACACGAACACAAAATTTGATTTTAACCAAGATCGACTCTTTTATTAATAAAACTCAACTCACTCCTAGTATAATATGAACTCAACCAAACAATTAATAAATTAATATTAATAATTATCTTTAATCAAGATTAAACCTTCATTCTCCCCATTAATCGTGATTTGTATCTCCTGAATCATTCGGGTCTTCTATGCCACTTTCGAACTCACCCTTAACAGGTTTCGGACTGAATCTTCCACACTGATCCTTATCACGCAGATCGTTCTTGATCTATCACAGATCTTCTTCCACGCAGCTCACACAACCTTTTGAACAATCTCTCACAGATTGGATGTATTTTTCACTTCGTTTGAACCAATCATAGGTTCTAATACTCCTTTATCGGTATCACACCGTACTACCCTGAATCGCACAGGTAAACACTTTGCAGATCCCTACACCCTTCGCAGGTGATTGATCATTCACTCAATCTGAATCGCTCAGATCGATATCTTCCTTTGTTGACTCGCACAACCCTTCGTTTGGAACTTCATAAAGGCTTTCATAATTCGAGCTCTCACGGGTCGAATTTCAGCAACTTCCTTCTATCTTCTTTCGTTTGCAGCTTTGCAGCCACATGGGCTGTTCCCTTTTCTCGGAAAAACGAATCTCAAACCGGCTTTCTTTTTCCCCAAGCTCTGATACCAATTGTTGGAAACCAGGCCCAAGAACACGAACACAAAATTTGATTTTAACCAAGATCGACTCTTTTATTAATAAAACTCAACTCACTCCTAGTCTAATACGAAGTCAACCAAACAATTAATAAATTAATATTAATAATTATCTTTAATCAAGATTAAACCTTAAAAAAAAGCTATAAACCTCTCTCATCAGCTTTGTTTCTTTTGTTTCATCTTTTTTTTTTATCTCATTGCTGACAAACAATGACCAAATAATCATTAAAAGCAGCAGCATCATAACATATCCAAGATCTGATCAAAACATTCTTCATTTAACTTTTGTCTTTCATCCCCTTTTTGACTGGTCTTCTATATATGTTAACCCAACATCTCGCTTTAAACCCTTGGATCCCTCAAAATCATAAAATCCAAATCATAAATCACACAAACCGAAGATAGAAGATTCATGTTGTCTGAGCTTCAAAGGAAAGATTCCATTATACACTAATTATTATCTGGGTAGCAGATCCAAGACAAGTTTCCCCTTACTTTCATGCAAAAGAATCATATATAAAAAGAAAGAAAGAAGCTTTATATATGTCTATTTATGCTGCTATGTTTCCTTGTACATTATGCAGTGGAAGTTATACAATTGCTCTGGAGTTGGAATTTTGGTTTAAAAAATTAAAGGGTTATCCATGTTTCAAAAGGGTAAGCTTCTTTTTTTTCCCCTTAGAAACAACTTGTAGGAAGCTCAACCTTTGGAAACTTTGCTTGCATGCTATTCTTTGGCACAATGCCATCTTTCTTTCTATAATATGAGCCATATATAGGTGTCATAATGTATTAACAGGTGGGGTGGCCAACTAAATTAGTGCTAGTTAAACGTGTCGTATTCATGACTATTAAATATGAACACGACATATTTAACTAAACATGTCATTTTCTTAAACACTAGCAATGACATATTTAAGAAGCGGGTTACACGACATGTTTAACACGATTAAATGTAACCGGTTCAATAACACGAATGCACGACACACTTAACATGGTTATATATAAGCAGTTCAATAATACGAGTGACACGATAAGCAGTGACGGATCTAGGAAAAAAATTCAGGGGTATCGGTCCAAAATTTTTTTCCCGTACATTCAAGTAAATGAAAAAAAAAAAAATTGATATTGAAGTAAATGAAACAAAAGTTTTTTTTTTTGGTATTGAAGTAAATTAAACAATTTTTTTTTGCTTTTCGTGTTTAATTTACTTCAATACAAAAAAAAAACTTTTGTTTCATTTACTTCAATACCAATTTTATTTTTGTTTCATTTACTTGAATGTACGGAAAAAAAATTTTGGACCGATACCCCTGAATTTTTTTCCTAGATCTGCCACTGGATATATACATGGGTGGATCTACAGTACAAGCAACTAAATCAATCGATTTTGGGATATAGACATGGATAAAAGGGCTTTGGTTAATTCTATTTATGATTGTTTATATAGTTTGTTACATGTAACTCGTTTATCGATTCTCTTGTTAAAAATTCAAGTTAATTTGGGTCCAGTAACTCCCTCTCGTTGCCATATATATAAATTAGCTCTTTCCTTGTATATTGGACTTTGGTATTTTGTTGTTTGAAACTTATATGATAAGATTCTTATTAATTTGTTATCTCAAAACATACAAAATCATTAAAACTAATGAAAAAGCAACCTCGTTGAGCCACGAGCGAATACAAACTCATTTTCTAGCTCGGTTGAAAAAATAACTAGTCAAACGGCCACTACTAAAAAAATGAAAAATTTGCGACGGCAGTTTCGTGGGAAATTTGTTGGAATTGGCCGTTAGCGACAAGTTTCCGACAAAAAGTGTTTGTTGGAAAAACAACCCGTAGGAAATGTATTTTCCGACAAAGTACTGACTAATTTTTCAACGAATTAGCGACAAAAGTCTTTCGTCGGTAATTTTCGACAATATTCCGACGATTATATTAAATAAATAAGTTAACTTACTTAATAAATTTATCAGAAAATTGTAGGAAATCTTGTGTTTACTTTTTTGTTTTGTCAGAAAGTAGTTACAAACTTGTGGAAAATTTCTTTTGTTGGTAACTTGTCAAAAACTTTTATAGAAAATATACATGTTTTCTAGTAGTGGACTCAACTTGTATTATCACTGGCTCGAGCCCGATTTCACGTTGGTTCAACTCGAACTGACACGTTAAACAACCCTGGTTTTATTTGTGTTTTACCTGTTAACAATAGAACATAGTCCAAGTTGGAAATGCCCTCTAGCTTTTGTTGGCGACGTCATATTCATCAGATCATGAATCCTTTATATATACGAGAAAACCACGAGAATAATCTTTTTTAAGTATGTTATATACCAATGTTAAATAAAGTTTACCTACATAGTTGTGAAATACGAGAAATTATTTGGGGTTTAGGTTTAGATAAAATATTATGTGCATCTATTTTATATTTCATATCATTAGACATATTTTAGAATGTACAAACCTAACCTTCTTTTTGATTACTTATTACGTACTAGTTAATAAAAGATAGTTCAGGGGTAACTTTGTAACTTTTGAATGGTTGAGGGTAGCTTGTAAAAGATTATCTGACTAATGTTAGTTAGTATTGTTTGTAACTAAAACCAGATGAGGAATGAAACCGGTATAATGGATTTGAACTGATAGCTTCTTATCTCTCTGTATTTCTATATTTCCTAAATGTATGCTTAACAAATATTATTATTTTTTATTTATATGTATATTAAAGATTTTGGGATATAGACAGGGGTGACTGTACAATACAAACAACTAAATCAATCGCTTTAAGCCCCAAATTTTAAAAGGCCCAAAACTTGAAAAACTATTTCAATCTATATTTTAACGTAAAAATATATGTGATAATTTATCAACTTTTGTGTTTTTAGATAGAAATGATAATCTATCAACTTTTGTGTTAACATTATACGTTTTCACGCTTCATAAATGTAACACTCGGATAATTCCCAAGTAATATAGGGGTTAAAGTGTCAAAAAGAAAAGTTCAGGGGTTGAATTATATGTTCTCCAAATATAGAGGACTAAAAGTAAAAAATCTGAAAATGGAAGGGATAGCGGACCGCTATCTCAGACCATAACGGTTCGCTATGTGTAAAAGAAGGAATAAACCGGGTGGCGACACGTGTCCCGTGACTCACCAGCTAAAAGGCTGGCGTGTGGAATGATAGCGGAGCAACTAGCCAGACCATAACGGTCTGCTAGCCGCAAAAGTCAGGCGGGTCCAATAAGGGCTGGACGCGTGTAGGGCTGACGCAAGCAGGGCGATAGCGGACCGCTATCCCACCTGTATAACGGTCCGCTATGGGTCCATTTTCACCATATAAATAGATGGCTCGAGACTAGCCATTTGCACACACAAATACTTCTGATTTCACACACTAGAGCTCTGGTGGCTCGAGTTCCAAGGTCCCGGTCCGCTCTCGAAAAGTCCGGTTTCTCGCAATTCGTCTGCAAACTGTCGTAGATAGTACCGAGGTAAGGTTTCTGAACATCCTGAGGTTCCTTTGAGTAAAACTAAGATAGGGATTAATGTCGGATATAATTTAGGGTTCTGTCGAGATGTTGATTATTGTATTAATCAGAAGGAGGTTCTGCTTGAGGTGAGTTTCTCTGAACTGTGCTCTATAAAATGTTTTGTAAATAATTTTTGTCTGAGATCCCAATATCATCCGTATATATATCCCATGAATAAGTACTTGTTGTGACCACGATTGGGGGGGACTGACGGGCGAGAACTGATCCTCTCGTATTTGGCCGGACTTGTATCAGGAAGCTAGGGAGTTGCCTGTATATATATATGTTGTAGACTCAGAACCCGAGTAAAGTTGAGGTTACTGGGTGATGGATTGGGAGAGATGATTATTAGACCCAGACCCGAGTAAAGCTGAGGTCCTGGGGTGTTCTTGTATAGAGGATACAAGTTGTGAAAATACGATTTTTGTTTATGAACTCACCAGCTTTGTGCTGATCCAAATGTTTTCAAATGTTTTTGAGCACATGTGACCACTAGCTTGTAGTTGTCATTCCAGGAGATGTACAGATGTTTTAAGATAGGGATGACTGAAGGCAAGTTCTTGGGTAACCGTAAGCAGGGACGTCTCCGAGATTTCGGGTGCCACAGACGAGTAATAAAAAATGGGTCCTTAAATATAATTTTTTTTTCCAAAGATCGATAATAATTGTAATAAAATTAAACAAAAAAAGTTATTGTAGCGATAAATAAATACAAAACAAAGTTAAACAATAAACAGAACAAAGTTTTCATCTACTTATTTTGGTTCTAATTAAAAAAAATTATTTATATATATACACATAATTTTTTTTTAAATTTGGGCCCCCCCGAAAACGGGCCTCAAGGGACCGCCGATGCCAACTTGGGCTCCGAGACACCCCTGACCGTAAGGTCGGAGCAATCGACATGTTCTTTGTGAACTATAAGGCCAGAGTTATATGTCTTCCTGCTAGTAACAATATGTTGTATTTACCAGTAAGTCCTTATTGTAAACCATTATTATATATGAAATAAAATAGTTATGATTTTAAGTCTTCTGCTGTGTGTTTTTGGTATCAACGTCACAGTAACTAGAAGACGACCTTCTGACCGGTATGTAGTTATCTGACAAACGAAATGTTCTGTCTAAGGAAACAGCGGTGTATAAATCTCTCTTAGACCCGTCGTTCTTTCCTGGGAACATATCTGTTGGAAGTACTACTCTGGTTAGATAATTGTCCTGTGTTACGGGTGTGACAATAAATTACATTTTAGTAATTTTTATATATTTAGAAAGAATTCACAAAAAGCCATAAATTTAATGTCCGCTTTAAACCCCAAAATATGTTGAGTCGTCCCGATATAATCCAGAAGTTTGTATTTTTAACTTTATATATTGCAATTAAAGAGAAAAGTTGAAATGGTTCAAAAGAAAACACCTAATTGAATACTTTGAAGCATTAAACTACCCTTAAAAGGAGTTGTGTTTTTGCTTTTCTTCTTTTCCCCTTTTATATGTTCTTCATCATCTTTTTTCCTGTCACCAATGACGGCTATCCATATCTATATTATTTTGAATTTATTTTAATATTCATATAATGTGACTATAGAACCTTCAAACCATTGAGATTATCTCCTCAACCATTGCTTTAAAAGGAAGGTTACATTTATAATTAAGTAAATACTCTTTCAAAAACATGTATCCAAGCATTAAAAGTTGTACCCTGTCTTCATATCCCCGAATTAACAGTTTATATTACCTGATTAAACTCTATTGACTAAATTATTAGAGTATAAGCATTTAATTGAACTTAATATAGAATTATAGCCATACTTCTATATCTAGAGGTGGTAAAATGTGCGGGTAGCTTCATCTTGGGTTAGAGATGCACATGTTTTCTTTTAATTCTATCAATAACTAATGTGTAAAAGATGGTAAAAATAACATGTTTTACAATAGTAATAATATATATTTTTTTAATGATACAATTTATTAGGTTTAAGCATTTTTAATACATGTCGAATGAGCTTTCAACCCGTTCGATCCACTCTTCTGACTTAATCTTCTAACTTGTTACACATAGTACATAACCAAATCGACTTATTTGTATATTTGCATGTAAACGAGTCATATCGCCACTCTAGGTTTGTATATTTTTGTCGTTGCATTGTAGCGATTATAGGATGACTTGCACTTTGTTTCTTTCTAAAACTACATAAATATGTAGAATGACACTTATAGCCTTACTACACAAAATCAAGTCATCAACGTTTTTATGCGTGCTACCTATATGTCATCTGTGGTTTCACATATGTAATGATTTAAAGCTGTGAGAACACATTTTATGAAGCAAAGGAGATTTGCTCAAAGTGTTCTTACACATAATTTTGTCAAGATATTGCCTAACTCCATAACTCATGCATGCCCTTTACTAGTGTCTTGATAAGGTTAATGACATTGATTACTAGACCATATGTAGGGATAATATTTAAGATTTCTTAGTAATTATTTTTTGGTAATATCTGAATTGAATAGTATCATCATTAGGATTAGCTTCATGTTTTATGATCATGTTTTAATGACAAATTAGTAAGTTTTGCGTATTTCTTTCTTGTATATTTTGTTCGTTCTCCATGGCGATCTCATCTTTCATAACATACAATCACGATTATATCACTATGTAGCTTTGCTACAATGTCCCTTCCATGATGCTTGAGTGTGAGATCTTAGGTGAATTCCACATTGTTCTGTTCTGCCCATAGTAAAGATGTTGCCTTAATTAATGCCTTGCCTCAAATGTTACCAACGTGTTTTGAACATGTTCGTTGTGGATGAGATGAGACCTTCATTGTTAAGCAAGCACGTGTGAGGGTAATCTAATGATGGGTGACCTCGTAGGAAGTCTCCACCCGAGCAACCAAAAACAAAACGGATATTATTGGTTAGTATGAGAGGTCGAGTATTACAAATGGTATCAAAGATACTCATGTATAGTTCTGTTTACGATGGTGGGGGCAAACCCCATCGATGACGATGAGTCCCAATGAGGGTGTTTGTGACATCTTAGACGAATCTCACATCTTTATGTTTATCAACAGGAGAGATGTTGAGCTATAAGGAATGCATTGACTTAAATATAACCAAGCGTTTTGGATGTGGATGAGAGGAGAACTCATTCGTTAAGCGTGCTTGGTGTAATCTAACGATGAGTGACCTCTTGAGAAGTCTCCACCCAGGCAACCGGAAACAAATTGGTGAGCTCCTTATGAGGAAAACGGACAATACTGATTGGTATGAAAGGTTATATGTTACACTGAGATTGCTTAATTTTTACCATTAAGATATTTGTTATATAAAGGCATCATACCTGGGGCGACAAATCTTGGCACGACCCGAAACATGACACAAAAATAATCAAGTTTTGGGTTGGCCATTATAACTTATTTTATTACAAAAAAAAGTCAACCAAACACGGTCAGTTTAACAAATGCATTAACCCGAACATAACCCGTTTAATAAATGAGTTAACTTGTTACATGTTTAAGGATTTTTAACAATTTTCATATTTAGATTTTAGAAGTGGTTATTAAAAAAGTGTTAAAATTTAAAGTTTAATATTTTGATCTTTAATTTTCCATCTAAATGTTAGTTTTTCACAATGTTTTAAAAACCGGTTTTTAAAACTTACCGGGTTGGGCTCAGAAATGGTTCAACCGGTTATACCGGGCGGTTCAACCGGGTTGATTAGTTAACCCTATAATTCCATGAAAATACAACTTTAAATAAAAAAATAACTTAAAAGTGAATGATTCCATAATAAAAAATAATCTAAAAGTTAATCCATAATAAAAAAGAATAAAAAAACAATCAATTTCTAACAAAGTTTTTTTTTTAAAAAAAAGTGTGCAATTTTTTTTCTTTCTAAAATGGGCTTTAGGTAACCGAGCAATTATTTAACCGCAAGCAAAAAGATGATGGTTACACATTTTTTTTCTAAACTAGGTCGTTAACTTTTTTTAAAAGGAACTGAACAATATTTTTTTTGTTTTAAAGTTTAAACTTAAAACCGGTACAACGGTATAACCCGGTATTATCGGTAATACCGGCGGTACAACTTATAAACCGTTTTTCCAATTTATCGGGCTCAAAATTATCGGGCCAGTGACCGAAACCCGGTTCAACCGGTATTACCGGCCGGTTTGAACCGGTATTTAAAACACTGGTTTTTCATCTTGAAATACCACCTTTTAATTTCCAATAACCTAGGAGGACTATGTCCGGAAGTAAGGAATCCCGCATTCTTTTTTAGCCCATTAGTCTTTATTCATTAGTTTTAACGACATATTCTCTAAAACTTTCTATTCATTTCCTCTAATCTCGAATTAAATGTATGCATACATGTTTGTTAATTGAGAATGAGAAATAAGAAAACAAAAATAATTAAGAAGATACCAATTACAAAAAAGTTTCAATTGAGACATAATAATTGATTGTTTAAATTGTTACAAAGTTATTAGGTATTGCTCATATTCACAAACGAACATTAAACACGTCGACCTGAACACGACTTGGACATGACATGATTTTAAGTGAGTCCAACATGACACTACAAAAATAAATATACGATTGTGTGCGGGTTGAACATTTTCAACCCACCAACCAGAAACCACTCAACTTGTCAACCCGACATGAATGACACAAAAAATATGTTAAAGAATCTCACTAAAATGCAAAGATATTGATGTTGAATACGACATTAAAATGAACACCATATATTTATCATCAAGTCGATCATCTATTTTGGTAAATGGGTCACTAACTTCAGAATTTCAATGTCGTAGGGGGTTCGCCAAGGCGACCCTTGGTTGCCATTTCTATTTGTTATTGCAATGAAAGTACTAATAGACGTCATCTCCAAAGCTTGTTAACCGGGGATCTTTTGAGGTATTCTCACTCCTCATAATGGTCCATATTTATCTAATTCGATTTATGTAGATGATGTTATTTTAATGGGTGAATGGTTGGTGTCCAATGCTCAAAGTATTGTTAGAATCATGAGAGATTTTTATTTATTCTCGAGGTTGATGATAAATCTACACAAATAAAATCTTTTTGGTATTGGTGTAGCTCCAATAGAGGTGGAAAATTTGGCATCTATTCTTCATTGCAAATCTGTAACAACCCTAGTAGAGGCAAGACTGTGCACTAGCATGCACGCCTGTGTAGGTGTGCTGGTCAGCCTAGTTACCGAGAATCATGATTTTATTGTCGAGAAATGAAGCCAATTGCCTAGGATTGGACGCCGGCACGACTATGCATCTAAATGCACGAGCGTGCATCATGGGTGACAGAAACTATGAAGTTGAGTTATTGTTAGACTAATATGCCCAAGTAACAATATTTGGCAATACTGCTAACGAGGTAAGATTCAAGGGGTTACACTTTGGGCAACGATTACGATGGTTCATGAGCTGAAAAATCATCACCTAGTTTGTCACTCCTTTCGGAGTCCAAATCGGGAATGGTGATATAATCCAATGCAATCAGGTTTGCAAGGACGTCTCACTACAAAAATCTGACCTTCAAGTGACCCAAGATTTTTACCCGTTTGCGTAAGGGGAGCTGACGTGTTACTAGACATCAATTGGCTGGCAACAGTTAACACTGTTGAGGTAAATTGAAAACAGATGTCCTTGCGGTTCACCATCAACATTAAATATTACAAGCTACATTGACTGCCACCGGACCTTCAACAATCCGTTAGATTTCGCCACCTCATCATTGAACCATTTGAGGAGCACAACTCAGGAACAACTCAGTTTTCTAATACCCGACTTGAGGAAAAGTCGTTTGTCTGGGTGGGAAGTATTGATACAGTTTCGAAAGTGAGTCTAGATATAGGGGTCGATAGTTTAGTTTAGGGTTGCCTAGTATTTGAATTTTGTTTGTCTTTGTATTAATCTGGTGATTCGCCCATATCGAACTGGGTTATTTATCTTTGTTTTCCGTTAAATCAAAATATCCGAATTCGGGTTTATCATATGTCTAAGGTGCAAACTTTGGAGTGGTCTAATTGGATTAGTTTCAAATTTGCTTAGCACTTTCTATTCATATATAATTGGTGAATTCATGTTTCTATATGTAATTTTGGTTGTGTTAATAAAGTTCTCCTACCGTTCAAAAGAAAAAATATATCTTGGAAAAAAGTAAATTCCTAATCCCTAAGTGAATTGAGTGATTAGTTAATATTATCCTGATTAATAATTAAACTTGGTTTTAATAGGCAAGTGACATCTTGATTAATATGTCATTTATCATAGTTAATGGGTGTTGAGTGGTGGTTGTTTGGTTTGTGTTTATAAATTAGAGTTATTTATATATTTTCCCTTCTTAAGCCTCTTAATAACATATATACTCAATTATAAAAATCAATTACATATTTACTCAATCCTTATACAATTACCTATTTACTCTCTTATGTTTTAAAACCTAATAATGATATATTTAGGAAATGATATATGTAAATATTATTTTAATTGGTTCATTAAGGGTAAAATAGTAATTAAAATTATATGTTTTAGAAAGGGGAAATATGTAATTAAAATTAGGGGTTGGGTAAATATGTAATAAATGAAGTTAGGAAGGGGATATATATATAAATGACCCTATAAACTATAACCAATTAAAGGGTTAGTGGGGGGTTGTATAATTGATCGGTTTTAAGGTACAAAGTGGGAAAGTAGCTACTTATAAATCTTTAAGATATATCAACATAAAATATTTCAATATCAAAATATCAGTTTATTTGAACATCAAGATTGATCAAATATATACATTTCTAACAGAAACACAGAAAATGTGAGAAGTAATACCCATGCATGAAATTAAAACATGAACACAAACATTACCAAATCTATTATAAGAAACAAGATAAAAACAGTTTTTAGTATATAATCTAATTGAACTCACATTTCTATCAGACTCTAAAACCCTATTTCAAACTCAAACCCTAATTTATAAACAAAAACTTGTTACAACATCTGGAGTTTGAAAATAACTTGGTTATCAGCTGAATCCAAAATCCCAACATCAAAAACTGATTCATCTTCATGAGAACTCTTATGATCTTCTGTAGCAGTATTCAAATCCAAACTGATCACAGCCTCTTTCCCACAATCCTCAACAGTTTCTTGTCCTTCATTCTCGCTATACTTTCGCCTTACGCCAAGAGAACAAGCTCGTGAGATCGAACTGAAACTCTCACAGCTGAAAATAACAATGGCATCATTGAGAAGAACCGTTTCGCCACCTTTTAGTTCGATTCTTCCATTCTTGATTGCTTTCTTGATTCCCATCTGGGAATGGTAATCAACTTGCTCAACATCTTCTATGAAGAACACGCGGTTTGTGTCTTCTTGTACAGCTCCACTGAATCTTTCAAGATAACTCTGGCCATTTTCGTCTCGAGCACGTTTGTTACTAACAAATTCTTGATCATCGTCTGTCGAATTGGCTCTTGTTGCCGAAAACCGGCTCAAGCCCATCTGCACAAAGTTGTTTCTTGATCCAAATACAACTTTAGCCAACTCTCTTGCTATCTTTTCTTTTGCATGGTTGTCAGCACCCAAGAAAGACAACCATGTTTCTTCTTTCCCTTTTCTTTCCATTGCACCAGATCTGCATTGGAGGACTGTGCTTACTATTTCTGGAATGATCTCTCCTTGCCATGGTGCAACTCTCTCCAATGCATTGCATAGAATCTTTACATTCTCAGAGTTCATTTCTTTGAACTTATGCAAGTAGTATTGATCATGATCACTATGATTGTTATCATGATCACTAGCTTCACTACAAGAAGCCGAATTTGGACTAGAATTCGGATTCGATAAGAGTTCCGGCATGAGGGTTTTCTGATTGGGCTCTTCATAACATTCACCACCGATGAAAAACTGATGTTCTTTTGGGATGTTGGATTCGAAAAGTCCTGGCCAAGTGAGATGGGATGATGGATTCCATATCTTGCAAAGATTCCCAACCTTTTCACATTCCTGAAAACACATTTATCATATAGTTTTAGATCATTGCTACAAGATTAATTAGGGTTTTTAACCATTTATATAATATAAAGAAGAGCCTAATTAATTAAACCTGATTATTGTTGGTAATTTGTCTTGTGTTCTCTTCTTTATATTGTTGCATCCACGAAGGTAAAGTGGACCCATGATTAGCAATGGACTCGTTGGTTCGACCATAGCTCGTTATGGTTCGAGCCTCTCGCGTTAAGTTAACCGAACACTCGCCATAACAAGTTTGAAACTTCTTCTCATTTTCTGAATCAGTACTGCTAATAAAACAAAACCCACATCAAATATCAGTTTTTTAGCATGAAAAACCTAATCTTTATGGAAAAAGAATTATAAAGGTGAAGTCTTTACCTTTCAAGATTGAGAGTGAGGTCCAAAGTAGCAACAGGAAGTGTGACAGGACAAAGATCCCATAGAGTTTCAAGTGAAGGGTGACCTGTTTTGCACCTCATGTATGTTTGAGAACTAGCTATCCCCATCAACCACAACTTCCCAACATCAACACCAAACATGAGCCCACTAAGCTCCATGATCATATGCTCCATTGGAGTGTAGTAGTAGCTTCCACTGAGCCTTCGCTCGCTGTGCTTCGACCAGTAATTAGAAACCCATTTGAGATCACCTAAATACAAGATTACTCCTCTACCAACAAAGCTTTTTACTAGACACTTAAGTTCCCTAACTTTATCTTGAACATCTTCCTTTGAAAGATGATTTAGTGAGTGTAAAGGAAGGCTTACAAACTGCATGAAACTCAAATTGGTGTTGCTTTTGGTTTCAATTTTTTCTATAACTCCTTTAACTATAGCATCAGCACTAGCTAAACACTCTCTTATAACAACAATATTCTTTCTTTTCCTACTCATCATCATTTCTATAACACTCATGACATCTTCATCTTGGACTTTGGCTAAAGATTTGGGCTTGATGTTCTCTTTGGATTGAGAAAAATTGAGGGGAGTTGGGGAAGAGACTGATATCTCCATTTGTTCGATGTTGTTTTTGACTTGGGTGCTAGAAAAACCGGCTTCTCGCATCACTCTACTCACACTTGGATCATCTAGGATGGATATAACGAGTTGTTCTTTCTCTACTTTAAGAGCTAAGATGGGTTGATGTTGGTTTTCAATCGAACCACGTCGTTGGTGAGCTTGAGCCCGCTTGAAGGCCGCCACCAACGCGTTGGAAAGAGAAGGGTGGTGAGATTGATTAGGGTTTAACATGATAGGGCTCGATTGTGTGGTTGGGAGGCGGTTTAAGGCCACATTGAAGCAAAGCTCAAGAGCCTTACATTGAAGAGGGTGAGAATTCGGTTGCAAACAAGCCTTCCTGAAAAGGCTTGTTGGTGTTGCCAGCATCGCACTGGCAACATGTAAAGGCGTGACTTGGGCATGGTCACGTCGTCTAGCAAGACCAAGAGCTTGTTTCACAACGTTCGCGGCTTCAGGTGTTAGTGTGTGTTGGATGGTGTAGCCTCCAGCCCTCATGGTTCACTAGGGTTTTTGAAGATTTATGAAAATAGGGTTAATTCTAGGAAATATGGCTATATGGTTCTGTTCTTCATGTGGTATGATTTTGAAAATTGGTGTGCTTACTGCATTGGCAAGTATGGTATGAGGTTTATAAGAAGATGGGCTTTTATGCTTTTCTTGTAGTTGTAAGTTTTGTGTATATGTGAAAGTGGAATGCATGTGAAGCAAAGCAAGTTTCTCTCTCATAAAAAGACTAATTCAACCTTTAAACATTATTGTAAACTGGGATTATAACGACAGTTTTTCTATCTCTATCTTTTTTCTCTTTTGTTTTTGGTTTTATAATAAGATTGTTATACCTTAATCAATGAACTACTGATCGGATGAGTGGCTCTACAATACAAGCAGCTAAAGCAACTGCTTTAGGCCCTCAAATTTTAAGGGTCCAAAAATTGAAGAAACTACTTCAATCTATATTTTAATGTAAAAATATATGTGATAATTTATCAACTTTTGTGTTTTTAAAGAGAAATGATAATTTAAAAACTTTTATGTGAACATTATAGATTTTTATGCTCCATATGTAATTTTATATATTTAGAAAACTTTAACAAAATAACACAATTTTGATGTTTGGTTTAAGCCCCAAAACATGTTGAGCCACCCCTGACCGATCGATAATAAAAAACGGACATTATCTTGAGTATATGCATATCTCTCCCTACACATACATACATATACATATATCCTCTCTCTCTTCATATATGTTATATATACTTTTTACAATAATGGTTATTATTATTATTATTATTATCTTTTGCTTTTAACAATTATCCCCCCCCCCCCCACTTTATCTCCCTCGTAAAACCAGAAAGGCGAAAGTACATAGAAAATAATGGAAGTTGGACTGCTTTAGAGTGATAATGTGAAGTTATAGATCCAAGGCAATAGCTTCCCCTACTTTCAAGCAAAAGATCATGTAATTAATAAAATAAAACAAAAAGAAATGGGCAAGCATTATCTGGATTTTGGACAGTGACCATATTTAAAAGGGTGTGATATGTAACTTTCTTTTTCTAAAGACTGCAAAAGCTACAAGCTGTGGAAACTTTGTCCCCCCTTAACTATCTTTATTTTGCAAAATGTACCCTTCACTTTCTCTTTTTGCAAAAGTTTTGTGGTGTGGAAGCTTGTCTTGGTTATAGACTCTATGCCGATTAAAGAGAAAGAAACAAAAGCTGAATCGCCTTTAACATCACCAATTATATACCTACAAAATAGTAACTCGCTATTTTATTTACCCTCCTTTGGATATCAACGGGGTATTTCTATATTTGGAATACTAGGTTAAAATCCTGTCTATAATATAATATATTAAGTAATAAAAAATTTAATTTTTAAAAGCTCATGTTTTACACGGGTTAAATAAATCCGTGGAATACAATATAATCTGTTAACACATATACTCATCAAAATATGTCAGGAGATTTATTAATATAAAGATTAGTATTTTCTTTAAAAATATATTATTATTAAATGATAGAAGTGTATTTAATAAGACAGAGAGGCGGGAAAAAATGATGAGAATGAATATGGTGGCGACACGTATCATTAAAAACCTTTATTTATTATATAGTATAGATATGTGATATAAAATAACTGATATTAATATATATATATATAGGACGGTTCCACTAAGAAGTGGTTTTTCGCGAAGAAAAATACTAAGAAGTGGGTCAAACGAACTCTGATTGAGCTCATTACAACGGCGTTAGAACCGTCTCATCGAACCCTAACCCGGAACCAAAAACCTAAACCACCCTCCACCTGCACCCCCAAAAACCTAAACCCTACCCCGAAAAACCTAAAACTACCACCCCCACCCCCCCAAAAACCTAAACCCCCACCCCACCCCACCAAAAACCTAAACCCACCCCCACCCACCCCCAAAAACCTAAACCCCCCACACCCATAAAAAAAAAACTAAACCATAAAATCTAAACCCTAAAAGCTAAACCCTAAGGCTAAAACCCTAAAATTCAAACGTAAAATGTAAACTTTAAAAGCTAAACCCTAAAAGCTAAGATGGTAGAGTTCGACGAGACAGTTCCAACGCCGCTGAAATTAGCTCAATCGGAGTTCGTTTGATATCGTTTCTTAAGATTTTTGTTATTTCTTAGTTTTCTTAGCGAAAAACTACTTCTTATTTGATCCTCCCCCTATATATATATATATATATATATAGGGGAAGGTTCCGATAAGAAGTGATTTTTCGCTAAGAAACTGGGTCAAACGAACTCTGATTGAACTAATTCCAACGGCGTTGGAACCGGCTCGTCGAAATAAAGCCTAAAGCTAAACCCTTAAAGCTAAACCCTAAAAGTTAACGTTAAAGCTAAACCCTAAAGCTAAATCAAAAACCTAACCACCCCACCCCCACCCCCCCAAAACCTAAATCCTCCGACCCCTACCTCCCAAAAACCTAAACCTACCCATCCCACCCCCCGAAAAACCTAAATTGATTTTTTAGTGTGCTTTGAATCATTCGATATAAAGTTCATTTGCATGATGAACACATATGAATACAAATATTCGTTCTTTAAATGAAACGTACGAAAATGAACATATGTCTTGTTTGTTCATTTTTGTGTGTGAATGTTCGTTTATGTTCGGTTATTTATGTTCATTTGATGATGATGATATTTAGACTTTAGTTTGATTTTGTTGTTACTTATAATTGGTGTTCGTGTGTGTTCGTTTAGAATATTAATGAACGAACTCAAATATGTTCATATATTTTCTCAATGAGCGAACACGAACAAGAAAATCAGTTCATTTAAGTGTTCGTGTTCATTCGATCAAACTATCAAAGATAATATTTAAACATGCTTTATAATCTTATTGTCATAACAATAAGATAATTTATTCATTTGAATCTTCAATAAATCTAAATATTTAAAATTTAAAACTAATCTATACATACTAATAAATCAAGGTTTTTAGGGACATGTATCACTCTCACAGCCACCCTCACCTTATTTTTCCCGCTCATTCTCTTTTTACCCAAATAACATCACACACTGATCTTTTATGACCCGTTTCCCTTTTCAGTAGAATCCCTGATTGTCATCTCCGTCACTCGCTTCATCGTCATTTCTCTCAATTTCTTTTATAGCTCCCTCTTCTGAAGCCTAAAATTGATGGCCGGTTATTCACGTACGACTTTCACCATAATTTCAATTTCAGGGGAGTGAATGCTATGCCTATAATGATCATAGGTATGTAAAATCATCTGTGTTTTTATGTAAACCAATCGAAATAGAGTTTCACGCTTTCTTCTTCAATCGCTCGAGACAGATTCAATCTTCAACTGCTTCTTTTTCAGTGGAAACCCTAATTGTTATCTCCATCACCGTTTCACTCCATATCTTCTTGGAGTTCCTTAGGAGGTACCACATTAGGGTTTTCGTTTATCAATTATAGATCTATAAACACTGAATCAAGTAATCACGTTTGAGATGTTTAATGTTTTCTTTTCGTTGTTACAGCTTTAGGTTAGATGCGAATTCAAGATAACCTTACGAAGAATATGATGAAGATGACGATGACTATGAAGACGAACTAATAAGTTCTGTGTAACATAATAAGGTTGTCGATTTGGAGCAGCAAGTGGTAAAACGTAACCCTAATTTTATCCCCACCTCTGTTTTTATAACTTTTACTTTTGTATATCAAGCTAGGGAAATGGTTCAAGTTCAAACTCATATGAGAAGCAGATCTGGTTACTTTTCCCTGATTCATGACCTGGCTATATATGCAATGGTTTGATATCCATATCATCATTGTTTGACCTCGTTTAGGAGTTGATGTACTCTCTCTTTATGGTTGGCTGCTTTTCTTCCACTTTTTTTTAATATTTAATCAGAAATAACAATATGAAATCATGAATTGGTATATCATTTGGTGCATTATTTTAGGAGGTGGTATATTCGAGTGCAGCATGTTAAGTATATTTGTATATAGTTCTTATTGGTATGATGATATATGAGTAATTAAGTTTTAGTACAATCTTTATTTTTGTTATATGTTTAGAATTTTTTACCACTTTAGGAGTAAATTGCATCAGTTGGAATATTCAGAGGAATGTATAATTGGTTTTATATAACAGTTGAAATCATGGGTTAATAGGATTTGTTTAAAGATTGACCATCTGCACTAGAGGTGCACAAAAGGCGGTTTTTGAACCGAACCGGTTTCGAACCGGCCCGAACCGGTTTGGTCAACGCAAACACTAAACCGGTTTTGACCCAAACCGGTTCGGGTTAAACCGGTTTTGCAAGTATAAAATGTCGAACCTATTGAACCGGTTCAGGTCGGTTCTGGACCGGTTCGGGTTGGTGAACCGGTTTAAACCGGTTTTTTTTATAAAAAAAAAATTTTAAAATAAATTAAAAAATATTACAACATTACAATATGAGAAAAAGAAAAATATATAGTTCAACGTTTATTCATATTGTAGGGGTTCGGAAATCACAAAACATTACAATATTAAACATTACAATACGAGAAAAAAATATATATATTTTTATTTTTTGGAGTTTTTTTGTTTAATATTAGCCGTCATTCTCGGAGTTACTAGTGGATCCTCGTAGTCTATCATCTTCGGCGAGTTCTTCATTTGTAAGTGGGCTCGCCAATCCTTGGTTAACCTCAGATTCGTGTATGAGTTCTTCAACTTCAATTTCTTCTTCAAGCGAAGCCCTATCTTGTCTCCTATCAACCGCATCCAAATGGTCTTTCAAGCAAATGCACATTTCCATTGCCGCGGGAGTGAGTCTAGTTCTTCGAATAGATAAAACCCTGCCACTAAGAGAAAAAACGGATTCCGAAGCTACCGTGGAAGCTTGGACGGTTAGTAAATCACGGGCCATGGCGGAAAGGACCGGAAAAGTAGATTCGTTTCCTTTCCACCAAGCCAAAATATCAAAGTCCTCAAAAACATCCGGACTCATAAATGATAAAAAGTTTGTTCCCGTATACCTTCCGAGTTCGCTACTCGGGATGGACCCTCTAGCCCGTTTAGTAAATTCATTTCTCATTTCGTTATACAAATTTAAGTTCACATTCCTCGAGCTGCTACTTGATGCGCCCGCGCCCATCGTATCATGTGGGGTTTGTGTTGTACCATATTTATGTAAATAAATATCAAACAAATCTTGCAAACATTTGTTAAAATAAGTTTTTGTTACGGTTGAAAAATGAATATCTTCGGAATTCAAATCCAAATCGTAAGTTATTTTATCAATCAAGGTTTCAACACCGTAAACATTAATTGTAGGGTTTAATGCGGCGGCACAAGTTATAACCGGAGGCATTTCTTTAAAATATTTAACAAATTTTTCTTTCATCGGTTTTATCATTGTCGTAAAAAGAGTATTTTTATTTTCAAGTTCGGCTAATTTGTTACACATTAGAAATATTTGTTTAAGAGCCAAGGGACTTGTGGGGTAATAAACCCCGGATAAAAAAGTAGTGGCGGTTTTGAAAACTTCGAGCAATTCGGTTAAATTTTCAAGAATGTCCCAACTCGTAGACGGAAAACTTTGAATTTTACGACGCGGTTTTGAGGAAAGCATATCATGAAAAATTGATAAAGTATCTTTTTGACGTATAGCACTATGAAACATTTTATAAGTTGAATTCCATCTTGTTGGGAGGTCCCAATTGGGACCTAAGCAAATCAAACCCGTATCGTTACATAATCTAATATATTCATGGTATCTTTTTTTACTACTACTAAAAACGTCTTTAAGCATGACTCGAAATGCATTACTTATTTCAATAACGGGTTCAACCCCAAGCCCGTCTTGCACGGCTAAGTTGATGATGTGTGCAATACATCGATTATGGAAAAAAGCGCCGTTGCAAATCGGATTATATTTTAATATTAATTTTTGAACCGCATTTGTATTATTTGAGGCATTATCAAAAGATATTGAAAATAATTTATTTTGTAATTTAAAATCGGTTATCACATCATCTAAAATGTGAAATAAATTTTGACCCGTGTGCGGATATTCAAACATATCAAACGCGATTGTACGTTTCATCATTTGCCACGTATTGGGATCAACCCAATGAGCGGTAACGCAAATATATGAGTCGGGAATACCATGTGGAGCCGACCAAACGTCGGTGGTTAAGTTCACACCGGTTTCCAATTTTTCAAAACCTAAAATTAATTCTTTTTTTGCTTTTTTCCACATTTTTAGACAATCACGTCTAAGAGTACTACGACTTACTTGATGATAACGTGGTTGAAGGGCTTCTTGAATCATCCTCGTCGTGAGCGGGTTGTCGAAATGGTTGAACGGCAAACCTCTTTGAATAACTAATTTCGCCATTCTATCTCGAACAATATTTGGATCGAAGTTCCAAATTCCACCCTCGCTTGTCATAGATGCTTGACCCTCACCTGGAATATTCTTCAAACTCTGACACGATTTTTCCAGATGAGTTTTTAGAGTAGAATTTGATTCCTTTTTAAAAAAACCACCACATTTTTTGCAACGAGCACGTTCCAACCCGTTAGACAACTCACATAGATCGTAGTTTGACCAAATTGCGGGGTTCCTCGTTGTTGGTATTATTTTCACAACGCTAACTTCGTTAGAGGAAACACCATAACTTGAAGAACCTGCCATTGCGTTTTTTGAAATTTTTTGAGCGTTTTTTGAGCGTTTGAGAAGTGTGATTTAACCAAAACACCCACTACCTATTTATAATGTGTTTGGGGGTTAAAATGGGTCAAAAAACGGTCAAAAATTGGTCCCAACGGCTATATAGCCGTTTCCAACGGCTAGTTTTTTTTTTGACCGTTAAACCGGTTCAAACCGGTTTACCAAACCGGTTTCTCAAACCGGTTCACAAAAAACCGGTTGTAAACCGCTCGTCGCACAAATAGGTTAAACCGGTTGTAAACTGGCGGTTCGTATCGGTTTGAAACCGGTTCACACAAAACCGGTTATGGGGCGGTTCGGGTTCCGGTTCGGAACCGGTTTGGATTTCCAAACCGGTTTTTTTGTGCACCTCTAATCTGCACAACTACTTAAATTTGGATCCTGATTAAGTTCTATGAAGTGGGTCAAGATAAAAAAAGATCAAAACACTTTTAGTTGACTTTAAAACAAATATTTGTTATATTCAAATTTATCAGTGGCAGCTAACATGGCATTAACAGCGCCACACCAGCAATTTACCGGTAATATCGGTTAAAATATAGATGGTTGCTACACGTGTAAAGGGTAGCTAATATTTGATTGTATTTAAAAAAAAAGGGAGGGGGGCTAGATTTGCTAGGGATCATTACTCATTTGCATCATTATGTTATATTGGGGTCAATTTGATAAATTGGTTATTTAAATTTTGTTTGGTTTTTTGATAGGTTGTGACTTGATCAATAAATCTATTATAGGCTGTTAAAAAAAATTCTATTAAATACAATATCTAATTTGATAAAATTTTCTCTCATTGCTTAAGTAGGTATATTTGTGTCACACCCCAACCGACGGCGAAAACGTCGGGACGGGACATAGAGACTGTTCATGAGCACATGGTTAACTAAGTTGTAATATATTAAATCATCACCTTTAAATTTAAATAAAAAAAACTCAACAAAGTACAAGAAATTGAAATTACATAACATGTTCTCAATTTCATTAACTAGGTCCACAACTTAAGTGAAGCATGCTTTGGTCAACTCACATATTCGTACCTGAAACATGATTAAAAACAAGGTCAACTAGAAAGTTGGTGAGCATACATAGGTTTTAACACAACAAATTAGTTTCAAAGTTTTATACAATTCATATGACATGTTTTACTAAGATTTATGAAGAACCTATAGTTAAGTTGGTGTACAATCAAACCTTGTGACTGAAGGGCATAACCCGCAGGTTATCCTAATGAATGGCATAACACATAAGCGTTATCCTAATGAAGGGCATAACATACCAATGTTATCCTAATGAAGGGCATAACAACAAATGTTAGCCTAGTGAAAATGTCGGTAACACTCACCCTACCTGGGTGAGTTTGTCAGACACAATAGATCTATTAATGTTATCGTTGGCTTGTAATGAGTTAAGGATTGTACTAACGTGTCATGAATATGTAGTGTAACATCCCGAATAAATAGAAAACAAATAATAGAAAACAAATAAAAGAAAAGCAAGGTGGGCTTGGCTAAGGTTCGGCCCATGGGCCCGAAATATGAAGGAAAACCTTTCTAATCAGCGGCCATCAACCCTTCCCCCTCATTCCACCACACTCGCATCTTCTAGAGAAAGAAAGAGAGAGAGAGGCCGGTTCTAGAGAGAGAAAGCGGGAAAGAGGCTCAAAGGCTAGGGAATCGTTCGTCTTCATCACAACAACGTATAGCAACGGGAACCGAACTCTATAAGGTAAGCACCACCTCTAAATCTGATTTTTACCGATTTTGGGGTTTCGGGTTTAAGTCACATAAAGGCATGATTTTTACGTATGAAACTTGAAACAAAACACATATTTAAGCTCATGGATGAAAAAGAAACGTTTTGAACGTAAAAATTTCAAGGCTTGATCGATTAGAAATAATTGGCCATATCTAGGGTTTCTGGTTGGGGAAGAAGACTGACGCATCGAAACTACTAGTTTCGATATAGATAAATCCATTGAAACTACCTAGTTTCGATATATGCAGACCCATCGAAACTACATAGTTTCGATATAAACCCATGACCCAAAACTACTAAGATTTTACATAAGTTACTTATCGAAACTACCATAGTTTCGATATAAACCCATGACCCGAAACTAATAAGATTTTACATAAGTTACTTATCGAAACTACCATAGTTTCGATATAAACCCATGACCCGAAACTACTAAGATTTTGCATAAGTTACTTATCGAAACTACCATAGTTTCGATATAAACCCATGACCCGAAACTACTAAGATTTTGCATAAGTTACTTATCGAAACTACCATAGTTTCGATATAAACCCATCACCCGAAACTACTAAGATTTTACATAAGTTACTTATCGAAACTACCATAGTTTCGATATAAACCCATGACCCGAAACTACTGGGTTCAAGCATAGTGATGTCTAGTGTCATCTAGGAGCACCACCTTATGTGTATGACTTTATTATACAGATTGTGAGTGACCTTAGTGACGCTCAGTAACCGGCTAAGTGTATTACAGAAACCACTCATCAGGTGAGTTCTATGTGCCCCCTACGTGTTACGTGCAAATGATTTCAAATGATTTTGGGGCTGAAGTGTATACATGATATGCATGAATGTTATGTTTTGTGTTATATGACAATGCATGATAGTTATATGTATGACAGATATGCTTATGAACAAAGAAACATAGCAAGTATGTTATGAATTATGAATGAAAGTATGATATAACACAAAAGAATGAAATCGTGCTTTATATACATACTATATACTGCATGTTATGAATATATGTGAATGTTGTGGACGCTTCGATGCTAACGACTACTACGGTAGACGGACGACCATGTGAATATCATGCAACCGGGACATATACGTTCCTTCATCATCTAGGACGTATGAAAGGTAAAAAATGGACGGTCGAAGCAAATGCCTTATCAATGATAAGTAGAACGGTTGCATGATTAATAGTTCGCATGGGAAACTGATGCCTTCGGGCAGACGGACGAAAGGACGGACTACGACGGTAGACTGACGGCCAAAGGTTGCCGGACGGTAATGAAGGACGGGCTACTTCGGTAGACACGGTATGAATTACGGTCTACGACGGTAGGGTGGAGCGTTTGTCTTTGTGACTTACGCAATCAATGACGAGTTGATCATCCTTTTGTGTATGACCAATGAATGTTCAATGAATGCATATGCACCTATTTACGTGTATAGTCAATGTATGTTCACTGAAATAATGATATATATACATATGAACCAATGATACGAATGAATGACTAACGATATATCTTATGTTAAGACAATGTTTATGTTTTAAATGCTAAGACTTCTGTTGTTATGTATTTGAATAATGAATGTTTCCGCTGCGTTTTGAATGTTTTAAATGTTATAATTCGATATCAAAGGCTATGTTTATGAGTAAATCCAACGAGTGAGGTTTTCTTGAAAGAGGGGCCTTACATGTAGCCTTAACTAAAGCTTTCAAACATAAAGCACAAGTAGCACATAAAGACATATTGGAGAATTGTATTCATGTAATTGCATAGAAGTTGTAAGAGAATCATGTTTCACCCTAAAAGTGCAAAAATATAAAAAGGGGGCTATGTAAAACCCACCTTGATATTGTGACTTAAACTTGAACTAGATCAAGAGGACGAGTCAACCGGTTTAACGATGCCCTAAATTAAATAAGATCTGTCATTTAACGTATGGAAACGATAAAAGGAAACAAGAACGGAATGATTGTGACTTTATGATTTGGAATGAGCGGACGATAGAATTAGGGATACGAACTAAGTGATGAAATAATGTTTTATAAATTTTATTTATAAAAGAGAGTTAGGTGTCAACAATGAATATAAATTGTAAAATTAATATAAATATCTCATTAGGACATTTGAGTTAAAATAGTTATCATAATAGAATATTATAATATGTTGTAATTTGAAACGATCATAGTTAGTCGAATTATTGTTTATGAAAGTCATATTAAAAGAATCTTAATTTTTGAGAAGGTAGTATTAATATGATTAGAATGATTATGAAATTTCATGATATTAGTAACACTAAAACGTTATCATAATATATCATAAATCACGTTGTTTTAAAGGTGTAGATCAAATATATTATTTGTGCATGAAATAATAATAATAATAAGACGCTTAATGAAACTTGTTATATAAAGTTGTATTGATATGGTAGACCAAGTCGTTTTTAATGGTTGAAGTAATATATATAATTAAGCATGTATCTATATAAACCTCTTTCGTTAAATGATATGGTTAATTTATAAAATAATAGGGTTCATGGTACACACTAACATTCATCATATATTTAATTAGTGGTAAAGAAAAGAAATATTTATTCCAACATGGTCTAAATGTTTTTAGAAAACAATAAAACATATATAAACACCCTCTTTTTTATTTACAAAAGGACGATAATTATAAAACTCTTGAAAAACTCGTTTACTCATTATAGTTTATAGTTATAAATATGTGTGTGAGAGAAATACAAAATATGAAAAAAAATAGCGCATGGAGGTCGCTTGCAGGGATCGAACTCGCGACCTCCTTCATGGAGTGGCATGCTTTTTAACCACTGGACCAGTACACAATTTGTTAAAGGAACCAGAATCAAAAGTATAAATGTCACACCCCGGCCAACGACGGATTATACCTCGGGGCTGACGCGGTTGTTCATAATCACACGATCATCTATTAAATGTGACAATATTTATTCATTAAAAATTAAATGCATCCGTTACAAGTAGAAATGAAAAACAAAGCGTTCAAACATAACATAAGTTTATATTAAAGCTAGGTCCGAAGTCCTAAGTGATCATTAGTGTCCTCAAACCGGTGCACCTGAAATATGTGAGTAAATGTCAACTACAAGTAGTTGGTGAGTAACATAGGTTTTTGACACCGAACAAAAGTTAAGTATAAGTTTACAATTCAATATGTTCAAAGCATGTCTAAAGCATAAATGTGAAAACACACAAGGTTTCAAGTGTACAATCAAGCCGTGTAAATGGAAAACTAGTTACGCAATCTCATTGATTGCCATTTTAAAAAGTAGTAAGATGTATACACAAAAATCCGCCAAGGTTCTGTGTTATGTATAAATCGGATTCCCCTATAAATGATCATAAAAGTTACTACCTTAGGCTTGCAACTCAAGTTAATGATTGTACTAAACATGAACACACGTATGGTCGTCAAGTAGTTTAAGACATAAAGCACATAGTATTAGCATGAGGACAAAGGTATTGAATTTGTATGTATAGTAATGTAAACATGTTCCACCCCGAGTATTTGTAATCGAAGTAAAGAGAAAGGGGGCTATGAAAACTCACCTGAGTTGTGTATGAGTAGCACCACACAAGGATGCAATAGATAACACCAGAGTTTGCCTATGAACCGCCTACGTATGCCCTAGAATTATAAGCATAATAATTAGGGATACAATGGGGGTTCTGTGATGACGACACGAAAGATTTGGACGTCTTAAAACATTATAAGGATCAACGAGTAGACGAACTTGTCCACAGGAATAACGGTTTCTTAATATAATTATTAAGATAAATACGTTTCGTGTCGAATGTTTCTAATTACGAATAATAATATATAGTAAATATATTCGTGCGTTTGTACCATTTTAAAAATGGTCTAAGAAAATAATATAGGTTATTAAATTATTTTAAATTTAGAGAAATAATACGATCATTAAATGTGTGACAAAAATAATAATAAAACTATTATTTTTATTCGGATCATAACAACGTGGTTAATAATATAAATAAATATATTATTTATTAGTTTGAAACGTTATACAGTGTTTATTAATTTGGCGAAAATTATGAAAATATATTATTTTTAATAGGAGTAAAGGATCGAAAATAATATAAATATATTATTTTAAAAGTGGGGAATAATAATAATTATGGGTTATAAAACCAAACCCGAGCCTACGAGTGTTTTACGAGGCTAGAACACATTAATATATTAATATAATAATATAAGATATGGATTTTATATTAAAATAATAATAGAAAATTGTTTTAACAATAAAAATTGGTGGAGAGACTCAAACCCGAGTCTCTCCCACACAAGCACACACACCTAACCACTCCACCCGCTAGGGCTATTGCACAAGAACCCGGTTCCATTTGGTTTTATCAAACAAGTCTCTGAGGCATCCCTCCAATAAACACCTGCGATCGATTCCCGTCCCAAAAACCCATAATTTCGACTTCGATCAAACACAGGAGCATAGGGGTTTTTTAAATCATGTGAGAGCGAATCTATGGTCGTTTTTAATTGCAAAACCAACGAGCTTAAGATCGTTAAATTACAGAAATGAGGGCCGAAAACCCTAGTTATGAACACATAATCAAATCGATCAACTCCGATATTAAAACTTGTTGAAAGCATAGGGCTTTTACTGATTAGGTTATTGCGAATCTACTAGTATAGTTTAATTGAATTATGATTGAGTCTGGGATCAAAACCCCCAAATCATTTTATGAACGAACCCTAGTTACTGGGTCTTGATTAAATCGATGATATGAGACTGAATTGGCTTAGGGTTATCAATTAACAAAGGATTGCGAATCTACTGGTATGAATTAATTGGATTTAAACAGAGTTGGGGGTAGGGTTCAATTAAATCTGAAGACGTTAAGAACCCTAGAATCATATCATGTTTGATTCGATAATGTAAGCCCTAATAAGCTTAGGGCTTTTAATCTATAGATAAAAACAAGGCTAATGATACTTTTAAATACCAGAATGAGGTTCGATTTGACTGTGCTCGACTAAGCGGATGCCGACTGTGACTGGATTGGTTTTTCGGCGACTCTGCTTCCTTCTTCGACGCAATTGGATGGTGTAACAGGTGCAAGGGGGCTCGTTTGAGATGCGCAGGTGATCAATTTCAGTGTGAACGATCGAGATTGTGCGAATTGGTGAGTAATAAGAGTGAGGTCGACGGTTATGGTTTGATTACCCATAATTGGGATTAATTCGAGTAATGATGATGCTGTTAATTGGTCTATAATGGTCGTTAATGACACCGTGCATAACGGTTACGGATTGTAATGATTTTCGGGTGTGGAGTTCGAATCTGAGTCAAGAACAACAATTTGACTTTCTGAAGTCAACACCAAATCAAGAATGGGTTAATTACAGATTTAATCCATGTAGTTTCATGTTTCAGGGTTTTGAACTTGGCAGAACTGGTCCCCAGGGTTTGAGTTGAGTTAACTTGGTTAAGGACTTATTAGTTTGACTTACTAAAAGTCAACATGAACAGAATTCTTCAATTTTTGACTTTCAAAGTCAATCAGAATTAGATTTTACTAATTACACAACTTGTCCTTGTAGTCTGAGTTTGAATAATGACAAAAACAGTCCCTAGAGTTAGAGATAGGCAAACTAAGTTAGGATTTAACTGGATCTTGATAATGGAGTTAACCCTAAATAGCCGGATTGTCACATCATCCCCTAGTTGAAAGAATTTTCGTCCCGAAAATTAGAATAGTACCTTAAGTGTCTGACGTGGAGTGCTTGGACAGATGAGGATACTTGCGCATCATCTGGTCCTCGCGCTCCCAAGTGAATTCCGGTCCGCGTTTCGAGTTCCAACGATAGAGTTCTTACTGTGTTTGAGCGTTTTGACTTCCCTATCCATGATTTCGACCGGTTCTTCAACGAAGCGTAATAGTTCATTGATTTGTAGTTCCTCAAGAGGGACCGTGAGTGTCTCGTATGCTAAACATTTCTTCAAGTTTAAGACATGAAAGACGTTGTGTACACTACTAAGTCCTTTAGGTAGGTCCAGTTGGTACGCTACTGGGCCAATTCTCTTCACTATCTTGAACGGTCCAACATAACGAGGGTTTAGTTTGCCTCGTTTCGAGAGTAAACTCGGGGTCACGTTTAGATTCCCAACGATCTTTGACTGTTGGTTTGGGGAGTACGATTGATAACAAGATTTAAGTCGGATACTCAAAGTTAGGCATGAATGATGATAGTGGATTTAGTTTGAAGAGAATTGAGGAGAAAAATGTCAAAGAATATCTTGGACTTCAAAGATGGAATGCATCTCTCGAAATGAGAACGATTAGAATTTGATGATCAAAACTTGTTTAGGATGTAGTGTAAATTGCTCAAGAAATGTCACTGGATAAGAGGTTTCACAAACATTGGTCAAGGTCAAAAACAACGTAAAGCGTCACGTGTCACGAACAACGCTACTTCTGATGATATGATAGGAACACTTATATATAGGAAGTACCAGCGGCGTATCCACCATGCCCTTATCATATCGCATCAGTTTCGTTTTTATATATCACGATAGGTTTTATGTCGTAACGCACGACATAACTCACTATGTTTTCCATACGTTGATTCTTATAATTACGTGTGCACCCGTAATTACTCAAATCGTCGTATGGTCCGTATAGATCATTCCATTGCATGTGGGTACAGAGGTGGAGGACCACCCAAAAACATTATTGTAAGTTGTTAATAAGGCGACTGTGTCTCTAAATGGTAAGGTCAGTTAGGAAGTAAAGGTTGTCAATATGGCACAACCCCATACATGGTGTCCTGAGTAGATGACATATCCCTCCAGATTACCCATAATTTTAATAGCTCTCTCGTGTCTGAACAAGAATACGTCAAACCCCGAGTAACTAAAAGTTTATAGCTTCCTCGTGTTTGAAAAAGAATACGTCAAACCCCGAGTAGCTCAAAGTTTATAGCTATCAATGTTTATGGATAAAGTGAATGATCATGCCTCATGTATTTAGTGGACAATCAATTGTTAACAATGTACGCGGTCTAGTTTCGTATGTAATGTAGGCACCCAAGTTTCATGTATAGTGTAAATAATCTGGTATTTGTGCATATTGTAAATAACCAAGTATCATGTATCGTGTGAACAATCTAGTATCATGCACATTGCAAGTAATCAAGTTCCGTCTATAATGTGATCAATCTAATATCATGTATAGTGCAAGTAATCAAGTTTCATGTATAATGTAAGTGATCATGTATACTGTAGACAACCAAGTTTCATGCATAACGTGAATCAATCAAGTTGCGTGTATAATGTAAACAATTTAGTCTCAAGTATATTATGGACGTCCATATGTAAATAATTGAACCTCATGAGTAACGTAAACTATCGAATCTTGTCGGTAGTCGAGTGCTGTGGACAAGCGTGTTGTATAATGTAGGTAGTTGGGTTCCAAGTTTTCATGTTTCCAAGTTTTTAACTTTTATTCATGGATGGTTAACGCCTATGCGAAAGGATTCATCTCCTTGAGGTGACTAGTAAGTTCACACATTCCCGAAGGTGTAAGGTGATGGGAAAGTTTTGCAGGTAAGCAGAAGAATGTGTACGTGAATATCTAATTTGTGTTTTTTGTTTATAAATAAACAAATAATTGCAATTTTACTCCTGTTTGTAGATTAATAAATAAGTGGAAATAATAATTTGAGCGGATGGATAATTGGATAAGTAAGAACCTTTTAATTCAATTATTATAACGAAAATATTTCAAAAGATAATAATGGCCTTATTATTTAATAATTAAGCCAAGGTTTAAATTAGTTTAATAGAATAAATAGTCAAAAATAATTAATCAAGTTATTTTTAAAAGGATGAAATATTTGTTAATACGTTTATAAAACAATTTGTACACGAAGGGTATTAAGTTTCCTTACGAGGCAAATAGATTTGTAAATAGTTTATACTCTAGATAAAATCTATAAACCAAGGGTTTGGTAAAGATTTTGTTTTGAACAAAATAACTATATTAATTAAATCGAGAAGTAACAGAATAATTAGTTTACAAGGAAGGTTTAGATGTCAACCACCAAGGCTAGCCAATAATAATATTTATATATGGGTGCAGGATATGGATTTTAAATTAAAACTTTTTAGAAGGCGAGAAATGGAGTATCCGGCTAACATCTCGGATGGTTTTTCACCAGGAAGCAAATGGGCACCAAGACGAGCATCGATGTGGTTATTCGTAATGCAAATCGGGATTTAGCCCTAGTTATGTCCGTATGTTCATCAAGTATTCTCTGATCTCCATTCCTTGCTTCAGAAGCTCTGCGGTCCTTACATATAGGTGAGCAGTATCAGCTGGAACTCCTATTGCACTAGTAAGTCCCATGACTTGTCTTGCTCTTGGTTCTGGAGGGTTTAGGTTAGGTGTTGGATAAGGGTCTCTCGGAGGAGATGATTCAGCTGCTCGGAGTCTCAAGCCTGCTCCTAAGCCAATCTGATCTGCGGTCAAACATGGATCTGGCAGCTAGTCGTGTTGGTGACCGGTTGTCTGGTGATGGGGACACAAAATCTTCCTCTTGTGTTGGCTTTGCTTAGGGGTGGTTCTTAGGGGAGTGAGGAGGGTAAGAGGCCATGCCTAGCACGAAAAGGTCGTAAGGGTAATGATAAGTGTTAAAGGTGTTTATGAGTTTAGAATTTGACTAATCATAACACCAAGTTCTTATAATAATATATCGGGGGTAACACTTGACCTATAAGTAGTGTACCCACGAAAAGGATTCCCAGGAAAGAGAGGTGGGTCACAAGGGACACGCACTGAAGTACTCAGTCTTTCCTTAGTCGGAACCCTTCATGGACTTACACCACTCTTCCATCCATCATGTACCATTAACATTATTATTTGAACTCATGGTTATGGTGAGAATCGTTAAGGATTTGTCTTGTGGCTCAAGGGTGTGTTTCGCCTATCCAAGCAGCTTCCCTTCCATGAGGGGTAAGGTCTAAGGGTTTAAATCTCTTGTAAATGATAGTAGGGTGATAAAATTTTCAAGGTATAAGGATGAAGGCATAGGAACTTAAATAAGTTTAAGTGTAAGAATCAAATAGAGAGGTTTAGGTATGTGTACCAAGTTGTAGTAAACAACGAATGATGTTTAGATTGCATTCATCTGGCACATAACCAAAAGGATGTTGTGACAAATCAAAGTGATTCAAGTTCGCATATTTTCAAGAAGACATGCTTTAGCCTATAGGTGAACACTCACTTCGGGAATTCTCAGGAAAGCATACGGATCCTTCGGTTGATTTGGATTTATATGAAATGCTTTCCTAGACAGAATACCCAAAGTACAGGCATCCACCCTTCCGGATTGCACATGTTCTCTACTAGTTTTCAGAACTCTAAGCTTTGACGGGATTTTAAAATTTTAATAGGCATTGGGTCTAGGAGTTTGATTCTTTCCATAAGTGTTTAGTGATGATGTGTAAAGATGAAAGTGTATAAAGTCTTTGATATGAATAAGTGTATGGTAAAGCTTAGGATAACATTTAGTGATATCAAATAGGCATTGTGTAGACAATTTCAAATAGTGTAGTAAATAAGGTATTACAGGAGTAGTAGTTTTTGTAAACATGTAGGTTATCAAGTAACATAGCACCTAAGATAATCATGCAATGTAATACACTAGATAATATGTAGGATAATTACACCAAGGTATCCTAAGGTTATAGGCTATAGATTAAAAATATGTTTCAAGTAATCCATGTAGTTTCGAATAGTTTCGTGTAGTCTCTTGAATGCTGCAGTTCATGTATTTGCACTAAGCAGATAAAAATAGGTAGACATAGATAGGTAAGTGGATGTATGTATATGTATAATGAGTATAGAGTGGAGTTCCTAGTAAAAGACACGAGTCAAACTCATGTTTAGGACTCCTAGGTTATAGTCTAGGTCATGTGTGTCTAATAACCTAATTCCCTATAACCATGGCTCTGCTACCAATCTGTCACACCCCGGCCGACGGCAGATTATACGATGGGGCTGCCGCGGTTGTTCATAAGCACACGATCATTTATTAAATGTGACAATATTTATTCATTAAATCTAAATGCATCCGTTACAAGTAGAAATGAAAAACAAATCGTTCAAACATAACATAAGTTTATATTAAAGCTAGGTCCGAAGTCCTAAGTGATCATGTAGTGTCCTCAAACCGGTGCACCTGAAACATGTGAGTAAATATCAACTACAAGTAGTTGGTGAGTAGCATAGGTTTTGACACCGAACAAAAGTTAAGTATAGGTTTACAATTCAATATGTTCAAAGCATTTCTAAAGCATAAATGTGAAAACACACAATGTTCCAAGCATACAATCAAGCCGTGTAAATGGAAAACTAGTTACACAATCTCACTGATTGCCATTTTGAAAAAATAGTAAGATGTATACACAAAAACCCGCCAAGGTTCTGTGTTATGTATGAATCGGATCCCCTATAACTGATCATAAAAGTTACTACCTTAGGCTTGCAACTCAAGTTAATGATTGTACTAAACATGAACACACGTATGGTCGCCAAGTAGTTTAAGACATAAAGCACATAGTATTAGCATGAGAACAAAGGTATTGAATTTGTATGTATAGTAATATAAACATGTTCCACCCCGAGTATTTGTAATCGAAGTTAAGAGAAAGGGGACTATGAAAACTCACCTGAGTTGTGTATGAGTAGCACCACACAATGATGCAATAGATAACACAAGAGTTTGCCTGTGAACCGCCTACGTATGCCCTAGAATTATAAGCATAATAATTAGGGATACAATGGGGGTTCTGTGACGACGATACGGAAGATTTGGACGTCTTAAAACATTATAAGGATCAACGAGTAGACGAACTTGTCCACGTGAATAAGGGTTTCTTAATATAATTATTAAGATATATATGTTTCGTGTCGAATGTTTCTAATTACGAATAATAATAATATATAGTAAATATATTACTGCGTTTGTACCATTTTAAAAATGGTCTAAGAAAATAATATAGGTTATTATATTATTTTAAATTTAGAGAAATAATACGATCATTAAATGTGTGACAAAAATAATAATCAAACTATTATTTTTATTCGGATCATAACAACGTGGTTAATAATATATATAAATATATTATTTATTAGTTTGAAACGTTACACGATGTTTATTAATGTGGCAAAAATTATGAAAAAATATTATTTTTAATAGGAGTAAAGGATCGAAAATAATATAAATATATTATTTTAAAAGTGGGGAATAATAATAATTATGGGTTATAAAACCAAACCCGAGCTTACGGGTGTTTTACGAGGCTAGAACACATTAATATATTAATATAATAATATAGGGTATGGATTTTATACTAAAATAATAATAGAAAAATGTTTTAAAAATAAAAACTGGTGGAGAGACTCGAACACGAGTCTCTCCCACACAAGCACACACACCTAACCACTCCACCCGCTAGGGCTATTGCACAAGAACCCGGTTCCATTTGGTTTTATCAAACAAGTCTCTGAGGCATCCCTCCAATAAACACCTGAGATCGATTCTCGTCCCAAAAACCCATAATTTCGACTTCGATCAAACACAGGAGCATAGGGGTTTTGTAAATCAGGTGAGAGTGAATCTATGGTCGCTTTTAATTGCAAAACCAACGAGTTTAAGATCGTTAAATTACAGAAATGAGGGCAACACAGAATCAAATCGATCAACTCCGATATTAAAACTTGTTGAAAGCATAGGGCTTATACTGATTAGGTTATTGCGAATCTACTAGTATAGTTTAATTGAATTATGGTTGAGTCTAGGATCAAAACCCCCAAATCGTTTTATGAACGAACCCTAGTTACTGGATCTTGATTAAATCGATGATATGAGACTGAATTGGCTTAAGGCTATTAATTAACAAAGGATTGCGAATCTACTGGTATGAATTAATTGGATTTAAACAGAGTCGGGGGTAGGGTTCGATTAAATCCGAAGATGTTAAGAACCCTAGAATCAGATCATGTTTGATTCGATAATGTAAGCCCTAATAAGCATAGAGATTTTAATCTATAGATAAAAACGAGGCTAATGATAGTTTTAGTTACCAGAATGAGGTTCGATTTGACTGTGCTAGACTAAGCGGATGCCGACTGTGACTAGATTGGTTTCCCGACGACTCTGCTTCCTTCTTGATGCAATTGGATGGTGTAACAGGTTCAAGGGGGCTCGTTTGAGATGCGTAGGTGATCAATTTCAGTGTGAACGATCGAGATTGTGCGAATTGGTGAGTAATAAGAGTGAGGTCGACGGTTATGGTTGGATTACCCATAATTGGGATTAATTCGAGTAATGATGACGCTGTTAATTTGTCTATAATGGTCGTTAATGACACCGACGTGCATAACGGTTACAGATTGCAATGATTTTCGGGTGTGGAGTTCGAATATGAGTCAAGAACAACAATTTGACTTTCTAAAGTCAACACCAAATCAAGAATGGGTTAATTAAAGATTTAATCCATGTAGTTTCATGTTTCAGGGTTTTGAACTTGGCAGAACTGGTCCCTAGGTTTTGAGTTGAGTTAACTTGGTTAAGGACTTGTTAGTTTGACTTATTAAAAGTCAACATGAACAGAATTCTTCAACTTTTGACTTTCAAAGTCATTCAGAATTAGATTTTACTAATTACACAACTAGTCCTTGTAGTATGAGTTTGAATAATGACAAAAACAGTCCCTAGAGTTAGAGATAAGCAAACTAAGTTAGGATTTAACTGGATCTTGATAACGGAGTTAACCCTAAATAGCCGGATTGTCACAATAAATAAAAAGGAACATTCTGCCTTTCTTCTTCCCCAGTTCTTACAGGTGTGAAACCCAGCTCACCCCCTCAACCCTAAATGAAAAAGGCAAAGAAACGAGAGTAGGATGGAGCATACACAAGGAGTAAAGGTTACCTGAAGAAGACGACCTTGGATTGTTCGAGTTTGAAGCCTCCCCCCTGCGTCGATGTGCAAACCGAGAGAAAGAAAAATGGGGGGTGAAAGCTGCTTCAAGTTGTAAATCGATGGGGGATTATAGGAAGGTTATAAATGCACATGACAGCTTGGAATCGATGGGATTTGCGGAATTTTGGGCATGAGATCGTGGGTTTTCAAACCCAAACCGTAACTCCCAAAATGGGTTAAAAGAAAAACGCGAATCCTCAATCAATGGATGGAATTTCGAGTTGCCATATACTCATAAGCGGTTTAGAAATTGATTGGATGATTTGAATCCCGTAATTACAGGGATTGATGGAGGATTGAAAGGGTTTGACTTTCTATAGTCAAAATTGGTGTTAAGCTTGTTTCAGGGTTCAAATTATGGAAGGGGGTCATAAGGGGGGGTTCAATCAAAAAGGTGGGTTCAAAAGACTAAAGAGGGGGTTCATGGCTTATATGAATTAATTTAAGTCTATTTTAATTAGTTATATAATTTATTTATTTTTAAGTTTTATAAAAACTACATTTTATTTGCTTCATCTAAATTATTTTAAAAGAGAATTTTCATTTTTTTTAAACATACCAGTCGTATAATTGATTTATTTAATTTACTAAAATATGCATATAGATATGATGTATGTACAAGGCAACAAGTATAAAATAAAAGTTTAAAGTTTTGAAACTTAGGGACGGTATACGTTCGAAAGTTATATGGTACTCGTGTATTATAACGAGAAAAGTCATGTCGAAATTATTTAAAACATAAAACGACATATAATCAAATATATACTTACATTTATATGTGTATATATTTAGAAGATGTAAAAGTATGGTTTAAAACTCCTATGTTTTATTTTGGTTATAACAACGTGTTTGCTTATAATTATATATAATAAGGAAATATATGTAAATGTAAGGTTCGGAAATTTGAATGTATGTTAAAATTAATGTGACATATTATGTTTGAACAAGTATGGGACTTTATCTGTTTGTTATTTTACATAATAAAATGAACAAAGAAAAATTATGGCCTGAAAGTCATGGATGTTACAGTATCCCCATGTTGAGGGAATTTCGTACCGAAATTCAACTAGTTGAGTACTGAACCAGCAAAGAGATGTGGGTACATAGGCCTCATTTGATCCTCACATTCCTAAGTATACTTTAGGCCACGTTTTGGATCCTCAACGAACTTTGAGGATTGGGTTTAGGAGTACGATTGATAACAAGGTTCAGGTCTGTCACTCAAAGTTAGATATGAATTATGATAATGAATTTAGTTTAAAATGATTAGGGAGAAAAACTATCGAGGGGTATGTTGGACACCAAAGATGAAATGCATTACTTGAAATGTGAGAGATAGGAGACTTGATGATCAAGGGTTGCTTAGGACGGAGTCTAATATGTTTAAGAATTGTCACTGGATAAGAGGTTTCACATAAAACCTCACGTGACACGAGTAACGCTACTTTTGTCAATATGAGAAGAATACTTATATATAGGAAGTAACAGCGGCGTATCCACCATACCCTTGTCATATCACATTAGTTTCGTTACTATATATCACGATAGGTTTTATGTCACAGCACACGACATAATTTACTATGTTTTCTATGTGCTGATTTTTATAATTGTGTGTGCACCCGTAACTACTCGAATCGTTGCATGGTCCGTATAGTTCATCCCATTGTGTGCGGGTCAAGATGGAGTACAGGTTTACTTAGTTCATGTGTATTGTTTTCACGTATGAGCTACTAATAAATAATTGTGCCCCTAGGTAGTAAGGTCAATTGGCATCTAAAGAGTAATAAGGTGGCATAACTTAGAGTTCCATGGTTTTCTCGTGTTTGAACAAGAATACGTCAAATTTCGAGTAGTTTAAAGTTTATAGCTTTCAACTTTCATGAATGAAGGGAGTAATCATGCCTTGTGTATAATGTGACCGATCAATTGCAACAATGTATGCAATAATGTAAACACCCAAGTTCATGTATAATCTAGTTTCATGTGTGTTGTACACAACTAAGTTTCAAGTATAAGATGAACAATCTAGCATATCATGTATATTGTAAATAACCAATGTGTCATGTACAATGTAAACAATCTAGTATCATGTGTATTGTAAACAGCTAAGTTTCGTGTATGATGTAAATAGTCTAGTATCATGTGTCAAACAAACAAGTTTCATGTGTCACGTGTATTGTGGTGTAAGTTATTGAGCCTCATGAGTAACGGAAATTATCGAATTTTTGTAGGTGATCGAGTTTCATAGACAAGGGTGTTGCTTGGCGTTCCATGTACCATGTATGTAATTGGGTTTTAAAATTTTCAATTGTCTTGAGGTTTATATGGGTGGTTAGTTCTCATGCGAAACGATTCATCTTCACGAAGTTGACTAGCGAACTCAAACTCTTTTTAATAATGGTGACAAACTGTAGTATGTGTAAATAGTTCAAAACAATGATAAGATAACGTAAATGATTACAATGCGAAATTTTATTCTAGATTAAATCTCTAGTTGACGCCCTCTTGCAATTGCTTCAATTGGTCTCATTCACCGCCTCGGTATTGACTTGAGTTTCGTTAGTGTTTATGTTGAAAGCACGCCCACGAGCACCACCTTGGTTTGTATTGGCTAGCCTTGGGCATTGGTTTCAGAAGTGGTTTGGATTACCCTATTCATAACAAGCATGCCCATTAGCAATAGCCGGTACAACTTGATTGGCAACTTGTTGATTGGCTTGATTTCCCTGCTTGACTTGATTAACAGGTGGCCTAAATCGGCAAGTGTTGGCTACATGACCATACCTTCAACAATTGGCACATAGACGGCAAGGCATGTTTGGGAAGTGATGGTAACTGCACGTGTTGCACAAGGGATTGTTGCCCCCATATTGCTTCTTGGCTGGATTCTGAGCCATGGGTGCAACTTGGTTAACTAGAGCAGCTGGAGTGACAACAACAAAGTTTTTAGCCTTACGCTTCATGTTGTCGTGATAGGGTTCTAATTTGACTTCTTTGGTGGGTGCAGAGGGTGTTGCTGTGTCAGAATCTTTCTTTGTGCCCTTCCTTGTCAACCTTCCCGCCTTCACATGATTATCGGTTAATGTGGCGGACAGGCGGATAGCGTCTTCAAGAGTAGTAGGGTTTCGTCCTGGCACCGTATCCTGAATCTGTCTGGGTAACCCACCGATGTACTTTTCAATACACCGGGAAAGTGGTGTGACCATATGGGGCACGAGAAGACTCAATTCATGAAAACGAGTTGTGTAGGCCAAATTTTCACCACTGTCTTGAGCAAGATCCCAAAACTCGGCCTCCAGCTTTTTCATCTCATTTCGAGGACAGAACTCCTCAGTCATGACCCTCTTCAACTCATCCCAAGGCAAGGCCATTGCCGTATCTATACCTCTAGTCCTCTTCTCTCCATTCCACCATGTGAGCGCCCGTTTTTGGAAGACGCTGGTGGCACGATGAACCCGGAGGTCGTCAGGACAGTCAATATTGAGGAAGGTGCTCTCAATACTTTCAAACCACTGAAGGAGTCCAGTATCTCCCTTGGTGCCATAAAACTTGATGGGTTTGCATGAGTTGAAGTGTTTAAAGGTGCATTGTGGTGGGTCGGTACCACCACTGCCACCATTGTTTTTGGCACTCCCATTAGTTCCTCCATTGTTGTTATTATTAGCTTGGGTGAGTTGAGTCACGAGTTGTGTGAGGAGAGTAGCAAGATCATTGTTATTATTGTTGTTGTTGTTGCTATTGTTGTTGTTGTTGGTACGACGAGGAGGCATACTATAGATTTAAAAACAACATAAGAGAGATGTGAGAATTTATAAGAACTCCTTGGATTAAGAATAAGAGGAAATAATAAACATGAGTAATTCATAGTTCGGATTGTACTCAAATAGTCACCTAACCACTTGAATACTATGACATATTAAGGTTAATTAAACTTATATAACTTTCGAGGAGATGTGTTTTAGCCTATAAGTGAACACTCATCCCGGGAATTCACAGGAAAGCATATAGATCCCTCGGTTGGTTGGGATTTATATGAAATGCTTTCCTAGCCAGAAAACCCAGAATACAAGTGCCACCCTTCCAGATTGCACGTGTCCTCTAATAATTAACAAAGTTTAAGACCTTAACGGGGTGTAAAACAAAATTTTATAGACTAATGTCTATGAGTATGATGTTCCACATGCTATGATGATGATGACATAGAAGTAGGCAAGAAGGATATGAGGCTTAGGATATGGGGCTTAGGATATGGGTATGGATATTGTTTATTTAGTTTATTATTCAGATATAATTTAATGAGTCATGAATTCTTAAGGTTATAGCATGACATAGTTGGGTGTCCTAAGGTTATAGTCTAGGTCAAGGGTGTCTAATAACCTAATTCCCTATAACCAAGGCTCTGATATCAATCTGTCACACCCCAAATGACGGCAGAAACGTCGGGGCGAAACATGGAGACTGTTCATGAGCACATGGTTGACTAAGTTGTAATATATTAAATCATCACCTTTAAATTCAAATAAAAAAAACTCAACAAAGTACAAGCAATTGAAATTACATAACATATTCTCAATTTCATTAACTAGGTCCATAACTAAAGTGAAGCATGCTTTGGTCAACTCACATATTTGTACCTGAAACATGATTAAAAACAAGGTCAACTAGAAAGTTGGTGAGCATACATAGGTTTTGACACAACAAATTAGTTTCAATGTTTTATACAATTCATATGACATATGTTTTACTAGGCATTTATGAAGAACCTATATTTAAGCTGGTGTACAATCAAACCTTGTGACTAAAGGGCATAACCCGCATGTTATCCTAATGAAGGGCATAACACATAAGCGTTATCCTAATGAAGGGCATAACATACCAATGTTGTCCTAATGAAGGTCAAAACAACAAATGTTAGCCTAGTGAAAATGTCGGTAACACTCACCCTATCTGGGTGGGTTTGTCAGACACAATAGATCTATTAATGTTACCGTTGGCTTGTAATGAGTTAAGGATTGTACTAATGTGTCATGAATATGTAGCCTTAACTAAGGCATTCAAACATAAAGCACAAGTAGCACATAAAGTCATATTGGAGAATTGTTTTCATGTAATTGCATAGAAGTTGTAAGAGAATCATGTTTCACCCCAAAAGTGCAAAAATGTAAAAAGGGGGCTATGTAAAACTCACATTGATATTGTGACTTAAACTTGAACTAGATCGAGAAGACGAGTGAACCGGTTTAACTATGCCCTAAATTAAATAAGATCCGTCATTTAACGTATGGAAACGATAAAAGGAAACAAGAACGGAATGATCGTGACTTTATGATTTGGAATGAGCGGACGATAGAATTAGGGATACGAACTAAAGTGATGAAATAATGTTTTATAAATTTTATTTATAAAAGAGAGTTAGGTGTCAACAATGAATATAAATTGTAAAATTAATATAAATATCTCATTAGGACATTTGAGTTAAAATAGTTATCATAATAGAATATTATAATATGTTGTAATTTGAAATGATACATAGTTAGTCGAATTATTGTTTATGAAAGTCAAATTAAAATAATCTTAATTTTTGAGAAGGTAGTATTAATATGATTAGAATAATTATGAAATTTCATGATATTAGTAACACTAAAACGTTATCACAATATATCATAAATCACGTTGTTTTAAAGGTGTAGATCAAATATATTATTTGTGCAAGAAATAATAATAATAAGACGCTTAATGAAAGTTGTTATATAAAGTTGTATTGATATGGTAGACCAAGTCGTTTTTAATGGTTGAAGTAATATATATAATTAAGCATGTATATATATAAACCTCTTTCGTTAAATGATACGGTTAATTTATAAAATAATAGAGTTCATTGTACACACTAACATTCATCATATATTTAATCAGTGGTAAAGAAAAGAAATATTTACTCCAACATGGTCTAAATGTTTTTAGAAAACAATAAAACATATACAAATACCCTTTTTTTTATTTACAAAAGGACGATAATTATAAAACTCTTGAAAAACTCGTTTACTCATTATAGTTTATAGTTATAAATATGTGTGTGAGAGAATTACAAAACAGGATAAAAAAATAGCGCATGGAGGTCGCTTGCAGGATCGAACTCGTGACCACTTCCTAGTTACATGCTTTTTAACCACTGGACCAGTACACAATTTTTTAAGGAACCATAATCAAAAGTATAAATAAAAATGAACATTCTGCCTTTCTTCTTCCCCAGTTCTTACAGGTGTGAAACCCAGCCCACCCCCTTCAACCCTAAACGAAAAAAGGCAAAGAAACGAGAGTAGGATGGAGCGTACACAAGGAGAAAGGTTACCTGAAGAAGACGGCCTTGGATTGTTCGATTTTGAAGCCTCCCCCCCTGCGTCGATGTGCAAACCGAGAGAAAGAAAAAGGGGGTGAAAGCTGCTTCAAGTTGTAAATCGATGGGGGATTATAGGAAGGTTATAAACGCGCATGAAAGCTTGGAATCGATGGGATTTGCGGAATTTTGGGCATGAGATCGTGGGTTTTCAAACCCAAACCGTAACTCCCAAAATGGGTTAAAAGAAAAACGCGAATCCTCAATCAATGGATGGAATTTCGAGTTGCCATATAATCATAAGCGGTTTAGAAATTGATTGGGATGATCTGAATCCCGTAATTACAGGGATTGATGGAGGATTGAAAGGGTTTGACTTTCTATAGTCAAAATTGGTGTTAAGCTTGTTTCAGGGTTCATATTATGGAAGGGGGGGGGGGTTCAATCAAAAAGGTGGGTTCAAAAGACTAAAGAGGGGGTTCATGGCTTATATTAATTAATTTAAGTCTATTTTAATTAGTTATATAATTGTTTTTTTTTAAGTTTTATAAAAACTACACTTTATTTGCTTCATCTAAATTATTTTAAAAGAGAAGTTTTATTTTTTTAAACATACCAGTCGTATAATTGATTTATTTAATTTACTAAAATATGAGGTATGATGTATGTACAAGGAAACAAGTATAAAATAAAAGTTTAAAGTTTTGAAACTTAGGGACGGTATACGTTCGAAAGTTATATGGTACTCGTGTATTATAACGAGAAAAGTCATGTCGAAATTATTTAAAACATATAACGACATATAATCAAATGTATACTTACATTTATATGTGTATATATTTAGAAGATGTAAAAGTATGGTTTAAAACTCCCATGTTTTATTTTGGTTACAACAACGTGTTTGCTTATATTTTTAAATAATAAGGAAATATATGTAAATGTAAGGTTCAGAAATTTGAATGTATGTTAAAATTAATGTGACATATTATGTTTAAACAAGTATGGGACTTTAAGTGTTTGTTATTTTACATAATAAAATGAAACAAGAAAAATTATGTCCTAAAAGTCATGGATGTTAGAATTTGGAATCCCTAGATGGTGAAGAAGTAGCAGAGGCGCTACACTTGAAGGTAAGGGAGAACACTTGAATAAAAAGTTATGCCCAAATATTTTATTTTAGTTTTAGTTTTATTTTTTCATATACTTAGATGGCATTTTATATAGACTAAAATTGAGAAGTATATATGGTGACGTAAGATTTATCAAAAATTTTGAATGGATTTTAAGGGATTTTACATCCCACAGAAAAATGGTGTAGACTTGTAGTAGTAACTAAAGTTAGATGCAAATTTCGGGGTGGTCATATAATCTGGAATAAGATCAACATAAATATGGCTTTGTAAAATGTTCTTGCTTTTCCTTCCCGATTTGGTTGTTGATTATGCGGTTTTTTGCGAATGTGATTCTCTTGGTCTTTGCATGTCGGTCTTCCTAATTCGCGCATCTGTTGCTGTGTGTAACACAAGTCTAATTTTGCCAATGTTCCTGTTCTTCACATACTCCCTTTAAAAGACTTTGATTTTTTTCAAATTTCACCGGTAAACTATGGTTTTTTATATCTTCCAACAAATTCAATTGTAATTCTTAGCTCAAAAGGAAACGGGTCAAATGATTCAGCTGGGTCAAAAGCAACCCTATGTGTTATCAAATGCCTAAAACCTTCTAATCATACTGGAAATTCTTTATATTTTATAAATAGTTGGTGTATCAAATACACAAAAGCATATTATCACAGTAATAATATGATTTTGGAAATTTTCCAAGTTATAAATTAGCTTTGGGTGACTTTTACCTTAATCCTACCGATCACTTTTTGGTTTACCAATTTGACCAAACCTAAATACCTTCTAATTTCTTTTTAATTTACATTTTGCAGTTGGTATATCTATTTCTGCTTTCTAAGTTTTTGAAGTTTGTTCTAATTATTTCTTTTGCACTTCTTTGGAAGGTGATGCAGGGCGAAGCATTCATCAGGTACACATATTGTTCGTCATAAAGCATCTTAACGACCATCTTTCACTGAGAGGGAATGCAGGGTGAATTTTGTGAAAGGTATTTTTTGTTATTACATAATTAAATATCTCTACTCATTGAAGGTTTTAGACCATACCGACTCTTATAAAGGGTCGTCGAATCAAGTACAACAATTGAATGTCTATAGCTTGATTTTCATTTTATTTGTCGGTAATAGTTGGTTACACCCTTTTTATTAGGTTTTGGTTGTGTACGACTATTCCTCCCAAAACAACCGATCGACAACTGTTTAGATCTAAGGTAAGCTTATGTTTTTTGTGGATTATTATTTGTTTATAATAGACATGATGTAATGTATTCAATTATTCATGCTTTGGTGGTTTTCAAGTTATTTGTGAAATTTACAGTACTGAACAGCAGGTTTGTCTTTAAACCATTAGATTAGTAATACTATTGCAATGATTATTACCTTGTATGGAATATGTGAAGTGAGTGTATGAAAATGTTTTGATCTTGTGTAACCATTTTTCGTGTTGATATGATAGGTTGCTCAAATATGTACCAAATATGGAGTGAAAATGGGGGAATACTTGTGTGGAATTTGCAAGTTCTTATGATGATGTAAAAACTACCTACATTTTGTTTGCGTCTTGAAAAGATTAGCATTTTGATGATGAATTCTAATATTAAGCTATGTTTTAACCATTTAAATTTCAGAAATTTTGATTCAAAATTGGTTTTTTATTTGATTCTAAAGACTGTTCGTATAGAGCCTAATGTGGTTTAAATATATGGATTTTTTTTTCTGTACAGTAGTCATTTGGAGTTCAATATCATGTATACTCTTTGTTGTTACAGAATATCATTATTTTCTATTTGTGATCCTTTAATGTGTAAATGAATTGAGACAATTCCATTTTCATTCAACCCGTGTAGTACACATGTCTCTAACTTAGTAAATATAATAATAAAACGTATATGTGTTAGAAAATGAAGTGTAAGAGCCTTTCAAATTATGTTAAAGAATGGACAGATTATTTTAACTCTAATAATTAGTCTATCGTGACAGTTATAAAACTGATTATTTAATACAACAGTAATCGTAAACTTAAATATTCAATTTGGTTATCTAAATACCAAAACAAGTATCATGTGACTTCAAATCTTAGTATATAAATAAGAAAAAATGATTACATTCTAAGGTTGTATTGTATGCTATGGGATGGGAGATTGGGATGATCGGCTTACAAATCAGGATCGCTATACCGATCAGGACAAAGGATTGTGAAGCGTAAGAGGGGGAGTTTGGATGGAGGGGGTAGGGATGATCAGGAATGGAGGGGATCAGGATGATCAGGAATCACCAAACTCACCCCCCCCCCAAAAAAAAAACAATGGAACCGCACAGAATCTTCATACGGCAAAAAAAAGTTTTTAATCCACCAGTATTAGTTTTATAGAAGAAAAAAAATCAATTTGAAAGTGGTAAAAATTTATTTTAAGATTCATGCTACAAAAATTATAAATATACCTACTTAAAACATTTAAAGTTTTATATTTTTTATTCCATTAAATATAGTTTAACATAGACATTTTTTTCTTCTTAGACTTCAAATTCTTATATAAATATTCAAATCTAAGAATAGGGGATGAATAACACCCAAATACGGGTGTTTCCTTTAGTTTTCCACACAATTTGGGGTATGAGTATAAGGATGGACACTCCAATGTATGAATGAATAAACAAAATATCACATTTTCCCTATAATTTAAGTATGAGGAAGGAGATAGGGATTGTGAGTGCTCTAAATAGATTGAAAAATAAATCTCATATAAGTATGTATAAATTAAGATATTTAACCCTTGCAGTTATAAGAGCATCTATAACGCATGTTTGGTTTGTCATCTGGTTCATATGTGGCAAAATCAAATGGACAGACAAGTGTTGGAGGAGGGGCGTTCGGTTTTGTGCGTTTGAAAATCCGAGCGCCTGCAAACGGGTTTAGTGGTCCCCCATCTCTCACACAATCATTTTTAATTATTTTTTTATAAAAAGTGGGTGTTTGAAAAAGAAAGTAACGTTGTAGTAAAAATGAGTGTTTCTTAAGGATGAGTGCATGAAATCTGATGTGACACGTTTGATTGTGTTTTTTCGATGGATGCCCTATGCTGTTTGTTTTTGTTTAATTACTAGTCTCAAATCTAAATAAGGAAGATATTATTATTACCCTAATTTTTCTTTTCTTTTTTTTATAAAAGGCCTTAATTTAAAATTTCCTTTTATACGTCAAAATAGATTCTTTAAAATATTTCTTTCATTTATATTTACAAGTGTAAAAGTATTTCTTTATACTTTAATTTTATGGTTGTAATGATAACCAATATATAGTGAGATCATCTTTTCCTCATACGGCTAATAAAATTACTCTATGATTGGAGAACCTTTAGCCATTCATTTTAGTTCCTCAATCATTGGTTCTACTTTTATGCATATTTAAATTTATAAAATCATCCCCAACTCATTACCTAATGATTTAGTGATATAGTATTTGCCCTCCACAAAAATAACGTGAGTTCAAATTCTTACAAGTATAAGGTTTGACGGAATTTAGGTGTAAAAATTTGTTTAAAAAATATACTCCCAACGGGAACGAACTTTGATGCCCTTAGGCTGATACAGAAGAGAGAGGCAGATGGTAGGACATGACAAGGTGAGACGGTAGAAAATCCGTCTCCACATGTAGGGTAGCGCAGGTAATGTGAGTGGGAAAGGGGAGAGAGGCACGTCCGTAAAGAGACAAAGGTCTAATGAATAAAAGGAAATTATATATTCAGAAATTATTTGAAAAAGAAAATGGTCGGGTTAACACTATTCTATGATTTCAATTACCGGGAGACAAATAATCACTTTTAATGATTCAAAATTAATAAAAGAATCAATATGTTAGTATATACATTACTATTAATATCAGATCATCTTTTTTACTTCTATAGTTATTAGCAGTGTTTTGAAACCCGCACCGGACCGGACCGGCCGGTCTGACCGATCTGGTTACATATGTTGAAACTGTTCTGCAGCGAACCGGCGGTCGGACCGGACAAACCGGTGACTATTTTTTTTTTAAATGTTTTTATCTTTTTTAAATGTCTTGGCTTCGTATTTCGTAGCTAATTGTTAGTTTAAGATTATTGTAAGGTGGTTTTTGAAAGGATTAATGGTTGTTTGGATTGATATATTTTTATAATATTTATGATGTCGTCCGGTTCTTAAATCCGGTCCGACCAGTGGACCAGTATAAAGAGACTGATTCAACGTTCGTTCCGGTTCTGAAATTTACAATTGTTTGTAATGTATCCACTATTTCTTTAAAACTACAATATCAAGCCCACTTTAACCTTTTTATTTCTAAGTATATCAGTATATGATACTTTTTGTTTAGCACATAAAATAATTTATAAGAATATACATTTTTAGAAAATGTAATAGCGAGTCAGATTTGTACATTTCAAAACATTTTGATGACTGTGGACACAATCATATAACTTATGCCAAAAAGTTAAAACATTTTTTTTCTCTTCAAAATTTATGATTGTTACACTTATCTTGATTATCTCTACATGTTTCCTTAATATTTTACTAATATTGATGGATGAAGATGTTTTTATATGTTTTGCTTGATAATTTCACTAAACCACTAGACTATTGCGGTTTTCAACTTAATGATCTATTGTAGTGATTGATTTGGAAATATTCTTGAAACTTTTTTTAGAACGGCGACTCACACACTTATCTACTCATACTCATAAACTACACCAATTCCTAATCTATCATATGCATGCCAGGATTTGAACCATAATTTTCTCCAAATAGTCTTTGACTCTTTCCACTGTGGGATACCAGCCCAAGTAGCAAATGTTCTTGGTACTTATCGTTAGGGCCAAGAAGATCATGATGTTATAAATGCTAAGTAATTTAAAGTATGGTTTTATGATTTACTAAAGAATCTTTGTACTTATGTTTTAGCTTTTTGAAAGATGCATATCTTATAATGATGCAATTCAAAAATCAAAGAAGATCGAACATAGGAATAATATTGACACTTTTTGTAAAGCACTATAGTTTGTCTTTTCTTTATTTTTCAGATAAAATTTGTTATTTCAAATAATAAAGAACCGACATGTTAATAAAACAAAGTTGATTTCAAAGTTGAGAGATTTGAGAAATGGCCATGGTTTAATCTCTAATAGTGTAAAAAAGCCTTGAGCAATGTTAGGGGAAGTTCAATACAAAATTAATTTTAAATACGATAAACATATAAACACTTGTATGTTGTGTTTGTAAAATCGTAGTTGAAAATTAGTTGTATATTTAGAGAAGGTTGTTTATTTTGTAAATCTATACTATAGAATAAATAAAGGTTTTGATGGTACAATTGTTATTTTCATGTGTATTCTAAACTTTTTTTTTCTCGCCTCTCTTTTCTATTAATTATACAAATTTCTTTAATTTTTTTTATAATTTTTGTTTTCCCGCCTCTCTCTCCTATTAAATATTAATGATTTATATAATTATTTTTATAAAACGTTTTTTATTTAAAAAAAAATAGGTTTGTTTATAAAACATTTTTATAATTTGAACATTTCTTTCATTCTTTTTATAAAACATTTTAAAAAATTAACTATATTATGTTTCTAGAATTTGTACTAAAAAACTATGTAGTATGTCATAAATATGTAATATGTAAATCTTTATTACTAAGTATATATAACATTAAATTTATTCAACATGTGTAATATACCTGGTTTCTAACCTATATTATAATAAATGAATAATTATATTTGTTATGCGTCGACTTCTGGTGAATCTAGATTTTTGTTTCCCGCATCTCTCTCCTATTAAATAATAATGATCTTAAATTATTAAATATATAAAATTTATTATAATATTTTATTAAAAATTACTAAATCATAAGAAAAAAAAATTATATCTTATCTTAAAATACAATTTTATAATTCTTAAATTTTTATTATTTGTTATTTATAATTTTTAAATCATTATTTCTTATTTCACCAATGATTGATAACACAATATACAAATCTTCATAGAAACTGATGTTTTATAACAAGCTGCATTTATTCAACTCATGTAATACGTGGGTTTTAACCTAGTCGTTTATATATCATAGTTAATTAAAAATATATCATTCAATCTGCTCTATCTAATTCCACCTAATATAGTTAGAAATGTTAGAACTTGTTTTAATAGGATGTTTAGAATCCGTTGAAACGGATCACGCCGTCTGGACCAAAACAAGTCGGCCGGTTTAAAATACATACAGTTCGGTTTACGGTTCAACTTTTGTGGGTTGGCGGTTATAACGGTTTGGTCGAGTTTGAAACTTGGAACCGGCCATTTGACATTTTTGTTCATATATTACTTTTCATTTTTAGGATATGTAGTTACGTATATGTATTTATAATCATGAACATTATTTTATTAGTTTAAAATTTTAATACAAACTAATAGTTTTTAAAATAGTTTAAACTATCAAACTGAACCGCCAAATCATTAAAACCAACCGGAACTCATCCCGGTTGGTTTGATTTGTGGTTTTACGAAACCGTAGTTAGCGGTTCTACACAAAATTTTCGTTAAAAACAGCTGAAACGGGCTGCAAGCCCTTCTTGTTTACGTATGTGTTTATAGGGGAGGATCAAGAGAAAATCACAAAGTTAGGTGAAAACCGAGAAAACCACTAAAAACCAATCAAATAATTTATAAATTTTTAATTTTTTTAATTTATTGCTAAGTGTATTAATATAATATTACAAAATTTACCAAAAAATCATTTTATGTATACGTAACCGCAATTTTTTTGTTTTCTGTTTACGTATACGTAAGCCAATACTTAAATATTTTTTTAGTAAAAATGTGTTATATTACATTGATACTCTTATAAATAAATAAAAATAAAATAAAATAAAAAATAAATATTATTATATGATTAGTTAAAATTGGTTTTTTTAGTGGTTTTCTCGGTTTTCGCCTAACTATGTGGTTTTCTCTGAAACTTTCCCCTGTGTTTATATTTCGTAAAGCCCGTTACTTTTGGGCTATAATTTGCAAATGGGCCCTGAGAACCTAGAGAATGGTTTATGTGAATCATAAAATCATTCATAGTTTCTGTTTTACGGATTGTAAGTTGTAAACTGACCCAATCGGTTGATGTTCATCTTATAAAAACAGAGTCTCCTTTGAATATTTTTATTTATAAAAAATATGTTTTTATCAACTTTACTGTTTGATACGGGTTACGGTGCAGTTTGACATTTTTATAAACCTCACCATGGATTTGACGATTCAAACATATTTTTTTTCTAAAAAGATGTAAACCTATATAAAATGACTAAAAATAACTACAAATGATTCTATTAGACCAAAATGGTTGGTTGATGTCTAAATCCATGCTTCATTTGTAATCTTATATTAAATACTAGGTTAAAATCTCATGTATTACACGTGTTAAATAAATGTAATATTACGTTTTTAAAAACATGTGTATTACACATGTTGAATAAAATATAATGTAATTTGTTAACACATACACTAATCAAAATATTTCTACTTTAACTTGAGTTATAAATTATATTAAGTTAATTTTTAAAACATTTTTTTTCAACTTGGTATTAATGGTAATTCATATTAAATTCACTTGTTTAATGATAGAGTAAATTACAAATTGTGTTCTTTAACTATATTTCACATTACAAGTATTATCCTTTTACTTTAATAATTACACTTGACGTCATTTTTTTTTAACATTTACACAGTTTAAGTCCTTTCCACTAACCTACATTCAAAAATTCTGTTAAGTCTGATCATGTACCCTCACATGAGAGTCATTTACGTCTTTTTACCCTTTTTTTTCCCGACTCACCTTCCCATATTGTTCATCCCTCTCTTCAATTCCCAAAAAAAAAAAAATCACCGTCAAATCTAGACTTTCAACACCAACAAATCACAAAACCCCAACTTTGTCGCCCTTCCTAACTCTAGTCTACCAGTTCATATGAACCCACAAAATTCCCTTGGATCCATTCAACTAAGGACCTTCAATACTCTTCATATGAGTAGACTCATCCCTGGTTCAATCAATCAAGACCTTGCCGTTGCTACCATCACCCTGGTTGAACAAAGCCGCCACCTTCTGTCCTTATCTGTTCCGCCGCTTGGGGTGAGTGGGTAGGTATGACGTGGGTCCTGCCACTTTTTAGTTCTTATTTTTAAAATTATGATTTAATTTTTTATCATTAGAATAAAAGGTGTTCTGGTCATTTAAAAAAGTTTAATAGAAATTTTAACGGTCATTCAAAACCAGAGACGGAAAGCTTTATTTTCAAATAGTAGGGACGAAATTTGTAATTTTAGAAAGCTATTAATGAAAGGTAAAATTTTGACAAACACAGTGACAATGCGTGTAATTTACTCTATATAAAATAATCTAGATGTTTATAACATTATTCTAGATTAATCCAAGGCCATATCTTGGATATTTTTTTGAAGCACTTCTAGAATTTTTCATGACTTATACTTCAATATAGAGATTATAGATAACCATCATAAGATGACTGGTGGTACGGCGCATGAAAAGTCTTTTAAGAGACTCAAGTTCAAACATCTTCGATGGTCATCGTCGTACAAAAATAAAAAAAATAAAAGAAAAATTATAGACATGATTCATAAGTAATATTAATTATGAAAGCATCTTAAGTGCCAAATATAAGTTATCGGAATCGGAATGTCTCATATCAATTGGGATAGAGGTAAGGTTTGTTCTCATCTCACCCTCCATAAACCCTAGGTTTGAATGGGATTTTACTAGTTATATTTGTTTGTTATATATAGGTAACAACTATTTTCATGTCAAAGTTTTGAATAAAATCCTTGTACACGAAACATATTTTCGTGTTGCTTTAGCTTCATACTTTCGTTTGTCCCTTATACGAGAAACATGATACTTTCATGTACCCTTGTTACACGAAACTTGGAACTTTGATAAACACCGGTCTCAATATATAAAACCTACAAACAACTTGACAGAGACAGTTTTAAATGCTAGTACCTACTTGAGGTTCATTGCTTAGTGTGGATACTGTTAGGGGGAGGTTGTCTTGGTTCGTTCATCCACTTCATTATAAGGTTTAACAATCACTTTGCTTTAAAGGTTGTAAATCTAAACCTCATATAATTTACAACCAATCAGATAATTTAAAATTCTTTGTATTTTATTTTTATTTAAAAACATTTCAGTAAATAGTCACCCTATTATTTTAGAAAATTAGTTTTAGTTATTGAATTCTAAATTATTTTCCAAAATACCTTTTCATTTGAATTTATATTTTGTTCTACTTAATAGTTAACGACTCAATAAAAGTTATAATCACTTAAACTTAAGCTTTTTATATTTATAAGGAAAAGTGATCAAACTTATAGTTGTGATTTTAAATATATTAGAATAACTTTTAGATATTTAATTATTTAGGAATTATAAATAACAAATAATGAAGATTTATGAATTATAAATAATAAATAATGAAGATTTAAAAAATATATTTTAAGATAAGATACAATTGAAATTTTCTTATGATTTAGTAAGTTTTAATAAAATATTAGAATAAATTTTAGATATTTAATTATTTAAAATCATTATTATTTAATAAAATAGAGAGTTATTTAATAGAAGAGTGAGGCGAGAAACAACCGAAAGCAAGAAATCTACTCCGGAACGAGATGAACGGACTTGCATTATAAATCCACGACGGACTTGGGTGGGTTCAGAGTTGTCGGAAAAGCAACCGGCTATTCTCTTGAGTTCACAGAGAGTAAAACGGTGAGAGAAGAGAGTGTAGATATTATGATTCATTATAAATACAATGAAAACATCTTAAGTGAGTGCCAAACAAGAAAGCGGATATAAAATTATAACAGAGGTTATAGTGGTTAGAAAAAATTAAAATCCATATAAGAAAGTTGAATTTCCCAAGTATAAACCATTAGAAGAAACAAAACCAATCTCCAAAAAACCGAATCTGATAACACACTTAAATTCCTTCTTATTTCAACAAGAAAATGTTCTGAATGTTACAAAATCAATGATTACAGCCAAAAAAACAAATCAAATCTCCCAATGATGTGATTAATCAAACTAAGACAAAGACTAAATTCTCTTAATCACCTATGAAAACTCGAAGACTAAACATTAACACAAAGAGATTACAGAGAAAATGATTTTAAGCAATTGCTTGATTATGATTATCTAATAATTAAAGCTGTGTATTAGTGCCCTGTTCAATACATAATTAAAGTTATATTGAGAGTTGTAATAAGGGTATGAGTTATACACTCACGGTGGTCCTAAGTGAGCCCCCTCATGCAAGAGGGGGGCGGTGTTTCACCCAAGTGAGCCCCCTCACGCCATTGCCACATCACCCTCTTCCCAATCACACACTGACACCTCACCCAAGTGTTTCTTCCGTGAGCCCCTCACGCATTGGCGGACTTAGCTTGGTGTCGGCTCCTTTAATTTTTTTTTATTATATATATGGTATATTTCCGAGCGACCCTCATAAAATTTGGACACCGACCCTCAAGAAATATTTTTTAGGATTATAGATTTTATAAATAAAAACCAATTAAACCAAACCTTTAAGCCTATAACAATTAACCAATAACCCATTAATTATAAAACTATTAAACCAAACATTTAATAGTTTAACCCAATAACCTTTAAACAAAATAGATCCAAATAAAACATAAACCCATAAATAAACTCAATGCCCATTTAAATATTTTAAACATAATTAACTATTGAAAAAAGAGTTGATAATTGTGTTTATTATATTGAAAAAGAGTTATTTAAAAAAGTTCTTATAAATGATGTAATGGTTCGGTTTCAAAAAACAAAAACCCGTAGAGAGAAAGGAATGAAATATAAATATAAGGTTTATCATTTACCATTTTACTCTTCCACTTAACACACACACACACACATACACACATATATATATATATAAATATAGGGGGCGGTTATCGTACAAAGGGCCAAATGGTACGAAGCGTACGAAGGGCCCCCAACCGTCCTATTAATATGATCTAGGGTTGGGGATAACGCGATGGCATAAACGTAATTACTTTGAAAAAAATAACCCGTCGTCCAGGTTAAAAAGGGCATAAATGTCAATATCGTACAAAGGGACCAAATGGTACGAAGCGTACGAAGGGCCCCCAACCGTCCGATTAATATGATCTAGAGTCGGGGATAACGCGATTGCATAAACGTAATAACTTTGAAAAAAATAACCTGTCGTCCAGGTTAAAAAGGGCATAAATGTCAATATGTACCCACAAGCGTTGATTTTTTTTTAATAATCACGTTTTTTGCAGAACTTTTTTTAATAATCACGTTTTTTCGTCATTTTTTTAATAATTACGCTTGGTGCGTAATTAATTTTACTAATCACGCTTGGTGCGTGATTTTTTTTAGGTAATCACGCTTGATTTTATATATATATATATATATATATATATATATATATATGTGGATTTCAACTTTATATTTAAACGGGAATTTCAACTTATATATATATATATATATATATATATATATATATATATATATATATATATATATATATATATATATATATATGGATTTCAACTTTATATATAAACGTGAATTTCAACTTTATATATATAAACATGTAATGGCGGATCTAAAACAAAAGTTTAGGGGTAACGAAAATTTTTGTCTCAGCTCAGGTCGAGTGGTCGGTCTCTGGCTTTCACAGTCTCACAGTTCCCGATCAAATGTTCAATTAAAACCCAATTCTCAAAACCTTTAATAAAATGTGGGGACTTGGTGTAACGTATTGGGTTTTTTATAAAATTTTGGACTTTTTATGAAGTGTTGAGTTTTTAAAATAATTTGAGGGGTAACGTAAAAAAATTTGAGGGGTAACGTAATTTATAACCGGATACATAAAACAGTAAAAAAATTACACTGTGCGTAAAAAGTTGAGCCCTAGGGTAGGTCCGCCCATGTAAACGTGAATTTGAACTTTATATATATATTATAGGGTTCCACTAGGAAGAGAAAAAAGTGTAGCAAGGATTTTGAGCCCTTGATCTTGGAGATTGAGGGTTTCTAAGAAAGTCACGTAAAAAGGAAGGGATTTTAAGCCTTGAAAGGTATAATAGTAATTGTTTACAAAAGAGAGAAATAACATACACATGCAAGTCACATGCATTTTTCACCCTCATTTTTTAAACGTTTATATCTTTTTTATACGTAATATTTTTTTTTTTTAAATATACCATAAAACCAATCGTTTTTTATCTTTAAAACGAGTATGCTCTTGCTATATTTAAAAAAAACAAAAAAATCGTTGAACTGGGTTTGTACGTTTTTAACAGCGTTTTCATGGCGTTTTTTTCAAGACTTTTTTCACTGTGTTTTTTCATGACGTTTTTTTCATGGGGTTTTTTCTAGACTTTTTCATAACGTTTTTTATGATGTTTTTTCACTGCGTTTTTTCATAGCGTTTTTTTATAACTTTTTCACTGCGTTTTTCATGGACGTTTTTCACTGCGTTTTTTATGATATTTTTTTCATGGTGTCTTTTTCATGGCGTTTTTTCAAGACTTTTTTATGATGTTTTTTTTACTGCGTTTTTCATGGCTTTTTTTATGACTTTTTTCACTGCGTTTTTCATGGACGTTTTTCACTGCGTTTTTTCATGATGTTTTTTTCATGGTGTCTTTTTCATAGAGTTTTCTTGTGTTTTTGATAACTGATCGTGAGGAAAACAGAAAAACACATGTGAAACTTAGGGTGTTATGGTGTTTTTAAACTGGACAACTTTATGGTGTGTTTTGAACTTTGATTGTGAAGAAAACAGAAAATACGTTTTATGGTGTTTTTAAAGTGGGCAACTTTATGGTGTGTTTTAAACTATGTAAGCTCTTTTTCATGGAGTTTTCTAGTGTTTTTTATCACCGATCGTGCGGAAAAACAGAAAAAATGTATTTGAAACTGGGCGTGTTATGGTGTTTATAAACTGGACAACTTTATGGTGTGTTTTGAACTGTGATTATGCAGAAAACAGAAAATGCGTTTTTCAGATTCTCCATAAAATGTCCAGTTTATAAAAGAAGACACCATAAAGAAAACACCTAAACCATAATGGTAATTTTATCAAAAAAACACCATAAAACGCATTTTCCGATTCTCCAACACCTCCGAGAAACCGTTATCTTTGGTGCTCGGCTCTATGAATGCGAGAGTTGCAAGAGCTCGTACGCGATTAAGTAGAAAACAGAAAACGCATTTCTGGATGCCATTACCATAATGATTTTAGGTGTTTTATTTGTGGTGTTTTTCTTTTCCAGATGAAACAAGCTATTTTAAAAATATCATACCCAGTTATAAAAACATCATAACACGTTCACTTCAAAAACACCATAAAATGTCCAGTTTAAATGTTTTTTTATGATTTTTTTAATTTATGACCTTTTTATGGCATTTGTACGTCGTTTTTGTGATGTTTTTATAGAGTTTGTACAATCTAGTGTAAAAACACCATGAATAAAAAACCCCACTTAACAGGTAATTTTTTTTAAAAAAATTATATAACAATAGTGTACTCATATTAAAGATAAAAAAAACGCTCGTTATTATGGTGTAATTTTTTTTAAAATAATAGCGTATTAAAAAGTTACGAACGTTTAAAAAATATGGGGGAATATGCATGCGACTTACATGTGACTTGCATGTGCATATTTTGTGTATTTGAAAAATCAAGTGCATGTTTTCTCATGATTTTGCCCTTCCCCCTTAGTCCTCTCCTTAGACACATGTCACATCATGATGGCTTCCTACAATTTCTATACTTTTTTCATTTCTTAAAATATCCCTCCTCTATATAGTATGTATATATATATATGGATTTCAAACGTGAATTTCAACTTTAATTTTTTTATTAATTAAAACGTGAATTTATGTGGATTTCAAACATGATTACAAACATGGATTTCAAACGTGATTTTTTTTTCAAACGTGAATTTCAACTTCAAGTTTGGTGAATCCTACGATTCGGCAATTGAATCACGTTTTTTATTAATGAAATCGCTTAATTACACATGTATAATTAATAACTGGTAGAATGACAAAAATATATCTCCCACTCAAAATTAAAAGGAACACGCTACGCTTCGTATAAAATAAGCCCTTTGTATTTAAAACTTCATCTCTAAATATAAGAGTATAATGGTAAATTATAACTTTCTTTTATTTTTCTTTCAACTCAAAAACACATAAAATATTTAATTTCTTTTTCTCTCTTTCAAACACAAAATTAAATTATATTTTTCCCATTCTCCTCCCCTCATTTCTTATTTTCTTTTGTTTATAAAATGAGAACGTAGCGTAAAACCCTAATCATCAACGAGAGCTGCGCCATTGGGTTGAGAGACGAATCGATTGGGATATATGGATGTTGTGCTGGAGTAGTTGACGTGTGCTGCGTTTCCTTGCTTGTTTAATCAAGAGGCATGTCGGAATACTTACGTTGAACGATATTTTGTTACACGGGTCGGCTAATGTGTGTTTTCTGATTCTAGGGTTTGGTGAGGTTTTGCTCTTGTAGATGTTTATAAACTGTAGTCATCTCTCTATAGACTTGTTTGCCATCATTCTAATGAGAAATTGAAGGGTTTTACCGTTTGTAATTTGTTTGTTAAAGTGTAGCATAAGTTTGATGTTCTTTGTATGTGCATATAGGGATTAGATTGGCTATATTATCATGTAATTAGAGAGTGTTTGGGATTTATTTTGGAAATGACTTATTAGCTTTTTAAAAAGCTAATAAGTTAAAAAAAAGTGTTTAGCAACCATAAAAGTATTTTTTGTTTTGGTTTTTTGAAATAGTTAAAAAGTTGTTTTTCAAAAGCCATAAATCTTGGCTTTTTAATTGACTTTTGGCTTTTTAAACAAAAAACTACCAATCTACCCCCACCATTTACCCTACAATTACAATCGCTCTACCACTACCACACATCGCCATTCGCCACCACCACCACCAACCACCCGGCACCACCAACCACCACCACTGCCCACCACCACCACTGCCCACCGCCGCCACCCATCCCCGTCACCAACCACCCACCACCACCGCCACCCAACGCCAACCACCATCACCGCCCGCTGCCCGCCACCACCACCACTCACCACCACAACTGCTACCCACCGCCACCCACAACCGCCACCCACAACCACCACCCACCACCGCCACCCACATCCACCACCCACCACCGCCACCCACCACCATCGTCACCAACTACCACCGCCACCCACCACCCACCACCCACCACCACCACCACCACCACCACCACCCAATGCCAACCACCATCACCGCCCGCCGCCCACCACCGCCACCGCCACCACCACCGCCACACACCACCACCACTCTCCTCCACCACCACCACCACCACCCAATGCCAACCACCATCACCGCCCGCCGCCCACCACCGCCACCACCACCACCAACCACCACCCACAACCACCGCCACCACCGCCCATCACCACCACCGCCACCTACCCGCCACTAAGTATATAATATTTTGTAATTTTTTTAAATTATATTTTTTGTCCAAAAACATTGTTACTTATATAGTATTATATGTAAAGTAGTAAATGCTTTTAAATATATAAGAATGTCTTTTTTGGTAATTTTACATGAATAATCTAAGTCAAACACTTTTTAAAAAACAACTTATTGACTTATTGGCTTTTCCCACCACAAAGCTAATCCAAACACTTATTTAAAAACTCATTTTGAAAAAGTTATAAGTCAATAAGCACTTTTGAAGTTAAATAAGCAATCCTAAACACCCCCTTAGCATAATCTATAATTCTTTTGCATCAACTGACATATATTATCTAGGTGCATTGGAAGAGCAGTTCTCAAGCGCAAAAGAATCTGCACCATCTATAGTCAACTCCATGTTTTGTTGGAGCTGATTTAGCAACTTTGGTGAGGGAGGCTTACCGCCGTGATCATGATAGATTTATTCAGTCTCTAGGAACTAAGTTGTCTAAATACTGATGGAGGAATGATGGTTTAGTTGAACAGATGTCCAAAACTACCATCGAAATGTCTTGTATTCGAGGTATTAAGAGACGGTTTCTGTTTACTTATCAAATTTGTTTAATTATTGTTGATTATTTTTTATAAAGTTATATACAGGTAGCAGCCAAAGGGGTTAAACCCACTCACTTAAAAGAAGGATTCTCGAGAATTACAAATGAAAAATGGGAAGACGTCATAGGTATTCACTCATTAAAAGAGGAGTTTAATAATGAAATAAAAAACATATTAATAATCCTAATGAGTACATAGTAAATACAAAATATATATATATATATATATATATATATATATATATATATATATATTAATAAATTTAGTTTCATTGAAGGGGATTTTTTTTCATAGTTAATTTCTTATTCTTTTAGCCATTTCGAGTCAAAACTTGGGACACAAGATTTTTGCTTCATGGACTGAAAAAACAATAATTGTCAAAGCTCTTAAAAGTAAAGCATGAATATCTTTCATTGTCACACCCTGAAATTCCACAGCGGGTTACCCGCGGGTTGTGACTGTCAAGGATTATCAGTCCCGGTCATTTCGAACGACCTCTAAATGGTTTTCGAAAAGGCATTCCGTTTGAACATCATACAAAAGTAAATAAGTAATACAGAGTTTGAAAATGATGAATGTAAAGTGCGGAAGCAAAAGTAAAGTAACAAAATACAGAAGCATAACAAATTAGGTTCCCATAAACCTAGCTTCAAAATGAAAACATGAAATGTGACTCCAGATATGCAATCCTAGTCCATGTGTGAATGCTTAGCGACCTGAGATAAACATGCTTAAAAGTGTCAACACAGGGTTGGTGAGTTCACAGGTTTAAGTAACAGAAACAGTAAAGAAAACAGTGTAACAATACGTATTTCTACTCATGTTTCGATTGTTGATCAAACAATATGTGGTAATAATATAAGCAATTCACCGAAACCGAAGCTAACGGAAAGGATGCTGAAACTTGCATTTTGCCTCTTACGTGCCTAGCACGCATTTGGATTAGGTCAATGATGCACCCGTTAGACCTCCGGTCTAAGTTAGCGCGACTAACCCTGGTGAGGGTTGTTAAACCCAATAGTACTATTCATGATTACCTCGCTTGGAAAATAATTAGCGGTTCGATTATGAGAGGGCTTTACGTGCGGGAAATGCACCCACTTATATATTAACGTGAAATCAAAGTAACGTAATAAGACTATGAAAGTAAGTTTGAGCATGTATCTCCCCCAATGGAAAATAAGTAAAATGGGGCCGTGAAAACTCACATGGGAATGAGGTGAATGAAGTATGAAAGCAACACGAGAAATCTAGCAACTCTGAATAACCGACCTAACCGAGCCCTTGGAAGTATGAAAGGTTACATTGACGTTTTGAAAAGGTTTGACCAAAGTTGACTGAGGTTTAACCAAGGTTTGACCAATGTGACACGACGACCCGTTGGTGACACATGGTGAAAACATGTACAAGTAGCACATAGGTAACATATGAATAATACATAAATAACATATAAGTACTACCTAAGTAACACATACTAAGTAACTTAGTTGCATATATTCATAACATAGATGGTATCACATAGTCTTAAGTAATTGGAAGTAACATGTGACAAGTAACATTGCATTTGTACATCCTCATGGTATATTTCATACGTATTAACCAATCATCCACATAAGTTATGTCATTACACAAGTAACCTTTTAATAATATTTCAATTCACTTGAACAAGAATCATAACATGTCATTTCTATATAATAGTTCTTAACATAGCAACATTTCCCTTTTTGGAAAATTAGGGTTTTAGTACAACTTAGGTGTCATAGTTCAATTAAACAAGTTATACATGAAATTATACTACTAACATATCATAAACATGATTCCTATGCATACACTTTCTATTTCAAGCAAAGGTGAACTTCCCAAACTAATAAAGTTTCCTTATTGAGATAGGTCCTCCAAAACACGTCATAATACCATTTCAAATTAAATATTCTTGTATAAAACATCTATTCATATAGTAATAAAGCTATTTAACCTATTTTTGACCTTTATAACATACACATACAAAATATGAACATTTAAAGTTTCCTTTTTAGGAAAGTGGTCCAAACGACCTTCTACACATGTGTAACTTCCAATAACTCTTTCTAACACTTTAATAGATGTTTTAGAACCATATTATCATGCTTTCATCCATTCAAATACCATAACTCTAAATATGCAAAATTAAAGTTTCCTTATATAGTAAGTCGACAATAACATAGTGTAACCTATCATTTCAACCAAAAATTTCACATTTCATATTTATTCTACTAATATAAGCATCATTTAAACTTTCAAACATATCATATACACATTTATGCAAAATCTCAACCAACAAAGTTTCTATAAATAGAAACGAGCAAATAACAACCTAAATAAACATTTCAAACAATAAAAAGTGCAAATATGTGTCAACAACTCTTTATTATAAAAATCTTTGATTAAAACATGGATTATAACCCTTGTAACATAGAAATTCGTTTGGATATGTGGGTTTCCTACTTTGGCCAAAATAATGAAGAAAATATGGTGAGAATGCTTACAAAACCTAGGTATGATGTTGATATGGTCTTGCACTAGCTTGAATCACCACTAATCCTCTTGAAATCACCTTGGATGAAACTTGAAATGCTTGAACAAGATTGAAAGAGGGTGGAGGCTACCATGGGGGTGGCGGCTGAATTTTAGAGAGAGGGGGAGGGTTTTGCAATTAGGTTTAGGGTAAAAGTGAGGGTGTGAGTGATTAAAGGTGTTTTAAGTGAAGTGGGTGTTGGGCCTTGCATTCTTTTAAGGCTTTTTCTAACAAATGGGCTTCTAATGGATTAATACTTGTTAAGTAGCTGAATTATTTAAGCCCAAATACTACAAAATCATTTTTATAAAAATCCTATTTAGAGTTGTTGGCACATATCGCGTATTCGCTTAAAAAGCGTTAAAATAAAAGTTGCTCTAAAAATTTTGGAAAAATTCATATAAGCATGAAATATTAAATCACAGTATTACATATAATTTTTGCACACTAATTATATGTCTAAATATTATTTCTAAAATTCACCAACGTTTGTGTGACAGGACGCGTGTGTTACCCGGTAATCCGCCCGATTACCGATGCATGTAATGAAATGAAACGAATGGACTTGCTATATGAAATGCGTACTTAATTACTCTATAATTAAGTATGATTCAAGTGTAATCATGTGAATCCAAGTAATAGTAGGGTATGGATATTAACCTGAATTTGCCGGATATCACATTCATGCACATTAAGGTGTGTCATTGATTCCTACTTCTTTCAATGTTTTACCCACATAGTTTTTTGTACCCTAAATTTTATAATATATTTTTCTTGCTATGAAAAGTGAGCATCTTTAGGGATAGAATCAACATTGTGGGATAAATTTAGTCTTGCATGCACATATTTTCGATGTGTACTATTATTTGATGAGGTCTCAAAAATAGATTTTAACAATTGTCACTTTCGTGGCTTCAGCTTTATGTTATATTATGCATAGGGCTAAATGGGTCGGTCAAACCTGTCACAAACCTGAAAACACCCTAACTCGACAAGAATATTCGCGGGTTGACACGAATATTCGTGTCGTGTTTGGGTAGTTTTGGGTTTGTGATAGGTTTGACCCATGAACATGACCTGTTTAGCCCTATGCCATAATATAACATAAAACTGAAGCCACGAAAGTGACAATTATCAAAATCTATTGACCTAATCAAAGAACAATACATATGGAGAAGATGTCCTTGCAAAACTGAATTTATCCCGTAATGATGATTCTATTCCCCAAAGATGCTCACACTTCATAGTAAGAAAAAATATATTATAAATTTTAGGGTAAAAAACCGTGTGTAAAACATTGAAAGGAGTAGGAATTAGTGACACACCTTAATATGCATGAAAGGTACTTCTACTTTTTTTACAAGAGCTTTAGCAATCATTGTTTTTTCACAACCTGGAGGTCCATGAAGCAAAAACCTTGTGTCCTAACTTTTGACTCTAGATGACTAAAAGAATAGGAAATTAACTGTGAAAAAAAATCTCCTTCAATGAAACTAAATTTACCGATACATATATATATGTATTGCATTTACCTTGTACTCATTTGGATTATTAATACGTGTGATTATTTCACTGTTAAACTCCTTTTTCAATGAGTGAATACCTACAACATCTTCCCATTTTTTATCTGTAATTCTCGAGAATCCTTCTTTTACGTAAGCGGGTTTAACCCGTTTTGCTGCTTCATGTATATAATTTTCATAAAAAAGAATCAACAATAGTTAAACAAATTTGATAAGTAAACAAAAACCGTCTCTTAATACCTCAAAGAAAAATATTTTGATGGTAGTTTTGGACATTTGTTCAACTAAACCGTCATTCTTCTACCAATCTTTAGATAACGCAGTTCCTAGAGACTGAAGAAATCTAACTTGAGCACGGATGTAAGCCTCCCTCATTAAAAATCAGCTCCAACAAAACATGGAGTTAACTATAGATTATGATAATTTGAGACATAAAATGTACTTGTTTTTAAAATAAATGGGTCAACCCGTCTAGCTAAACGTGTTGAACCAGGTAAGCAAATTTTCCATAATCATGCATGTATTCTTAAATATCCGAACTGTTGGTTTGAATTTCGAATCAGCCTAACAACCAAGTTGGGTTGTTAGGAGCCTTGCCAACCAAGTCAGGTTATGATAAGGATTATCTCTAGCTGGCCATCTTGGAAGATATTATTTGATTTGTTTTTTATCTATTAATTAGGATAGAATTAGAGTCAAATTGTAATGCTTTGTGTGGAAAGGAAAGCTAGACTATATAACCCGAGTTAGGGGTTCTTTGTATTCAGTTTTTTTAGTTCAATATTTTCTGATAATAAGAGTTTACGTGGGAGTTAGCCACTAAATAACGTGCTTCAAGCTTGTTAATATCGATTCGTAACTTGAATTGGTATCAGAGCCAATCAAGATCGAAGCAAAGAACTCGCAACCAAGACTTCTGCACAGCCACGATCTACACCAGCAGTCCAAGTGATCAGAAGATTCAAGCCCAGAAACAATTCTGACCGATCAGAAGGAACAAAATTTCCAGCCGTCCAGAAGCAACTGTTTCGAACCTGCTGTTTGATCCATCAGTCCCTAGTTTCAAGTCGGAAGACAGGTGTCACACCCCAACCGACGACGGAATACGTCGGGGCGGACGTGTAGACTGTTCATAAGCACATGATCAACTATAATTTCATATGTTCATTAAATCATGATTTCATTACATAAGTTCAATCAACAACCAAAAATCCAATACATCAACATGTTCAATTTCTTTTTTCACTAAGTCCAAACCCAATATGTAGTATCTTGCATATGATCTCAATCACTAGTACCTGAAACATGATGAAAACAGGGTCAACTAAAAATAGTTGGTGAGCATACATAGGTTTAAAGCACAACAAATGTTATCAAAAGTTTGTGTACAATTCATATGATGCATGGTTTAATAAGGCAATTATGGAGAATCACTATAGTTTAAACTGGGACGTACAGTCAAACCTTGTGACTGATAGGCATAACACAACAGTTATCCTTAAATGTTAGGCATAACACAACAGTTATCCTTAAGTGTTTTCGACAACAATCACCCTAACCGGGTGGGTTGGTCAGACTAAATAGATCTATCATTGTATACCGTCGGCTTTTATAGAGTTAATGATTGCACTTGCACTATGCACAAAAAAAGTATGTAAATGTTGTTTGCACAAATAGTGTTCAAGCATAAGCCACAAATTGTACACATGATCATAATGTTTGAATTGTATAAATTGCAAATAGTTTCAAATGAAATCATGTTCCACCCCAAAAGTATAAAAAAGTAAAAGGGGCTATGTAAACTCACATGAGTTGTGTATGAGTAGCACCACACAAGGATGCAATAGAAAACACAAGAGTTTGCTCGTGAAACGCCTACGTATGCCCTAGAATTATAAGTATAATAGTTAAGGACACATAGAATTTTGTGACGATGACACGAAAGATTGAACGTCCTAAGACGCACTAATGATTAACGAGTAGACGAACTTGTCCACGGGAATAAGGGATTTTCTTAATATAACAATTAAGATAGATTCGATTCGAATCGAAAGTTTCTAATTACTAACAATATTTATTTAAATAAATAATCATGTGTTTGTACCATTAAATAATGGTCTCGAAAAATAATATAATTTATTATATTATTTTTAAGTTCGAAGGATTAACATGATAATCATATAAGTGGCAAAAATAATAAACATATTATTTTTATTCGAGAATATAACATGGGTAATAATATAAATAATTATATTATTTATTAGTTTGAATCATGACACGGTAAATATTAATGCGGTGAAAATAATATATATATATATATATATATATATATATATATTATTTTATTCGGAGTCAAGGGTTAGAGTAATAAATATATTATTTTTAAATGTGGGAAAATGACATTAAAAAAAACGGGTTATAAAACCAACCCGAGCCTTCGAGTGTTTTTCGGGATCAAACCTTATTAATATATTAATAAAATAATATAGGGTTTGATTTTATTTAAATATAATATTTAAAAACTTGTTTAAAAAAATAAGAGTGGGTGGAGAGACTCAAACCCGGGTCTCTCCCACAACATCACACAGACCCAACCACTCCAGCCGCTAGGGAATCGCATACACAACCGGATCAGAATGGTTTTAATCTTTAACACCTCAGTGTTCTTCCCCCCTGCGAGCCGAACCAAACCCGACCCTAAATCCATCGATTTGGTTACTAATTTGAAACAAGAGTTTAGGAGTTTTGTTCATCATTGAATTACGAATATGAGGGTGTATCTAATTGTAAAAACCATCGATTTTAGGGTCGTTAATTCCTGTTTAAAAGTGCCGAAAACCCTAGGTTTGAATCACGAATCAATTGATCGATTTTGATACGATTATGGATTGAAATCATGGGGCTTTCAATGAGTGAGGGATTGCGAATCTACCCATGTAATTTAATTGTATTGAGATGGTGTTTGGATCAAGGCTAGATCAAACTGAATTTGTATGAACCCTAGAAACCGGTTTATGACAAATTCGATACTGTGAGCCCGAATAATCATGGGGCTTTTGATCTAGAGACTGAAACGAAGCTAGGGATGTAATCTATTACCGGAATGATGCTCGAATTGATGGTGTTCGACTAGAATGGACTCCGACTTCGAGGTTTTGGTCCCCGCCGACTCCGGCCACTTCTCCGACCAAATTAGATGGTGTAACAGGCTCTGTGGGACTCGATTTAGGTGCGCATGTGATTGGTTTGTGAGGATGTCGATCGAAACAAACGAATTTGATGAATATGTGATGATGGTCGACGGTTTCAAGATTAATGCCCATAATTGGGTTTAATTCGATTCAATGATGCTGTTTAAAGCTGTAATGAAGGTCGTTTATGATATCAACATGCATTTCAGTTACAAATTTCATACGAATATCAGTTATAGATTGTAGATTTGGATCAAAGGCTACGAGTTTGACTTTTAGAAGTCAACAGGAACCAAAATCCTTCAATTTTGACTTTCAAAGTCAACAGAAGTGGGTTTTTCCTATTTACACAATTAGTCCTTGTAGTTTTGTTTAAATAATGACAGAATTAGCCCCTGAGGTTTGTAACTGAGTTAACTAAGTTAACGGGAATTTGTAGGGTGTCACATCGAGCATATATATATATAAATATTTATTGTAAGGCTAAAATGTGAATTTGTATGAATGAAATTTTGAATTTAATACACTTCTGTAATTATGGTTAATGTGACACAATGTAATGAACCAGAATTGAAATTGAAATGCTATTATTGCACAAAACAAAGCATAAGAAAATCATGGATGTTACACCAGGTCTGTCTAATTCTGAAGATCTGGATCAAGAAGGAACCAGCCAAGAAGAACCCAAAACTCCTCTTACGTATCAAAGAAAGAAGAAGTCTCAATCTATGGATGATAAGACTGGTCCACAGATTAACCAAGTGAAAGAAAGTGGATCCATGAACCTGCAGTGTCCCGTACGAACCCCGACGAACTACACCACCTGAGCTATTAGGGTCAAAGCAATCCTTAATGTCCACGGTGTGTGGGAGGCCGTGGAGCCGACGGATGGAGCAACAGTGGAACCAAAGAAAAATCACATGGCTATAGCGTTTCTATATCAAGCCATACCGGAAGACCAGCTTCTTCAAGTCTCTCATCACAATACCGCAAATGAGGTGTGGGATGCACTCAAATCTCGCCATCTTGGGGCTGAACGAGTCAAAGAAGCACGTCTTCAAACATTGAGATATGAGTTTGAAGCAATTAGGATGAAAGAAGAGGAGTCCATCGATGCCTTTGCCAGCAAGTTATCTAGACTTGCTTCCAAATCCGCCTCCTTTGGCAAAATTTTTGACGAAACAATGATGGTGAAGAAGTTCCTAAGCTCTTTCCAAGAAGATTCATTCACATTGTTGCATCACTTGAACAAGTGGTAGATTTGAAGGAGATGAAGTTTGAAGAAGCCGTTGGTCGTCTCAAAGCATACGAAGAAAGGGTTAGAGAATATGATAACTCGGGTGACCAAGGTAAACTTCTTTACAATAACTATGACTCCGTTTCTAAACAACGTTTTTTTTATCAAGGGAAGGGACGAGGTAAGAACAATGGAGACGAAAACCAAAACCAAGGACGTGGTAAAGGTTCCGGGCGAGGAAAAGGCCAAATCTCCAACAAGCAAGTTGATCGGAAGCCTAAAGACAGGTCAAATTTAAAGTGTTACCGATCTGAAAAGTTCGGTCATTTCGTATCAATGTGTCCCGAAAGAAAAAAGGCAAACGAATCAAACCTTTTTTATGCTAAGGAAGGCGAACCAAAGACTCTTATGATGGTTCAAACGGTTCAAGAAAGGGTAAGAAAAGTGCAAGCCAAGAAAGTATCAAGAATATGCCAAAGAATCAGATACGTGGTATCTTGATAACCGGGCAAGCAACCACATGACCGGGGAAAGATCTTTCTTTTCCGAGTTAGATGAAAGCATTGGAGGTTCGGTAACGTTTGGTGACGGGTCTCATGTTGAGATAAAAGGGAAGGGATCAATCTTACTACTATGTAAGAATGGTGAAAACGGGTAGTAAAGAATGTTTATTATATCCCTAACCTAAATTGCAATATTCTAAGTCTAGGTCAAGCTACCGAGAGCGGGTGTGAAGTACAAATGAAGGATGAGTACTTATGGCTATACGACCGAACCGGAAGACTTACAATGTTGGTGACTAGATCAAGTAACCGCTTATACAAGATAAAACTACAAACAGGTGTTTCAATTTGCCTTCATTCTCACTTGAATGATGAGGCGTGGATTTGGCACGCAAGGTTTGGGCATTTGAACTTTGACTCTTTGAAGCAACTATCCACTAAGAACATGGTAATAGGGTTGCCCCAAATCACAAAGCAACAACAAGTATGTGACTCGTACATGGTGGGAAAACAAACACGAAACCCGTTCCCGGTTGAAGCATCATACCGTGCCACAAAAGTATTGGAACATGTTCATGGTGACTTATGTGGACCGATCACACCACCAACACCGGCGGGTAACAAATATATGTTTTTACTTGTTGATGATTTTAGTAGGTACATGTGGACGTTTTTGCTAAAGTCAAAGGATGAGACGTTTGAAGTTTTTAAGAAGTTTAAAGCACAAGTTGAGATGCAAACCAGCGAAAAGATCAAGACCTTTCAAACCGATAGGGGGGTGAATTCACATCGGTGGAGTTCACAAGCTTTTGTCAAAGCCAAGGAGTAAACCGTCATCTCACCACCCCATACACACCCCAACAAAATGGTGTAGTGGAGCGGCGAAACCGTACCATTTTGGGAACAACTCGATCGATATTGAAGGCCAAGAAAGTCCCACAATACATGTGGGGAGAAGCAATTCGGCATGCAACCTATATTCTCAATCGAGCACCGACGAGAGCTTTGCAATACAAGACCCCGTATGAAGCGTTTAAAGGGGTCAAACCAAATGTTGATCACCACAAGATTTTCGGATGCATAGGCTATGCAAAGGTGCCTAATGTAAATCTAAAAAAGCTAGATGATCGAAGCATGGAATTGGTTTATCTTGGGAGTGAGCCTGGTTCAAAAGCATACCGACTTTATGACCCGATAAAAGGCAATATTGTGGTAAGCCGGGATGTGAAGTTTGATGAAAACAGGAGGTGGAACTGGAATAAATTTGCTAAGGATCATGTCAGATCAAATTGGGAGGAGTTCATTGTAAATTGGAATCAAAATTCAAAACACGAGTCAATCCAATCAGCATATCAGGGGCTAAATGAGTCTGGGACAGACCACTCGAATCAGTCCATGGGCCCAAACGCAGTCTCAGACATGTCTGTGACAGACCGTAGCCCATCAGGCCCCTCAGCCCATTCCAGTACCCATTCCAGTGAAGCAGGACATTGTTCTCAGCAGCATGCAAGCCCGGAAACCAACCCAAACAGCCCTGTTTCAGCCCAGATTCACAGTTCGATTAGCCCAGAAAATGGTCCTCAACTCGAGCCTATCGAGCAGTGGGCAGAAAACACTCGGAGAAGCACACGAGCCAAAGCAGTTCCAAAGAAATTTGATGATTTCGTAATGTTTGGAAGCAGGGAGGAATAAAGTTTCTTGTTTTTACACGATAACGAACCAAGGTCGTTTCAAGAATATAAAGACTCAAATGAATGGATGAAAGCAATGAAAAACGAGCTCGACTCCATAGAAAAGAACAAGACTTGGAAACTTCTCGATCTCCCTAAAGGGGTTAATCCCATTGGCTTGAAATGGGTCTATAAGGTGAAACTAAATGCCGATGGTACAATAAATAAGTACAAGGCCCGCCTTGTTGCAAAGGGTTATGTGCAACAACACGGGGTGGATTATGACGAGGTATTCGCACCCGTTGCAAGAATCGAAACGGTACCATTACTTATTGCTTTGGTGGCAAGTAACAAGTGGGAATTGCACCACTTAGACGTCAAATATGCGTTTTTGCATGGAGAGTTGGAAGAAAATGTATATGTGCTCCAACCGGAGGGCTTTGTTATACCCGGGCAAGAGCAAAAGGTTTACAAGCTCTCGAAAGCCCTTTATGGGTTAAAGCAAGCTCCAAGAGCTTGGAACACAAAGCTAGATAATACACTTAAAGAACTCAGTTTTCAAAAGTTTTCTCATGATCATGCGGTGTACCGGAGAGCAACTAAAAACTCATTTGCTTCTAGTAGGGGTTTATGTGGATGACCTTGTGGTGACCGGTTCAAAGTTGGAAGAAATCACTATGTTCAAAAACCAAATGAAGAAAAGTTTTGAGATAAGTGATTTAGGCAAATTTTCATGTTACCTTGGGATTGAGGTTACACAAAGTGAAAAGGCATTGCAATCAAACAAGAAGCCTATGCAAAGAAAATATTGAAGGATAATGGTTTGTTCGAATGCAATGCAAGTCAATGTCCTATGGAACCCTGTGTACGTCTCTCAAAGGATCAAGAAAATCAAAGTGTTGATGCAACAAGTTATAGAAGACAAGTTAGATGCCTTAGATACTTATTGCATACTAGACCTGATCTAGCTTTCTCGGTTAACCTGGTAAGTAGATACTTGCAAGACCCGAAAGAAGTACACTTGAATGCAGTGAAGCACATTATGCGCTACATAAAAGGAACGATGGGTTTGGGTATCATTTACAAACCGGGAGGAACACGAGACCTGCTTGGGTTTAGTGATAGTAGCCATAATGTGGATCGGGAAGACGGAAAAAGCACCACAGGGTACGTATTCTACTTTGGCAACTCACCTATTGCTTGGTGTTCTCAAAAGCAAACCACCGTAGCATTATCATCATGTGAAGCCGAGTTTATGGCTGCCACATCTACTGCTTGTCAAGCCCTATGGCTACGTGAATTGCTAAGTGAGTTAATCGGAGAGGAAGAAAAGTGGGTTGAATTGCAAGTTGATAACAAGTCCGCTATAGCATTGATGAAAAATCTTGTCTTTCATGGAACAAGTAAACATATAGATACTCGGTATCATTTTATCCGAGAGTGTGTTGAAAGAGATCAAGTAAAGGTTGCACATTTGTCGGGTGATGCGGGGTATGCTAGGAGTGGAAGACCTTACTAATTTCAATTCGAAATTAGAGGGTGAATGTTGGTTTGAATTTCGAATCAGTCTAACAACCAAGCCGGGTTGTTAGGAGTCTTGCCAACCAAGTCGGGTTGTGATAAGGATTATCTCTAGCTGGCCATCTTGGAAGATATTATTTGACTAGCTTAGAACCCGTGTCTACACACGGGGTGAAAAATATCAATACATAAAATTCTTAAATCTTTATGTATATTTTTTATACATGTAAAAATGTATTACATATTGATATACTAAGGATAGAAAAACAAAACTCAAAATATTTAAAAATTAATATATAATTTGGTTTCGAAAATATGTTAATTACTATTTAATGTAATTTGACTTTTATTTAGTATTTGATTGAAACTAAAAATCACATAATTAGATTTCAAAGTTTATTATAATAATGTATAATTTAAAATAAATGTGTTTTATTAGTATAATTAGTATTTTCTTTAAAAATATATTATTATTAAAAAATAAATGTGTATTTAATAAGAGAGAGGCGGGAAAAAATGATGAAATGAATATGGAGGCGACACGTGGCATGAAAAACCTTTATTTATTATATAGTATAGATTTGTTTTTTATCTATTAATTATGATAGAATTAGAGTCAAATTGTAATGCCTTGTGTGGCAAGGAAAGCTAGACTATATAACCCGAGTTAGGGGTTCTTTGTAATCAGTTTTTTGAGTTTAAGATTTTCTGATTATAAAAGTTTACGTGGGAGTTAGCCACTAAATAACGTGATTCAATCTTGTTAATACCGATTCGTAACTTTCCGAACATCATATACGGGACCTCTAATATTATTCTATCCAAAAAGATGAACTTTTTTTAAGCTAATTGAAGAGATGGATGATGCTTATAAGCACAAGGGAATTCACATAATTGGGGCAACCAACCAACAGGTACTGCAAGAGACACCTTCTTTTGTTTATTAAGTTACTTTATAGTTAGTGATATTTTTTGTATGGTTTTTCCAGGTTACACGTGATGGACAAAGCAGTTTTAGAGCGTTGGGGAACATCTGAAAGTCCCTGCATGCCACCTACTATCAAAGTTCATTTTCAGGAAGCATTCCAAAAAATCTCGTTACAGAGTAAGTTTTTTGTTTAATATCTTCACAGGATGAAGAAAATTGAATAATGAACTTGTTAAAAAGGACGTATAGCATATACGAACATATAAAAGTACGAGTGAATGGTTTGAAAAGATCAAATGACTAATGTGACAGTGAAAGAGGGTTACAATTTAGTAAAAACATAAGGGGTTACCTTTGGCATAAAATGTTGTATTTTATAACAATCCAAGGTACAACTAAAAGCATTATTCCTCTACAAAAATATATCTATTGCAAGCAGAATAGCTCAGATGAAGTCCATTACCAAATCTCAACACTCCAACTCAGATTCACAGATAAAAAAAATGTACAACTTTCATTGCACAATGTACAAGCCACTACAGCGTATCCCATTAAAACATTTACCAAATATACATCTAGTACCAAAGCCATATATCAATCCTCATCAATATCACCATCAGAATCACCTTCATATAGCAACTCATCACCATCATCGTCATCATCATAATTGACCCCTGAAATTTCATCGAGCGTGTTTTGTGAATTCCAATCAGGCGGGAACGTTTTTTGAAGTGCTTCAGTAAGATCTCCACCACACCGTTCAATCTTGTGTAAACACCGGGCCCAATGCACTGCAGTCCCCATGTCAACGGTCAAACCCGCGTCAATCATTTCTGCACAGATTTGCTGAATGCCTGAGTAAATGTAGTCTTCGGCTATAGAGGCGCGGGTCAGCAATGATGTCATCAAGCAATGGTACACGGCTCGGTCCGGTTTCAGACCGGCTAACTTCATGTCCTCAAAACATTTCAAAGCTTTCTCGGGAAGTGAAGCGCGGGCCCACCCATGTATTAGTGTTGTGTATGTTTTTATATTAGGTTTTAATCCTGCAGCCTCCATCTCTTTAATTGTTTTGGCTGCTCTCTGCACTCAAAATGCATGATTAATTCGTGTTTTGAAACTGATTATTTGATTAGGGTTATAATAATCTTTTTTAATGTTGGACTAAAAATTAAAATATTTTTGTAATTAAATAATCAGTTTCATATTTGCTGCAAGAAAATTAATTATCTGAGCAGGAATTGAAATTACCATTTTACCTCTTTTTCAACTTGATTTGATAATTATCTGCTTAAATTACCAATTTCCCATTCTTTTAACATAATCCATTAATCCTGTAGACTACTCTCAATCTCTCATCTCTTTTTTTTTTAATAAAAATGTGTCTCTGGTCATTTTATCTATTAATCCTTAAATCTTAAATAATCAGGATTTCTCAAACAATCAAATATCTAATTATATGATAGAATTAATTACACGGATGGTCCCTGTGGTTTGGCCAAATTACAGATTTCGTCCCTAGGATTGAAAAATTACAGATTTGGTCCAATAAACTTTGATTTTGTTACACCCATGGTCCCTAGAGTGGATGGAGGTTAAGTTTTCTGTTATTTTTTGAAAAAATGACGAAAATACCCTTTAAATTTAAAAAATTTGAATTAATTAAAACAAACATTTAAACTTAAACTCAAAACTAAATAGCGGGACCCACAATCCGACCCAACCCCCACCCCTCTCCCCTGCTTCATCTTCCCCAACAGCCCCCATTCTCCACGCCATAGCCACCGGCCCACCGCTAGTCCCCATCGGAATTTTTCTGTATGAGTTTTGAATCTACGACCATCTCGTTTAAGATCTATAACCGAATCAAAAATTCGTACCTCTTGGATTCCACGACCTGAAATCGTACCTCGCAGGTGAGTCTGCTACCCCCTCCCTTGAATTCTTACGTCTTCATGTACAAATCCTTAATAATTTCTGGGTTCCACATTGTGGTCTGGATAATGGGAATTTTTGGGTTGTCATTTTTTGGGTTCCACCCACCACCCATTTTTTTGGGAATTTACCAGAGGTTGAATCAACAAATTTCCCATCAATTAGAAGCTGAGTGTAGTTAATACCAACAGGTGGAGTAATTGGTTCCTCAAGTGCTGCAACAGTACTGAATCTTTGCACTTCTCTTCCAAAATTAGATCTGTAATTAATTCCACCGCAGATATCATCAAATCTCAATCGACTGTGTTGGTGCGGTGCTACGCCGGCTGTGACTTCTCATCGGGGAAGAAAGGGGGAGGGGTGGGGGCCGGCCGGCTCAAGCCCACTGTCGGTGTAGAAGACAGTTCTTGGCAGGCGATTTGTGGTCGATGGTCGCCGGAATTTTAGGGAGCTGCGGTGGTTGTGCCGGAGAAGACAAAGGGGGTGAAGGCTAGGGCAGGCGGTGGTTGGCCGGAGAAGACAGACAATAGGGTAGGGAGAGTTTAAACTCAAGGTTTTAATTAAGAAAAAGAAGTGGGGCCCGCTTGATTAAATATCTTTTTAATATTAAATTGTATCTTTATTATTATTATTATTTTAAATAAAGGGGTATTTTAGTCTTTTTACACCCACTTAACCAAAAAAGTTAACTTCCATCCACTCTAGGGACCATGGGTGTAACAAAATCAAAGTTTATTGGACCAAATCTGTAATTTTTCAATCCCAGGGACGAAATCCGTAATTTGGCCAAACCACAGGGACCATCCGTGTAATTAATTCTATATGATATTATCTCCTACAGTCCGTTCTATTACGACTTATTATCTTATCTGATTATTTAATATCACAGAATTACTTTCAAAACGCACATTCAAACACCTTCCGGTGGTATTTAACCTGATCTCTTAAGATTCATATCCCTTCTTCCCCTGGCCTAACAACCCCCCCCCCCACCCCACCCACACATATAAGAGTTAAATAATGGAGAAGACATACAAGCATATCTCCAGCTTTGCAACAAGCATTGACCAAAGATGTGTAAGTACGGATGTCGGGTTTGACCCCCTCTTGCTTCATTTGTTGCATTAGGTCAGCTGCTTCCCAAACATCACCCCTTCGAGCCCATCTAAAAGATAATAACATGTTAATATCTAATAATATTTTTCACTAAACAATAACTGGTTAAAACTAACAATGTATGCTCAATTTTTTAGTAAGCACATGCTTGACGGTCAAATGCATATTAATGAAACCCTAATTACACAAATAGATCATTCAAAAAACTAATAACTACCATAACATCTAGTAAAAAGTTATAATTACCAAAACAAACCATCACCAAAAAGTATATTGCTATTTTATGACATTTGCTCATACGCTATTTATTTATAATTCTCATCAAATATGATATACTCAAAAAAAATTGTAGAGAATTTTGAAAGAAATTCTTACCCGTCTATAAGGATATTGTAGATAAAAGTATTTCTTGGAATTTTTTTGGCATGCATTTCTTTGGTTACTGCTAAAGCACTTTGCATCCTCCCAGCTTTACAACATGCTTTGAGTAGTGCCTCATAAGTGAATACATCAAGGTTTAATCCTTCATTTTTTAATTTAGAAAAATACTCGAATGCTTTTCCAGTATCACCCAATGATGCATAACCATGCATGATTGTGGTGTACGTGTGCTCGTTTGGGCCAACTCCCGCAAGTAACATTCCATCTAATACTTTTACCGCCCTTTCCATCTGTAGAAATTTAAAAAAAAGCATCATATCACAAGTAAAGAATCATTCTAGCGGGTGTTTGGAAGTGTGATTTGAAAGTTATTATGTGATATCGTATAGCTGGAATTAAATTATCAATTTTATAGAATGGGTTGTTTCAATTTCAAAGATGGTGCTTGGATTTGCTTTTGATGTTTGAAGCTGCCACAATAGCATATGTAAACAGGCGATATAAAAAGTTTACAACATTGAACAGAATTAAAACTTGGGTCATTAAACCTCTTTAAAAAGAGGTACCAACCAAGATGTAAGCATAATCAAACATGGTTACTATGTACTTAACTACTTACTCACATTTCCCTAAATAAAATGACCAATAAGAACATTTTATTCAAAAAAGGTTATGAAATATGAGTATAACTCACAGTTTGCATTCAAAGAATTGTAACATAAGTAATTTTGGTTTGCCTTTGGAAAATCAGTTTTGTTGGAATTTGTATGAAAGTGATTATCCATATCCAATTGCTTGTAAATAATCAAATAATCAGGAGCAGGATCTAATTCTTTGTAAATAAAAACTGATTATTGCCACTTCATTTGCAACAGTAGAGGTGGAAAATGGGCAGGTCAGATGAGTTGTTTAATGGGTCAAAATGGGTGCTGCTTTTATGTCCATTTTCTAAATTTATATAAAAAAATCAAGGTCAAATATGGCTACAAATCCATATATTTCAAAAATAAATCAAAATTTTAAAATTTAAGGTCGGTGAGCTATCCAACTCACGCAGAACCAGGCCCTGATCGGTTTCGGGTTTTTAGAACGGCTTTTATGCATTAAAAAACGAAGTTCAGCCTGTTCTCTATTAAACTAAATTTTTTTTTATTTTACCACCCGCTAGAGATAAAACATAACCCAAATTGACCCATAGTAAGTAAATGATTTGAAACTGCTATCTCTATGCAATATTCAGATAATCATTTACAAAAGACAAAAACGCTCCCTCAATTCAATTTCTTAAACACAACATACCTGGCGTTTCTCCACTAAACCAAGAATTAGGGCATTGTAAGTATGGACAGTTGGGATGCAACCACACATTCTCATCAAATTAAAAACTTCAAGAGCTCTTTTAGATTCTCCAGCTCTTGCAAAACCATGAATTATGGGCATAAATGTTCTTGAAGTCGGCTTATGTCTCAATTTTTGCATTTCTTCAACAGTACGGATCGCACGATCCATGTTTCCCATACCACAAAATGCGTTAATCATGTTATTGTAAAGCACAACATCGGGTTTTAAACCGTCTTTCACCACATCTTCAAATATTGCAAATGCATTAGCCCAGTCTTTTAACTTTATAAATCCATTAATTAACATAGAATATGTCTTCATGTTATGCTTTATGCCATCAGTTTTCATTGTTTCACTGACCTCCAATGCTTTGGAAACTTTTCCCATCTAGAAGAGTTGATCATATGAAACTGTATCAGGGTAGTCCATGTGGCAATTTTGAACCAAGTAATGAATGTGTCAAATTGAATCAGGTAAAATAAAAACAACCCGCTAAAAGAGAAAAAGATCAAATGGGTTGAAAGTCGCCAAAGGTGTATCTATAGTGCTTACAGACTCCTAACTCGATTTATTTATAAAAAATATAAGTTATTATTGTAATATAACAGTGTGTTTGTGTTTGTAATCATATTTAATGCATTTACTATTTATTATAATTTATACCATAGTCACCAAATTCGCTCAGCCACCCGCGATCCCCGTATTGGATCGCGTTGTACCAAAACGAAATTCGGAGCGTACCAAATCGCTATGGTACGGCGAATTCGAATAACTTGGTTCGGCGATCTACTAACCATGGTTCGGCGATCCAATAGCATGAAATCGGTGTACCATTGCTGCCCCAATTCGTGATTTTGGGAAAGGAATTCGCTGTGGTTCGCGATTTTGCAATGAGATTTAGATGGAGAGATAATTTCGGAATTAGTTTTAGATGGAGAGATAATCTCGGAATTGATTGGGATTGATTGGGATAATCTCGGAATTTATTGGGAGTCCTAATCTTTAGGGGGGAACGATGAATTAGGGTTTGAACTCCCAATGTTCTTGGCTCCATTCAAGGTAATCTCTTCGTTTTCTATTTTTAATTCAATCATCAATCAATTTTTTTCTTTATTTGTAATTAATCATCAATTTTACCTTATAAATACCTTACAAATAATACCAATTTTGGTAATTTAGATTTGGAATTTGGTAATTTCTTTTTTGAAATGTGTACACCGAACCGAACTACATGGTACACCGTACCGGTTCGTATCGAAATGAACCTACCCCCCTCCGTACCGAATACGTTAACTTTAGCGAATTGCGTACCCGAACCGCGTACCCGTACCGGAGCGAACCGCGTATTAGGTAACTATGATTTATACAAAAATGTTTGTGCAAAGCAGCCCGTTTAGACCCGGTTTAACCTGGAAACACCCAAACTCGTTTTGACATGTTACTCAAACAACCTACATTATTCATCTCTAAGAAAAAGATAACCATTGTACAATGGACAGAAACATTTTAAGCTACCTTGACTTTAATGATTGCAGGCTCCTAAATCATTTTATTTTAACAAATATATATTACTATTGTAATAACATAGTGATCGTAATCACATTTATAACACATTCCCTACTTATAAGAAAAATGAACAAAAATGTTTGCAGGTCAGTGCAAACCCATTTTGACACGTACTAAAAAACTGTTTCAACCCAGAACTTGTTGTGACAAATTACGACCCACCCATTTTGTCATCTCTATGAAAAATATAAACACGGTACCATAGACAAATAAACATTGTAAGTTACCTTGGTATAGAGATTAATAAGACATCCATATGTTACTACTGTTGGTGTAAAGCTACATTCCTGTGACAGATTTAAGGTTAGTGTAGTAGAAGATATCAAAAAAAACACTCAAGTGACAACATTGAAAAAATTGATATGATCTCTAATCATATGAATTAAGAAAACCATCTCATTTTTAAACCTTCAAAATATATCTCAGTCAGATAAAATAGCATCTGAATATTTGATACTTGGATGAGAACTAAAAAACAAATAGCCTATATCCAAGTAGCAGGCTAATAAGCCACTCAAACTCCTATAAAAAAAGGCTAGGATGATGATAATAGTAATAATAAAATAATCTTACCTTAAGCCTCTTAAACACAACCAGACATTTATCTTCCTCTTTAATCATTGTATACCCATCCATCATCATGTGATAAATATCCCTTGTAGCATCAATGCCCTCTTCCTCCATCTCCCTGACCAATGCTTCTGCACGCTCCATGTTAAAGGCTTGGCTGTGTTTTTCAGGGTGTTAATTTGAAAATCCACAAAAATTATCGAGTAAAAATAATAAAAAGAAACGACATTTTCAAAAGGTGGTTGACTTGTCATTTTTTCCCTTTGTGGAGTGAAGACAATGGACTCATTTTTTTCATTTTTGAAGACCATGTTCATGGCATAGACCCTAAAAAGTTTATAGTAGCTAGGAGTAGAGGTAGCAAAATAGGCAGGCCATGTGGGTTTGGTAACAGGTCAAAATGGGCTCGGGCCAAGTGGGTGACTTGTTGATATGGTTCCGGTCACGTCGGGCCAATTCATCAACATTTTTCTGTCACTTATTATAACCTTGTAAATGATTATCTATTAAAGAAGATCACAATAACTATATTGTTAAAATACTTTGTTTAATAAAACCATTCAGATGGTCTTAAGCATAAAAAAACACTATCGATGACTTCCGATTTGTTTCATTTTAGCTAAGTATTAATACTTTACCCGTTTGACCCGTTGGAGATAAAATACAACCATTGTCAAGCAAATGGGTCAAAATAGCCCTTAGACACCAAGTGACACTAAATTACCACTAGGTCAACCCTTGGGGATATTTTTTATAGAATTACATCTACAAGCCAAAGAGGCATGGGGATTATGTAGGTCCCATTATTTACCTGAATCGTGCCCTTTTTAAACAAAAAATAAATGACTCTACATTATGACATACTAAAAAAGGGGATACTTACCAATGAGCATAAATTATGTTTCCATATATAATGGCATTCAAAGTTGGTTGCGTCTCTTTGGCCTCCTTGAACCACTTATCTGCGGCACTTCAAAGTAAACAATTGAAAAAATAAACTTAAGCACAACTGATAAAATTGAGCAACAAATAATTGTGAAAAAAAAGTAGTAAAGAAACAGATTTTAAGCAGGCATTGCATAAGTTATAAACAAAAATTCAACATGCATGTGCAAAACATATTCATATGTATAAGTAAATGTATATGTGTGGGTGTATTTTACTTACTTTACATCGCCAATTTTAGCAAATCCTCCCACAAGAATACTGTATGTCACCAAACTCAATTCAATTCCCTCGTCTTCCATTTTTCTTACACAAAAAAGTGCTTCCTCCATATCTCTACCTACTGCATAAGCGTGAATTAGGCTGCATAAAATAAATTATTTTAATGCTGGAAAATGGACAAAATATGATGAACCAAAAACATAGAATCCACAATTTACTATAAAATCAGGTAGTAGCTTCTCCTTTCAGGAATCAGGAGTAGGAATTGTATTTTCATATCAAAGGTCAAGTTTAGAGTTTTAGAAGACAATGCAATAATCTATGCGCACACACACAAAAGAGATCATATAGGTTAATACATCAAATTCCCTTACTTAGTAAATACATGTGAGCTTGGCTCAATTCCCCTGGCCCGCATGCTCTCAAAAGTTTCTCTTGCACGATGCATATCTCCTCGCCTTGCATAATAGTTGACCATCAGGCCAAACTCTTTCCTGGAAGGCTATAACAGTTGGCTTTCAGGAAAACATAGAATTTATAGAGTATATAGAAAGAAGGTTTTTGGTTCACTTCATCATTCTGACATGTAAACATGTTTTCAGGCAAGAAATTCATTTACACCTGCATATATACTGTATAGATAACTACTCATGCTAGGCCAGAGTAAAAAATCTAAAATGAAAGTCTCGGAATCCTATAAATAGAAGCCTCACTAGATATGCATCTTTAATTGTAAATCGTGAAAAACTTATCATTATCAAAGGAACAACGTTAAGAAAATGAAACATATATACAGTGCCACACAAATTACATATGTTATGGGCACTTGCACAAAAAAATGGAAGCAAACAATCAGCATTCAGCATATCCAGTTAAAGCTACAAAGTAGGGTAAATAAACAAAAAAATGAAAACCACATTATGCATCTCTCTTTGGCATCCTGTTATGTTTTGGTGTTTACAAGGCTAGATGAGACGAATTCAACCATTTCCTTATAAATGGGTCAAGTTGGGTTATGTTATAATCTCTAACGGGTCAAACACGTTAAATAAACAATAGCTTAGCAGGTAACAAGTGAAATGAATCGATGAGATTGAAAGTCAACTAAAGGGTATTTCAATGCATAAAACCTTATAATTCATTGTTATTAGACTAAGTGATATAGTATAGGGACTAGACTTGTAATATGGTGTTCTATATAAACACCTCTTTATGTAAACCCTAAACATACAATCACATTCTAATACAATCATATTACAAGGTTTAACTATTGTATTCCAAGAAACCAGATTATTATTGACATAATATAAATTTTGTAATCATATTTGACACACAAAGTATTTATAGAATAATCTAAAATTTTAGGCAAAAAGCAATTCGGTTCAACTTACCAACCCCACATGTTTAACCCCTTACTAAGCCCACCCGACCTACCCATTTTGCCACCTATAGATAAAACTAAAGTAATTACCTTCTTAATCCTCTGAAAAGCTCCCACAACAGCCTGCCAGTTCTCTGGTTGGGTTTCCAACACCCTTTTAAGCTCTTTTCGTGAACCGTCTCTCTCTTCTTGCCATGCTGACTTGTAATCCACACTGTCATCCCCTTGTATCCACCTTGCCCTCTCCACAGACTTCTCCTTCATTCTCCTCCCGTCATCAAGTTTCACTGTTAAAACACGCCCATGAAACTCCATACCATCAAACTCCACCGCATTCATTGCTGCCTTTTCAGCGGTTGCACCGCCATATATTACAAACCCAAACCCCATGTTTCTTTCGGTATCATTGTAACCTTTTATCAATATCACATTCTTTATTGGTCCAAATTGCCTAAAAAATTCGGTAAGTTCGTTTTTCTTTATCCACAATGGAAGGTTCCCCACAAAAATTTTCCCTTTTTCTCTGTACTCAATTTGTTTGGATCCCAAATCACCTGAGCTATCCAAACAAATATTATACTCAAATTCATCCAAATCAGGTGGTGGTGACGGTGTTGGAGGTGGAGGTGCTGGTTCTGGTGGCGGAGAGAGTTTGCTGGTTAACCAGAGCTTTTCAGTTAGGGTTTTTGAATTATTATCAACTGGATTTCTTTTAGGGGTGGGATTGATTAGTGTTTGAAGGGGATTGGTGTTGTGGGTTTTAGGCTTGGGGCGGTGGGGATTGATGGGGGAGTTAGCAATGGGTTTGAGTGGTCTGTTATTAGTGGGGCGGCGGAGGGATGATGAGGTGGTGGTGGGGTTTTCAGAGTCATGTGAGCATGTGGTGACAGGGTAGAGGGGGATAGTGGTGGCGGTCCTGATGGAAACCGAGCACAGCTTGCCGGAGAAAGTAGAGCAGTAGTGTGTGGTGGAGGAAGCAAGTGAAAAGTTATCCATAATCTCCAGTGCTGAAGATTTTATCCAGTCAGTTGGTTGGTAGCTATATAGCCGCTCCTCCTGGCTAAAGATTCTCCACCAGCTAAAATTGATCAGGTAAAAAACATGTTACCGGAGACAGGATTGCTTCTATATGGATTAATAAATTACAAAACAGCAAATGAAAAAGATAAGCTAAGTGTCTCTTCAAAGTTCAAATAAAAGATACAATTACATAAAGTGACATCTAACTTTTATTTGCATAACAAAACATTAGCAATCACATCCTTCTATTTCACAACCATATCAAGTATATCATTTATATCCAATGTCCATGCAAATTAAATCAACAAAGGGCTTAAATTAGTCAATAAAATGAAAGAAGCCAATTCCTTATAAACTAAAGCATGAACCATATTTTGCTAAGCACCTAATCTCAAATAAACTAGAGAATAATGAAATCAATATGACTTTAAGAACCTAACTATGTGATCAATTAATTTAGGTATTCCACCATGCAAAAGATATCGCATAATCCTAAATCCTCTGAATATTAGCTTTTAATCTCAACAATGTGTCCGACCTATCAGTAGACTGGTAATTCCCTAGCTTAAATTAAACTTTCAACTCAAACTATTTATAAATTTCCAACAGAATGTTGATTACGGAAACTAACAAGTAACCACGAACCCTAACAGAAACACGAAAACCCTAACATGAAACATCGGAATCGGATAGAAATGGCAGTGAACTGTAACTCCACTAGCATAACGAGATTCTTCACGAAATTAGAAAATTGAAAGTACATATTAGTATGACGAGAGATGAAATATACGGCGGCGAATGATGGAGAAATTACCTAGGTGCGACGGTGGTTCCGGTGAAGAACGACGGTTAGTCCCGGTCTGTGGTGGTGAGTAGGGTACATCTTTTGGGACTCTTTCATCAACTTATCTGCTACTCGAATGACTTATCTGCTTGGAAAGTAAAAAAATGAAATCATAAAAAGCATTTTTTTTTTATAGGCAACTAAAAGTTTATTTTAATAGCATGGTACTTGAATCATTAAAACTTTTTTTTTATAAAGAGACATTTTTTTGTTAACAGCTTGGTACCTCTATGCTAATAAGAAAATAAAAAACCAACCCAAAAGCCTAGATTAACTATCACCCAGAGTAGACGTGAAATCGCCTCACATAAACCAATCCAATCTATCTAAACATTATCCTGGATTTGATCCAAATAAAATAGTTGACTTTGACCTCCTCTAATAAAGATAAAGATTCGGTAGAATATTTTAAATATAATTGTGATACTCAATGTAAATCCATTCCAGATTTATCTCTTTTGTAATTATAAATATGGGTGAAATCAATGAGAAAGGATCAAGGATTTGTAACCATTCTATTATGGTATCAGATTTATACTCTAATTAACCATCCTTTCTCAAAACCTAATAGCCGCCGGATTCTTTTCTCCAGAAACCGGTCAAAACCTCTCACCCTCGTTCTTCTTCTTTTTGATCCTACAATGGACAAACTTCATCCCGCAATCACAGTTACGAACATTCACAATTTCATCACGATCAAACTCGAGATGGAAACATGTCAATACACCTCCAAGTGTGAGCTTTTCAAAAGCCATTGTAAAGCCTTTGAAGTATTGGACCACATACTCTCCTCCAAACCCACCACTGCAACTCCTACCACCCCTGCCAAAACTGCTGATGCCGACAAATACAAAGAAAAAGACAAGACTTATGACACCGAAAAATTATGGGCTAGCATCGACACTATCGTTCTCCAATGGATCTACGAAACCATATCGAACTATCATGACGCCGGGCACCACCGTTGCACAAGCTTGGGCAGCCCTCGCAAGCACCTTTCAAGACAATTCAAATTAGAACAAGTCGGGATACCCTCTGCCCTTTCCCCACTTCTAGGAACAGCAAATATGTGAGTAACTACAATGGCCCAAGACAAAACTTGGAACATCAACAATGGGTCGGGATACCCCCTCCCCTTTCCCCACTTATGGGCCAGCTAATTCGAACAAGCTCATACCCAATCAGGTCGCTTACGTCGGTGTTCTAGGCCCACGTCCACAGTCGTCCTATGTTGGATCCGAGGCAAGCTATACTCCAACAAATATAGACCAAGCTCTCTATACCATGTCTCTAAACCCACCAGACAATACTTAGTATATGGACACCGGGGCGACATCTCATATGGCGAATTCTACAGTTATGTTCTCCTCTTATTTTAACAATAAATCTTTAAATCATATCACCGTCGGCAATTGTAACGAACCAACTTTCAGTTTAATATATATATATATATATATATATATATATATATATATAATGGTACTTATATTATAAGGATGTATATATATAGGGAATATATAGGTGAAAACTCTCTAAAAACGGATTTTTACAAGGTTTTTTTTTAAAGCTTTTATATGTAATTTGAAAACTTTTTATAGAAAAAAAAATCAAAAAACCGCCGACAAGTTGTTTTTATGAAAAAAAAAAGTTATAAAAATTACGTACAGTTGTTTTACATATGTAACATTTGTTTTTACATATGTAACATGTTGTGTTACATAAGTAACACGATTTTTTTACACAAAAAACGAGGATTTTTGTCCATATTTTTTTTTAAAACGCTCGGCATTTTTTGTATTTTTTTACGAAAATTTTATAAAAATTGCTTAGAATGATTTTCAATTTTTTTTAAAAAAAAAACATGTAAAAACACGTTTTTTTGGAAAGTTTTCAATGTTTTCTCAACCATGTGGGTTTTCAAAATATTCATCCCCTATATATATATATATATATATATATATATATATATATATATATATATATATATATATATATATAAATATAATTCTCCATTTTCAGTTTTTGGTTTTCTTCCCCTTCCCCTCTTGTATTTCACGACACACACACTCTTGAAAGAGTGTGTGTCGTCATTCTCTAGCCCCCATATAATCAGATTTGTGATATTTACACAATTGGTTCCTAAACTTTCAAATTTGACTCATGTATCTCAAACCTAGTACAAATCCACCTTTTGCAACAAACCTTCCACTTTTCTTGACATGTGAAATCAGTTGGAAATGGAGCATCCATCTTCATTAAGGCTTCAAGTAAGTGTCTTCTTCATCCTCTAAACCTCCAATAATGGAGTTCTTGGTGATTTTTGGTAGAAACCCCAAATAGGGTCAATTGGTGGGGTGATTTGAATAAAAACTTGATTATAAGTCTTAATCTAGCTTGATTAAAGATAAAAGGGGTTGATAACATCATAATAACATACAATTTGATGATTCAAGAATTATGATTATTGAGGGTGATTTGGGGGTTTTCTAATTAGGGATGTTTAAATGATGAATTGAGTGTTGGTAAGTGTTTATGGTGATAATAGACACATTAATCGATAAGAAACTGTTGGGAATCCGTATACCGGTTTTAACTTTTAAAATAGTTTAAGTAATCAAATTAATTTAAACAAATCATATTTAAGTTTTAGTGGAAGCGGTTGTACACGTTAACAGTTCTGAACCGGAATCCCGTCAGTGATCCGATTACACGCGATTAAACAATAAATAATGTAAACCAACCATAGTGGGTTAGAGACTTATACCTTTGACGATTCTCAAAAAACTCGCACTTCAGATCAACAAGCGTCTCGCTAGTGACACGTTCACGAAAACCCGCGATCTACGGTACCGTCTTACGGTTTGCGCAGAAACTCGATCCACGCAACAACCCGGCTCACAACGGAGGCTCGAGTGGACACAACATTGGCGACCAAAGATGGCGCGTGACGGTGATAGCAGTGGCTGGAAGCGGCGGCGGCGCAAGGTGGTGGACGATGGACGATGGTGGTGCCGGCGAAGATGATCACGCAAGGGGGGGGCGATTAAATTTTTTTTTTAGGGTTTAATTATAATGTTATATTTATAATCCAAACAATTACAAATCACGCCCTCAGGTAATTAACTTGTTAACTCCTTTACAATTAACTATTAATTACGTTTAAACCCTCGACTTTACGAATTACCAAATAATTAGTAAATACTAAACGTTTAACGTTTAACTATTAAGCCAAAAACATCTTTTAATTATTTCACTAAATAAGTAATCACCGAATTAATCCGTTTAAATATTTCGCTAAATATTTATTCACCGAATTATAAATTCGCGTTTTGTAAATTATAAAGTTTACGACTAAACATTACAAATTGATCGTTGTCCGAAGTGTAACTCTTTGGATCGTACCTCGATAGTAACGTTGATATTATCGATGATCGGACATTCAATATCCAACAATCTCCCACTTGGACGATTCACCGATTTATTGTCTCAACATAAACAGTGGTGGACGACTAGCTGCATCTCACTGCCCCTAACAAGGTATGACGTATTACAATCGTAAACTATTTCCTTGTGTTGAAGTAACCATTACTTAACCAAGTACAACAGTCATGGTAAACTAATCTATCTGTCTTTTATGTTTAGGTCATCCGTTGAACATGAGACATGGATACTAATCATTTCTCATATATTGTTCAACCATTCTTGTTCTCGTCTCTGATTCAATGTGGTCTAACAAACTTCACTTAGTTTGAGCGTGGCCATACGTTTTTACACCAGTTCGAATTAACGAGTGCGCCAGAATGTCCAACTCCTAATTAAAGGAGAACATAATTTCTTTGGCTACATACAACTCCCACTTAACTTCAGATTTATTCCCAATCAAACTCTTATTACTGCCTTTTACGGAGCAGCGTTAGATATGGTCAAAGAACAAACTTTAGTTAAAGTTAGTTTAAATATGTGTCTTGGGTTGAAGGACAAATTGATCTTACCATATTCAAAACTGAAACACCTCAAAAAAAATTAAGGGTAAAAAATGTCCATAATCCAAAGTTCAGGGGTTAAAAGGAAAATTACCCCATATTAGAAGGACCAAAATGGAAAATTCTAAAAATTAGCCGGTAGTGGACCGCTACCAAGAAGTGTAGCGGTCCAGTACGAGACGTGCCATGTGTCAAGCTGACTCGCGTTATCTAAAACCCTATAACGGACCGCTAGGTTGATCCTTAACGGTCCGCCAAGCCATCCAGTCTGATAGCGGACCGACATCCAAGCCATAACAGTCTGCTACGTAGGACACACGCATCTTATCCAGAAGAAGGGCGGTAGCGGATCCCTACCCCCTGGTTAACCATTCCGCTACGCATCCCAACTCAGCCTATAAATTGGATTCCATTGTTCGGCCATTTGATACAAATCACACACTACCACACCATCCCTAACACACACTTAAGACATGAGGTGCACTTTCCAAAGCCGGTTTTGTGTCCGCGAGTGAGAATTCGACACCAAACATCGTAGATGGTTACAAAGTAAGTTTTATCCACTCTTTTAAGGTTTGGTTATTTACCACTAAGCTTGATACACTTGATTAAGAATTGTCGGTATAATTTAGGGTATTATTCAAGGTTATTTTTACAATTAAAATTACGCTGAGATGTTGCCCAGGTGAGTTCCTCTGAACTGAAACGCGTATTTGGTTACACAGTTGTTATTTGAAATAGTCTGATAAGTGATTCCCTATTCCATGTATATATAACATGTAATAAGCGCTTTATGCGTTACAAAGGGGATGGAACTTACAGGTGGAAGTGATCAGTCCATTTTATACTAAGGAATCTTATAAGAGCACGAATGGGTTTGTTTTTTCAGTGGGAGGAACCGCAGTCAGTGGATGTCTAAGCTACAGAAGAGCGTTGCTCTTTCAAATACTGAAGCCGAATACATGGCTTGTGCTGAAGCTAGTAAAGAGTTGATTTGGTTAAAGAACTTTCTAGAAGAACTTGGGAAGAAACAGCCAGACAGTCCAATGTTTTGTTACAATCAAAGTGCAATACATATGGGGAAGAATCCTGTGTTTCATGGCAAAACAAAACACATTCAGCTTAGGTATCACTTCATCAGGGGTTTGATCAGTGATGGTATGCTAAAGCTTGAGAAGATCAAAGGAACAGAGAATCCCGCATATATGCTGACTAAGGTGGTTACCTTAGAGAAGTTGAATCTATTCATAGCTTCAACCGGCCTTCAGGAATAAAGATAAGAAGGCGTCTGCAACTAGAAGGAAGGAAGTTACAGAAGTACAATTGAAGACGGAGACAGTTTGGAGTTTGCTAAAGCCTCCAAGTGGGAGATTGTCGTGCGTGGAGGCTTAGGAGCCGGCCGGCCCTAGGGGCATCTTCCTGCTCAAGTTGGGCTGGGGCCCACATTAGGGTTAACTTGGTGATTAAGTTATGTAACCCTATATTAGTCCCTATAAATATGATGTCATGTACTTGTAATTTCTTGAGCACCTAATAGTAAAAGATTCCTAGTAGCAGTCCGTGGACGTAGGTCATACCGGCCAAACCACGCTAAATCTCTTGTGTTCTTTATTGCTTTCATGTTTATGTGTGCCTTTGAAACCTAACATGAACTACATCAGCATAAATAATAATAGTTCATCTTTTATTTGTTTAAACATTGTTGCATAGGAGAATTAATCCAACCATACTACCTCCCTATGCATATTTACATACATAACTCAACACAACCATATGATCTACATGCCATGTTCCTTCCAGCACCTCCAACAACCGTGGTTACCATTATTAGGCGTATCAGTCGGACGCGGTCTACGCCACTCCTCTCGAATGGACCCTCCTTTTGTTTTACTCATGGGTTCTGCATAGACTAAACATAAAACAAACTATTATACACCCAAACACGCATATGTATATATAGAGTTGGATTCACATGATCGAGAATCCTTCATCACTTCTTGTCTTTTTTAGGCAATTTATAATTAAGATTCTTAATAAACATAAGCATAACTTTTCATTAATTAAAACATCAATTTACACCAAGTTTCATCTTCACCCAATGTAACGAACCAACTTTCGGGTTTATAATATAATATGTTAAACATATTATAAGGGGGTAAATAAATAAAAATGAAAGTAGAAGGTTTGTTGCAAAAGGTGAAATTTATCAACTTTGGACTAGAGGAGTCAAAATTGGAAGTTTAGGGGCTGAAATGTAACTTTTAAGATTCTGGATTTTATTAGGGGGTGGTTGAAAAACACACATAGTGTGTGTGTGTCTTGAAATAAAGGAAGAAAAGGGAGATGGCTAAGATCAAAGATTAAGGTGTTTGTATGAAGAATCTGGATGATTGGAGGTGTTCATCTTCTTCCAAACATCAAGTAAGTAGCTTTACTATCTCTAAACCTTCGTCAATGGTGTTATTGGTGGGTTTTTGGAGAAATACGAATTTGGGACTGTTTATGTGAATTAAAGGATTAATAACTTGTTAAAAGTTATAATCTAGCTTGGTTAATGGTAATGGAAGGTAGATAACATCATCTAAACATCAAATTTGGTGATTCAAGAACTAGGGTTCTTGAGGGAAATTTGAGGGTTTTCAATATGATGATGTTTAAATGATAATTTGGTGGTTGATAAGTGTCTATGGTGTTAAAAGACACATTATTATGTAAGAAACCCAATCTAATTTGATGATTTGAAAATTAGGGTTCTTGAGGTGAAAATTTAAGGGTTCTTGATTGGGATGGTTTAAATGGTGAATTGGAGTTTGGTAAATGTTTATGGTGTTGATAAACACATTACTTAGTAGAAATATCAATCAAATGGTGAATCAAGAACCTTTGGGAATTAGGTGAAATTGATGAAACCAAAACGAATCAACTTGAATTGAAAGTTGATTGTTGGGTGTTGGAGGTTTGGTTAAGGTTGTGTTAACCAACTTAAGTTAGGGTGTTGATCTTTAGATCATAGGTGTGTCTTGAATATCAATTTGGTGAATGAATTGAGATCATAAGATTTCTAAAATACAAGTTGATTGCTGGGTGATCAAGGTGCTAAAGGAGCTAGCTTTGAAGATCCTGGGATCCTTCTTAACAAAAAGGTAAGTGCTTTGCACTTACTTAGTAATGATAGGTGGTAGTAAATGCACATACTTGATATACATGTTGACTTTGTTGATAATCATGTGTGCAAATGTGTTTATGTTGATTTGGTGAAATTGCATATGGTGTAAATATGTAAAGGGTGGGTGCTTAAGGTGGTTGAGGTCTATGAACCTCACAATGTCGTATGGTAGCCATAGTCATAGAATTATTTATGAGTTCTTTGGCGTCATTTTTATGTCTATATTGAATGTACGGGTAGGGTGATTAAGATTGTAATCGAAGTCTTTGAACTTCACAAGTTAAAATGGTGAATTTGGGATCTTTGAATCCCACATGTTGGTAAATAAAGTATGGGGTATAAATATGGTTTGCATTGTGTGTGTGTGTACACTTGTTTGTATGTCTAAGATTGGTATTTGAAGTCTAAGAACCTCACACGTGGTAATTGAGGTCATGAACTTAATTTGTATTGTTGTTGCTTGAAGTCTTGAACTTCACTATGGTCGTGGTGATTTGAGGTCTTTGAACCTCACATGGGAGTTAATGTGATATCATATAGAGGAGTTTGAAGTCTAAGAACCTAACAAGGTAGTTATTTGAGGTCATGAAATTCACGAGTCGTTTTATGGTATTTGAAGTCTAAGAACCTCACATGAAAGTTAATTGAGGTCATGAACTTCACATAGTCGTTTGTGGTGCCTTGGGGTCTTTAGAACCTCACAAAGAAGTATGGTAGGGATGTAAGGTGTTTAAAACATTCACATAAGGTTGTTGGTGGTTTAAAATGACTAGGGGTCGAGTCGGGAGGGTCGAAAATACCAAAACTGCAAATTTGGGGTTGGCTGGTGCAGGGCTGGTCTCTTGGATTCCCCCTAGGCTTCTGGGATGCCCCAAGTAGGACGCATGGTGTCTTCGGGACGCCTGATGGGTTCTGGTTGCTTCTAGGACGCCCCAAGTGGGACGCCCGTTGGCTGAATTTTGAGTTTTCTTCCTAGGACACTTTGGGGGGTCTTGGGACTTGTTGTATAATTACTAATGGTTTTTTTGTGGTGTTTCCTTGTAGGTAAAGCAACAGTATGATGTCTCGGGTCAAGCTTCGCGTCGGTTGGATTCTCAACTTTTTAGATGGTTGTATATGTTTGGAGTTATGACTCATTGTCGGGAGTCACCTAACTTGTTTTGAATTATCTCTTGGATGTTAAAACTTCTTGTTATTTTGGGTTGTCGACCAATTGTTTTAAAGAAAACCATGTCGTTGTCGTTTTGTCGTAATTAACATGTGTCGTTTGTCAAGGGCGTTTTATGGGACCTAAATTCCGCGTATTTTGGAAGTTAAATTTGGTTGAAAATTTTTGGTGTTACACCCAAGTGATACAAGAAGACTATCCAAGAATGGCCATAGATATGAATACATAAACACTTGGTGATATAATAATCATGGGATGATCCAACGATTCAAACCAAAGCCAAAGTGTTGTGATTATAATGTGCTTCTTGATCTTGGTGAAATGACTAACTCTCTCTACTCTAATCTCTTTGGGAGAAACCTAATGGAACTCTCCCAAGTATTGGCTTTCTTGCTTGTTGAAATGAGAAGCCAAGGCCCTCTATTTATAGGGCTGGCTAGACAGGGAGCACGACCGTGCTCAGGGAAGCACAGTCGTGCTTAGTACTTGTCCATAGCACTTAGGAATCTTCTGGAGGCACGCCTGATAAAGAGCACGGTTGTGCTCAAGGAGTCACAGTTGTGCTGCCACCTGGTAGTTTCTTGAAGCTTTCGAAACATTCTTGCTCGAGTCCAAGGGGAGCACAGCCGTGCTCAAGGGAGCATGGTTGTGCTTAGTTCCTGATTTCCATAGATTGTTGACTTTTCATTCTATTTAGCTCAGGAGACCAATTAACCTGTGAAAATCAAATAGGAAGTAATTAAGCATATATTCTAGTGTAATTGCTCCTAATTCAACCAGATATGAGGATGATTATGCGTGTAAAACATGTATAATTTGATACATATCAACTATATACGATAAAGCTGATTTGCGGATCGAGTTACTTTCATCAATAATCTTCCTTGTCCGTCGTGCATCGAAAGATAATCATCCTTTATCCAGATGTCATAACCACACTCCGAGGCCTGACCGAGACTTATGATGTTGCTTTTCTAGACTCGGTATGTAATAGAAATCTGTTAGTAAACGATGTCCTCATGTTTTACCTTCTAATAAAATCGACCCTTTAAACATATATCATCAAAGGAATCATCACCGAACTTAACCTTCCCCATGACCCGTTTGTTAAGTTCAGAATAGGAAGACAACTTACCCATCATGTGGTTGCTAGCACCAATGTTCAAGTACCAAACATCACATTCCTTGTACTCGTAGTTATCGGGAATAACTTTCTTTTCATTCAGAAACACTGTTTCCTGAACACATTACATCATGAACAAATTGAATCTTCTCCTTCCTGTCGGGGCAGTTTGAGACAAAGTGTCCAAGCTTATCACATCGGTAACACCAGACCTTTGAGAGATCCCGGTTCTTACCTTTCTGTTCACGGTTCTCCGGATTCGTGGCGTTCTCCTTGTGGCCAAAGGTTTGGAACAACCCGCGACAACCTCGTCCTCGCCCTCTCCACGTCTGCGACCCCCACAAGTGGAGTCTAGGTTAGTGGAGTCTAGGTTTGTTTACCGATTATTCGAAGACTAAGATATGTGGAACATAAGCTTACCTTGTGATGGCAATTAGCTTATCAATTGGATCAAAATTATCAATATACCCGATAATGAAATAGGATACTAACAACGGTTTCCAGCGAGATACAGATACACCACATGTAGACTTCATTGAGCAGAGTTACTAATCTGAATTCTCGATACAGTCACACCACGAGAACCGAAGTTAGCCTTCCAAGATCACCTCTTAACTCCTGCCAAAAATTAGGATAGCAATGGAACAAATCCCCCGAATACAGAGAATAAAAATTAGGAAAATCAAGTCTGCTTTTATTCCTTCATTTTTGAATACATATAGGTGAAAAATAAAATTGCCCAAAACACTAATAGAAACCCAAACAAGTACTTTAATAACAAATTAAAAACAAAGCAGCTCAAAAGAAAGAAACGTGGGACCATTCAACTTCAAGGCTTTGGAGTTTCTAGTTGGGACAAGTTAACCCATTTTTGAATCGGGTTATGGGTCTGGGTCGATGCCTCCCTATCATCCTCTCTAGAATAGATAAAGTTTGACCTCAAACTTGGAATGGGTTCATCAGGGTCAAAGTATGGCTGCAGATCAACGGCATTAAAGGTGGCTGAAACCCCTTAATTCCCCGGTAGATCGATTCGATAAGCATTATCATTTACCTTGGCAGGACCTTGAACGAGCCATCAGACCGAGGACTTAACTTAGAACGTCGTTTAGATGGAAATTGTTCCTTTGGAAGATGCAGCCATACAAGATCACCCGGTTGAAACAGAACGTGCTTCCTCCCTTTGTCACTCCGATACTTAATGAGCTCATTAGTTTTAGTGATTTTGTCATGAATGCGTTGATGAATTTCCTTGTTATCAGCTGCCAAATCACTAGCTTCTTGACTGAATTTCATAGAAGTGTCAAGGACAACAAGATCGAGTGGGGTTTGTGGATTTAAACCATACACAGCCATGAAAGGGTTGATGCCTGTTGTCTTACTAGGAGCCCGATTGTAGGCAAATTCTGCTCGAGGCAATAACTTTTCTCACTGTTTCACATTGGAAGTGATGAGAGCACGGAGGAGTGAACCAATGGTGCAACTGGTGACTTCGGTCTGACCGTTAGTTTGAGGGTGGCTCGACGTGCTGAACTTGAGTTTGGTGCCTAACTTTCTCCATATTGTTAACCAAAAATGGCTTAGAAACTTAACTTCTCGGTCACTGACCATAGTCTTTGGCACGCCATGGAGGCGTACTATTTCTTTAAAGTAAAGGTTGGCTACATGGACAGCATCATAGGTAGTATGACAGGCGATAAAATGAGCCATTTTAGAAAATCGGTCAACCACTACCATAACCGAATCCTTTTGGCGCTGGGTACGGGGTAAACCGGTTATAAAATCAAGACTAACATCCTCCCAATGGGCAACCGGTACGGGAAGTGGCATGTATAAACCATGGGGAGAAGACTGGCCTTTGGCTTTATGACATAGTAGGCAACGCCGGATAAAATGTTCAACATCACGGTGCATCTTGGGCCAAAAAAATTGACTTCGCAGGATATGAATCGTTTTATCAATTCCCAGGTGACCTGCTAAACCTCCTTCATGAACTTCCTGTATGATGACCAATCTGATGCTATGGCGCGGAACACAAAGTTGTTGTCTTTTGAACATAAATCCATTAAAAATATGATATTAGCCCTTATCATGATGTTGATAGCTGCTATATATCTCCCTAAAATCGGAATCTGACGGGTACTCATTCTGCAAGGATTCAAACCCGATAACTCGTGATTGAAGTGAAGTGAGTAGGGAGTACCTGCGAGAGAGTGCGTCGGCCCCTTTATTGAACCTGCCAGACTTATGTTTGATGGTGAAAGTAAAAGCTTGAAGGAATTCCACCCATTTAGCATGACGGGGCTGCAACTTATGTTGGCCCTGAATGTACTTTAATGCCTCATGATCCAAATGTAGAATAAACTCCTTGGAGATTAGGTAATGTTTCCAATGCTCTAGTGCTCGAAAAAAGGGCGTAGAATTCCTTATCATATGTCGAATATCGTCGCTTTGCATCATTCAGCTTTTCACTAAAGTAAGCAAGGGGACGGTTCAGCTGTGACAAAACAGCCCCAATCCCTACCCCGGACGCATCACACTCAACCTCGAACACTTCATTAAAACAGGGCAGCGCTAAAACTGAAGTGGAGGACAGTAGTTGTTTGAGAGCGATTTGGGCTTGTGGGGTCCAAGCGAAAGTTTTGAACTTGGTCACTTCCTTCATCGGAGCAACAATGGTGCTGAAATTCTTAATAAAACGGCGGTAAAAAGAAGAAAGACCGTGAAAACTCTGAAATTGTTGAATGGATTGGGGTACCGGCCAGTCGCGAATTGCCTGAATTTTCTTTTCATCCACTTGTATGCCCTGTTCAAACACAAGATTGCCAAGAAAAGTTACTTGTTTAGTAAAAAAATTCACACTTGTCCAAGTTCCCATGCAGCCTTTCATGATCAAGAGTTTTGAACAATTGTGCAAGGTGGGATTGATGCTCATCCGTGGTCCGGCTATACACGAGAATGTCATCAAAGTAAACAACAATAAATTTTCCAAAGAATAGCTTCAATTCGTGATTCATTAGTCTCATGAAAGTGTTGGGCGCATTCGATAATCCGAAAGGCATGACGAGCCACTCATATAAGCCTTCCTTAGTCTTGAAAGTTGTTTTCCACTCGTCCCCTTCATAAATTCTAATATGATGATAACCACTTCGCAAATCAACTTTAGAGAACACAATGGCACCGTGAAGCTCATCCAGCAAATCATTTAACCTCGGTATTGGAAAATGGTATTTGATGGTGATTTTGTTGATCGACCGGCTATCCATACACATCCGCCACTCCACATTCTTCTTCGGTACCAGCAAAGTGGGGACTGCACACGGACTAAAAGACTCCTGAATAAGTCCCAATTCCAGTAGCTTATCAACTTGCGTCCTGATCTCATTTATTTCTTATGGGTTAGTGCGATGAGCAGGTTTATTAGGTAAGGCAGAACCTGGGATGAGATTAATTTTGTGTTGGATGGAACGTTTAAGGGGTAGACCAGGGGGAATTTCAGTGGGAAATACTTGGGAATAGGATTTTAATAAGGTTTGTACCAGAGGGGACAGAGTTGTTTGGGGCTGGTCCTCATCTTCATCCAACCCCATCAAAATAAATTCTTTGTTGGACTGGTATTCATGGTGTTCAGATTGTAGCAACGTACTCAAAGTAGGTGTTGGGTTTGGAGAGGCTGTCGAAGGAGTAATTCAGGTAAGGACGATCTTGCGGTTGTTATGAACGAAAGAATACGTACCCGTCATGAATTACTCGCCAATCAAACTGCCAGGGACACCCAAGCAATACATGGCACGCATCCATCGGGACAACATCACACCACAATTCATCAGTGTAGGTCTTACCAATACTGAAGGATAATAATACTCGGTGGGAGACACGTATTCCCTTTCCCTAATTAAGCCATTGAATTACACATGGAGAAGGATGTGGTTGAGTGGGGAAGGTCAATTTAGTGACCAAGTTCTGAGAAGCTACATTGGTGCAACTACCCCAGTCGATTATTACAGAACAAACCCTCTGCGCGATTATACAACGGGTGTGGAAAATTGATTCCCGTTGACGGTTTTCTTCCGGTGCCAAGGTTGCACTCAGGGTCCGACGAACAACTAAGCACGACCAGTCGTCAGGGCCAATTACCTCTTCTTCGACTTCAAGCGGTGTCACAGGGGTGGCTTCTAATTCGGACCCATACTCGAATCCACCTGCTACTTCGAAATCGGTCAGCGAAATCATTTTCTTGTTTGGGCATTCCGACGCGATGTGCCCTAATCCCTGACATCGGAAGCAGCGACGAGGTGCCTTTGGCGTTTCGGAATTGGGATGGGAGATAGCGCCCGATTTAGGATTAGGGATTGAATTGTGCTTGGAGTAGGTACTGGGCTTAAAAAAAAGAGCGGATGGGCTCAAATCTTCCTTTGGCCCGTTGTTGTGAATCAACTTTATGGGATACTAACGTTAACTCAGCTAGGGTTTCATAAGAATGCAACTCCACAACATTAGCAACTCTGGGTTCCATGCCTCCTAGGTAACGAACCAGGGTCTGAGGATCGTCCTCAGGCACGTCACACTTCATTAGGAGGTACTCAAAATCACGCGAATATTATTTGACGGTGCTCGTACCTTGCTTTAACGAATGCAACTGAGAAAAACTCTTCTGAACATTGTATGTGGGTAAGAATTTTTGCTTCATCTTTGCCTTCATCTTTGGCCAATTCTGGATCTTTTCTTTCCCCGATCGTTCGCGCTTCAAACAAGTATTCGACCACCAAGTCGATGCGTATTTGCGAAGTTTGAGGGCAACAATTTTAACCGTGTTATCCTTGGTCGTCTGCTTGTAATCAAAGACCTGCTCCACAGTTCGTAACCACTCCAAGAACTCGCTAGGGTCCAATTTTCCGTTATATTCAGGGATATCAAATTTGATGTCATTCGAATGCCATCCACCCGAGCCTCCTTTGTTAACTGACCCGCCCGAATCTTAACCATGACCCTGGGAAACAATCAACTCGTGAATCTGTTCTTGCATCGTTTGCATTTTTTTTCCGCTAGTTCCTTCTTGTCGGCTTCCATAACCTCCAAAATCTTCTTCAGTTCGGTACTGCTTCGGGTATCCATAGCTTTGATACCAAATGATGGCAATTACCTTATCAATTGGATTAAAATAGTCAATATACCCGATAATGAAATAGGATAATAACAACGGTTCTCAGCGAGATACAGATACACCACCCGTGGGATTCGTTGAGCATAGTTACTAATCTGAATTCTCGATACAGTCACGCCACGAGAACCGAAGTTAGCCTTCCAAGATCACCTCCTAACTCCTGCCAAAAATTAGGATAGCAATAGAACAAATCCCCTGAATGCAGAGAATAAAAATTAGGAAAATCAAGTCTGCTTTTATTCCTTCATTTTTTAATACATATAGGTGAAAAAGAAAACTGCCCAAAACACTAATGGAAACCCAAACAAGTACTTTAATAACAAACTAAAAACAAAGCCGCTCAAAAGAAAGAAACGTGGGACCATTCAACTTCAAGGCTTTGGAGTTTCCAGTTGGGCCAAGTTAACCCATTTTTGAATCGGGTTATGGGTCTGGGTCGGTGCCTCCCTATCACCTAGGGTCTCAGTTTGCAACTCATCTTCCCTAACCCGTTCCTCGTACGCTTTCAACCGTCCCACAGTGTCACCTTAGCGATTTCAAACATTCCTTGTCAGATTCTTTTTCAGATTTCCCAGTAGCGAACTCTTTAGAAACCAAAATACTTTCAAAAACCTCTTAGAAGCTATTATGTTTTCTCTAAACATAATTAGGCCATCTAGAATATGTTATTTTGTTTATGAGTTTTAGTATATTTATTAATTTATTGGCCCCTTCTAAGAGATTAGAACATATATATAGTTATAAGTTTATAAGTTTTTTTTATTTTTAAATATTATAATCGACACACGATACATAAACGGAAAAAAAGAACTTTGGCCCCTGAAGAGTTTGGGTCGTCGCCCACCCGGCACCTGATCAGGGCCGGCCATGCTCTTTTTATACGTCATATTGAGAATTGTAATAACGGTTTAAGCACTTATGATCATCATCTAATTACTTAATTTACAAGGGCATGTTTGGGATTGCTTATTTTAAGGAGTTTTGAAAAGTAAGTTTTCTTTTACTTCTCAAAAACTCATTTTCCCCCTTTAAAAGGTTAAAAGTAGTAGTAAAAGTCAACTTCGTCAAACATCTTTTTAACTTATAAAAGTTAATAATTTAATAAGTAGTCACCGCCCGGGAATATGTTTTCCGATTGTCTCCTCTGGCGGTGGGATGTGGCCAGGGCCGGCCCTGACCTTGAGGGTGTGCCGGATGGGCGACCGCTCAGGGCCCAAACTTCTTTTGGGGTGGGGGGGGGATAAGTGGAGAGGTCGAATCTGTGCATGGACGGATTTACAGGAGGGTTTGGTATAAGATCGGTAGATATAAAGCAGTTTAAATAGAAAGAAAATATCGAAGAAACGCGAGTTGTTTTCTACCGGCCGGCAGGAAGTGGTGGTGGTGTTGCACTACCAGGGAAGAAGATGACAATTAATAAAACCTTTTACTTTATTACGTTTTTGAAAGTTGTGCTAATTAATGAGGGATAGTTGAAACATTTCCATTATTTTTTATTTTTTTAATATTTTATAACTTTAAACCGTTTAAATGAACTTCCTATATGATTTAGTATTTTAGGTTTATTATTTTATTTGTTTTTCATATTATTTAACTTTCTTATCTATTTGTCATTTTATTTTATTATAAACTTATTAATTATTAATTAATTTATTTATTAAAAAATTTATATACCTTTAACTATCGTATGTATAGATAGCATTTTCATCTAAAATTATTTGTATTTTATTTAATCTTTATATGTTTGTCATTTTTTATTTAATTCATAACTTATTAATTAATTTATATATACTTTTATATTAGAGTTAAATACGGTTTTAGTCCCTTGGTTTGACAAAAATAAGCATTTCAATCCAAAAGTTTAAATTTGACTTTTTTAGTTCAATAGTTTCTGTTTTGTTTCAATTAAGGTCCAGTCTACGAACGAACGGAACATGTATTCATGTTTGCTCGTTTAACTAAGTGAATGAGTTTTTTTTAGTTAACGTGCATTCGTTTATTTGTAAACAAACACGTCGAATGATTTACAAAAATGTCTAATGTATTTACAACTTTGTGTATCAAAAGTATCTTGTATTAATAATAAAATATTAAATGATTTTAATACAAGATACTTTTGATACACAAAGTTGTAATAACATTAGACATTTTTGTAAATCATTCGACGCGTTTGTTTACGAATAAACAAATGAACGTTAACTAAAAAAACTTATTCACTTAGTTAAACGAGCAAACATGAATACATGTTCCGTTCATGTCGTTCATTTACAATTTTTACGTTCGTTTAAAATATTAATAAACGAACACGCTTATCTTTTAACGAACATACACGGACAAAAAATCCGTTTCATTTAATTGTTAATGCGTTTGCTAGGTTAAAGTTTAACGAACGAACACGAACAAGCTCCATTCGTGTTCGTTTACATGTTAAAGGAAATCAAATCTCAATGTTTTACACGTTTATTATATTAGTTGTTTATGGAAACCGAAAAGAAACAGTGATAATTAAAAAGTCATTTGATATATTTTATTTTTTCTAAATTGATCCGTTTTGACCGAAACTTATTCACTTAGTTAAACGAGCAAACATGAATACATGTTCCGTTCGTTCGTTTAGATTCGTTCATGTCGTTCATTTACAATTTTTACGTTCGTTTAAAATATTAATAAACGAACACGCTTATCTTTTAACGAACAAACACGGACAAAAATCCGTTTCATTTAATTGTTAATGCGTTTGCTCGGTTAAAGTTCAACGAACGAACACGAACAAGCTCCATTCGTGTTCGTTTACATGTTAAAGGAAATCAAATCTCAATGTTTTACACGTTTATTATATTAGTTGTTTATGGAAACCGAAAAGATTAAAAAGTCATTTGATATATTTTATTTTTTCTAAATTGACCCGTTTTGACCGAAACCTATTTTGATCAGAACCCGTTTTGACCCGAACCTATTTTAATCAAAACCCATTTTGACCCGACCCAAATCTAACCTTTTTTAAATCTGCCCGTCACCCAACCCAACCCGTCCGTTTTCCCAGGCTTACTTTGAGGTACTCATAGACAGTTTATGTTTACTTATCAAATTTATATAATTATTGTTGATTTTTTTTATAAAAATTATATACAGGAAGCTACCAAACTAGTTGAACCCACTTACATAAAAGAAGGTTTCGAGATAATTCCATATGAAAAATGGGAAGACGTCGTAGATCTTCACTCTTTGAAACAGGTGTTTAACCGTGAAATAATCACACGCGTTAATAATCCTGAGAAGTACAAGGTAAATGCAATACATATATCGGTAAATTTAGTTTCATTGAAGAGGTTTCTCTTTTCATAGTTAATTTTTTGTTCTTTTAGTCATCTGGATCAGACATTGGGACACAAGGTTTTTGCTTCATGGACCTTCTGGATGTGGGAAAACTATGATTGTTAAAGCTCTTGCAAATTTTGCAGGAGTACCTTTCATGCACGTTAAGGTATGTCATTGATTCCTACTCCTTTCAACCCACATGGTTTTTTGTACTCTAAATTTTATAATATATTTTTTTTACTATGAAGTGTGAGCATCTTTGGGCAACTGAATCAGCATTACGGGATAAGTTCAATCTTGCGAGGACATATTCTCCATGCATACTGTTCTTCGATGAGGTATCTAGAATAGACAACGGTTTTATGTTTATATTATTCATAGGGCTAAATGGGTCGTGTTCGTGGGTCAAACCCCCGAAAATACTCGAACACAACACGAATATTCGCGGGTCGACACAAGTACAACCCGTCTAACCTGACTTTTTCTCTTTCTTTTTTTTTTACACTTATTGCATATTAATACTTCAGAATTAAAAAATTACATTTAAAAATACAAATGGATTTAAAAATAATTACGTATAATTTATAAAATCTTATATTAATTTCTTTCATATTTTTAAATGTTGACATATAGTTTCCCACCAGTTTAATGAGTCATAAAACGTATTTTTTTTTAATTAAATGGGTCAACCCGTCTAGCTAAATGTGTTTGTGCGTTAGACCCGAAACCGTTTATACTAAACCCAAACTTGAGAATTTCATGTTACATTTGTGTCGTGTTTTTGTATCGTGCCGGAGCATAATTTAGTGTTAAAATCACAGCGATCGTGAAGAGGATTGGCTTCTTTTGCACCAGGTAAGCAAATTTTAAAAAATCATGCATGTATTCTTCAATATCCGAACAATCATATGCCTCTCAATCTTATTCTGTCCAGAAAAAAATGAATTTTTTTTGCAGCTAATTGAAGAGCTGGATAAGCAGGGGGGAATTCACATAATTGGGGCAACCAACAGGTGCAAGAGACACCATCTTTCTGTTATTAAGTTACTTTATAGTTTGTGATATTTTTTGCATGTTTATTCCAGGTCATACGTGATGAGCCAATTAGTTTTAAAGCATAGACGGTTTTGGAAACATCTATATGTCCCTATGCCAAACCAAGAGGAACGTGGACTGATCTTAAAAGCTCTTGTTAGGGAAAAGATACCGGACACCGATGTAGATCTGGATGCTATTGCTAGGAGGGAGGGTTGTGATGAATTAAGTGGAGGAGATCTCCGTACATTGGTTAGTTTTCCTGCTAACTAATACTTGTTAGCTTAATTGTCCAATCCAAGTTTGAAATGTTAACGGGTCAAAGTGTATTTTATGTAAAGTTTAAGTTTAGAGTCTAAAGTGCAATTATGTTAAGTTAGAGGGTCCAATATGTGATTTGAAAATATAGAAATCGTATGATTAAGAAGAGTCACGATGGTTCATATATGTATGCGTCCAAATCAGATTGTAAGAGACCCAGAATTTCAGTTTATAAAATTCGTATTTAAGGGTTCATCCCTTTGTGTTCTTGATTATGGTTTGGCAAAGATGATCCCTGTCCCTGTGTATGTTCTACAATACTGTTTTTAATTCATCGGTTTGATTTTTTGACCATTTTTTAGATTAATGAAGCATGTGTACTAGATTGATGGTATGGGTTTAATCAGATTTATGAAAAATAGGGTTCTAGAATATGGTTATGTTTTGGTTTTGGAAGCTAGTGTGCTTACTGCATTGGTTTTTATGCTTTTATTGTAGCCGTCAGGGTATGGGGTATTCCCAACCGTATGTGCCACGTCAGCGTAATATCATAGTCCACTCACTCTCCTCAATTCCATGAAGGAAATACCCCCCTTTATGCTTTCTACCATTTTTAATATTAAAAGTATTAAGTTAAGTGGGGAAAGTGTTGATGACGGCGGTGATTTGGGCGGTAGGAATCTACCGTGTTCAAGCTTTCTACCGGTGCTAGCCATGGAGTGGGGGGTGTGTTTGCCGCCAGCACCGCTAGCCACATAGGCCCTCCGCTGTGAAACGGCAATTATACCGCATAGCCTTAGTTTTATTTGTGAAAATGGAATGCAAAGCAAATCTCTATCATAAAGACTAATTCAACCTTTAAACACATTTGGTAAAATAGATTATGTTATTTCAACCAATAATAAAGTAACCACGTGTCATTAAAATTTCAAAATATATGTTTCATCAACGTTTCATACTGTTTATGTTCTGTTTAACCATTTTGACGGATCAAATAGCCTGGTTATATGACTAATGCGAGTATCTTTCTACTTATGTTTTAGGTTTTTGAAAGAAGCATAGCTTATAATCACCCTTTTTGTAACGCACCATAGTTTGATGCGAATAGGTATGGCAATGAAACCCGAAACATCGGGACTGGTATGGGGTCGGGTAATCGGGTATGGGATATTGTGATACACTCGTTTGCCCTACCTGATTACCCGATAATATACACCCCTTTACTCAATTATATACCCGAGACATAGTTTTCTTTCTTTTTCATCTATTTTAAATATATATACCGCATTTATTGTAAGTATATATATATATAATGTATTTGTTTTAAATATATATACCGGCATGAGTTTCTTCTTTCTTTTTTATTTTAATTACTGTTTTTATGTATATCCGATATATACCTGGCGGGTTTTGCATCTGGTATACCCAACGGGTATTTTTTACAAACTAACGGGTATACCCGACACTCGATGGATAATTACCCGATTGGGTTGGATATGGGACAAACTTTTATAACCAGGTATGGGGTTGGGATTACCTAACCCGTTCTAAACCCAACACATTGCCATCCCTAGATGCGAACAAAAGTACAATAAAAAAACACACGATAAAATCAAACGCCTTAAATCGAAAGCTTCAATAGTCGAATGCTTTGATCGGTACTCAATAGAAAATATAATCTAAAATTTTGAGGAAAAAAAACACTAACCCTAGAACCCATTTTATAGGGATAAACCCGGTCCAAATAAGAAATAAAATCTGAAAATTAAGAAAAGAAATAATCTATTATCTATTATACTTAATAGAGGACACATGGCAGTCGAGAGCCTCTAGAAGTGTGTTTTCCCACCTAAACCATCATCCCTTTTCTTTTACACGCGGATCTTGTCGGTTGGGTATACCAGGATTTGCCTAACACGCATTATTGATTGTTCAACCTTCCATGCGGATCTCGAAACCCTAAAACTTTCTTCCCATTTTCTTTTTTTTTTAACGGCGAACATTGAATGTTGTGACGTCGCACCCCCCATCACATGGGAGAGCCCCGTCCAACTCCGGCCAATATGTTGTCTTAACCGGGTCCACTTGACGTCAGAGTTGGAGAGCATCCAAAGAAAAATCTCACCCAATACGGCCCCTTCCGGGCTTGAGGGAGAGACGAGAACTAGTCCTCATTTGCATGCCTCAAAAATTAATGGTGATGGCAGGGATTGAACCCGGGTCCCATGGGACTTCAGACCTTACCTCAACCACTACACCACAAGCTCTTTGGCCTTTCTTCCCATTTTCTATCATCCTCATTCGTGTAAAACCCTATCGACAAAGAGATATTACGTTTGGCAAGACGATTCAATCCACCAAATTTGACGGTTTCATTTCTGTAAGTCACCGACTCAATAACTTACGTTTCTTAATTTAATTTTTCTTACCCTTTTAGGTTTATTGATTTTCAATTGCTTGAAATATTTTAATTCTAAATGGGTTTGTTTCAGTATTGTTATTACAAATCTTCTACTATATTAGGGTTTAGGAGATGGTGGCGACGCGTGTTTTGGATTAGGTATTGGTTTTGAGATCTAATTAGATAAGGTTGAGCGACCATCAGAGTTATTGACGTTGCTCAATTACACTGCCTCGCTCAGTTTCGCGTTGCTCTGTACTGCGCTATCAACATGGGTGATCCTCAAACATCCACTTATCGCACTGGATTCAACGTTTATCTAATGAGATTTACTTCATTTCTGTTCGATGTGGATTTAGACCTCTCAAACAACAAACCCATCTTCTTAAACAAGTATCTTTTTTTGAAATTTATTGTGAATTTTATATGAATGTAAATAACCACATTTCCCTTGCAAATTTTCTTAACCAGGCGATGTGATATACTATAAACTTTCTTAGAGGGACAAGATTGTAATTTGCGTGGTGGGCTATGCATCAACACTTTTACCAAATGCAACAACTCTTTTCCTAAGTGTCTTAAAATTTTAGTGAAATTACAACTTTGTTCTCTCTATATGTTTTATATAGTAGTATAGATTATATTAATACCAAATCATTCAATGTCATAATGATTCTAACATAATATTCTTTGACTAAAGTAAAATCCTAATATAACTTTATTATTCTTGGTCTTTTCATATTGTCTCATCATACAACCTGATGCCCTTGAGTATCTGCTAAGAACATACATAAACAAATGTAAGGCCCCTTTCCTGGGCGACCTCACTTGTTGGATTTACTCATAAACATAGTCGTAATTACTGATCTTAAATTTAAAACATTCAGAAGTAGCGGAAGCAAACATCATTCAAATTACATGTCATAACAACGGAAGTCTTAAAAATTGAAACATAACATTGTCTTAACATAAATAAAAGTGGGATGTCAGTCTCGTGTCGGGTAACCTTCACGCCTTCGCACGACCCTTCCTTTCTGTACCTGAAATGTATACTAAAAGTCAGCTAACGCTGGTGAGTTCTAGTTTAAAGACAATCATACATAATATTTACCTTATCATGAATATAATGTATATATATATATATATATATATTCATACTTTTAAATATTCTTCACTTTACTGTTCTCACATAACATTCATTGAGGGTATATACATATGTACATACATACTTTCTTTTTGAGAGAACACTTATTGGCCACAATCTTAAAGGAGATCAACCCGTCATACTTGTCGCGAATGTCACGAAGACATCGCTGTCAGAACTACCGTCGTAGCCCATTTCATTACCGTCCGGCTCTAGAAAACCGTCCGTCATTCATTAATCCGTCCGGCAACCTTTGTCCGTCCGCTCTTAACCGTCCTACCGTCGTAGTCCGTCATTTTGTCCGTCTGCCCTAGGGCATCCGTTTCCCACGCGACCATTATGTATGCAACCGTTCTACATTAGTTAAGGCATGTGCTTCGACCGTCCATTAATACCTTTTCATACGTCCTAGCTTGCGAAGGAACGTTTTTGTCACGATTGCAAAATAGTCACGTGGTCGTCCGTCTACCGAAGTAGCCGTTGTCATAGAAGGGTTTATAACGTTTACATTCATTCATAACATGCAATATATATGTAATATAAAGCAAGATTCTATTCTTTTACGTTATGTCCTTCTTTCATTCATTCTTTAAAATCATACGCTTCTTTCTTTATTCATAATTCATTTTCATATAAGTATTTATATATATATACGTATGATCACATTGACATTTATAACATTTAATCATTTAGTGTATACACTTCAGCCCCAAAACATTTAAAATGATTTGCACATAACATAGAAGGGGGCACATAGAACTCACCTGATAAGTAGTTTCTGAAATACACTAAGCTGGTTACTGAGCGTCACTAATGTCACTCACGATCTGTATAATAAAGTCATACTCGTAAGGTAGTGCTCCTAGATGTCATTATACATTACTATGCTTGAACTTAGTAGTTTCGATGGATTTGCTTTATCGAAACTTGGTAGTTTCGATAGGTTGCTTCTGTCGAAACTTGGTAGTTTCGATAGGTAACTTAGGTGTAATCTTAGCTTCGGATCGTGGGCTCATATCGAAACTATGGTAGTTTTGATAGGTTGCACATATCGAAACTGGGTAGTTTCGATGGGTTTGCTTTATCGAAACTTGGTAGTTTCGATAGGTTGCTTCTGTCAAAACTTGGTAGTTTCGATAGGTTGCTTCTGTCGAAACTTGGTTGTTTCGATAGGTAACTTAGGTGTAATCTTAGCTTCGGATCGTGGGCTCATATCGAAACTATGGTAGTTTCGATAGGTTGCACATATCGAAACTGGGTAGTTTCGATGGGTCTGTACATATCGAAACTATGTAGTTTCGATGGTTTTGCACATATCGAAACTATGTTGTTTCGATAGGTCTGCACAGATTGTCTTTCCCAAAAAAAAAATCCGAAGTTTTGCATGCGCGTCTGATCGAGTCAATATCTCATTTTTCTTAGATCAAAACGTTCGGTTTTCATTCTAGATGCTAAACCTAAGTTCATTTTCAAGTTTCATCCGCAAAACCGTTACCTTTTTAGCCAAAACCCGAAAATCCTAAAAAGTCATAAAAACTCAGATTATGATCGAACGCTTACCTGGATTGGATTTCTGATTCGGAGAAGATGGTCACGAGTACAGCTGTAACGTGCTCCTCCAATCTCGTGACGATCCGTCGACTTTCTCTCTCTAGACCCGAGCTCTCATTTCTCTCTCTAGAAGCTGCGTGAGTGTGGAATGAGTAGGGAAGAGGGCTGCCTTGCCTTATATATATACCTGGGCTTCCCTCGGCCCATTGAAGCCGAGCCCAAGCCCGTTCCCTTTTGTTTAAATATTCTGACTAAATCACCGGTCTCGCTATATTTATTCGTTTTATTATTTTTGGGATGTTACAAGTATACCCTCCTTAAAGAGGTTTCGTCCTCGAAACTGTTCATACGTTAAACAATTGAGGGTATATTCCTCTCATCTCGTCTTCTTTTTCCCACGTAGCTTCCGACCCTTTTCTGTGCTTCCATTGTATCTTGACTAACGGGATTGACTTATTGCGTAGTCGTTTCTCAGCTCGGTCGATAATGGCTATCGGTTCCTCTATATAATTTAGACTGTTATCCACTTCAATATCGTCGTAAGGTATGTGATCTGTGTCGTCAGCTAGGCACTTGCGTAGGTGCGACACGTGGAACGTAGGGTGTATTCCACTAAGCTCAGCGGGTAGGTCGAGTCTGTAAGCAACTTGACCCACTCTTGCTAGTATATTGAAAGGTCCGACAAACCTTGGACTTAGTTTTCCACGCTTTCTGAATCGGATGATTCCTTTCCATGGTGATACCTTTAACAGTACCATGTCCCCTACTTGAAACTCTAAATCCCTTCTTCTCTTATCCGCGTATGATTTCTGTCTGTCTTTTGCGGCTTTCATTCGAGCTTTGATTTGATCAAATTTCTCGGAAGTAGCTTTGACCACTTCGAGACTTGTAAAATCCTTCTGCCCAATTTCCCCCCAACAAACCGGGGTTCTGCATCTCCTCCCATACAACATCTCAAACGGCGGCATGCCAATAGTTGAGTGATAGCTGTTGTTATATGAAAATTCTGCCAATGGTAGATGGCTGTCCCAGCTCCCTCCAAAGTCAATGATACAGGCCCGGAGCATGTCCTCCAAGGTCTGAATGGTTCTTTCGGATTGTCCATCGGTTTGGGGGTGGTAAGCGGTGCTGATGTTCAGTCTAGTGCCCATTGCTTCGTTGAATTTCTTCCAAAACCTTGACATGAATCTAGTATCCCTGTCAGACACAATCGACAGCGGCATACCATGTCTGCTCACAACTTCCTTGATAAATATTTATGCTAGTCTTTCTGACGAGGAAGTCTCACGTATTGGCAAGAAGTGAGCACTTTTCGTCAAACGGTCGACGATCACCCAAATGGTATCATTGCCTTTAGCTGTTCGCGGTAGCTTGGTAATGAAGTCCATCGTGATCTCCTCCCACTTCCATTTCGGTATTGGTAGAGGTTGCATTTTACCGCATGGTTTCTGGTGCTCGGCCTTAACTAGAGAACACGTTAGGCACTTGCTCACGTATTCTGTCACATCATTCTTCATGCCAGGCCACCAGTATTCTTTCTTCAAGTCTTGATACATTTTGTTTGTCCCGGGGTGGATAGAATAGCGAGACTTATGGGCCTCATCGAGTATTTTGGCTCTAAGCTCGCCAATCTTAGGTATCCACATTCGGCCAAACCTAGTTCGTACACCGTATGCATTTGCATCCAAATTCCCTTGTTGTCCTACTATTCTTTCCCGTCTTATATTTCCTTCTAATAGCGCTTCGTCTTGTGCCTTTGATATTTCACTCATCAAATCTGGTGTTATAATCAGCTGGCACGCTTTGATCTGTATAGGTTTCGATTCTTCCTTTCTGCTTAAAGCGTCAGCCACCACGTTTGCTTTGCCTGGATGGTACATTATCTCACAGTCATAGTCCTTCAGTAGCTCTAACCACCTCCTTTGCCTCATGTTTAATTCCTTTTGCTCGAAAAAGTACTTCAGGCTTTTGTGATCGGAGTAAATGGTGCATTTGACTCCATACAGATAGTGCCTCCATATTTTCAACGCGAAAACTACTGCTGCTAACTCTAAATCGTGTGTTGGGTAATTAACCTCGTGAATCTTTAGTTGTCGCGATGCGTAAGCAATTACCTTTCCTCGTTGCATAAGTACGCACCCTAAACCCTGCCCTGAAGCGTCAGAATAGACTACCAAGTCTTTATTTCCTTCAGGTAAAGTTAAGACTGGAGCTTGGGTTAATCGTGCCTTAAGTTCTTCAAACGCGTTGTTTTGGGTTTGACCCCATTCATACTTCACTTCCTTCCGTGTCAACTTAGTTAGTGGCAAGGCTATTCTTGAAAAATCTTTAATGAACCTTCGATAGTAGCCCGCCAATCCCAGAAAACTTCGTATCTCTGTTGGTGTCTTTGGGACGTTCCATTCCTTTACTGTCTCGATCTTTGCAGGATCCACCATGATGCCGTTTGGGTTTATTACATAACCTAGGAATTGGACTTCCCTAAGCCAGAACGCGCATTTGGAGAATTTTGCGTACAACTTTTCCTACTTTAGCACCTCCAGAACCTCCCTTAGGTGACAGTGGTGATCACCCTCGCTTTTCGAATATACCAGTATGTCGTCTATAAAAACTATCACTGATCGATCCAACATGGGTCGACATACTCTATTCATCAAATCCATAAACGCTGCTGGTGCGTTGGTCAATCCGAAAGACATCACGAGAAACTCATAATGCCCATAACGCGTGCGAAACGCGGTCTTTGGTACGTCTTCTTCTCTTACTTTCAACTGATGGTAACCCGACCTAAGATCGATCTTTGAGAACCAACTCGCACCTTGCAGTTGATCAAAAAGGTCGTCTATTCTAGGCAGTGGGTATTTGTTCTTTACTGTTCTCTTGTTCAACTCACGGTAGTCAATGCACATGCGCAAGCTGCAGTCTTTCTTCTTTACAAATAATACCGGAGCGCCCCACGGTGAGATGCTCGGCCTAATAAATCCTTTTTCTGTTAGTTCCTCTAGTTGAGACATTAATTCTTTCATTTCTGACGGTGCCAATCGGTAGGGGCTTTGGCAACAGGCTCAGCTCCTGGCAGTAAGTCAATCTGAAATTCTATTTCCCGATCGGGTGGTAACCCAGGTAGATCCTCAGGGAATACTTCCGGAAAGTTGCACACCACGGGTACATTCTTGAGTTCATTCATTTTCATTCTATCATCAATAACATATGCCAGATAAGTTTCGCAACCGCGCCTCATGTAACTTTCGGCCTTGATCATCGAGATGATGTTTGGCATAGTGCAATTCCAATCACCATAAACCGTAATTGGGCTGCCGCTTGGAGCCTTGAGGTGTATCCTCTTACGTTTACATATGATTTGAGCTTCGTTGGCAGCTAGCCAATCCATACCCAATACTATATCGAATCCTCCTAAGGTGAGAAGGAATAATCTAGAAGGAAACTTATGTCCCTCTATTTCTATGATGCAATCCTCCGTTACTTGGAATACTGCCGAATTTTTACCAACGGCAGTTTGTACGCTAAAGGCCTTTACTATGGTGTTGATAGTGCAATCCAGTTTACGACTAAATGCATTCGATATGAAGCTTTTACTAGCACCAGAATCAAATAAAATAGCAGCACGTTCATCATTAACTAGAAACGTACCTGACACGACATCAGGATTTCCCCTTGCTTCTTCCTCAGTTAAGGCATAGGCCCGAGTCCTTGCCTTCTGTTGTTCTTGTTCCCTCTCCTTTCCCGAACCAGATTGGTCGGCCTTCCTGCAGTTCTTTGTCAGATGTCCAAACAATCCACATACTTGACATTTGACATCCTTCAAACAATCTCGGGAGTAGTGCCCCGGCCTCCCGCACTTATAACACACGGTGGTGCCGATTCGACACTCGCCCAGATGTTGCTTTCCACATCTCTTGCATGTTTCATATCCGTCCAACCTTGGTTTCTTAATTTCAGCTGTTTCTTTCCCTTTTTCGATGCCTCTAGACGGGTTCTCCCACTTTCTCTTTTGTGTCTCAGGTGCCGGGTCCTCATTGGCATAATCGTCGTAGAAGATTCCAGACAGGTTGACTACCGACTCGAAGGTCGATGGTAGATTAGCTTTTACATGAACACGGACCCTTTGCGGCAGACCCTTGACATAGTATTTGATCATACGTTCTTCAGTTTCCACCAAGTGTGGTACCAGTTGGGCCAGCTCGTTGAATCTTGAAGTATACTGGCGATGAGTCTTGTTGCCAGCCTTGAAGTTTAGGAACTCGTTCTCCACACGATCAATCTCATTCTATGGGCGGAACTTTTGGATTACGAGCTTCTTCAAGTCTTCCCATGTCATTCTGGCAATAGCATTTGGCGACTTTGTTCTTTGAATGTTTCTCCACCAACCTAGTGCTTCATTGGTGAAAGAATGAGCAACATATTTAACCGCCTGGTCCGGTCGGCACTCGCTGATGTTGATTACAGCGTTCATCCTCTCAATCCATTCGAAAGTAGCCACCGAATCCTTGGTTCCATCAAACTTAGGTGGGTCTCCGTCCTTGAAACCTTTGTAAGTACACCCACGATTGCTTGATGCCACTTTTACTTCATCTCCGTCACTGTCATAAATTTTCTCTTCATTGTTCCCTTCATCCTCTTCTTTGCTTTTCTTTAGTGCCTCAGATAATAGGTCAGGCAATATGTTTTTCAGAGTAAGTACAACCTCGCGGGCAATAGCATCCCTAACCTCGGGTTCCAACTGTATAGGCCCCTGATTGCCCTCCCCAGTTGGGGTCACATTAGTTTCGTGCACACTCTCAGTGTGTTCTGCGTGCACACTCTCTTCCTCTTCACTTCTTCGATTCAGTGGAGGTCTACCCACTCTGCCAGTGCGACCGCCTCGGCGTCCAGTTCTTCCTCCTCCGGCCATAATTCCTAGTTTTCCTGATGGTCATAAAAGGGAATACATCAATGTCATTCTCTCAGATCATAGTCTTGAAACAGTACGAACAATGTAAATTTTTAATTACAGTGACCGGTTTGTGATTAGAAATTTACATTGCTTTTCGGGTTCCAAACTCTTCAAATTGGTCATGACATTGACATCTATTGGTTCTAGGTTTGAGTGTTTATTCTTATCCAAGTGTATTAACCTTAGTACTTACTTACTGTGCTGGCGTTGGCGTTGGTTACCCATGACTGACATCCGTGCGTTGATCCCATAATCAGTTTGAGTCTAGACATTTAGGGATGTCTGAATCTCTCAAACTATTGCTCTGATACCAACTTGTAAGGCCCCTTTCCCGGGCGACCTCACTTGTTGGATTTACTCATAAACATAGTCGTAATTACTGATCTTAAATTTAAAACATTCAGAAGTAGCGGAAGCAAACATCATTCAAATTACATGTCATAACAGCGGAAGTCTTAAAAATTGAAACATAACATTGTCTTAACATAAATAAAAGTGGGATGTCAGTCTCGTGTCGGGTAACCTTCACGCCTTCGCACGACCCTTCCTTTCTGTACCTGAAATGTATACTAAAAGTCAGCTAACGCTGGTGAGTTCTAGTTTAAAGACAATCATACATAATATTTACCTTATCATGAATATAATGTATATATATATATATTCATACTTTTAAATATTCTTCACTTTACTGTTCTCACATAACATTCATTGAGGGTATATACATATGTACATACATACTTTCTTTTTGAGAGAACACTTATTGGCCACAATCTTAAGGGAGATCAACCCGTCATACTTGTCGTGAATGTCACGAAGACATCGCTGTCAGAACTACCGTCGTAGCCCATTTCATTACCGTCCGGCTCTAGAAAACCGTCCGTCATTCATTAATCCGTCCGGCAACCTTTGTCCGTCCGCTCTTAACCGTCCTACCATCGTAGTCCGTCATTTTGTCCGTCTACCCTAGGGCATCCGTTTCCCACGCGACCATTATGTATGCAACCGTTCTACATTAGTTAAGGCATGTGCTTCGAACGTCCATTAATACCTTTTCATACGTCCTAGCTTGCGAAGGAACGTTTTTGTCCCGGTTGCAAAATAGTCATGTGGTCGTCCGTCTACCGAAGTAGCCGTTGTCATAGAAGGGTTTATAACGTTTACATTCATTCATAACATGCAATATATATGTAATATAAAGCAAGATTTCATTCTTTTACGTTATGTCCTTCTTTCATTCATTCTTTAAAATCATACGCTTCTTTCTTTATTCATAATTCATTTTCATATAAGTATTTATATATATACGTATGATCACATTGACATTTATAACATTTAATCATTTAGTGTATACACTTCAGCCCCAAAACATTTAAAATGATTTGCACATAACATAGAAGGGGGCACATAGAACTCACCTGATGAGTAGTTTCTAAAATACACTAAGCTGGCTACTGAGCGTCACTAATGTCACTCACGATCTGTATAATAAAGTCATACTCGTAAGGTAGTGCTCCTAGATGCCATTAGACATTACTATGCTTGAACTTAGTAGTTTCGATGGATTTGCTTTATCGAAACTTGGTAGTTTCGATAGGTTGCTTCTGTCGAAACTTGGTAGTTTCGATAGGTTGCTTCTGTCGAAACTTGGTAGTTTCGATAGGTAACTTAGGTGTAATCTTAGCTTCGGATCGTGGGCTCATATCGAAACTATGGTAGTTTCGATAGGTTGCACATATCGAAACTTGGTAGTTTCGATAGGTTGCTTCTGTCAAAACTTGGTAGTTTCGATAGGTTGCTTCTGTCGAAACTTGGTAGTTTCGATAGGTAACTTAGGTGTAATCTTAGCTTCGGATCGTGGGCTCATATCGAAACTATGGTAGTTTCGATAGGTTGCACATATCGAAACTGGGTAGTTTCGATGGGTCTGTACATATCGAAACTATGTAGTTTCGATGGTTTTGCACATATCGAAACTATGTAGTTTCGATAGGTCTGCACAGATCGTCTTTCCCAAAAAAAAAATCCGAAGTTTTGCATGCGCGTCTGATCGAGTCAATATCTCATTTTTCTTAGATCAAAACGTTTAGTTTTCATTCTAGATGCTAAACCTAAGTTCATTTTCAAGTTTCATCCGCAAAACCGTTACCTTTTTAGCCAAAACCCGAAAATCCTAAAAAGTCATAAAAACTCAGATTATGATCGAACGCTTACCTGGATTGGATTTCTGATTCGGAGAAGATGGTCACGACTACAGCTGTAACGTGCTCCTCCAATCTCGTGACGATCCGTCGACTTTCTCTATCTAGACCCGAGCTCTCCTTTCTCTCTCTATAAGCTGCGTGAGTGTGGAATGAGCAGGGAAGAGGGCTGCCTTGCCTTATATATATACCTAGGCTTCCCTCGGCCCATTGAAGCCGAGCCCAAGCCCGTTCCCTTTTGTTTAAATATTCCGACTAAATCACCGGTCTCGCTATATTTATTCGTTTTATTATTTTTGAGATGTTACAACAAACACAAAGAAAACATGACTAAGCAAACAATGCTTAGTAACATGGTATCACATTTAGCCTCTTGAACTTTTACCATAACACCTCTTGTTTGAGGATTTTCTACACGGTTTGGTTTTTGGTACACACAAGATCCATTTTTTTAGCTTCTTGAACTTCTACTAAAATTGATTAAAAAGTACGTCACAAGAACGTGGGTCAATATTAGTGGGCAATTTGGCTCAATTTTTTTATGAATGAGGTGTTTTACATCACAAAGGCTTAAATAAACACAGCATAGTAAAGATCAAATCTAACATGTAGAAACCTAGGGGGTGGTTTGAATAGGTTTTCTTTTTAAAACTTGTTAATTAAAAACTAACTTGTATGGATTAAAGTCTTGTTAAAACTTTGGTAATATAAACAAACAAGAAAGTAAAGATTTTAAGGTAATAATGACAAAATCGATTTATAGAGGTTCAAGTGGATGTTATCACACCCCCAAATTCTACCAACGGAGTTTTACCATTTTGGAAGGTGACAAACCAGGATCTCAGACATCAATTACTTCAAACGACTCTATATGGGACTTGAAATGTAATAACATAAAAGATCAAGGTTCAGAGTAAAAGTTGCGGAAGCGTTAAATAAAGTAAATGCGCAAAACAACGCACCCAAAACCAAAATACAATAAAACATAGAGATTATTCAACAAGTAGTTATTTCAATTGCAGTCCAAGACACATGCATGACTTAACGTGATCCTGAATGCCAACCTGAGAAAACATGTAAGGAAAACGGGTCAACACTAAGTTGGTGAGTTCACAGGTTTTAATCGTTTCAAATAAATCGTTTGGAGTTTATTGTACATTCAATATATATATCAAAAAGGTAGCTAACCAATATTCATGTATACTAATGCGCTCGCAACCGTAGATTGAAAGTTTATGTTTGAATGCATCCCACCAGGTCTATCAACCATGGTGCATGTTTTAGGTCAATATTACACCCGTTCGACCTCCAATCGAGTTAGCGCGATTAACGCGGGTGGGGTTTGTCAAACCCAGTAGTACTACTCAACACACCTCGCTATTCTTCATATTTAAACGGTTCGATGTGAGGACTTTCATGATAGAGTTTACGCATAGTCATAACAAGCGATAATATATATGAATTACAAAAACCAAAAGTGTTTTATCATGCTTTCTCCCCCAAGTAAAATAGTAAAAGGGGCCGTGAAAACTCACCTGGATTAAGTAGTGGATTGGATCACACAAGTGTAAGTCTCAGACGACTTACGTATGCCCTAAAATTATAAACACATAAATTAGGGACAAATTGGGATTTGTGACGACGACACGGAAAGTTAGAACGTCTTAACGCATTCTAAGGATTTAAGAGTAGACGAACGTGTCTACAGGAATAAAGATTCTTAATATAATAATTACGATCGAAGCGTTACGTGTCGTATGTTAATAACGAATAATAATTAAACAAATACATAAATTCGTACGTTCGAGTCGTTTACAAAAGTTAGGAAAATAATATAATCTAATATATTATTTTTAGGTTCGTAGTACTATTTAAATAATCATTTGTGTGAAAAAATAATAAATATATTATTTTTAATCGAGTATATAAACGTGAGTAAATAATATAAACGATTATATTATTTTTATTTTAAACGTCACACAAAGTAATTAAACGAGGTGAAATAATATAAAAATATATATTATTTAATAGTGGGAGTTACGGGTTGAAAATAATATAAACATATTATTTTAATCGAATTCGTGGTTTGAACATAATATAAAGATATTATTTTTAAAGGTGGGAATAATAATAAAAATAGGTTATGAAACCAAACCCGAGCCTACGGGTTGTTTTCTGGGTTAAAAGTCTTTAATATAATAATATAAGGTTTGATTTTTAATAATTAAATATAATTAAAAAGTCCTCAAAAAAAGAATGCAGGAGACCGGCCTCGAACCCGGGTCTCCTGCCTAGAAGTCAAGTGTCTTAACTAAGTCCGCCCGCTAGGGTATCGCAACTAAACCCGGAACGAATTGATTTTAACACACGGGTCCAGTGTTCATCCCTCCCATATGCATACCCAGATCGAAACCCTTCCCAATCCATCACTTTCGACCACAAACGACCAGAAGATTATAGGGGTTTTGCCAAGATCGATTAATCACAGAAACTAGGACCGAAAACCCTAAGTTATGAACACAAATCAATTCGATCGATTCTTATGTTAAAAACTGTTGAATCCATGGGGCTTTTACAGATTAAGGCCTTGCGAAACTGTTGATATAGTTTAATTGGATTGAGAGGGTGTTAAAGATCAAAACCCCCAAATAAGAAAATGGACAAACCCTAGATTCCGGATCAAGATCAATTCGATGTTAAAATGTTAAATTTATAGAGGGCTTTCACTCTGTAGATGGTTACGAGTCTACATGTGTGAATTAATTGAATTAAGAACGTGTTTAGATTAGGGTTCGATTAAATCAGTTAAACATGAACCCTAGAATCTGGATTTGGTCGAATTGAGTGTTATAAGCCCCCAATTAGCATAGGGCTTACAATCTATAGGTAAAAACGAAGCTATAGGTGGGTTTAGTTACCAGATTAGGTGACGGATTGATGGTGCTCGAGTACTTGCAGGTCTGGCTGTGAAGAACTTGATCTCCGGCGGTCTCTGTTGCTTCTCCGATGGAATTAGTGCATGCAATTGCTTCAGTAATGTTCGTTTGAGGTGTGCGGACCGTTTGTTTGAGAGATTATCATAGGATTTTAATGAATTCGATGCTAATTACGATCATGGTCGAAGATTAAGACTTAATTAGGCATAAAGAGGATTAATTCAAATAATTGTCGGGTTTATTGAGTTAGTAATGGCCGTTAGTGATCATAATCGTTCAGTTTCAATTACAACTCCAACAGGAAACGATCATTGAATTAGAATTTGAATGAAATTGCGAGTTTGACTTTAGAAAGTCAAACAGAAATCGAATTTGAGTTAAGTACATAATTGGTCCTCTGGTTTCTTGTTTCTGAGTTTGGAAATTGGCAGAATTAACCCTTGTGGTTTGAATTGAGGTTAGAAAGTTGATTAGTTGACTTTCAAAAGTCAACAGGAACTTAAATCTTGGATTTTGACTTTAACAAGTCAATTAGGATGAGTTTGGGATAATTACACAATTAGTCCTTGTAGTCTGAGTTTGGAAATAGACAGAAATAGTCCTTGAAGTTTAAGATAGGGTTAGATAGGTTAACTTTAACTGGATTTTCTAACTAAATTAACTGGAAAAGTCCGGATTGTCACAGATGTTAACTAATCCACCCTACGTCCTCTCCCCGATTCTCCAATCAAGAGTTGCTCCACTAAAACGTATCTCTTGAACGGAAGAGATCACCGGTACACCAAGTGTTTCACTAATCAAAGGTAGTGATCATCTTCTTCACCTAACTGTACCAAGATAGTGGTTTTGTAACGAATCAACTTTCGGGTTTTCCCTATAATATATTAATTATATTGTAGGGGGTGTTTTTAAATAAAACAAAGTTGAGGGTTTATTTTTATGATGGAAATACCTAGTTTTGGGTACAAGGAGCCATTTTATAGATGGAGGGGCTGTTTTGTATTTAACATTTGTTTTAAATTTGTGTTAAATGGCATGATCAGGCAAAAACACACACTTTTGTGTGTGTTTACGATTCTTGCAAGGGAGAAGAATGTGGAGAAGCCAAAACTGAAATTGAAATGTAAAATCAGTGGGATTTGAAGTGTTCATCTTCATCAAGGCTCCAAGTAAGTATCCTTTCTTCTCCAAAACCTCCATTGATTCATGTTCTTGGTGGGTTTTGGTAGAAATCAAGCTATGGGCTAAATTGGTGGTTGCTTGTGGTTAATAACTTGTTTAAAGTTAAAACCTAGCTTGATTAGTGTTAAAGAGTGGTTAATAACATCCTTTTAACACCTAATTCAAGAATCATAAAGTTAGGGTTCTTGAGGGTGATTTGGGGGTTTTATATTTGGGGATGTTTAATTGATGGAATGTTGGTCGATAAGTGTTTATGGGGGTAGTAGGCACTTTGTTTGATAAGAAACCCCAATCAACTTGATGATTTCAAAATTAGGGTTCTTAAGACCCAAATTGGGGGTTTTGCAATTGAAGGTGTTTAAATGGTGAATTGAGTATGGATAAGTGTTTAAGGTGTAATATAAACACATTTTCAAGTATAAAACTCAATTGAATTGGTGAATTATGAATTTATGAAATTATGGAAATTGGGTGAAATACTTAACGGGTCAAAATGGGTAGAATTGGATTATTATTGGTTAAAATCTTGTATGGAGATTAATAAACCAATATTAGAGGATAGTGAAAATCATAATATCTTGGGTGGGAGTTAAACTTCAATTGGTGAATGTATTGGGGGTAAATTAGATTACTAAAACATCTGGAATGTTTAGGTGATCAAGGCGTTAAAGGTGTTAGCTTTGAAGACCAATTAGAATCTTTATTGGCAAAGGTAAGTGCTTTGCACTTACTTGGTAGTAGATAAGTAGTGGTTGTATGTAAATAGATGCGTTGTTATTTCTATTTATGTGTTGTATGTTGATTTTGATTAATGTGGTAAACGGTCAAACTAAAATATAGAATGTGGTGTTTTGATGTAAATTGACTTAATGAGTAATAAGTCATACCATTGTGGAAAATAGTGAGATTGTTGTACATTGACTTATTGTGGTATAAGTCAAACCATTTGTGGATAAATGGTGAAATTGATATAAAATTGACTTAATATGGTATAAGTCAAACCATTGTGGATAATGGTGAAATTGGTGTAATTAGACTATGTGGTTAATAGTCAAACCTGAATGTGCAAATATGGTAAATAGGAGTAATTAGACTATGTGGTTAATAGTAAAAATTGAATGTGCAAATGTGGTAAATATGTGTAATTACACTATGTGGTTAATAGTCAAACTTGATTGTGTAAAGGTGGTAAATAGATGTAAGTTGACTTATGTGGTTATTGGTCAAACTAATGTGTGATATGTGGATAAATGGTGTAAATGACTCAATGTGGTTAATAGTCAACTAAAATGTAGAATGTGGTAACATTAGACTAAAATTGACTTAATGTGGTAAAAGTCAACCGTTGGTAGTGAAACGGTAAATTGGTTGATTACATGAAGTATGGATACTTCATGGAGGTGTTTACGTGAAGTCAAATACTTCACGGGTGGTAGTGAGGTCAAGTACTTCATGGGTGAAAGTGAAGTCAAATACTTCACAGGTGACATGAAGTGTGGATACTTCATGGGTCAGCATGGAGTCAAATACTCCATGCGAGAAAGCGAGTGGTGATTCTCGCAATAGACATGTGGATATGTCAAGTTGATGAATGGTGAAGCGTTAGGACTTGTATGGGTCAATATGTGTTTAAGTTGTAGGTCGTTGTATACCTAAACAATTAATTGGTAGAACTTGAAGTTAAACACTTCAAGAGTAAAATACGAGTAGTGGTGCTCGGGTTTGGGGATTGAATTACTAACCAATTCATGTTAGTACATGTAGGTGATAATATATGTTGTTTAAACATGAGTTTATGATGGTTAATAGCTTAAATATGCAATCGGGTCAGTCGGCGGGGGGCTGCATAGGCTAAAAATCCATTTTAGGCATGTTTGACCTGCAGGCAACGCCTCATACGCCCGGGATGATACGCCCATTTGGTTCTAGTAGACGCTGGAAATTCTGGATTTTCGGGTTTTTGGCATGTCGTTGTTGTAGGGACTTGTGGGAGGTCTCTAGGGCTACTTATCTTTACTAACAATGTTCAAATTGATGTTTTGAATGTAGGGAAAGCTCCGGAGTGATCTCAGGTCTCGCATCATGTGGATTGGATTCTCGTGGTCAAGATTTGTAATTGGTTTTTGTTTATCTTCTCGTATGGAGTCTTTGCAAACTATTTGGGGGTTGTTACAAGTTGTGGATAACTTGTTGGTAATCTTTGTTTAAACCAATTTTGTGAAAATTATGGTAGTTTAATTCGTGTTTGTAAAACTTAACGTGTGGATACATTAAATGTTGTTTTGGGACTTAACTTCTACATGTTTTAAAAAGTTTAAATTGGTTTGGATTTTTGGGTGTTACAAGTTTTTACAATCTCACACTCTAACACTATGTCACTATAGTGTTTAACCTCACAACAAACTCAACACTATTTCAAGATAGTGTGATTCTCATAACTCACAATTATACACTATATCAAGATAGTGTATCCCAACCCAAGCATCAACTTGTTGGACTTGTATGCCCGAGTAACGTCATTTGACAATACCGCTAACGAGGTAAGATCCAAAGAGTTACACTTTGGGTAACGATTACGATCAATGGATATATTAAATGTTATTATATTCCATTACACGAATATACAAAAGAGGTGAGATAATTATTTGAGAAATAAGTTATCTAGACGAACGAACGGTTGGACATGATAATTATTTATGAAATAATTATCATTATTATTAATTGAATTAATAATGAACAAGTGGAAATTATGTTTGAAACATATTTATTAATTACAAGTTATTTAATTGTTATCTTAACTATATTCGATATAATTAAGTAATTAACTAGTTGCTAGTTAATTTAACAATTAAAATAGTCAGGGGCGGATCTACGCCTAGGGCAGGGGTACCGACTTTCGACGCGTAGTGGGAATTTTCGACGCGTAGCGGGAAAAAAAATTTTTTTACCATTTTATGTATCCAGATACCCCTGAATGAAATTTTAGATACACCTGGATTTTTTTCCTAGATCCACCACTGAAAATAGTATGGATCCATAAATGTAATTATCAAATAATTACATGGGTTGACTTGTAATTAGAAAACCCAAAAACCCTAACTTGATGACCAAGTTAAAACGTTATGAAAGGGGGCTTTGAGGAGGTGATTAGTTAGACGCAATTAATCAGGTTTTTGGCAAAAGTTGCAAAAACCTTGGCACTGCTTGCATGTTTCTTGACTTCTAGTATTGAGAATGTCAGGTGTATTCACATTCACCCTCCCAATTCCATTTTCAAACTTTTTTTCCAGATTTTAAAGCCAAATATATCTTATGTGGCATGTAAAAAAAAGTTTAATACAAAAATGGTTTGGTTTGGTTTGGTTTGCATGTTGTGTAGTAAGATGATCATTTCCTTTTTTGTGTTGGCTTTATCTATAAGGAGTGTTTGTGTCTTCTATAAAAGATACATAGAATAGAAGATCTCTTTTATATTTGGAAAGATACTTGATTCAAATTCTAAATTCAAATCTCCCATTTGATTTAAAAATAACTAACCTGTAAAATGTTTATAAGATTTTGGGATTTTAAAAAAATTTGTCCAAAGTTTTATTAAATATCTTTGAAAAGGATCATTGCTTTACTATAAATAATATTTTTATTAGTTATGTTACATTAGTTAAAACCATTTTATAATCTCTCTAAATTCCCAACATATTCATGTTGTCAGTTTAGCTTTAATCAATACGGGTGGATATTGGTTTTGACTTGTTGGCCTTTACATACTTATCATCATCAATGTTGTCAGAATTGATGATTCATTAACTGTATAGGAACATGTATATGGTATATGACTATCCTTAATCAACAACTTATTAACACAAGTTATTGATTTCAATTATTATCAAAACAAGGGATTATTTTATATCTTAATCATTATTAAACCATTGTAAAGGAATAATCATATATAAGTAGTTTTAATTACAAATCCCAAACAACACATTACTTGTATATCATGGCAAACAAAACAAACAAGTTAAGGTGCGAGCTTCATGTACGTAACACATTTAGTATTCTAAAATGTGAAGTAGCCATGGGTTGAACCATGGCTAACTCATAATATATATGTTTCAATGGGACTAACCATGGTTCTAGGCAGCCATTTCAATTTTCAACAAGCACCATTATACAAGACAACTTTTAACCAAAAACTTCATGTTGATGATACATTTTGTACCCATGTTTCTTAAATGAGTTGATATTTTCGGCATAACCCATTTGGATCACCGCGTAATGTACTTTCACACTTTTATCTGTAAAATAGTAAACATGTAACAACAGCGTACTTTAAAAGTTGTCTGAAATAACAACATACATTTATCGGTATCAAAATTCACAATCGAAGAAAAATCTCAACACTAAAACAAGAAGAATATGAACTTACATCGATTTACGCTCACGCCAGCGTATTATTCTTCAACAATTTAGTGATTATTGCAGAAAGTGCAGAAGCACTTACCCCACATTCATCACCAGCAAAGCAAGATTTACCATCTTCAGCAGCCTTACATAACCTAGGATCCAACGGTACTTTCCCAAGAAACGGGACCCCCATCTCGACACACATTCTAGCCGCCCCTCCACGGCTGCTATCAAACACCTCACTACACGCTACCAAATCCAACAATTCGGGTGCTTTTTCTCTCAAAACCGCCATAACCCGCTCTGTAACATCCTCCTGTTCTTCTTCCCCGTTCTTGGACGGTTTCAGAAACTTGAAATCAGAAAGCGGTTGAGATAACCCGCTCATATTCTCAACGACCCCAAGAACTTGAATACCGACCTTTTTACAAAAGCTGACTTCTTTCCTTACATCAATTAAAGAAACTTGTTGTGGGGTGGTAACTATAATCGCACCATCGATTCCTGTTTCTTTTAGAAACTGGACAATTGAGATGTGTTCATCTGAGGTCCCGGGTGGGGCATCAACCACTAGAAAGTCGATCTCGCCCCAATAAACGTCTTTTAGAAACTGTTTTATGATACCGTTTTTTCGTGGGCCCCGCCATATGACAGCATCATCTGGGTCAGGGAGCATGAACCCGATTGACATTACGCCTATGGAGTCGACATAAACAGGAGACCAACCTAGGTTGCTTTGGTGGATTTCTTGGCCTTCTAACCCGAGCATTTTTGGGATGCTGGGCCCACAAATATCGATGTCTAGTAGACCTACTTGGAAGTCCATGTCAGCAAGGGCGAACGAGAGCTGGGCTGAGAATGTGCTCTTGCCAACCCCGCCTTTACCGGATAAAATTAGTATTTTGTGCTTCACTGTAGCCATTCTTTCTGCAATTGCAACCAAATCTGTCCCAAAAAAACCGAAGTTTATCCAAAAAGTTTAATATTTATCTGAGGCTAAACACATAGTATAAGATGATTTGAATACTATCAAATATGCAGAACACCTTCAACAAGTCAATTTTAAACCTAAATCAATGCTATCAGCTCAAAATTTTGTTGTTCCTGAAGGAGATTCAAACCTTTGTCGTTAGTGTTCTATTATGCATACTGTTACACATTCAATCTTCATCAACTCGAAGTAGAAATCTTCGAAGATTTGATACTTTGCTGTCCTTGGTTTAAAAAGCGAGAAGCACACCGAGGCGCAAAACACAAAGGTGCACCGTTTTTCGTACGCGAGGCGCAAGGTGTTTATATAAATTATTTATATTTCTCAATGGTTTGTACCATCCCTTACAAAAAATTTAGCTATAAATAAGCTTTATATCTATACCTAATAAATAAGTAACTGGTTGCGCCACGTGTCACAATTCTGTGAGCCCTAGATTCTTTTCCCGCTTATTTTTTCTTCACTAATAATTGTTTAATATTTCCTTTATTAATTCATAAACCTTCATTACTATTTAATATTTCCTTTATAATTCCTAAAGCTTCATTACAAGCTATTTAATACCACCTTTATTCAACTCGTGTAAAACACGGGTTTCTAACCTAGTATGATTTAATATATAAATTACTATATGTACAACCTAAAAAGCCTGCTATACAACATCCTAATACACAAAAAGTCACCATGTATATGAGACGCACGCCTCACCTGCGCCTTAAGCCGTTTTTCTACGCCTCAACTGCGCCTTTTGTACAAAGCTCGCCTTACCTACACAAATGCACCTCGGGTGCGCTTTTTAAGTTGCTGTGTAACGAGCTCAAATTAGTAAACATATAGCTATTGAAGCTACCCGCTTATTCTTGAAACCAATTCCTTGAATTCTGGAATCAGTTACAACAACAAGCATGTAGCTTCATCTTTAAGTTAGTTACACAGCAAAGTATCAAATCTTCAAATTGATGAAGATTGAACATGTAAAAATAGAACATCAACAAGTAAGGTTCAAATATCCTTCAGGAACAACAAATTCATGAGAAATTGACCTAAAAACCATTTGAAAAAACATGTTCACTCAATCTAATTCACACAATAATTAATTAAAAACGAAAACCATACACATGTAACTAAATAGAGAGGACCTGGATCGGGGCCTTTAGGAGCAGAAGCACAAGCTTCTTGATTAGGGCAACCGGCACAAGCATCAGCTTTTCCGGCATCTTCCGATTCCGTCCCCGGGCAATCTGAAACAGAAATCAAAATCAACAGAATAACTAACTGATCGAAGGTAAAATAGGATCATACGTTCGTTGGCGTTGTCGGGGACCTCTTTGTGGTTGCCGTTCTCCATTTCTTTACTTCCGTTTGGGTTGTTTGTCGATTAACGGCGGCCATAATGTTCAGAAAGTCAATTTATACGCTGCCCTAACCGACCCTCGACTCGTCCGAGTCAACTCGTTCTTAGGGGGTGTTTGGGATTACTTTTCAAAACAACTTATTTACTTATCATCTTTTGAAATAAGGTAATAAGTTATAAGTTTGTTTGGTAAATTCAAAATAAGATGGAAGATGTGAGAAGGAGAAGTCAAAATCCAAAAGTAAGAAATTCTTACTTTTAAAAATGACTTTTTGAAAAGTCAAAAATAGCTCCAATAAGTAATCCCAAACACCCCCTTAAATTTGCAAAAACAACCTTGTATTACTTTTCATTTACTTTTTAAAAAATTACTAAAAACTCGAAAAAACGACCGGTTCAGTTTGAAAAACAAAAATGACGGGTTTAGTTTGGTTTCATGGTTGAAAAAACCAAAGACTTTGAACTGGTTTTTGTTAAGCTAATGAATGATTTAAGTGTGATAGGTTAGTGAATGATTTATACACACTAATAAATTATATTTATGACTGACTATGTTTTATCGATAGTATACGACTTTATGGTGATGAATTGTATATTATTTATGTTATATTTCGTGACTAATTGTATTTGTATTTTTACATACTTTTTGTACCAGCGTCCTTATTATTCTTGTATACGTTATGCCTACTTGTTTGTTTCTTGGTACAGGTAGTTCTTGTGTGCTTTCTGTATGCCTCGCGACTTTAAATTTATGGACTATTATGCCTGCTGCGCTCTCTGTATGCCTATGGTACATACTTCTATGTCGTGTTCTTATATATGATTTTGATACTGGATATTTGTTGTCTATTGCATACATGTTTTGTATGTTTTTCGAGTTAGGGGTCTCTCTTGGTGCATCCTCTCTACCTCATGGGATAGAGGTAAGGTCTGCCTTCATCACACCCTCCCCAGACCCTACTAACATGTTCTCTAATTTGTAAAAGTAGACATCTCAATGAAATATTACGAGGACTGAAATAAAACAAAATACACTTTTAAAGGACCTCGTGGGAGAATATGCATAAGAATAGGGATAGCTTCTGTAACTATCGCTTCTCTCAAATACCAAATAACAAGCAAATTCGCAAAATCAATACCCAACGATTTCATTAGAGAGAAGCCTCAAATTTCTTCAGATAATTGAAGTTTATATACATAGTTCAACAATATACATCAGCAATTATGTATCATCCTTCCAGAGGTGGTGTTCGTGGCGGTCGAGATCGTAAGTTCAAATCTCATCTTTGCTTTTTAGGGTTTTGAAATTTGTAATATTAATTTCTTATGTTTTTGTATGTATCTATCCAAATTTCGTTGATTTTGCTTCTGAAAATTGTATGATGATTGTGTCGTTAATTGATCTGATGTATAGGACACATAATTTGGGCTTTTTATAAAGTAAGCAACACTTAGAAGGTTATAGAAAATCTATTATATCATGTTTTGTGAAATAAGGCCATTAAATTGAGATATTAAGTATGTTAGATATGTAATTTAGTAATTAACAACATGCCTGTATGTGCTGGTACAAAAGCAATTAGGTTTTTGATTCATTCTTGGAAATTCGGATTGGTTGCTCCGTTGTGTAATTTATTTGTATTCGTGTATCATGAAGCTTTAATATCTTTACGTTTTACGGTTCTGAACGCCTTAGCTTCCTCTGCCTTGTTCCTTTTGGTGACTTTGTGTTGTTGTTTGTAATGTGTACGCCTTTTTATGTTTTATTTGTTATTTGGCTTCCGATTTGGTTCATAAATATTAAAGATCTGCTTAATTGGAACATAGAAATTTGGCTAATTTTATATAGATTTATAGTTGCAGCTCTTGTTTCATTGTAGAAAAAGAATCACATAAACCGTTTATTAACATAAGATATGTTATCGGTGTGCAGAGTTTAGCTGGGATGATGTGAAGGTTGATAAATATAGAGAAAACTATCTTGGTCACAGTCTCAAGGCTCCTGTAGGGAGATGGCAGAAAGGTTAGTCTCTTCATTACCAATTAAATATCTAAAATGTTCTTTAAAATTCATAATTTTTTAGTGGGTATATGGTTTCCTGAAATATCTGAAATAAAATATATTTCCGTGGTGACAGAACAATAGATTTTAAAGTCTATAGCACCAACATTAGTAATGATGAAAAATAGACAAGCAAGTCAAGTCTAGCTTGAAATTTTGCCAAAAAGGATATTTGCAATTAATCTGCAACATATCATTACTGAAATTCTTGAAAAAGCTTAGAGATCCATCTACTTGTTTTTTTTTTAATCTCAAAGGTTTTTTGGCAAACTCTTTTTAACTACATTTATATCCGTGTTTTTAAGCATTATGTAGATCCTTTTCATTTCCATAGGAAAAAGTTGTGAAATGACTAGTAGTTATCAATGTTGGGTCGGGTTGACCTGAAATACTTTTTGTTCAATAGTGGTATATTTTTTTTAATGATTAGTGTGTCAAATATGATCACAAAAATCATCAAATCATCAAATAATATATCTTTGACTAAAATGATTTAAAAGGTTTTGGGGAGTCTTTTAACTCGTTTGACCCGTTAGAAATAAGCCATAACTCAAATGGACCCATCCATAAATAAACGGGTCAAATTGTCTTTTTTACTCAGAGCAGGCACAATCATGTAGACCCTGGAATTTTCATGAGGAGATACTATGAGTAATGTGCTACTATCATATAGTCTTCTAATCCAAACAATTGTTCAATTGATCTTCCACGGCTTCCTTCTTTTGTTTTCTTTTTAAGGGTTTTCATTATTATCTATATATTGTATTTAACAGGGAAGGATTTACACTGGTATGCTAGAGATAAAAAAGCCAACCAGTCGGATATGGATGCTGCTAAAGAAGAAATAAGAAGGATTAAGGAAGAAGAAGAACAGGCTATGAGGGAAGCTTTGGGTTTAGCTCCTAAACGTTCTGCAAAACCTCAAACTAATAGACTTGATAAACATGAGTTTTCTGAACTTGTGAAACGGGGCTCCACTGCCGAAGACTTGGGTGCTGGACATGCTGAGGCGGCTCATGTTCAGGGTCTTGGTTTTGCCAAGTAAGATTCTTTGACTAAACTGAATTTCACTTTTTAGTTATGAACTTGGTAAAATTTATATAGAAAACTAATTATTAAAAGCCACTTTATACATACACACTAAAATGACAAATAAGATGCTCGTTAGCAATTTTTAGAAAAATCCGTAAAGAAATGACCTCCTAGCGGTTGAACATATTGCTACAGTAACTAGTAAGTAATAAAATGTATGGTTGCTAGAATCAATAACAAAGTGTAAAGTCCATTTCTATTTCATATGATGTGTTTTATTTGTAGATGTGATTCCAGTTGATGACTACAATTAACTGCTGTTATTATAACTTTTTAACTGCAGGACACCTAAAGCGTGGGAAGAATCAAGTTCTCTACCTCCCACCATGACGACAGATGTGCCTAAAAACACAAATCTTTCTGCAGTAGATGCAAAGGAAGATTCAGAAGATGAAATTGCTCGTAAGAAAAGAAGGCGAGAAGAAAAGAAGCAAGAAAAGTATGAACGACGAGAAGAACGGAAACATGAACGAAGAGAAAAAAGGCACCATGCTCGTGATTCGGATGACAGGAAGCCAAAAAGAGACAAGGGCAAAAGAAGACATGATTCTGATTGATGTTTTAATGTTAAAATGTATGTTACTTCTCAACCATAAGGGATTTGAACCCCTTTAATCCGTCTTAAGTAAGTTGAACGGGTTGTGTTTTAGTTTGTATGAATATTTCTATCTTGATTTCACCATACTTGACTTTTAACCATGTTTTATCACCTCTACTTTGAAATAGATGACCAATGTAGTTCACGTCTGGTTTTGATGGTTTTTAGATCAAACCGTGAGTCAAACTATTGTAAAATGCAATCTGGTTTTTTATGATGAACAAGAAAATAAAATAGGTGTTAACATGATTTTCATGTCATAGCTAGCATAAGTGTTCATTTACTGGTATTGACGTTTTTAGATCAAATCGTAAACCGTGAGCCGAACTGTTATACAAAAATCGTAAACCATGAGATCAAATTTGATGGTATTGACGTTTTTATTTGGGCAATGGAGCCCCGTTTAACAGTCTAGTTTTGATAATCTTTAAATCAAACCGTGAGCCAAACTGTTATAAAACACAAACCGTTTTTGTAATGAACCACCACAAGAAAATAAAATAGGTGGTAACATGATTTTCACGGTCCGGTCTAGTCTTTGTAGGGTAATTTTTAGTTCTAAATCGTAAACCAAACTGACCAGTATGATTTGAAAATTTATAAGGTGACCTGACAAATTTTTTTAAAAAGCGACTGCAAAACTAAACCGATAAGCTGCCTGATCAGTTACTGTTTCACCGATTTAAAGATACATATAATACAAACACCAAGGTAGCATTTGGTATGCAGGAATGAGAGGTGGAATAGAATGGACAATTACGAGTGAATGAAAAAAAATAGTGTTTGGTTGGACCATGGAATGGAATCACCCATTCCACAAGGAATGTCATACTCTTAAATCCCTCAAATTCTTTCCATTCACCCCCTTGTTTTTTTTTTTTCATTTCATCCCCTCTTTCATCCTTCATTACCACCACACCCTCCTACCACCACCCACCACCACCACCACCTCCTACCACCGCCACCCCCACCCACAACCACCCACCACTGCCACCCCCACCCACAACCACCCACCACCACCGATTTTATTCCTTCGTCTTTTTTAGCCTACCAAACAACATAAGGTAATTATTTATTTCATTCCCTCATGGTAACCAAACAAGACAATGGAATGGAATGGTTCATTTCATTCCCTCGTCCATTCCATTACCCCATACCAAACAGACCCCAAATATCTGAAATCATAGATTTTTATCAACGAAAGTGGAGAACAATTAAGATGCAATGTCACAGCAACTGAAGCAGAAATGGATGAACTGAGAATACAAAATAGAGATATCCCAACCAGAAACCTAATTCCTTTCAAACAACCATGGAACCCATAATAAGTTTAAGGTACTCAATGTTAAATAGCTTAATAGGCTTTGAGGCCCGCAACAGATGGAGCCGCGCCCCTTGTCGTTTTCACATAGTTAACATAGTCACTGAAGTGCATAGTGAACAGCGTGCTTTGGTACCGAGTGAGTCGAATACGGTTCCTTACTGAGGCGGTAATGGCACCTCTGTAACCGGCTTTCCTCATCAAAGAGTCAATTGCTTCAACTGTTGTCCAACCTGAAGAACAAAAAATAACTGATTGAAATGTTTTATTATATGTAGGGGTGTAAATTGGCTGAGCTACTTGTGAGCTACTAGATCGGCTCGCTAAAAACTCGAATGGAACCGAGTTAAATGAGCTCATTTAATAAACAAGCTCAAGCTCAAGCCCAAGCTTCACATATCGAGCTTAAACAGGCTCGTGAGCCTAAACGAGTCTTTTATTTATATCATTCTTGTTTAATGTATTAAACGTGTATTTATATAATAATTATTATTTTATTTAATGTATTAAACGTATATTTATATAACAATATTATCATATATAAAATTATGATAAAAATGATTAAATAGATGTTATGTTATATATAAAAGTTATAATTATAAATATATATGAAAGTAATTATAAAATATATAAATATAATAAATAATGAGCTGAGCTGACCTCAACTTTGAAAAACTACTTAAGAGCCGAGCTCGAGCTTTAGAACTAGAGCTCTAAACGAGACGAGCTCGAGCTTAGGCGAGCTCAGGCTCGCCTCGTTTATACCCCTAACTATAGGTAGTATAATGGGCGGGTGAAACATGTTGGGTAAAATGGGTAAACTTTTAGTCCAAATCAGAACACGTTATGCCTCGTTTGGGTCATCGGTAACCTAGAAACTGGTTGAACAGGTAAAAAAATGCTGAGTTGGCAAATTGACGTGGCAAAGCATGATATACTCGGCAGTTCTTTACTTTTTATTGATGCTGACATGGCAAGTGACGTCAATTGACAACTCGTCATTTTTACCTACTAAGCAAGTTACTAGATGACTCCAACGGGGCAAGAAACCATCTTTTAACGACTCCATGTGACATAGTATGTTGTTACTTTATTTTAGACAAAAAAACAAACCATTTTAAATTCCATAAAACCGTTACTAAAACAATAATCCGTTTTAATACGCCACAAAAACGAACCTTCTTGAGCAGCGACGTCAGGTAGGTATGTTGCACTTCGCTTGGTATTGTTGTCAGGATCAGTGAACTCAATAATTATACCATGCTTTCCTACCTGCAAGATCACAAGGAGTCAAATAAAGGCACATGGGTCAGAAATGGGCAAGTCGGGTGGGTCGGAAAAACCTTTTGGTACATGTAAGATCAGTTTGGCCCAAAACACTTTTTGTCCTAAAATTTCAAATATTTATAGATAATTAGTCAATTATAATTATAAATATAATATTATTTCAATAGCGATCTAATTTTTTAATAAAATAATTTAGGAGGTTTTATGTATGAAAAATACACTTTAGACGACTTACAGTCCATATGACCTGTTCCTTTTTTAGCAGTTTATTTAGTTTACCCGTTAAAGATAAAAAAATAAAAAAAACTCAATTTGGTCCCAATTCAGATCGTGAATGGATATTTAAAATATATATTGATTTAGTATACTTCATCATATTCTAGCAATTAATCACTTTTGGATTCCTATTACATATACATGATCTAAATGACCATCCTGTAAAAATCGAAAGTAACAAGCTTAGATTTGAACAAAATACGAAAAGCTTACCTCCCAATCGAGATAGTTTGCAGCATTTTCATAATTAGTAAGAATTGAAACAGTACATTGCAAGAACGGCAACTCTTTAGCTTGTATTGGAGGAAATCGATGATCCCTCAAAGCGCTGCAAAAGAAAAATACTTTAAAAGAATAATGCATCGAACAGTAGCAACAACAACTATTGTAACGATAAAAGAAAGGATTAAGTACATATAAATCATTCCGGCGTACCCGGCGCCTGACTTAGCTCCCGCATTTGCACAGGGGCCGGGGAGGGGCCGGATCGCTTCGCGATCTGATATACGCAGCCTTACCCTACACTTTGTGCATGAGACTGTTTCCACGGCTCGAACCCGTGACCTCAAGGTCACAAAGCAGCAACCTTACCAGTTGCTCCAAGGCAACCTTACCAGTTGCTCCAAGGCCCGCCCTCGAAAGTTCAAAATTTCATAGTATCGTATTTACTCTTTCAGAACATTAAAAATATCATATGTACCCATATCATAGTAAAAAACAATCATTTACTTGTAACACGTTTCAGTGAACAAACAAATTGGAAACAACCTTATATTACCAATTATCTCAACACGTAATGTTCTTTTCTTTTATTCAGTGAAATAGACTTTTATAAGTAATTGAATTTATTTAATTTACTATGGAACATTAAATATGATACTTCTAGTGTTTCCGAAGGGTTATGGTCTTGAGAGTGGGCCTTGGAGCAACTGATAAGGTTGTTGCTTTGTGACCTTGAGGTCATGGGTTCAAGCAGTGGAAACAGCCTCTTGCACAAAGTGTAGGGTGAGGCTGCGTACATCAGATCGCGAAGCAATCCGTTCCCTCCCCATACCCTGCGACTCTGTGCAAATGCGGGGGCTAAGTCAAGCACCGGGTTCTCTCTTTGATGTTTCCGAAGGGTAAATATGATATTATGAAATTTAGAATGATATATACATGAAATTGTGCCCTATAAAGAGAAAAAAAGTAACATTTAACTATTAAATGGATCAACTCATTACTATGAGGAGATAAATAGTAATAAGGGCATTTCACAATGGACTTCAATTAGCATATGTTTAGTGCATAGAGTACTAACCTTGTTAAAGCATAATCCTTGAAACCGTTCACTATACCACGAGCAGAAAGTGTCCCTATGCACCCACGTAAACGGGGTTCATAACCGTTTACCACTTTCTTCCAAGTCACAAATAATGGGCTGAAATCACATAAATAAACAGTTGATGACTCGAATATAAACGATTATAAAGTCTATAATATATAAAAGTTAAAACAAAACTTATGAAAGGCAATTTGTACATCACTAAATTTACCAAGTACACCACCAAGATACAATATTTAAGACCACATTGGTGGTGTACTGATTGAATTTGATGGAGTAGAAATCAAATTCCATAACTTATAAGTTGACTAGAAGAAGAAAAAAGTCAACTACATAAAAGCAACAGAAAGGTAAGTTTTTTAGCTTTAAGCTTTTATACCATAGAAATGTATATTCTCTTGATGAAAAATTGATATGTATTATATACACACACAGGGTTTATAGCAAGATTAAAAAAGAAATTCTATAGGGTTGCAGTACGCCCAACTATGTTATACGAAATTGATTGCTGAGCCATCAAGAAGACACAAACACAAAAGTTGGAGGTAGCAAAGATGAAGATGCTAAGATGGATGTGGGGGCACACAAGGTTGGCTGGATAAGAAATGAAGTTTTTCAGGATAACTCGAGAGTGCTACACATCTCGGATAAGATTAAGGAGGGGAGACTAAGATGGTTTGGGCATGTGCGGAGGAGACAAATGACAACACCAGTAAGAAGCGTGGAAACTCTCACAGTAGAAGGGCAGACGAGTAGAGATGGCCCAAACTAACATGTGATGAACAGATTAATCAGGATTTGTTAGACTTACGCCTCTTCGAGAACATGATCGGTGATAGGAGTTCTTGGAGACGTCATATAAAGGTTAACGATTTTCAAGAGGCGTATGGATTTGGTCTTACGTAGGTCTTGGTGTCTCGGCTTGTCCTACACTTTTGTTTGCCTTTATTCCTAGGTGTAGGTGTTTGTTACTTTCTAGATGTTTCTTGAACTCTTTTCTCTCATCCTTTTCTTTGCTCCTCTACTAAAATAAATACTTTATGCTACCGGCATTTAAAAAAAAGGCGTTTTTGAACTCAGGGTCTCACTGAACCTCTTTTATCTCCGGTAATATCACCCTCCATATACCCTACTTTACGAGTGAGATATTATTTACATAACCCAAAGAAGCCCTAACCTAAATAATGTTAATTACATTATAAATTGCACATCCAAACAACCCCCCACTAACCAAAAATAAATAGAACAATGACACAGCAATCCAAGAGTTAAATAAGTATACATTCAAACAAACAAAATCAATACAATAATATTGCATGTGTGTGTTTGAGTGAGAGAGAGAGAGGGGGGGGGGGATTACTGTTGACCCTCATCGAAAGCAGGAGGGGGAACTGGTTCGTCATTGTAATGAGCCACAAGTGTATCGAAGCAATACACCACCATCTCTCTATTTGCCGACACCATTTCTTCTCTAATTTAAACAATAACAAAATAGGGATAAAGGGTTTAATCACACCAATTCCGATTGCAAAAATTCTGAATCGATTTAAAGAATTCTTGAAAGAGGGGTTTCGTTTCTCTCAAACGGGTGTTGTTTGATTGATTCCCAAAAGTACTGAAACAACAACACCAGCTCAAAAGTCTGGTTTTTTGTTCTTTTGAAAAAGATGGAATCATAAATTGATTGGGAGATGGACCCTTGTTATAGTTTTTTAGAATTACAATTTGAAGGTGTCATTTTGTGTGAATTGCATCTAGGTCCCTTATATGTGATTTTGTTTATTTATTTTTACGATAGCATTGGATATTTGGACACCGTTAACCGATCTTTTGACACTCTGACTCACACGTACTAGTCGTATAGGTGTCAGTGTGTCAGATCTTGTTTGACACTAAATTCACATACGAGTCGTATGCATTTAATTTTATTAGGGTTGTTATTTTCATCAATCCAAGTGTGAAATCTATCTCTATACGACTAGTATAGGGCTATACGACTAGTATAGGGCAATACGACTACTATACCTCTGTAATTGTTAATTTATTTCCTCGGTTATAAATATGTAGCGAAGCTAATTTAGTTTATGAGAAAAATTCATTATATTTAAACAAGTATACGACTCGCAAAATCAAAAGATAATATGTCGTTTAACGGGATAAACGGAACAAGTAGAAGAAATGGAAGGCGTCCTAACGGGTCATCTTCTAATGCACCTGTCATTGACGTCCCAACACCGCTAGAGAACCATGTTTGGCAGAATGGTCAGAACTGGTCTCAAAATGTTGTCCAATTCTTTTACAACGGGGATAGGAATTGGTGTAGGGTTCATTGAATGAGTGATGCGAAACTTGACAGAGAATTTTGAGGTATCCTTTTAGGGCTTTGTGGAGACGTTATACAAGATATTATAAAAATTTAAAACCTATACACTCCGTATTAACTTATGGTAGTAATTGTTATTTTTATTGTACAACATTTAGGGCTTGAACAAGAAATCTGATGTAGTGGCGGATATATTACATACTAATAAGCGATGAGTTGTCGAAGGGGAATCGTTGGACTATTTCTACCGCCTGAGTTTATGGATCTAATATGGACGTCATGATTCCTTCCAATATGGTAATGGGACAAACCAATTGTATCCTCCACTGTGGGAGGTTGAAACGGTAAAGTTGTTTTAGTTTTGATTTAATTTTTTATTCAAAATTATAATTATTTTTTGGTTTTCACATGCATATTTATTTACCTATATCCCCTGATATGGTGCATATATCGTGGTATTCACGAAATATTTTTGGGATTTGAGTTTCCCTTTAGATGGTTCTTACAACGTATATCGTTTTTTCAACGCTCTGTCCTACAAGAAGTAGAGACATTGGGACAGTCCGGGGAAAGTATGTGGCCTCCAAATGGTGGTCATATTGGTCGAGATGCATGGGTGATAATTTGTATATTATTGCGTAGGCTGGTACAAAACAGGTCATTTGCGTGGGTAGAAGTCAGTTTACAAGATGCTTGTCTGAGATACAGATGTTTTATGGCCAGTGAATTATATGGTACGCGTACAATGTAGTGATGTGACCACCTTGTTTAACTTGTTATAGTTTTAAATTTCAAGAACATTCGTTTGTGACTTGATTTTTTATTTAATTGTTAAAGGAAAAGTAAAATACAATAATACAATACAAGTCAAACATCATCAAACGATTAAAACATAATTAAAACATCACCAAATGATTAAAATATAATTAAAACATCACCAAACGATTAGTCCAAGTCTTCGGAGTAATCGAAGTCATCTGAACCCACGTAGCCCTTGCATTCACGACGTTGTTGACGTCGAAATCGCCTTAAACCGTCTTTAAACAACCAATCCTCATAAAAATCATATGGATCGTTTCATGTTTCTTGAACCCGAGGGTTTATGTAGCACCTCGAAAATTCCCAAGAAAATAAAGACCAAAGTTGCCAATAATTCAAAGTTAAGGGGCTAACAGGAGAATAGTTCAATTTGGTTCAATTTAGGGAAAAATAGGAAAATGTACATTTGACTAGAAAATTTATCAAAAATGGACACCCAAATTAACGTCCTAATTCATGGACATTACTCTTGTGAGCCGGCTAAGGTAGCCTGCTCATATTTACGTGCCAACATTCCTTTTTACAGTGTACGAACCAAACGGATTGCGACACGTGGCCGGCTAAGCCTTAAAAAAGCGGAGGCTAAGTCGGCTAATAGCTTGTTATAGTCGTCTGGCGTTTTTTTAAGGCTTAGCCGGCTAATTTTCGGAGGCTTAGCCTGCTAATAAACGGCTATAGTCGTCTAATTAGCCGGCTAAAGGGATTAGACGGTTATAACCGGCTAAAGGGATTAGACGGCTATAGCCGGCTAAGCCTGCCACATGTCGTTTGTTTATTGGTTCGTACTCTGACAAATGGAATGTTGGCACGGAAATTTTAGCCGACTAGCTTAGTCGCCTTTAGCCGGCTCGCAAGACCAATGTCCATGAAATAGTAGGCTAAATAAGGATGTTAATTTTTAAGAATTTTCCTAGTCAAATGTCCATTTTCGTATTTTTCCCTATAATTTATCACAGGGACATTAACATAAGTGTCACCTTATATGACTCCTATGCATAACAAATATCAGATTTTCTTTTAACACACCCAGATGATCATCATGTAGTGATCATACTTCAATTTTGGTTATTCAAGTTTTTCGGTGGTTTGTTAAATATTTTTTTTCATCTTTTTTTTTATAATTAAATGTCTAATATTTTAATATATGTTAAAATATAACATTTTTTTAGGTCGTGTTTATGTTAAAAACTCCTTCAATGTTACCAAGCTATTAATCAATGCGGAGATTCATGAGATGATATTATTTAAGAAAAAGTTTGAGGTTTTATGTAGTTGACAATTACTTTCTAATTTCTTTATTAATATTTTGCGGGCCTTAGCTATGTGGAAGGAGGGCTCTGGTTTTGAGGTTTTGGTCAATTCCCTCATCGCCGATAGTGGAGAAGGGGTCGTGCGTGGGGGGGAGGCACACCGGGAGATAGCTGAGGAGGTTAGCCCCAACATCAAGCAATGTCTCAGGAAAGTGAGTGATGGTCACTTCAATGCTCTGCAGTTAAGGTGTTGTGTTCCAGTGGGGTTGCTCCCCGGGGGGAATCTACCATGCAAGCCTTTATCGACAAACATCCCTTCGCGCTGCCCCCGAACCTCCCTTCAATTCCTCTTTCCCAACCTGCGTTATCCGTGGATGAAGACTGCGTTCACAGGTGTGTGAAATCTTTCCCGAAAGGGACATCTTGTGAGCGTGATGGCCTCCGGGCCCAACACCTGTTGGACGCTCTTAGCGGCGAGGGGTCGGCGACTGCCTCGGGACTGCTTACTGCCATCACTGAAGTGGTAAACCTTTGGCTAGGGGGGTTATGTCCTAAGGTGCTCGCGGATTTTGTTGCTTCGGCCCCCCTAACCCCTTTGTTGAAGCCTGATAATGGAATTCGCCCCATTTCTGTGGGGGCAATTTGGAGAAGATTGGTCTCCAAAGTAGCCATGAAGAAAGTTAGGAAAGAAGCTGTTACGTACTTGGGGGACTATCAATTTGGGGTGGGGGTCCCCAATGGTGCGGAGGCGGTGCTGCACAGCGCTAACAGGTTCATTAATTCTTTTCATTCAGATGGCTCGCTGGCCATGCTTAAGGTTGATTTTTCCAACGCTTTCAACTTAGTTGACCGTTCGGTTTTGCTTCGCGAGGTCCATCGCCAATGCCCCTCCATATTCCCGTGGGTTCAATTTCTGTATGCCCAGCCTGCTAGGCTATACGTGGGGAATGACCGCATCTGGGCATTCACGGGGGTCCAGCAGGGGGATCCCTTGGGACCTTTGCTTTTTGCCATAGCCTTACACCCCTTAGTGCTTCAGGTGCAGGAAAACTGCAAACTCCCCTTCCATGCTTGGTATTTGGATGACGGGACGGTTATCGGGGACGCTGTTCAGGTTGCTAAAGCTCTTGACATCATCGGTTCGGAGGTTCCAGCCTTGGGGCTACGGCTTAATATTAGAAAAACTGAGGTATTTTGTCCGACATGCAACGGGGTGAAGGTCCGGCCAGGGCTTTTCCCCAGTGAGATTGGGAGGCCGGAGAGAGGTGTCAAACTGCTAGGAGGGGCAGTCAGCTGTGATGCCAGTTTTATTAGTGGTCTAACGGCTAAGAGGGCAACGCGAGATGTAGACATCATGGGACACATTCACTTGTTGCGGGATCCTAAAAGCGAACTCCTCTTGCTTTGATCTTGTATGGGGGTTGCAAAGTTGCTATTTGGTTTGCGAACTTGCCAACCCCTCTTTGTGGATGATGCGGTTTCATGTTTTGATAAAGGTCTTCGAGAGGCAATAGAAGACATTGTCGTATGTGGGGACCCTTTTTTTGGTGAACTCCAGTGGCGGATCGCGACCTTAACGATGCGGCTAGGTGGGTTGGGCCTTCTGTCGGCCCGGGATGTGGCTGCCTATGCATTTGTGGCTTCCAGGTCTCAATCTTGGGAGTTGCAGGACCACATCTTACGCAACAGTGGGGTTGCTACCACTGACCCGGATTATGCCAGCGCCCTGGATCGATTGCATGAATCTCTCCCTGATTTTGATCTCGGCGGTTTCTCTAACAAGGACACCGCCCCCAAAAAACCACAGAAAACTTTGACGAATGCCCTTTGTTGTCGAATCGCACAAAGTTTGGGAGAAGATTTCCTTTTGTCCCCTCGCTAGAAAGCTAAATATATATGTATACATATTATATGTCAAGTCGGTTATAATTTTTGGTAATATTAAGTGTATTCCCCGGAGTGACATTTGATGTAACATTCTTGTTGTAGTTCTTGCACCCGAGATAGTATCACCGAATATCCCGAGAAATACACTTAATAGTACCAAAAATTATAACCGACTTGACCTTCAATGGAGTATAATTCGAACTTTTATAGTATAATCATCCTTTAAAACATTAAGTTCGTTGAGCATAACTATATTTGTTGTATCCATTAATCTGTTGTTTAACATAAGAAAAAAATAATTTAATTGAACATTTGAGGAAATATTAAACATTTGTATACACATATTATTCTTTTAATTTTCAAAACAGATATTATATTACAAAAACCAATAATTTTATAACTGGTATATTTAACAAAAGTATGAACGAATAACTAAAAAACAATATAATATATTATAATATAATATAATTTTATAATTGATATATTTAACAAAAGTATGTAGAAATAAAATATTCGGTTTCATAAAATAGTTTAACAATTAAATGTTTTCATATGAAAAATAATCAATGGTATGATAATTATTCAAAGACATATCACAACAAAATAAGAGGATATTATGATATAAAAAATGATAAAAACACAATAATGAAACACAATGTTGAATTAGATTATACTAGGATATTTGAAAAAAAAACACTAAAAACTGCGATATATGTAAAAGGTATTGAGATTAGTCGGATTTGAAATGTAAGATAACAGTTGGATAAAAGGTGATTATTTGAGTCGGAAACAAGAATTAGAGATGGAAGAAGGGGATTATAATTATAAATTTTTGTTTGTGTTGTTTTTGATAATTGAATGAATTATATATACAGATGGGGGAGGAAAAATAAAATCCCTAAAATTTTGGTTTTAAAAAGCAAAATGATTTGAATCATAATTAATTTTTTTTTAAGGCGACGTTCTTAAACCCCTACTTGCGTCGGGAGCAGCCCGGGTGTTCCTATGAGTCATGCATGTCTTTTCCAATGGGTTGTAACCGCAGCGGACTCAAACCCGGGTTCCACCTAGGAGCAATGGCGGAGGATAGTGAGCCCCCCACCCCCGATTTTTCGCTCAGGAGTGTTAATATATATGTATTCGGCCCTGATAGGAAAAAAATCCCGGCCCCCATACGTTTTTTTTCAAGCCCCGCCACTGCTATGAGGAAACCCAAAACTGGGAAAACCTCCTGGCTTAACATGAAACAATTTGTCCAAAGCGAGACTCGAACCCATGACCTGGGCTACCACTCCACCAAAAGGCTTTGTGGTTGAATCATAATTAATTGATTTGATACTATAATTAAACTATATATACGGAAATAAATTAATGACAACGTAATTTGTGGTTATAGTATTTAAAACACGGAAATTAAATAACACACAATTAGGAAATTAGTTGTAATTTATTTATATTAAACATAACTAGTTTTAATATATTTAGATTTGAATTTTTTTTTTTTTTTTTGAAAGACGTTTAGATTTGAGAAATTGGAATCAGTTTCAGAGGGGCTCCAACACCTCACCTCCCTCCAAGACCTATATTTCTACCGTTGCCCTAATCTGAAGAAACTGTCCTATCCCCAGCAGCTCCAACATCTTGAATTTTGCAAATGCCCAAACATGATGGATCTACCAGAAGAGCTGTAGCCTTCACTTTTGATTTTAAATCAAAACTAGGAATTTTATCCGCCTCGCGTTGTGGCGACGTCGAATTCCTCACGGTACCTCAATGGTAACGGCGTCCGTTATAGCCTCAAAAAAGAAAAAAAAAGTTACTGTTTATTTCCTAAGGTTTTTAAATAATAGATAAAAAAAAATTTTGAATCGAGTAAAAAATCTCTAAATATAAGGGAAATAAGTTAATAAATTATAAAAATATTAAATCGATATTTAATAGCATATTTCCTAAATAAGGAAAGAGTTACCTGATTTACAAATTGTTTACCAAAACATAAAATTTCGGAAATTTGGTGACAATTTAAATTTCAAAAATTAGAAAATTAAAAATCAGTTAAAAGGGGTATGTATAGCACGACCCAATTTGTTATCAATTGCCTTAACATAAAGATTGCGGAATTATAGTGTTTCACCTAACAATGTTTTAAACCTACACCTAAAGTGCACATAGATTAATAATTCAGTAATTTGTGGTTGTATTATTTAAAACAGAGAAATTTTAAAATTAGAATTTGGAAATAAGTTTTGAATCATATTTAGTAAAGCTAATTTAGTAAAGATATTAATAAAATCTTTGTCTTTATTGATATTCATAAATTTGACTTTGAATTTAATATTTAATAATATTATAAAAGTTGTAAGTTTATAAAAATTATGAAATCTAAGATGCTAAAATTATAAATAATGTGAATTTTAATCAAATGTTTGTTGATTAATTTATCAAAACAATCGTTATTTACCAAGCAATAAATTCCTGAAATTATGGGACAAAATTAAAATTTTTAAAATAAGAAAATTTGTTATCAAACATAAAAAAATGATTTTCTATTTTAATAAAAAGTCAATTTTTTTAATAAAATATAAAAACGGAATTAATAATATATGGACAAATATTATCAAACAAATAGAATTGTCTAATTTTACATAATCTAGTCATTGATAATGCTACCATAAAATAGAATTTTCATCAACAAAAAAGTTGCGAAATTATTGTGTTTCACCTAACAATGTTTTAAACCAACACCTAAAGTTGGTCATTTGGTACAATGGTAAAACTTTTCATAGTGGAGGTCTTGGGTTCGAATCCTGGCAACAGCAAAAAAAGGGTATGTGACCAGGTCAAAGAGTTTACCTAGTTGGGGGTTCCTACTGTGGTGGGCTGCCTTGGATGTTCTAGGTGTTGCCCCGGGAAAACTCAATTATCCTAGAATATATAAGTGTTGCCCCGAGAAAACTCAGTTATCCTAGAATATCTAGGTGTTGCCGTTTAAAAAAAAAAAACCAACACCTAAAGTTTTAAACAAAGTACAAACGTATCAACTTGACATCCAAAATCAAAACACAAATGTATGAAGTTGACACCTAAAGTTTTAAACAAACACACATATGTATCAACTCAGGGCCGGTCTTGGTGTGGTGCTCCATAAGCAACCGTATCGGGCCCGGTTTATCAAGAGGCTAAAAAAATTATATAAATATTTATTTTTTTAAGAAATACAAATTAATTATAAAAACTCAATTACATTTTAACCACTTTAGCCCATTTAAACCATTTTTTTTTGTTTTAGCCCAATTAAACCACTTAAACCTAACTAAGTCATTCTTTTAGTTATAGCCAAATTAAACAAATTAGATTTGACCCATTAAAAAATTTAAACAACTACTTACGGTTCACAATGTCCCAAGAACGACTTAATGGATTGGCAATGATAGCTATTGAGAATGATTACCTAGAGAGTGGATTATAAAGAGTTGATCAATAACTTTGCTTCAAAAATGCTAGGAGAGTCTCACGATTCGTTTAATTATGTAATATATATTATTTTGCTACATTAACTTTGTTTTGGTTATTGCTATTACAATTTACATCGTATTACACTATTACCGATTTTTTTTTTCATATATATAACTTTATATTTTAGATTTTTAAAAAGTCGCACAAGGCACCCGAAATCTCAGAGACGACCATGTGTCAACTAATGGTTTCTTTGGAACCTTTGAAACAAACAACATACCGTGCATTCTAGACGACCATCTGAAAACACAACGATCCCCAATGGATATTTCTTCGTGTTGCATCAACTCACGCTATCTAATGACAACAAACCTTGTTATATGATACATAAAAATAAAACAAAAATATCGTGTTAGCAACATATCTCAAGGATTTATTTGACACCTTCAAACAAAAAGATTTCATTTAAATTTCAAATAAGACAATTTCTACTTGATATATACTTTGCAGTGACAATAAATAAAAGTCAAGGCCAGTCATTATCTTGGGTTGATTTGTTTTTGAAACAATCAGTTTTTACACATGGTCAGCTGTATGTTGCATTATCTAGAGTTACAAGTAAAGACGGACTCAAAATATTGATTTTTGATAAGGAGGGTAAAGTCACCAATACCACATCAAATGTTGTATACAAATAAGTTTTTGGATATTTGTGAATTATATCTTTAACTCTTCATTCCTCATTATATTATGTAATGTAATACATAATTTCGGTAATAAGAAGAGTATAAGTGAATTATCAATTGTATTTTTTAATAATTCATCCCGTGTAATACACGTGTTCTATCCTTGTTCGTACTATTTGTTAAACCTATGGTGAGGTAAATAAGAATTAATTTCGTATCATTTGCCATTTTGTGCAATGGTAGCCCCAAGACTTCTCATAGTGAAGGTCTTGCGTTCGAATCTGGGCCACAGCAAAAAGGGGTCTGTGGCCAGGTCAGGGGGTTTACCCAGTTGGGAGATTCCTCCTGGGGTGGGCTGCCCTGTCCTGGATGTCCAGGAAAACCCAATTATCCTAGAGTATCTAGGTATTGTCGTTAAAAAAAACTAATTTCATGACTAATAACAAATAACTCACTCTAATTTAATTGAATTTAAGTTATATTAATCAAAACTAAAAAACTGTAAAAGAAAATATAATAATAACAAATTGGAATGGTGGAGTAGTGGGATTACTGGATTTTATTTTTAGCTTAAAAGAATTATGTAACCAACGGTATAAGTAGTCATTTAGTACTTAGGATTGAAAACGTTGACTAGTCGTCTAGAGCCACAATTTCCTCATGCCTATCGAAAATTTTAGAAACAATACCACTTTCTATCTTCATCTTCCCCAGTCTCATATTTAGATTTTCTTAACTTAATAAGTTACAATTGATAGAAAAATTCAGACAAATTCATTCATCAACCTCATTGTGGTTCACAAATTATATAGTTTGAGTTTTAGTTCTATTGAATCATAATATTAAATAGGAGTTAATAGGTAATAAGTATGTGTTTATAACATTTATTACTATTTATATTTTTAAATTTTTCTATCCTTGCACTTTCTTAGTTTTTAGTCTCCGGTGCGACTTTTGACTCCGACGATCACAACGATAAATTCAGCTAAAAACAATCACCAAAAGACTTCACAAAACAAGTTTCGACCCAGACCCAAACCAATTTTGACCGTTAGACTAGACGGTTGAACCAACAACATATAGGCACACGCCTAATGAATAAGTGATACTTGTATACGGCCCATGGGCCGACAACATTATGGCTCAAAATTTAAACAATCACCAAAAGACCGGACAAAATTAAGTAAATAGTACACAGCTAAATTCCGAAAGTTTGAAAAGATAATGCCATGACATTATGTGATTCTAAAGCATTTTATGGTAGTAATCCAACTATGATCGTTAATGCATGGGGTACAAGTTCTTAAAGCATGATTGCAGGAAAAGATAATACCCAATTTATGTTGTTAACAATCATATAGTCATCTCATGTAGCTTAAATAGATTATATGGTAAAAAAGATGGAAATAACATCTCAACGAACAAATTCATAATATAAACGAAAACTGTCTATCAGTCGGTCCTTTTACTATGGTGGACAAACTTGCATTTTGTCGTTCCTGCAGAAATTTTGCTCCGTTGGGTAGGTTACCTGTATTCATAAAAAATATAGAAATTAACCGAACTTCCTTATTTGACACGTAGAAAATGAACAAAAGTGTGTTTTACGTGATCCTATTGGTTAGGAGAGTATTGGTGGGTCCTGTGAGTTTTCCGGTAATGATTCTCACGATTACCAAAAAAAAAGATGAACAAAGGTGTTGTGTATATAGCTGCAGGCGAAACAAAATAATAGAGAAATACAAAACACAAAGCCTCGATGCAACTACAACTTGATCTACCAACAAGTGAAGAAACAAACTCGATGCAATATTTGTGGAAAGTACTTTAGATCAAGAACAGTTTATAATTCATGGTTCCTGAAAATCTAGGCACCAAACACAATAATATATGACATGTAGAAGATAAACAAAGATGTGTTTTACGTTATCCTATTGGTTAACAGAGTATTAGTGGGTCCCGTGTGTTTTCCAGTAACAGGTTCTTACGATTACAAGAAAAGATGAACAAAAGTGTTGTATATAAAGCTGCAGGCAAAACAAAATAATAAAAGAATGCAAAGCCTCAATGCAACTATAGTTTGATCCACCAACAACGTGTGAAGAAACAAACCTAGATACAATATTTGTAATTGTAAATAGAATTTTAGATCAAGAAAAATTCATAAACTCACAGTTTGAAAATCTAGGCATCAAATCAAACACAATAATATATGGAATGGACCAAAAGCAATAGTTTTTTACTTGACTGGTAAGAATATGAAGTATAATGAATCTGCAATTGTGCACGTCTAAAGCAGATCAAAATTCATCGGTTTCTATACCAGAAGCCAAACTAAAATCTAGAAACCAAATGCATTCTCAGAAGAAGTAAACTGTCAGGAAAAAACACCTTAGCAATAATAGCTCAAGAATATGGTTGAACAAAGAACATTTTATCACTGTTTTGGCTACTTCAGATGTCTCTGAATCAGCAAAATATGTTCATGGTCCAATTTAAACCGGTGGAATTGCCTAAACCGACCATCGCTTTGGTATCTAGGTCAAATTTTTACTATCTTTCAAACAGCCTGTTTAAAATGTTTCAAACTGAACCGATCAGTTTGGTTTACAGTTTAGCTAAAAAAATCATCAGTTTTAAACAAGACCGGCCATATGTATAAAGAAAACCAATTAGCTTTAACTCTCTTTTTTATAGTTTCTTCACAAATTAACATACTCTATTCTTGAGAAAACCCAAAAACAGAAAGAAAACAAAACAGATCCAATTTTATGCATTGAACTCATTGTGTTTAACCAATTTTTTGACTTTTTTTGTATTAGACAAGAACGCGGTTTTAAAAAGAGTGAGGCGTTCCAAGGCGTTTAGGCCTCAAAAGCTGAGGCACCCTTTTTTATCCTGTAAAACATTCATAGTCCCTTCATCCCTTAGGTTGTTTATATGTATCACCCTGGAACGAACCCGAATCTTGACCAATTTTGACCAAGAAGTCATGAGGCACCGCCTCAAGGCCCTGAGGCGTTTTCCTGATTGCTTCAAGTGCCTAGCGCCTGAGGCGCTATTTTTAAAACCAAGGACAAGAAGATAAAAAAACTTACAATGCTTGCAAAATCTTGCTCCAAGCTGCTATGAATTCATCTTTAAATTTAACTATTGTTAATGCTCTTCAATATTTGTTGAGTTCCTTTATTTAAAGGCGCAATAAGCCCTCGTCATAAAACCAAACCGTAAGAACGTTTGGAACATTTTCATCTTCGCAGCTGTTAGGTTTTAATTTAAGTTTTAAAACAGTTACTAACGTTTTGGCTCACGGTTTAGCCTAAAAACTATCAAAACCACTACACATAACTAACTTCAAATGCATATGTATTCATTAGAAATCACTATTTTTCCTGATGTGCAAACTTCTATTACAAGTAAATTTACTAGATAAGCATATACATACATCTTTATCAACATTGATAAATAAAACTCTGAAACATGATGTCCAATTTTCCATCAATCATAACAAGAGTTCTCAATAACAGTAATCAATCGCAATGTAAATCGATTAAAACAACTAAACATAAGCGATTACTAACCTTATAAACTAGGTTTTGGTGCCGTCACTTTTGTGGAGCGGCAGGAGTACCGAGCAAACTAGCCTGTTGGAGCTCGAGCTCGTTGAACTGAGCCTCACGGTCCATCTCAATGATCAGAGGAACGACAAGGATCAAAAACGTTGTTCCGGCGATCCATGCCGCCTTGCCGGTGCTCTTGAGGAGCTTCTTCGCCACGAAACCGGCGTCGGAAGCGACTCTCTTGCCTTTGTAGACGATCGGTGATTCAGATATTGATGATGAAACCCTAGAAAGTACTCCTTCGCTGCTTGATTTCTTGGCCGCCATTAGCAATCGCTAGGGTTTGGATTCGATTTCGAGGGTTTTGGGAAGATGATTATGAGAAACGACACGTGCCTTGTGTCCCGTTTCAAACTTTCTAGATGATGGGCCAAACATTTGGGCTTCTTTTTAATCCAGTTCATCTATGGGTACTCTCTATCTAGAGGTGAACAAATTGGCTTCTCCTGGTAATCGGTTCGGGTTGAAGCCGGTTTCAAAAAGAAAAAGGTCAGATTAACGTGTTTGGTTCGGGGTTGACCGATATCAAAGTATGGGTTAACAAACCGATTTTCAACCGTACGATTCGGTTCGGGTTGAAGTAAACCGGTTTCAAAATTGGATTCGATTCAAGTTCAAAACCGGGTTTGGTTCCCAATATGGTTTTTTTTGCACCAATATCTCTACCCTTTTACGTTTTCTTGTAAGATCCATATGCAGTCCAACCTTTCACGGTACGAATGACAAACAAACCCAAACCCCGAAATATTTAGGACGGGTATTCATGTATGAAACTAGTTTTAAAGTTTTTCACATGTATGGGTGGGTATTGTATTAAGTGATACCCATTACTCGAAACACACATACATGTAAACATTTTCTTCTTATTTTTCTTTGTCTTTAAGTACCTGAGTAATCTACTGATTTTATAGTGTTTATATTACTAATTTATTGGGTAACAAAATTATATAAAAAATAGTAAAAAAGTATAGTTGAGAATCCAAATGGGTATATCGTACCTGTCATATACCCGATGGGTAACGAGTAATCTCCTAATTTGGTACCCAATGGGTATGGGACACGGTTTTACAATCAGGTATTGGATTGAGATTACCAATATTCATCCCACTGACATCCCTACAGTTCACGGCATGTGAAATCCGTGCGCATTTCCCCTATAATTACATACTAACGGGTCATGCTTGCGCGTTGTGGCGGCTCGGTTTTGAATCAAATTCATATAGAAACTTAGGAAAAAATAAGAATGTCGCAACTGTACATTCAGAATTTTATAAAACATTATATAGTTAAAGTTATAAAAGAAAACCAAATTTTGACTTAGCTAGGTGTTGAATAAAATTTATATCCAATCGTAAATAAAATTATGCGGAAGGTAGTAGGGACTTTTACCTTTTTAATGTGCTTATCGTCTGAATCTGTAAAAACAACAACAATAATAAAAACAAAAAAAAAGTGAAAGTACACATGTCAAGTGATGTGTACTGTGTAGTGATGATATTATTCATCATCATCCATTTTTAATAAGATATGTAATATAATCCTCCGACTATATTTTATTTCCAATTGCTATCCTGGAATATACGTATTGTATTTAAAGTCCCTGACTTTGTCTACTAATTTTGTCCATTTTATGTCCGTCACACGTTTCAAACCTTCTCTTTTCCCATGCCATACCCTTTCAATATAACGTTAAAAGAAACATATTTTTGGATAAATATACATACATTTTAAGTACACAAAGACAAGTGTATTTACGATAACAACTCTAAAATCGTATCTATACAGCGGCATTTACGTCATTTCATTTTTGGAACATCATTTACGAATACATGGTGATCTTTTATGGCATCTTCATTCTTGCACTCTACATAGGAATATACAGTAACAGAGATGATGACGTGGCTATGAGCACTGCAAACCTCCCTTTTAAGCATGGGGTATAAGTTGCAGCACCACCTTTGTGGTTTCTGCGTTGACCTGCTGCGCCAGCAGCATATACAGGAACCACCCCGTTGCCGCCATCTCCTGCCGGCCGCCCACCACCACCACTTCCTCTAAGAGAAGTTGTATACTTGCTTTGGGTTACTATGTTTTCATGTGGATTTTCTAAAAGAAGAATGACACCCTTTTGTGTTATTGAGTGCATTAATTTGTTTCAATATGTCAAGATTGACGGTTGGGTAACGGGTCAATTGGGTTTGGGTTGAAAAGTATCATATTTTAGTATGGGTTGAAACGGGCCCAACGGGTTGGGTTAACATGTTTCTGTATGTTTTGGTAAATAAGGCATGAATACATAGACGGTCTTATTATAATACTAATTTAAATCATTGAACAAAAACGAATTAGGAATTTGTATTTTGGTTTGCTTTTAGCCCGTTTGACTCATTTTCCTTTTTTTATTTGACATGTTTAACTTGTTAGAGATAAAACACAATCCAAAATTATTGTACACATCCATATTTTAATTAACCAAAAACTTTTAAAAAAGAAAGTAATATTCTTGAAATTTCACCCACTCATGAGTTTTCAAATGCCTTACCAAAACTCCCATCATTCAGAAAACAAGACTTTTCAGTCAAATGGACAAATTTCATTCATCAAATTTTGAATAAATACCCTAATAAATTAGAGAAATTTCTGATGGAAATATTTAATTTCAAAATAAAATGCTAAAATCTTAATATTTTTTATGTTAACATTACTATAAATCTCTGTCAAATCTCAATCTTAAAAACAACAGGTTTGACTTCATAAGTTAAAACATCCAAATCCAATAACTCTGCCAAGATTTTTTTTAAAACAACTTGGTTTGAAAGAAAAAAATTGTTCTTCATTGATCTAATACACATGATACACAAACAATATAGTTCTTGTGTGTGTGTTTGTGTGTATACTTATAGAAATATACATACGGGTGAGGAATGAAATAAAAACCACATTCTCATGTAAAATCAATAAACCAAATTTTGATCACACAATTATTTTAATTACCGGGTAAGGTTACATGTTAACTTTTGGGATAATAAGTTTAAATTAAATGTGTCATCAGGATTTGATTTATTGTGTTTGAATTTTCATTTGATCCTCGCTTATATATATATATATATATATATATATATAGAGAGAGAGAGAGAGAGAGGGGGGGAGAGAGGACCTGGAACCAAGTTCTTGGTAAGTGGAGCAAATGATGCAAGAGAACAAAAGGAGAAGAGGATCATGACTAGTAGCATGACCTCTTGAAGACCCATGTTAGTTTTTCTTCTATATGATCTTGAATTCTTCTCTGTTGTGTTGTTGCATTTATATAATATTAATGATATATGTCTTCAATCATTTATGATAAACAGGAACTAGCCAAATTACTAGCTATAGATACCATTTTTTCATAGGGCCTACTACGCATACACTGTTGGGTTGTAGGCTTCGGCCCATTGTGGGCCCAGCCGAATAGAAGAGAAAGAGCAGTGGAGTCCAGCCGGCCCTAGCTCTCAGTTTCTGTTTCCTATATATATTAATCTCTTGTACTTGTAATCTTTATCACTCAATAATACAAACCCTAGTTGCTCCCGTGGACGTAGGTCAGATTAGACCGAGCCACGTTAAATATTGTGTTCTTTATTTTCTACATTGTGTGTGTGTGTGTGAATTTATTCCAACAACTGGTATCAGAGCTTTGGCTCTTGATCAGATCACACGAACCGTCAAACCTAGCCGCCGTGAACAGTACCGCCGTCGTGAACAGTACCGCCCCGTGAACAGTGCCGCCGCCGTGAACAATGTTTCCTGTGAACAGTGCCGTGAACAGTACCGGTGAACAGTGTTTTCCGCCGCCGTCTAACAGCAGTCTCTCCGATTGCCAGGTATACTCGAAATCGTCATCAGTTTTTCAATAGATTAGCCGTTAAGTTCAGGCAGCCGCCGTTGCTAAGTTTGGTAAACTGATTTTTCGAGTTAACCGGTTCTTTTTTTGGACAAGTATTGTTTTTATTTGAAGTTATGGCAGAAGACGGTAAACAGAGGATTGAGAAGTTTGAGTGACAGGACTTTCGATGGTGGAAAATACAAGTTGAGGACTTGCTATGTCAGAAGGATCTTGACATGATTCTGACAGGTCCTAAACCAGAAAAGATGAAGGATGATGAGTGGGCCGCAATGGACATAAAGGCTTTAGCTGTTATCAGGTTCACACTATCTAAGAGTGTGGCGTTTAACATCCTGAAAGAAACCATATCAAGTGGGTTGATGAAAGCCTTGTCCAATATGTATGAAAAGCCTTCTGCATCTAATAAGGTATTCCTAATCAGGCAATTGGTTAACACCAAGATGAAAGAAGGTGCGTCTGTTACAGCTCATATTAATGAATTTAATACTATCATATCACGTTTGTTATATGTTGATATTAAATTTGAAGATGAAGTCCAAGCATTACTTCTATTATCTTCGTTACCTGAAAGTTGGTCAGGTACAGTCACTGCCATTAGTGGTTCATCTGGAACCTCTAAACTCACGTTCGAGGGCATTCGTGACATTATCCTAGGAGAGGACATTAGAAGACGAAGTTCTGGGGAATCATCGAGTGCTTCGCTAAGCACTGAAGGGAGAGGTAGAAATAATGAGAGGGGTAACAACAGGGGCAGATCAAAATCAAGAAAATGGGGAAGAAGTAAATCTAGGGGGCCGTCAAAACAAAGGAAAGACATCACTTGCTGGAATTGCAAGGAGACCGGGCACTTCAGAAATCAATGCCCAAAACCATTAGTGGAAAAAGAAAGAAGAAAGGTAAATGCAGCCACAGATGATTCAGATGATGCCCTCATTTGTTGCGTTGAGAACTCAACCGAGTCATGGATCATGGACTCTGGGGAATCATTCCATGCTACTTCTAGCACGAGGAAGATGAAGAATCTACAAACAGGTAAACTTGGTAAAGTTCGTTTGGCTAATGATGATACTCTTGATATCACATGTATGGGGGACATTGATTTGAAGACACCAATGGGTACTATTTGGACCTTGAAAAATGTTCGGGTTATTCCTAGTCTTAAGAAGATGTTGATTTCTATCGGGCAGTTGGACGGTTAGGGCTATGACGTCACGTTCGGTAGTGGGAAATGGAAGGTTATCAAGGGGAATTTGGTAATCGCAAAGGGTAAAAAGAAAGGCACTTTGTATATGGTCGAAGTGACGAATGATGGTATAAATGCAGTAACCAGCGGACCCAGCTCATCTATTCTATGGCACCAGCGATTGGGTTACATGAGTGAAAAAGGAATGAAGATGCTCGTAGCAAATGGTAAACTCCCAGAATTGAAGAAGGTAGAGTCAGAATTCTGTGAGCCATGTGTTCTTGGAAAGAAGAAGAAGGTCTCCTTTGTGAAGACAGGGAAAATGCCAAAAGCTCAGAAACTGGAACTTGTTCATACAGATGTCTACGGACCAACACCAGTTTCTTCTCTAGGAAGCTCGCATTACTACGTGACATTCATCGATGACTCAACTCGAAAGGTATGGGTTTACTTTCTTAAAAATAAATTTGATGTCTTTAATACTTTTAAGAAATGGAAAATCGCTGTTGAAAATGAAACTGATTTGAAGGTAAAATGCTTGAAGTCCGACAATGGAGGTGAATACATTAGCACAGAGTTTCTCGAGTACTGTGCTGAACACGAAATCCAGATGATCAAGACAGTTCCTGGCACTCCTCAGCAAAATGGAGTTGCAGAAAGAATGAATAGAACTCTTAATGAGAGGGCCAGAAGTATGAGGTTAAATGCTGGGCTCCCTAAGACGTTCTGGGCAGATGCAGTTAACACTGCAGCTTATCTTATCAATTGTGGACCGTCGGTACCATTGGGATTCAAAATACCTGAAGAAGAATGGAGAGGCAAAGCTGTCGGTTACAAGCACCTAAAGGTCTTTGGGTGCAGTGCTTATGATTTGATGAAATATGGTGACAAGTTAGACGCAAAGGCCAAGAAGTATACATTTATTGGTTATGGGTCAGAACAAATGGGCTACAGGCTTTGGGATTTTGAAAGCAGAAAGGTAGTCAGAAGAAAACATGCCACTTTCAACGAGAACGAGCTATATAAAGACAGAAATATTGAAACCTCAAAAGTTCATAAAGAACATGTTGACTTTGATGATGAGGCTATCAGAAACAGAGGTTCAGGGGGTATTCAAAGCAGTGGGAGTACCGAGACAGATATCCAAAATGATTCAACTTATAGTGAAAGCTCTGAAGATAATCAAGATGATATAGTCAGTTCAGAGGATGAAGAAGAATCATCGTCTCCAGTACAGTCTTCCAGTTCACAGTGGGTCAGGAGATCCACCAGAACTACCAAGCCACCAGAGAGATACAGCCCGTCAGTAAATTACTTACTGTTGACTGAAAATGGTGAACTGGAGTGCTATTCTGAGGCAGTCAAAGTTAAAGACTCGCTCCAGTGGGAGCATGCTATGAAAGAAGAAATGGGGTCCTTGAATAAAAACAAGACATGGGTATTAAAAAAGCTTCCGCTAAACCGAAAGGTCTTACAGAACAAATGGGTCTTCAGAATCAAGGATGAGCATGATGGAACTAAACGGTATAAAGCCCGGTTAGTGGTCAAGGGCTTTCAACAGTAAGAGGGAATCGATTACAATGAAGTGTTCTCTCCAGTGGTGAAAATGACAACCATCAGATTAGTTCTGAGCATTGTAGCAGCAGAGGGCTTACATCTAGAGCAGCTAGATGTTAAGACATCATTTCTACATGGTGATCTTGATGAAGAAATTTACATGGCACAACCTGAAGGGTTTCGGGTTACGGGTAAAGAAAATTGGGTCTGTAAGTTGAAGAAGAGCTTGTATGGACTGAAGCAAGCACCCAGACAGTGGTACCTGAAGTTTGATAACTTCATGGAAAGAACAGGGTACAAGAAATGTGAGATGGACCACTGCTGTTATCTGAAGAAATTCAGTAACTCTTATATCATCCTTCTTCTCTATGTGGATGATATGCTTATTACAGGATCTGACATGAATGAAATCAGTAAGCTGAAGAAGCAAATGTCCAAAGAATTCGAGATGAAGGATTTGGGTCCCGCTAAACAGATACTCGGAATGAACATTGCCAGAAACAAGGAAGATGGCTCTCTAACACTGTCTCAAGAAAAATACATAGGGAAAGTGTTGGAGAGATTTGACATAAATGGTGAAAACACGAAACCTAAAAGCACACCTCTTGGGAGTCACTTCAAACTTACCAAGGATCAGTCTCCTAGATCAGATGAAGATAAAGAGGACATGGCTAAAGTTCCTTATGCATCCGCTATTGGTAGCCTCATGTATGCAATGGTATGCACGCGACCAGACATAGCACATGCCGTTGTAGTTGTCAGTCGGTTTATGTCTAATCCGGAGAGAGAGCACTGGGGAGCAGTCAAATGGCTGCTCAGGTATTTGAAGGGTACATCAAAGATGGGCTTATGTTTCAAAAGAAAGGATGCAGTTTTGAATGGTTATACAGATTCTGACTTGGGTGGCTGTAAAGAGACATTCAAAAGCACAACTGGGTATGTTCTCACAGTGGGAGGAACAGCAGTGAGTTGGATGTCCAGGCTACAGAAAAGTGTTGCACTATCAACAACAGAAGCTGAGTACATGGCAGTTGCTGAAGCCAGTAAAGAGCTAGTTTGGTTGAAGACTTTTCTTGCAGAATTGGGTCAAACACAGACTGATTACTCGTTATACTGTGATAACGAAAGTGCAGTCAAGCTTGCTAAGAATCCAGTCTATCATGGAAAAACAAAGCACATTGGGATGAGGTATCATTTTGTCAGAGGGCTGATTTGTGATGGTACAATAAACTTGAAGAATATCTCGGGTGCGAAGAATCCAGCAGACATGTTTACCAAGTCTGTGACACTGGATAAACTGAAGTTCTGTGTAACTTCAGCTGGCCTTCAGAAATAATGTTGAGAAGGTGGTAACAACTAGGAGGAACAAAAAGATCAGATGATGTTTACAGAAGTACAAGTGGAGCGCAGTTGAAAGTGTTCGAAGCCTCCAAGTGGGAGATTGTTGGGTTGTAGGCTTCGGCCCATTGTGGGCCCAGCCGAATAGAAGAGAAAGAGCAGTGGAGTCCAGCCGGCCCTAACTCTCAGTTTCTGTTTCCTATGTAATCTTTATCACTCAATAATACAAACCCTAGTTGCTCCCGTGGACGTAGGTCAGATTAGACCGAACCACGTTAAATATTGTGTTCTTTATTTTCTGCATTGTGTGTGTGTGAATTTATTCCAACATACACCACCCTCATTACGCCTATACGACTCGTATAGGTGTCGTATAGGAAAAGTCAAACTGACAAAACGTGCAGACATGTCACATCCGTGTTGCATAATACGACCGATTGTGTCAAAAACACGCACAATACGGCCGTATTATGTCTTAAAAAACATAATACGGCCGTATTGTTGCCCGTATTGTGTCAAAATTTACACAATACGACTGTATTGTGTAAAAAAAGCTGGGGGTGTTCGATTAGATGTTCCATGTTTCCATCATTGTACATTTTTCGAGGAATCTTTGTTTAAAGTGTTTGACAAAAATAATATTCTGTCTACCATCCACTTTAAATAAAGAATATTGTACAGTATCTAGTATTGGTAAATCATATAAAACCATTAAAACCATTTATTTGGAACCTATTTTTCCTAGGTGTAAAGGAAAAAGAAAGATGCCAATGGAGCCTTGTAGCTAACAATTTAACATATTGCTCTCCATTTTATTAGTTATCCTAGGATAACCATATTCATATGCCTATAGACAAATGGTGTCAACATAGTCCACCAATAAGGACGATTCTATGTAGATTTTAGGTGCAGATCATGTCTTGTTGGACACGAGTGTTTCTAACTTTTTTTAGAGACTATTTACTAGTTTTCGATATCTATACACACGCGTAGACTTTGAACTTAATTGGACCATAGTCTAAAATAAAAGTATGTGCACTTAAGTGGAGACGATAATTGTGTTGGATGGTGGGCTGAATTAATGAACCTAAACACGATGTATGGAAATCATGTCTAAGATAGAGACGGTGAAATTTTTGTAATTATATTGAGAAAAAGGGTAAAAAGGAAAATTCACAAGTGTTGACTTTTTATCTACTTGCACCATTTTGTTAAACGCTACTTGCACCATTTTGTTAAACGCATATAACTTTTATATTCTTCGGTATTTTTTTTAAGTTATACCATAAAATTAAGTATTATATTAGTTTGAGCATAATATTGCTACACATTTTTTTTAAATGATTGTTTTTTAAAGTTTGTTGTGCTGTACGTGAAGATTGCGTAATTATATAAATAAGGCTGCGTAATTATGTATATAAGGTTGTGTAATCATGTATATAGGCTTCGTAATTTATGCACATAACTACGAGTGATTATTATGCATATGTTACATGATTATTCTCACTTCGTAGGCTTCGCACAGAATATGAACTTCCTATAGAATCGGCTTTAATATATATATTTGTGTCAAAGATATAAACTTTAACGTGGATGCACTTAAGCAAAATAACTTTATTGATCGGCACATATTGCTAGCATTTCAAGCGAATTAACTTTATTAGCTTCGAATGCATGTGTTTCACTAGTGTATTTGAAACAACTTATAAGTAGTAGGTTTGAAACTAGTTAACTTAATAACAATATATAACTTGTAAGTGTTGCATGCAACAAACATGTATTACGTACTCCTCTAAAATTACACAAGTCAGTGTGAACAATTACATGAACCAATTAAACTTTGACATGCTTCTTATAATTTATATATAATGTGTTTCAATTTGGAACATAAAAGCAATCCATCACCGCTCGCTTGAAGCTTACACCTCCATAGTTGAGGTCGCGGGATGAATTCCACCAACTAGGGCTGACAAAACGTGTCTAGTCGGGTTAGATAGGTTGAACCCATTTATGTAAAATTTGAATATGGTAAATTCTTTTTTTTTTTTTTTTTTCATTCACTAATCGAAGGAATATATATAACCCAAAAACAAACAAATAGCCTAAACTTACGGCATTACAGAAGGCATGACAGAAGGGTCGAAATAAGAGGCCAAAAATAAAACAAATCACTTTCGAAAATTAATCCCTTCCAATACTCCCTCTCAAGTTGGAGCATGCGGGTCACAAACGCCCAACTTGCCAAGTAGGAACTGTAGTTGTCGAGATCCCAATGGTTTTGTGAATAGGTCTGCTATTTGAGACTTTGTGTCAATATGCAAGGGTTCCACGTCGTGTGACTCGACTCGTTCTCTGACAAAGAAACAATCCATTTCAACGTGTTTTGTTCTTTCATGAAACACTGGATTATTTTCTATGTGTTTAACGGCTAAATTATCACAAAACAGTTGTGTTGCACTACTTTGTTCGACTCCCAGCTCCTTCAACAGCCAGCGCATCCAAAGGATCTCACTGACGGCTGTTGCCATGGCTCGATATTCGGCTTCTGCAGAGGAACGAGATACGACTGACTGTTTTTTTGATTTCCATGATACTGGAGCCCCTCCTAAAAGTAACAAATAACCACTTCTTGATCGTCTTGTGTCGGGGCAACCGAGCCAATCGGAGTCGGTATACCCGACCAAATTCGTTCCACCTTCTTTGGGAAGAAGAATGCCTTGGCCCGGGGTTGCCTTCAAATACCTTAAAACTCTTATTGCTGCTTCCATATGGTTCGCCCGTGGATCTCCCACGAACTGGCTAAGTACGTTAACGGAGTATGTGATGTCGGGTCTAGTCGCTTGTAGGTATAGAAGTCTACCTACAAGCCTACGGTATTGGTTAGCATCGACACGAGCTTGTTCATCATCCTTTGCAAGTTTCGTGTTTTGTTCCATGGGGAAGGCGCTTGGTCGACAACCCGTCATTCCACTATCTTCAAGAATGTCGAGAACATACTTTTGTTGACTCAAGACAAGTCCTTCTCGAGTACGTGTTACTTCTATGCCTAAGAAGTACTTCAAAGCTCCAAGATCTTTGATGTTGAATCTTTCATTAAGGAACGCCTTCGTTTCTTCAATTTTCTTAACGTCATTTCCGGTGAGAATAACGTCATCAACGTATATGAGAGCCGCAACAAACAAATCTTTGTGTTTGTAAATGAGCAAAGAATGATCTGCATGGGACTGCCTGAAACCTATTTCTTGTAAAGAGGAGGTGAATTTTTTATACCAGTTTCTCGATACTTGCTTTAGGCCGTAGAGGGACTTTCTAAGTCGGCACACCTTGTTTTCGTTTCCCTTTTCGAACCCTTACGGTATCTTCATGTATATTTCTTCATCTAGCTCTCCATGCAAGAAGGCGTTATTCACGTCAAGTTGGTTAATGAACCAGTTTCTTTTGGTGGCCACCGCGAGTAGAGTTCGAACTATAACAAGTTTCGCCACCGGGGCGAAGGTGTCATGAAAGTCGATTCCTTCCATTTGTGTGAACCCTTTTGCGACCAATCTTGCCTTGTATCTTTCAATCTGGCCATCCGGCTTGTACTTCAACTTGTACACCCATTTTGACCCTATAACATGTTTCCCTTTTGGTAAATTTTCAAGGGTCCATGTACCATTTTGCTCGAGTGCCCGAATCTCCCTTTTCATAGCCTCTTTCCAATTGTGATTCTGCATGGCTTGTTTAAAGGTTTTTGGCTCATCATTGGAACTGATGGCCGCTAAAAAGGCTTTGTGAGAATTCGTAAACTTATTATAAGAAATAAAGTTAGCAATTGGATGTACCGTGGAGGAACCTTGATCGGAGACAGGTTGCGATTGGTCTATGGATGGTGGAAGCTCGACGAGGTAGTCATTAAACCGTGCTGGTCGAGACCTGGTCCTCTTTCCTATGGCCGGTTGTTGTTCATTGATGACTTCTGTTTCTTCTTCACGAATTGCACCAAGGTTGTTGATTGGGCCGATCTCATCTTCTTGGCTTACCTCATGACCAAGAGCATCAACTGGAATGTCATCTTCTTGGCTTACTTCATGACCGAGATTATCAACTGGGTCATGTATGTCTTCTTGCTCAATCCTGTTGAAGATTGGTTCTGTATGAGAGTGAGAATACCAAGACGGCAATTCAAATATTTCTGGTTCCTCCTCTTCTAGACCCCCCCTACTTTGTTGTATGGGAAGATGTTTTCAACAAATTTTACATCCCTTGAAACAACCATTTTCTTCCTCTTGACATCGAAAACCTTATACCCCTTTGTCCCGTATGGATATCCTAAAAATATCCCGGGTCTCCCTCTTTCCTCGAACTTGTCGCCTTTCGTTTCCGTGTTTCGATAGTAAGCGAGACAGCCAAAAACCTTCATGTGGTTATAATTTGGTTTTTGGTTGTGAATTATCTCATAAGGGGTCTTGTTTTCGATAGTTGTGGATGGAAGCTTATTTATGATGTAGGTGGCAGTTAAGATGCATTCTCCCCAAAAAATTGATGGCAACTTTGCCTCAAACTTTAGCGCCCTTGCGACTTCGAGTAAATGTCGATGTTTTCGCTCAACAACCCCGTTTTGTTGTGGAGTGTGTGGACATGTGGTTTCAAGAAACATCCCTTCCTCACTGTAGAAAGTCATCATTCGGTTGGACGTGAACTCGCCTCCGTTATCACATCGAACTCTTTTTATACTTTTATTGAATTGGGTTTTGATCATTTTATGGAACGTAATCAGACAATCACTAGCATCTGATTTTCGTTTCAAAAGGTACACCCAAACTGATCGGCTAAAGTCATCTACTATCGTTAAAAAATAGCTTGCTCCAGTTAAGGAAGGTGTACGATATCTTCCCCATATATCACAGTGTAAGAGTTCAAAGCAATCCTTTGATTTGATAAAACTTGTAAGGAATGGAAGTCTAGTAAATTTTGCTCTTGCACATGAATCACAATTTTCATCATTTGTTCTTAAGGAAATAAAATCAAAACATGACAATTTACTATGAGAAGCATGCCCCAATCTTTTATGCCAAAGATCACCATCAACCGCCATAGCCATCTTCCCGCTTACCACCATCCTCATCCGATATAGACCACGTTCGCATCTACCCGTCCCAATCAACTTCCTCGAACTCAAGTCCTACATGACAAAGAAATCCGGAAAAAACATTACAGTACAACTAAGATCTTTTGTTAATCGGCTAACGGATAATAAGTTGCACGTGAATTCAGGAACATATAAGACGTTCTGAATCTTTGACCCGTTTGGTAGAGTACATGTCCCTCTACCTTTGACAGGTATTGTAATCCCCGAGAAATCCCGACCTCTATTTTTGAACTATTCCGGCAGTGTAACCTATTTATTCATTGAATACATTTATCCATTCTAATGAATTATCCCTTTCATATATCAGTACATTTGATACAATAATTACAAAATGATAAATATTATTTTATAGATAACTGTTCTACTAAATAAATACATACATTTATTATTGTCTTACTTAAGTATGTACATGCATGCATTCATAAATGAATTACAAAAGAAAATATTAATTTATAATTATTTGATAATTATTCACTAATTCTATTCAAAAAAAATATAGTAATAAAAATTTATAAAACCACTTTATTATATAAACATAATTAAACAATTGTTTCAACTAAATAAATTAATTTATGGCTTTACTTAGAAATTATCTTATCTTATATTATTATTCAATCGAGTTATAAAAATTTTTAAAGAGTTTAAGATTTTATGTTTTATAAAAAGTTTAGGGTAGAAATTGGAAATTCTGAAACTTCAAAATGAACTTAAAAACAAGTTTGTACATAAAATTATAAAACTTTGAAAGGTTAGGGGCCTGTCCTGCCAATCCGGAAACTTCAAGGGCTTTGATGCAAATCAGGGAAAGGTCTCTCTTCCCCATTCTAACCACAGGTTCGAATCCCGCAAGGTCCGGTTTTGAGACCTTCGACCGCGAACTCACGATTGAAATGGTTACACCTGAATCCGAGGTTAGCCAATCGACCGGGGTATTCAATCGACCCCTTTTCCCTCGTTTAATTCCATTACTCCGATCACATCAGTACCCAATTTCGAAACCAAAGCCATTAAGAATCCAAGAGATCGATCGATTCGTTTCGGTCCAAATGTTCTATAAATAGTTGCCTCAAATCCAAGGCGACACTCACCCCAAGCTAGGCACTCCCTTAATCGCGCTTGAAATCGTCTCCGGATCACTGTTCTTGACCGGCGAACGTAAGACTACTCCGGCCACCCGACCTCACAATCCACTTAATAGATTCAGGTAATTCTTGGGTCGTTGGGTTCGTATGAACGTAGGGTGCAAAAGCCCCATGAAATTTGGATCGTATAACACTCTGATCGGACGAATCAGGGGGGCTAGGGTTCGGGTGCTCGTGGGGAAGACGGGAGGGTTCAAACCTTCGGGTTATATTCAAAGCAAGACACCATCAGACACGGCCTCGTGCCCTGGTCTGATGGTTAAGTGTGTGTGTGATGCGGGTAACCCGGGTACCGGCGCGGGTTCGAGTCCCGGCCGCCTCATTTTGTTTGTTTGTTTTTTTTTTTTTTTTCTCTTTAATTATTTAATCACAAAATCCCTTATATTTTAAATTCAAATCCCTAATAAACTCTAAAAAATTATGAAGGTTATGTTTTAATCAATTTAAGATGAATTATAAATACATAAATAGATAAAATAAAAGTTTTAAACTTAATTTTTGTATAAAAAAATATATATAAATATATATATATATACATAACAACGGTGATTTTAGAATATCCATTTAAATCATTATTTTTGATTAGAAATGGTTATTTTAATATCCTAAATTTATGGGAATAAACGCAAATAAATATTTCTAGATTACAAATTAATAACGTTTATTATTGTATGTTTTAAAAGCGTTATTAAAATCCTTCAGATATACAATAAGTATTTCGAAAAGAATAATTGTTTAAAAAATTTTATTAAACTTAAAGATGCTTAAACTTTTATTATACAAATCCCAAATTTCCTCATTCAAAGCCCACTTATTTAAAAGAAAGTCTTTTATTCAAACCATTCCTATTTTTAACCTATTTCTAATATGTCTATTATAATCATATAAATTACCATTCAAACAAACTAAAACCCTGATTTATTCTTATTAACACTACAAGCTATATACATCTGCAACCCTGGTATTCCCCCGTAAAACCCTAAAGTCCCAAATCACCCATTCAAATTCTCTTAGACAATACATTGAGTTAGACATATTTACCAGTGTAGGTTTATTGTGAGAAATCCTCACAAGGCTTATCTACCTTTCTCAATTCACATCACTACTAGCTCCCATCCAAGTGAGTTTCATAGCCCCTTTTTCATTTTCATACTTTTGGGGTGGAACATGTTTACAATTACAATACAAATTCAATGCCATTGTTCACATGCTATTACTCTGTGCTTTATGTCTTAAACTACTTGGCGACCATACGTGTGTTCATGTTTAGTACAATCATTAACTTGCGTGACAAGCCTAAGGTAGTACCTTTTATGATCATTTATACGGGAAACCGATACATTACATAACACGAACCTTGGCGGGTTTTGTGTATACATCTTACTACATTTTCAAAATGGCAATCAGTTGGATTGCACCTACAGTTTTCATTTACACGGTTTGATTGTACGCCTTGGAACCTTGTATGTTTTCACATTCATGCCTTAGTTAAAGCTTTGAACATATTGAATTTCAATTTCCTTTACTAAACTTTTGTTGGTGTCAAAACCTATGTTTCTCACCAACTACTTGTAGTTGACTTTTACTCGCATGTTTCAGGTGTTCCGGCTTAGAGACTCAACGTGCTCACATAGGACATGGACCTAGTTAATGAAATAAACGTTATGTGTTGATCGTTTCGTTTCCTTTTCCATGTAATAAATACTTAAATTTGAATAATAAATATTGTCGCATTTAATAGTCAATCATGTGCTTTTGAACAACCGTGTCAGCCCCGGCGTATAATCCGCCGCCGGCCGGGGTGTGACAGATTGGTATCAGAGCCATGGTTATAGGGAATTAGGTTATTAGACACATGACCTAGACTATAACCTAGGAGTCCCAAACATGAGTTTAACTCGTGTATTTCATTAGGAATTCCTCTCTATGCTATGCTTATCTACAACTATCTATTCCTAGCTACCTGATGCAACTACGTGAACTACAAGTGAACTATACTCTTAGACTGAAAAGTCTAATCCAAAGAAAACTCTCAAAGGTATGTGGGTTTTAACTAATGAATGGGGACTTGTGCAATCCGGAAGGGTGGATGCCTGTATTCTGGGAATTCTGTCTAGGAAAGCATTTCGTATAAATCCAAATCAACCGATGGACCAGTTATGCTTTCCTGGGAATTCTTGGGATGAGTGTCCACTTATAGGCTAAAGCATGACTCCTCAGACATTAAGATGAGCCTACAGAGCCTTGCTAAGTCAATGTGCCCACTAGGGCACCATCCATGTTTAACTATTAACTTACAGCTTATGTACAAACTCTTGAACATAATTCGTATCTTATGAACTCTCTACTCATCCCTTTGTAGAATGCCTCCCCGCCGTGACCGCAGAAACAACCTTACCGACAGGATTATCCAGCAAATGGCTACTATCCTGCCCACCATGGTCAATCAGCTAAACCAGAATGCTGCACCGAGAAACCTTGTGTGTACATTCAAGCATTTTAACTCCTGCAACCCTACAAAGTTCTTCGGGAATGAAGGAGCCACTGGACTTCTCCAATGGTTCGAAAGCATTGAAGGAACCTTCATCAATGCTGACTTCCCAGAGAACTTGAAGGTTCGTTATGCTACCAGTGTCTTCCAAAAGAGGGCACTCACCTGGTGGAATGGAGAGAAACGAAACCGAGGAATGGAAACTGCACTAGCCCTATCTTGGGCTGAGGTCAAGGCTCTTATGACAGAAGAGTTTTGCCCCCGGAATGAAGTTCAGAAACTGGAAGCTGAGTTTTGGGACTTAAAGCAAGACAGTGGTGAAAGTCTTGCCTACACTACTCGTTTCCACGAGCTCAGCCTACTAGTGCCCCACATGGTCATTCCTCTCTCTCGAGCAATCGAGAAGTACATCAATGGCCTGCCGATGCAGATCCAGGACACTGTCCTGGGTAGCAAACCGGCAACCCTTGAGGAGGCCATTCGTCTTGCTGCCACCTTATCCGACAACCACATCAAAGCGGGAACCCTATCCAAGAAGGGTGCCAAGAAAAATCCTAAGAAAGCAGCTGCTGAAACTTCCAGGGAGACCAAGTCTGAGTCTCCCTTCAACCACAAGAAGAGGAAGGGCAGAAACTTTGCCATTGTTACACCTGCCACTCCTCTGGCCCAAGTAGCCCCTACCACTGTCAACCCCAACAAAAAGCAATATGCGAGAACTTTACCGTTGTGCAACATTTGTCAGCAACACCATACAAACAGTATGCCATGTCGTCTATGTACCGGTTGTGGACGCTATGGGCATACAGTAAACATTTGTCGTACTACTCCTCGGATTAACCAAGCTTATCAACCTGCTATTCCTGTTCCTATCCCCGCTGTCATCCCCCAGGGTCGTGCTTGCTATGAGTGCGGTGACCCAAACCATTTCAGGAACCGTTGCCCTAGGTTGGTCATTGTAAACCAGGCCAACATGAACCAGGGCAATATGATCCAAGGAAATATGAACCAGGGGAACATGAACCGGGGGAATGTGAACCAAGGAAATGTAAATCCCGCAGCTCGTGGGCGTGTTTTCAATATCAATGCCAACGAGGCCCAAGCCAATAACGAGGTGGTGAACGGTACGTACCTAATTAACCAGCAATATGCCTCTATTCTATTTGACACCGGTTCAGATAGAAGCTTTGTATCTTTTGAATTTGAACCACAACTTGCCATGAATAGAGCTAAACTAAACAGACCATTTGACATTCTAGTAGCAGACGGTTATTCTGTCTCGTGTGATTCTATCATTAGAAACTGTACTCTGAACTTGAACGATCACGATTTCTCTATCAATCTTATTCCTATGGCGCTCGGAGGCTTTGACATCATAGTAGGCATGGATTGGTTGACTGAACATCATGCTGAAGTTATTTGTTTTGACAAGTATATTCGTATTCCTCTCGGCTCGGGCGACATTCTGGAAGTCTACGGTGAGAAGCCATCGAACGGGCTAAAACTTATGTCTTGCACCACCGCACAGAAGTACCTACGAAAGAAATGTGTGGCATTCTTGGCCCACATTGTGGATAAGAAGAGCAAAGACAAGAATCCTCAAGATATTCCCGTGATCAAAGACTTTCCGGAAGTATTTCCTGAGGACTTACCTGGTCTTCCTCCGGTACGCCAAGTCGAATTTCGTATTGATCTAGTGCCTTGAGCGAATCCTGTAGCAAAGTCTCCTTATCGTCTTGCACCGTCAGAAATGCAAGAGCTCGCAAGCCAACTTCGGGAACTTTCTGACAAAGGGTTTATCCGCCCTAGTGTTTCCCCTTGGGGAGCACCTGTATTATTTGTCAAGAAGAAGGATGGTTCATTCCGGATGTGCATCGACTACCGGGAGCTCAACAAGCTTACTGTGAAGAACCGTTACCCACTCCCGAGGATTGATGATCTATTTGATCAGCTTCAAGGCTCGACTTATTTCTCAAAGATTGATCTTCGTTCTGGTTACCACCAGTTACGAGTCCTCGAATCTGATATTCCAAAGACAGCCTTTCGTACCAGATACGGCCATTATGAATTCATGGTTATGCCCTTTGGCCTAACCAACGCACCCGCGGTATTCATGGATCTTATGAATCGCGTGTGCAAACCGTACTTGGACAAGTTCGTGATCGTCTTCATTGACGATATCCTAATCTATTCAAAATCAAAGGCAGAGCACGAGGAACATCTGCGGTTGGTTTTAGATCTCTTGAAGAAGGAGCAATTGTACGCTAAGTTCTCCAAGTGTGAATTTTGGCTAAAAGAGGTCCAATTCTTGGGACACATAGTCAACGAGAAGGGTATTCACGTGGATCCTGCTAAGATTGAAGCAGTGAAGAACTGGCAAGCTCCAAAGACCCCTACCGAAGTCCGTTCTTTTCTTGGCTTAGCTGGCTATTATCGTCGCTTCATAGCCAACTTTTCTAAGATCGCGGTGCCACTCACTGCCTTAACACACAAAGGCAAGCCCTACGAGTGGGGACCAAAGCAAGAATAAGCCTTCCAGACCCTAAAGCAGAAATTGTGTGAAGCTCCTATCTTAACTCTTCCTGATGGAACTGAAGATTTTGTCGTCTACTGTGACGCTTCTCACTTAGGTCTCGGTTGTGTTCTCATGCAACGAGGCAAGGTGATCACTTATGCGTCTCGGCAACTCAAAATCCATGAGAAAAATTATACGACGCACGACCTTGAGCTGGGTGCGGTCGTTTTCGCTCTCAAGATTTGGAGACACTACTTATATGGTACTAAGTGTGAAATTTTCACCGACCATAAGAGTCTCCAGCACATCTTCAATCAGAAGGAACTCAACATGAGGCAAAGGCGTTGGGTTGAACTATTAAACGACTACGACTGCAACATTCGTTACCATCCTGGTAAGGCGAATGTCGTGGCCGATGCTCTCAGTCGTAAAGAACCTATCAAGATCCATAGCATTCGTATCCAAAACGATATTCAAACCCGTATCCTGGAAGCACAACACCTTTCGGTCACGGAAGGGAACATGTACAACGAAATGTCGTGCGGTGCAGAACTCCATCTTGAAACTAAACCCAATGGGTTACTCTACTTTCTAAACCGCATTTGGATCCCTGACCGTGATAATCTCCGTACTTTTGTCATGAACGAGGCTCACAAGACTCGTTATTCTATCCATCCAGGTGCAGACAAAATGTACAAGGACCTTCGTACCCAATATTGGTGGCCTGGTATGAAAAAGGATATCGCTCTGTACGTATCCAAGTGCCTTACTTGTTCGAAGGTTAAGGCCGAGCACCAGCGTCCATCTGGCTTACTTGAACAGCCCGAGATACCTGTGTGGAAGTGGGAGTGTATTGCCATGGACTTCATAACCAAACTCCCGCACACGTCTCGTGGTCATGATAGCATATGGGTGATCATTGATCGTTTAACAAAATCTGCTCATTTCTTGCCTATCCGTGAAGACTACCGAGTTGAGAAATTGGCTCGGATATACATCGATGAGATTGTTAGTCGACACGGTGTACCTCTCAATATTATCTCTGATCGTGACGGACGATTTACTTCCCGTTTTTGGCAATCCTTACAATCAGCCCTGGGCACTCAGTTGAATCTTAGTACGGCTTACCATCCGCAAACTGATGGTCAGTCCGAACGAACGATTCAGACTCTCGAAGACATGCTTAGAGCCTGCGTCATTGACTTCAAGGGTAACTGGGACTTGCACCTGCCCTTAGTCGAGTTCTCGTATAATAACAGCTACCATACGAGCATCGACATGGCTCCCTTTGAAGCACTTTATGGTCGAAAGTGCCGCTCTCCTATCTGTTGGACGGAGATTGGGGAATCACAGATTACTGGCCCCGAACTCATCCAAGAAACTTCTGACAAAATCTTGCAAATTCGAGGCAACCTTCTGGCTGCAAGAAGTCGACAAAAGAGTTACGCTGATAAACGTCGAAAACCCTTAGAGTTTCAAGTCGGTGACCTAGTCCTTCTTAAGGTATCCCCTTGGAAAGGAGTAGTCCGTTTTGGAAAGAAAGGTAAGCTTGCACCGAGATTTGTAGGCCCTTTTAAAATCCTGGAACGGATTGGGAAGGTAGCCTACAAGTTGGATCTGCCGGAAGAACTCAGTAACATTCATCCTACTTTCCATATCTCTAATTTGAAGAAGTGCTTAGCTGACGAGAATCTTCAGATACCACTCGACGAGGTGCACATTGACGAATCAATGCAATTCGTAGAGAAGCCCGTGGAAATCATGGATCGGGAGGTTAAACAGCTCAAGCGAAGCCGCATTCCAATTGTGAAGGTTCGATGGGAATCCAAACGTGGCCCTGAGTTTACTTGGGAACATGAGGATCAAATGAAGGCCAAGTACCCTCATCTATTCCCAGGACCCTCATCCTAGTCAATTTCGGGACGAAATCTCTTAAAGTAGGGGAGACTGTAATCCCCGAGAAATCCCGACCTCTATTTTTGAACTATTCCGGCAGTGTAACCTATTTATTCATTGAATACATTTATCCATTCTAATGAATTATCCCTTTCATATATCAGTACATTTGATACAATAATTACAAAATGATAAATATTATTTTACAGATAACTGTTCTACTAAATAAATACATACATTTATTATTGTCTTACTTAAGTATGTACATGCATGCATTCATAAATGAATTACAAAAGAAAATATTAATTTATAATTATTTGATAATTATTCACTAATTCTATTCAAAAAAAATATAGTAATAAAAATTTATAAAACCACTTTATTATATAAACATAATTAAACAATTGTTTCAAGTAAATAAATTAATTTATGGCTTTACTTAGAAATTATCTTATCTTATATTATTATTCAATCGAGTTATAAAAATTTTTAAAGAGTTTAAGATTTTATGTTTTATAAAAAGTTTAGGGTAGAAATTGGAAATTCTGAAACTTCAAAATGAACTTAAAAACAAGTTTGTACATAAAATTATAACACTTTGAAAGGTTAGGGGCCTGTCCTGCCAATCCGGAAACTTCAAGGGCTTTGATGTAAATCAGGGAAAGGTCTCTCTTCCCCATTCTAACCACAGGTTCGAATCCCGCAAGGTCCGGTTTTGAGACCTTCGACCGCGAACTCACGATTGAAATGGTTACACCTGAATCCGAGGTTAGCCAATCGACCGGGGTATTCAATCGACCCCTTTTCCCTCGTTTAATTCCATTACTCCGATCACATCAGTACCCAATTTCGAAACCGAAGCCATTAAGAATCCAAGAGATCGATCGATTCGTTTCGGTCCAAATGTTCTATAAATAGTTGCCTCAAATCCAAGGCGACACTCACCCCAAGCTAGGCACTCCCTTAATCGCGCTTGAAATCGTCTCCGGATCACTGTTCTTGACCGGCGAACGCAAGACTACTCCGGCCACCCGACCTCACAATCCACTTAATAGATTCAGGTAATTCTTGGGTCGTTGGGTTCGTATGAACGTAGGGTGCAAAAGCCCCATGAAATTTGGATCGTATAACACTCTGATCGGACGAATCAGGGGGGCTAGGGTTCGGGTGCTCGTGGGGAAGACGGGAGGGTTCAAACCTTCGGGTTATATTCAAAGCAAGACACCATCAGACACGGCCTCGTGCCCTGGTCTGATGGTTAAGTGTGTGTGTGATGCGGGTAACCCGGGGTACCGGCGCGGGTTCGAGTCCCGGCCGCCTCATTTTGTTTGTTTGTTTTTTTTTTTTTTCTCTTTAATTATTTAATCACAAAATCCCTTATATTTTAAATTCAAATCCCTAATAAACTCTAAAAAATTATGAAGGTTATGTTTTAATCAATTTAAGATGAATTATAAATACATAAATAGATAAAATAAAAGTTTTAAACTTAATTTTTGTATAAAAAAATATATATAAATATATATATATATACATAACAACGGTGATTTTAGAATATCCATTTAAATCATTATTTTTGATTAGAAATGGTTATTTTAATATCCTAAATTTATGGGAATAAACGCAAATAAATATTTCTAGATTACAAATTAATAACGTTTATTATTGTATGTTTTAAAAGCGTTATTAAAATCCTTCAGATATACAATAAGTATTTCAAAAAGAATAATTGTTTAAAAAATTTTATTAAACTTAAAGATGCTTAAACTTTTATTATACAAATCCCAAATTTCCTCATTCAAAGCCCACTTATTTAAAAGAAAGTCTTTTATTCAAACCATTCCTATTTTTAACCTATTTCTAATATGTCTATTATAATCATATAAATTACCATTCAAACAAACTAAAACCCTGATTTATTCTAATTAACACTACAAGCTATATACATCTGCAACCCTGGTATTCCCCCGTAAAACCCTAAAGTCCCAAATCACCCATTCAAATTCTCTTAGACAATACATTGAGTTAGACATATTTACCAGTGTAGGTTTATTGTGAGAAATCCTCACAAGGCTTATCTACCTTTCTCAATTCACATCACTACTAGCTCCCATCCAAGTGAGTTTCATAGCCCCTTTTTCATTTTCATACTTTTGGGGTGGAACATGTTTACAATTACAATACAAATTCAATGCCATTGTTCACATGCTATTACTCTGTGCTTTATGTCTTAAACTACTTGGCGACCATACGTGTGCTCATGTTTAGTACAATCATTAACTTGCGTGACAAGCCTAAGGTAGTACCTTTTATGATCATTTATACGGGAAACCGATACATTACATAACACGAACCTTGGCGGGTTTTGTGTATACATCTTACTACATTTTCAAAATGGCAATCAGTTGGATTGCACCTACAGTTTTCATTTACATGGTTTGATTGTACGCCTTGGAACCTAGTATGTTTTCACATTCATGCCTTAGTTAAAGCTTTGAACATATTGAATTTCAATTTCCTTTACTAAACTTTTGTTGGTGTCAAAACCTATGTTTCTCACCAACTACTTGTAGTTGACTTTTACTCGCATGTTTCAGGTGTTCCGGCTTAGAGACTCAACGTGCTCACATAGGACATGGACCTAGTTAATGAAATAAACGTTATGTGTTGATCGTTTCGTTTCCTTTTCCATGTAATAAATACTTAAATTTGAATAATAAATATTGTCGCATTTAATAGTCAATTATGTGCTTTTGAACAACCGTGTCAGCCCCGGCGTATAATCCGCCGCCGGCCGAGGTGTGACAGGTATGGAGTCACCATTAGGAATGGTGACTGGTAGTTCATGGGTCGTTTTGAATTAATCACGAATAGCATTAAAGATGTGGGTTATGTACTCGGTGCAACCCGAGTCAACAACCCACCCGTTACCTTCATCGAAAATACCTGCCATATTCGCCATTGGTTGAACAACTTCAACATTAGAAGCATTCTTATCTGTGAACATGTGTAAAAATTGCTTGTACTGCTCGTAGTTCAGCCCCGGTATGGGACTGGTGCCGTTTTGAATCGGCTCCTGCACAACAGAAGTTGCTTCAACGCAGGCGGCTTTGGCCTTTCCTTTTTCTAACTTTCCCTTCCCCGGCCACCATTCCGGGTACTCAATTCGCTTGAAGCACCCATCACGGTTATGCCCGTCTTTTCCGCAAAATACACAATGTTCCACTTTATCTTCGGCAACCTTTTTGCTGTGTTTTGACATGTTTCAGTTCTGTGTACCTGCAGCAATATCCTTTTTTACGAAGGCCTGAAACGCAGCGGTATCGGTGTTCGGTCTTTTGCCCATGGAAACAACCTTCTGTTGTTCATCTTCGGAAACGAGATGGTATGCTTCACCTAGGCTGGGTATCGGCTTCATGGCAAGGATTTGAGTTCTGATGGTCGAGTATTCGTTGTCGAGTCCAAGCAAGAACTCATACAACCGTTCCTTATCCTTGGATTCTGTCAATTTCTTGCTTATTCCGCAGGTGCAACCTGTACAAGAACATCTAGGAACTGAAAAAACCGAAGTTATCTCGTCCCAAAGTGTTCTCAGCCTGGTGTAGTATGCCGACACTGAGGATCCATCTTGCTTCGTTGTCATCAACAACTGCTTCAGTTCATACGCCCTGGGGGCACTCTCCTTTCCGAAACGCTCCTGCAAGTCCTCCCATATTTCTTTTTCAGAGTTAGCGTATTTTACACTAACCCTGATTTCCTTTTCCATGGCTGTAGTTAGCCACCCTCTGATCATGGCATCACATCGGAGCCACGGTGCGTGATCGGTATGTGTCTTTTCTGGTTTCTCTAAGGTTCCATCGACGAACCCTATCTTGTTCTTTGCAAACAGAAAGGTTTCCATCTCTACAACCCAGTCGAGATAATTACCATCATTCAAGGCCTCATTCACATGAAGTTGCCTTGGGTAATCCGATGGGTGAAGATAGTAAGGCGATGTGTGATCAGCTGCAGCATTGTTGGTTGTGGTTTTTTCTTTGTCGCCGGCCATGGAGATAGCAGTCGGCGGCTTCTAGGGTTGGTGATTTTGGTTGAGCGTGTTAAGGAACATAACGCTCTGATACCATGTAAAATTTGAATATGGTAAATTTTTTTTTTTCATTCACTAATCGAAGGAATATATATAACCCAAAAACAAACAAATAGCCTAAACTTACGGCATTACAGAAGGCATGACAGAAGGGTCGAAATAAGAGGCCAAAAATAAAACAAATCACTTTCGAAAATTAATCCCTTCCAATAATTTACACACGATTTTAATCGTGTCGACCCGTTTATGACCTATATCCATTTAACTCAAACCCAACCCTATTTAACTTCGTGTCGTGTCATGTAAATGGGTCGTGTAAAAAATTATCAGATCTTTGGAAAGTAGACGATAGCTCGAAAGTGGAAACTGAAAAGTTAGCGATAGAAAGTGGAAGCTTAACTGTTAGGTTATCTAATATTCTAATTTAATTTTATATATTTAAGTCATTTAAATATATAAAGTTATATAGTTTTGATAAATAGGTTATAAGCAAGTTATGTTAACATGTTAACCATTTAACATGATTAATTAAACGGGTCTAATCGTGTCATAAACGGGTTAGACAAAATAAACCCGTTTAGACATGATTTTAATCGTGTAATCCCGTTTATGACCCATGTCCGTTTAACTCAAACCCAAACCAGTTTAACTTCGTGTTGTCTCTTGTCATTTAAACGGGTGGTGTCAAAAATTGCCGACCCTACCACAAACTAGCGAGTCTTTTCTTTTTTATCGGTTAAATAAAGGCAAATTGGATTTTAATAATCTAAATTATAACTTATTGGCAGATAATAATCCATACTATCAATTTGGTTGGTAACAGTCTTAATTTTCACTTTTGTTATCAATAGCAGTCTCAGTAACATAATTATCATAAATTTACGCTCTATTTACACTTGATTTGGCTCAAAATGATGATTTTAGGCGAAATTGAGAAACGTACAAGCGAAATCGAGTGGAAATTAAGTTTAACTGGAGCGTAAATTTATGATGAATATGTTACTGAGACTGCTATTGACAACAAAAGTTAAATGTTAACTATCACCGTCCAATTTGATAGTATCAGCCAATAGGTTATAGTTTAGATTATTAAAATCCAATTTACCTAAATAGTTTGGTTATAGTTTGGAACCCAGAAATTTATATGACATTTTATGGTACCTATGTACATTATGATACAAAATAAGTGTCAAAACTATCTTCTCATTGACATGTGAAAGATGGTAGGAGTTTTTATTTTTTTTTGGGTGTGGTTATCGTTGGAAAGTAATTAATAAATAAAGATAAGAATAAACAAGTAATAACATAAATAATTAATATAGAACATGTGTCAATATCCGCAAATCATAAAAATAATAACCGTGCAAGTAAAAAAAAATTCCACTCGATTTCGTTTGGCCGGTGACAGTATTAATTTTCACTTTTGTTGTCAACATCAAGTGTAAATGGAGCATAAATATATGATGAATATATTAGTGTGACTGCTACTGACAATTAAAGTGAAAGTTAAAGCTGTCACCGACTTTTCAGCCAAATTAACTATATGGATTACTATGACCCAATAATTTATAGTTTGGATTATTAAAATCAAATTTACCTAACATAAATTTTTGTATTGTGTACCCGTATTTGAACCCGTTGAGCCCGCCCGTTTCTTAATAACCCGCCAACTCAGCAAAGACCTTCGAAAACCCTAATTTTATAAGTAAAACTTAACTAGGGCGGCCACAACGGCAGCCTATCGTCTCTACCGTGCTTCGGAACCCTAGAACAACAAAATCGTCACCGGTTTTCATGGTAAGCCAACACAATTATCAGATCTATCACACTGTTCATCTTCCTCATATATTGTTTCATGGCGTTGATTTGATTACTCGTTTCAGTTTTCGGTATAGTTAAATTGTTCTTGTGTATATCAGGCGCCGAAGAAGGAAAAGGCTCCGCCACCGTCATCTAAGCCGGCCAAATCAGGCGGCGGAAAGCAGAAAAAGAAGGTCGAGTTTTGATTTATCTTACTTTTCATTAATTGTTGTGGTAATTTTAGTTTTGATTTGGTATGTTTTGGTTCCTAATCTCTTTCAGTTATATGATTTTTTTTCTTCAAATAACAGCAATTTAATGCCCTATACATAGTTCTGGATAAGTGTTCTTGTGTAGTTTAAGATGGATTTTGTTGTTGATTTAATGTTATTATTCCAATAGGTGTGTTGTACTAGTGATTAGATACAGTTACAATGTGGCTTTAAGCAATTTGGAAGTTAGGAAACTTAGAAGTTAATCTTGTGTTGAGATTGAGTTTAGAACTATGTTGTCATTCTTGATACTCATTGTATTTCTTTTTGAGGAAAAACAAACAATCTTGGATTATGCACATTTCTTGGTCTGAATTTAGCCTTTGAAGAAGGAAACATTTGTTCTGGTTACTAAAACTGCGCGTGTGAAGTTTTGACATTACACGAACCTAACGCGAAATTTTCTGGTTTGGTTTGGTTTGGTTTGGTTTGGTTTGGTTTGGTTTGGTTTGGGTCTAGTCTAAATGGGTTCTGGTTGAACCTGCAAACACATTTAGCTAAATGATAGTTGTTTGGGTTGACCTGGGGGTTTGCGGGTTTTCCTGTTTAGTTTTATACTTGTTAAGGTTTATGGTAAACGTTAATATTTTATATACATATATATTTTTGGTTGTAAATCTGTAATTACTAATTTTAGAGTATAAATATGTAAAAATTGAAAATAAAAGTTCGGGTTAAACAAGTCATGTCAACCTGCAAAAACTTCTGTTGTGTTCATGTTCATGTGTTTGACACGATTCTCGGTCATGTCAAGTTTTCAGGTTCATGTCGGGGAGACCCGCAAACGACCCATTTAATATCCCTAACTAAAATAGTAATGGGTCATAAGCAACTCATAATCTCAAATTAAGAAAGCATCTCTTTTATTAGAAGTTATTTAAGTTTAATTTTTTTTTGATGATAAGTTGATAACCAAGTTTCATATGTTGAAAATTGAGAAACTTATAGCTGGATGAATCTTGGTGTAACCACAAGTGAATTTATAATAGACCGAATCCTTCACCCTTTAACACGACATTTGGAGTGATGAAAAAATATGGTTCATCATTCATGTGTTTTCCTTTTAATAAACAGAGATAATTGTCTTGCAGAAGTGGAGCAAAGGAAAGCAAAAGGAGAAGGTCAACAACATGGTTTTATTTGACAAGGCAACATATGACAAGCTTCTTTCTGAAGCTCCAAAGTTCAAGCTCATCACTCCTTCCATCTTGTCAGACAGATTAAGGGTATTGTTACATTTTGTTTTACTAATCTTTTCCGCTACTTTTTGTTTTATTACAAACTAATTAGCAACTTAGTGACATTAACTTGTTACGTAACTTTTAGGCATAGACTTGTGAGGAAAATTGTTCCTGTGGCCATGGTATAGAAAATCCTAAGACATTCTCAAACGCAAGGAAAGAAATCACAGGACACCCACAAACTCACCTTAGTGTGTTGTGTATTCAGTAGAGGTGGCAGGTCATACAGGTTGGGTAACCGGTTGAAACAGTCAACAGACCATTTGTCGTATGATTGAAATGGGCCAGGCTGTTTTGGGTTGACTCTCTTTATCAATTTCATTAGAATATTTTCATAAATACATAATGCATGTTATGACTACATAAACAATTTTATTACAATAATAATCCATATCTTTGAATAGAGACTAGGGCTGCAAATGAGTCCGAGCTTATAAGGGCTTGGCTCAAGCTCTTATCGAGCGTTCTAATCCTTATGAAATTTACAGGTGTGTGTATCTTTGTGTATTTCAAGCTATTGATGCTTTTATTAGTTTTATGTTATTAACCAACTTGTCTGAAGGTTTTTTTTTCATTTCTGGTCAAAATTTGTTGTAGTTTTTATACATACCTTTTGTTAATTGATAAGTTATTTACAACACCTACACGGGTTGAATACAGGAAATATTAAATAGTTAGTAACGAAGGAAGAATAAGTGAGAAAAATAATATTGTGCTTTACATATTCGTGAAACGTGGCAACCAATTACTTATTTATTAGGTATATGTGTGTGTATTTGAGTTTTCAAGCCGATCTTTGAGCTTGGCTCGATGCTTTTGCAGCATTAATTATTGCCATCTTTTCAAATGATATTTGAATTGTGTCTACATATATGGAGGTTCATTACATGATGTTTATATTATCTCTCCTTTCAGATCAACGGTTCCTTGGCACGCAAGGCAATCAAGGATTTGATGGCAAGAGGTGCAATAAGGATGGTATCTGCTCATGCTAGCCAGCAGATCTATACCAGGGCTACGAACACTTGAGATTTAGGCAACTCTCAAGGCATCTTTATCTTTTCTTTTCTGGTTGTTAAGTTTTTGTTTTCTGTAGCAATTAAGAGATGCATGCCATACTTTTGTTCTCTTTAAATCTGTTGCTATTTTATTTAAATTTTTAATTTTACCCTTTTACTTTACCCAAGTGGTTAGTTTTTAACTTTTTAATTAAATGTGTGATCAGTATTGTTTGTTTTGCCCATGTGCATCATACAGATTATTTTTGTTGCCCTGAGTGAACTTTTTAGAATGTCACCCATACGGACTGTTTTCACTAAAACACGTTTAACTGTAGAGTTTATCATCCAAATTCAATTTGTCCACGTTAGATATTTGAGGCTTGGCATTTCTTATACGACTCAATATAACCAAACACTTTACAGTTTACACAATGTTCATTCAAATTCATATTTCTTTTGAATTTAAGCTCTTTCTATATGTATCATAACTCTTGTGAAGATATCATAAATTCTATTTATTGAGATTTATGTTTGTTTATATTTTAATTCTCTTCATATATATTCTAACTTTAAAAAAATTAGGTGAAACAAATATCCCATAAATATTAACAGTGATTTTAGTTGGGGAATTTTGATTTTATTATTATTTTATTATGCATGCTAGTCATGCACTCATGCTTCTATAAATATAGACTTTTTTTTTGTCATTTTATCATGGGTCATGCTAGACATGCTCACATGCTTCTACAAAATATACACACTTTTTGTTTGCGACTTGATGCATTAAAATATTTATTCAATAAGCAATATTAGGGTTTACACCTTTTAATAGAAAAAAAAATTAACAAGGTGCATCATTTTAAATATTGACCAACATGTCTATACCAAAAACAAATTTGGTAAGAGTGTGAACGGTTTTTTTTTTGTGATTGGATGGTTTTTGGTGGTAGTTTCACGTGGCACGTGTTGATTGGCTGTTTTTTTTTATTTTTCACGATTTTGTGACTGTATAAAGAATTAAATAGAGGAGCTTAAACACAAAAGGCCTCCTAACCCGGAGGCAAGGCCGCGCCCCGTGCTCCCCGTCCACCCGTGTTCGAACCTTGGCTGTGGCATTTTTCTTTTGTTATTTTCTAATCCAATTTTTTTCAGTTCACCTTTTTGAACGTGTTATCGTTTATATTTTGATTCGAGCCCGCGATCCCACCATAAAACTCGGGCATCAAATGCCAGTTGCCTAGCAAACAAAGAAGTCAATGTCAGCTAAAAGTGACATCTTTTAAATAATGTTTTGTATAATTATGATGTTAATATTTGTCATCCTTTTGTTGACAAACATTTGATTACTACTTTTTTAGTTCACCAGTCAACTTCAATTTCCCTTTTTATCATATTATGAGTTTAGTGGTTGGTGCTTTTGATAATTTTAGTAAGAATAATCAAATAATTAACAACTAAATAATAAGAAATTATACTAAAACACATTTTATAAATCAATCCAGGATGCAAATTTAAACACCCCCTTTATATTTTAATAAGTTTGTATCTAAACTATAATTATGTGTAAATCAATCATTCATTTAGTCATATATAGATTCGTTATGCTTTTTATCTGGATAATCACTAAATATAGTGTAAAATATGATAATATATGTTTCCTTCTTTGTATATAAGCCATGTTAAATTAATAAAATTGACTAAAAGATTCTTCTCACATTGACATCTCTAATCATTCTCGTAATATTATTATTCACATCTAATTAAATTCATGTATGCATTTAGAGTTCACGTGTTTAGAGTTTACCAATGATCATTCAAGTATCTAGAGTTTATCAATGGCTAGTCACGGACCCATAAAAGTTTTTTTGTGTCGGTTGTCTGTCGCTAAATATTAAAATTTTCAGATAATACCAAATTAAATTTCAAATAAATAATAAAAATACGTCAATCGTCATTAGAAATGCATAATAGAAATACAATATACATACTATTGCTCTCTACGGGTTAATCCCAATTCCCACATACGCAATTTTGGATGGGGTATTGGGGTTATGGGCTTAATTCTACTAATAATTAGGTTATGGGCTTATTTTGTAAAACTGAGTTAAATTTTTTGTTGGATTTAATTGTTTACCGGGTATTTGGTTAAATTGTTTATTAGGTATTTGGTTTAATTGTTTATTTAGTTTATAATACTTTTATTATTTGTAAAATTTTAAAATCTTAATTTCTTTTGGAAAGTTGGTGTCAAAATTTCATGAGGATCGGTTTCAAAATTCATTGGGGTCGGTGTCAAAATTTCATGAGTTTAGTGTCAAATTTTTAGAGGTCACTCAAGATTAAATCACATAAATACTAATTTCTTTTTCATGAGGTGCGGCTGACCCATGCCCAACCCTTAGGTCTGCCAATGCCGATGACAGAAAGGTATCGAAGGGTATCACATGATTATATGGATATAAGAGCATTCTCAATCATTATAATTACACTAAAAATCACTATATTTTCTCTTTCCTTTTCAATTAAATAATAATTTTTTATACCTTTATCATTACTTTTTCTCTTTTCTCCACTCACAATCACTTTAAAAAAATATTAAAAAAATTATACAGGTGAACAGTATTTTCACAAATATACAGATGAACAGTAACATTTTCTCTCTCGTCCACTCAAAAACACTTTAAACCACTCTTTAAAATATACATAACTCACTCACAAACATATACAAAACCTGTTGTGAATGCTCTAACATGTTTAATCAAATTTATTTAATATTTTGATAGTTCTCTTAAACTAATCTCTATATAAATGTGATATCATTATAATTTAATTTAATAAATTAATTAAGTAGTTTATACACCAATAAAAATTATTATAAAAGGCTAACTCGATGTATCTCATAAAAAATTATTGTCTACTTTGAACAAGTTCTTATGCATGAGATACAAGTTGGCAATGCAAGTTTTGGTTTTTTTTTAACTTCCAAACTTTTTTTTACATATATACAATTGTAGTAGTCTTATGTTCACGAACAAGTTCTTATGGATAAGGTACAAGTTGGTAATGCAAGTTTTGTTTTTCTTTTAACTTCCAATTTTTTTTTACATATGTACAAGTAGTTTAGAACCTGTGTACTACATAGTGTGAAAAAAATATCAATATATAAAATTTTTAAGATTTTATATATGTCTTATAGGTGAAAAAATGTATTACATATACTAACAATAGAAAACAAAATCCAAAAATATGTAAAAATTAATATATAATAGGGTTTTAAAAATACATCAATTACTATTCAATGTAATATGACTTTAATTTATTATTTGATTGAAAACATATGCTAAGTCATTAGATTTCAAAAAATTTTATAATAAGAGATAATTTAAAATAAATGCGTTTTATTAGTATGATTAGTAATTTCTTTAAAGATATATTATTATTGAAAAGATAGAGGTGTATTTAATAAAAAAAAGATGCGAGAAAAAGAATCATGAGAATGAATATAAATTACAACAGTCTTATGAACAAGAACGGACCCTACAACAGTCTTATGAACAAGAACGGGCCCTTGCCCAAGTGGTCTACGCTCTCTTTACCCCACCCCTACTCCCGGTTTGAAAGCTGACGCTAGCAGAATTAAAAAAAATAATGAGTTTAAGATTTTTTTTGTTAACGTAATGTTTCTTAAATTCTAAATATATTAAGATTCGTCTCTTTTAAGATTTGTTAATGTAACGTTTTTTCAATTCTAAATATACTGTTATGATGTGGTTATTTTTTCTTACATTCTGAATATACTCTTGCGACGTGATTATTTTTTTCTAAGGTATATTACAACCACGTATATTAATTTTTCTCGTGGTTTTAACACATGTATATCACAACAACGTATATTAATTTTTCTCGTGGTTTTATTTTAACACGTCACAACACCCGACGCCACAACACGCAGGTTTTTATACTTTGTTAATTAAGTAGTTTTTAAAATAAAGGGATATAAAGTGTTTGCATTACTAGAAACCATGATTGTAACAAAACAAATTTTATTAAAATACACGTATATGAAGTGTTTGCATTACTAGAAAACACCATGATTGTAACAAAACAAGTGAAGGGATACATATAAGTAGATGTTGTTTCATAAGCTTATCATCAACTATTAAGCACACGGCTTGTAGCACGTGCAACGACGACGAAACCCGTCACGCTTGCCGCTAGCGAATCCTTGCCTTTCGCAAGAGCTGTTACACCTCCAGTCGTTTTAGCAACTAAACGTATGCCCCGTTGTACGACACATCTTCGCCTCCGTACTTTCACCATACTCTCTTCTGTAGATGAATAATTTTTTAATCAAATATCCCAATCAAATACGCATAAAAAAAAGGTTAATCTATATATATATATATATATACTAGCTTAGAACCCGTGTAATACACACGAGGTAAAAAATATCAATACATAAAATTCTTAAATCTTTATGTATATATTTTAAAGATGTAAAAATGTATTACATATACTAAATATAGAAAATAAAATTCAAAATATGTAAAAATAATATATAATTGGGTTTTGAAAATACGTTAATTACTATTTAATATAATTTGACTTTCATTTACTATTTGATTGAAAATAAAAATTACATAATTAGATTTCAAAGTTTTTTATAATAAGGGATAATTTAAAATAAATGTGTTTTATTAGTATAATTAGTATTTTGTTTAAAAATATATTATTATTAAATAATAGAGGCGTAGTTAATAAGAGAAAGAGACGGGAAAAAAATGATGAGAATAAATATGGAAGCGACACGTGGCATGAAAAACCTTTATTTATTAAATAGTATAGATATAGACATATATATATATATATATAATCCTAATTGATTAAATGTTTTAAAAACAGTGCGTCACGTGACATGTTACGGGCTTTATGTGTTATAAAGTATCTAGTACGTGTTTTTATTTAAATATATATGTATCTGATCGTCGAGTGACATCAATAATATATATGTATCTGATCGTCGAGTGACATCAATTCATAAATATATGTATCTGATCGTTGAGTGACATCAATTCATAAATATATGTATCTGATCGTTGAGTGACATCAATTAATATATGTATCTGATCGTCGAGTAACATCAATTCATGGTACATTTACAGAGGATCATATTGAAGTAAAAATATGATTTGTATTTTTTAACGATAAAGCTATTAATAATTTTTGTTAAAGATTATTTTTATGTCTAAATATGCAACAAAAATTAAATATAAACATACCGGAAGCAAAGAGAAAGAGCACCAACATAAACACAAAAAAGCCTTTCCCCATGTTTGAAAGTTGTTCGCAATAGAGGATACAAGTGGAAATGGACCACAATGTACGATTTATAGAGGAGACTCATGCCTCCCTTCATGTTACACGTGTCCTTGCAAATCTACTTTTCAACACGTGTACATTTACATGTGCTCTTTGAATGCCAACTCATTACATATATAATTAATGCAGAAAAAGGATAAATATAAATGTTATAACATTTTACTAGTATGTATGTGGTATGTAGACGGATATTGATCTATATTTTTGTCTTGCTTATATGATAGTGATCATCGATTTGTTTATAAATGTTTACAATCCGTATTTCTCTTGCTCTATTGAAACTTTGATCTTGGTAATGAAATATAAAAAAAAAACAGAGTTAAGAATGTTTCAAAGAACGTGTAATGCTAAACAGGGCCGGTCCTGAGAATACGTAAAATGTTTTGGGCTCAGGACATGTAAAAAAAAAGTGGGCCATATAATATAAACTCAATAAGCATATATAAAAAAAACGTAATACGGGCTTATATATATATATAGAGATTTTTAAAAAAAATAATTGTGCTTATATATAGATTTTTTTTAATTTCTCGATAAACAATTGGGCTTATATATATTTATATTTGAAAAAAACACATATATATAATATTAAAAAAAACAAAAAAAACCTCGGGCTCGGGACCGCCGCCCTCCCTCTGGGCCGGCCATGATGCTAAACTTTTACTTTACAAGTGGCTAGTTTTAAACATGATAAAATGTTAGTGGCATTTCGTTGAAGGGCCCTGCTAGTGACGAAGCTTGAAGAAAAACACAGGGGGTGCCGGGATTATTTTTTTTCCTATCAAGGGGGCGGAACTTAATACATATAAAATTTTCGACCGAATACGTATAAATTAACACTTGTGAGTGAAAAATCAGGGGGGCCCAGACCCTCACTAAGCTTCGCTCTTGGGCCCTACGACGTAGGGAATAAACTATTGTGCCAAACCTAGATGAGCACGATTTAGAGCATGGTTTCCCGTGTTCAACGACTATTTTTAATTAGATCCATCTGTGCACGTTTTCAAAACATTTTTCTTATCATAGAATGATGATTAACTTCTCGAACGCATCATACTTGCTCATTTGACCAGGAAAGATTCAAAACATTTCAAATGTGATACGTAGATAAGGCTAAGGGGAGTACCTCCGTCGAACCAAGCATGGAGATGAGGTGGCTACCGTGGTAGTGTGGAACACCGCGCTCTCTTGGCGTGGTCCACGAGCGTGGAGCTCCCCCGTGCAAATTTCCATGGCGTGAAGAAGGGAAAGATGAAGGAGGTGGGGCCAATGAGTGGGGTCAGGACCAATGGTTTTTAAACACGTGTATTTTTCAAGTGGATGGAAAGTGGAACACCACGCCCCTCAAATGTGGATACCGTGTGAAAATGATGTGACGCTGACATGAAGGGGTGTGGAGGTGTGAAAATATGTGGGTAATCCCCTTAGCCTAAGAAGTTGAACCTCGTTAAATTTTTGTGACGCTACCAGTGTCTTCCTAAAGAGGGCACTCACCTGGTGGAATGGAGAGAAACGAAACCGAGGAATGGAAACTGCACTAGCCCTATCTTGGGCTGAGGTCAAGGCTCTTATGACAGAAGAGTTTTGCCCCCGGAATGAAGTTCAGAAACTGGAAGCTGAGTTTTGGGACTTAAAGCAAGACAGTGGTGAAAGTCTTGCCTACACTACTCGTTTCCACGAGCTCAGCCTACTAGTGCCCCACATGGTCATTCCTCTCTCTCGAGCAATCGAGAAGTACATCAATGGCCTGCCGATGCAGATCCAGGACACTGTCCTGGGTAGCAAACCGGCAACCCTTGAGGAGGCCATTCGTCTTGCTGCCACCTTATCCGACAACCACATCAAAGCGGGAACCCTATCCAAGAAGGGTGCCAAGAAAAATCCTGAGAAAGCAGCTGCTGAAACTTCCAGGGAGACCAAGTCTGAGTCTCCCTTCAACCACAAGAAGAGGAAGGGCAGAAACTTTGCCATTGTTACACCTGCCACTCCTCTGGCCCAAGTAGCCCCTACCACTGTCAACCCCAACAAAAAGCAATATGCGGGAACTTTACCGTTGTGCAACATTTGTCAGCAACACCATACAAACAGTATGCCATGTCGTCTATGTACCGGTTGTGGACGCTATGGGCATACAGTAAACATCTGTCGTACTACTCCTCGGATTAACCAAGCTTATCAACCTGCTATTCCTGTTCCTGTCCCCGCTGTCATCCCCCAGGGTCGTGCTTGCTATGAGTGCGGTGACCCAAACCATTTCAGGAACCGTTGCCCTAGGTTGGTCATTGTAAACCAGGCCAACATGAACCAGGGCAATATGATCCAAGGAAATATGAACCAGGGGAACATGAACCGGGGGAATGTGAACCAAGGAAATGTAAATCCCGCAGCTCGTGGGCGTGTTTTCAATATCAATGCCAACGAGGCCCAAGCCAATAACGAGGTGGTGAACGGTACGTACCTAATTAACCAGCAATATGCCTCTATTCTATTTGACACCGGTTCAGATAGAAGCTTTGTATCTTTTGAATTTGAACCACAACTTGCCATGAATAGAGCTAAACTAAACAGACCATTTGACATTCTAGTAGCAGACGGTTATTCTGTCTCGTGTGATTCTATCATTAGAAACTGTACTCTGAACTTGAACGATCACGATTTCTCTATCAATCTTATTCCTATGGCGCTCGGAGGCTTTGACATCATAGTAGGCATGGATTGGCTGACTGAACATCATGCTGAAGTTATTTGTTTTGACAAGTATATTCGTATTCCTCTCGGCTCGGGCGACATTCTGGAAGTCTACGGTGAGAAGCCATCGAACGGGCTAAAACTTATGTCTTGCACCACCGCACAGAAGTACCTACGAAAGAAATGTGTGGCATTCTTGGCCCACATTGTGGATAAGAAGAGCAAAGACAAGAATCCTCAAGATATTCCCGTGATCAAAGACTTTCCGGAAGTATTTCCTGAGGACTTACCTGGTCTTCCTCCGGTACGCCAAGTCGAATTTCGTATTGATCTAGTGCCTGGAGCGAATCCTGTAGCAAAGTCTCCTTATCGTCTTGCACCGTCAGAAATGCAAGAGCTCGCAAGCCAACTTCGGGAACTTTCTGACAAAGGGTTTATCCGCCCTAGTGTTTCCCCTTGGGGAGCACCTGTATTATTTGTCAAGAAGAAGGATGGTTCATTCCGGATGTGCATCGACTACCGGGAGCTCAACAAGCTTACTGTGAAGAACCGTTACCCACTCCCGAGGATTGATGATCTATTTGATAAGCTTCAAGGCTCGACTTATTTCTCGAAGATTGATCTTCGTTCTGGTTACCACCAGTTACGAGTCCTCGAATCTGATATTCCAAAGACAGCCTTTCGTACCAGATACGGCCATTATGAATTCATGGTTATGCCCTTTGGCCTAACCAACGCACCCGCGGTATTCATGGATCTTATGAATCGCGTGTGCAAACCGTACTTGGACAAGTTCGTGATCGTCTTCATTGACGATATCCTAATCTATTCAAAATCAAAGGCAGAGCACGAGGAACATCTGCGGTTGGTTTTAGATCTCTTGAAGAAGGAGCAATTGTACGCTAAGTTCTCCAAGTGTGAATTTTGGCTAAAAGAGGTCCAATTCTTGGGACACATAGTCAACGAGAAGGGTATTCACGTGGATCCTGCTAAGATTGAAGCAGTGAAGAACTGGCAAGCTCCAAAGACCCCTACCGAAGTCCGTTCTTTTCTTGGCTTAGCTGGCTATTATCGTCGCTTCATAGCCAACTTTTCTAAGATCGCGGTGCCACTCACTGCCTTAACACACAAAGGCAAGCCCTACGAGTGGGGACCAAAGCAAGAAGAAGCCTTCCAGACCCTAAAGCAGAAATTGTGTGAAGCTCCTATCTTAACTCTTCCTGATGGAACTGAAGATTTTGTCGTCTACTGTGACGCTTCTCACTTAGGTCTCGGTTGTGTTCTCATGCAACGAGGCAAGGTGATCACTTATGCGTCTCGGCAACTCAAAATCCATGAGAAAAATTATACGACGCACGACCTTGAGCTGGGTGCGGTCGTTTTCGCTCTCAAGATTTGGAGACACTACTTATATGGTACTAAGTGTGAAATTTTCACCGACCATAAGAGTCTCCAGCACATCTTCAATCAGAAGGAACTCAACATGAGGCAAAGGCGTTGGGTTGAACTATTAAACGACTACGACTGCAACATTCGTTACCATCCTGGTAAGGCGAATGTCGTGGCCGATGCTCTCAGTCGTAAAGAACCTATCAAGATCCATAGCATTCGTATCCAAAACGATATTCAAACCCGTATCCTGGAAGCACAACACCTTTCGGTCACGGAAGGGAACATGTACAACGAAATGTCGTGCGGTGCAGAACTCCATCTTGAAACTAAACCCAATGGGTTACTCTACTTTCTAAACCGCATTTGGATCCCTGACCGTGATAATCTCCGTACTTTTGTCATGAACGAGGCTCACAAGACTCGTTATTCTATCCATCCAGGTGCAGACAAAATGTACAAGGACCTTCGTACCCAATATTGGTGGCCTGGTATGAAAAAGGATATCGCTCTGTACGTATCCAAGTGCCTTACTTGTTCGAAGGTTAAGGCCGAGCACCAGCGTCCATCTGGCTTGCTTGAACAGCCCGAGATACCTGTGTGGAAGTGGGAGTGTATTGCCATGGACTTCATAACCAAACTCCCGCACACGTCTCGTGGTCATGATAGCATATGGGTGATCATTGATCGTTTAACAAAATCTGCTCATTTCTTGCCTATCCGTGAAGACTACCGAGTTGAGAAATTGGCTCGGATATACATCGATGAGATTGTTAGTCGACACGGTGTACCTCTCAATATTATCTCTGATCGTGACGGACAATTTACTTCCCGTTTTTGGCAATCCTTACAATCAGCCCTGGGCACTCAGTTGAATCTTAGTACGGCTTACCATCCGCAAACTGATGGTCAGTCCGAACGAACGATTAAGACTCTCGAAGACATGCTTAGAGCCTGCGTCATTGACTTCAAGGGTAACTGGGACTTGCACCTGCCCTTAGTCGAGTTCTCGTATAATAACAGCTACCATACGAGCATCGACATGGCTCCCTTTGAAGCACTTTATGGTCGAAAGTGCCGCTCTCCTATCTGTTGGACGGAGATTGGGGAATCACAGATTACTGGCCCCGAACTCATCCAAGAAACTTCTGACAAAATCTTGCAAATTCGAGGCAACCTTCTGGCTGCAAGAAGTCGACAAAAGAGTTACGCTGATAAACGTCGAAAACCCTTAGAGTTTCAAGTCGGTGACCTAGTCCTTCTTAAGGTATCCCCTTGGAAAGGAGTAGTCCGTTTTGGAAAGAAAGGGAAGCTTGCACCGAGATTTGTAGGCCCTTTTAAAATCCTGGAACGGATTGGGAAGGTAGCCTACAAGTTGGATCTGCCGGAAGAACTCAGTAACATTCATCCTACTTTCCATATCTCTAATTTGAAGAAGTGCTTAGCTGACGAGAATCTTCAGATACCACTCGACGAGGTGCACATTGACGAATCAATGCACTTCGTAGAGAAGCCCGTGGAAATCATGGATCGGGAGGTTAAACAGCTCAAGCGAAGCCGCATTCCAATTGTGAAGGTTCGATGGGAATCCAAACGTGGCCCTGAGTTTACTTGGGAACGTGAGGATCAAATGAAGGCCAAGTACCCTCATCTATTCCCAGGACCCTCATCCTAGTCAATTTCGGGACGAAATCTCTTAAAGTAGGGGAGACTGTAATCCCCGAGAAATCCCGACCTCTATTTTTGAACTATTCCGGCAGTGTAACCTATTTATTCATTGAATACATTTATCCATTCTAATGAATTATCCCTTTCATATATCAGTACATTTGATACAATAATTACAAAATGATAAATATTATTTTACAGATAACTGTTCTACTAAATAAATACATACATTTATTATTGTCTTACTTAAGTATGTACATGCATGCATTCATAAATGAATTACAAAAGAAAATATTAATTTATAATTATTTGATAATTATTCACTAATTCTATTCAAAAAAAATATAGTAATAAAAATTTATAAAACCACTTTATTATATAAACATAATTAAACAATTGTTTCAAGTAAATAAATTAATTTATGGCTTTACTTAGAAATTATCTTATCTTATATTATTATTCAATCGAGTTATAAAATTTTTTAAAGAGTTTAAGATTTTATGTTTTATAAAAAGTTTAGGGTAGAAATTGGAAATTCTGAAACTTCAAAATGAACTTAAAAACAAGTTTGTACATAAAATTATAACACTTTGAAAGGTTAGGGGCCTGTCCTGCCAATCCGGAAACTTCAAGGGCTTTGATGCAAATCAGGGAAAGGTCTCTCTTCCCCATTCTAACCACAGGTTCGAATCCCGCAAGGTCCGGTTTTGAGACCTTCGACCGCGAACTCACGATTGAAATGGTTACACCTGAATCCGAGGTTAGCCAATCGACCGGGGTATTCAATCGACCCCTTTTCCCTCGTTTAATTCCATTACTCCGATCACATCAGTACCCAATTTCGAAACCGAAGCCATTAAGAATCCAAGAGATCGATCGATTCGTTTCGGTCCAAATGTTCTATAAATAGTTGCCTCAAATCCAAGGCGACACTCACCCCAAGCTAGGCACTCCCTTAATCGCGCTTGAAATCGTCTCCGGATCATTGTTCTTGACCGGCGAACGCAAGACTACTCCGGCCACCCGACCTCACAATCCACTTAATAGATTCAGGTAATTCTTGGGTCGTTGGGTTCGTATGAACGTAAGGTGCAAAAGCCCCATGAAATTTGGATCGTATAACACTCTGATCGGACGAATCAGGGGGGCTAGGGTTCGGGTGCTCGTGGGGAAGACGGGAGGGTTCAAACCTTCGGGTTATATTCAAAGCAAGACACCATCAGACACGGCCTCGTGCCCTGGTCTGATGGTTAAGTGTGTGTGTGATGCGGGTAACCCGGGGTACCGGCGCGGGTTCGAGTCCCGGCCGCCTCATTTTGTTTTTTTATTTTTTTTTTATTTTCTCTTTAATTATTTAATCACAAAATCCCTTATATTTTAAATTCAAATCCCTAATAAACTCTAAAAAATTATGAAGGTTATGTTTTAATCAATTTAAGATGAATTATAAATACATAAATAGATAAAATAAAAGTTTTAAACTTAATTTTTGTATAAAAAAATATATATAAATATATATATATATACATAACAACGGTGATTTTAGAATATCCATTTAAATCATTATTTTTGATTAGAAATGGTTATTTTAATATCCTAAATTTATGGGAATAAACGCAAATAAATATTTCTAGATTACAAATTAATAACGTTTATTATTGTATGTTTTAAAAGCGTTATTAAAATCCTTCATATATACAATAAGTATTTCGAAAAGAATAATTGTTTAAAAAATTTTATTAAACTTAAAGATGCTTAAACTTTTATTATACAAATCCCAAATTTCCTCATTCAAAGCCCACTTATTTAAAAGAAAGTCTTTTATTCAAACCATTCCTATTTTTAACCTATTTCTAATATGTCTATTATAATCATATAAATTACCATTCAAACAAACTAAAACCCTGATTTATTCTAATTAACACTACAAGCTATATACATCTGCAACCCTGGTATTCCCCCGTAAAACCCTAAAGTCCCAAATCACCCATTCAAATTCTCTTAGACAATACATTGAGTTAGACATATTTACCAGTGTAGGTTTATTGTGAGAAATCCTCACAAGGCTTATCTACCTTTCTCAATTCACATCACTACTAGCTCCCATCCAAGTGAGTTTCATAGCCCCTTTTTCATTTTCATACTTTTGGGGTGGAACATGTTTACAATTACAATACAAATTCAATGCCATTGTTCACATGCTATTACTCTGTGCTTTATGTCTTAAACTACTTGGCGACCATACGTGTGTTCATGTTTAGTACAATCATTAACTTGCGTGACAAGCCTAAGGTAGTACCTTTTATGATCATTTATACGGGAAACCGATACATTACATAACACGAACCTTGGCGGGTTTTGTGTATACATCTTACTACATTTTCAAAATGGCAATCAGTTGGATTGCACCTACAGTTTTCATTTACACGGTTTGATTGTACGCCTTGGAACCTTGTATGTTTTCACATTCATGCCTTAGTTAAAGCTTTGAACATATTGAATTTCAATTTCCTTTACTAAACTTTTGTTGGTGTCAAAACCTATGTTTCTCACCAACTACTTGTAGTTGACTTTTACTCGCATGTTTCAGGTGTTCCGGCTTAGAGACTCAACGTGCTCACATAGGACATGGACCTAGTTAATGAAATAAACGTTATGTGTTGATCGTTTCGTTTCCTTTTCCATGTAATAAATACTTAAATTTGAATAATAAATATTGTCGCATTTAATAGTCAATCATGTGCTTTTGAACAACCGTGTCAGCCCCGACGTATAATCCGCCGCCGGCCGAGGTGTGACAGGTATGGAGTCACCATTAGGAATGGTGACTGGTAGTTCATGGGTCGTTTTGAATTAATCACGAATAGCATTAAAGATGTGGGTTATGTACTCGGTGCAACCCGAGTCAACAACCCACCCATTACCTTCATCGAAAATACCTGCCATATTCGCCATTGGTTGAACAACTTCAACATTAGAAGCATTCTTATCTGTGAACATGTGTAAAAATTGCTTGTACTGCTCGTAGTTCAGCCCCGGTATGGGACTGGTGCCATTTTGAATCGGCTCCTGCACAACATAAGTTGCTTCAACGCAGGCGGCTTTGGCCTTTCCTTTTTCTAACTTTCCCTTCCCCGGCCACCATTCCGGGTACCCAATTCGCTTGAAGCACCCATCACGGTTATGCCCGTCTTTTCCGCAAAAAACACAATGTTCCACTTTATCTTCGGCAACCTTTTTGCTGTGTTTTGACATGTTTCAGTTCTGTGTACCTGCAGCAATATCCTTTTTTACGAAGGCCTGAAACGCAGCGGTATCGGTGTTCGGTCTTTTGCCCATGGAAACAACCTTCTGTTGTTCATCTTCGGAAACGAGATGGTATGCTTCACCTAGGCTGGGTATCGGCTTCATGGCAAGGATTTGAGTTCTGATGGTCGAGTATTCGTTGTCGAGTCCAAGCAAGAACTCATACAACCGTTCCTTATCCTTGGATTCTGTCAATTTCTTGCTTATTCCGCAGGTGCAACCTGTACAAGAACATCTAGGAACTGAAAAAACCGAAGTTATCTCGTCCCAAAGTGTTCTCAGCCTGGTGTAGTATGCCGACACTGAGGATCCATCTTGCTTCGTTGTCATCAACAACTGCTTCAGTTCATACGCCCTGGGGGCACTCTCCTTTCCGAAACGCTCCTGCAAGTCCTCCCATATTTCTTTTTCAGAGTTAGCGTATTTTACACTAACCCTGATTTCCTTTTCCATGGCTGTAGTTAGCCACCCTCTGATCATGGCATCACATCGGAGCCACGGTGCGTGATCGGTATGTGTCTTTTCTGGTTTCTCTAAGGTTCCATCGACGAACCCTATCTTGTTCTTTGCAAACAGAAAGGTTTCCATCTCTACAACCTAGTCGAGATAATTACCATCATTCAAGGCCTCATTCACATGAAGTTGCCTTGGGTAATCCGATGGGTGAAGATAGTAAGGCGATGTGTGATCAGCTGCAGCATTGTTGGTTGTGGTTTTTTCTTTGTCGCCGGCCATGGAGATAGCAGTCGGCGGCTTCTAGGGTTGGTGATTTTGGTTGAGCGTGTTAAGGAACATAACGCTCTGATACCATGTAAAATTTGAATATGGTAAATTTTTTTTATTTTTATTTTTTCATTCACTAATCGAAGGAATATATATAACCCAAAAACAAACAAATAGCCTAAACTTACGGCATTACAGAAGGCATGACAGAAGGGTCGAAATAAGAGGCCAAAAATAAAACAAATCACTTTCGAAAATTAATCCCTTCCAATAATTTACACACGATTTTAATCGTGTCGACCCGTTTATGACCTATATCCATTTAACTCAAACCCAACCCTATTTAACTTCGTGTCGTGTCATGTAAATGGGTCGTGTAAAAAATTATCAGATCTTTGGAAAGTAGACGATAGCTCGAAAGTGGAAACTGAAAAGTTAGCGATAGAAAGTGAAAACTTAACTGTTAGGTTATCTAATATTCTAATTTAATTTTATATATTTAAGTCATTTAAATATATAAAGTTATATAGTTTTGATAAATAGGTTATAAGCAAGTTATGTTAACATGTTAACCATTTAACATGATTAATTAAACGGGTCTAATCGTGTCATAAACGGGTTAGACAAAATAAACCCGTTTAGACATGATTTTAATCGTGTAATCCCGTTTATGACCCATGTCCGTTTAACTCAAACCCAAACCAGTTTAACTTCGTGTTGTCTCTTGTCATTTAAACGGGTGGTGTCAAAAATTGCCGACCCTACCACAAACTAGCGAGTCTTTTCTTTTTTATCGGTTAAATAAAGGCAAATTGGATTTTAATAATCTAAATTATAACTTATTGGCAGATAATAATTCATACTATCAATTTGGTTGGTAACAGTCTTAATTTTCACTTTTGTTATCAATAGCAGTCTCAGTAACATAATTATCATAAATTTACGCTCTATTTACACTTGATTTGGCTCAAAATGATGATTTTAGGCGAAATTGAGAAACGTACAAGCGAAATCGAATGGAAATTAAGTTTAACTGGAGCGTAAATTTATGATGAATATGTTACTGAGACTGCTATTGACAACAAAAGTTAAATGTTAACTATCACCGGCCAATTTGATAGTATCAGCCAATAGGTTATAGTTTAGATTATTAAAATCCAATTTACCTAAATAGTTTGGTTATAGTTTGGAACCCAGAAATTTATATGACATTTTATGGTACCTATGTACATTATGATACAAAATAAGTGTCAAAACTATCTTCTCATTGACATGTGAAAGATGGTAGGAGTTTTTATTTTTTTGGGTGTGGTTATCGTTGGAAAGTAATTAATAAATAAAGATAAGAATAAACAAGTAATAACATAAATAATTAATATAGAACATGTGTCAATATCCGCAAATCATAAAAATAATAACCGTGCAAGTAAAAAAAAATTCCACTCGATTTCGTTTGGCCGGTGACAGTATTAATTTTCACTTTTGTTGTCAACATCAAGTGTAAATGGAGCATAAATATATGATGAATATGTTAGTGTGACTACTACTGACAATTAAAGTGAAAGTTAAAGCTGTCACCGACTTTTCAGCCAAATTAACTATATGGATTACTATGACCCAATAATTTATAGTTTGGATTATTAAAATCAAATTTACCTAACATAAATTTTTGTATTGTGTACCCGTATTTGAACCCGTTGAGCCCGCCCGTTTCTTAATAACCCGCCAACTCAGCAAAGACCTTCGAAAACCCTAATTTTATAAGTAAAACTTAACTAGGGCGGCCACAACGGCAGCCTATCGTCTCTACCGTGCTTCGGAACCCTAGAACAACAAAATCGTCACCGGTTTTCATGGTAAGCCAACACAATTATCAGATCTATCACACTGTTCATCTTCCTCATATATTGTTTCATGGCGTTGATTTGATTACTCGTTTCAGTTTTCGGTATAGTTAAATTGTTCTTGTGTATATCAGGCGCCGAAGAAGGAAAAGGCTCCGCCACCGTCATCTAAGCCGGCCAAATCAGGCGGCGGAAAGCAGAAAAAGAAGGTCGAGTTTTGATTTATCTTACTTTTCATTAATTGTTGTGGTAATTTTAGTTTTGATTTGGTATGTTTTGGTTCCTAATCTCTTTCAGTTATATGATTTTTTTTCTTCAAATAACAGCAATTTAATGCCCTATACATAGTTCTGGATAAGTGTTCTTGTGTAGTTTAAGATGGATTTTGTTGTTGATTTAATGTTATTATTCCAATAGGTGTGTTGTACTAGTGATTAGATACAGTTACAATGTGGCTTTAAGCAATTTGGAAGTTAGGAAACTTAGAAGTTAATCTTGTGTTGAGATTGAGTTTAGAACTATGTTGTCATTCTTGATACTCATTGTATTTCTTTTTGAGGAAAAACAAACAATCTTGGATTATGCACATTTCTTGGTCTGAATTTAGCCTTTGAAGAAGGAAACATTTGTTCTGGTTACTAAAACTGCGCGTGTGAAGTTTTGACATTACACGAACCTAACGCGAAATTTTCTGGTTTGGTTTGGTTTGGTTTGGTTTGGTTTGGTTTGGTTTGGTTTGGGTCTAGTCTAAATGGGTTCTGGTTGAACCTGCAAACACATTTAGCTAAATGATAGTTGTTTGGGTTGACCTGGGGGTTTGCGGGTTTTCCTGTTTAGTTTTATACTTGTTAAGGTTTATGGTAAACGTTAATATTTTATATACATATATATTTTTGGTTGTAAATCTGTAATTACTAATTTTAGAGTATAAATATGTAAAAATTGAAAATAAAAGTTCGGGTTAAACAAGTCATGTCAACCTGCAAAAACTTCTGTTGTGTTCATGTTCATGTGTTTGACACGATTCTCGGTCATGTCAAGTTTTCAGGTTCATGTCGGGGAGACCCGCAAACGACCCATTTAATATCCCTAACTAAAATAGTAATGGGTCATAAGCAACTCATAATCTCAAATTAAGAAAGCATCTCTTTTATTAGAAGTTATTTAAGTTTAATTTTTTTTTGATGATAAGTTGATAACCAAGTTTCATATGTTGAAAATTGAGAAACTTATAGCTGGATGAATCTTGGTGTAACCACAAGTGAATTTATAATAGACCGAATCCTTCACCCTTTAACACGACATTTGGAGTGATGAAAAAATATGGTTCATCATTCATGTGTTTTCCTTTTAATAAACAGAGATAATTGTCTTGCAGAAGTGGAGCAAAGGAAAGCAAAAGGAGAAGGTCAACAACATGGTTTTATTTGACAAGGCAACATATGACAAGCTTCTTTCTGAAGCTCCAAAGTTCAAGCTCATCACTCCTTCCATCTTGTCAGACAGATTAAGGGTATTGTTACATTTTGTTTTACTAATCTTTTCCGCTTCTTTTTGTTTTATTACAAACTAATTAGCAACTTAGTGACATTAACTTGTTACGTAACTTTTAGGCATAGACTTGTGAGGAAAATTGTTCCTGTGGCCATGGTATAGAAAATCCTAAGACATTCTCAAACGCAAGGAAAGAAATCACAGGACACCCACAAACTCACCTTAGTGTGTTGTGTATTCAGTAGAGGTGGCAGGTCATACAGGTTGGGTAACCGGTTGAAACAGTCAACAGACCATTTGTCGTATGATTGAAATGGGCCAGGCTGTTTTGGGTTGACTCTCTTTATCAATTTCATTAGAATATTTTCATAAATACATAATGCATGTTATGACTACATAAACAATTTTATTACAATAATAATCCATATCTTTGAATAGAGACTAGGGCTGCAAATGAGTCCGAGCTTATAAGGGCTTGGCACAAGCTCTTATCGAGCGTTCTAATCCTTATGAAATTTACAGGTGTGTGTATCTTTGTGTATTTCAAGCTATTGATGCTTTTATTAGTTTTATGTTATTAACCAACTTGTCTGAAGGTTTTTTTTTCATTTCTGGTCAAAATTTGTTGTAGTTTTTATACATACCTTTTGTTAATTGATAAGTTATTTACAACACCTACACGGGTTGAATACAGGAAATATTAAATAGTTAGTAACGAAGGAAGAATAAGTGAGAAAAATAATATTGTGCTTTACATATTCGTGAAACGTGGCAACCAATTACTTATTTATTAGGTATATGTGTGTGTATTTGAGTTTTCAAGCCGATCTTTGAGCTTGGCTCGATGCTTTTGCAGCATTAATTATTGCCATCTTTTCAAATGATATTTGAATTGTGTCAACATATATGGAGGTTCATTACATGATGTTTATATTATCTCTCCTTTCAGATCAACGGTTCCTTGGCACGCAAGGCAATCAAGGATTTGATGGCAAGAGGTGCAATAAGGATGGTATCTGCTCATGCTAGCCAGCAGATCTATACCAGGGCTACCAACACTTGAGATTTAGGCAACTCTCAAGGCATCTTTATCTTATCTTTTCTGGTTGTTAAGTTTTTGTTTTCTGTAGCAATTAAGAGATGCATGCCATACTTTTGTTCTCTTTAAATCTGTTGCTATTTTATTTAAATTTTTAATTTTGCCCTTTTACTTTACCCAAGTGGTTAGTTTTAAACTTTTTAATTAAATGTGTGATCAGTATTGTTCGTTTTGCCCATGTGCATCATACAGATTATCTTTGTTGCCTTGAGTGAACTTTTTAGAATGTCACCCATACGGACTGTTTTCACTAAAACACGTTTAACAGTAGAGTTTATCATCCAAATTCAATTCGTTCACGTTAGATATTTGAGGCTTGACATTTTTTATATGACTCAATATAACCAAACACTTTACAGTTTACACAATGTTCATTCAAATTCATATTTCTTTTGAATTTAAGCTCTTTCTATATGTATCATAACTCTTGTGAAGATATCATAAATTCTATTTATTGAGATTTATGTTTGTTTATATTTTAATTCTCTTCATATATATTCTAACTTTAAAAAAATTAGGTGAAACAAATATCCCATAAATATTAACAGTGATTTTAGTTGGGGAATTTTGATTTTATTATTATTTTATTATGCATGCTAGTCATGCACTCATGCTTCTATAAATATAGACTTTTTTTTTGTCATTTTATCATGGGTCATGCTAGACATGCTCACATGCTTCTACAAAATATACACACTTTTTGTTTGCGACTTGATGCATTAAAATATTTATTCAATAAGCAATATTAGGGTTTACACCTTTTAATAGAAAAAAAAATTAACAAGGTGCATCATTTTAAATATTGACCAACATGTCTATACCAAAAACAAATTTGGTAAGAGTGTGAACGGTTTTTTTTTGTGATTGGATGGTTTTTGATGGTAGTTTCACGTGGCACGTGTTGATTAGCTGTTTTTTTTTTGTTTCTCACGATTTTGTGACTGTATAAAGAATTAAATAGAGGAGCTTAAACACAAAAGGCCTCCTAACCCGGAGGCAAGGCCGCGCCCCGTGCTCCCCGTCCACCCGTGTTCGAACCTTGGCTGTGGCGTTTTTCTTTTGTATTTTCTAATCCAATTTTTTTCAGTTCACCTTTTTGAACGTGTTATCGTTTATATTTTGATTCGAGCCCGCGATCCCACCATAAAACTCGGGCATCAAATGCCAGTTGCCTAGCAAACAAAGAAGTCAATGTGAGCTAAAAGTGACATCTTTTAAATAATGTTTTGTATAATTATGATGTTAATATTTGTCATCCTTTTGTTGACAAACATTTGATTACTACTTTTTTAGTTCACCAGTCAACTTCAATTTCCCTTTTTATCATATTATGAGTTTAGTGGTTGGTGCTTTTGATAATTTTAGTAAGAATAATCAAATAATTAACAACTAAATAATAAGAAATTATACTAAAACACATTTTATAAATCAATCCAGGATGCAAATTTAAACACCCCCTTTATATTTTAATAAGTTTGTATCTAAACTATAATTATGTGTAAATCAATCATTCATTTAGTCATATATAGATTCGTTTTGCTTTTTATCTGGATAATCACTAAACATAGTGTAAAATATGATAATATATGTTTCCTTCTTTGTATATAAGCCATGTTAAATTAATAAAATTGACTAAAAGATTCTTCTCACATTGACATCTCTAATCATTCTCGTAATATTATTATTCACATCTAATTAAATTCATGTATGCATTTAGAGTTCACGTGTTTAGAGTTTACCAAAGATCATTCAAGTATCTAGAGTTTATCAATGGCTAGTCACGGACCCAGAAAAGTTTTTTTGGGGTCGGTTGTCTGTCGTTAAATATTAAAATTTTCAGATAATACCAAATTAAATTTCAAATAAATAATAAAAATACGTCAATCGTCATTAGAAATGCATAATAGAAATACAATATACATACTATTGCTCTCTACGGGTTAATCCCAATTCCCACATACGCAATTTTGGATGGGGTATTGGGGTTATGGGCTTAATTCTACTAATAATTAGGTTATGGTCTTATTTTGTAAAACTGGGTTAAATTTTTTGTTGGATTTAATTGTTTACCGGGTATTTGGTTAAATTGTTTATTAGGTATTTGGTTTAATTGTTTATTTAGTTTATAATACTTTTATTATTTGTAAAATTTTAAAATCTTAATTTTTTTTGGAAAGTCGGTGTCAAAATTTCATGAGGATCGGTTTCAAAATTCATTGGGGTCGGTGTCAAAATTTCAAGAGTTCAGTGTCAAATTTTTGGAGGTCGCCCGAGATTAAATCACAAAATACTAATTTCTTTTTCATGAGGTGCTGCTGACCCACGCCCAACCCTTAGGTCTGCCAATGCCGATGACAGAAAGGTATCGCAGGGTATCACATGATTATATGGATATAAGAGCATTCTTAATCCTTTTAATTACACTATAAATCACTAATTTTTCTCTTTCCTTTTCAATTAAATAATAATTTTTTATACCTTTATCATTACCTTTTCTCTCTTCTCCACTCACAATCACTTTCAAAAAATATTAAAAAAATCATACAGGTGAACAGTGTTTTCACAAATATACAGATGAACAGTAACATTTTCTCTCTCATCCACTCAAAAACACTTTAAACCACTCCTTAAAATATACATAACTCACTCACAAACATATACAGAACCTGCTGTGGATGCTCTAACATGTTTAATCAAATTTATTTAATATTTTGATAGTTCTCTTAAAGTAATCTCTATATAAATGTGATATCATTATAATTTAATTTAATAAATTAATTAAGTAGTTTATACACCAATAAAAATTATTATAAAAGGCTAACTCGATGTATCTCATAAAAATTTATTGTCTACTTTGAACAAGTTCTTATGCATGAGATACAAGTTGGCAATGCAAGTTTTGGTTTTTTTTTAACTTCCAAACTTTTTTTTACATATATACAATTCTAGTAGTCTTATGTTCACGAACAAGTTCTTATGCATAAGGTAGAAGTTGGCAATGCAAGTTTTGTTTTTTTTTAACTTCCAAACTTTTTTTCACATATGTACAACTAGCTTAGAACCTGTGTACTACACAGAGTGAAAAAATATTAATATATAAAATTTTTAAGACTTTATATATGTCTTATAGATGAAAAAATGTATTACATATACTAACAATAGAAAACAAAATCCAAAAATATGTAAAAATTAATATATAATAGGGTTTCAAAAACACATCAATTACTATTCAATGTAATATGACTTTAATTTATTATTTGATTGAAAACATATGCTAGGTCATTAGATTTCAAAGTTTCTTATAATAAGAGATAATTTAAAATAAATATGTTTTTTTAGTATGATTAGTAATTTCTTTAAAGATATATTATTATTTAAAAGATAGAGGTGTATTTAATAAGAGAGAGGCGGGAAAAAGAATGATGAGAATGAATATAGATTACAACAGTCTTATGAACAAGAACGGACCCTACAACAGTCTTATGAACAAGAACGGGCCCTTGCCCAAGTGGTCTACGCGCTCTTTACCCCACCCCTACTCCCGGTTTGAAAGCTGACGCTAGCGGAATTAAAAAGAAAATAATGAGTTTAAGATTTTATTTGTTAACGTAATGTTTCTTCAATTCTAAATATACTGTTATGACATGGTTATTTTTTCTTACATTCTGAATATACTCTTGCGACGTGATTATTTTTTTCTAAGGTATATCACCACCACGTATATTAATTTTTCTCGTGGTTTTAACACATGTACATCACAAAAACGTTTATTAATTTTTCTCGTGGTTTTATTTCCACACGTCACAACACCCGACGCCACAACACGCAGGTTTTTATAATTTGTTAATTAAGTAATTTTTAAAATAAAGGGATATAAAGTGTTTGCATTACTAGAAACCATGATTGTAACAAAACAAATTTTATTAAAATACACGTATATGAAGTGTTTGCATTACTAGAAACCACCATGGTTGTATCAAAACAAGTGAAGGGATACATATTAGTAGATGTTGTTTCATAAGCTTATCATCAACTATTAAGCACACGGCTTGTAGCACGTGCAACGACGACGAAACCCGTCACACTTGCCGCTAGCGAATCCTTGCCTTTCGCAAGAGCTGTTACACCTCCAGTCGTTTAAGCAACTAAACGTATGCCCCGTTGTACGACACATCTTCGCCTCCGTCACTTTCACCATACTCTCTTCTGTAGATGAATAATTTTTTAATCAAATATAAAAAAAACAAGGTTAATCTCTCTCTATATATATATACACATACTAACTTAGAACCCGTGTAATACACACGGGGTGAAAAATATCAATACATAAAATTCTTAAATCTTTATGTATATATTTACAGATGTAAAAATATATTACATATACTAAGTATAGAAAAAAAAATTCAAAATATGTAAAAATAATATATAATTGGGTTTTGAAAATACGTTAATTACTATTTAATATAATTTGACTTTCATTTACTGTTTGATTGAAAAATAAAAGTTACATAATTAGATTTCAAAGTTTTTTATAATAAAGGATAATTTAAAATAAATGTGTTTTATTAGTATAATTAGTATTTTGTTTAAAAATATATTATTATTAAATAATAGAAGTGTATTTAATAAGAGAGAGAGACGGGAAAAAAATGATGAGAATGAATATGGAGGCGACACGTGGGATGAAAAACCTTTATTTATTAAATAGTATAGATATAGATATAGACATATAGGGTTATGTTATAGTAAAAATGGTTTTAAAAATAAGAAGGGTAAGAAGGATTCCAAGCTTGACATGTGTCATTTTATTGTTTTTAAAGGGATGACATGATGGTCAATGTGTAATATACCAGGTGAATGTGTAATACACCAGGTCAATGTGTAATACAATGTCTGATATTACATAATGATCAGACCTGATATTACACAATGAGCATATTACACAATGACCTTACATATTTGAGCGAATTACACAATAATGAGCGAATTACACAATGAGCTAGAAAACGTAAAACACAATGATGAAAACATATAACACAATGATGAAAAATATTTGGCACAATGAACTTGTATTACACAATGACCTGACTAATTATACAATGAACTTGTATTACACAATGACTTGACTAATTACACAATGAACTTGTATTACACAGTGAACTTGTATTACACAATGACCAGACGTGGTATTACACAATGAACTTGTATTACACGATGAACTTGTATTACACAATGACCTGACTAACTACACAATGAGCTGGAAAATGTAAAACACAATGATAAATACATATAACACAATGAACTTGTATTACACATTAAACTTGTATAACACAATGAACTTGTATTACACAATGACTTGACTAATTACACAATGAACTTGTATTACACAATGACCAGATATTACACAATGACCAGACGTGGTATTACACAATGAACTTGTATTACACGATAAACTTGTATTACACAATGACCCGACTAACTACACAATGAGCTGGAAAACGTAAAACACAATGATAAATACATATAACACAATGAACTTGTATTACACATTGAACTTGTATAACACAATGCACTTGTATTACACAATGAACTTGTATTACACAATGACTTGACTAATTACACAATGAACTTGAATTACACAATGACCAGACGTGGTATTACACAATGAACTTGTATTACACAATGAACTTGTATTACACAATGAACTTGTATTACACGATGAACTTGTAATACACAATGACCTGACTAACTACACAATGAGCTGGAAAACGTAAAACACAATTATAAATACATATAACACAATGAACTTGTATTACACATTGAACTTGTATTACACATTGAACTTGTATAACACAATGAACTTGTATTACAAAATGAACTTGTATTACACAATGAACTTTTATTACACAATGACCTGACTAATTACACAATGAACTTGTATTACACAATGACCAGACGTGGTATTACACAATGAACGTGTATTACACAATCAACTTGTATTACACGATGAACTTGTATTACACAATGACTTGACTAACTACACAATGAGCTAGAAAACGTAAAACATAATGATAAATACATATAACACAATGAACTTGTATTACACAATGACCAGACGTGGTATTACACAATGAACTTGTATTACACAATAAACTTGTATTACACATTGAACTTGTATTACACAATGAACTTGTATTACACATTGACCTGATTAATTACACAATGAGCTGAAAAACGTAAAAAAAAATTCGTTTTTGTTTATAACAACACTATACTCGTTTTAAAGATAAAAAACGCTCGTTTTTATGGTGTATTTTTTTGAAAAAATAATGTCGTATGTAAAAGTTATGAACGTTTAAAAATGAGGGGGGGACTTGATATAAAGTCAACAAAAGTAGCCAAGACTAAAATACCATTCCAACAACTTTTTCTCCTACAATTAATCTCAATCATTAAATCTTTTCTTCAATTTAATCTAATGACACTAAATTCTTCTCACCCTTCTTACAATTAAAATCTTTTTTACCTGAACTTAATCCTAGACATATATATATATATATATATACACACACACACACACACATATAGGGGCATGTTCTTTTGAGAACCAACCATATGTTGAGATCCGAAAGAACCGCACAAAACGTGTACATATCGCTTTAGTGAAAAAAGTAAAATTCAACAACAATGTTTTATTTATCTCTTCCCACTCTTAGTTTGAGTTTATCTCCTCTCTCCTAAATTTTTTTAAGTAAAGTATAAAAATATGCATATATGCATTCATTTGTGCATATAGTGTGAGTGCATACATGCATTTAAAAAAACAACTATAAATTCGAGGTCTTTTAAAACCAAACCTTAAACATATTGAAATATACATGAATTCAAGTCAATTTATAGTATAAATAGAGCAAGAGTTAATGCGGTTCTCGCGGTTCTTAACATATTGTTGGTTCTCAAAAGAACATACCCCTATATATATACATATATATATTCCTAATTGATTAAATGTTTTAAAATTGGTGCGTCAAGTGACATGTTACGGGCTTTTATGTGTTATAAAGTATCTAGTACGTGTTTTTATTTAAATATATATGTATCTAATCGTCAAGTGACATCAATTAATATATGTATCTGATCGTCGAGTGACATCAATTCATAAATATATGTATCTGATCGTTAAGTGACATCAATTAATATATGTATCTGATCGTAGAGTAACATCAATTCATGGTACATTTACAGAGGATCATATTGAAGTAAAAATATGATTTGTATTTCTTAGCGATAAAGCTATTAATAATTTTGGTTAAAGATTATTTTTATGTCTAAATATGCAACAAAAATTAAATATAAACATACCGGAAGCAAAGAGAAAGAGCACCAACATAAACACAAAAAAGCCTTTCCCCATGTTTGAAAGTTGTTCGCAATAGAGGATACAAGTGGAAATGGACCACAATGTACGATTTATAGAAGAGACTCATGCCTCCCTTCATGTTACACGTGTCCTTGCAAATCTACTTTTCAACACGTGTACATTTACATGTGCTCTTTGAATGCCAACTCATTATACTATTATTTAAGGCACGTTAGGGTGAATAGTAAATAGTGATTACAAGTTAGAATGCTTTGTGTACAAGTGTTTGATGTTAGTTACATATATAATTAATGCAGAAAAAGGATAAATAAATGTTATAACATTTTACTAGTATGTGCTTATATGATAGTGATCATCGATTTGTTTATAAATGTTTACAATAAAGATCACAACCGTATTTCTCTTGCTCTATTGAAACTTTGATCTTGGTAATGAAATATAAAAAAAAACAAAGAGTTAAGAATGTTTCAAAGAACGTGTAATGTTAAACAGGGCCGGTCCTGAGAATACTTAAAATGTTTTGAGCTCGGGACATGTAAAAAAAAGCGGGTCCTATAATATAAACTCAATAAGCATATATAAAAAAACGTAATACGGACTTATATATATATATATAGTTTTTTTAAATAATTGTGCTTATATATAGATTTTTTTTATTTCTCGGTAAACAATTGGGCTTATATATATTTATATTTGAAAAAAAAACACATATATATAATATAACAAAAAAACAAAAAAAACCTCGGGCTCGGGACCGCCGCCCTCCTTGCCCTCCCTCTGAGCCGGCCATGATGCTAAACTTTTACTTTACAAATGGCTAGTTTTAAACATGATAAAATGTTAGTGACATTTCGTTGAAGGGCCCTACCAGTGACGAAGCTTGAAGAAAAACACATGGGCTGCCGGGATTATTTTTTTTCCTATAAGGGGGGCAGAACTTAATACCTATAAAATTTTCGGCCGAATACGAATAAATTAACACTTGTGAGCGAAAAATCAGGGGGGCCCAGACCCTCACTAAGCTTCGCCCTTGGGCCCTATGACGTAGGGAATAAACGATTGTGCCAAACCTAGATGAGCACGATTTAGAGCATGGTTTCCCGTGTTTAACGACTATTTTTAATTAGATCCATCTGTGCACGTTTTCAAAACATTTTTCTTATCATATAATGATGATTAACTTCTCGAACGCATCATACTTGCTCATTTGACCAGGAAAGATTCAAAACATTTCAAATGTGATACGTAGATAAGGCCAAGGGGAGTACGTCCGTCGAACCAAGCGTGGAGATGAGGTGGCTACCGTGGTAGTGTGGAACACCACGCTCTATTGGCGTGGTCCACGAGCGTGGAGCTCCCCCGTGCAAATTTCCACGGCGTGGAGAAGGGAAAGATGAAGGGAGTGGGGTCAAGACCAATGGTTTTTAAACACATGTATTTTTCAAGTGGGTGAAAAGTGGAACACCACGCCCCTCAAATGTGGATACCGTGTGAAAATGGTGTGACACTAACGTACAGGGGTGTGAAGGTGTGGAAATATGTGAATACTCCCCTTGGCCTAACAAATTGAACCTCGTTAAATTTTACATTGAAGTGCTAGTTTGTAAATTCAGGCTTTTGAAATATTCTCAGTTATACAACCATTTTACATCAAACTTGTAAAAATATAAATGGTAAAATACACAATTCTTATTTAATATATAAACAGTCTTTAAAAAACTCTATTATATATATACACACACATTCAGTGACGGACCCAAATTTTTTTTATGGGGGTCGAAAATTTTTGTGGTCAGTTGATTAGCGATATATAACACTAAAATTTTTTCATGAGGGACGATCGTGCCAACGAGGGGCGATTTTAAAATTTTATGGGGGACGATCGGGATTTTAACGCATATATATTTCTAAATTTTTTTCATGGAGGCCGGCTGCCCCCATACTCAAAACATAGGTCCGCCTTTGTATATATATATATATATATATGTGTAAAACATTGTTTAGAGGTTTGAAATTACCTAAGATTCCAGCCTGGTGAAGGACGGGATAGTATAGTCGTCTAGCTTAGTCAACCTTAAAGGGAAATGTCGGTGGCCAATGGGAAACCACCAACAAAGCCCTTATTTTTTGTTTTCAATTTGATTTTCCATTCTTTTATCAAATGGTGGCTTTGATGAGTTGGTTAAAGCTTGATTGGTGCCTTTGTTGGGTTGGCCGTAGGTCACAGGTTCGATCCCTATGTCAAAAAAAAATTCGTTTTTTTTGTTTTTATGTTTTTTTTCTTTTTAGATTTGCTATTTTTTTTACTTTTCATTACTTTTTTAATTATTAAGCCGCAATGTGCGAGCCATAATACTTTTCCTATCTATGGTTCAATCTCCAAAACCTATCCGCTACAAATTCGTACGTTTCTTTTATGTACTTAATCACGTTAGTGTCACCGCCACAACGCCCGTAACTAAGTTTGCAAACGCTCTGTTACCCACGTTAGTGTCATTGTACAGCTTCGCCGCAACGTGCGGGTCTTAACGTTTAAACTTTGGTTTTTGTCACGAGTTTACGCCTCCGCTGCAACATGCAAGTATAAAACGGTTTTTCTTTTTTATATAAGGTCTTAAATATTATCGTTGCTCTAAATGCAACGAGTGAGTTTATGTAATGCTTTTAATTTTTTTTTATACAAAGTTTCGAATACGTTGATTGATTTCGCGGTTTAACGAGCCACAACGTATAATGTTTTATTTTTTTTACTTTATTTTAATTTTTTTAATGAATTTGGAAAATGTTGACATAACATAAACGCACGATAATTGAGTCTTGTTTACCCCGCAACGTGTGAGGCGAGTCGAAACGCGTGGGGAATCGACATACTTATTTTTATTAATGTTTGGTTCAACGTCGCAGCCGCAACGCGCAGGTGTTCATAATAGTTATTACTTATTAGTTAAATAGTCATGAAAAACACATTTTAGTTCACAAATTACTATTACTATTACTAAGTAAGTTTAAAGTAGAACGATAGTGAATAGTAGCTTCATTATTAGGATGTTGCCACATCTCTGTTTTTTTTATTTTAATGTTTTCTATATTTTTGTTTTTAACTCTTATACTATATATAATATACGTTTTGTAACATCCCAAAAATAAAACGACAGTTATAATAACGGAATAAACGAACGAGGCATGACGAGTCGGGTCGGATGGGTCAGCGGACTATAAATAGCCTATGCCACCCCTTTTCTCCCATTTGCAACTTTTAGAGAGAGAAACCGTAGAGAGAGAAAGTTGGCGGATCGACCCGAGACTTCAGCAAAGTGTTACTCGATAACTCGTGAGAAGAACCTCCGGATCAGAAACTCGATTCAGGTAACGATCCGACCTAAATCTGAGTTTTAGTTCGTTTTTGGGTTTTTCGGGTGTTGGGTGAAAATGTAAGGTTTGAACGGATGAAACTGAAAGATAATCATGGATTTGAGTTCCTTAATGAAAAACGAACGTTTTGAATGCAACAGGTTCGGGATCTTGACATGATCAGACCCGAATGCGAAAGTTAGGGTTTTTCGCGAAGAACAGGTCGTGCGCACTTGCTAAGTGCGCACGGAGCAGGTCCTGCGCACTTGCTAAGTGCGCAGGAGGAAGGGACCTGCGCACTTGATAAGTGCGCAGGCAGCAGGGTCTGCGCACTTGATAAGTGCGCAGGCAGCAGGGTCTGCGCACTTGCCAAGTGCGCAGACATCAGAACTGGTTAAGTGAAGTCAGTATGTTAGAATGGTTAAACCGTTAGAGTCGGTATTGGTCTGATGTGTATTTAACTAATCAATTCAGATCGGAAGTGACGTTGTTGGACCTTCGTTTAGGACAACCCATAATAGCGTATCAGGTGAGTTCTAGAGCCCTCTTTTAAATGTTTTGTTAAATGTTTTGGGCTGGTGTGCATACTTACTAAATGATGTTTTAACGAAATGATGTTTTAACGAAACGATGTTTACGAAAGGAAAGGTTATGAAGTGTTTTTACCAAAAAGGTTTACGAATGTTTATGAACAGTCTAAATGAGGAAGTGTTTAATGAAAAGGGAAAGAGGTAAAGGTTTAAAGAAGTCATTACAAATCTAATCTGTCGAATGAATGAAATTGACGAACGAAGTCTGGGAATGTGATTCCCAGCCTTGTGGTAGATTATGGACAGCGAGCCATAGTTACCATAAGAACAACAGGGCAGTGTCTTGGTGGCCTGTCGATGGTTTTGATGTTGTACAACTGGTTAGGGAGTAACGACGGTTACTCGGGTGATGACGATCATCCTAAGTGAAAAGGGTAAAGGAAATCAATGACGGCGATACGTAACGGTTGATTTCCAAAGGAAAGATGCGTGTTGGGCAATGACGGCGATACGTAACGGTTGACCCCACTTAATGAATGGTTGGGCAATGACGGCGATACGTAACGGTTGACCCCACATAGTGTATGGTTGTGGCAATGACGGCGATACGTAACGGTTGCCCACAACACCAAAGGTTCCTTCGGGGACACTGTGACGCGTAAAGTAAGATACAGAATTAGATAACGATAATGTATGACTTAAATGAATGTTAAAAGTTTTAATGAACGATCCGTTTAAACGGTGATTATGATTATGATGTTGATGATGATATGGGTACGAAACCTTTTTAAAGATGTTAGATTATTACATGCTTTTGTGAAAGGTTTTACTAAACGAATGACTGATATGTGTTTGGCAAATGTTGATGTTAAAGTTTTTATGAAATGATAGAACTCACCAGCGTAGCTGACTTTTTAGTATGCACATTCAGGTTAAGGCAGGTATGGACGATGGACGGTGATGCTTGGCAAGCGAGAAGAGTTACTCGGTCGGTCATGGAGACTGGCATCCCGTTATGAGTTGTTTATGTTAAGTTTATGTATTTGACAATGTACGCTTCCGCATGTATGAACAAGTTTTTAGTTATGTTGAATGAATGATTCCGCTGCATTATTTGATATTCATGTTTAAGAACTGTTTATGAATGAGTAAATCCAATGAGTGAGGCCTCCCGGGTTTGGGGCCTTACAAGTTGGTATCAGAGCAATAGTTTGAGAGATTCGGACACTCCCAGTGTCTGAACTTAAACTTTGAATGGGACCGAAAGCGGATGCCAGTACGGGTAACTCGAGCCACAGCATCAGGTATGAAGGTAGTATATATTTACGTATATGGTATGCCTTAAAAAGGGTTAGGTAAGGACTTGTGTTCTGATGGAATCACAAAGGTGGTCAAATAGAAATCGAAAGGTAGTGTAATGGTTAATTGCAGATGGCCAGTGTATATTAACATCTTACAGTACTTGTTGAAATTTATTTGTTAACTAGCGTGATGAGATTGGAATTCTTGTCTTCTAGAACGAAATGGCGAGGAGAGGGAACGGAAGGCGTGGTGGCCGTACCGGTGGTCGTACCGGCGGTCGAAATGGTGGGCGTGGCAGGATTCCTGCGCGCCAAGAGCACAACGAAGAAGGAACTGTTCACACTGAACCGACGGTTAGTGTGCATGGAACTGAACTGACACAAGTTGCAAAACAACCTTTCACTTTTGAACCAGAAGTGAGAGCAGCCATAGCTCGAGAATTCTCCGAGTTGATGAAGAATTCTCTGCCAAGTCTGTTGGCTGAAGCATTAAAGAAAGTTAGTGGGGAAGGCGGATCTAGTGCGGCAAATGGTGCCCAGAACAACGAGACCGACAACGCACCGCCTGCTCGCGGATGCGACTATAAGTCCTTTAAGGCATGTGACCCCCGGTCCTGACTGGGAAGAAGGACGCGGTGGCTACTTTTGATTGGGTAATACGTATGGAAGCCGCCATCCGTCTGAGCGAGTGTCGAGCTAATCAAGTAGTGAAGTTTGCTGCTAACTCCTTGAGGGAGGAAGCATCCCACTGGTGGGAAGGTGTACGTCAGGCTAAGGGGGATGAGGTTGTTGACTCGATGATGTGGGCTGACTTGAAAACTTTGGTGATCAAGAATTTCTGCCCGAGGAACGAGATTGAGAAGGTAGAGAGGGAATTTCTGGGTTTGAAGGCCGGGAGCATGACGCACCGACAGTACACAACCCGATTCAATGAACTGGCACGTCTGGTGCCACATCTTGTTACGACGGAGGAAAGAAAAATTTCCTGCTACATTCAAGGGTTGCCGGACCAGGTCTGCACCTATGTTAAGGCAAACGCCCCTACGACCTATGATTCGGTAGTAAAACTGAGCGGCGTGGTATTTGATGATCTGGCGCTGAATGTCGCCGCCGTTGAGGGACCGAAGAAGAGACCGAGCTTCTCGAACAAGCGAACTGGTGGAAGGATGTTTGGGACTCGTGATAAGAGGGCTCGGGTGAACGAGCCGACTGTTTTTAAGAAGTGTGAAAGAGAGCATGTAGGTGAATGCAGACTGGGATCTAACTTGTGCTTTAAGTGTGGCAAGACCGGGCACTACTCCCGTGAATGCCCACAACACTTCAAGTGCTATAATTGTGGGGATGCCGGTCATCTGAGCAGGGAATGTCCGAAACCGAGAATGGGTGAAGCCGGGAAAAGGAAAGGCCCGGAAAGGAAAGAAGAGAGGCCCCGAGCAAAGACTCGTGCGTACGCACTGACGCAAGAACAAGCCAGGGCGGACCCCGACGTGGCGTCAGGTACGTTCATCCTTGACAACACTTTTGTTTCTGTGTTATTTCATTCGGGTGCCAGTAAGAGTTTTATATCTGCGACTCTTTGTAAACTAGTAAAGTACAATGTGAGTAAGCTAGAAAAGGCCTTTAGCGTAGAAACCGCTGAGGGTAGGACTGCGAGAGTAACCGATGTAGTTGACAACTCCACGATAAAAATAGAAGGTCATGACTTCCCTGTCAGATTGTTTGTTATGGTTTTGGGAGGGTTCGATGTCGTGTTGGGTATGGATTGGCTAACTGCCAATGAAGCACAAATTATATGCAAACGAAAGATAATCCGACTCAAGGCTCCGTATGGTAGCAAAGTCGAGGTTCTTGGAGATCGGGACGCCCCGATGCCAAACGTCATCTCGATGATTAAGGCAACAGATTACTTGAGGCGCGGATGCGAGGCTTATCTGATGTACGTGATTGACAAGTGTAAGGAAGTGAAGGAACTAGACGATGTACCCGTGGTACGCGAGTACCCGGAGGTGTTTCCAGAGGATTTGCCTGGGATACCACCCGACAGAGAGATTGAATTTCGAATTGACTTAGTACCAGATGCCCAGCCCGTGGCTAAGGCTCCATATCGACTAGCACCAGTGGAAATGAAGGAACTTATGGTCCAACTAGACGAGTTACTTGAGAAAGGATTTATCCAACTGAGCATCTCGCCGTGGGGTGCTCCGGTGTTGTTTGTGAAGAAGAAAGACGGTTCGATGAGAATGTGTATTGATTATCGCGAGTTGAACAAGCGTACCGTAAAGAACAAGTACCTGTTACCAAGGATCGACGACCTGTTCGATCAATTGCAAGGCGCAAGTTGGTTCTCGAAAATCGACCTTCGGTCCGGGTATCATAAGTTGAAGGTGAGGGAAGAAGACATATCGAAAACTGCATTTCGCACGCGTTATGGACATTTCGAGTTCCGCGTGATGTCTTTTGGATTGACGAACGCCCCTGCAGCGTTCATGGATTTGATGAATAGAGTTTGTCGACCAATGCTGGATCGATCGGTAATCGTGTTCATCGATGATATCCTCATTTACTCCAAGAATGAGGGTGATCACGCGTGTCACTTGAAGGAGGTATTGGAAGCTCTGAAGAAGGAAAAGTTGTATGCTAAGTTCTCCAAATGCGCGTTCTGGCTTAGGGAAGTCCAATTCCTAGGTCACGTCATTAACCCGAACGGTATTATGGTTGACCCAGCAAAGATAGTAACGGTAAGGGAGTGGAATGTTCCTAAGACGCCAACTGAAATCCGCAGTTTCTTGGGATTGGCAGGCTACTATCGGAGATTCATCCAGGATTTCTTGAAAATAGCTTCGCCGTTGACAAAGTTGACTCGGAAAGAGGTAAAGTACGAATGGGGTTCGACCCAGGATGAAGCGTGTAAGGAATTGAAGAAGAGGCTAACCCAAGCTCCAGTCTTGGCCCTCCCCGAGGGCAATGAAGACCTAGTGGTGTACTCTGACGCTTCGGGTCAGGGATTGGGATGCGTGTTGATGCAACGCGGGAGAGTGATCGCGTATGCGTCACGACAGTTGAAGATTCACGAAGCTAATTATCCAACCCACGATTTGAAACTTGCTGTTGTCGTATTCGCATTGAAAATCTGGAGGCACTACCTGTACGGGGTGAAGTTTACTATTTACTCCGACCACAAAAGTTTGAAGTACTTCTTCGAACAAAAGGAACTTAATATGAGGCAGAGGCGATGGTTGGAACTGTTGAAGGACTATGACTGTGAAATAATATACCATCCTGGAAAGGCAAACGTGGTGGCTGACGCTCTAAGCCGAAAGGATGTGCCTACTCCTATTAGAGTGAAAGCTTGCCAGTTAGTGGTAACATCAGATGTGATGAGGGAAATTGAAAAGGCTCAAGATGAGGCACTTAAGGAGGAAAACATAAAGATGGAAAGGATGGTTGGCCAACAGGACAAGTTGGAATATAACACCGTTGGTGTTAGGACACGTTTTGGACGGGTATGGATACCTATGGGTGGCGAGCTTAGAACCAAAATCTTGGATGAGGCGCATAAGTCTCGTTACTCTATCCATCCCGGTACCAATAAAATGTACCAAGATCTGAGAAAGGAATACTGGTGGCCTGGAATGAAACGTGATGTGACGACGTATGTAAGCAAGTGCTTGACTTGCTCGCAAGTAAAGGCCGAGCACCAGAAACCGTATGGAAAGATTCAACCACTTGATATACCGGAGTGGAAGTGGGAACACATTACCATGGACTTCATAACTAAGCTACCTCGCACAGCTAAAGGTCATGACACCATTTGGGTAATTGTGGACCGTTTAACGAAGAGTTCTCATTTCCTACCTATTCGCGAGACGTTCTCGTCGGAAATGTTAGCGGAAGTATTTATTAACGAAGTAGTAGCACGGCATGGGATGCCTTTGACGATTGTATCTGACCGGGACACACGATTCACATCGAGGTTCTGGAAAAGATTTCACGAGGCGATGGGCACGAGGCTTAACATCAGCACAGCATACCACCCGCAAACGGATGGTCAGTCCGAAAGGACCATTCAAACATTGGAGGATATGCTCCGTGCTTGTATTATCGACTTCGGTGGCAGTTGGGACAGCCATCTGCCGTTAGCTGAATTCTCCTACAACAATAGTCATCACACGACGATAGGCATGCTGCCTTACGAAATGTTGTATGGGAGAAGATGTAGGACCCCGGTTTGTTGGGGTGAGATTGGACAGAAGGAATTAGGAAGTCTCGAAGTCGTAAGAGAGACGTCGGAAATGTTTGATCAGATCAAAGCGCGAATGAAGGCCGCACAAGATCGTCAAAAATCATATGCGGATAAACGACAAAGGCCTATTGAGTTTGATATTGGTGACAGAGTAATGCTGAAAGTGTCACCATGGAAGGGAATCATACGATTCAGAAAGAGAGGAAAGTTAAGTCCGAGGTTTGTCGGACCATTCAAGATAATAGCACGGGTTGGGGAAGTCGCTTATCGGTTGGAGTTTCCTGATGAGTTAAGTGGGATTCATCCTACTTTCCATGTATCACACTTGCGAGAGTGTTTGGCGGATGAATCGGCTCACGTACCCCTTACTGACATCGAGGTTGACAACATCCTTAATTACATCGAAGAACCCGTGGCCATCCTTGATCAGACGGAGAAACGTTTACGTAATAAAGTTATCCAATTGGTTAAAGTCCAATGGAAGCATCGAAAGGGATCGGAAGCCACTTGGGAAACGGAGAAGGAAATGAGAGAGTCGTACCCTCGCCTATTTGACTTATGATGAGGTTTCGGGGACGAAACCTATTGTAAGGGGGGTAGACTTGTAACATCCCAAAAATAAAACGACAGTTATAATAACGGAATAAACGAACGAGGCATGATGAGTCGGGTCGGATGGGTCAGCGGACTATAAATAGCCTATGCCACCCCTTTTATCTCATTTGTAACTTTTAGAGAGAGAAACCGTAGAGAGAGAAAGTTGGCGGATCGACCCGAGACTTCAGCAAAGTGTTACTCCTTAACTCGTGAGAAGAACCTCCGGATCAGAAACTCGATTCAGGTAACGATCCGACCTAAATATGAGTTTTAGTTCGTTTTTGGGTTTTTCGGGTTTTGGGTGAAAATGTAAGGTTTGAACGGATGAAACTGAAAGATAATCATGGATTTGAGTTCCTTAATGGAAAACTTACGTTTTGAATGCAACAGGTTCGGGATCTTGACATGATCAGACCCGAATGCGAAAGTTAGGGTTTTTCGCGAAGAACAGGTCGTGCGCACTTGCTATGTGCGCAGGAGGAAGGGACCTGCGCACTTGCTAAGTGCGCAGGAGGAAGGGACCTGCGCACTTGATAAGTGCGCAGGCAGCAGGGTCTGCGCACTTGCCAAGTGCGCAGACATCAGAACTGGTTAAGTGAAGTCAGTATGTTAGAATGGTTAAACCGTTAGAGTCGGTATTGGTCTGATGTGTATTTAACTAATCAATTCAGATCGGAAGTGACGTTGTTGGACCTTCGTTTAGGACAACCCATAATAGCGTATCAGGTGAGTTCTAGAGCCCTCTTTTAAATGTTTTGTTAAATGTTTTGGGCTGGTGTGCATACTTACTAAATGATGTTTTAACGAAATGATGTTTTAACGAAATGATGTTTTAACGAAACGATGTTTACGAAAGGAAAGGTTATGAAGTGTTTTTGCCAAAAAGGTTTACGAATGTTTATGAACGGTCTAAATGAGGAAATGTTTAATGAAAAGGGAAAGAGGTAAAGGTTTAAAGAAGTCATTACAAATCTAATCTGTCGAATGAATGAAATTGACGAACGAAGTCTGGGAATGTGATTCCCAGCCTTGTGGTAGATTATGGACAGCGAGCCATAGTTACCATAAAAACAACAGGGCAGTGTCTTGGTGGCCTGTCGATGGTTTTGATGTTATACAACTGGTAAGGGAGTAACGACGGTTACTCGGGTGATGACGATCATCCTAAGTGAAAAATGTAAAGGAAATCAATGACGGCGATACGTAACGGTTGATTTCCAAAGGAAAGATGCGTGTTGGGCAATGACGGCGATACGTAACGGTTGACCCCACGTAATGAATAGTTGGGCAATGACGGCGATACGTAACGGTTGACCCCACATAGTGTATGGTTGTGGCAATGACGGCGATACGTAACGGTTGCCCACAACACCAAAGGTTCCTTCGGGGACACTGTGACGCGTAAAGTAAGATACAGAATTAGATAACGATAATGTATGACTTAAATGAATGTTAAAAGTTTTAATGAACGATCCGTTTAAACGGTGATTATGATTATGATGTTGATGATGATATGGGTACGAAACCTTTTTAAAGATGTTAGATTATTACATGCTTTTGTGAAAGGTTTTACTAAACGAATGACTGATATGTTTTTGGCAAATGTTGATGTTAAAGTTTTTATGAAATGCTAGAACTCACCAGCGTAGCTGACTTTTTAGTATGCACATTCAGGTTAAGGCAGGTATGGACGATGGACGGTGATGCTTGGCAAGCGAGAAGAGTTACTCGGTCGATCATGGAGACTGGCATCCCGTTATGAGTTGTTTATGTTAAGTTTATGTATTTGACAATGTACGCTTCCGCATGTATGAACAAGTTTTTAGTTATGTTGAATGAATGATTCTGCTGCGTTATTTGATATTCATGTTTAAGAACTGTTTGTGAATGAGTAAATTCAATGAGTGAGGCCTCCCGGGTTTGGGGCCTTACACGTTTTTAACCCGTTTCATTTTCTATTAATTTCATTTTTCTTTAATAACTTTCGTTCGTTAACTTTTTTCAAAATACGGAGTGCGCGATTGTTTTTAGTTCTTTTTTGTCAACATTCAGATATATTTTTTTTTTGAAAACGTAGTTGTATTCAAAATCAAGTTTTTTTTATCGTTGCCTATAGCGAGTGCCGTTACCATTGTGGTACCGTCACGAGCCGAACCTATTATGAGCGCACAACATCATTGTCAGTATTGGTATTATCGGAACCCGTATTGGTATTATCGGAAACCGTATCGGTATTCGCTTTATAGTTTTCGATGACCCGAACTGGTCATTTTTTTATTTTGTTTTTTCCCTTTTTTATTATTTAGTTTATGTTTCTTTTTTATTAACATAACTAGGTTAGAATCCTGTGCATTACACTGTTAAATAAATATAATGTTATATAATTAGTAATAAAAAAGTACATTTTTAAAAGCCCGTGCATTACACGGGTTGAATAAAATATAATGTAGTCTCTTAACACATACACTCGTTAAAATATGTCTACTTTAACGTGACAGTTATAAATTATATTAAGTTAATTTTTAAAATATTTTTTTAACTTGATATTTTTTTTTATGTAATCCATAAATGATAATCCATATTAAATTCATTTATTTAATGATATTATAACAATTCATAATTAAATAAAAAGTATATATAATTAGATTGATATTAAATATTTAAAAATATATTTGTTTTAATATAATATTTAATAGGAGAGATGTGAGAGAAAATCATGCTAAGAATGTACCAGAAGGTGACATCTGTCTCATAATTTTACTTGTTTATTAAGTAGTATAGATTTTTACCGTTACATCTATATTTTCATTTAAATTTTATTAATGAAGGGTGTCACACCCGTCACGAATCACGGTTATAACCATCTAGTTATTATTAAAGGTATTCGTTTTGTCTTGCACCGTTGAACCGGATATTATTTGTGAATATTAAATATATTGATTTGACAAAATAGAGTCAAACAGCCATTATTATTGTCACCTATAACTTAGAATATCCTCAGAAAACTTGAAATGTTAAGAAAAACAAGGTTTCCATCAGCTTTTGTAAAGGGTCAACTTTTTTTTTTTAACGGCGTGGGCTCAACTCGTATATTTTTTAAGGGGAGATTCGTACATCAGTCTACCCAAACAACCTCTAGGAATTTTAAATCTGCAAAGGGTGTTCCTAGTTTTTATGAAGTGCACCTTACAAGATTCGAACTCATAACCTCCACAGAGGAAAAACATTTTGAGAAAACCCTCATGACCACCAAGGTAGAACCTTGATGGCTTGTATGTATAACATTATTATTTTATTAAAAAAATAGTAGACATGTCTGTTTAGTAGTTATAAAAAACTAGTAGACGTAAATTTTTCATTTTTATAAAAGTTTTAATAAAAAATATTATAACTCTAGTCACTCAACTTGCCAATCGTATATATATACTAGTAATTTTGCCCGTGCGTTGCGAACTTGCGGCGGTTTGATTCTCACGATGCAACGATATATCCGAAAATAAATAAAAAAGTTACGTCGTCGTAAAAATGAGTTTAAACACGAAAGTGTATTAAAAAGGTCTCGGTTTTAAATAAAATTTACGTCAAAACGTAGACCGCTTCGGGTCTGAATAAAATTTATACTGAAACGTGTATAAAAATAAGTATGTCATAACACTATATTCGGAGTGTTCGAAAGTTATAAGAATAGAAAAAAAATATGTTTGAGTTATTATTAGGTAGTATTTGGTATGTATGAATGGATGGTGGACTGAAATGAGTCATTATGTTGGAATGAAGCAAAACATGTTTGGTATCACATAAGAATGGAATGGACCATTACATAAGGGTGAGGGGTACCTTACTCACCCAACAATTTTACTCACCAAACCGCGCAATAGAATTTTACCAACTCAAAACTACTCATTTACTCATATTTTATTGGAAACACCTTACTCACTCACCAAAACTACTCACACACTCACCAAAACTACTCACACACTCACCTCTCACACCCGAGTAAATATACTCGAATTTGGTTCAAACTTTACCCGGCCAAAACAACTCGGATGGAGTGGGGGCGGTGTACCCCCTTTTACTCGGGCTCCTCTCTCCTACTCGGCCATGCCCGAGTAAGGCACCTCTCTCACCCTAAGGATTGTGATTCTTCCATTTGTAATGATTTTCATTCATTGAGGAATGTGTGTTTTTTTTTCTGTTCCTTTAAGGAATGAAATTATTTTGTTTAATTAATAGTCAAACCATGCCCCGACCCATCATGACTAGAACCATGACAGACCCATGACCTGAGCCAAGGACCGAGCCATGACTCGACCAATGACCCGAACCATGACCCGACCCATGACTCGACTTGTGACCTGACCCATGACACGACCCATGACCCGACCCATGACTCGACTTGTGACCTGACCCATGACACGACCCATGACATGAACCATGACCCGTCCCATGGCCCGAACCATGCCTCGAACCATCACTCGTGCCGTGACCCAACCTATGTCATGACCCATGACTCGAACCATGACACGTCTTATGACCCGTCTCATGACCCGACCCATAGTATAAATTTATTAATTACAAATATTTTACTTTTCATAGAGTATTTTCCTGGCTACCAAACAACACGAATTAATGATTTATTTCATTTCAGGGGTAACCAAATATGACTATGTAATGGTAATGGTCCATTTCTTTTCTTTGTTCATTTCATTCACTCGTCAATTTCATTAACTTTGTTCATTCTATTACCTCATACCAAATATACTTTTAAAATTTTGAAATTCTAATGAATAACCAAAACTCCATAAACCCTTTAAATCATTGAAATAAAATTTTTAGTATCCAAATTATAATTTGAATAGAAAAATCTATACCTAAAACATGATTCAAACATAGTGTTTCATTTTTGTTTTCTAGTAATCAAACCAAAACCCTATTCACATATATCATATCCTTCCTCCCTGTTCTCCTCTCCATCTTCACAACCTTCCATCAAACACACCAAATTTACATGCATTCAAAAACCCTAATTCCAAATTCGACCCCAACCACCAACAACGATCATGATCATGATCTCAACAACAACACCGAGACTCCGAATTCGACTTCCCCGACCGAAACCATCCATGATCACGAACACGACGAAAACCCCCAAATTCTCGACAACGACGAGATTGCTTTAGCCGACGAACCGGACACCGTCGGTGTTCCCGACAACAACCCGCCGGACTCGTTTTGGGTAAGCCACAAAAACGTAACCGATTGGTTGAACCACCACACGTTCATCGAACGCAAAACGTCCGTGAAAATGGTGGCGAGTTCGAAAAAGTTTGAGTCGACTCAAACTCGGTCTTCCCAACGGTCGGTTTCATTTAACCATATTAAACCGCAACCGACAATAATCGGGTTCAGGCAAAAACCGGCTCATAGCTCTGATGGAAAGTCCAAACAGAACGACTGGCAGGATAACATTCGGTTGTTTAAAAACCGATCGGTTCCGGGGAAGAGTTCGGGTCTCCAGGTGGCAGAACCGAGGTCACCGAGGGTTTCTTGTATGGGTCGGGTCGGGTCAATGAGAGGCCGGGCCAGGCGGAACGGGTTTTGGAAGAAAGTGAAGGCGGCTATCTTGACCCGGGTTTGGACTAATAAGGTTAATAGTAAAAAAGCTCGTTGATGTTTGTTTGGTCCGGTGGTGGTGGTGGTGGCGGTGGCGGCCGTTGCGACGGCGGACGGGGAGTAGTCGTTAGGCCGCCAACGATGATAATTGATATTTGATAAGACCACGTTCTTTTTTTCTTGTTTTTTTTAATTTGTACAGATTTTAATATTATTTTTGTATCTTGTTTTGTAGTGTACACGTCATATATTCCCTAATAAAGGGCAATTTGTATTTTTAAATTTATTTTGGATGATTATCGTTGTAAAAATGTGAAGAGAAATTTTGTATTTTTGATTTAATAATTATTTTTTGGTGATTAATGGTCGAACGCCAAAAATTGTAAAATATAAAGATAGGTGACGTGGTAATTTTGATACGGCCTGGGTTTTTTTGGTCTAAGTAGTTTAATCCGTTTTGATGTGTATTAAATTAAACAGATAAGATCACTTTAAAATTATAATTAAAAAAAAATGAGAAAATTAATTTTGATCATCAATTTTATCAAAATAATCTTTGACTTTTAGCCTACGAAAACATAGACACTCACTCACAATCACAGCCTAAGCCTTCTTGGTTTAGCCGACGCATAATTCTAGGTAAAAAACAAGTTGCAGTCAATGATGATACGCCACGTGTAAAAGCGTAGGCTAAGCCTAAAAAAGTGGAGGCTTAAGCCGCAGATTTGAAGGCTTGGCTCGCAGATTTGAAGGCTAGCCCTTGGTTGTACACATGGCACCTTTAGATTGGTTGGAAGTTGGATTCGCATGTTTTTTTTCATGGCATGCTAATTAGCCGGTGGGAGGTAGGCTAATTAGCTGGGGGACACATACCACGTGTTGGACAACAATTTCCCTTTCTAGACTTCTCCTCAAGGCTATAATGAGCCTGATGTTTTTTATATCGGGCCGGCCCATTTTTTCGAAGATGAGGTTAATGCCAAAGAATATATAGGAGATAAACAAATGGATTAACAATCCCTTTTAGGCCCACGTCGTCAAAGCTCACAAGATGGTAGTGAAGATGCGGCGCAACAGGAACAAAATCCTTCGAGCCCACATCTTCAAAGCCCACCGAATAATAGTGAAAACACAGTCCAACATGATGGAAGTGTTAATCAAGGAATCGAGCACTTGAACACAGAAATTGTTCCCACCAAAAAGAAGTCGAGCTCCACCAAAACACTTGGATGATTTCATTGTAGAGATTCCCTATTCGGTTGACCATGCACAACCTGCACCTAATTAAGAGGCCTAAAAGGTACATCATATCTCTAATTATCCTTCTTATGATAACTTTTCAAATTTACACAAAGCGTTCTTAACGACCATCTCCTCAAACGATGAGCCTAAATGTTTTAAGCAAGTCATGCAAAATCCAAAATGGGTTGAAGCAATGAAGAAGGAAATACAAGCTCTGGAGCATAATGAGACGTGGACTCTAGAGACTTTACCAGAAGGAAAACGTGCTATACACTCGAAATGGGTCTATAAGATAAAATACAAGCCAAACGGAGAAATCGGGAGATACAAGGCCAGACTCGTGGCTAAGGGCTTCACACAAACTGAGGGAGTGGATTTCCATGATACTTTTGCCCCCGTGGCGAAGCTAGTGACCGTTAGAACCTTGTTAGCCGTTGTCACCAAGAAAAACTGGACTATATATCCATCAACTCGATGCCAACAACGCCTTTCTACATGGCAATATGGATGAGAAAGCATACATGAAAGTTCCACAAGGCTTTTCTAAGGAAAATGCGATTAGAGTATGTCGGCTGCAAAAATATCTTTACAGGCCAAAACAAACTTCATGTAATTGGTATCAAAAGTTCACAACCGTTCTTCTTGGACTTGGTTTTGATTCATCCAAGTCTGATCACTCTCTTTTCATTTATAGGAATGGCGACATCTTAATTGCATCTCTCATTACGTTGATGATGTTATAATCGTAGGAAATGACTCATGCAAAATACAAGAAATTAAAAGATGTTTGGATGAGAAGTTTAGTATCAAGGATCTAGGGAATTTGAAATATTTCCTTGGGATCGAGGTGGCAAGAACCTCTCATGGGCTGGTACTAAGTCAAAGAAAATATACTCCTGATATTTTGGAAGACAACGGAATGAAGGGATGTCGGCCAAGTACATTCCCTATCGAGCAAAACTTGAAGCTGAACATGGACGATAAAGAGCCTAAGGTTAACGTCTGATAAGACGGTTATTTTATTTGCAAGCAACTAGACCCGATATAGCATATACGGTCAATATCCTTAGCCAGTTCGTTGCAGACCCTAGACAAAACCATTTGGATGCCGCCACTAGGGTCCTACGGTATCTCAAAGCTACCCATGGTCAAGGAATCATATTACCACGAGAAAGGAAAACATCAATTCCACATTACATAAATCCTTTTCCCTAGTTTAGATTATTCTATGCTAGTTTCAATTGTCTTTGTATTTTAATTTTATCAGATTTGAGTTATTGCACTGTGACATCTGGGGAAAATATCGCACACCTTCATTTTCGAGGGCAAATTATCTTTTGACCATTGTTGACGATTTTAGTAGATTTGTGTGGGTTTTTCTTATCAAACATAAAAATAATGCAAGTAAATGTTTGGTTGTTTTCCATAAGATGGTAGAGAACCCATAAGGAGGAACAAATCTGCTTGCGTACTCTGATTCAGATTGGCTCGACTGCCCTCTCACTAGGCGATCAAGAACATGCTACTTATTACTTTTAGGTGGTGCCCCTATCTTGTAGAAAACCAAGAAGCAATCTGTGGTATCACGTTCTTCTGCTGAAGCAGAATATCAGGCTATGGCTACTACAGTGAGTGAGATTTTGTGGATACGTTGGCTCCTAAAGGAGTTGGGCATTTCACAACACGGGCCAACCCCCATTTTTTGCGATAACCAAGATGCCTGCCACATTGTCAACAACCCTGTTTTCCATGAATGTACTAAACACGTGGAAATGGACTGTTATTTTGTTTGTGAAAGGGTTGAGTCCCAAGAAATCCAGCCTATGCAAATTGATACAAAGCTACAGCTCGCTGATCTATTCGCAAAAAGGTTTAGGAACACATCAATTGCGATTTCTCCTGGACAAGTTGGGCACTAGTAACCTACATGCTCTAGCTTGAGGGGGAGCATTGGCTTTTGGTCTTCTCCTCATTTATTATGTCTTTATCTCTTCCTCTTCCTCAATTACTACTCATAACTTGTAGTTTTTTTATGTTCTCATCTTATTCTTATTTAATACTTGTATTGTTTCTTTTAAACGAAGGTAATAAAAATAATATTGATCTTCTTGATACCTTTGAATTCTTAGATAACAATCTATAAAATTTTTTTTGTTATTAATATCATATCAAAAAAGAAAATGCATAAACTATATCAATAATACGAAAATACATATCAACTCACTAACTTTTGACTTGGTATTGTTTCCTTAATAGAAGTGGAATTGTAGATCACAAATTGTTGAAACTTGAAAGATACCTTGTTATTGTATTTGAACCCACATTCAATATTTTAGGCTTTTATTTGTAACTAAGTTTTGTCTTATTACTTCAAACGTTTATAATTTGAACATCTATGAGAACTTGTTTATGTATTTCAATTTTAGTATCCTATTTATGTATTTGAATTTCCGTTCAACATTCTATAGTGACAAATTATGTATTGAAACTTTTGAATATGCTTTGAACATGTGGTTGTTTGTTACTTGTTTGAAAATGTGTTAAGCAAAAATTTAATAAAAAACTAGCCACCTTGCGAACGATGAGTTGGCTAAAGTTGGAGGCGAGTCGAGTACAAACGGGTTGATGAATCGACTCGTATAAAAATTACAAAAAGGACTCAAAATTGGTCAATGATTGTGTTTTTTTAATTAAAAATAGACTTGCAAGTAATAACAACGTGTCAATAAAGACCCTCCATTTGAATTCATAACACTTAAACACATGCACATGCACTCAAACACTCAAACATATACAATAGGGGCATTTATAGACCCTTGAAACGACCAAAACGAAGCAGATTAACGAGTTTGAAACTTATATACTTTAGTCATGGTTTTGAAAATCCAGATTTAAGTCTTGGTTCATGGTTTTAGAAACCAGATCACGAATACCTTTAAGTAACATACACACATACACGCACAGACACATCACACATGCACACGAGAACACATAACGTGAGCACTCAAGAAACACATACATGCGATAACTCACAAACATATACAGTTACACACTATCACTCGTGAATACATACTAGTAGTCATATACATACACATGTGAATACACACAAACATATAACGATCCACTATAAAAGTCAAATTGGTTGAAATCCGCTTCACTACACATGCATATATGTCACACACAAAGTCGTAATAATGGACCATTTTGGAATTTTTGGGTCCCTTTCATAATTGATAACAAAACTTTGGGGTTTAAATGTCATCACATATATAAACCGAGGGTGTAAAATGAAACTATATTCCCTCTTGCATTTGGAGAAATACATTTTTTTTCACCCCGTCACATAGGAGAGACTCGTCCAACTCCGGCCAATATGTTGTCTTAATCGGGTCCACTTGGTGTCAGAGTTGGAGAGCATTCAAGGAAAAATCCCATCCTGGCTTGAGAGAGAGCCGAGGCTCGAACCCTGGATCGACGTGGATAAAACTTAGATGCATCAGCCTAAGAGCTAGGGCTCTTTTGTATGCCACATAAACTAATGAGAAAAGCAGGATCAAACATGGATCACAAGTAACACCGTACCACTCAACCCCCGGCTGATTGGGCATCTGGGGAAATATATACCCGAACGAAGAAACAAGTTTTAAGCGGACGCTAATGGAGTAAATGCTTTAAACCTCAGTCCACCTCATCTCCCTTCCGCCATTTTCAATCACTGAACTCACACTTAAACTTCTTCCTTAAATCTCCAGTCCAGGCTTCAAGCAGAGATTTCGATTTCATTAGGTTTAAATCTGGCAGTAGCAGCAGCAACGAGAAGATTATCGGCGATTAACAAGAAGATCTGCCTACAAAACGTACGGTTCGACGCATGATTTATTCGGATTTAGGTAAATTTCATGATTCTCTACTGTTCATATTCCATAAGTTAATTTTAACGTATATAAAAATGTAATCGCATCTAACGAGGCTACAATATCGCGTTTGAATGATTTTTTTTTCCTGATTTGTTGAGTTATTTTCATGGCTCAGAATGGAACTACACTTCGTTTTCGATGCTAGACCTAGTAATTTTGAAGTGCGAATTTGATAGGATTTGATCAAAAGTTAAATTCTATTTGCAGCATTTGTTATCAACATTTTGAAGTTGAGAAGTAATTGTGAAATTCAAAGAAGAATTGTAGCTTCCAATTTTTTAAGTAATTTGTAGACATGTAATTGAAACTGTGAGCTGACATTTGGTGAAACTTGGATTCGAGTTTGAAAAGGTCTTGCTTAAGTTAAGAATTTCCGGTCTATTAGTTTTTAAAGGATTTTTTTATAATAATATATTGATATTAGCATTAATAAGTTTAGTTCACATATGGCAGTTCAAGTATGGCGGAATCAAGATCGGTCGATGTCATACTTGAATATCTGTAGGGTAATAAGTTTTCCCAGGCTGAGGCTGCACTGTTTAACGAGATTGATAAACGAACTGGTTTAAATGGATTTATGCAAGATCTTAAGGTTGAACAGGGAAACAGTTCTCAAATGAGTGATAAAGCATCAAAAGAGGAATTTGTTGGGAAGGAAATGGGACATGGAGCTGCAAGAAAAGGATTATTCAGTAAATGGGAGAATGCTGCCTTTGTTAAAGAGCAAAATAGAGATGGTGAGCCGATTGGAACAAGTGATAAAAGTTATGTCTCGTCTAATAAGTCAAAGAATCCCCTGGTTGTTTTATATCCAAGAAAGTTTATTTCCAGTAATAGGTCTGTTGATCTTTACGAGAATGGTGCTGCCATTAAAGCAGATGATGTGAAAGAGTGTCAAGTTTTTACTCAATCAAAGATCCACCCATCTGAGTTAGCTGATACAGATAGATTTACTGCAAAAGCAATTGGGGTGCCGAAGCAGCAGGATGTGGACAAAGGTATTGAGCCTAAGGAATTTAATCATCAACATCAGGTTACTGGTGCAGTGTACAATGGTGATTTTGTGGATAACCCTTGGTCGAAAAAGGATGAATTCAAATATAGTTCATCAGAATTATGGAAAGATCATTCTGTTAAAACAGTATTTCCATTGCCAAAGGGAGATGTGTCAACGAGTTATGATACTAGTATTAGGGCGGCAATCAAAGAGCAAGTGGATGAGGTTGGAAGCGCTTTGTACTTTGCAAAAAATCAGGGGAATAATGAATCGAAAGCTTTTGGTGGTTTAGGGTTTCCTGTGATCTCAGAGAAACACAAGGAAGAGTTGCCTAGGTTGCCACCTGTTAAACTTAAGTCAGATGACAAACCCTCAAGTATAGCTTGGGAGGAGAAATATCAACGTGATGGTCCTGGTTCAAAAACCTTTAATGCTGACAGTACTTATCTTATTGGATCATTTCAAGATGTTCCTATTGGCCAAGAAATAAGCTCTTCAGGTCAGTAGTATATCCATATATTTATTTCATCTTGGAATCCTTAGAAGTTAGAACACATAGTGACTAAATGGTATATATTGTTAGGATCGTTAGGATTGAACACACACACTAAACTGAACACACACACACGAAAGCAATAAAACGACACGAAGATTTAAAGTGGTTCGGTCAGCTGACCTACGTCCACTGTGCTGCAACTAGGGTTTCTTTATTATTCAGGTGCTCACAAAATTACAAGTACAATGATATCAATATATAGAGACTAATCTAGGGTTAGGTAACTTAATCCCCAAGTTAGGCCCAAGCCCACATAGAGATAACTAGGGCCGGCTAAATAAAGACGTGTGGGCCAACCCAAGGCTAGGGCCGGCCACCCTCCCTTGATCGGGCCTCCACACCAATTAGCCCAACAATCTCCCACTTGGAGGCTCGAACAACGCCCAATAGTCTTCAACATCTGTACATCTTGTAATCTTTCTTTTTCACCTAGTTGCAGCAGCCTTCTCGACAATTAACCTGAAGGCACGTTGAAGCTCCCACTGAGCCTCAACTCATCAGTCACAACCTGTGACTCGTTCTCTGTCCTTGCCGGCTCCCACTTAAACGAACTGCCGAATCCTAAGAAATCCTGAGAACACACACTCTCCATAACTAGCAAGACATTCTCTGGAGAGACTTTTCCATCTGGAATTCTGGTCTTTTTAACCCACTGTCGTTCTGAAACTGTAACTGAAACACACATTGCGCTCCCACTGTCACGATGTCCCCCTACTGGTTTGACCTTCCAAACTCGTTCATCCCGAATCTTCCCTGTGACTCTAGGTTTCTCTCTTGCAAAGGAAACCCTCTTCTGTCCCTGAGATTCTGTGAACTCGACTTTGTTTTTCTTCGGAACTGGAACGTCACTTCCTTCTGATGGTATACTGACCATGTATAATGAGCCTCTTTTCTTTCCACGAGCCATGACCATATTCCCTTTGACAACCTTCCACTGTCCATTCCCGAACTTAACTTCATGTCCCTGATCATCTAACTGGCCAACTGAAATCAACAACCTTTTCAGACCTGGAATAACCCTTACATCTCTTAAAGTCCACGAACCGACTGAAGTCTTCAAAACAATGTCACCCATGCCCGTAACATCAAGTACCTCATCATTCGCCAGTTTTACCTTTCCAAAGTCACCCTCTTTCAAATTCTGCAGTGCTTCACTGCTGTGGGTAGCGTGAAATGAAGCACCAGAATCCATGACCCAGGAATCCACACTGCTCTCCACACTACATACTAACGCATCATCATCATCATCATCATTGTAGTCTCCTGCAGAGTTTATTTCTTTCTTCTGTTTCGAACACTGATTCCTAAAGTGTCCTACTTCATTACAATTCCAACATACCACATCCTTTCGAGCCTTAGACACACTCCTTCTCTTGCTCTGACGACTTTCCCGCTGATTCTTTCTTCCCCTGGCCTCTGTACTCAACAAAGAACTAGAAGACTCACCTGAACCACGACGTCGAGCATCCTCTCCCAGAATAAGATCCCGCATCTTCTCAAACGTAAACTTACTCGATTTCGAAGTGCTAGTAACAGCGGTTACGGTTCCGGACCAACTATCAGGCAATGAGGATAATAACAGTAAGGCTTGGACCTCATCATCAAACTTAATATCGACAGACACTAAGCGAGACAATATCGAATTTAGGTTATTGATGTGATTTGCTACCGAGTCACCCTCCTTCATCCTAGTATTCACAAGCTCTCGAATAAGATAAACCTTATTTGCTGCAGATGGCTTCTCATACATGTTAGATAATGCTTTCATCATACCTTTAGCTGAGGTCTCCTTCTGGATGTTATAGGAAACATTCTCTGACAGAGAAAGCGTTATCACTGCTCTGGCTTTCTTATCCATCTTCACCCAATCTGCTTGTGACATACCTTCTGGCTTCTCACCCTCAAGCACTGCATCTAAGTCTTTCTGACAAAGTAGTGCCTCAATCTGCATCTCCCACCAACCAAACTTATTCCCATCAAACTTCTCTATTGTAACCTTTCCGTCTGTAGCCATGGCAGTGACTAAACGAAAACTGGTTATGGATAAATAGAGACAAAACACAGCAAATCAATCTATTTAATACGCAGTGAAATAACGAACTTGATAATCAAAACCGAAACTTTAACTGAAACAATAAAACCTGACAAACGCGGTTGACTCTGGTTCTAGGTTTCTGAAGTCGATCTCTTTGATTCAACCAAACTGTTCTTCTGCAGAATAGATCTCTGATTTCGGCTGATACGGGACTGGTTGTTAAAGCTTTCGAAAAAAAAACGGAACCTAAAACCTTTTTCTGTGACGACTGCGAAAACCCTAACGGCGGCGACGGCGGAACCCTAGCAGCGCTGGATGGCGGCGGCGGTTGACTGTTCACCGGAAAACACTGTTCACGCCGACGGTACTGTTCACCGGAAAACACTGTTCACGGCGGCGGTACTGTTCACCGGAAAAACACTGTTCACGGCGGCGGTACTGTTTACGCGGCGGTACTGTTCACGGCGGCTGTACTGTTCACGCGGTGGTTGACTGGGTGACTGACGACTAAAGAACTGAAGGTGTCGGTTCTGGTGTTCTCGTGTGATCCCGATCTAGAGCCAAAGCTCTGATACCAATTGTTAGGATCGTTAGGACTGAACACACACACTAAACTGAACACACACACACGAAAGCAATAAAACGACACGAAGATTTAAAGTGGTTCGGTCAGCTGACCTACGTCCACTGTGCTGCAACTAGGGTTTCTTTATTATTCAGGTGCTCACAAAATTACAAGTACAATGATATCAATATATAGAGACTAATCTAGGGTTAGGTAACTTAATCCCCAAGTTAGGCCCAAGCCCACATAGAGATAACTAGGGCCGGCTAAATAAAGACGTGTGGGCCAACCCAAGGCTAGGGCCGGCCACCCTCCCTTGATCGGGCCTCCACACCAATTAGCCCAACAATCTCCCACTTGGAGGCTCGAACAACGCCCAATAGTCTTCAACATCTGTACATCTTGTAATCTTTCTTTTTCACCTAGTTGCAGCAGCCTTCTCGACAATTAACCTGAAGGCACGTTGAAGCTCCCACTGAGCCTCAACTCATCAGTCACAACCTGTGACTCGTTCTCTGTCCTTGCCGGCTCCCACTTAAACGAACTGCCGAATCCTAAGAAATCCTGAGAACACACACTCTCCATAACTAGCAAGACATTCTCTGGAGATAAACTTGGTAATCAGTATTGTATTGTTGTATTTAATAATGATGATTACATGATGTATATATAAGAAACATAATTACACTCTAATCCCTCTAATATTAACTAATACAAATATTGTCTAATATTCCCCCGCAAGCTAAGGCCGGGGAGCGACCTGTAGCTTGGACCGTAAGAAGAGAAACCGTTGTGAGGGTAATGGCTTTGTGAAGACATCGGCAATCTGATCATTTGTGGAAATAAATTGAACAGAGAGTTGTCCTTGAGCAACCTTCTCTCTGACGAAGTGAAAATCCACTTCCACGTGTTTTGTACGTGCATGAAAGACCGGATTTGTTGATAAGTACGTAGCACCTAGGTTATCACACCATAATGTAGGTACCGACTTAACAGGAACCCGAAGTTCACGCAAAAGTGTTTGAAGCCATGTGAGTTCAGCAACTGTGTCAGCCAAGGCCTTGTATTCCGACTCCGTGGAGGACCGAGAGACAGTTCTTTGTTTTCGAGCAGACCAAGACACAAGATTAGATCCAAGATATATAGCATATCCCCCGGTGGATCGTCAGTCATCCGGGCAGCCAGCCCAGTCAGCATCAGAGAATGCATTGATAGAGTTAAAAGCCGAGTCGGTATAAGCATGTAGGAGGGTACCGGAGTCATGTTTTATGAGAAGACCATGAGCAGCTGTGCCTTGCAAGTATCGTAGGATCCTCTTAACCGCCGACCAGTGATTATCAGTTGGAGAATGCATAAACTGGCAGACCTTGTTGACTGCAAAAGTAATGTCTGGGCGGGACAATGTAACATACTGTAGGGCACCCACTATTTGACGGTATTTAACCGGATCAGCAAGAGGGGAACTGTCACCAAGATGAAGATTAGCCGTAGTAGTAATCGGTGAAGGCACCGCTTTAGCGTTGGAAAGGCCAGCCCGTTCAATCAATTCACGGATATACTTTTGCTGTGAAAGAATCATGTCAAGACCTTGAGTGGTTATTTCAATACCCAAAAAATAGGACAAAGGGCCCATATCCTGCACCGCAAAAGAGCGGCTAAGACGGTTGACCATTCGATCGATCTCCTGTGAGTTATTCCCACTCAAAATAATATCATCAACATAGACAAGCATGTATAGGAGGGTTCCCTGAGACGAATAAATAAAAAGTGAGGGGTCGGTCTTGGAACCCTGGAAGCCAAGTGTATGAAGAACCGTGGATAGGCGTTGAAACCACGCCCGCGGTGCCTGTTTTAATCCATACAAGGATTTGTGAAGAAGACATACGTGATCCGGTTTGTTCGGATCCACAAAGCCCTGAGGTTGTTGCAAGTAAACTTGGTAATCAGTATTGTATTGTTGTATTTAATAATGATGATTACATGATGTATATATAAGAAACATAATTACACTCTAATCCCTCTAATATTAACTAATACAAATATTGTCTAATAGGGCCAACCCAAGGCTAGGGCCGGCCACCCTCCCTTGATCGGGCCTCCACACCAATTAGCCCAACATATATTCCACCCATACTCATCTTTTACTTCTTTTGTCATGTGTATATACAATGTTAAGATTATAGTCATTGCTACTGTAACATTCTTGTTCTGCCCTCACAATTCTTTGGTTCATGAATCCATCAACTGACTTGCACAAGCACGAGCGACTTTCTTCTGCCAGCTATTTTTTTTGATTCAGGATCTGAGTTGATAATAGACTTGTTAGACGAATTTATCCGTTAAATAGCAGAATGATTTTGATCCTTAGAGAAATTCATGTGCACTTCACATGATGGTATTACCAGGGTTGACAATTAGAAAAAATGAGGTAAAAACTTCCGGTGGATGTCTCATGACTATGTATCTTGAAGCACATGAGCAAAAGTGTGAATGAAGCAAAATGTATGGGATATTTTTGTAATTTGTACAAAGAAACAGCTTCTAAATACTTGTATCGTGTTTGCAGAATCCAAGTAAAGATGAAGAATAAGTTCCACATGAATATGGGCTTAAGAAAATGAACTGACTTTTGTTTTGGGCCTTTTGGCTTTGCTTGATGATGTATGCGAAAATATTTACTACTAAATGGTGGTTCCCAATTGCAATTCAGATATAGTTTCTAGAATCTCTACTTTTATGTGATTGATTCTCATAATATCATATTTTTGAATTCTTCTCTGCCTGTAACTTTTGAAAATCCAATTAGCTCTGCAACTTGGTCGTTTTTCATTCAAACCACACAAAAACACAGCAAATCCAATAAATAACAGTGTATTTATGCATGATTAGTTATCGAAAGAATGACAAATAATGTTCTCACCATCTACTCCTTCATGATTTAGGTGGAAGAAGGCTTGCAGGAGGCAATTGGTTCTCTGTAAGTCAGGGAATAACTGAAGACACTTCTGATCTAGCATCTGGTTTTGCAACAATCGGTGACGGTTTGAGTGAATATGTTGATTACCCAAATGATTACTGGGACTCTGATGAATATGAGGATGACGATGACGTTGGCTATATGAGACAACCCATTGAAGATGAAAGTTGGTTTCTGGCTCATGAAATTGACTACCCAAGTGATAATGAAAAGAAAACTAACTCACAAGAAAAAATCCCCGAAAAAAATGACGATGATGATCTTTCGTTTGCAGAGGAGGATTTATCTCGGGGCCAATATTTTAATTCAAAAAACGTGCGTCCAGTCACTCAATCAGATGATATGATTGGACAGTATGATGGACAACTCATGGATGAAGAGTTGAATTTTATGCATGCAGGACCCATGTGGAAGGGGGTAGGTGGGCTCCACTTGGATGATCTTTGTGTAGATGAGGATCAACATGGTTCAGTTAGTTCGATCGGTGTGGGGATTAACAGCGATGTGGCGGATTTCGGTAGAGAGAGGGAGTTGGATGGTATTTCATCACATGATTCTGAGAAGAAATATGTTGACCAAAACATGAAAGTCAAAACTAAAAAAGCCACATGTTCAGGTAATGCAAGTGATGGTGGATTTTCTTTTCCACCTCCTAGAGCTGATCAACCGTTGACTGGTCTTAATAAAGCTTACAATTCTATTGTAAATGAGGAAAAAAGCGATTTGATCCCTCCATGGAGACAAAAAGGTTGTAGCTCACCACCTTGTAGTAGCTCACCACCTGTTAAAAATTCAAGGGATGAAGATGTGGATGGTGTAGGTACCACAGATTCCAGGCCTTCTACTCTTTCAAATTATGGTTATGCTGAACAGGCTCACCAGGTGGACGCGGAAATTGGCGGTTCAAGAGTCGGGGTTCCCTGGAGGATGAAGAGGCTGCTGCTGTTCAAGAGCAAGTGAACCAGATAAAGGCTCAAGAAGAGGAATATTAAACCTTTGATCTTAAAATTGTGCACTGAAAAAAGAGGTATGTCTTTTGATCTCACTTGAACAATTTCTGTAATTGCTATTGGTTCTATGCTAATTATGGAAATAATCTTCTATCTATATCTTGTAAATCACATCCAAAAGTTTTTGGTTTACAGAATGAAGACAATAATAGGTTTGCAATTCTAGTTTTTAACAGGTTGTTAAAGTAACAACCACTACTAGGGGTGTTCATTTGGATGGTTCGGTTTGAACCACTCCAATTAGGTGAATGTGTGAAACCAATTTGTTTTTGCTTCCTAAAATACGAAACTGAACCTCCAAAGTCCAAACTATCTCAAGAACTCAACCAAACCAAACCAACCAAATCACAATTTCGTTTGAATCGATTTTACAATTTGTTTCTTATCTTACTTGAATGTACATTACAACAAAAGCGTTCAAGATCAATAATAGTAAGTCTAAGTTGTCCACGTTCAAATCCACAAACTAATCAATCTATATATGTGTGAGTGTAGCTATGAAATGATAATATAACTAAAACCTAGTTTGAACCGAAACCGACCAATAAACACGCATCATGCTGTTGTGTGAACGTGGGAAGAATAGCTGCTAAAATGATTTGGATGTGTAAACTCACTTATTTATCTGCTATAACCTTGGTTTAAAAAAGCGCGAGGCGAGGCGAGGCGTTTCGGTACCAAAATCCGAGGCGCTACGCCTCAAGCGCGAGGCGAGAGCTTCACGTACGCGAGGCGAGAGCTTCACGTACGCGAGGCGCTAAAACTAAAAAAATACATAAATATATAAATATAATCTATGTACAACCTAAAAAACTATAAATACAACCTAAAGAAGCGCAAAATCAATTGTTACACCTGATGTACAACAAGCCAAGCTTTTTGTACAAGAATTACAACTTAAGAATAAAGAAAAAACAACAAATAAACAAATTAAAAAAAGTATAGAGTAAACTTTAATAAAAATTATAACTTTAAGGGTGAAAAATGTAATTTAGTAAAAATAAATAACCTAATAAATTGGTGTGTTAACCCTAAAACAAAAAAACAGCCGTTTCTTTTTCTTTTTCTCCCAGCAGAGACCAGCAGACCATTTCAACAAAATCTCCATCGATCTTCTTCATCAAAATCTCCATCGATCTTCTTCATCAAAATCTCCAGGTAAGTCTTCTCACCTCTCACTGCACTTTCATCTCAACATCATCTCATCTACTTCTTCGATTTTACACAAAAACTCAAACATACCTGACAGAGAACTCCTCTCTCTCTCGAATCACCGGAAATTACCACCAAAAATTGACCAACATACATGAAGCGCTTCCTCACAGCGCCTCGCGCTCCAAGCCTGAAGCGCCGCCTCGGACCGCTTCTTGTATCTCCGGCGCCTCAACCAAGTTAGGCGTTTTGCCCAGCGCCTCTAGCGCCTCGCGCATAAGGCAGCGCCATACAGCGCTTTTTTAAACCAAGGCTATAACTGAAATTTGTTTGATAGCCAGTTAGCCACCATTTTAGTCCACTACTCCACTCTCTTTTAATCTGTTCTTTAGTTGACCTTAAATTTTATCAGTTTAGCCTCATGTTGAATTGAATTTTCTGCCACCTAAAGAAGTAGAATTGTAGAAACCTGCTATAGTGTTATATATATATATATATATATAGGGGAAGGTTCCACTAAGAGGTGGTTTTTCGCTAAGAAACGCTAAGAAATTGGTCAAACGAACTCCAATTGAGCTCATTCCAGCGGCGTTGGAACCGTCTCATCAAACCCTAACCTGCCCCCAAAAACCTAAACCCCCCTCCACCCGCACCCCCAAAAACCTAAAATCTAAACCTTAAAAGCTAAACCCTAAAAGCTATGATGGTAGAGTTCGACGAGACGGTTCCAACGCCGCTGAAATGAGTTCAATCGGAGTTCGTTTGATATCGTTTCTTAAGGTTTTTGTCATTTCTCAGGTTTCTTATCGAAAAACCACTTATTTGAACCTCCCCCTATATATATATATATATTATGTTAAACTGGTTAACATTGCTTTTATTAATCTATAAATTTGCTAACTTTATTAGCCTCTTTGTTTCTCAGAACTGGCTTCGAGGAGGACAAGAATTTCAATGTTGTTCTAAATTCGGTGATAGCTGGTCGCTATCATGTTACTGAGTATCTTGGATCTGCTGCATTCAGCAAAGCTATTCAAGCACGTGATCTTCACACCGGCATGGATGTGTGTGTGAAAATCATCAAAAATAATAAAGATTTTTTTGATCAGAGTCTTGATGAGATAAAGCTTCTAAAATTCATCAACAAACATGACCCTAGTGACAAATATCATCTCTTCAGACTTTATGATTACTTTTATTACAGAGTATGTAATTTCTATTTGGAAATTATCTTTTTTGGTTGACTTAATTTAGAACTTTCAGGCAAACTTATATATGTCCTAATTCTTAAATGTTCAAAACTTCATATATATCCTTCTAAATTTTCTAATATCATGTTTACCCATTCCATAACAAATAAAATAAAACCAGTTATTTACAAGACCTTATTTCACTGAAAAAACATGGAGAAAATTATGCAATGAAATGATTCTATGGTTACTTTTTTTAGAACATTAGCTTTTTTGGTTGGCTATATTTAGAACTTTCAAGCAAAAAAGAAGCAGCAACCTCATATATGTCCTCAAAGTTCAAACTTCTAAAATTTATAATATCATATTTACCCTTTCAAAACATTATAAGTATCATATTTACCTATTATATAGTAAATAAAATAAAATCATCTACTTACAAGACAAGTTCACTAAAAAACTGGAAAGAATCATTTTGCCCTAAGATGATTCTCAGTAATAATGATGTTTTCCTATTCATTTATTCAGTGAACTAGATTCTTATAAGTAACTGCTTTTATTTATGTACTAAGAAATGGGTAAATAGGATACTTTTAGTGTTTGAATGAAATTTAGAGGGATATGAATATTAATATTTGAAAATTTGAACTTTTAGAAGGATATATATGAAATTAACCCTTATCAGATCCTTTTCAGTTTTTTAGCTATAGTGGTACTTGTTTATGCTACATATCTGATTATCAAGATTACATGACGTGTCTTGGTAGAAGGATATGCTTTTATTTAAAAGAACTGTTTGTGTTTGTGTGCTTCTTTCATACATGGTATAGTTTTTGCCTTTGTGTGTTAACTCATATTTAATATTATCATATCTTATATACTTTCAGGAGCATTTGTTAATTGTTTGTGAACTTCTCAAAGCAAACTTATATGAATTTCATAAATATAATAGAGAATCTGGAGGAGAGGTTTATTTCACCATGCCAAGATTGCAGGTATGTTGTGCCTATTTACTAGAGGCGGCAAAATGGGCCGGTTGGGTAGCAAGTCAAAAACGGGTGGGGGTGGGTTGATCTAAAACACTTTTGCCCAATTATTTTTCAAATAATTAATGTGTTAAATACTTAAATATGATTATAAAGGGCTGTTAAGTGTAAATAGTAATTAGTATAGGGACCCACTCATGTAAATAGTTATTTCCTTTTAGTCCCTGTCTCTCCCTATATATAGAGAGGCTTGTCTCTTGTATTACATACACTTTCATTAATACAATTCCAGTTTACATGGTATCAGGGCTACGGCTCTAGATCCGATATTCCGTTTCTGTCCAGATCCCGGTCACTAGTCACAGCCTCTGTCTCAGTCCAATTCCAGATCTACCCCGGTCACCCCGAACCTGCTATCCTTTTTCGAGACACCTTTTTGTCTCACCGCCGCTGCCATCATCCTCAGCTACCTCCGATTAGCAAACCCTGCAAAACCGCTGCCGCAACACCGCCGGACGCGCCGCCACGCGCCAGTTCTCTTCTCCACGCGCCACTACCTTTACTTTTAGATCTGCCTCCTTTTCCGGCGAGTGGACTCACACCGCCACCACCACTGTACTCCCCTGGAATTTCCGAACAAAACCCTACCATCTCCGCCACCTGCCGCCATCGGTCGCCGCCGCCAGAATCTGACCGGAATCACCTGCATGTTCTGTTTTCTGTCCCGGAACACCTGAGGTACCGTTTTACCACGTTTTGTTTGTAAGTTCTTCCGGTTTGATACTATTATCATGTGAACATTAACATTCACTTCAGACCCCCGACCTGTTTCTGCTTAGTCTCAATTAGTCGTCGGATCTGTTATTCCCGAGCTGGATTTTCTGTTTATCATTTGAAAATTTACATTCACTGTTCATAGCCAGAACCGCCTGTTTCCTTGTTTCCGTCAACCGCCCGAGACTTGTTTCCGCTGCCGTTACTATTCCGGAACCATTACTGCTTGTTTTTGAGCCTGTTGTCCTGTTGTTCGTGCTCTTATCATAAGCATTGTTTCCGTCCCTGTACTTGACTTGTTCGTTGACGTTCTTGAACTACCTTTTGTTGGAAATGGGAGACGGAAAGAATGATGCTCACACCTTTACTGTCACCAAGGAGGAGTATGATTTGCTCCAACGGTTGCTTGCCTCTTTATCACCTAATCCTCAAACCAACTCGGCACACCCATGTATGTTTTCTAGCCTTGACTCATCATGGGTGATTGATTCTGGAGCCACACATCACATGTCCGGGAATCGAGCTATTTTTACTACCCTACATGATACTTCTTACCTACCTGTTCAACTTGCTGATGGTTCCTCATGCCCCGTTCAAGGCATCGGATCCATTGGTAACTCAAACACCCTAAACCTGTCTTCTGTCCTATTTGTTCCTAAATTTCCTACTAGCCTGTGCTCCGTTAGTCAAACTACTAAACAAAATAACTGTAAAGTTACGTTTTATCCTACCCATTGTGTGTTTAAGGTACTAGGAACGAAACGGGTTATTGGCACCGGTTTTGAATCAGGAGGTCTGTACCGTATGTCCCCTTTATCACGCCTTAAAGCAAATATATGTGATTCCAATATCAGGGATGCTCACTGTCGGTTAGGCCATCCCCCTGCAGTGGTTCTAAGACAGATGAGACCGGACTTTTCTGTTCCAGATAATTTTCATTGTGAGTCGTGTCCAGCTTGGTAAACATACCCGACGTCCCTATCCTCCAAAAGTATCCAGTAAAGTCTGTCATTTGTTTGAACTTGTGCATTCTGATGTTTGGGGCCCTTCCCCTGTTAAAACCCCTCTAGGTTTTGAGTACTTTTTTACTTTCATCGATGATTTTTCTCATACTACTTGGGTTTATTTGTTAAAATCTCGTAGTGAAGTCAATTCGATTTTTCGTGGATTCCATTCGTATATCCAAAATCAGTTTAATACATCAATCAAAACTCTCCGTACTGATAATGCAAAAGAATATTTATCCACTGATTTCTCTACACATCTCAAAACCCATGGTATCATTCACGAGACATCATGCGCATATACATCTCAGCAGAATGGTGTTCCTGAAGGCAAGAATCGCCATTTGTTGGATGTTACTCGCACACTCATGATTCATTCTCATGTTCCTCAACGATTTTGGGGTGATGCTGTTCTTACTGCAGCTCACGTAATTAATCGCATGCCCTCATCTGTCCTTAATGGTAAAACCCCGTTTTCTGTCCTGTATCCTATAGGAACTCCTTTTCCCAACGCACCCCGAATTTTTGGGTGTGTGGCGTATGTTCATGATCATCGCCCAGGGGTCACTAAGCTTAACCCACGGGCCATACGTTGTGTCTTCCTTGGTTACTCTCATGTTCAGAAAGGGTATCAGTGCTACGCCCCTCCCTTCATCAATACTTTACCAGTGCTGGTGTCACTTTTCACGAGTCCTGTCCTTATTTTCCTGAGTCTTCTGTCTCATTGCCTGACCTGTTTCCTGATCCTGTTATACCCGAGTCCATCACTGTTCCTACCATTCCTATATCCCCTTTTCCATCTATACCTGCACCTCTGGTCTCAGTCATCACCAATCCGGTTCCTGCTACATCTGGTCTACCGACGGAGCTTCCACCATTGATTTTCACATATGCCAGGCGGCATAAGAATAAGACAACGCCGGACCTGACCCTGGTATGTCCTCAGTTCAACCCCCTGAGCCTGATACACCTGATCCTACTCTTGTTACACCAGACATACCTGTTTATGACCCTCCTGGTGCACCCTTTCCTAATATACCGATTGCCTTTCACAAAGAACCTCGACAAGCCACTCGTTATCCCATCCAGGATTATGTTGCTTTTTCCCACCTCTCACCTGAGTCCCATGCCTATACTACTGCTATTGACTCATACCCAATTCCTAAGAATGTGATGACAACTCTTGCTCACCCAGGATGGTGACAGGCTATGGAAGAGGAGATCGGGTCCCTTAGGGCTAATCATACACGGGATCTTGAAACACTTCCTCATGGAAAGCGTATTGTTTGGTGTCGATGGGTGTTCACGGTTAAACTACACCCGGATGGTTCCTTGCATCGCCTGAAGGCCCGGTTAGTTGCTAAAGGTTACTCTCAGGCATATGGCATTGATTATGATGAGACCTTTTCTCCTGTTGCCAAAATGTCATCTGTACGTATTTGTATTTCCCTTGCTGCCATTCATCATTGGCCGCTCCATCAGCTTGATGTCAAGAACGCTTTCCTTAATGGTGTTCTTGAGGATGAGGTATATATGGAGCAGCAACCTGGGTTCATTGTCGAGGAGGAGGCCTCGAAAGTATGTAGATTACATCGTTCTTTATATGGCCTTAAGCAGTCCCCTAGAGCGTGGTTTGGTCGGTTCTCTAGTGTTATGGGAGAATTTGGAATGGTCCGCAGTGCATATGATCACTCTGTATTCTTTAGACATCGGCAAGGCCGAAGGATTATTTTAGTGGTCTATGTTGATGACATCATTATTACAGGAGATGATGAGGTCGGGATTTCCGAGCTCAAACAGTTTCTTTAGTCTCGGTTTCAGATTAGCGACTTAGGTCGACTTCGGTATTTTCTTGGCATAGAGGTATCTCGCTCTCCACAAGGAATACTTCTCTCAACGGAAGTATGTCCTTGATATGCTGACCGAGTGTGGCTTACTGGGTTGTAAGCCTGTTGATTCTGTGATGCTTCCTACGGGGAAGCTCCTTCCAGAGGACGGAAGCCCAATGAAGGATCCTGAATGATATAGACGGTTAGTTGGAAAGCTTAACTATCTAACAGTTACACGTCCAGATATCTCCTTTGCTGTTAGTGTTCTGAGTCAGTTGTGTGTTACGGTATCTCAAGACCACACCGAGTCTAGGGATCGGGGTCATTGTCGTGTGGGTGCCTTTATAGAAAAAAGGAGACAAGCGCATATCAGGGTTCTCAGACGCTGATTGGGCAGGTTGTCCTATTTCACGAAGATCTACGACTGGGTATTGTGTGTTTGTTGGAGGAAATTTGGTGTCTTGGAAAAGCAAGAAGCAACACAGTATCTAGATCAAGTGCCGAATCAGAATATAGAGCAATGGAAGAGGTTACATCATAAATGATATGGACTCGTCGTCTTCTCAGAGAACTCGGGGTTGTTTCTGATAACTTGATGAGGTTATATTGTGACAGTCAATCGGCTATACACATAGCCAAGAATCAAGTATTTCATGAGAGGACGAAACATATAGAAGTCGATTGTCACCTTATAAGGGATCGTGTGGTGGGCACTAGCAATGATCCTCCATCCATTCAGCCGGTTCATGTCAAGACAGAATTTCAACTTGCAGACATCTTCACGAAACCACTCCGAAAGGCATAGATGGATTTTATATGTAGCAAGTTGGGCATGATTAATATCTATGCTTCAACTTGAGGATGAGTGTTAAGTGTAAATAGTAATTAATATAGGGACCCACTCATGTAAATAGTTATTTACTTTTAGTCCCTGTCTCTCCCTATATATAGAGAGGCATGTCACTTGTATTACATACACTTTCATTAATACAATTCCAGTTTACAAGGGCAATTGCCTAAAAAACCATATGGTGTTTTGCTGAACGTGCACATATGTCCCTGGACTGGAGTCTATTTTTTTTAAACTTGATGATAAAGTCCTTGCACTTAGTTTTTTTACATCAATGTCCTTTTTTGCATAATTAAATCTTTGAACTTTTAAAAGTTAATAAAAAGGTCCATTTTTGCATGATCAAGTCCCTAACTTTTATTAGATGTACCTTTTTCATTAAGTTTTAAAGGTCTAGGGATTTAATCATGCAAAATGAAGTTCAAGAACGTATGTGTGAGTTCAACAGGTTTTTTTATTGATAATTGCCCATTATGGAAAGTGTATTATTACGATATTTCTCATATTTTCCAATAAAGCAATTTAGAAGGCTGTATGCATTAAACTTTTAAAACACGCTTTGGCTATTTTCAACTCATTTGACCCATTTCCTTTTTAACCAAAAGGTGGTTGGTTTGAGATTTTGAGGGTATGGGTTTGATAGTGTTTGATTATGTTTGGTTTAAGGGTATGCTTTTGAAGTAGTGGAGTTGATACTCATAAATTGGATATCTTTGATACCCACCTAAAAGGTTGGGTTTTAGAAGTGAAGTCCATACCTATCCCCATTCCCATTACTGTTCCATCCTGTCATCAAACCCTTACCCATAGTGATTCCCAAGTGCAAACCAAACACCATTTAAGTTTTTTGATTGGGCCTGATAAAGACAAAAAATAACCTAAATTGACTCATTCGTAAGAAAGTGGGTCAAAAATCAAAATTGTCACCTCTATCATTTATCCACCTTTCTTATGAGAAAGAACCTAATAAAAAATTGTTATTGCTTTCTATTTCATTATTTATGGTGCAGTCGATAACTATCCAATGCTTAGAGGCACTTGAGTTTTTGCATGGGCTTGGGCTAATACATAGTGATCTGAAGCCCGAAAACATTTTGGTGAAAAGTTATAGTAGATGTGAAGTGAAGGTAATTGATCTTGGAAGCAGCTGTTTTGAAACACATCATCTTTGTTCCTATGTTCAATCTAGGTCGTATCGTGCACCCGAGGTTATTTTGGGGCTTCCATATGATAAAAAGATTGATATTTGGTCCCTTGGTTGCATCTTGGCCGAGCTTTGTACCGGAAATGTGAGTATTTCTATCATAGTAACTATAGGTGGCAAAATGGTCGGGTCGGGTTGGATAACAAGTCAAACTAGGTAATTTTTTGGGACGGGTTGGGTTGACCGGAAACACTGTTTTCCGGAGTTACTATAACTAATTAGTGTGTAAAATATGATTGAGAAAATATATTTTTATTAATAATATAATGATTTAGGAGGTTTTATGCAATGATAATAGGGAAAATGCCCAAAAAAAACCCTCCTTTTTTGCATGATTTTATCCCCAAACGTATTCAAATTCGGCGAATAGGTCCTCCTAAACTTTATATAAAGGACCTTTTTGTTGAGTTTTTGTAAGTTCAGGGCTTGGTTTTAAAAAGCGAGAAGCCGCACAAAAGCGGCAGGGTCTAAAACCTGTTGGATCAAGCCTTGAGATTTGCCAATGAACAAGAAGATAAAGAACGTAATTTACTGCTTCAAATCTCTTGCTAATTTCATTCAACCAAATACATACATTAAATAAGAAAAATAAACCCTTGCTCCTAAAGATTAGGCACCACTAACCCCACTAAACCACTACTTTAACTCTCTAATTAAAACACTAAAAACATGTCTCTAAATTAATATTCTTGTTGACCCATTTGCTCCATGACCCCTTCTTTAACCCGCTTTGAATTCACCAATGACCCGACTTGAATTCAACGGACTTGACCCGATCAAGATTAAGTCCAACAAAACCTAGGCGCAAAGCGCAAAAGCTGTGAGCTTTTCGTACGCGAGGCGCAAAATGATTATACAAATTTTTTTTATATATATCATAGGTTTTTAGCATCCCCTACTCAAAATTTAACTATAATAAGCTTTAAATATGTTTTAACATGTAAATTACCTACATGTACAACCTAAAAAGCCTGTTGTACAACATTCTGCTGCACAAAAAAGACTCATACATAAAGTGCGCGCCTCAGGTGTGCTTTATGTTTACATGCGCCGTAAGTCACCAAAAGCGCTAGGTCGCCTCGCGCCTAGGCGCTTTTTGAAACCAAGATTCAGGGACTTCACCATATAAAAATAAAGTCCAGGGGCCATTGTGTGACTTCATGGAAAGTCCATAGGCTTATTTTTTATAAAAAAATTGTCCTCTTATCAATACCATTTGGTAGACTTTCCAACTGTTTGACCCATTCAACCGATCTTTTAGGCTAATGTGTTTGATCTTACCCATTACTCCCAATAGCAACAAAACATAACCCAAATCGACACATTGTTAACTAAATGAGACGAAATTGCCACCTCTAACGTGTAACATGTGATATTTTGATGTTAAAGTTTCTAGATTGCTTATATATAATTTTAAATAAAGAGATTTAGGAGGTTGTATGCATTAAACATACACTTTGCGGGACTTTCAACCCATTCGAAAAGTGTTCCATAGAATTATAATTTTCTATTAATTGAAAAGTATCGTGAACTTGAAATAAATGAATTTGGTGGAATTTGACACATCATATCTTTTAAAATGTTTATTTTTCTGAAATAGCGTTTCCTGTGTTGTAGGTTCTCTTTCAGAACGATTCCCCAGCTACTCTACTCGCCCGTGTGATTGGAATTGTTAGTCCAATTGACCAAGATATGCTTGCCAAAGGACGAGATACATACAAATACTTCTCCAAAAACCATATGCTTTATGAACGTAACCAGGTCGTTTTTCCATTTTAAATCATCTCGGTTTGCTATAAGTTGAAATGCCACTTTTCTTTCCGTTGTGTTTGATGTTCCACGCTTTTTTATTTGAGGTGGCAAGATGGTCGGGTCGTGGGGTTGTCGGATGAATTAACATGGGTTCAGGTTGACCCGAAGCATTCTTTTGACCATTTTAAATGATTATAAAACAAGATTTTAAATAATCACAATTTAAGAGATTTCATGCATTAATATAGGCTTTGGGCGTCGTTCAAAGTTTTTGGCCCAATCTGCCTTTTGCTTTTATTTTTTATTTGACGTATTTGAGATTAAAAAACACAACCCAAATCGACCGATTAATAAGTAATCGGGTCAAAGTTGCCACTTCTACTTTTTATTCCAAAATCTTCCCCTCCTGTAAACATTTTTACTTGGTATGTATTATTGGCCAAGATCTTTCAATCTAATTTAATTTCTGTTATTGAAAATAAAATTTATAGCAAATTTTGAATATGAATACTGATTTATTGTTACCTATTATACCCCTAGTATAATCAAATTACTTGTATTCTAATATTTATTAAAATTTGGCCCATGTTTCCCTTTTTTTTTCAGGATACAAACAGATTAGAGTACTTAATTCCCAAAAAAACATCATTAAGGCATCGATTACCCATGGGTGATCAAGGGTTCATAGACTTCGTCTCTCATTTGCTTGAAATCTCTCCAAAAAAACGCCCTTCGGCCACAGAAGCATTGAAGCACCCGTGGTTATCATACCCTTATGAACCAATCTCATCATGAAATAACCGAAGACTTGCTTAAAAGTTGTGTGGAAGGATGTTCAAAGGGGTTTGTGATGTTTTGAAGGACTTTGTATCTTTAGGGTTTGACATGGGAAATCTTTAAGCTTCTTGTATATATCTTCATGCTACTAATAATATGTTTTTAGGGGTTATTTTGGTAATAGTTAGTGAAATAGCATTTTAACTGAATTTTGGGTCAATATGCAAATGTATTTGTTGAAATTAGTCTCTTTTTAAGACTAATTTTTAGAGTCATGTGATTGTTAATTGTTCGTCTTGTTTTAAACAACCAATAGTGTTACGACTCTGACACATACCCCACTTCATTAAGTCAAGTAACGTGAACCAGTCATACACAGTACACACCATCTCCTTTATATTTTCCAAGAAACCGTCTAAGAGCATTCCCAGCATAGTCTTTAAACCTTACCATATCTTTAAAATTTAAAGAAAATACAAAAAATCTCTCTCCATTCTTTATCTTTATCCCATATCCTTAAAATTTTATGGTATTCAAGAGAAGGTCTTTATATATAAATTTATCTCCCCCCTAACTATTTCCCCCTTCCCTGCCTTTTCTCGCACATCTCACACACACTCTGAAAGAAGTGAATCAGTGAGTGAAAGAATCAAAGAAGACGATCGATTTCTCTTGCCATCAACAAACCCACTTGGTAAAGCTTCTCATTTTCATCGCTGAATTCGGTTCTTTTCTGTAAAAGATTGTGAAACCCATTTGCCTTAATTAGGTTTCTTTGTTTAATTTCATGTATATCGATTGTTTATGTTTAATTTGATTGGGTTTTTTTTGTAATCTTGGTGGTTAATTTAATGGGTACAAAATTAGGTTTTTTGTAAACTTTAAAACCCAATTTTAATTATAAATCTTGTATCATAAACTTATTTATATAGTTCGTATCTTAAATTCATTAAATATTTTTGAAGAAACATTATATAGTAAATAATTTTTTGTTTGAATGTGGGTTATGAATTGGCGAGTTGTATGCAATGGCATATTCAAGCAAAGTTGAATGCAATGTTCTTGTCTATGAATGTTTGCTACCTACTAGATTAGAGTCCCCTAACTGGCTTGTTTGAACAGTATTAGAGGTTTCAATTGGAAAAGTTTGTGGGTTCAATTAGAACAGTTTGAGGGTGCAGACTTGTAGATGAGCATATGGATAGAATTGGATCAGTTAATTAGAACAATTTGAGGGTCATGGAATTTTAGGTTAATAATGATTCTGGATCTGAACCATTTGTTAGGGTCATGGAACTGCATACAATTTTTTCTTGATAATTTTTAGATGAAAAAAAGAGAAAGAAATAATAAAAAAAGAATATAGAGATAAGGATAAAGAATGGGATGTGGGATGTTTTTAAAAAATAAAATATAAATATAAGGGATGATGGTTTTTAGTTAAATTATATGGATAAAAATAAAGATAAAGATTGGGTTGGGAATGCTCTAATGAGTATCTTAACTATTGAGATATACTACTGCTCCCAACATGTGAGCACGATGAAACATCTTATGGCTTCATCGCTATATACACACACATGCAATAATAATTGTTGATATTAAGATTCACATTCCTCTCATGTATGTGTGTGTGTATATATATATATATATAGGGGACGGTTCCACTAAAAAGTGGTTTTTCGCGAATAAATCCTAAGAATTGGGTCAAACGAACTCCGATTGAGCTCATTCCGGCGGCGTTGGAACAGTCTCATCGAACCCTAACCTGGAACCAAAAACCTAAACCCCCTCCACCCGCACCCCCAAAAACCTTAACCCCCCCTCCAACCCTACACCGAAAAACCTAAAACCACCACCCCCCAAAAACCTAAACCCCCTCACCTCACCCCCCAGAAACCTAAATCCACCCCCACCCACCCCAAGAAACCTAAATCCCCCGCCCCCACAAAAAAAAATCTAAACCCTAAAAACTAAACTCTAAGGATAAACCATAAGGCTAAAACTCTAAAATTCAAACGTAAAATCTAAATCTTAAAAGCTAAACCCTAAAAGCTAAGATGGTAGAGTTCGACGAGACGGTTCCAACGCCGCTGGAATTAGCTCAATCGGAGTTCGTTTGATATTGTTTCTTAAGGTTTTTGTCATTTCTTAGATTTCTTAGCGCAAAACTACTTCTTATTTGATCCTCTCCTATATATATATATATATATATATATATATATATATCTATATATAAGGTTAGGTTCAAATGAGAACTCATAAATACTTGAGAACTCGCGAGAACTCGTCAAAAAACCAATTAAAACCATTTTTTTTGTTTTCACTATCTTTATTATTAAAATATAACATAAAAAATGATTTATCTTTTCAATTAATTCATCTCTTCCCTCTAAATTATCCTTAAAAAAAATTATATACATGTGTAAATGGTAAACACTTACACATGTGTAAGTGGTAAACTTACACAAGTGTATATTTTTTTTAATATATGAAGATATGTAAATTTACATATATAAATTCATTTTTTTATGTTGTATTCTAACAATAAAAATAGTAAAAATAAAAAAATGGTTTTGATTGGATTTTTGACGAGTTCTCGTGAGTTCTCAAAATATTTAGGAGTTCTCAAATGATCATATATATATATACACTATGTTAAAACCCATGTATTACATGGGTTAAATAAAAACAACTTGTTAAAAACCAGCAGTTTTCATGAATATTTGTATGCAGCTTCAGAGATAGCACATGCAGCCAAGGAACTAGCAGCAGCCCCACACTCTTCTTCATCCATGAAATACCCTATTACATCATTGTAAGACATATATTACATCAATGTAACCCCTTTGTTACGTCAATGTAACACTTATTACGTTAATGTAATACACTGATCTGGAACAACATATTAAAATAAATAAAAATAGATTTTAAGGGATAAAAATCTATCCCCTGTTTACATCATTAAAAGATAGTTTTTTAATGTTTTATAAAGTATAGCTGTTATATTTTCTTTGCTTTCAAATTCAACAGGCGCGGAAGTGTTTTGCACATTTCTACACTTGGAAGGGAAGGCGTTTGAATTTTGAAGATGTTCGTTTGCATAGAGTTGGCCTCACCGTAGCTTATCGTTTGCAATCGGCTTTGAATGGAGGTCGGTCATCACAATTTGTGGGGGATGAAGAATGCATACAAGAATGTGAGTGGGGACATTAGGATGTTCATTATCGAGCGTGATGTTTCAGTTGTTTTCTAGATATTTGTAGGTATTTTAGTTGGATAATTGGCATGTTTTTGTGTCTGTTTTTAGCAAAAGTTTTGGTAAATTCGTCTTACCGTCTTGGTATTATTCTAACTTTCATTTGCATTATTATGTTTGCCCAAAAAATATATCAACACATTTATATTGATGGCTGCAAACGTACACGTGTAGATTTATTTTTAAATATATTCTAAGTCACTTATTTTGAAAGTTAAAAAAAGTAGATCTTTGATAAGAAATGGTACAGTAAATGAAATTATGGTGGCATATGAGTACTGCAATTTGATGGTTGCAGACCAACCATCGAGACAAGCAAAAAAAATGTTTAATGCTGATTATGCCCTTCTGGTGGTTTAAGAGAATTACCTTCACATTTTTTTAATTGTAAAAAAGAGGAACCATTAGATCATTGCCAACCAAACTCATGTTGTTGAGTTACAGAGTTAACACATTAACAAATGAATCACATCCTATATATATAGGGGACGGTTCTATTAAAAAATGGTTTTTCATTAAAAAATACTAAGAGTGGGTCAAACGAACTCCGAATGAGCTCGTTCCAGTGGCGTTGGAATCGTCTCATCGAACCCTAACCCGGACCCAAAAACCTAAACCCCCCTCCACCCGCACCCCCAAAAACCTAAACCCCCTCCAACCCTACCCCGAAAAGCCTAAAACCACCACCCTCCAAAAACCTAAACTAAATTATTTACAGTTGAGGTTGGATATGTTGGAGAGGATTTAAACAAAAAGAAAGTTGGGGGGAATTTCAGCAGACATGAGATTAGTAAGTTTTAGCATTGGGCTCACAAATAATGTACCCATTACAGGTAAAAAATATATTATATTAATGATATTTTACAGTAGTGTAATGTAGTTTTCATTAGTATAATCTATACTATATAATAAATAAAGGTTTTTTCATTCCACGTGTCGTCTCAACATTCATTCTCGTCATTTTTTTCCCCGTCTCTCTCTCTTATTAAATGCACCTCCTATTTTTAACAACAATATATATTTAAAGAAAATATTAATTATACTAATAAAATACATTTATTTTAAATTATCACTTATGAAACTTTGAAAATATAATTATTTAACTTTTATTTTCAATCAAATAATAAATAAAAAACAAATTACATTAAATAGTATTTAATTTATTTTCGAAACCCAATTATATATTAGTTTTTGCATATTTTAAGTTTTGTTTTCTATTCTTACTATATGATACATTTTTACACGTGTAAACTATACACATAAAGATTTAAAATTTTTATTTATTGATATTTTTTACTCCGTGTGTATACACGGGATCTAAACTAGTTGTAAAGAATATAAAAGGGAAATAGAATTTGTTAAAGTTGCAGCTATACTTATTAACAGGCCATGTAGAAGATGTTGGACATGCTTTTAACAAAAAGAAAGTTAAGTGGAATTTTAACAGTGTGGATATGGATGCACCCAGTTATAGCATTGGGCTCACACAAGATGAACCGATAGCCGGTAAAAAATGTCCTATATACTTTCCATTTGTGTAAAATTTTCCAAATACTTTCCATTGATGAACATAGAATACGAATTATATAAGATAATAACTCAAGTACATTACATTAGTGTAAGATGTTTTCAGTAGTGTAATTATTATCGTTACATGTGGACTACTGTTGATACCTATACTTATTCACGGTCGAAGTTGAAGATATTGCAGATGATTTAAGCGTCAAAAAATTAGGTGGGACCTTTAAAAGTCTGGAACAGGGTGCCCCCAATGACCACATTGGGCTCAAACAAGATGAAAAGACACCAGCTAAATTAATTACGGTAGTGTAAAATCTTAATATATACTAGTGTATTGTTGGGAATTTAAATATATAGGTATACTTATTCACAGGCGAGGTGCAAGAAGCTGAAGAGGATTCAAACAAAAACAAAGGGGAGGGGACTCTTGACATAGTCGATTTTGGTGGACCAAGTTATAGCAGTGGTCTGAAAGTAGATGAACAGGAATTTGGTAAAAAACAATTTGAATAGTTACACTAAGATATGGTTTTGAATTTTTTAATAATTGTTAAGTACAATTAAGTGAATATATAACATCTAATGACAGGAAACAAGAAAGATGAGGGAGATATTAAGAAAAAGGAAGAATTAAACAAGAGACCTGCATTCAGTATGTTGAATGCATTTGTTAAATTAGGTAATATTTTTGAAGCAATAAAATACTATTTAGAAACTATTATTTGGTTGTTGTTAAAACGATAATTGTTTTTTTTTACATTACAGGTTATCATAGTAAGAGAAACAAAGAGGTCCAGAAGATAGGTATTACTAAATCTTATTGAAAATATATTAAAGTTAAAACCACCGGTGTAAATAAAGAACAAAAGTGTTAATACTTTTTTGTATGATTTCTTTTTTGGCTTTCCGTGTGTAGCCGATTTTTTGGATGAAACTAAAGTTATCAGAAAAAACCTGATACGAAAAAAATGCCCTCAAAAGATTGTAAATCACCGTTTTTGAAATGAGGTGGAAATGAGAGATGGAAATGAATAATAAGGTTACCAAAGAGGAGGCTGTTTGGGCACTGATATTCAGAGAAGTAAGTTTGTTTTTTTAATTATTTTTAGAATTTTTTTTATTTTGCAATTGTGTATACGTGACTAAATAGGCTCTTTGGTTTACTTTTTAAAAATATAAAAACTAATATTCAAAAAAAAAGTTATTACACTGATGTAAGAAATTTGCCTTACTATTTTTATAAAAAACATGACCAAAGAGGCTCTTTGGTTTACTGTCTAATTAATCTCTGAATTTTGCGTTTTTCTAGTAATTACACTGATGTAAGAATTTTGCATTTGTAGTTTTATTTACTGTTTGATTTTTTTTGATTTACTGTTTGAATCTTTGAAGCCTGTACACATGAAGAAAGAGGCTCTTTGGTTTACTTTTTTTAAAAATTAAAAAAGTAATAGTTAAAAAATAGTTATTACACTGATGTAAGAAGTTTGTTGTGTTTGGTTATATAAAAACATCACCAAATATATCCTTGCAAGTTCGAAATCTTCGATACTAAATCTGGACCACGTTCTTAAACATTCATTCTAAGAACTTTAAAAGAGGACACAGAATTATATGGGAATGTAATTGACCGTTGGGCAGCTGTCCTAAATGAGGAAGAAAAAATGCACAGTCAGGACTCACCTCATAGACTCTATTGTAGCCATATGTCATTTGTAAGTGTAGATTTAATACATTAACTTAATCTGTGAAAAAGTTGTAACATCCCTGTCTTTTGAAACACCGTCTTTTGTTTTATTAAAGATACGGTGGATGTTTACAAGAGAGGATATGAATGAAGATGACCGTTTGGATGTTTTTAGTAAACAAATGCTTGAGAACTTGGGATGGGAAAAAGGTAGAATGGATTTGAAAGGTTATGATTTAGTATTCTTCCCATTACTAGAAAACAGTCATTACTATGTAATGGTATTCGAATTGAAGAATCATGCAATCTATATCCTGGATAACATGCATGAAGATGAGACCGTGGTTTCTATGAAGGATGATGACAATTACTTCAAAAAAGACACCCCTTACAAAGTTGTAAGTATTCAAAATAAATTATTTAGTGTAACGACTTTTCCTGGATAAAATGTTTTAAACCACTAATTATTTTATGTTTATATTTAATAATTCCTTTCCTTTATGCAGAAACATATATTTGTACAATATTTGAATATGTGACAAAATGGGAAGGCTCCACAGATTGAAGAATGCAAAATCTTGAGGATTAATCTAGAGTGGGCAACCGGGGTAACGTAAAAGATTGCGGGATATTCGCGATGAGACATATGGAGGTGTTCATGGAAGCCATGATAATTTGTTTCATTGTGGGTTCTAGAAAGGTGAGTTGAAGAAAAAGAAGCAGATAAACATTCTCAGGAAAAAAATATGCATCTAGGATTTTATTGTCAGATCTCAACATACAGAAAGAGAGAGTTTTGAAAACTGTAGGTTTGAAGAAGTAGCTTGTCATCCAAAATTCTAGATTTTGTTGGATACTTAATGATGGGATTTATTATGTGTTTTTGTTTACCTTGCATCTGTTTGGTAAACATGGTTGTGGGATTTTTATAACTGTATGTTATGTTTTTAACGTTAATTATGTATAATTAAATTACTAGGATTACCTTTTGCCCTTACTTTTTATTATTTTTGGGTATGCTTGAACACGATAAAAAAAAATCAAATTATGTATTCCCAGTGTTTGAAAGTTATGTTTACGGCGATGTAACAAGATTTTTAAAATAAATAGATTGAGTAAAAAAAAATATATCATGTTCAAAAAGGGTTTGAAAAGTTAGACAATAAACCATATGGTAGTAAAAAATGGGTTTAAATCATTTTCCATAAAGTGTTTTAAAAAATATAAAAATACTAACTTAAAGATCATTGGTTGTATATTTTATAATGTAAGGTCATATAAAAATTAATTATAATTTGCATCATACAGACCCCCCTGCATCATACATAAATAAAAAGGATACAAATACAACCTAGTTACTATTATTTTACAATGTTTTAGAATATGTTTACTTTATTAAGATTGGTGAGTAGATAAAGCTGAAATGAGGGTACTATAAGACATGAAGGGCACAATTAGATTGGATAGGTCATGTCAGGGTACAAGACATTTTATTTTTTACAGTTTCCTAAGTGGTAGAGGTTCTTGAAAAATGAAGGATAAACTTTTTTACATTATGGTAAAAGGTAGTGCATAAAGGTGAAAATGAGGGTACACTCAGAAATTATAGCTTGAAGATTTCTTGGAAAATGTAGGATAGTCTTTTTTACATTAATGGAATCAAAAGAGTAGTCTGAATCACTTCCATGTTCGTCCTCCCATGGGTCATGTGACTGTCAATTATTAAAAGTATCTTGATCCAATACCCAGGGGGCAGCATGGTTGGCTATATCTTCATCTTCTAGATTAAGATGTTCAATTGGAAGAAGTGTGTCTGGTTTAAAAACCAAGGGGTTATCATATTCTGGTATATCTTCATCTTCGCTAGTAGGAGGTTTATCGATTGAAAGATTTCTTGTCCAACCTCCTTTGATGGGGTTACCAAAGACTTATCTGGAACTGGGTTTGTTACCGAAATAATATAATAGCAAAATTTTGTATGATAAATAATTATTAGAAAATATCTAAATAAAATTCATACTGAAAATATGATAATAACATAAGGATTTGAAAAATGTTAACCATAAATATACTAACCTTGGCAATCAGAACCAACATTTGGTGCGTCTGTGAATGGGTCATGTAAAGATATGTATTTAAAGTCTGATGAGTGTTGTCATTTTCAAACAGCAAAATGTTTTTATTCATTGTAACCATATAGTCAGGATATATCTAACCAAAGATTTGAATTAAAACACCCGAATATTATTGTCATTTCAAACACTTTACACCAATGTAACGTTATCTGAAAAACCTAAGTAATGGAACAAGGTGTGTACATAGTCATGGGGGTGAAGCCACTAGATTTCCAAATCATATATCTATTAAAATTCTGATCTTTCCGGTTTTATTTCAAAATAGTTAATTTGATTTGATTTATGTAAACCATAAAGTGAAAACTTTTAAACTTTGTAATTAAAATACAGTTATACAGCTACCGATGAATATTATTTAAGCCACCATTAAATTTAATTTCTTGAATGTTATTTAGAGAGTTCTTCCCTTTGAACATAATACATCGACATATCAAAAGAAAAGTTATAACTGCCAATTTCATAGGAATAGAGATTTCTTCAATTTCACCATAAAACCATTATCCACCTTGGTGTAATAAGAAATGTGAGGGTACATAGTTTTATAGTTTTAACAAAATGAATGATAATAGTGTTACATTAATGTAAAAGTTAGTGCAAAACTGCAAACATTTTTTTTTTCTTTTGATTAAAACAAATATCAAGGTTTAAACTTATTGGGTTAAAACAAAAATCATAAACAGTTAAAGCTCCATTATTAAAAACCATGCCCCCTCAAGAAAATGTATTTTTGGCGGTGTTTTTCAAAAAATGTACACAATGGTAAGATTATATGGAAATGAATTTTAAAAGGTTGTAGTTTTGTATATATTACTTTCGCTAGTTTAGATCCCGTGTATACACACGGGTGAAAAATATCAATAAATAAAATTTTTAAATCATTATGTGTATATTTTATACGTGTAAAAGTGTATCATATACTAAGTATATACAAAACAAAACTTAAAATATGCAAAAACTAATATATATATATATATATATATACATATATATATATATATATAATATATATATAATATAATATATATATATATATATATTATATGCGTTTTGAAAATAAATTAAATATTATTTAATGTAATTTGTTTTTCATTTATTATTTGATTGAAAATAAAAGTTAAATAATTATATTTTCAAAATTTCATAACGGATAATTTAAAATAAATGTGTTTTATTAGTATGATTAATATTTTTTTAAATATATATTGTTGTTAAAAATAGGAGGTGCATTTAATAAGAGAGAGAGGCGGGAAAAAAACGATGAGAATGAATGTGAAGGCGACACGTGACATTGAAAAACCTTTATTTATTATATAGTATAGATTGGGAAAGTAACTACCTTTACAAAAAAGAAATCTAGCCAGTTTCATAGGGGGAAGTAGCTACCTTTCCAAAACAGATATGTAGTCGGTTTCTAATTGGATTTATTTAACCATAAGTTAAATTTTATAACTTTGAATCGGATTTAAACTAAATATTAGTAAAATAGTAAAAAACATAATGGACCGGTGAAAGTAAAACATATGTAAATCCATTCTTATCATTAAAACTATGTAATATTTATATGAAAATACTATGTAAGATTATCTTCCCAATGAAAGTAATATGTTACCTTTCACAATAATCTATTAGTAAAAACATTGGACATTGTGAAAGTAAAACTATTAGTATAAAGAGTACATAACATTGGGTATTGTGTTGGAAATTAAACAATAGAAAATTGGTATAGTATTCGAAACATATTTAAAACCCTTCTTATCATTAAAATTAAAACTGAGAATAGAAACATATTTTTAATCTCAAGAACTTACTACAAATACAACATACTAAATCCTTTGTTTCATAACCTAAACTAAAACCCACACAGTAATCAAAAGTCCTAATGCTAAAACCAACAAAAAAAAATAACAAAGTTCTTCACTCGAATTCTGTTTTCAAGTTGTTTTACTTGATTTTCCATTTTGTTTTTATTCCTAAGTAGCCCAGGTATGATCTCCAAACTCCTTCTACACATTGGTGGATCAACCCAACCTAAAAAACGGCATCTTGATTTCTGCAAATGAAAAACCACAAGTAGAAATTACGTTTTTGTAAATTAAATATGAAATACTAGAAAGAAGACCAAAATACCAATTGCGGACATGAGTAAAATTGGCGTCCAGGGTTAGAATCTGTCCAAGAAGTACGAACTACAGCAAATCTACCACACTCACATACACCCATGGAAATGTTTCTTTGAGACATTGTGGCAAATAGATGAAAAACTAATTGTGAAGAAGAAAGATAGATGAATGAAAAACAATATCAAACAATGAGTATTTAAACCTATATTCTGTGTACTTTTGTTTTTATAAAAAAATAAAAAAATATACATGAAAAAAATTTTATGCAATCATTATTAGGTAAGTTGAGTAGAAAAAAATAGAAAACAAAAACAAAAAAACCAAAAACAAGAAAGTTGTTCAATTGGGAACACAGTTTAGTATTTACATTAGTGTAGATTAGAATATGTGATTATAAATTCTCTCAATATGTATTTAAATTCGATTGTGTCTCTGTATATAAATATTCGACATCATAACATTGTGTGAGGAATAGGAAAAAAACCAAAAAAATTGATTACAAATAAAAAAAGGAAACAAGGTATGGAACAGATAACAACCAAATATGCTAACACTAATGTAAAAAAATCTGAAAATAGAGGCAAATAAGTAATAAAAAGCATTTCTTTGCATTAAACAGTACATATGGCAGCATGGTAACAAAACCAACTAACATACCTAAGTAACTATTACATAACATGAAAAAACAAAGTTTTGAATGCCAAGAAATTTACATAAAATTAACAGGATTCTCCAAAAAAGACATAACATAGATACTTAAAGACATAAAGAGGTTCCAAACAAAATAAGACAACATAGGTGCTGTAACTAAGTAGTTGTTCATGGCATTCCAAAATAACAAAAGGACCTACTAGGCGTCTGGAGATTCGCCATCCTTTTTATTCAGAGGGCAATTGCAGGAATCATGGTACCCCCATTCATTACAGTAACGACATAACCTTCAAGTCTTCTCAATTGCTATCTCACCAGGGCCAACAAGTCTATGATTAGTACCACACCCCTTGTTTTGAATACCTTGTGGTGGTATTAATTCAACATTAAGGTCATCAGCTTCACCAACCAACTCATGAATAGCAGCAGACCTCCTACTTGCGCTAGACTCCCCCGGCTGATCATCCAATGTACCCTTCTTTATACCCATTATCTTTTCAGCAAACGAAGATAGACCGTCAACATTCCCCCGTAATCGGTCAACACAAACATTAACAGAATCAATGACATCATTATGCAGGACAACATGATCACTATTATCAACACCCAGTCTGGATGAAATGCTGTAAACACTGCTGGGTAAAATGTTGTGTGTCCAACGTTTAGCTACATATCGGTCAGGGATTTGCTTAACTCTGTGAATCCTAAAAACACAAAAAATGTGACGGCCGGGATATCCAACACGAGTAAAACCCATACATGAACATTCATAAGATTTTTCATGGATATGAAAACGAACCTACAAAAAAAACATAAAGAATATTAAATTACATCGAGTTAAAACCGAATGCGTTATAAAACGTGGTTAAAATTAACTAGCAAACCTGGAACTAATTTACATATTCAGAAAGGTGGTCCACATGAGATATGGTGTACACCTTTGAGTGATCAACTTCATCACAATTTGTTATGAAACACAACATCATCCCTTTGTATATTTCTTTCTGAATCTCTTTAAAAATCTGCTGAGTGTAAACATTAGCTGCATGCGACTCAATTTCCAAGCATGTTTTCATTTCCGGCCTGCTAGTACTTGTATTAAATTCTAAAATTCTTTGGTTGTATCGTTGATGATCAATAGAAGTGTCAAAACACATAAAGAATTGTACTAGGGTATTTCCAGAAGTGGAGTTCACTTTAAACAACGCGTTTGAACTCTCGCATCTTGAAGTGGTTTTCATCAAACAACACATAGGTATCTCACGAAAATACGCAGGACCCATAGCATACAAATTGCATACATTTCATTCAACCACACATGCTTCTCCAATTTATATTATTTTAGAAGAGCTTCCCATCTTTCCTCGAATTTTGAAGGGGGAATGTAAACATTCCAAACTAACTTGTGAATCGAAACCCTGAATTTGGAATTATGTAGTAATTCTCCAGCAATCTAAAAAAAATATAAATTTAACATCAGTGTAAAATATCAGCTGTTCTACAATTTATCTTACCTTAATCTTGATAAAAAATAATATGAAGTTGTGGATAGTTAGTTACCTAACCATTTATCATGGTATGTTAGTTTTAAAAATCTTACACCAATGTAAAAAAATATCTAATGTAAAAACGTAAAAAGAAAAAAACAAAGATAAGTGTGTAACCCATTTATTTATTGACAGTTTACACCAATGTAATTATTAACTGTTATAAAAATTAGTGTGTAACCCATTTATTTTTTATATGTTAAAATTTTAAAGTTAACATCAGTGTAAAATATCAGCTGTTCTACAATTTATCTTACCTTAATCTTAATAAAAAATAATATGAAGTTGTGGACAGTTAGTTACCTAACCATTTATTATGGCATGTTAGTTTTAAAAATCTTCTTCACAGGCGATGAGCAGATCGATTGAAAACAGATGATACAGCAATCCTCATAGCTGGATCTTGATATGTTAAAACTAGCTTTGGTTGATTGATATGAACTTTAAGGAATGCTTCAAGTAACCACTGATAAGTCTATGCGGTTTCGTTGCTAATCAACCCAGCCCCAAAGGTAACACACCTTTTATGGTGATCGATGTCAGTAAAAGGCACAAAGATCATGTTGTACCTTAAAAAAATAAAAATTAAAAGTTAAAAACAAAAAAGAAATAAATTATGTGAACAAATATAGTAAAAAATAAAATACTAGCTTGTTGGTTGAATAAGTAGCATCAAATGCTATAACATCACCAAACATTTTATAGCTGATTCGGGAAACATCATCCGCCCAAAATATAGCCTTAATCTCACCACCATGATGTAAAAACTCATATGAAAAATTGGGGAGGTTAGCAGCACGTTCTTCCAACTTTTTCACCACCAACTGGACATCTCGATCACCAATGAATGTCCGAATATCACGACTGACATTCTTGAACACATTCCTAGTGCCACTGACATTATGATGGCCCCCCTTTAGTGTAGCCTGCAAACGGTGGGCAACAGTAGGGCCAATCCTATGTAAACTGAGTTTATGAATGAACTGAATGTCCTCAAATTTGAGATTTTTTCCCTTTCTATTAAGATCCATATTCTCAGAAGAAATCAAAGCATGATTGTGTTTTTCAGCAAAGTCATATAGGATGTAATTAGGAGAACCTAATACAACTTTTAATCTAATAAGAGCCTTGCAATCACATACTTTGAACGTACTGGATCGAGTAGATACCAACGATTTGGGATCCAAAGTATCAATCTTCTTCTTCTTTGGCACACCATATCTATTACACACCAATATTCTATGTGTTATTTCACTTTTCCACCTCTTGTAGCCATTTAAACGAACACCAAAACCAGATAACTCTGCATAACGTTGATACATATTAATTACTTCACCCCAATATGCATAAATCTTCCCAACTATAAGTTTTTCTTGAGGTTTTACTTCAGGACACCAATATTTTGTACCATTAGGAGTTTGATAGATAGCACAGGAATGCGAACCTATATAATCAATATTAAAAAATGCATCAGGAGTTTGATAACATGTCATTCTTCATTAAAAAATGTTAAAAAATGTTAAGACAAAGCTAGATATATAGTATAAAAAACGCTAAACAAACTTCTGGATATATTATAAATATGTTCTTACACTGATGGTACCAGAACATGCTTTCTACACTGATGTAATTGGTACCATTAGAAGTTTGATAGACATCAAAGAAATTCGAACATATAAAATAATTTTAACATTTCATTCTTGAATATAAAAAGTTAACACTGATGCATAGATTATAAACATGTTACTACACTGACGTATATAGTATAACCATGTTACTACACTGATGCTTTAAAATACTACACTGATGTAATTGATACCATTAGAAGTTTGCATATATTATAAATATGTTCTTACACCGATGGTACAAGAACATGCTTACTACACTGATGTAATTGGTACCATTAGAAGTTTGATAGACATCAAAGAAATTCGAACATATAAAATAATTTTAACATTTCATTCTTGAATATAAAAAGTTAACACTAATGCATAGATTATAAACATGTTACTACACTGATGTATATAGTATAACCATGTTACTACACCAATGCTTTAAAATACTACACTGATGTAATTGGTACCATTAGAAGTTTGTATATATTATAAATATGTTCTTACACTGATGGTACCAGAACATGCTTTCTACACTGATGTAATTGGTACCATTAGAAGTTTTATAGACATCAAAGAAATTTGTACATATAAAATCATTTTAACATTTCATTCTTGAATATAAAAAGTTAACACTGATGCATAGATTATAACAATGTTACTACACTGATGTATATAGTATAACCATGTTACTACACTGATGCTTTAAAATACTACACTGATGCTTTAGATTATAACCATGTTACTACACTGATGTAAATAATTTAACCATTTTCATACAGTGGTTTTGTGGATCAGTTGACACACAAACTTTTTAAAATACTACACTGCAAAAAAAAAGACTTATAACAAGCAGGGGGAGAGGAACAGCTGACAGTTTATACACAAATTAACACACAAACACTGTTACTACAAAAAAAATAGCTGTTTTAGAAGCATCTACTACAAAAATATATCAATATAGAAATCAATATATCATAGAGACACACATAACCTTTTAAAGAATATAGATTTTCCAAAAAAATCATTTTAACATTTCATTCTTGAATATAAAAAGTTAACACTGATGCATAGATTATAACCATGCTACTACACTGATGTATATAGTATAAGCTTTAAAATAATATAGATTATAACCATGTTACTACACTACTACAAAAATATATCAATATACAAATCAATATATCACAGACACACAAAACCTTTTAAAGAATATAGATTTGCCAAAAAAAAAACTTTATAACATGAAATTATACAAACACACAAACACTACAAGTAATAAATAAAACTAGGTTTATAACACACATAAAATTTGAAACAGGCAAACCAACACTCATGGGTAAAACCATTTTAAACAAACTGAAAAAAAAACCCAACTCTAATCTGTTTTAAAAGTAAAACCAAATACAAAAAACAAACAAAAACTAATATGTAACATGGAAAAGAAAAAAAACAACCAAACAAACACTAATCTAATATAGAAAGAAAAAAACATGGAAAAGAACATTACCTTCTCTATCAAAACCACATAACGCAATGGAGAATTGCCAAACAAAACATCAACGGTATCATCGAAAACAGGAGACCTGGTGAATTATCTTCGGTCACTAGATTTAGTATTTCATCCGAACAAGGAAACTCGTCCATTGTAGAAAGAAAAATGGAAGACAGATGAAATGTGGTTGAAGGTTTGTGGTTTAAGGAAGAAGATATAGAAAACAACATTGGGAAAGATGATGAAAGTACATCAGAGGATCATGACAATCGGTACAAGGATAGAGTGGTTAAAGATCGAAATTATCCTTAATAGGAGAAAAAATCTTGGGCTAGGTGTCAAGCTCTAATTGGTTGGGATGGGTTTTAAGGTTTTCTCATGAAAGGAGGATTTTGATATGAACACTTCCATATATATATATATAAATATAGGGGAAGGTTCCACTAAGAAGTGGTTTTTCGCTAAGAAATCCTAAGAAGTGGGTCAAACGAACTCCGATTGAGTTCATTCCAACGGCGTTGGAACCGTCTCATGGAACCCTAACCCGCCCTCAAAAACCTAAACCCCCTTCCACCCGCACTCCCAAAAACCTAAACCCCCTTCCACCTGCACCCCCAAAAACCTAAACCCCCCTTCAACCCCACCCTGAAAAGCCTAAAACCACCACCTCAACCCCCCAAAATCCTAAACCCCCCACCCCATCCCCTGAAAACCTAAACCACCCACCCCCAAAAACCTAAACCCCGCACCCCCACCCCTAAAAAAACCTAAACCATAAAAGCTAAACCTAAATGCTAAACCCCAAGCCTAAAACCATAAAATTCAACACTAAAATCTAAACACTAAAAGCTAAGATGGTAGAGTTAGACGAGACGGTTCCAACGTGTAACACCCCAATTTATGAGAAAATACAAGTTGAAGGACTAAAATGGTCATTTGATGAAACCCTAGGAGTTAAAATGACATTTCATTAAAAGTATAAGGGTTAGAACGCAATTGGCTTAAAGTTCAAGGGTTGAAAAATGAAAATTCTGAAGTTGGAGTAGATATCGGACGATATCATTCCTCCCATCGGTCCGAAGCGAGCCGAGGGTCAGATATCGGACCGATATCAGTTGGATAACGGTCCGATAACCGCCATTATGCCACAATTCCTAGTGATAACACGTGTTGGATGACTCACCATTAAGATCTGACGCGTGTAAAACAGATATCAGACCGACATGAAAGTATAGCGGTCCGCTATGTACTCGCCAAGCCTATACACCGCCTTACATGGATATCGGACCGACATCACAAGGGATATCGGTCCGACATGGGTGGCAATTCATCCTATAAATAGATGGCTTCAGCTATTCATTTGAAATCACAAACACCATCACCACTACTATCACACACACATACCGAGGTGACAGTTACAAGCGCGGTGGTTACGAGTGCGGTACACTGCGAGTGCGGTTCGAGTTCGGAAAAACGTTTAAAGAAAGGAACGAACTTAGGAACTAACCAAGGATAATGTAAGTACACCGGACCCGTACCCTAGACACGATTATATGAATTACGTGCTTAAAATGATATGTGTTATGTGATAAGCATATGATGAGGGTACGGGGTAATGGTAGATTAGTCTAAACAATAAACGGAAATAATGGAGTAGTCACGACGTATCAAAGGGGGCTCGTACTTCCTATATATAAATCTCTTGATATTTCGTGGTGAAACCATTATGAATGTTTAGGGGTATATACTAATAGATGATAATTAAATATAGTAAACGTACGGGAGAACATCCAACCGGTATGTAGTTATGTGACAAACAGAATGTTCTGTCTAAGAAAAGAGTGGTGTATAAATATCTCCTAGAACCGTCACTCTTTCATGGGAACATCTCTGTTAGAGGTACTGCTCTAGAAGGATAATCATCTCAGTTTACAATATATGACGAAAATGAATATACGATGAAAGTATACCATGCATAACGAATATGAACACGTGATGAATATGAATACGTGAAATGCATGATGAATACGTGAATGCATGATGATACGTGCAAATATGAAAGAGTATGATGGAACGAGTCTAAACCCTAAAATGGAATAACGGAGTACTCACGAAGCGTTTAAAGGGTGGTGGATATGTCGGTGGAACTTCCTATATATAAACCCTTTTAATACATCGTGAAGAAACCGTTATGAAGTTTTAAGGTAAGGACTGGTTGGGAAGTAAATCAAGCATATACGTGAAATGAAAATAAATGCTTGATATATTTGGGAGGCTGTGAGTCAAAGAGACTCAAGGTCCCAAATGAAATGAGATACCCGGCCTGTAAGGTGGATCTTAATAAATAATAAAGAAGAGAACTAAAAAAGAGAACTCCAGGCCTACGGGGCTGAAGGAGAAAAGATTCCAAGCCTACGGGGCTGAGGAATGAATGAGTCTTCGTGACGAATGCGAGGGGTCTATACTGACGAGTATAAGAACCTTGCCAATAATCGGACCTGAGGTACGGCCTAAGATGGTTGAGAGGGGGTTAGCACACCCATAAAATATACAAATACCGTGATCGAAGGTATGTCCGAAGATGGTCACGGGGGCGCCGAGAGCCCGAGAAAACGTGAACAATAATAAGAGCCTAAATGGTTCATAATGAAATGAAAAGATTCAATGTACTTACTTAGCGAAAACTAATTCAAAAATGTTTTCAAACACTGCAGGAAAGAAGCACATGGAATGAAGCTTCCAGAGGACGGAGCAGTCGGAGTTAGAGATCCTTATGTAATATGATGTAATTACACTATCTTTTGTAAAACAATGATAGTATAAATGAAAAAGTTACCTTAGCCATTTAATGGCAAGGTTTTGTCAAACTAGGACTATTTTCCGCAATATAAAATAATAGTAAAATAAGCAGGGTGTTTCACAACGCCGTTGGAATGAGCTCAATCGGAGTTCGTTTGATATCGTTTCTTAAGGTTTTTGTCATTTCTTAGGCTTTTTAGCGAAATATCACTTTTTATTTGAACCTCCCCATATATATATATATATATATATATATATATGGGATGGATAATTTGAAAACCCACATGAGTTGAGAAAACATTGAAAACTCTCCCAAAAATGTGTTTTTACAGGGTTTTTTTTAAATTGGAAATCATTTTAAGCAACTTTTATAAAATTTTTGTCAAAAAATACACAAAACGCCGAGCGGTTTTTTTTTTTAAAATAGACAAAAATCCCCGTTTTTTGTGTAAAAACAAAAATTACACATGTTAAAACAATTAGGCAGAATTTTTATAAAAAAAATTTATAAAAACATCTGGTCGGCGCTTTTTTGAATTTTTTTTTATAAAAAGTTTTCAAATTACATATAAAAGTTTTTCCAAAAAAAAAAACTTGTAAAAATCTGTTTTTTGGAGAGTTTTCAATGTTTTCACAACTTGTGGGAGTTTTTATCCTATACATTCCATATATATATATATATATGTGTGTGTGTGTGTGTGTGTGTGTGTGGTTAGGATATGGTAAAAAGGGTTTTAAGAATAAAAAAGGTAAGAAATATTATGGGCTTGACATGTGTCCTTTTATTGTTTTTAAAGTGAGGGCATTTTGGTCATTATGTAAAATATGTCAGGTCATAGTGTAATGTCAGGTCTGGTCATTGTGTCTAATGTCAGGTCATTATGTCAAATATTTTTCATCATTGTGTTTTACGTTTTAGATTAATTTTGTGTTATGTTAGATTAATTTTGTCATTGTTTTTTATGTATTATATATAACAATATTTGACACAATGACCTTACATTAGAAAAATATTTGATATTAGACACAATGATAAAAAAATATTTGACACAATGACTTGACATTAGACACAACGACCTGAAATTAAACACAATGACGAGCAAATTACACAATGAGCTGGAAAACATAATTTTTTTTTCGTTTTTTGTATATAACGACACTATACTCGTTTTAAAGATAAAAAACGCTCGTTTTCGCCATTGTGTTTTACGTTTTAAATAATTTCGTGTTATTTTTGTCATTGTTTTTTATGTATTATATACAACACAATGATGAAAAATATTTGACACAATAAATTAACATTAGACACAATAACCTGACATTAAAAAAATATTTGACATTAAACACAATGATGAAAAATATTTGACACAATAACTTGACATTAGACACAATGACCTGATAATAGACACAATGACGAGCAAATTACACAATGAGTTGAAAAACGTAATTTTTTTTGTTTTTGTATATAACGACATTATACCCGTTTTAACGATAAAAAACGCTCGCTTTTATGGTGTCTAATGTCAGATCTGGTCATTGTGTCCAATATTTTTCATCATTGTGTTATATGTATTCATCATTGTGTTTTACGTTTTACATAACTTCGTGTTATTTTTGTTACTGCTTTTTTTGTATCATATATAACAAAGTGATGGAAAATATTTGACACAATTACCTAACATTAGACACAATGACCTGATATTAGAAAAATATTTGACATTAAACACAATGATGAAAAATATTTGACACAATTACTTGACATTAAACACAATGACCTGACATTAGACACAATGATGAGCAAATTACACAATGAGCTGGAAAACGTAATTTTTTTCGTTTTTGTATATAACGACACTATTCTCGTTTTAAAGAAAAAAACGCTCGTTTTTATGGTGTAATTTTTTTAAGAAAAATAATGTCGTATGTAAAAGTTATAAACGTTGAGGAAACTTGATAAAAAGTCAATAAAAGTGGCCATTACTAAAATACTCTTATAACAAATTTTTCTCCTACAATTTGATCACAACCATTAAATCATTGTCAATTTGATCTAATGGCTCTAAATCCTTCTCACCCTTTTTATTTTAAAAACCCTTTTTATTTGAACCTAACCCGGGGGAGGATCAAATAAGAAGTAGTTTTTAAACCTTAAGAAACGATATCAAATGAACTCTGATTGAGCTAATTTCAGCGACGTTGGAACCGTCTCGTTGAACTCTATCATCTTAGATTTTAGGGTTTAGCTTTTAAGGTTTAGATTTTAAGTTTGAATTTTAGGGTTTTAGCCTTATGGTTTAGCCTTACGATTTAGCTTTTAGGGTTTAGATTTTATGGTTTAGGTTTTTTTTAGGGGTGGGGGTGGGGGGTTTAGGTTTTTGGGGGGTGGGTGGGGATGGGTTTAGGTTTTGGGGGGTGGGGTGGGGTGGGGGTTTAAGTTTTTGGGGGGTGGGGGTGGTGGTTTTAGGCTTTTGGGGGGTGGGGGTGGTGGTTTTAGTCTTTTTGGGGTAGGGTTAGAGGGGGGTTTAGGTTTTTGGTGGTGCGGGTGGAGGGGGGTTTAGGTTTTTGGGTCCGGGTTAGGGTTCGATGTGACGGTTCCAACGCCACTGGAATGAGCTCAATCGGAGTTCGTTTGACCCACTTATTATGATTTTTTAGCGAAAAACCACTTCTTAGTGAAACCGTCCCCTATATATATATTGGGGAGAGTTCAATTGTTAACCCACATTGTAACACCTCAAAAATTCCTATAGAAAATAAGGGCTAAAGATGTCAGGAATTAAAGTCCATGTGTTGAATTGCAAATATACCAAAGATCAAGGCTTGAAAATAAAGAATTTTTGAATTTAGTCGATGTCGGATCGATATCTCAGACCATGTCGGTCCGACGTGTAGGGAGGAAGGAAATCATGAGAATCAGACGCGTGTCTGATGACTCAGCCCCAAGTCGGACCGATATGCTTTTACAAATCGGTCTGACATATGGATGTCTGACCGATATGGTTTTAGATGTCGGTCCGATATGTGTGCGTCATGTAAATAAACGGACATAGAGGATGTCAGACCTATATGCTCCCATATGTTGGTCCGACATGAGCCCATTTTCACCCTATAAATAGATGGTTGATCTTGGCTCATTCCACACACCCTCCACACCATAAAACACACACACACACACTCTCTCTAAAGTTCCAATCCCGAGCCCCGGTTCACGTACTAAAGTCCGGTTTCCAGCATTTCGACTCCAAATTGCCGTAAATAGTGCTAAGGTAATGTTTCGACCTCCTATTAAACTTTGGTTATATACCATTAAGCTAGGATTGTGTACTTAAGTAATGTCATTACATATCTAGGAACTCTGTCTGAGGTGATTGCCATATTACTGAATTGATAACCCGAGATACCGTCGATGTGAGTTCTTAAACTATGATGCATGAACCCAATCATGACCTTGTCTGGCATGATTGATTTATGAAAACATTTTGAGTATATTGAAACGATTGCACCGATTGTTTATATATAACGTATTCTAAGTGCTTATTGTATTTCATTTGCTCGTGAACGACATGTTGGACGGGACCCGTGGAACGGTCTTTGGTTACATATATACACTGAATGATTGTTCATAGTTGTCTATGAATTTGGGTGTTGAAGCCCATGAATGTGTTCAAGATACTTTGGCGGGTCATTTTAATAAACTATTTTAGTTTATGAATTCACCAGCTTTGTGTTGACCCATGTTTTATCAAATGTTTTTGAACGCATCACAGGTAGTCATTAGACAAGGCATTTCCCGGACTAGAATGAAAAGATGAAAGATCCAGATGATGGGCATGCCTGGAACTATAAGTTCCAAATGACATGGTCCTTGTTAGGAACGAATGATGTAACTTTTGTTAAACATGATGTAAATAGTGTTTTGATGTTAATAGAAGTTATGAGTTAGTCTTCCGGTGTGTTTTGGTATCAACGTCACAGTAACTAGAAGGCTACCTTCTGATCAGTATGTAGTTATCTGGCAAACGGGATGTTTTGTCTAAGGAAAGAGCGGTGTATAAATCTCTCCTAGACCCGTCGTTCTTTCCTGGGAACATATCTGTTGGAGGTACTCCTCTGGTTAGATAACCGTCATGTGTTACGGGCGTGACAAGTTGGTATCAGAGCCTCAGTTTAAGGGGTTTAGATACTACAGAAATAGTGTCTAGACTTAAACTAAGACTCTGAGATTAGTCTGGAATGCCACAGAATAAGTTAGGTGTATACATTCAGTATGACTTGTAAAGGGAAATACCTAGAAATCAGTTAATTAAAGGCATTTTTGGCCAGATGTTAATAATTTTTGAATTTATGGACTACGACCAGTTATACGAATTCTGATATTATACATCTGTATATAGGTACAAAATGGCAGGACGTGGTAGAAGACAAGGCAGAGGTAGGGGTAGGATGCCCAACACTAGGTCTCGTACTCGCGACACGACAAACATGAACTCTGATCCAAACGAAAACGTCAATACGAATACTGAACCCGAACAACCTGTGGAAGAAGTCATTATGACGGAAGCCTAATTTCAAGGGGCGATGGCATCTGAGGTCACCCGAGTTCTTTAACCAACTCTACCTGGAATCCTTGATGATGCTCTTAGGAGAAGGGATAATCATAACAGTTTGGGAAACCGAAATAAAGGAACAAGTGGTGTTATACCCTGAACGGAAGATACCCTGCATACCTCTCCAGTAGGAAACAATGTAGGCACCACCCGAACTCATGAAACAGTTGGAATGACAAACCAGAGTACAATAATTCATGGCCACATATGTAACTACAAGAATCTCAGTGACTGCCATCCCAAACCATTTAATGGAAAGAAGGATGCCATTGTAGCTTTGCAGTGGATCACATCTATTCAAGTTGTGATAAATATGAGTGAATGCAAATCAGACCAAGCTGTGAAGTTTGCTGCCCATTCATTTGAAGAGGAAGCTCTTGTCCGGTGGGAGTCAGTCATACAGACAAAGAGAGAAGCTGTTACAGATAGAATGACTTGGGAAGATCTCAAAACTTTAATCATGAAGAGGTACTGCCCACAGAATGCCGTGGACAAGATTGAATATGAATTTCTGCGGTTTGAAGCTGGAACAATGACTCATCAGGAGTACACAACCAAATTTAATGAGATGGCCAAGCTGGTGCCACATTTGGTTACTCCTGAATCACGAAGAGTCAAATGTTATATTTAAGGATTACCTCCTAAGGTTCGTACCTTAGTGAAATCTATTGCACCCGAGACGATTGATTTGGCGGTCGAGAAGAGTGCTGTAATGTTTGATGAGGTGGCAGCCCAAGAGCCACCAAAGATTGATCACAAGAGAAAAACTGAAGAGGTTATTTACAAGTTTAAACCGAGAAATAGTAAATTTCCCAGAAGATGAGGATTTAACCCCAACCTTGATAGAACCAATCAGGGAATGAAATGTCAGACTTGTCAGAATTTTGGTCACTTGGCAATCCATTGCTTGAATGTTAAGTGTTTTAACTGTGAAGAGATAGGGCACTATAGGACTTCATGTCCTAAACCACCTACGCAAGTGATGGGTGGTCAGAAAAAGGGCACATGATGAGTGTTCATCCTAGGAAGTGGAAGTGAAACGAAAAATAAAGCCAAGGAAGTGGCAGGTACTTTCTTAGTTAATAATATTTACGCCAAGGTTTTATTTGATACAGGGGTGAATAGAAGTTTTACTTCATGTGCATTCACCCCATATTTAGGCGTAAGACCGATTCCACTTATTCATGCCTATGTCGTTGAAATGGCTAGTAGCGAACAAATTAGGATAACCAAATCATACCCTGATTGTACCATCAATTTTGGTGACGATAAGGTATTAGTTACACTAATACCGAAGAACTTGAACGAATATGAGGTTATCCTAGGGATGGATTGGTTAAACCAATACCAAGCCAGATTGATTGTGACCAAAGAATGGTCAAGATTAAGAAACCAGATGAAACTAGTTTGATGATTCAGGGTGAGAGTAATAATAATAAGATTGAAATAATTTCCATAGCAAAACCTAAGAAAGAATTAATTAAGGGAGACGGTATATTCATACTACATGCTCTAAACGTTAAACCCAAAAGACAGATTGTGGATATTCCCGTAGTCTATGATCACCCGGATGTCTTTCCAGAAAAATTACCCGGTCTTCCACCTGATCATCAGATCAAATTCCGAATCAAACTCATTTCTGGAGCTAAACCTGTTGCAAAGTCCCCTTATCATCTAGCTCCTTCCGAATTGAAAGAACTCATGAAACAAATTCAAGAACTCTTAGACAAAGGGTTCATTCATCCAGTACTTCACCTTGGGGAGTGCCGGTACTATTCGTAAAGAAGAAAGATGGAAGCATGACGATATGCATTGATTATCGGGAAATGAATAAACTAACTGTGAAGAACAGATATCCATTGCCTAGAATAGATGACCTGTTCGGTCAACTTCAAGGAGCCAAGTATTTCTCAAAAATCGATCTTAGATAAAGATATCATCAGTTGAAGGTTGATGTATTGCTAAATATCCAGCGTATAAGTGTCTAATTCGTATGGTTTTAAGCGTTTAACTTTGTATATTGAGTCTGTTTTATGTGCATTTGGTATTTGTGAGTCTGACAGGTTTAAGATGCTAAGTGAGCAGGAAATACAAAGCATTAATCAAGAGGATAGCAGCATACACGGGCCCCGGAGAAGTCAAAAGAACAAAAGTCAAAATTTCATGGCATTTAGGTTCTTCACGGTACGCGAAGATTGAAGAGGGAGTTTTCGCGGTACGCGAGACTTTTAAAAGCTCGCCCGACTATTTTGTTCTTCGCGCCACGCGAAGAACACATATCCTAAGTTCGCGGTACGCGAAGAAATGTTAATTCGGAAAACTTAACCTAATTCCAATTTTAAACCCATTGTGACTCTCATTCTCGAATTAACTTTTTCCTAACCGTCCCAGAGGTGTTCTAAGGCGATTTTTATCATTGTTTGGTCAATTGTTTATAATCTTTCATGTTTGTAAGTTTCGATTTGAATACTTTGATGTTTGCTACAATCATGAGCGGCTAATCCACTTGTGATTGCTTTCGGGTGGATAGTTCGTCTCGGTGCAGCTTAGGTTATGGTTCTTTTGTGTTTGATTTGTGTTTTTGAATGACAAACTTGAATACACACGCGTTTGATTAATTTAATCTGTTTACTTTTGTTTAAGTTATCTGAGTTGCCATCTGTTTTTGGTTTTCTTGCATCGTTAGCTATTTGGTGGATTTGTATCTCTTTGCAACTGTGAATTGGTGATTGGGCGGACGAACGAACCTTAAAATATTGTCCCACAATCATCACTTTAATTGAATTGTCAGGGTCATGTTTATTGGACTCGAACCATTTGAACCTAACTTTTGTGAATCTGTTGAACTTGAACCCCGGAAGCGATTGCGTTTTTCTTTAATAGTTTTTACAACCTAAATTTAGTTGCTTTTAATAATTACAAGTCTCCCGATTAATAAAGTTTGAATCTTTAGTAGTAATTGAATCAGTTTTTCTAAATAGCGTTTTTCACGAGTTCCGTGTGGATTCGACAACCCTACTTTGCTAGACTATAGTTTAAGGTAGCTAAAAAACCAGTTTTAATATAATTTTTGATTGGAAAATCAGTGATAAATATGAGTGAATGCAAATCAGACCAAGCTGTGAAGTTTGTTGCCTATTCATTTGAAGAGGAAGCTCTTGACCGGTGGGAGTCAGTCAAACAGACGAAGGGAGAAGCTGTTACTGATAGAATGACTTGGGAAGATCTCAAAACTTTAATCATGAAGAGGTACTGCCCACAGAATGTCGTGGACAAGATTGAATATGAATTTCTGCAGTTTGAAGCTGGAACAATGACTCATCAGGAGTACACAACCAAATTTAATGAGATGGCCAAGCTGGTGCCACATTTGGTTACTCCTGAATCACGAAGAGTCAAATGTTATATTCAAGGCTTACCTCCAAAGGTTCGTACCTTAGTGAAATCTATTGCACCCGAGACGATAGATTTGGCGGTCGAGAAGAGTGCTGTAATGTTTGATGAGGTGGCAGCCCAAGAGCCACCAAAGATTGATCACATTAGAAAAAGTGAAGAGGTTATTTACAAGTTTAAACCGGGAAATAGTAAATTTCCTAGAAGATGAGGATTTAACCCCAACCTTCATAGAACCAATCAGGGAATGAAATGCTAGACTTGTCAGAGTTTGGTCACTTGGCAATCCATTGCCTGAATGTTAAGTGTTTTAACTGTGAAGAGATAGGGCACTATAGGACTTCATGTCCTAAACCACCTAAGCAAGTGATGGGTGGTCAGAAAAAGGGCTCATGATGAGTGTTCGTCCTAGGAAGCGGAAGTGAAACGAAAAATAAAGCCAAGGAAGTGGCAGGTACTTTCTTAGTTAATAATATTTACGCCAAGGTTTTATTTGATACAAGAGTGAATAGAAGTTTTACTTCATGTGCATTCACCCCATATTTAGGCGTAAGACCGATTCCACTTATTCATGCCTATGTCGTTGAAATGGCTAGTAGCGAACAGATTAGGATAACCAAATCATACCCTGATTGTGCCATCAATTTTGGTGACGATAAGGTATTAGTTACACTAATACCGAAGAACTTGAACGAATATGAGGTTATCCTACGGATGGATTGGTTAAACCAAGACCAAGCCAGATTGATTGTGACCAAAGAACGGTCAAGATTAAGAAACCAGATGAAACTAGTTTGATGATTCAGGGTGATAGTAATAATAATAAGATTGAAATAATTTCCATAGCAAAAGCTAAGAAAGAATTAATTAAGGGAGACGGTATATTCATACTACATGCTCTAAACGTTAAACCCAAAAGACAGATTGCGGATATTCCCGTAGTCTATGATCACCCGGATGTCTTTCCGGAAAAATTTCCCGGTCTTCCACCTGATCATCAGATCAAATTCCGAATCAAACTCATTTCTGGAGCTAAACCTGTTGCAAAGTCCCCTTATCATCTAGCTCCTTTCGAATTGAAAGAACTCATGAAACAAATTCAAGAACTCTTAGACAAAGTATTCATTCATCCCAGTACTTCACCTTGGGGAGTGCCGGTACTATTCGTAAAGAAGAAAGATGGAAGCATGACGATATGCATTGATTATCGGGAAATGAATAAACTAACTGTGAAGAACAGATATCCATTGCCTAGAATAGATGACCTGTTCGGTCAACTTCAAGGAGCCAAGTATTTCTCAAAAATCGATCTTAGATAAAGATATCATCAGTTGAAGGTTGATGTATTGCTAAATATCCAGCGTATAAGTGTCTAATTCGTATGGTTTTAAGCGTTTAACTTTGTATATTGAGTCTGTTTTATGTGCATTTGGTATTTGTGAGTCTGACAGGTTTAAGATGTTAAGTGAGCAGGAAATACAAAGCATTAATCAAGAGGATAGCAGCATACACGGGCCCCGGAGAAGTCAAAAGAACAAAAGTCAAAATTTCATGGCATTTAGGTTCTTCACGGTACGCGAAGATTGAAGAGGGAGTTTTCGCGGTACGCGAGACTTTTAAAAGCTCGCCCGACTATTTTGTTCTTCGCGCCACGCGAAGAACACATATCCTAAGTTCGCGGTACGCGAAGAAATGTTAATTCGGAAAACTTAACATAATTCCAATTTTAAACCCATTGTGACTCTCATTCTCGAATTAACTTTTTCCTAACCGTCCCAGAGGTGTTCTAAGGCGATTTTTATCATTGTTTGGTCAATTGTTTATAATCTTTCATGTTTGTAAGTTTCGATTTGAATACTTTGATGTTTGCTACAATCATGAGCGGCTAATCCACTTGTGATTGCTTTCGGGTGGATAGTTCGTCTCGGTGCAGCTTAGGTTATGGTTCTTTTGTGTTTGATTTGTGTTTTTGAATGACAAACTTGAATACACACGCGTTTGATTAATTTAATTTGTTTACTTTTGTTTAAGTTATCTGAGTTGCCATCTGTTTTTGGTTTTCTTGCATCGTTAGCTATTTGGTGGATTTGTATCTCTTTGCAACTGTGAATTGGTGATTGGGCGGACGAACGAAGCTTAAAAGATTGTCCCACAATCATCACTTTAATTGAATTGTTTGGGTCATGTTTAGTGGACTCGAACCATTTGAACCTAACTTTTGTGAATCTGTTGAACTTGAACCCCGGAAGCGATTGCGTTTTTCTTTAATAGTTTTTACAACCTAAATTTAGTTGCTTTTAATAATTACAAGTCTTTCGATTAATAAAGTTTGAATCTTTAGTAGTAATTGAATCAGTTTTTCTAAATAGCGTTTTTCACGAGTTTCCTGTGGATTCGACATACCTACTTTGCTATACTATAGTTTAAGGTAGCTAAAAAACCAGTTTTAATATAATTTTTGATTGGCCTCCCATAAACCAAAGACAAGATGGAGTTGATGGTTGGGTTCAGCCACCACCGAGGGCAGAATATGGGTATCAACCAAGGCACAATCATCAAGGGGGTGTAGGCAACTTAGAGAGAGAGAACAGGTATGGGAAACTTCCTCAGAACCGTCAGAATTATAGATATGAACAGCCTAGGAACATGCACCCAGCCATGCACGATCAAGGGGTGGATAGTCACTTCCGCCCCACGTTAGCTTTGAATGCTTCTCCCATCATACCACCGGTTCGTAGGGGGAACGCATTCGAGATCCGACCTGGATGCCTTGGGATCCTCCCACACTTTTTTGGGAGAGCTACTGAAGAGCCTTACACACACTTGTCAGAATACGAGGCTACATGCGGGACCATAGGTGGTTAAGGATTCACCACAAATGAGGTGAAACTGGTACTCTTCCGGTTTTCACTTAAGGACCAGGAAAAACAATGGTTTTTGTCACTACCATCTGCTAGTATTGCCACCTAGGCAGAGCTGCAATAGCAGTTCCTTGATGAGTACTTCCCGCCTCATAAAACCAATGAGGCCAGAGCTGCAATCAGATACTTCTGGAAACAATCAGGGGAGCCTTTGTATGAGGCATTTAAACGGTTCAAGGAGTTTCTAAGAGCAAGGGGTATACCCGTGTGATTGTGGTGTGGTGTGGTGTGATAATAATGTACACGCCACGTGGCGCCACGTCACTACCATCATTATCACACCATCCATCACTTGGCAAGGGGTATTCCCGTGTGATTGTGGTGGTGTGATAATTAAATGTTTTTATTAATTTATTTCTCTCAAAAGCAAGTTTCCATTGAACCAACAACTAGTTTCCATTGAAGCACGCCATGATAAATATCATTCCCCTCAATCACGGCATGAAAAAAAATTAAGGGGCGGTGTTCCATGCTAATCACGGCGTGATTAACCAAGCCACATCGGACCACGGCTTTATTTGGGAGTGTATACCTGATGCTCTAAGGAACTGCCCACACCATGGTATAGAGAAGTGGGAGTTGATACAGGCCTTTTATGACGGGTTGCTACCTGAAGATGTGAGGGACGTTAATTCAACCAGTAACGGGTCCTTCTTTTCAAATCACGTGGATGATGATTGGGATATCTTAGAAAGGATGGCGGTGACATCAAAGAGGCAAGCACATGCCAGTAGGAGAGCAAAGAATGGAGCATCTGCCAAGGCAGTTGACTATGAGACCCAAAAGCGTCTAGATGCCATGGAACTACAAATGGCAAGGCTTGGCAGGTCTGGTAGAAAGGATGTGGCTAATGTGTCACAAACGTATCCGGTTTGTGACGGATGTGGTGGTTTGTGACATGATGTGGCAAGCTGACCAAGGGAGCAGGACAAGGCAGAAGAGGTGAACCAAGTTGGGGGAGATAGGAAGCACGACCTGAATGCAACCCACTACCATCTGAGACTCCAGAATCATCCAAATCTAAGGTATGGTCATGCGGCAAATCAATTAAATCCTAACTTTCAGTGTTCTGATGTGCAGGGTGGAAGTCAGCAACAGTACCAGAGCCGCCAACAAAGCTATAATCAAGGCGGGTACCAAACAAATCAAGGTACTTAGGGGTACCAACAAGGGGGCTATTAGCAGAGAAGCTACCAACATAATCAACCCTAGCAGTACCAACAACAGGGAAACCGGTAGAACAAACCTGCAACTGGTAATGACCCCCAGCTTACAGCCATCATAGAATCCTTAAAAAGGATCGAACAAGATAGAGAGATCCAGATCAAAACCAACGAGTCGTTTGAAAGACAATTGGGTCATTTGGCAGAAAAGATAGCTGAAGTGGTAGGACGATCACGGGGGCAACTTCCGAGTGACACCAAGCTAAATCCACAACACCAAGGTGCCAGCTCTTCCGGCTCGAGGAATGCTCATGTTTCCCAGGTAAGTACTCTCAGAAGCGGTATGGTTTATAACAATGTCACCTCTGCATCACCGGATGTTGAGGGAGTGGTAGTTGATCTGGGACTAGGGGTGTTCAGAAATATCCGAATCCGAACCTGAATTATCCGAAATTCCGAATCTGAACTATCCGAAAATTCGGATATCCGAAATTTCGAATATCCGAATTTTCGGATTCGGATATTAATATTGAAAATTTTCTCGGATATCCGAAATATATTTTTTTAATTATTTATTATATATTTATACTACACATCTAGAAGTTTTCTAACCCTAAAACTAAGCCTTTCAACGCTTCTATCAGATAGAACTTAGAAGCGCAGCCACCAGCACCCTAAAACTCCTCCTCACTTCCGATCTAACGCTGCCGATGATGGCCGCCACGACGCCACCCACCCTGCTCCAGCGTTTGACGTTCAACGCCTCACCCTCTTCCGGCGTTTGATGTTCGACGGCTTAACGCTACTCACTACCTTCGACGGCTTCAGAAATTTCTCATTCCGGTAATTACTAATTTAAAGTTCAATTTATGTTAAGGTTTCAAAGGTTAAAAATAAATTGTTCTTAGGTTTCAAATTGAGGTTTCAAAGTACGTCATTTTCTGTTTCAAAGTTTGAAAATAAACTGTAGGTTTCAAAGTTGAAATACTAACTCAGTTTGAAAATAAACTGTGATTTCTGTTTCAAAGTTTGAAAATAAACTGTGATTTTTGTTTCAAAATTTGGAATTCTTATGAATTCTTTATAAATTCATTTAATCTTTATAATTATCTTAATGCTGTTTTTTGAGTGTTAGTGGACAAAAATGAAGACATTGGTATGATAGGGGTTATGACAAAAATGAAGACATTGGTATGAGTTTGTTTCATCATTGGTATATATGGATTCCTCAACTTCTGCATATATATTTCTGTCAAGTTATGAGTTTGTTTATACTAAATAGATAAAGAATTGCAGTAAATAACTTGTCTCTTTCGTGCCATTAAATCGTTAAATACGTGCATATTTTGTCGCTTATTATTTGTCTATTTTGTATTTGTTTTTCACTGAGCTTTAATTTTAGTGCTATATTATTTGTCAATACATGTTATGCAAGTTGAGGCTCAATCTTCTCCTTTGAGTACTAGTAATGACTTCCATCCATGATGTTTTAGATGGTCAAAGCATGTGTGTATATGTATATTGACTTTTTTTCCTTTCAAATTGTTGTGTTTTATGCACTGTCAATTGATAAGATCTGTTTTGAAATTAAGATTCTCACTAAGTTTTGTTTTTACAGTATTGAAGACAATCAGACTAATCAACAACGTGTTGGAAGTAATTACACTAAATATGATACAGAGAAGCACATGGTAAATTAAGTATTTTTAGTTTTTTTACTACTGGCCATTTGACTATTTTTTTATGTGTGTTTGTATACTATTATTATTCTCTTATAATAATTTCAGATTGTTCATTTGTGTTTGATTGTAGGCTTTTGACCAAAGCCAGGCTTCAAAGGTGAGGGTCAAATTGACTTGCTGTAGTTTATATGCAGGTTTGAATGATGAATTTGCTCATTTGCTTGGATTGAATTGAAGTAATCTTAAAAGAAATCAAATAGGCAAATGCTCACAGTCTGTCTGAAAAATGTTTTATCGTTTTGAATGTTCTTTATATTTATATTTGTTTTGAATGTACTTATAGTTTGTATTTGGATGGAATATTATAATTTGTTACTTTTTCAGAATTTTAATATAGTTATAAAGTTTTTTTTCTCAGAATTCGGATATCCGCTTTACTATCCGAAAATTTTGGATATCCAAAATTTCGAATATCCGATTTTGAACACTCCTATATGGGAGAAGATGGTGAGAGTGACAGCGATTCTGAACTTGTTTTTACTAAAAAGGTAACTTTTTCGGAACCGCCTAAATCTAAACCGAACATAGCTGTCACTCAAGGTGTATGGGTGGAGATTAATATCATCCCTTATCCTTCTGCTTTACTTGAACAATCTAAAAAGAAAGTCATGAATAAAAGGGGCCTGCAACAAGATGAGTTGTGGGACATGTTTAAACAAGTGAAAATTAATTTACCCCTTTTAGATGCTATTAGACAAGTACCTGTTTATGCTAAGTACTTAAAGGATCTTTGCACCTAGAAATGGCACTTTAAAATGCCCAAGAAACTTGATCTGACCGGCAATGTGAGTGTCATTTTGTTGGGTGCATTGCCACCTAAGCTCCAAGATCCAGGAGCACCTTTAATTTCGGTACAAATTGGTGAACTAAAGATCAATAAGGTTCTTCTTGATCTCGGAGCTAGTGTCAGTATCCTTCCGGGAAGTTTGTATGACCAGTATGATTTTGGTCCTCTACAAAAGGCCGACACCATCGTGATGTTGGCAAATCTCACCCTTAAACTTCCCAGAGGGATATTTACCGATGGGATAGTGAAGGTGGAAGATTTTTATTATCTTGTCGATTTCTTAGTGCTTGATTATGCAGCTCCTTCTAGTGACAAGCATCCTAATGTGATATTGGGAAGGCCTTTTATGAGAACAGCTCATTGTGTGATCAATTGTGTGACGAGAACGGTTGACATGGCGTTTGGTAATAGGAAGTTGAGATTGAATATCTTTTCTCATATATTTAACGCTCCAATCATCGATGAATGCTTCATGGCAGATGTCCTCATGAAAATGAGGGTGAAACCATGGAGCCATGTGTTGTTTATGATAGGAAAGAGGCTGAACATGAGCAGGAGTTGAAGGAAGCTGAAGCACAAGGGGAGGTGTGTGCTCTCAGGGAAAGAGTGCCCACTTGGACACACCAAGTAGAGAATTTTCCAAACCACAATGACACTCACCTGAAACCCTCCCTGGAATCACCGCCTAAATTAGATCTGAAAGAATTACCTAAACATTTGAAATATGCTTTTGTAGGTGAAAATGATACTCTACCTATTATTATTGCTGCAGGTTTGACTGAAGAACAGGAACGTGCATTGATGAAGATCCTGGTTGCCCATCTGGCAGAAATTGGGTGGACCAATGCAAATTTAAGAGGGATCAGTCCAGCGATTGTGATGCACAAGATCGTAACGGATGAGAGAGTTAAACCATCGAGGGATGTGCAAAGGCGGTTGAATCCCAACATGAGGGAGGTAGTGAAGAAGGAGGTTTTGAAATGGATGGATGCAGGTATTGTTTACCCCATATCAGACAGCACATGGGTAAGCCCGACACAGACTGTCCCAAAGAAAGCAGGTATCCAGATAGTGAAAGGTGAGAATGGTGAAGAGGTTGCCACCCGCCCGGTAACCGGGTGGCGCATTTGTATTGACGATAGAAAGCTGAACGTTGCCACTTCAAAGGATCATTTTCCTTTGCCATTTATTGACCAGATTGTTGAGAAGTTGGCAGGTCAGAAGTACTACTGTTTCTTAGATGGATATTCAGGGTATAATCAAATAGCTATACATCCTGAAGATCAACAAAAGACCACGTTCACTTGTCCGTATGGAACCTTCACATTTAGGAGAATGTCATTCGGTTTGTGCAACGCCCTGGCCACCTTCCAACGGTGCATGATGAGTATCTTTTCAGATATGATCGGGGAGTCCATGGAGATCTTCATGGATGATTTTTCAATATTTGGTCCATCTTTCGAATCGTGTCTTGAACAATTAACAAAGGTATTGAAAAGATGTGTCGAGACCAATTTGGTCTTAAGTTGAGAAAAGAGCCATTTCATGGTTCAAGAGGGGATCGTGCTGGGGCACGTGATTTCAAGCAAGGGCATTGAAGTGGATCGTGCGAAAATCCGGGTAATTGCCACTCTACCTCCACCAAACAACATCAAAGGTGTCCGCTCATTTTTGGGACACGCAGGTTTTTATAGACGATTCATCAAAGGTTTTAGTGCAATAACAAAACCCTTGTGCAATTTATTACTCAAGGATGCTCCTTTTGATTTCAACAATGAATGTCTAAAATCTTTTAATCTGACTAAGCAACAGTTGGTGGAGGCACCCATTTTAAAATCACCGGATTGGTCGCTGCCCTTTGAGATCATGTGCGATGCGAGTGATTATGCAGTTGGGGCGGTTTTGGGTCAACGGGTAGACAAGAAACCCGTGGTGATTTATTATGCAAGTAAGACTCTCTCAGATGCTCAGTTTAACTATACAACCACTGAAAAAGAGCTACTTGCGGTTGCTTATTATTTAGACAAGTTTAGATCTTATATTTGGGGAAACAAAGTGATTGTTTATTCTGATCATAGTGCAGTCAGGTACCTAATGAAGAAGAAGGATGTGAAGCCGAGGTTGATCAGGTGGATTTTACTCTTGCAGGAATTTAACTTGGAGATTCGAGATAAAAAAAGGGAATGAGAATGATGTGATAGATCACTTGTCACGAATCGAGCAGTAGGAGAAGATGTCGTGTGACGACATAAATGAAGCTTTCCCGGATGAACAACTCTTATCTGTTTCAACTGAACCCTGGTTTGCTAACTTTGCAAATTACTTAGTTGCAGGTACTGTCCTGGAATATATGACAAAGAAGAAACGACATCAATTCGCAGCCCAAGCAAAGCATTACATCTGGGAGGACCCAGAATTGTTTAAAAGTAGGGGCGGACCAAATTATAAGGCGATGTGTCCCCGATTCAGATATTCAAGCAGTGTTGACTCATGTGCATGCATCTGCATGTGGGGGCCACTTTAGTGGACAGAAAATGGGGCGAAAAGTTCTAGCATGTGGCCTATATTGGCCAACAATCTTCAAGGATGCTTTCAAGTTTGCTAAAAGTTGTGTCAATTGCCAAAAGATGGGCAGTATTTCAAAGAGGAATGAGATGCCCATGGAACCGATCCTGGTGGTAGACATCTTTGATGTTTGGGGGATTAATTTTATGGGACCATTCCCAAACACTTTTGGCAATTTATACATTTTGGTGGCGGTTGATTACGTTTCGAAATGGGTCGAAGCAATCGCCACCAAAACCAATGATCACAGTGTCGTTTGTAAGTTTGTCCAATCTAACATTTTTCAAGATTTGGAATCCTTCGTGTGATCATAAGTGATGGGGGATCACATTTCAAAAACTTTCACTTTGGCAAACTTCTCAAACGATATGGCATAGACCATCGAATTGCCACACCTTACCACCCTCAAACTAGTGGGCAAGTCGAGGTATCCAATAGGCAGATCAAAGAGATTTTGCAGAAAACTATGCGTGCCGACCGCAAGGATTGGTCAACGAAACTAAACGATGCCTTGTGGGCATACCGCACTGCTTATAAAACGCCTATTGGTACCACGCCATATCGATTGGTCTATGGTAAAGGATGTCATCTACCTATGGAACTAGCTCACCGTGCTTTATGGGATATCAAAAATGTTAATGCCGACTATGACAATGCATGTAAATAAAGGAAGCTCAAATTGTGTGAGCTTGAAGAGCTAAGAGATGAAGCGTATGAAAGTGCAGTTGCGTACAAAGCAAAGACAAAAGCAGTACACGATGCCAAGCTTAAGAAGAAGACCTTTGAAGTGGGTCAGAAGGTGTGGTTGTACAATTCTAGGATCAAACTCTTTCTTGGAAAGTTGAATAGCAAATGGATGGGTCCATATTTAGTCACAAGATTTGGACAATACAGTGATGTAGAAATTGAATATTTTGAAGATCATCTAAGGCAAGTGGTGAATGGTCACCGGTTAAAACCATACCTAGAGTTAACTGACATCAATGAGTCGTCGGTACAATTTGAGAGTTTCTTCCTAAGCACGGTGGAAGAGGTTGGAGTAACATAACATCAGTTAGGTACACCGCGTCTGGCTGAAGACGTTAAACTTAGCACTCTAAGGAGGCAACCTAAGGTTAGTTAGTTTAATTTTCTTGTCCATTTAATTGAACGTTGTGGGTGTGTTCTCTAGAAACCCTCACGAGACTAAACTCGTCCACTCAGGCTACCGAGTGGTTTAAAAGGCTTGTTGCATATGCTAAATGCATCCGTGATTCCTACGAAAGTGAGTTAGGTTATCATTTTTTTAATTTCTTTAATTGTATGCAATTGGCCAAGTGGGGGGACGTCTCTGGGAAATCATGGTTGGAATGAGTGTAATTAAGGACAATACACCAGCTTGTGAGGGGTAGGATTTCGTTTGTAAAGTTTGTAGAATTTTTAAATTTTTTGGTGTTTTCGGTATATTTTGTGTTTTTCTAAGTTTTTTTCAAGTATTCGTGGCCATTTGGGTGAGAAAAATCATCGGGAATGAAGTTCCAGGTATGTATGAACATAAGTGATGTGTTGGAACAAGTTTTTGAAAAAGTTGAAAAATTGGGTTTTTGGGATGAAAATTTTTCTAAGTATAAAAATCGTCAAAACTTTCTGTTAACAAGTAGTCCTCGCGGTACGCGAAAACTGTAGGTCCAGATTTCAATCGGAAATCACGAAAGTGATCGATTACCCACACACACAGGCGGAATCTGTATGTATGGTGTGGTAACAGAGGATTAGAGACAGACTTGGTGAAGAAGACAGCCAAACACACTAAGAATCAATGCAAATAATATGTGAAAGTGTAAGAACAAGCATTAAACGAATGCAAATTGTATTGATTCAAAAACAAATCTGAAAGAGAGAATTCAGGGTTACAGCCGCAACTCACACCCTAGAAATTCTCTAACTAGGCTATTTATAGTAGTTTCACAGGTATCGAAACTATGTTCCTCGAAACTACTAGTTTCGAGTGAACATTTACAAGTGAAAAAGTGCCTGTCGAAACTACTATCGATCGAAACTACTAGTTTCGAGTGAACAAATCTCACTCGAAACTATAGTTTCGATGGCCCAGACTTAGACTAAAAAGCAGTAAATTCGTTTAAAAGAAATTACATGAAAATAAACTATCTAAACAATGTTTAACAGAAATACATTGATCAACAGCTTATACAAAAAGGTTAGACTCTACAATCTCCCCCTAAGCTGCTGCATCAATGTCTTCAAATCAGAAATGCCCTTGTTTGAATTGCTGAATGTGAGACTTTGCATGAAGAGACACTACCCGTTGGTATGCCTTAGCATCAGACTCGTCATCATTGTTAAGGAGCTTGATTGGATTTTTGAAGAGCACCTCAAGATCTTCGGGTTGAAATTTTAACAGCTCCATGGGCTCAAATATGTTGATACCTTCCATTCCTTCCCTCTCAATCACAGCACTTCCAATAATGGGGTTGTAATACCATTTTGTAAAGTTTTGAAGCTGGACCGGCACAGACTTAGGCAGTATGATTTCTTTGACAGTTTCTGCTGGTTTGTACCTCAGGCTTACCAAGGGCTTCTGGGTTCTTGGATGAAACCTTGTCTTGGAGATAACCCTTCTTGATTTTGCAGTGGTCATGGACCTGAAGTCATTAAAAGTTTGATTCCTTAGAAAATTTTCAAAATCATTAGCTATGCCCACATTTTCTGGATTCTGCAAAGGTAGCTTGGCAAGAGCCCTTAAGTCATACTTGGGGAGGGAGCTGAATTCATTTGGAGATTTGAAATGTTGTACTCCTCCTTTGAATCTTCTAATAATGAAGAGTCTCCTTTCATTATCATATTTCCAGCCAACTGGTGGCCTTTTCAGCTCTTGGTGCTCAGCAAGCCACTCATAATATTTGACAGGTTCCTGTTCTGGCATTTCTTTGAACCAAGATTTCTTTGGATCATCAGTTTGTTGAGTGGGAGCTTGAGATGCTTTAGCTATGGAGGGTTCTTCAGGCATCAATGAGTCTACCTGGATATCATCTTCATTTAGGTCTTCATCTGACAATGTCTGTATTTCATCACCTTCCTTAGTGAAGTACCTGGTCCTTTCAGACTTCTTGTCTTCTGTCTGAAGGATCTCAGGATGTAGATCGTTGTATCCAAAGTTCTCTATCTCATCCAGTAGAGTATTGAGCTCATCGTCAGAAGGTACATCCTCTTCATCAAGAACCACCACCTCAACTTCATCATCCTTATCCTTTCCTTTTCCCTTTTTCTTGTCAGCTCTTCTATCACTTGCTGAGGGAAGATCATAATCAGTTTCTTCAAGTTTCACTTCCACAGAATCCTTAGATTTGGCAGCTTCCCCAGTAAGGATTGTCAAAGCAGACAAAGGATTTGAAACAACTACAGGAGAGGAAGGTTTATCTGTAGCAGTGAACTCCCCCTGAGTTGTTGAAGGGGTTTCTTGGGAGGAAGGTTTAGTCATTGAGGCTTGGATTTGTTTTACAATATCAGATAAGGCTTTGATTTCTTGTTGTTGCTTGGAAATGGTGTTTTGTTGGGTCTCCAATTGAGTTTGCTGCACATCAAGCTGAGTGTGCAAGCCTCCAACTTCTTGCCTTAGGTCTTTGGCTTCGTTTTTGCATTCACTCAACTCAGACTTCAGACCTTCTATAACACCATCTTGTTTTGTTATTTTACTTTGAAGCTTCTTCACCTCTAGGCTTAAAGTTTTCACTCTTGGAACAGAGGCAGATGGATCAGGAACAGGAGATGCAGGTGGTGTAGGTTGTGGAGTTGGTTGAGGGGTGGTAGCAGCATGAATGGGTGAATGAATAGGAGTTAGGTTTTCAGGAATGTCATCTAAGGACTCTGAAGAGGTGCTTAAAGGCTCCAGACCAGTCTTAATCTTCTTAGCCAGTAGTTCTTCTAGCTCATAGTCAGATTCAGACTCAGCTTGTCTCTTAGAAGATGATGCTTGAGGTTCAGTGTGATCTTCAGTTTCAGTTTCATAATCTGAGACGTCATACTTGGTGCCATAAATGCCTTCATCCAAGGTGTCTTCTGAATCAGCTTCTGCCTCAACATATTCTTCCTGAATAATTGGTTCAGGATTCTCCAACACTTGATCTTTCATTGGAGCTTCAAAGATAAGATCTTCTTCATTTAGTCCCATTTCCTGTTGTACATTCTCCTGAATTTCTACTTCAACATTTTGATTTTCAGCCTCTTGGTTTTCTTGCTCATTATGAGGTTCTTCTTCTTCTGCTGATGATGATGAAGATTCAACAGGTAGTTCTGGATCAACATCAGGTATGGCTTCTTCTTCTTCTCCCAGAATGTGTCCAAATAAAGGAACATTGGCAATGACTCGGTTTGTTCTTGAACTGGAGCTTTTCATGTAGCTCAGAGTCTTTGCATTCATATGATCAAGAATCAGGAGAGGACCATCTTGTTGAAGATCTGGGTGGAGATGATTGATGACCATCTGTAAGAACCTTGGATATGCAAGAAATTTGTCTTTGACTCTCCCAGTTAGGTTCTCAAACAGTTGTCCGAACACTAGACCAGAGAAGTTGTACTCCCTTCCCTTGACTAAGCCAAGAATGGCCGAAGCTATCAAAGCATTTGCTGAGTCAAATCCTCCTTTTCTAATAGAGATGCAATGAATAAAGATATGCACGATGTATCTCCAGAGTGGAGGAAGAGCATTCTTGATGACTTGCCCTCCTATGAATTTATTTGGGTGACCCATTCTTCTGAAACATTCTCGAATGTAAAAACTTGGAAATTCAATTGGGGCTTCAGGGTTATCATTAAATTGTAGCACCTCTCTGATAGTAGCCTCAGAAAATAACACTTCTTGGTTGTGAACAGTGGCTCTAATGTGTCTTGTATTGTTAACGGAGACACTTGTAGCAGTAGCCCAGAACTGTCTTATAGTGGTCTCAAAAACTGGCAGATTGTTGTTTATGGCAAAGCTAATATTAGAGTTGGCTAGGAAATTGAGAACTGGTGTGAACTCTGCATTCTTGGGGTCAGTGGCATTCAAGTAAGCACAGATATTGTGCTTCTTGGCAAATAAAAGATCCATATCTGCACAAGAAAATCACAAAGGAAATTTCTTACATAAGTCTCAATACTTAGAAAAATTCTGAGAAAGACACTATCGAAACTATAAGTTTCGAACGAAACTACTTATTTTCAACACTTAGAAAATATCAGAAAAAGGGACTATCGAAACTAAGTTTCGAGTGAAGAAACCATATCGAAAGTACTAGTTTCGAGCACCAAGGGTATCGAAACTACAGAGTTTCGAGCATCAGGGGGTATCGAAACTACAGAGTTTCGAGTGAAGACAGTTCAAAACCTAAAAACCTTTCAAATTTTTAAAATCCCTCTTTTACTTGAAACTACCTAGTTTCGATGGCAAACCCTTGAAAATATCAACAGACTCAAAAAGCACAGAAAACAAACGAAACTTATATGCAGACTCAAACTTAGAAATAAGAAACAAATGCAAAATAAAACAAAGAAAAAGGTTAATAAAGGCCTGAGAGTGTCGAAACTCCTTCTTACCGATGAATCAACCTAAATCTGCAAAATTAAACACATAAAGAGTGAGATATTAACAAAGGTGATCTCAAAAACATGAAATGAACACCAGACGACCTAGATTATGAAGAACTAGTCGTAAACGCTTGTGAAATCAAACCCTAGGGCCTGTTCATTCACATAAATCACTTTCAAAAACCCACAAACCATTACCTGATGAAGAAGACGACGGGGGAATCAGATAAAACAACACTGATATTGCGAACTTAGACCGATGGATCGAGAGCTTTAGTGTGTGAAAATGAAGGTGAAACGGTTTCGGGTGAGTGATAGTGAACAAGGCATGAGCATGATCTGGTAATGAGGGTATTTAATTTTGATTTTGGCAAAAGACTAAAATGCCCCTGTCGAAACTACTAGTTTCGATAGGGCAGAGTAGTTTCGAGTACCTGAAGTTTCGAGTGGCTATGAAGTTTCGAGTGGGATGGAGTTTCGGGCAAACCTTCAAGCTTTGGTTATAGTTTCGATAGGTAGGTCAAACTGGGTCAAAGGCAAAAGACATAAACTCAAAAACTATGTACAATTTAAACAAGTTAATAAGGAAGATAAAGATATTTTTAATAACCAAAATAAGATATAAACACTTATCCTTGGAAAAGATCCAACGTGAGATCATGTCTGGTCAAACTCTTGAAACACTTCATTTTTGCACTCAGCTACTGTGAATCCCTGAAGATAGCCGATATGTGTGCAAGATAAACCCGAGCATTTGTTTATACAAAAATTTCATGTGATTAAAAGATACCATTTAATGCACGAAACACGGTGTACCCCACATATTGAAATAAAATGGTTTTGAAAGCCTATCAATCCTCAAGACATACCCACATTCATCTTATCATTTCTTGCAGGTTAACCAGGGTACCATCTTGGTAAGTTGAATTCACCGCCAAAAGTAAAATAAAATCCAACAGGATGTAAGATGGGTGTAAAATGAAAAATATCCAAGTGGATATTAAAAAAGGTACGAACATTCTAGATCTTTGCGTAAGCAAAACAGAAGAAGTCGTAAAATTATCCAAGCGGATAGGAAAAAGTTGAACACCCGAGGTCTTTGCGTAAGCAAAACAGACGGGGTCAAATCATCCAAGTGGATGGGAAAAAGATGAACTCCCGAGATCTTTGCGTAAGCAAAACAGACGGGGTCATCGGCGGTAATTTTCGTTACTTTGACGGTCACCTGGTGCATGAATCAGAATCCAACACGTAAGCCTGTATCTGATTGAATCAGTTTTCTTAGCTTAAAATGGGTTAGATGTTTCAAGAATGGGTTCAAACACACGTGTACGGTAGAGAATTAGGTTTTCACACTACTAGAGAGTTATAACCATATGTCGGGCCTACCGGCTATACCTCAGTAAGCACCATCGCTTGTGGTCCATTCCATGTTCAAGAAGTGTGATCAGACTCTATCATTTCTCACAAGGTCAGATCCGATTTTCCTGAAACAAAACAAAATATTCACAGTAAATACAATTGAAACAGACAAAAAGCAATAAAGAGATTTTTTTTTTTTTTTTTTTTTTTTTTTTTTTTTTTTTTTTTTTTTAACTATACGAAGCAAAACTTTTACTTTCCGACATAACTATCTAATTCTCCCCCAAAAGTTATGCTATCAAAAATAAAGAAGAAAATAACTGTACAAAGCAGAAAATCTTTTTGAAAATCTTCCCGATTAACAAGTTTAAACAGAAAAAAAAACAGTATGCACAAGGGTTATTGAAAGTTTATCATGCCGAGCATCTCCACCAGTTTTTCAAATCTGGCAGAATCAAAGGCCTTAGTGAAGATGTCAGCGGTCTGCTTGTCGGTTTTCACTTCAACGATCTTGATATGTTTCTTTTCGACACAATCGCGAATGAAATGGTGTTTGATCTCAATGTGCTTGGTTTTAGAGTGCTGAACGGGATTTTTGGTGATGTGGGGAACGGCGGTGTTGTCACACAAGATGGGGGTTTCATGAAAAGTGATCCCGTAATCAAGCATCTGGTGGTGGATCCATCTCACTTGAGAACAACAGAGGGCTGCAGCAATGTATTCAGCTTCGGCTGTGGATTGAGAAACGGTGGTTTGTTTCTTACATTGCCAGGAGATGAGACGGTTGCCAAGGAACTGACAACCCCCAGAAGTGGATTTTCGGTCTAAGTTGCATCCCCCGTAGTCTGAATCTGAATAAGCAACAAGGTCAAACAAATTAGTTTTAGGATACCAAAGTCCAAGTTTTGGCTTGTGCTTTAAGTATCTTAAAATACGTTTAACAGCAATCAAATGAGAGAGTTTAGGATTAGCCTGAAAGCGTGCACACAAGCACACTGCAAACATGATGTCTGGTCTGCTGGCAGTGAGATACAGAAGAGATCCTATCATCGAGCGATAGAGGTGCTGATCCACGCTTTCACCATCCAAATCAGGAGATAGACAATGACGAACTTCCACGGGAGTCTTGTAAGGATGAGATTCAGTCATTTTGAACTTGGTCAGGATTTCTTTAACATACTTTTCTTGATGGATAAGGATTCCTGACTCAGACTGATCTACTTGTAAACCGAGAAAGAACTTCATTTCTCCCATGGAGCTCATCTCAAACTTAGATCGCATCACTTCCTCAAACTCCTTGCATAACCGAGGATTGGTGGATCCGAAAATGATATCATCCACGTAGATCTGCACCATAATAGTGTCCGCACCATCCTTACGCTTGAACAAAGTTTGGTCAATTGCCCCTCGTGTGAAACCATTATCCAGCAGATGCGTAGATAACGTTTCATACCACGCACGAGGTGCTTGATGAAGACCGTACAGTGCCTTGTCAAGTTTGTAAACTTTATCAGGATAGCTTGGATCAATGAAACCCGGTGGCTGCTTGACATAAACTTCTTCTTGAACCTTTCCATACAGAAATGCACTTTTCACATCCATTTGATGAACCGTGAAGTCCATGTAGGCTGCGTAGGCGAGAAACATTCTGATGGCTTCCAAGCGAGCCACTGGTGCAAAGACATCCTCAAAATCAATTCCCTCTTCTTGATAAAACCCCTGAACCACCAAGCGGGCTTTGTTACGAATTACAATTCCACCTTCATCCTTCTTGTTACGAAATACCCAACGAGTGCCGATTGGGACTTTGTTCTTCGGAAGATCTACAAGATTCCACACATGTAACTTGCTGAACTGCTGCAGTTCTTCTTGCATGGCCTCCACCCAACTGTTCTCGAGCAAAGCAGCTTTAATATTTTTGGGTTCGATTTGAGATATGAAACAGGTGAAAAGACCATCATTTATTGCTTCTATGGCACTTCTTGTTTGTACTCCCACATTGAGTGGACCAATGATATTTTCTGTGGGATGATTCTTGTGGACTCTCAACTGTGGAATCTCATCTTCTTCTACAAGTTCATCCAGATTGGTAAAGTTGTGATCAGGAATAACGGCATCTTCGTTACTTGAGCTGTCAACAGAAGATTGTGGAGCAACATCCACTATTGGAGGAGTTTCTTCCTCAACAGTTTCATTTGTTGCTACAGAGTCTGAAGAAGCTGGAGTGGACGATGAAGAGGAGCTTGAAACAGAAGCAGAAGCAGTACCTAAGATATTTACAGGCAAAAGAGGATTAGCTGAGACAGATATATTAGTAACATCAGGAAGATTAAAAGATTTAAACAATGAGTCGACATCAAAAAGCCAATCAGGACCGTCCCCAGCGTCCGTATGATTGCTTTCATGCCAATTGACATCAATGGACTCCAGCACAATCCTTCGTCTCTTGTTGTAAACACGAAAAGCTCTTTGGTTAGACGAATATCCCACAAAATAACACTCATCTGCTTTGGCTTCAAACTTGTTCAGCTGATCAGAAGTATTCAGCATTGTGCAAACACATCCAAATTTCCTGAAGAAGTCAATAACAGGCTTTCGCTTGTACATAATTTCATAAGGAGTCTTGTTACAGCTTTTGGTTATGAGAACTCTATTTTGTACGAAACATGCGGTATTGACTGCTTCGGCCCAGAACGTGACAGGAAGTTTAGAATCGACGATCATAGTTCTTGCAGCTTCAATCAACGTGCGGTTTCTTCTTTCAGCTACACCATTTTGTTGAGGAGTACGTGGTGCACTGAATTGCCGAGCAATACCCTTACTTTCACAAAAAGAATCGAGAGTGACATTCTTGAATTCTGTTCCATGATCGCTGCGGATAATCTTCACATTTAGATTGAACAAATTCTCGATTTGAAGCAAGTGAATCTTCAGAATCTCTGGCGTCTCTTCTTTCTTTGCCAGGAAGAATACCCAAGTAAATCGTGAGAAGTCATCGGTTACCACCAAACAGTATGATTTCCTTCCATGACTCATGACACTGACAGGACCGAAAAGATCCATGTGAAGCAATTGAAGGGGAGAGTCAATGGAATTTGTGGTTTTGGGTTTGTGAGATGATTTGTGCTGTTTGCCTTTGGAACATGAGAGACAATGTTCCACTGGTGAGAAGTCTTTCAGAGGCAAACCGGTGACAAGGTTTCCTCGAACAAGGCGATTCATTGTCTTGAAATTAACGTGTCCTAATCTCTTGTGCCATAGAAAAGACTCATCTTCTGAAGCTTTGGAAAGAAAACAGGATTCGATTCCTGATGGATTGTTCATATCCAGACTGTAAGTGTTGTATCTTCGAGGAGCTCGCATAAGAATGAGTTCTTCTGGAATTACTACACCAGGCTTCAAAATCAGACATTCTTTTGAGTTGAAAAAGGCACTAAAGTCTTTATCACAGATCTGAGAGACGCTCATCAGATTGTACTTTAGCTGTGGAACGTAGTTGACATTTTCCAAACTATTTACACCATTCGACACAGTTCCTTGACCTTCAATCTTTCCTCCTCTTGGATTTCCAGCAAAAGCTACATAATCTCCATCCTCTTGATGATAATCTTGCAGCAGATTGAATTGACCAGTCATGTGCCTTGAACATCCACTATCTACATGCCAGATGTTATCTCCCGTTCTTCTAGGATGACCCTATACACAACAAATTATTTACACGTTTTGTCCAAGACCGTTGCTGTTAAGAGAATTTTTGGCAAGATAAAACATCACATGGGAATCATAAGCATAATCCTCCTTTGAAGAAGTATGGTCATCATATAGAGCATTATTTTTAATTTTCCAAGTTCTTTTCAAATAATTTTTAGCATTTTTAATTCTTTTACGCCGAGATTTTCTAAAATGAGGAGATGGCACATCTGATTTTAATAAAATTTTAGGAGACGAATTCTCATTATAATTGACTGTTGTCAATTTACAACTCTTTGAAACATGATTTGAGGCACCACAATTAAAACAAACTTTATCACAAGACGCCTTAGTCTGATAATTGCCATCACAAACTGAAGATGATTGTGATGTTGAGGCATCTGAACATGAGGCAACTCGTTCTTCAATATTTCTTTCTTGAAGCCTTTGATCTTCCTTTAATCTGAAAAATTCCAGATTACTCATTGTTTCTTGTGGAATATCAGTCACAACAACCCCTGCACTTTTGAAATTTGCAATAAGACTCATAGCATTTACAGATTTAGGAACAAAAGGCAAAGCATTCTTAAATTTAGAAATCGAATTCCTCAAATTGTCAGGCTCAGAAGGCATAGAACCAAAATACAATTTTTTAACGTGTTCACAAATATCTGGTTTTGACACGGACATATTATTACATTCATCCGACTCAAGATCATTTAAAACATTTTCCTTACAAGAACTCTCATCACAATCATCTTCGGTACCTACACAATCTGACTCTGCACATGAAGCAAAACTGTCAGAATCTGAAGTTTGAATATAATCATCAGCAGATAAATTGCAAACAAAAGGTGTGGGATCATGAGGAACCGGCATATCAGCAAATCTTCCAGACTTGGAATAAGGAGGTGGGTGAGAGTTATACCCAATGCCTTCTGTGACCTTTTTATGAATTTGACTGTCAATGATACCAAAAAGAATTTTTTGATCCATACCCATATGTTCAACTTGAAAATCAGCCTTTTCAGCCTTTTGAATTCTTTCAGTTAAAATATCATTATTATTCTTTTGTGTGGTAAGTTGCACAATCAAAGATCGGTTTTCTCCAGAAATATCACGAATTTTCTTTAAGTAAAGTTTCTCATTTTTAGCCACAGAATCATACATCACCTTAAAGTGATCTCGTTCATCGACCAAGGCCTGGTTGATGAATCTATATTTCTGAACTTCATTTAAGCAAGATTTAGCGCTACAAAGTCTAGATATTACCTCGGTAGGCACGGCAGTAAGATCTGTAGCTGGTTCAATCATGACACATTTATCCTTTTCTTCAATGTCAGCCATCAGTGCCTTGTCAACTGCATCACCTTCCTGATCACCCCAATGATAATGTCCATCAGCTTGACAGACCAAAGCTGTGGAACTTGAAGATGTAGAAGATTTGGGAGGGACAGCAGCTTGCTTTCCAGAGGAAGTCTTCTGTTCATGCTGCTCCTTTGAAGACGGCACCTTGCAATTTCTGGCAAAATGACCTAGCTGGTCACAATTGTAGCATCGTACTTTCTTGATATCAAACCCAAGAGTCTTTCCTTGCTTGAACCTGTCCATTCCGGTCCTTTTGATAAATCTCTTGGCCCGTAGAGTCAACATTGCCATGCACCAATCAATGTCCATTTTCTCTAAATCATCTGGATTGATCTGCTCCAGGTCATCAGGTTGAAAACTGACCGGCGTCAAGTTTCCAGAAATCAGTGCATCATAGCATGACATGAAAGCAGTCATGATAGGGACATATTCATCAGGAATCATGGTAGTAGTCTTTGGAGGAGCAGAGGAACCAGTTGGTTGAATTGCAACAGCAGATGGAGGAACATCAGTTTGAAAATAGGCCATTGTAGATTTGGACGAAGTGGAGGAGCCTTGACCTGCAAGAAGAGCTGTGTTGCCAGACTGATTAGTTGGAGTAACTGCACCCTTCTTTATCTCCAACTCATATGACTCCAGGATGCTGAAGAGTTCTTGTTGTGACAGATCACTTAGCTTCTCAGTTTTCTTTATCATAATCCGGTACATGTTCCATTCTTCAGGCAATGAATCAAGCAGCTTCTTGTTTAACTCAAGAACGGGATACTCAGTTCCCAAAACCTTCAACTTAGAGACAATACTTGAGAAACGGTTGATTAATTCTGACATGGGTTCACCAGGGACACTGCTAAACATTTCATACTGCTTCTTGATTAAATCCCTCTTGCTTTCTCTGATATCAGCACTTCCCTCATATCTTGTACATAGAGCAACCCAAAGATCTTTGGCAGTAGTGTACTCATCAAAAATGTTGAAAACATCCATAGGAAGTGCCATAGCAATAGATCCATAAGCTTTGTTATCTCTGGCAATTAAGGCATTATCTTTGTCATCATACTCAGACACAAGTTTCGGACGTTGAACATCAGCAGTAGTAGTAACTGGCTTATGTGGACCATCAGTGATAGATTGCAAGAGAGTGTGGTCATGAAACTGGAAGAAAGTCTTCATCTTCTTTGTCCAGTCATCAAAATCTCTGGTAGACACCAAGACAGGTGGTTTGTTTCCTCCGGCATACTCATTGGTGCTTGAAGATGCCATAGTCTTAGAAAAAGAAATTCCAACAGTAGCTAGTTTCGAGTGAACAGTTTTGGTCGAAACAACAAGTTTCGAGTGAGAAAAATTGCTCGAAACTACCTAGTTTCGAGTGAGACTAGTTTCGAGTGAAACTAGTTTCGAATGACCAAGCTTGCTCGAAACTCCCAGTTTCGAGTGAGAAATCTTGCTCGAAACTTCCCAGCTTTAAGTGAGACTAGTTTCGAGTGGGAAATCTGCAGGGTAAGTTTCGATATAACAGGACAAAAAAATGCTAGTTTCGATTGTACCTTCAACAGACAAAGGTACAGACAAGTAGTTTCGATGACCAACAGATAGCAGAAAATGTCTCCCTGAAGTTTCGATACCTTCTTCTTCAAGCTTCAGCAGACTCCATTGAAGAAAAGTTTCAATAATTAATAATGACGAAATAAGAATCCAATCCAGCGAAAAGCTTCCAAGTAACCTCTCGAACACAAAACAGTCTTCAGATCCGAAAAACCCGAAGAAATAAAGCCAGAAATCAATGAAACAGTGCTCCAAAAACTCGAGTGCAGAAAAACTTCGAGAAACTTCACAAAACACCTAGAATCGATCACAAAACCTGGTAATACTCAGAAATCAAGAGCATAATGCTCTGATACCAATTGTAGGTCCAGATTTCAATCGGAAATCACGAAAGTGATCGATTACCCACACACACAGGCGGAATCTGTATGTATGGTGTGGTAACAGAGGATTAGAGACAGACTTGGTGAAGAAGACAGCCAAACACACTAAGAATCAATGCAAATAATATGTGAAAGTGTAAGAACAAGCATTAAACGAATGCAAATTGTATTGATTCAAAAACAAATCTGAAAGAGAGAATTCAGGGTTACAGCCGCAACTCACACCCTAGAAATTCTCTAACTAGGCTATTTATAGTAGTTTCACAGGTATCGAAACTATGTTCCTCGAAACTACTAGTTTCGAGTGAACATTTACAAGTGAAAAAGTGCCTGTCGAAACTACTATCGATCGAAACTACTAGTTTCGAGTGAACAAATCTCACTCGAAACTATAGTTTCGATGGCCCAGACTTAGACTAAAAAGCAGTAAATTCGTTTAAAAGAAATTACATGAAAATAAACTATCTAAACAATGTTTAACAGAAATACATTGATCAACAGCTTATACAAAAAGGTTAGACTCTACAAAAACCCAAAGGGAGATCTCGTGACACGCGAAGAAGTTCAATTATGCCCGGATGATTTTCAAGTCTACGCGGTATGTGAAGAATGAGAGGTTGTCCCTCGCAACACGTGAGGATCCTATTTTGGTAATTTTTACGTATATTTTTTTCAATTTTTAATTTTTTTTTTGTAATTTCGAGTCCGTCGTTCGTTTAATTTTTATAGCGTCTTTATATTGGGTCAGTATGATGCTTGTGGGTTTGTTTGAGTTCATCTTTGCAGGTTTTTGATTGATCCATCAATACTCAATCTCCATTCGAGTGTTGATTTCCGAGCTTCGTGTTATCTTAGTGTAAAAGGCAGCCCATTAGCAGTTTGTGCCGACGATCGCGAATGAAATGCTATACGATCGTCCGACCAGCTAAGCGTTTCTTTTCGTTTGTATTTTTTCTTTTTAGTCACTCTTCCTACATTGAGGGCAATGTCGAGTTCAAGTGTGGGGATGGGAGACCTTAGTCCAGGTCTGTAGTTTGAATCTTTTAAATCATATAAAATTTAGAAAATCCATAAAAATTAGAAATTTTCATAAATGTCCTTGGAACAGAATTTTTTCAACAAATGGAAAATGATAGGTAGAATTGGAAACTACGCTTGTGGAATTGAAATGAATAATAAAAATAACAAGCGTGTTTAATTTGTAACGTTTTGGTAGGCTAAACCGACTTAAAGAGCTTAAACATCTTGATAGTGTATCTAGGTTTAATTGAATAAAAAATTCAGGATGTCTTGTGGGTAGGGGTGTTCAAAGTCGGATATCCGAAAATTCGGATATCCGAAATTTTCGGATAGTGGATTTCACTATCCGAATCCGAATCCGAATTCCGGATATCCGAAAATTCGGATACGGATTCGGATAGTGAAACGGATATCCGAAAATATAAAAAAATATATAAAAATAATATTTTTAAATTACAAAAACAATTAAAAACCTTAAAAAATATTAGAAAATATACATATAAAAATATATAAATATAATATATCGGGTTTTGATTCAAATTTTCTTATTTTTAAATAATAAAAACAATTAAAAAATATATATAAATATAATATTTCGGATATTCGGATATCCGAACTATCCGAAAATCACTATCCGAATCCGAAAATTCGGATATCCGAATTTTCGGATAATTCGGATTCGGATTCGGATTTTTGGATAATTTGGGTTCGGTTTCGGATTCGGATTTTTTTGAACACCCCTACTTGTGGGTTCTCATCTTATGGGTGTCGGTAAGGTCGAAACTATTAATATAGGGTGATAGATACCTCTATAAACAAAAATTTATAGGTTTTTGAAATTCTTTGGCACACCGCTTTCTTTTTATGAGAATAAATCTGAAAGTTGGTATAATCCACCTTTTCATGAGTTGAATTAATTGATTTGAGAGCTTGAGTTTCACCTACGTGTTACCCTTCGGGTTACAAGCTTGGTTGAAACATCCATGGGCTAGACTTTTAAGTAATCAATAATCTGGATGACTAAGTTAGGTTTATGTGTTACCATCCGGGATGACAACCTGGTTGAAACACCACTAAACTGAATCTTATGTACTTCATTGCTAAAAACTGCAGCCTATGTGCCACACGCCGAGTTCCCGCTTGGTTGAAGCACCACTAGGTAAGGTTTAATCATAAAATGTTAATCAAAGCTCAATCATTCATTCCATCCATCTGTTAATCCATCTAGTAATTTTCAAAACATATAAATTTCGTGTTTATAGTGGTGGGAAATCTATAAAGTTTAATCTGGGCCTAAACATGACCTTGAGATGGGATTAGATTGAACTGTAGCTTTCTGAGTGTGAGACACATAGGTAGACTGACTGCTTGGTAATGGATAGGATAGTAGATCACATAATTGGGGGCTCGAGAGTCGGTGGTTGGGTCTAATCGGATCGAAATACCAATTATTACAATTAACGCGTGAGTTTGTTTAAAGTTGTGTACACATGAAAGTGTGAAGCAAGTTTTTCGATTATGATTCCATTTCATAGTTCTTTTTCGGACGAAAAAGGTCAAGTGTGGGGATGTGATGTATTGCTAAATATCCCGCGTATAAGAGTCTAATTCGTATGGTTTTAAGCGTTTAGCTTTGTATATTAAGTCTGTTTTATGTGCATTTGGTATTTGTGAGTCTGACAGGTTTAAGATGCTAAGTGAGCGGGAAACACGAAGCATTAATCAAGAAGATAGCAGCATACACGGGCCCTAGAGAAGTCAAAAGAACAAAAGTCAAAGTTTCATGGAATTTAGGTTCTTCGCGGTACACGAAGATTGAAGAGGGAGTTTTCACGGTACGCGAGAGGCTTAAAAGCTCGCCCGACTATTTTTTTCTTCGCGCCACGCGAAGAACACATATCCTAAGTTTGCGGTACGCGAAGAAATGTTAATTCGGCAAACTTAACCTAATTCCAATTTTAAACCCATTGTGACTCCAATTCTCGAATTAGCTTTTTCCTAGCCGTCCCAGAGGTGTTCTAAGGCGATTTTTATCATTCTTTGGTAAATTGTTCTTAATCTTTCATGTTTATAAGTTTCGATTTGAATACTTTGATGTTTGCTACAATCATGAGCGGCTAATCCACTTGTGATTGCTTTCGGGTGGATAGTTCGTCTCAGTGCAGCTTAGGTTATGGTTCTTTTGTGTTTGATTTGTGTTTTTGAATGACAAACTTGAATACACACGCGTTTGATTAATTTAATCTGTTTACTTTTGTTTAAGTTATCTGAGTTGCCATCTGTTTTTGGTTTTCTTGCATCGTTAGCTATTTGGTGGATTTGTATCTCTTTGCAACTGTGAATTGGTGATTGGGCAGACGAACGAACCTTAAAAGATTGTCCCACAATCATCACTTTAATTGAATTGTCAGTGTCACGTTTAGTGGACTCGAACCATTTGAACCTAACTTTTGTGAATCTGTTGAACTTGAACCCCGGAAGCGATTGCATTTTTCTCTAATAGTTTTTACAACTAAAATTTAGTTGCTTTTAACAATTACAAGTCTTCCGATTAATAAAGTTTAAATCTTTAGTAGTAACTGAATCAGGTTTTCTAAATAGCGTTTTCCACAAGTTCCCTTTGGATTAGACAACCCTACTTTGCTATACTATAGTTTAAGGTAGCTAATAAACCAGTTTTAATATAATTTTTGTTTGACCTTGACATCGCGATCAAAGGTACAAGAAGAGGATATACCTAAGACTGCTTTCAGGACCTGATATGGTCATTATGAATTCTTGGTCATGTCATTTGGTCTAACAAATTCCCCTGCAGCATTTATGGACTTAATGGATCGAGTTTGTAAACCATTCCTTGATGAATTTGTGTGACATCCGGCAATTTTCAGGTTATTTATCGTTTAACCTTAGAACGCGTTTATAATTTAATTATGTAAGTCTTAGACTTAATTTCAGTTAATTAGGTCATTATAAAGTCTAGCAAAGCCCTTCGTATGCATAGGTTTGCATTTCATGAAATTTCAGAAACTTTGGTACCGCGTATCGATAACATGTCCGTATTTAGCGTTAGTGATGACCCGGTTAACCTTAAAAATATCAGTTTTGATGAAAATTATATAAACTAGTTTATATTAGTGGATTATATGTGAAAATTATGTGCTAGTTGTTAAATATCGCTTTCGGTGATTTCTGTTGCGTTTTACCCGGTACAACGATGAGTTAAAATGAACTGTTAGCAAAAATTATTATTTTTACTAATTATGATAGCAAATAATTAGTGGGTATTTTATATATTTTTATTTTGATGAAAAACCATGTTTAAAGTGGTAAAATTTTATAAAAGTGTTGTAGTTTTTATAAAATGTCACCTACACTTGTGTGGTGTAGTTTTTATAAAACAAATGAGGTTCTAGAAGACCTCTCTCTCTCTCTAAAAATCAGCCATAAAGAGTGGGTCTCACACCCTAATCAAGTATTAAACACACTCATTTAATTCCTTACACACTTTGTACAAAACTACATTCCACAAATTTGATCATTTAACTTGCATGGATTTTTAATGAAAGATGTCAAATCTTCTCTCTCTCTCTCTCCTCTCTCTCTTTGGGCCGAAATCCAACCCCCACCCCCGTATAAATACCCCTTCAATCTTCATTTGCAACTCTACACCATTTCTATCATCTTTTCTCTAAGTGTTCTTACAAGTATTCTTGAGTTTTGGTGTTCTTGGAGCATTTTCTTGAAGATTCAAGAGTTGTGGAGCCAAATACTCAAGAAAACCATCCATCATCTTGCATTTCTCTAGTATTCTCCTTGATTTAGTCAAGTGGTATGAATCTCCATCTCTTTCTTTACTTTTCTTAAAGAAAGCTTTGATTTTTGCAAGTATTGTTCACCTTTAATAAAAGGATTTTTTATGAACTATTAAAATCAGAAAATAATGGGTCTTTATTAAAGATTTTCATGGATTTATTTGTATATATGGATGTCGTGTATATGCATGTATGTTTATATGCTCATATCTTGCAAAAAGTAGTGAATTAGGGCTTGATCTTTACATGCAATCAAATATTTTGTTATGGTTTATTTCAAACAGAAAATGATGGTATATTGTTGCATAAAAACATGTTATTTTATGCATGGATCATTGAATTGATGATTTAGATGTTTATTGCTAAAGATTGTTGTCTAAAAGCATGATTTAAGCTAGGGTTTTGGCATGGATCATTTAGATTGTTTGAAATCTGGAAATATGATGATAAAAGTGATGTTTTATGATAATAGTAATCAGGTCTAAAAGTGTTATTTTGGTTGTGATGATTTGCTAAGTGTATGACATTTTTATGTTGCTTAAAAGACGCTAAAAAGATAGATTTTTGTATGAAAATAGATAGATTTGTAAATATGGAATCATGGTTGTAATATGATGATATTTTATGTCTAAAATATAGATTTGTAGTAATATGTATGATTCTTGGTGTTTGGATGCATTCCGTTAGGTTTTACGCTAAACTAGTCGATTAAAACGATAGTTTTCGACATGAAAAATGAGTATTTGTTAAATCTGATTTTGAGCAGTAAGTTTGAGTATATTTTATGATTAAAATACAGCTCTTAAGGTATATAATAAGTTCATGTTATGAAATATACGTTTGTACTTGTCGTTTGACGCTTCGGTTGTCACGTATGTGCTAGAAATTGCCATGTTTAGGTACTTTATGTCAAAATAATGAAAGATTGTTTTGTTTGATGAAATATATTTTATTAAGTATATTTTGATGATATATGATGTTATATGAACTCATGTGTTAGAAATTTGGAATTGTTCCTTAAAAGTTAGTCGTTTTGCTTGAAAAGTGCTTATGTGTAAATATTATGATTTTAGTGTTTTCACACGTGATTTAGAACTTATAAGCATATGTATGAGTAAATATATATGCGTTACTAGTTTCATACTTTCATTTTGGTTGTTGATAAGTAATAACACTTGATGTCTTCGTATGTGTGTATGATCCACCGTTTTTCGTTAAAAACATAACCACGTGTCGAAGTCACCAACGGGTCGTTTAAATAAATATTTTCTAAAAATATTACAAGTCTAAGTAGGTTGGGTGAACAACTTGCTAGTAAGACTTGAGGTTCAATTAGTAATGTATCCCTCGTGTTTAGGGCACCGTTAGAATCAACCCGTGTTCGTGGGCGTATTTTTGCTAGCACTCGTTTTCCGTCGTTCGTTATCAAGGTGAGTTTTTCACTGCCCCTTTTTAAACTATTTTGTTGTTTTATAAACTATGGGGGAAGAACATACTTTCGTTCGTTTATCATGATACTGGACTTACGTTATGTGTTCGTTTGATGGTCTCGAGTAAGGGCTTTCGTTATGTGTTCATGTATGTCATTCATGAATAGCCCCGCCGTTATAATCATTAGCCTCGTGTAGGCCGCAAGGTGTGTTGATTGATCTATTTGGGACTGACTGCCCACTCTCGTGATCAGTAGCGCTGATCGGTCGTTCATACGAGAGAATATATTTTGAAAGGATTCTTGGGGACATGTTGTATTCGTGTCTCGGTTTGATTATAAGCTCTAGGTACTGTCATCATGTTGTATTCCGTGCAAGCTTATGACATATCACAAGTTTATCCAAGTTACTTGATAGTTCGTTAAATTCGTTTATGTTATCGTTAAACCCATGAAACTCGATCCACTTTATGTTGATGTTTTTAAGCATGTTTTTCATGTACTTAGATGCTCTCGCGCGGTTATGAAAACGGGCTTTTGGGCAAACACTTGCATCGGAATTCTGTTGGGACATTTTAAACTTTATTTTGGATCTTCATTTGTTGGATCATGAAAACTCTCGTTTTAAATTTTAATGCCTTTCAATTTGGATAATTGTAAGACTTATCTTTATTTTGTTAAACCTTTCTGGAGTTTTAAACAAACGTGTTTGCTTATTATCATTGGGCTCCAACTTATGTGACCACCATGCTTACGTCTCGTTTCCGTTGTGAATCGTTGTTTTCGGGGTGTGACAATTTGTCATCGTGTTCATCGATGATATTCTTATATACTCTCGGAGCCAAGAAGAACATGCTAAGCACCTCAAGATCATTTTAGAAACCCTGAGAAAAGAAAGATTGTACGCTAAGTTTTCAAAATGTGAATTTTGGAAATGAGAAGTACAATTTCTTGGGAACGTTTGGAATACAAGTGGACCCAATTAAAATTTAAGTTGTTATGAAGTGGGAAGCCCCAAAGACTCCGATAGAGATTAGGAGCTTTCTGGGATTAGCCGGATATTACCAAAGATTCATTCAAGACTTCTCCAAGATTTCTACACCTTTAACTACTTTGACTCAGAAAGCAGCCAAGTTTGAATGGGGTACAAAACAAGAAGAAGCATTTAAACATTCTCAAAGACAAGCTCAGTCATGCACCAATCTTAGCACTACTTGAAGGAAATGATGATTTTGTAATCTACTTTGACGCTTCCCGAATGGGTCTGGGTTGTGTGTTGATGCAGCGAGACAAGGTTATTACTTACGCATCACGCCAACATAAAGTTCATGAGAAAAACTATACCACGCATGATCTAGAGCTTGGTGCCATAGTGTTTGCTCTAAAGATCTGGAGACACTATCTGTATGGTACTAAATGTGTGATATATTCATACCACAAAAGCCTCCAAACATATTTTTAATCAGAAGGATTTAAATATGAGACAGAGGAGGTGGATGAAACTCATCAATGACTATGATTGTGAAATCAAATACCATCCCGGGAAAGCTAATGTAGTGGCAGATGCTTTAAGTCGGAAAGAACGAAGCCAACCGATTAAAGTAAAAGCACTACGATTGGACCTGAAGTTAGATTTAATAGAACAAATTAAGGAAATCCAACTGAAAGCCTTAGAAGAAGAAAATATTAAGAAAGAACGTATGGTTGGAAAACAGAAGTTGCTATCCAAATGAGATAATGGAATCATGACATTCAATCAAAGAATCTGGATTCCAAAGCTTGGAGATATTCAAGAAAAGATATTAGACGAAACACTCAAGTCAAAATATTCCATGCATCCCGGTGCCAACAAGATGTACAAAGATCTTAAGACTCATTACTCGTGGCCAAGCATGAAGAGATTGATAGCACAGTACATAGATAAATGCTTGACTTGTCTTCAAGTTAAGATTGAGAATCAGAAACCAGCAGGATAGTTACAACAAATAGAATTACATGTCTCGAAGTGGGATCGTTTTACAATGGACTTTGTTACTAAGCTACCCAGAACTCAGAAAGGGCATAATGCCATATGGGTCGTGGTCGATAAAGTAACCAAGTCAGCCCATTTCATACCCATCAATGAAACATATTCTATGGATAAGTTAGCCAAAACTTACATCAATGAAATTGCAAACCACCATGGCATACCACTATCTATTATTTCTGATAGAGACAGTCGGTTCACATCTAGATTCTGGACGAGTTTTCAGAAATAATTGGGAACTCGACTAACCATGAGTACTGCATATCATCCTCAGACTGATGGACAAAGTGAACGTACAATTCAAACTCTGGAAGATATGCTGAGAGCCTGTGTTATAGATTTCGGGGGTAATTCGGATGATCATTTACCGTTGATTAAATTCTCCTACAACAACATTTATTATTCAGGTATCAAAGCTGCACCATTTGAAGCACTATACGAAAGAAATTGCAGAATTCCTTTCTGTTGGACTGAAATAGGAGACATCCAATTATCTGGACCTGAAGTCATACATGAAACAACAGGTAAGATAATCCAGATTAAACAACGACTGAAAGCTGCTTAGGATCGACAAAAGAGCTATGCTGACAGACGACGATGACCGTTAGAATTCCAAGTCAGAGATTATGTTATGCTAAAGGTTTTACCTTGGAAAGGTGTTGTAAGGTTCAGAAAACGCGGAAAGTTAGGACCAAGATATATCGGACCTTACAAGATAATTGAAAGAATTGGAGCAATAGCCTACAAGTTAGATCTACCTGAAGCTTTACAAGGGATTCATAATACGTTTCACGTATCCTGTTTACGCAAGTCTTTAGCTGATCCAGCTTAGGCTATTACACTAGATGATGTACACGTAGACGACAAGCTTCATTTTACTGAACAACTTATTAAGATTTTAGACACCCAGGAACGGAAATTAAGAAAGAAAGTTATACCGATAGTGTTGGTCCAATGGCAAGGTCGGATCGGAGCCGACAAGACTTGGGAATTAGAGGAACAAATAAGAGCCGACAAGGTGGGGAGATTTGTAACACCTCAAAAATTCCTACACAAAATAAGGGCTAAAGGTGTCAAGAATTAAAATTCAAGGGTTGAATTGCAAATATACCAAAGTTCAAGGGTTAAAAATAAAGAATTTTTTAATTTAGTCGATGTCGGACCGATATCTCAGACCATGTCGGTCCGACGTGTAGGGAGGAAGGAAATCATGAGAATCAGACGCGTGTCTGATGACTCAGCCCCAAGTCGGACCGATATGCTTTTACAAATCGGTCCGACATGTGGATGTCGGACCGATATGGTTTTAGATGTCGGTCCGATATGTGCGCGCTACGCAAATAAACCGACATAGAGGATGTCGAACCGATATGCTCCCATATGTCGGTCCGACATGAGCCCATTTTCACCCTATAAATAGATGGTCGATCTTGGCTCATTCCACACACCCTCCACACCACAAAACACACACACACTCTCTAAAGTTCCAATCCTGAGCCCCAATTCGCATACGAAAGTCCGGTTTCCAGCATTTCGACTCCAAATTGTCGTAAGGTAAGGTTCCGACCTCCTATTAACCTTTGGTTATACACCATTAAGCTAGGATTGTGTACTTAAGTAATGTCATTACATATCTAGGAACTCTGTCCGAGGTGATTGCTATATTACTGAATTGATAACCCGAGATACTATCGAGGTGAGTTCTTAAACTATGATGCATGAACCCAATCATGACCTTGTCTGGCATGATTGATTTATGAAAACATTTTGAGTATCTTGAAACGATTGCACCGATTGTTTATATATAACGTATTCTAAGCGCTTATTGTATTTCACTTGCTCGTGGAACGACATGTTGGACGGGACCCGTGGAACGGTCTTTGGTTATATATATTGAATGATTGTTCATAGTTGTCTATGAATTTGGGTGTTGAAGCCCATGAATGTGTTCAAGGTACTTTGGCGAGTCATTTTAATAAACTATTTTAGTTTATGAATTCACCAGCTTTGTGCTGACCCATGTTTTATCAAATGTTTTTGAACGCATCACAGGTAGTCATTAGACAAGGCATTTCCAGGACTAGAATGAAAAGATGAATGATCCAGATGATGGGTATGCCTGGAACTATAAGTCCCAAATGACATGTTCCTTGTTAGGAACGAATAATGTAACTTTTGTTAAACATGATGTAAACAGTGTTTTGATGTTCATAGAAGTTATGAGTTAGTCTTCCGCTGTGTGTTTTGGTATCAACGTCACAGTAACTAGAAAGCTACCTTATGATTAGTATGTAGTTATCTGGCAAACGAAATGTTCTGTCTAAGAAAAGAGCGGTGTATAAATCTCTCCTATACCCGTCGTTCTTTCCTGAAAACATATCTGTTAAAGGTACTACTCTGATTAGATAACTGTCATGTGTTACGGGCGTCACACACATTTAAGGTGTTAACCAAATAACCATCTTTGATTGGTTGTGCTATTAGTGTAAAATATAATGAATGGTCGAGATTTAATCTGAGTAAAATGAATGGTTGATATTGATTTAAGGGTAGAATGGTATTTTTGTATTTGTCCTTTTTCTATGAAGTCTGAACGATCTGATCCCATCTACTTTTATCTCTCTATTTTTTTTTTATTTGCAAATCTGATCCATCTCTCATTTCTCTCTTTGTCTAGGAAACAAACCCAAATCACAAACCATCATCAGCATCATCGTCTCCAGGCTTATCCCACCGTCGGCTTCACCTCGTCGGGTGACGTTTTAGATTCGAGCATCCCATGTACCTTGCTCGATTAACCCCTCTGAACAAACCGGATGTGGTACACACCACCGTCAGATCTAGTTGATTGGAGTTTCAAACTCGCGAGGGTTCCAGATCTCATCCCACTGTCAGATCCCTGTATCCCACCGTAATTGGAGTTATGGTGGAGTGAAGAAACACAACCACCAGTTGATTGGAGTTTCAAACTTGCTCGATTAACCCCTCTGAACAGGTTTCATTTCTTTATCCAGATCATGATATCAAACCTTTTTGTAGGATTGTTTTAGTAACTGTACCTCAACTTTGTGTCTGCAGATGAAACTTTTTCTTCTTTCTGGTATGATCTAAGAGGGTGTTTGGGATTGCGTTGGAAAACTGCTTATTGACTTATTGGCTTTTTCAAAAGCCAAAAAGCTAAAAAAAGTGTTTGGCAAACATAAAAGCACTTTTTGTTTTAACTTTTTGATAAAGCTAAAAAGTTGTTTTTTAAGAAGCCACAAATTCCTGGCTTTTCAAATAGCTTTTGGCTTTTGTAATAAAATATTACCAATCTACCCCTAACAATTTCTAACAAATAAATATATAAAATATAAAAATGTCTTTTTTGGTCATTTTACGTGAATAACCTAAGCCAAACACTTTTTAAAAAACAATTTATTGACTTATTGACTTTTCCCACCACAAAAGCTAATCCAAACACTTATTTAAAAACTGTTTTTTAAAAAGTCATAAGCTAATAAGCACTTTTAACAAAAAGCACTTTTAGAGTTAAATAAGCAATCGCAAACACCCTCTAAAAGCACCAAAAGTTCAAGCTTTGGTATTGAACATAAGAATTGAGAAGTAAAAGGTACAGTATTAAAAATTCAATGAACTGAAGGTTTTAAACATCAGAAGCTTCGGGATTTAATCTACTGAGTTATTTAATTGTTTCCACTGTTTTTAGATAAGTATTAAAAATTAGTTATGTGCAAAGATGCTATGTAATTTGATTTTAGGATATAAAGTTCTTATTCAATTGGTTTTTGGTGTATTTTTTATAAATCGTACTATGTTTCAAAGTTTGTTGGTGATTTTTTTTTTGTTGGATTGATGTAATACCCATGGTTTAAGTTAGTGTAATACCCCCTGTATGTAACACCCTCGGTTTTTCATTAGTGTTAGTTTACACCAAGGTAAAAAACGAAAAAGGGATTTAATGATGTAGTTTTTATAAAAAAGTAAAATTTTATAAAAAGGTAACATTTTACATTAGTTCTTACACTAGTGTAAAATCCTATGTTTTTAATGAAACAAATTGTTACATTGATAAAAATTCCGACGCCCGATTAAAAAAAGTAACATTTTACATTAGTTCTTACACTAGTGTAAAATTCCATGTTTTTAATGTTAACACATTGTTACATTGATGTAAATTCTGACACCCGAATAAAAAGTTTCGATTTTATAACCGAATTAAAGATAAAAATGTGATCTATTAAATAATGTTATTTTTATAAAATAATAAGATTTTATAAAAAAATTATAATGGTTTTAAAAAGAAGGGGAAATATTTTCTTTTTTTAAATGAAAAAATGAGGGGATGTAAGAGCATCTTGTTAAATCTGATTTAGAGGAGGTGTAAATAGATCAAATTACCCTTTTCTATTAAAAAAAGGTAGATGACACGTGGCGAAATCTGGTTTAATAATCTTTTTTGGAGTCACTAGATGATAGTTATTTGGTTAACACACCAAAAGTGGGTTAACAATATAACCACACCATATATATATATATATATATATAGGGGGCGGTTCCATTAAAAAGTGGTTTTTCGCTAAAAAATTCTAATAAGCGGGTCAAACGAACTCAGATTGAGCTCATTCAGACGGAGTTTGTACCGTCTCATCGAACCCTAACCCGGACCTAAAAACCTAAACCCCCCTTCACACACACCCCTAAAAACCTAAACCCCCCCTCTAACCCTACCCTGAAAAGCCTAAAACCACCACCTCCACCCCACCCCTCAAAAACCTAAACCCCCCCCACCCCACCCCCTCAAAAACCTAAACCCACCCCTACCCACCCCCAAAAACCTAAACCCCCACCCCAAAAAAAAAACCTAAACCATAAAATCTAAACCATAAAAGCTAAACCCTAACGCTAAAACACTAAAATTCAAACGTAAATTCTAAACCTTAAAAGTTAAACCCTAAAAGCTAAGATGGTAGAGTTCGACGAGACGGTTCCAACGCCGCTGAAATTAGCTCAATCGGAGTTCGTTTGATATCGTTTCTTAAGATTTTTGTTATTTTTTAGATTTCTTAGCGAAAAGCTACTTTTTATGTGGCATGGTTTGAATATGCCAAAGGTTGTTTAATAAGCATTGCTGCTTATCTGTTAGTTTCATTCCAACAATTGGACGAAACTTTGTATTGGGGTCACTACATTGTTGTAAACTGTAATTTCCAAATGTAATGACTGAGTTTTGTGTAAAATGTGTATCAACCTTTTGTTTGGTGTATATATTTTTTGATCTCTGATTAACAGGACCTTGGCTGTTTTGTGGGTTGTAATATCGTAGGACAGTGTCTACCCCAGTGATTGATGCTGGTAGCTTTCTAGAACTTTGTACTCTGTCAGCTTTTATAGCTTGGCTTAAAAGCTTTTCTGTGTGTTCTTCTTCAGATGATATACTCATCGGAGAAATAGTTCTTCTAGGCTGTATAATCTTTGCTTTTCCTTTATCTTTCTTTTCCATCTGGAAAAATACCCTGTTAATGTTTCTAGATAACATATCGGCTATCCCATTATTTTTTCCTTTGATATGTTCAAAATTTATATAATATCCATGGCCTTGTATAGTATTTTGTAAATTAACCCACCTCGTTCTATTTACCTTTTCACTCTGGTCATTTTTTATAAATTTTACAATTGCTTCACAATCTGTTCTGACTGTGAACTCATTATGTAAATAAATTTTGAATTTATCTAAAGCATTGATTAATGCTTGAATTTCAAAATCTATGCTTGTCCAGTTGGTTTTATTTTGAAAATTTTCACTGGAGTAAGCACAAATCTTTTCTTCTGTTTTGGGGCTATATTTAGTTGGTTTGCAGAGAAGGACAGCCCCCCATCCTTCTTTACATCCGTCTGTTTCAATAATAATATAATCTGTAACTAGTGGTAATTCTAATGGACCAATAGTTTTTATAGCATTCTAAATCTCCTGGTAATTTTATAAAGAATTTGTCACATAAATTGTCTTCCATTGCTTGTCCTGTTTGTGATAGGAGTCTTGTGAAGTCTAGTGTGAATTCGTTTATGTATTCCATGTCGGCGATACATAACTGTTCTAAGTTTCTAATTGATGTATCTTGTATTAGGCTATTATTCTTTGCTGGGTCTACTCCTAGAATAAGAGTCCTAATTTAAGATGTGAAGTTATACGGGTTATCTCCTAAGGCTTTTAATGCATTTATACTCTCTGGGTCTTGTGTTTTTTTGCTTTGCCAAATGCCTAGAGCTATAGGTCCTAATGTGGTTTCTAAGTAAGCGAACATGTCCATACTATCTTTTTGTTTGTTTCCCACATTCTAACTGTATTTTGTTCCCATGTTAAAATTTCATCTATCCATAGTTGTGGTTTTTGTTGTTCAAGAAGCAACATAACCCCACTGTGTATGTGTCCTATTGGTAATCTACTACCTTTTCCTTTGAAATTTGATTCTTCTTGGTAGTTTATGGTAGGGGGAAACCATGGTTCTCTTCCTGCTGTTTCATATGAAGATTCACCACTTGTTTGATTCCATCTTATTCTTTTTAATGGATTTTTCATATCTTGATCCATAAAAGATTGTTCTTGTTTATAGAATTCTGTTAACATAGTTTTTCCTTGTAAAATATCTTCTACTAGTGGTAGATTATAATAATTTTGTAGTTTTTTGTAACTTTCTTCATAAGTTAATCCTAATTCTGTTATACAATCTATTATCATATTATCTACTTCTTCTTGTATATTTAATTCGGTGAATTTTCTATCTATGATTTGCTCTATAGTTTTATTTGTTTCTTCTATTTTAAAAGCTGTTAATTTATCTTCTTCAAAATCATATAAATAATCTATTATACTGTAATCTGCTTCTTCTTCTTCGAAACGTAAAAATTCTGTATTTATTTCTTCATCTTCTGTATCGTAGATGGGACCTTGGTCACTATCTTCTTCTAAATTCATAAAATTATTTTCTGTAGTGGTTTCATTATTTTCTTCATTTATATTACTTTTCTGTTCAAAATCTACGAATCTTATACTTTGTAATCCATCTGCTCCTTCATATATAAGACTCTTTTTTGGTACTAGGAATGCGTTTTCATTTTTCTGTAATTCATTTATGTCCCATTCTAATTCTGCCAGTTCTTCAGGATTTATTGTTACTGGGTCTATCATTTGTATAGATTTTGACGCTATTGTTTGTACAATTCCTTCTATATTTACTTTATACTTCATGCTTGATCTGTTACTAGCATTCCTATACTTATAACTATGTTATTTCCTTCATAATTTTCATAACCTTTGGTTTGTAATGCAATTTTTTAGGTTTTGTAGATCTCTAATGTCTTTTAAGATTCCTGGCGTACAGTAGAATAGAGCCGTATTTTGACTAAGGTCAACTTCCATTCCTGATATTATAGTTTTTTTTAATTCTGTTTTCCAACTTTTATCTAATATTAAGGCTAATAATTTTGTTCCTAAATTTTTTCTTAAGCTTTTATTCCTATGACTATTAATCCTGTATGAACAAAGTTTTTGCCGGATTGCTTAAATTTTTGTATGGTTTCTTGTGAAATTAAGTCTACTGTTACTGTTTTGTCTATAACCCTTAAGCTTTCTTCTTTGCTGCTTCGTATTAAGGTTGAATTGATGTTTAGGATTCCTGTTTGGTATAATATTTTTGGGTTTAGAATTTCAAGTTGGTGTTGATTGTATAGATTTATGTTTCTATTGAGATCTATTTCTTCTTCTAACTGTACTGTGGGTGTGGTGCTAGTAGATCCTGAACCTCTTCTAACTATTCTGTTTAGAAAAGTGTCGGATGTTATAGTATCTTGTATATTGCTTGTAGAAGGAACAGGACTTCTTCTTTTACAGATTAGTTATCCTACACAAATGTCTGATGACCAAATTGTTCAATTTTACCATCATGGTATGATTGATTTTCTGGAATTCAGACTAAACAGCAAGACAGAAAATCTCCTCGATAGACTAGGAGAAAAATTCACAATGGTTATAGGCAACATTGCCTCTCATTCAAAAATCCCTACAGTCGGTTGCAAAATTTTTGCATCATTCCCCTATGCATCTTCAAACATATACAGACCATCTAGAAAAAGAATCTTCGTAGACCACAGAATAAACACTCAAAACATTTTTGCAAATTTTGCTTACAAAAACCAATTACAAAATATTGCGGTTAACCCAAACCCAGATTTTGCTAATATTATATGGTTAACAGAGAAAGAGACTCAAATACAGGACGTTGAAGCATTCATAAAAAAACATCAACAAACTCCTCAGATACCCGGTCATTTTCATTGGGAAAGATTCATATTATTAGGAGAAGGCCATTATATACAGATTTACTCAGATTTAAATTGGAAAATGCTTCTGCCATTCATAGGCGAAGGTGATACTTTAGAAATAGATCATATTATTGATCTAGACGAAGAAAGTGAAGAAACAGTCCCAGGATCACCAACATCAATCAACAGTACACACAGAGACTTCTAAAACGTAAGCCATGACGTAAAAAACCAATTATTGAAAGAAGACAAGAAAAAATGTAAGCCATGACGTGAAAATCCAATTATTAAAGAAGACAGGAGAATACACAAGAAAAGCATGATCCCCGACAGCTTTACAGCACGATACAATTGTTCATAAAGAGTTTTTGTCGTTTTCATCTTTAATTTGTATCCGTCTATTTTCTTTTTTACTTTAAGATAGTGCGCATTATTGCGCTTTTATTTTTTGTTGTCTTTCGTTTACCATGCCTATAAAAGAAGGCATAAGTCTCAGTTGTAATTACACCGAATCAATAAGAAATCTTTCAATCCTCTCTATGGCACACTAAAATTTTCCTACCCTCTTCAACCTAGCTCTACCACTATAATACTTGATCGATCTTCATATCATATCCCTCAATATAAAAAAAAAGTGTTCAATTCAGCAAATATTATCATACGCATCCGCAGTGCATATCTCCATTTTCACCACTAGCTTTCGTTACCACCTCATTTGCATATCTCCATTTTCACCACCAGCTTTCGTTACCACCTCATTTTAAGTATTTTAAATTATGTTGATTTTCTGTTTATAAATTTTCTGTTTATAAAATCTGGTATTATACAATGAAAACATAGAAGAAGTAATAAAAATAAATGCAAGCAATAGTATAGCAAAATCAGAAGATAAAATTGGAAAACTAGAATTAATAATAGAATTACATGATCTTAAGATAAAAAATATGGAAAACAGAATACAAGAATTAGAAGATCATATCCAAAAGAAAAAGGAAGTTCAACACGAAATAATACAATTGTCAACAGAAGAAAATGAACTAGTATTCGTACAAACACAAGGATCAATGAACATGATAAATATACAGTGTAGATTATGGCTAGACCATAATAAATTCATAGACTTAACAGCATTAGTAGATACTGGAGCCACTAAAAGCTTGATATCACATAGTATCGCTCCAATAGAATATCATACAAAATTAACATATCAGCTAGTAAGCAGAACAATTGAGGATAGATTAATCTCAATTACACATTATTTAGAACCAATAGGAATACAGTTCTTAGAATTTTCAAAAAACTATAGTATAAAATACGAAATACCACAAATTAACATAAACCCTCAACACATAAAATCTAAAGACTTCGTTTTAGGATTAAACTTCTTACTAGGATTTAACGGAGCAATTACATTAACAAAGAATTTCATAACACTCAGCAAACATATATATACATTCCCGACAATCAGGCATAATAATACAACAGAAGTCGTACAAAAACAAGGGAAAAATGGAATCCTAGAATTCTTAAAACAAAATCATAACAAACAGAATTTAATAGAAAATGAAAGCATAAGGTTACTAACATAATTTTTAAGTCATGAACTCGAAAAGGGTAAAGACATAACAAAAAGTATAAATCATCCCATAATTCTACATTTAGAAAAAATAGGATTAATATGAAAAGATATAACAAAATCAAGAGTAAGACAAAAGTGCAAGTTCAAACTTAAAAACCCTGACATAATAATCAGAACAGCTAATATAGAATACAGTCCATTAGATAAACAAGAATTTAAACAACAAATATTTGAAATGATAAACCAAAAATTAATAAGAAAATCAGAAAGTCCACACAGATCAGCAGCGTTTCTAGTAAGAAATCACAGCGAAGTAAAAAGAGGAAAGGCAAGAATAGTATATAATTATAAACGATTAAACGATAATACAGAGGATGATGGTTATAACATACCTAATAAAGATAGTTTACTAAATCTAATACAAAAAAAGAAGATTTTCTCAAAATTCGATTTAAAATCAGGGTATAACCAATTACAATTAGAAGAAAGTTTGAAACCATGGACATCCTTTACATGTTCAGAAGGACAGTATGAATGGAATGTCCTTAGTTTTGGACTAAAAAACACTCCATCCATTTTTCAAAGATTTATGGATAATATATTCTTAAAATATGAATTTTGCTTAGTATACATTGATGACATTTTGGTTGCAAGTGAAACAGTACAGGAGCATGAGCAACATTTAAAACAGATATTTGAAGAAATAGAAAGACACGGTATAGTAGTCTCAAAGAGAAAAATGGAACTCTTTAAAAGAAAAATATATTTTCTTGGTTTAAAATTAGGAAATGATAAAATAGAATTACAGTCACACATTTCTACAAAAAATTTAGATGTTCCAGAAAAAATTGAAATTTTTTTTGTAGATTTATTCCTAAGTTGATTACTAGATATGTTAAGGCGTTTAGATGTATATTATCTGTATGTAAACTATGCTCGTAATCTTTTTTGATTCTACAGATTAAATTATAATTATTTGTGTTTATTGGTTTGTTCACTTTTTCAGAGAATTCTAGATTTAAGAAATCGAGTTTTTTAGGTATTGAATTAGAGTTTAGAGGATCTATGATTGGAGAAATCCGCCTCTTTAGCTTTATTCTTCGCACTTATTAATCCTTTTAATATTTTCTCATATCCCAATATTTTTAATCATAAAGTAATTTAACATTAAAAGTTATAAATTCTGATAACTTATCTGAATTTATATCAAAGCAAATTTTTTCCCTAATCTTCACCAAAGAGGGTTTTCATAAAAATATGACTTACAAAACTGCCTTGTATGAACCTGTCTTTGTCTTTTGTCCTTTCTACTATTTTTACCCCTGCGTTAGGTGTGTCTTGGAACGCAATATCAATAATTTGTTGTTGTAAATTGTATAGAATTATTGAAAATTCTGAACAGACTTTTTGTGAAATGATTTGCTCGAATTCTGGGAATTTGTCAATAACTGGCTGTAAGCATTGTTTCCATGGTGTATCAAGCATTCTTATTCTGAACGCTTCATAGCTTCTATTTTGAGGAACTGTTTTTTCGAGCTTGTGTATATACTGTTTATTTTTTGCCTCGAGTATAGCCACTTTTTGTTTTATGAGGCTATTTTCAATCTGGGCTTGTATAGGATGTGTATCTTGACCCCTTTTCATCAGCTGTTCCTGAAGCTTTACAATTACTTCCTCCTGAGCTTTGATTATTTGTTCAGAATTAGTCTTTGTTATTTCTGAAAATGTTTGAACTTCTTCTGGCTCAATATAGAAACTATTTGTGCCAAAATATAACAAATTTCGTTAAAGCATTTGTTACATTGTAATCTTTTTTCTATGCTTGGATAATATCCACAGTTGTAACATTTTATCTGGTTGTTTCCTTTTTGACTTATCCAGTTGTGTATGCATTCTTCTGTATTCATATAGGTATATGTAACTTTTGTTATTGGCTTGTCTTTTTCACTATAAATACTGTAAACGGACTCGTTTCCAGAATCATCTGTTTTTATAAGTCTAGGAATAGGACCCAGAATAACCTATACATTCGGGATATTAGAAGATAAATGTAAAGAAGTAGCCCTACAAGAACAGCTTAAACGAAATGCTTATGCATTTTGTAAAACAACAATTTACACTCCCCAAGCTTATGGTTTCTATGATAAAAAGAAAAAAATTAAGAAAGAGTACAACTTATAATAAAAATTATAAGTATAAGCCCAATTACAAAAATAAATATGTACGAAAACCGCAAACAAGAAAATGCAAATTTTTATTTGCGGCATATATATATATAGGGGTGTTCAAATAAGAAGTGTTTTTTCACTAAGAAACGATATCAAATCGTCTCGTCGAACACTACCATCTTAGTTTTTAGCGTTTACTTTTAGGGTTTAGCTTTTAAGGTTTAGATTTTAGGGTTGAATTTTAAGGTTTTAACTATAGGGTTTAGCTTTTAGGGTTTAGTTTTTTTTAGGGGTGGGGGGTTTAGGTTTTTGGGGGTGGGTGGGGGTCTTTGGGGGTGAGGGGTTTAGGTTTTTGGGGGGGTGGGGGTGGTGGTTTTAGGCTTTTCAGGGTGGGGTTGGAGGGGAGGTTTAGGTTTTTGGGGGTGCGGGTGGAGGGTGATTTAGGTTTTTGGAGACGGGTTAAGGTTTGATGAGACGGTTCCAACGCCGCTGGAATGAGCTCAATCGGAGTTCATTTGACCCATTTCTTAGCGTTTCTTAGCGAAAAACCACTTATTAGTGGAACCTTCCCATATATATATATATATATATATATATTTAATACGGAAACTTAGCAAACATAGGAATAGGACCTAGAATAACCTTTACATTTGGTATTCTATAAGAAAAATGTAAAGAAGTTGCGCTACAGGAACAACTAAAAAGAAATGCATTTGCATTTTGCAAAACAACAATCTATACTTCACAAGCCTATGGATATTATGACAAGAAAAAAAATTAGAAAAAGTACTACATATAACAAAGAATATAAACCGTACAAAAAATATCAAAATAAATATGTTAGAAAACCTCATAGTAGAACATGCAAATATTTTATATGTGGAGACACAGAACATTTAGCTAATAAATGTCCAAATAGAAACAAAAATATGGAAAGAAGCAATTTAGTTGAACAAATTTATGACTATAAGATAGAAGCATTAGATACAGAGCACACAGATAATGAGTCAATATACAGTATATATAGTGAAGAAGAAAAACCTGTAACAAAAATCTCATACACATACACTAATACAGAAGAATGCGAGCATGACTGGAAACACATAAAAGGAAACAATTACATTAAATGTTACATTTGTGAATACTACCCAAGTATAGACAAAAGATCTCAATGCAATATTTGCTTTAAAGAAATCTGTCATATTTGCATTAAAAACATTCATAACATATAACCACCAAAAACTAGTCAAAGCACAAGTAAAAATACAAACAAATATGAAGAAAAGTTCAAAAAATTAGAACTAGCTATAGAAGTAAATAAATTAAAAATAGAGATTATGAATAACAAGATCACTAGACTTGAAGATCTAATAGAAAAGAAAAAACAGGCAGTAGAATTCCCAGAGATAAATAAATGGCCACAGAACCAGAACAAAACCCTATACAAACTAATGAACAAACCCTTATACAAACTAATGGGTCGATAAATATGATAAACATACAGTGTAGATTATGGCTTGACGCTAACACACCAATAGATTTAACGGCCCTAGTAGATACAGGAACAACCAAAAGTGTAATATCATATAGTCTAAAACAAGAAAATTTTCATAAACCACTTACATACAGGTTAATGACAAAAACTGTAAAAGACAGATTAATAGACATAACACATTACCTAGAACCAGTATGAATACAATTCCTAGATTTTACAGGAAATTACATTACAAAGTATGATATTCCACAAATAAACATAAATCCACAACGCATTAAATCCAGAGATTTTGTCCTAGGATTAAATTTCATACTAGGATTAAATGGTGCAATCACTATAACAAGAAACTTCATAACTATTAGTAAACAAATTTACAGTTTCCTAACTTTTAGATATAAAAGCATGAATGAAATTGCTCACAGAAGAGGAGAAAAAGAAAATTTAGAATTCTTAAATAAAAATAAAAGACAAAACCGTACAAAGCTTTACAACTCTTCACAAATTTTGTAAACTATGAACTAGAAAAAGGACAAGACATTACAACAAGCATTAATCATCCTAAAATTCTACATCTAGAAAGAATAGGACTTATAGGAGAAGATATTACAAATTCGAAAGTTAAATACATTTGCAAATTCAAGATAAAAAATCCAGATATCACTATTAGAAATATAAATATAGAATATAGCCCTCTAGACAAAGAGGAATTCAAAACACAAATACTAGAAATGACTAAACAAGGATTAATCAGAAAATCTGAAAGTCCTCACAGATCAACAGCCTTTATAGTTAAAAATCATAGCGAAATAAAAAGAGGAAAAGCAAGAATCGTCTACAATTATAAAAGATTAAATGATAACACAGAAGAAGATGGTTACAACATTCCCAATAAAGATAACTTAATTCAACTAATACAAAATAACAAAGTATTTTCTAAAATTGATCTAAAATCAGGTTTTAATCAATTACATCTAGAAGAAGATTTTAAAAAATGGACAGCCTTTATATGTTCTGAAGGATTATATGAATGGAATGTTCTTAGTTTCGGACTAAAGAATGCTCCTTCAACATTTCAAAGATTTATGGATATTATATTTTCTCAAATACAAATTTTGTCTAGTATATATATTGATGACATACTAGTAGCAAGTGAAAAAGTCCAAGAACACGAAACTTATCTACAACAGGTATTTGAAGAAATAAAAAAGAATGAGATAGTAGTATCTAAGAAAAAGATGGAATTATTTAAAAGAAAAATCTCTTTCTTAGGACTAGAAATTGGTAATGGAAAAATTGAGTTACAACCACATATTTCTACAAAAATCCTCGATTTTCCAGAAAAACTTACTAGTGTAAAACAGGTTCAAGCTTTTTTAGGCTTGGTAAATTATGCTAGAAAGTTTATTCCAAACCTTTCAAAGTTAGTAGGACCGTTATACAGCAAAACCACTAAAACTGGACAAAGACATTTTAATCATGAAGACGTTATTTTGATTAAAAAGATAAAAGAAAAGGGTTAAAGAAGTTAAACCCTTGGAATTACGACTTATAACATATTACATCATTATAGAAGTTGATGGATGCAAAGAAGGATGGGGAGTAGTTATCCTTTGAAAACCAAATGCCCACAGCTATAAAAAAGAAGAAAAAATATGTTCTTATTACAGTGGAAGCTTCAAAACTGGAACCACTTAGACCAGTTTAGATTTTGAAATACAAGCACTAATCAACGCTTTAGAAAAATTTAAATTATTTTTACACAAAGATTTTACAGTCAGGACAGACTGTGAAGCTATAGTTAAATTTATCACAAAGCAAAAAGATAAACAGAACAAGATGGGTAAATTTGCAAAATGTTATACAAGGTAGTGGATATACTATACAGTTTGAACATATTAAAGGAAAAGATAATGGGATAGCCGATTTGTTATCCCGAAACATTAACAAATTGCTTTGTTCAGATGGATAGAAAACAAGAAGAAAAGGAGAAGATGGTCATCGGACCACTACAGTTTAAAAAGAATCCTTCACCAATGAGTATTTCGTCGAACGACGAAAAAGAAACAGAGAAGCTATTAAGCTAATCTATCAGAGCTGAAAAAATACACAGTACTAGACAAACAGCTTTATCACAAAATACCCAAGTCCCACAGAATTCTAGACAACTACCTCCCTATTTCCTCAACTTTATACAACCACAACCTTCACAAAACCTAGCTTACAAAAAACCGGTACAAAAACCCATTTCTCCTTACACAGTTCAAAAACCCATTCCCCCTACAATCCCACTATTTCTTTTGGCTCTTATGCCTTACAAGTATGCAAAGACTCTCACACAAAGTTTCGTCCTATTAATGGAATGAAACTAACAGATAAACAACAGTGCTTACTAGACAATTTATGGCATATTCAAACCATGCCTCATGCATCCTCCTTTAAAATTCAGATTTTAAATGCGCTAAGTATATACTTTAGCGAACAAGGGGTTAAATTCCCTGAAAAACAGCCTCCTCCTCCAAAGTTTACACACTACATAATTTTTAGAGGCACCAAAATTGGCATTTTTAACAAATGAGAGACAGTTGCAAAGTTTATACAGTGTCCCGAACCAATTTATAAAGGTTATCAAAGCTTTTCTGAAGCTTTGAAAACAGCCAGAGATCACTTTGGTATAGACAGCTTTTTTATTGAACCCGAAGAGGTTCAAACTTTTTCACAGATTACAAAAACAAGTCATGAACAGATTATAAAGACTCAATAAGAGACTATTGCAAGTTTGCAAAACCAGCTTATACAGCAAGGAAAAAATACACAGTCTATATAAAATCATGTAAAAAACATTATTTTAAAACAAAAAGTTGGTATTCTCGAAGCAAAAAATATACAGTTATTACAAAGGCTTGAGAAAAAAGAAAACAGTTACAGAAGCTATGACTCTTTTAGAGCCAGAATGTTAGACACTCCCTCGAAATCTTGTCTTCAAACTGTATTTGACCAGTTTCCAGAGTTTGAACAGATTATATCACAGAAAATCAACACTGAATTCCCACTAGTATTGTATGAGTTACAACTCAGGCTCATGATAATTGCCCTAAATGAAGAAAAGTACAAAGAGGTAACAGTCGTTGAAAGAACGGATGACGATGGAGAAGGAACTTGCTTGCTCCTTCTTCAGATAAACGTAAAAGAGACAGACATGACAGATGACCTAATTATACAATTCTATCATAATGGTATGATTGATTACATAGAATTAGAACTAAACACAAAAACGGAAAAGATTATAAATCTCTTTGGAGAAAAATTTGTTATAGCTACCGGAAACATCTCTACACACATATTTCCTCCACACATTGGCTGCAAAATCTTTTCTTCTTTCCCTTATGCCAATGACCATACATACAGACCTGCCAGAAAAAGAATGTTCATAAGCCACAGGATTTCTGGCAAAGACTATTTAAAAAAGCTTGCCATACAAACTGAGATTCAATTCTCGAAACTTTACTGGGTTGATAACCTCACCAGCCTTTCCACAGAAAAACCTGAAAAGAACAGCCAAAGAAAAGATACTACACAGTTTATTTTCCAAAACCAGAAGACTCCCACATTACCACCAGGCTTTCACCGGGACACCTACCACCTTCTCGCCGAAGGACTATATACAACTTTGGAGTCACAAAAATTGGAACATGCTTCTTCCCTTCATTGGTGAAGGAGAATCTCTTGAATTACAGCATAACATGAATTTAGAAGACTATTATTTGAACCCAGAAGATTTTGATTCAGATACAGACACACCGCCAACCATTCCAGACACCCACAGATATTTCTAGAAAGATTGCAAAAAACATATGCAATGACGTCAAAACCCACAAAGTCTACAAAGGCAACGACACAGTCTACAAAGTTTCAATAATTCAACCGACACTTCTCTGTAGATAAAAGGAAAGTTTTTTGTCGTTTTTCTACTTTAATTTGTAGCCGTTTTTTATGTCTTTTAGCTTAGTGCATTCTTAGTGCGATCTTTATCGTTTTTGTTTGATAGCTTAGTGTTCTGCCTATTTAAAGGCAAGAGATTTCATTTGTAAAGGTATCGAAAAATATCAATAGAATCTCTTTCTCTCTCAGTTATGAGCACTTAAACTCTCTCTTTCTGATTTCTTCTTGTAAACCTTTATTCTTTTAATAGTTTTCTCTAGTTCCTCATACTATATCCTGAACAAAAAAAAACTCAATCCGCTGCAAATACTCATCCTTCGCTGCTATCCACTGCAAATATACTGTAAGTTTTTATGTTTTATTGCAAGTGTCAAAAATCTCTGATGCCCCAACCTATTTGGGTATAAAAAAAATTGAAAGAATCTGATTTCTATTAGTAAGCAACTTATCTCTTGAGTTTTCTCTTATAATATTTTTCTAAATAAAAAAAAACACATATTTCCTTCACACATTGGCTGCAAAATCTTTTCTTCTTTCCCTTATGCCAATGACCATACATACATAATATAGAAAACCTATATATGATACAGAAAATGAAGAAAGTGATGATGAATACATAATAGATTCAGAATTCATAAGATTTGAACAAGAAGACATAGATTACAGTTTATTAGATTATTCAAAAAAGAAACGAAGACAACTTTCAAAACAGAAGAGACAAACAAATCGTATGAACAAATAACAAATAGAAAGTTTACAGAAATAAATATACAAGAAGAAGTAGACGACATGATAGTAGAATGTATGCTTACCTTAGGAATGACATATGAAGAAAGTTACAACAAACTATAATCATATTTGTATATTTAAAGAGCTTCATACACACAGTCTTCATACAGATAATACACATATAAATAGTATTACAGATCTTATTATAAATTTAGGATTTAATTTACAAAAAGAATCCATAAATAATAAACACTTATTAGAAAGAATTATACAATTAATAGCTAAAGAAACCAAAGAAACCAAAGAAATTAAAAAATTCACAGAAAATTTAGAATACATAAGAGAACAAAATAATCAAATTTTGTTAGAAATAAAAAATATTAAGAAAGATAAACATATACCAGAGGTAGAAGAACAAGCTATGGATGATAGCTTGTGTGACAAATATTTTATAAAACTACCAGGGGACTTAGGAAAAAGTATACACGAAGCCTGGAAGTTACAATACAAAAACTTAGCAAACATAGGAATAGGACCTAGAATAACCTTTACATTTGGTATTCTAGAAGAAAAATGTAAAGAAGTTGCGCTACAGGAACAACTAAAAAGAAATGCATTTGCATTTTGCAAAACAGCAATCTATACTCCACAAGCATATGGATATTATGACAAGAAAAATAAAATTAGAAAAACTACTACATATAACAAAGAATATAAACCGAACAAAAAATATCAAAATAAATATGTTAGAAAACCTCATACTAGAACATGCAAATGTTTTATATGTGGAGACATAGAACATTTAGCTAATAAATGTCCAAATAGAAACAAAAATATGGAAAGAAGCAATTTAGTTGAACAAATTAATGACTATGAGATAGAAGCATTAGATACAGACCACACAGATAATGAGTCAATATACAGTATATATAGTGAAGAAGAAAAACCTGTAACAAAAATCTCATACACATACACTAATCCAGAAGAATGCGAGCATGACTGGAAACACAGAAAAGGAAACAATTACATTAAATGTTACATTTGTGAATACTACCCAAGTATAGACAAAAGAATAATTGAAACTTTGTAGACTGTGTCGTTGCCTTTGTAGACTTTGTGGGTTTTGACGTCATTGCATACGTTTTTTGCAATCTTTCTAGAAATCTCTGTGGGTGTTTGGAATGATTGGCGGTGTGTCTGTATCTGAATCAAAATCTTCTGGGTTCAGATAATAGTCTTCTAAATTCATGATATGTTGTAATTCAAGAGATTCTCCTTCACCAATGAAGGGATGAAGCATGTTCCAATTTTTGTGACTCCAAATTTGTATATAGTGTCCTTCGACGAGAAGGTGGTAGGTGTCCCGGTGAAAGCTTGGTGGTAATGTGGGAGTCTTCTGGTTTTGGAAAATAAACTGTGTAGTATCTTTTCTTTGGCTGTTCTTTTCAGGTTTTTCTGTGGCAAGGCTGGTGAGGTTATCAACCCAGTAAAGTTTCGAGAATTGAATCTCAGTTTGTATGGCGAGCTTTTTTTAAATAGCCTTTGCCAGAAATCTTGTGGCTTATGAACATTCTTTTTCTGGCAGGTTTTTTTTAATATATATATATATATATATATATATTACCGGTGGTATCGTCTATCCCTACATACATTTAATCATATTCATATATGCTTTGTATATATCTCTTAAGGGAATCGATTAACGTCCTTGCAACCAAACTCATCCCCATTTAAGACTTAGACTGACTTGAGCGTTAGCGCAGGCTCCATGGCTTTGGGTTCAATTTGTTTCAAGATAACAACTAGGGGTGTCATTCGTGTCGGGTTGAGTTATGCAACTCGAACACGAACCATATTCTTTTTCGTGTAAAAAATTCCAACCCTAACCTGGATACACATAAATTCAGGTCAACCCAAACCTGACCCGTTTAACCTGTTTATCTAAATCAAAATTATAAACTACTAAATCCAAAATCTAATTTATTTAAGGTAAACCGAAAAGTAATTGAATAGTTATCTCTAGAAAAGAAAAAAATAAAAGTTTTGGTACAAATCAGTTCCTTTATAGTAAACATTAAATACAAAAATAATTGAATAGTCATTTCTAGAATGGGAAAAAAAATTGAAACCTAAATGGGTTAACGGGTCAACCCCGTTTTTAAATGGGTTAACCCGAACACGACCAGTTTTAAATGGCCAACCCGAAACCGGATTATTTTTGTGTCGTTTTCGGGTTGTGTCAGGAATTGTCACCCCTAATAACAACTCTAGCCGCTTAAACAAGCTAGATTTCTTTGACATAACACATCTTAAAATTCACTTGTAAATCTTTCATGTTAACTCTTAAAGAAATATAATTGTATCATTTTTTTCACCCCTTATAATAGCACGTTCTTATTTAGCTCATTAAATCATTCATGATAAAAGTAAGACTCGTTGTTATATATCAGAGTATCAACGGATAGGATTTTCAAAAATTCAAATTAAACTAATAACAACAGGTCAATCAAGATACAGAAACACTACTCGATCAATTCCGTTGGGCTGCCTAAACCTAATTCTAGGATACAAATACACCACCTAGAATTGGAATTAGGTTCCAAAAAACACCACAGAAATAAGCCAAATTTATGCTAGCAATGGAGAGCTATACACTCTCAAGAACAGAGAAATACACAAGTTTTTTTAAAACATTAATTCACCGCCTAGCATTCATTGTTTGCGAAAGTTTACATAGAGTGAGAGGCCTCCCACATAGCCCACCGTTTAGGTAATTAAGGAAAACTTACTTCAAAGACAAAGAAAATAAAATAATACAGAAAATAAAATGCATGCAAGTAAACTGCAAAGTTGTGGAGAACGTGTTCTATTTCTGGTGCATCATCAACATGTTTTTTTCATCTCTTTCTCATATTAAATAATGATATGAAAAGAATATATTTTTAAATATTTAATATAAATCTAGTTATGGATACTTATTATTTAATTATAGATAATTATTATATCATTAATAAAATAAAATTTAATATGAATTAACATTTATCAATTACATAAAAAAATTAATACCCAAATGGAAAAAAAATGTTTTAAAAATTAACTTAACAGAATTTATAACTGTCATGTCAAAATACACTTTTTTAAAGACATATTTTGATGAGTGTATATGTTAACATATTACATTATATTTTATTCAATCCGTGTAATGCACGGTTTTAAAGACGTAATTTTTTATTACTAACTATAGCATTACATTTATTCAACACGTGTAATACACGTGATTATTCAACACGTGTAATACACGTGGTTCTAACATAGTCCATTTATATATCAATAACTCCTCATTTTTCTTAAAAAAGATTATCATCCAACATGATTAGGACCAGATTTCAATTCATGCATTTAAACAAAATCTTTAACATAATCTCAAACATTTACTTACCCTTAAAAGGCAATGTCGGTGGCCAATGGGAAGCCACCGACAAAACCATTTTTCAATGTTTAAAAATTGATTTTCCATATTCTGATCAAAGCTTAGGATTTGGTTGGTTGGTTAAGTCTTTGTTGCTACAACTCTTCCTTACTAGCGGATCGTAGTATCGAACCCTGTGCCTTTCAACATATTTTTTTGGGTTTTTATGTTTCTTTTTTCCTTTTTTCTTTTTTCTTTTTTTTCTTTTTAGATTTCTTATTTTATATTACACCGACCACTTCTCCCCCCACTTTGGTTAAATAACAAAACTCACCCCAAACTTTGTACCGACCACTTCTCCCCCCACTTTGGTTAAATGGCAAAACTCACCCCCAACTTTGTAAATTGTTAATTTTACCACTTCAAGTTTCTAAAGTTTCGCGTTTATCCCCTGTAGTATATAAAATCTGATTTTTCCTCGTTAACTATTTTTTTATCTTAACGTCCCGGTATAAATTTCGTTAAAAACAGAGTCGTATTCAACGTTGGTGAAACACCCTACTTATTTCTTATTATTTTATCAAAGTTTAATGAGGAAAAACGGCCCCAGATTAATAAAAACCTTGCCATACGGCTAAGGTAACTTTTCCATTTATAATAATATTGTTTTAAAAAGAATAATATAATTACATTATCCTATATAGGGATTTTCCAACTCCGATAGCTCTGTCCACATGAAGCTTCATTCCACGTGCTTCTTTCCTGCAGTGTTTGGAAAACGTTTTTGAATTAGCTTACGCTAAGTAAGTACACTGCATCTTTTCATTCTATTATGAATCCTTTAGGTTCTTATTATTGTTCACGTTCTCTTGGGTTCTCGGTGCCCCCGTGATTATCTTCGGACGTACCTCCGATCATGGTATTTGTATATTTTATGGCTGTGCTAACCCCCTCGCAACCATCTTAGGCCGTACCTCCGGTCCGAGTATTGGAAAGGTTCTTATACTCGTCAGTATAGACCCCTCGTATTTGTCACGAAGACTCATTCATTCCACAGTCTCGTAGGCTTGAAATCTTTTCTCCTTCAGCCCTGTAGGCCTGGAGTTCTCTTTTTAGTTCTTTTCTTTATTATTTATTGAGATCCACCTTATAGGCCGGGTATCTCATTTCATTTGGGACCTTGAGTATCTTTGACTCACAGCTTCCCAAATGTATCAAGCATTTGCTTTCATTTCATGTATATGCTTGATTTACTCACCAACCAGTCCTCACCTTAAAACTTCGTAATGGTTTCTCCACAATGCATTAGAAGGGTTTATATATAGGAAGTACCAGCTGCGTATCCACCACCCTTCTAATATTTCGTGAGTACTCCGTTATTCCATTTTAGGGTTTGGACTCGTTCCATCATACTCATTCATATGTGCATGTATCATCATGCATTCACGTATTCATCATGCATTCCACGTATTTATACTCATCATGTATTCACATTCATCATGTATGGTATACTTCCATCATATATTCATATTCGTCATATATTGTAAACTGGGGTGATTTTCCTTCCAGAGCAGTACCTCCAACAGAGATGTTCCCAGGAAAGAGTGACGGGTTTAGGAGAGATTTATACACCACTCTTTCCTTAGACAGAACATTCCATTTGTTAGATAACTGTATACCGGTCGGATGTTCCCCCGTACGTTCACTATATTTATTATCTATTAGTCTATACCCCTAAACATTCATAATGGTTTCATCATGAAGTACCAAAGAGATTTATATATAGGAAGTACCAGCAGTGTATCCACCACCCCTTGGATACGTCGTGATAACTCCATTATTCCTGTTTAGTGTTTAGAATAATCCGTCATTACCTCGTACCCTCGTTATATCACATATCACATATTTATTTAAACACGTATTTCACATAATCGTGTCTAGGGTACGAGTCCAATGTACTTACTTTATCTTCGGTTAGTTCTTAAGTTCGTTCCTCTCTTTAAACGCTTATCCGAACTCGAACCGTACTCGTAGCGTACCGCACTCGTAACCGTCGTGCTATCCTTGCCTCGGTTTGCGGGTGTGTGTGTGATGATGTTGTTGGTGTTTGATGTTGCAAATGAATGGTGTAGGATCGTGAAAGTACAAGATGGTTCTGTTCTTAGTTGAAATTGGCGGAAACAATAACAACTACACAAGTATAATCGATTAAACAGAAATAATACTTATAAGAACACTGTTGTATTAAGCTTTTGCAAATAAACGATTACAAATGAAAACTCAATCAAAAAGCACACATACAATGAATTGTTTACACAGTATTTATACTAACTTAGAATCAAGACAGACCCTTGATTCTAAGGATCAGATGTAACACAGACCGTTGATCTTTTGTATAAAGCTAACTATTACAAGTTTAGTCTAAACTAGCTAACTTTATTGAAGCGTCTTCTTTATGCATCATTACTTGCATGCTTGGAGAAGAGCATTGTTGTCCATCATTGGTTGCACCATTGAGGTTCCTTCTGCTTTGAGTGTGTCAGTAGCTTTTGCAGAAAGTTATCAGTGACGCTTGGCATGGATAGTCAGCTGCAACGATTTATCTTCAAGGCACAAGTCTGTCAGCAGCAAGGATGAGGATCAGCAGCAAGATGTGACCATCCAAAGCTGCTGATGATTTGCCTATCAGCAGCATCAAGTGTGGATGCTACTGAGAAGTCTATCAGCAGCAACTCTGGTCTTCAGCAGATAAGGCTATCCGCAGCAGATTTGTTCTTCAGCAGAAGAACAAGTATCCGCTGCAGATAAGCTTGTAGTTAGAGAATTTTGTAGCCATCAGTCTTTATTTCTACAAACTCCCCGTAGACTGATGCTACCAAAACTCTCTTATTGCTTTTGTTGCTGAAGCTTTTGCATGTTGTTGACTATCCTTTCAACCTCATATCCTCTCTGGTCCATGATGGGATTGTTAAGAGGAAGCTCAGATAGAGTCTTGATGTCTTTGCTTACCATTTTGAAGATAGCCTTGCTTGAACACCTCATCTTCTGTCCTTTAACATCTGTCAGTGTGAATTCATTCTTTTTAGCATTGTAGGACCAGCTAATGAATGGAGAGTGGGATTGGAGAAGTTTGACATCAATGATTTCATCTTTGCTGGGGTTGAAGTAATGTTTGATTACCAACAATAGATGTCTCCCACCTTCATTCTCAGGCTCATTGGTTTCACCCAACTCCATCATTCTTTTTAGATCAGAATCTGGAAGCTGTAGTACCTCATCAACAGATGTATAGATTGATCTTTTAGCTTATGTCCTCCCCCTGAACATTTCAAACCATTGGTCTTGAGGGCTGTATGACCATTTGATTATTTCTCTTGAGTCTTCTGGTTTAGAAGTGGGTTTGTTTTTCTTTTTGGGAGGTTGTTCATGAGTGGGAGCTGGGTGTGAGGATTTGGACTTTGAGGGAGGAGAGGATGGAGGTTTAGGATGGATAGTGGAAGGTTGTTGGATTGAGGAAGTGTTGGGTGAGAGAGAAGGCTTGGGTATTTTTGTTTTCCTTTCTTCTTCTTGAATGATTACCCTTTTCTTGAAGCCTTTCTTCTCCAATCTTTCTTCCTCATCCTTTTTGACTTTGAAATAAAGGGCTTGCAAGTTCATGAAATTCATGGGACCTAGCCTCTTTCCACTCTCTCCTCTAGCCTTAAGGAAGTCAATCATGATCTTCCTTTCTTCATGGGTTCTTTGATTAAAGGCAATGGTCTTTTTGGACTTTTGTTTGGCTTTTTCTTCTTCTTCAGCCTTTTTCTTCTTTGCCAATTGACCCTGCTGACCCATGAAGGCTCTGTAGATTTCTTTGTTGGATAGTTTCTCAAGGTAGTCTACATCCTCACCTTGAGAAATCAGAGCCTTTACCCACTCCTCTCTCATTTCTTTGGCTAGTTCAGAATCAGTTATTCTGAACTTAGCCTCTTTCTTCTTCTTCTTTTGAATTTCTTCTTCTTTATCAAATTGTTCCTGCAGTTGAAGGGCAAGAGCTTCATCTTCTTCAATTTGATAAACTGCAGGAATATTTACTTTCAGATCATCCATCTGTTTTGCATACAGCTGGATCTGTTGTTCTCTGAGGAGAATGGCTGTGAGTTTATCTTAAGTTTTCTTTATTTCAGTCATCTCCTCTTCTTCTCTTCTTCTTCTTCTTTCTTCCTTCTCTTTCTTCTCTCTTAGCAACCTCTCTTCATCTTCTTTGGTCATAATTCCCTTTCCCTTATCTTTGTTGGATGCCTCTGCTTCGGCTTCACTGATCACAACAACAGATGATGGTGCTGCTGTTGGAATCTCAGCCTCAGCGTCATTGGCATTTTGGGGAATGGATAAGGGAGGGGAACTTACTTCATCTTCTTCCCATTCCATACCTGTCACATCCTTTCATGCCTCTTTCATCTTTTCCTCTTCTCTTCTTTTTGATTCTTCTTCTGTGTTCAGTCTGACTGTTGGAGAAGAGAGAGAGGATAGGTCTGAGTCAGATCCAGATTCCTCCTTATAAAGAGAAGCCTTGTTGATTTTGATCATTTCTTGACTTTCTAAGGAGTTGACATTGAAGATGAGTGATCTGAGCTCAAAGACTTTGTGTAGGAAGGCTGAAGGTAGGAGCAAGATCTCCTTGATGTTGATTGTTAGAGAAGATCCATTGCTCAGGAGGAAGGTGAAGTCATGGGAGTCAGTGCTTATCCATCCTTGCACTTCTACATCCCTGACCATTTTGTTGTACATGAATCTTCTCCAGCACAAAACTTCTTCTTCAGTGAGAAGACTGCTCCTTATTATTTCAAGTCTTCTAGGAGTCAGTCTTCTTTCTGCTGCTGTTGAAGATTCAGGATAGGCTACCCTTTTTGCTTCTTGTATTTGTCTTTCGAAGATGGGTAGATTATCCTCCATCAAGTCATAGAACCTGCCAATAGCAAGTTCTGCTGAGAGGTCCGTTGAGTTGTTGATACACTGTAGATGGTATAGGTAAAGGACTTGGATGCTATTGAGAAAGTCCCAGTTTAGCTCTTCTACTCCGCCAAACTCCCAACCAATCCAGAACCTCTCAGACTTTCCATCATACCCCCAAGCTAGTATTGTGTCAAACTCTAGCTGTGTTGAAGTCAGTGAAAATTGGGGGGCAGTGGATTGACTTATGATGGCTGCTGCTTCAGGGATGATGCTGAAAGATGTATATGTTTGTTCTATGTCTTCAGCATCAGTCAGCATCTCATCAACAGCCCTGACGACTAACTTCCAGTCTTCAGATGTCTATTCTTCTTCGTCATCTGAAGCTGGCAAGTCATGAACCTGTACAAAAGCTGGCTAGAATAGTGTGCTTTGAAATACAACCTGCTCTTGAATCCAGTCGTCAAGACTGTCTGAGTCTTCCTCCATTGGGACCATCTCCCCCTTTTTGGTTGCATCAGTGGACAAATAAGCATTAGTTTGGATGCCCACTGATACAAGAGAGGGAGTAGGCACAGTTGGGCATTGATGGGCTTCGTGCATAGAGACTTGATGTCTTAGTTTGGACACTTCAGCCTCTAGCATAGCCACCTTGTCCGTCTATTTCAGGTTATGAAGTTTTAGTCTGTCCTCATCAACAGTTGTGGAATCCTTGGATCTAGATGGGGCCTTAGGCCTGGCCTCTGCATCCCCATCACCCATGGTTTCTTGGCGCCTGAGATTCCTCTCAGTGAGGGGAGTTTCCAAGGAAGCATCCCCACTGTGAGTTACCGTGGTTGAGGTCTTAGTGATGTTGTCACTGTCCTCCTGGTCATTTGATGGACCAGCAGTAGTGACAGCCTCTTCCACATCCACTCTGTCATAACTCCTAGAGTGGACCTTCAGGGTAGAAGAACTTGGGTTGGGTGTGTTGGAAGCAAGATCAATCAGTACCTCCGAGATAGTGGTAGTTGGAGAAGGTACATCATCTTGATCAGGTTCCTCATCACTTAAGTTCAGAAGAGAGAGGAGTGGCTCAGGGGGTTGCCCTATGGATCCGGGATGTGATCATGATCCTAATAGAGAGGCTTCCAAAGAAGTCTCTCTAGTGTTGTGGCTATCCCTTTTGATATTCTCATCAGAATGTTGGGATTCTAAATGAGGGCTTAGAGATTGGGTTTGGGCCTTGAAGGCAAGAGAAGAAGGAGTTCTCTTGCCCCTTTTCCTAGTATATGTCGTTGCAACCGGGGCCCTGTGTTCCGGTTGAACGATAACATTCAAAAGAGGTGTAAGTAATTTTTGTACCTGTGCATCCTTAGTAGTATGCACAGGGGTTTGAATGGAGGAAGCAGATTGTTGTTCATGATGTGAGGTGGAGGGTGTGGGATCAGTATCAGCTAGGATTGTTGAACTGTCACCCGGGGTACTTTGTATGTTCAGCATTGTAGATAACAATGGAAAATTGACCCCTGAGAACTTTTAGGAAACAGTTATCATGCTTTGAAAAATATTATTTTTATGTCCCAGCATGATATAGATTCTTGCAGGTTTTGAAAGTTCTTTTAGTTCTTGATTGAAAACCTCCTGCAAGAATCTTGGGTACATAAAAAATTGTTGCTTTGCACCCTCTTGAAGGTTATATCTCAAACCCTCAAAGATGAGGTGTTCAAAGTTGAAGCCTTGGTTTAGTGATCATACCATGGAAGGCGGAGGCAAGTGCGGAGCTCACCTGATGTCATCCACTCCTCTTTTGAGATATGCATTGGAGAAGAGTGTGGCAGAGATACTTCCATGGAGGGCCCATCAGCGCCTTCTCGATCGTATACTCGGTCTGATTTCCAGTGTATCCAATGGATACAAAGGTCCTCATGTATTCGTCCTTCGAGTATGAGATGGCTGCTCCCTCATCCTGAAGCTTAAGATGTTTTTGGAGGGTAGCTTCAGAGATGGTAATTTCCTTGCCGTCTACTTTGGCTCTAATTTGGGGAATCCCCTGTTCAGTAGAGTAGACTGCTGTGTTCCAGAAATCCTCCATATGAGGGATATATATGGTAGGGTTGGTTGTGAGAGCAAAATAGATCTTTGATCGACATAGGAAGTCGATCATATCATTAAATCCTTCGGATTTCTTTCCTTTGGTTAAGTATGCTGTAAGGTTGTGGTATGGGGAGAACTTATCATCAGGGTTATTGATGTCTGCCATTGTTGTTTGATTTGGAGGGAATGTTTGAATGTTTTAAGGATGAAGGGCTTTGAATGTTTTAAGGATGAAGGGTTTTGAATGTGGTGGGGACTTGAGAGAAAGTGATATGGGTTTAGGGTGAAATTGAAGGTGAAGAGGTGGTAAGGAAATTTGATTTGTTCTTATAACGGCAGATGAGGGAAAAAGCAAAATGACTTGTACAGTACAACCTTATTCACCTTTTACTGTTACAGCTGTAATACACCGAGGCAGTCATGGTAAAGACTGACGTTAATTTTTACAACGGGTAAAAGTTAATTTGGACTTAAATTTACCCATCAGCAGCAAATTTGGTTGATGTGGATGAATAAGCTTGTCCGCTGCAAACTTGGTTACTGCGGAAGGTTAAGTCTGTCAGCAGCAAACTCATATGCTGCTGATGGATTTAATAATCCGCAGCAAGGATGTTGCTACTGACAGTCTTAAAGAAATCTGCAGGAAGCCTGTTCCTGCTGATAACTTAAAGCAGTCAGCTGCAAATCTTTTGCTGCCGAAGATTAAACCTGTCGGCAGTTGACACATCTGCTGCTGACGGATTTAATAATCCGCAACAAGGATGTTGCTGCTGCTGACAGTCTTAAAGATATCCGCAGGAAACCTGTTTCTGCTGATAACTAAGAACAGTCAGTTGCAAATCTTTTGCTGCTGAAGATTAAACCTGTCAGCAGCTGAAGGACAAAAATGCTGCTGACTTATAACTTTTATTTACAACATAAGACAAAACACATTTTAAAATAGAATTTTAGAGATAGATTTTAATCAAAGTTCATCATACCAATCGATTCAACTAAATATCTAAATCTAGCTTCATCAAAAGGTTTTGTAAACAAATCAGTATATTGCTCATTCGTATGAACTTTGGTTAAAATAATCCTCTTTTTCTCCGCTTGATCTCTTATGAAATGATACCTGATGTCAATGTGCTTTGTCTTGGTGTGCTGCATCGGATTGTTTGTGATTGATATAACACTCATGTTGTCAATGTGAATTGGAGTTGCCATGAAAGTCATCCCATAATCCAGCATTTGATTTTGTATCCAGATGACTTGTGGACAACAACTTGAAGCTGCAATGTATTCTGCTTCGGCTGTAGAAGTTGAAACACATGTTTGCTTCTTGCACTGCCATGAAATCAGTCTCCCTCCCAGAAACTGACATCCCCCTGAAGTGGACTTTTTGTCCAAGTTGCATCCCCCATAGTCACTGTCAGTGTATGCATACATATTAAACATGTCATTTTTAGAGTACCATAGCCCAAGTCTTGAAGCTCCCTTTAGGTATCTAAAGATTCTCTTGACGGCTTGAAGATGTGAAATTTTTAGAGCTGCTTGAAATCTTGCACAGAGACATACTGCAAACATGATATCTGGCCTTGAGGCAGTGAGATACATGAGAGACCCTATCATAGCGCGATACTAATGTTGATCAGTGTCTTGGCCATCTTTGTCTAGAGTCAGCTGATGATGCACTTGCATAGGGGTTCTTGCAGCAGAGCAGTCAGCCATTTTGAATCTTTCCAAAATGCTCTTTACATATTTGGATTAGCTGATGAAGATTCCATTTGGGACCTGTTTGACTTGTAGACCCAAGAAGAAATTTAGTTCACCCATTGAACTCATTTCAAACTTTGAGTGCATCAGAATCTCAAAGTCTTTGCACAGCTGTTTCCTTGTTGATCCAAAGATGATATCATCCACATAAATTTGAACTAGTAAGATTTCTCCCCCTTCATCTTTGATAAACAAGGTCTGGTCAATGGCACCCCTTCTGAAGTTGTTGCTCAGTAGATATCCTGACAAGGTTTCATACCAGGCTCTTGGTGCCTGATGTAGGCCATACATAACTTTGTCTAGTTTGAACACTTGAGTAGGATGTGCAGGATCTATAAAGCCTGGAGGCTGTTTGACGTATACTTCCTCACCAATCTTCCCATACAGAAAGACACTTTTTACGTCCATTTGATAGACAGTGAAATTCTTGGATGCAGCATATGCCAGGGAGATTCTGATGGCCTCCAGTCTGGAAACAGGAGCAAAGACTTCATCATAGTCAATTCCTTCTTCCTGAGTGTAGCCTTGAGCTACAAGTCTGGCTTTGTTCTTGACTACAATGCCTCTCTCGTCTTGCATGTTCCTGAAAACCCATCGTGTGCCAATAGCATATTTACCTGGTGGAAGATCAACAAGTTTCCAGACATCCTGCCTCTTGAATTGCAGCAATTCTTCCTGCATTGCCTCAATCCAGCTGCTGTGTTTGAGTGCTTCATCTATCTTCTTGGGTTCCACCTGAGATAGGAAACATGAAAACAAGCATACATTGGCCTCATGAGATTTGCTTCTTGTGAAAACTCCTTGGTGGACCTGGCCAATAATATTTTCATGAGGATGTTCTTTGTGGATCCTCTGTGCTGGTACCACCTCTAGCTGTATCCCTTGCTCCAGATTGCTTTGATTTTGATCAGGGGTCTCTTCATTCATGGTGGAAGAGTCTTCAACATCATTAGCCACATCAATATTTTCAGCAATAGCATCATCAGCATCTACAGCATTTACTGAAGAGTCTTCATTTAGATTTTCAGTTTCAGACAGGCTGCTGCTGGTTATATTGGACAGTCTTGTGCCGGCTTCACTTGCTTCAATTGCTTCCACAACTAATGGAGGGTCAATTGATGGTCTTCTCAGACTGATAGAAGATTTGGGAAAATACAGGCTGTAGTCAGTGGATGAAGTGGATGCAGGTGTTTGTGTAGACGTAGACTCCATATTTGAGAAGGTGAGAGGCTCAAATATTTGGGAGGAGTCTATGTCAAAGAGCCAGTTTGGACCTTTTCCCTGCTCACAGACAATGTGTTCTCTACATTCCACATTTGCTGATTCTTCCATAATTCTTGTTCTTGAATTGAATACTCTATAGGCCTTTGATTGAGAGGAATAGCCCACAAAAGATCCTTCATCAGATTTGGCACCAAACTTAGGAAGAACCCCATGTGTGATGAGAATGGTGCATGGACACCCAAAAGGTTTTAGAAACCCAATGTAGGGAACTCTTTGAAACCAAAGTTCATAAGGTGTCTTGTTGAGGGGTTTGACAATTAGAACTCTATTTTGCACATAACAGGCTGTGCTAACTGCTTCTGCTTAGAATGTGAGTGGCAGTTTTGAGTCAGCCAAGATCTTGCTGACTCAATAAGAGTTCTGTTTCTTCTTTCAGCAACTCCATTTTTGTTGAGGAGTTCTTGGAGCACTGTATTGTCTTTCTATCCCCTTGCTTTCACAGAAACAGTTTAAAGTGTGGTTTTTGAACTCTGTGCCCTGATCACACCTTATGATTTTCACCTTTTGATTGCTTTGATTTTCTACCCTCAGAATGTAGGATTTGAGAATTTCAGCAGTTTCATCTTTAGTTCTCAAGAAGTATACCCAAGAAAATCTGGTGTAGTCATCAGTTATCACCAGACAGTGTGACTTTTTGCCCATTGACATGACATTTGTAGGACCGAAGAGATCCATATGCAGCAGTTGTAGTGGAGTGTCATTTGTATTCAAGGTCTTGGGCTTGTGAGAACTCTTGTGTTGCTTCCCCTTTAAGCACGCAATGCAGTGGTCTTCTAGCTGAAATTCTTTGTCAGGAAGCCCTCTGACAAGATTATTCTTCACCAATTTGTTAATAGTTTTGATATTAACATGGCTTAATCTCCTGTGCCAGAGAGCTGATTCATCAACTGAGGCTTTTGATAAAAAGTAGGAAACACTCCCAGATGGAGTGACTTCATTCATGTCCAGTACATAGAGATTTTCTTTTCTCTAAGCAGTTAATATAATGCTTTATGGAGGAGGTATGGATAAGCCTGGAGACAGTATAAAGCATTCTTTATCTGTGAAGAGCATCCAATGCTTTTGATCACAGACCTGGAAAACACTCATGAGATTGAAGTCCAATTCTTTGACATAGTTGACCTTATCAATGCTCATTCTTTCATTGGACACAGTTCCTTGTCCAGTAATGGATCCTCCCTTTGAGTCACTTCCAAAGGCAACATATCCTCCATTGAAATGTCTGAAGTTGGATAGGATGGATCTGTTGCCTGTCATGTGCCTGGAACAACCACTGTCTACCACCCAGCTGTTATTCTTGTGACCTGGCTGTCCCTGCACATGATAGATTTCTAATTAGTAGGAGGAACCCAAGAGTCTGCAGACTTGAAAAAGATGGTTGTTAGTTGATCCTTTTCAGTATGTTTGCAGTCAATGGAACCAATGATAATGCTTGGAGATGGTTTGGCTTTCCATTGCTTTGTTGGTGATTTTCTAGTTTTCCTCACATTGTCAGCAACGGATTTTGCTACTGATGTTTCTTGCTTGTCAACAGTAGATCCTGTTGCTGATAGCTTTGCTGAAGTGGCAGCATTCTTTGTTGCTGAAGGCTTTGCCTTGGATTTTGCCTTATTAGCAGTGGACACTCTTGCTGCTGATGGCTTTGCCTTATCAGCAGCAGATTTTGCTGCGGAGGATTTTAGCTTATCAGCAGCAGACTTGGGTGCTGCTGAAAGCTTCTGCTTTGTTTTCTTGGGCTTCACTTGACTACCAACATTTTTTCTAGCTGTTGATGGTTTAACAACCGATGTATGCTGATCCTTCTTTACCTTTTGTCTTTGAGGGGCTTTATGAAGGATCTGGTTGAAGGGGTTAAATTTACAATTTGCAGCAAAGTGGTCCGATTCACCACAAATGATGCAAGTTTGTTGAGATTTAGGAAGCTTCACTCTTGGGGGAGATAGAGATTCCCTGAACTTAGTTGCTTTGACCTCGTAGCTTCTTACCTTCTTGTTTTTGTTAGTCTTTTCAAGGACCTGCTGCTTTGAATTTCTTTGGTATTCCAGGTAATGAAAGCAGGTGCTGGCAGTGTGGTTATATCTGCCACCACAAAGCATGATCTTGCCAGTTTGTCTCTTGAAAGGTAGACATAGTCCTTTCTTTGGAACAGATCCATGAAGTTCCATGGATGAGCTTTGTTATGTTCAAAAGTGGCTTCTTCTAGGGTCTTTTGAACATATGGAACTTTTTCTTCAGGCGTATGACATATATCAAACACCTTCCTCTTTGTGATCGGCTTTGACTGAGGCTTGAGGTTTGTGGGTCCTGATGTCTCTCCCTTTTCAATGTTTAGCTTTCTTCCATCTGGAGGATAGCTGATCTTGATCTGTTTGAATGGGACAGGGGCTGGAATAGCTGGAATAACAGTAGGAACTTCAACTTTATTTAGAACAACTTCAGATGGGGCTGCACTGGTTTCATCATGGTCTGAGCATGTTGACTCAGATTCCGATGAGGTAGTGCAGTCTTCAACGAAAGGTTCATCCGTTGAAGGATCAAGGTTTCGATTTGCATTGTCAAGATTTGTAACATTGAAGCTTGGTTCGTGAATGGAAATATAGTCAGTAGGAGGAAGAACAGATTTGTACTGATCACTTTTATACCCAAGTCCAGTCTTTACCTTCTCATGGACTTGAATATCTAAAAGTCTTTGTAACGTTTTGGAGGAAAATTCATATTTTTCAACATGAAATTTCTGTTCCGCCAGTTCAGCTCTGGTAGCTTTTAGTTTGACCAGAAGATCATCAATTTGAGTTTCAAGATTAGTTTGTTCGTGTTTTAACAATGACATCTCTTTCTTAAGGCAGTTAATCTTTTCTTTATAAGAATTTTCAACCTTTTTGAACTCAGATTTCATCTGATGAAACTCTTCATTTTGATCTATAAGGTTTTGGTTATGCTTTCTATAACCCAAAACTTTATTAATACAGGCTTGAGAGCAAAGATGTTCAAATACCTGAGGTGGTATCTCTGAAGTGTCTGCCATAAGAGCTTGGTTGTTGGCAGGCAGCTCTTCATACTAGAAGCTCCAGTCGAAGTCAGAAGTTCCAACAGTTGCACATGCTGCAGTTTGAACTGGAGGAGTAGCTTGTTGTTGTTTTTGTTGTCTGGGTTGGGCTTAGTGAGCTTGTCTTGACTGAGGAGTAGCTGGATTTGCTCTTAGTGCCTTGCATTCTCTAGAAAAGTGACCCAGTAGGTTACAGTTGTAACATCTTAGTTTGCTTTTATCCAATCCAACTCTGGTGTTGGAGCTGTTGCTTGGAATGGGTCTTCCGGTTCTAGAGTAGAACCTTTTTGCTCATATAGAGAGCATGACATACGAGTGTTGTATGTCCATTTCTTCTAAGTCATCTGGGTGAAAGCATTCCAGATCTTCTTTGATAAAAAACATGTTGCTTGAGTTTTCCGAAACAAAAGCAGCAGAGGTTGAGGTTTGAGGAGGAGCTTCTAGGAGAAATGGTGAGGTGTTTGTATGAGAGGTTGGAGTTTGTGGATGGGTGATAATGGGAGGATAGTAGTTGCTAGAATTAGGACCTGAGTGGTCGGAGTGAAGCGCAGATGAGATGGTGGAGGAAGAAGAGGCTGATTGATGATTGGAGCTCCTTTCCTTGGCTTGAATCATTTCTAATTCATATGTTTTCAGCATGCCAAAGAGCTCTGTCATCTGGAGAGTCTTTAAATTCTTCGTTCTCCTTATAGACACTATATATAGTGTCCAACAGCTTGGGAGAGATCTGATAAACTTTTTGAGAATATCTTCATTCTCTAGCTTTACTTTGGAGCACTGCAGTTCTCCCACCAGGTAAGTGTACCTGTTATACAAAACGGTTAGTGACTCACCTTCCTTCCAGAAGAAGTTTTCGTATTGCTGTTTCAGGACGTCCCTTCTATTTTCTTTGACTTCCTCTGAGCCAGCAAACATCTTCTCAAGAGCCTCCCAGAGCTCTTTAGCAGTTTTGTAACTTCTGAAGTTATGAAAAACTTCATTTGGAAGGCACATTTGGATAGCTCCTAGTGCCTTGAAGTCCACCTCCATCTTTTTATGTCCTCTTTTGAGTACTTGGAGGGCTCTTTCGGAACTAGTGGTCCTCCAGAATCAGCAGAGGCCACCATGGGAGTGTAGGGTCCATCCCTGATGGATTTTCACATTCCGTATTCTTGATAACATAAAAAGCTTTCCATGCGATTCTTCCACATGTCGTAGTCTTCCCCAGATACCAATCTTGGTGGTCGGTTGATGCTGTCGATGTCTTCAAATCCATTGCTCTGTGCCATCTTTGTTTTTGTGATTTTGGGTGACTTGATTAAAGAGAGAGTTTAGAATAGAACCAGAAGTGATTAAACAAGTGTGAGTTTATTTAATCTGAGCCAAAGCTCTGATACCACTTGTAGGATCGTGAAAGTACAAGATGGTTCTGTTCTTAGTTGAAATTGGCGGAAACAATAACAACTACACAAGTATAATCGAGTAAACAGAAATAATACTTATAAGAACACTGTTGTATTAAGCGTTTGCAAATAAATGATTACAAATGAAAACTCAATCAAAAAGCACACATACAATGAAGTGTTTACACAGTATTTATACTAACTTAGAATCACGACAGACCCTTGATTCTAAGGATCAGATCTAACACAGACCGTTGATCTTTTGTATATTACAAGTTTAGTCTAAACTAGCTAACTTTATTGAAGCGTCTTCTTTATGCATCATTACTTGCATGCTTGGAGAAGAGCATTGTTGTCCGTCATTGGTTGCACCATTGAGGTTCCTTCTACTTTGAGTGTGTCAGTAGCTTTTGCAGAAAGTTGTCAATGACGCTTGACATGGATAGTCAGATGCAACGATTTATCTTCAAGGCACAAGTCTGTCAGCAGCAAGGATGAGGATCAGCAGCAAGATGTGACCATCCAAAGCTGCTGATGATTTGCCTATCAGCAGCATCAAGTGTGGATGCTGCTGAGAAGCCTATCAGCAGCAACTCTGGTCTTCAGCAGATAAGGCTATCCACAACAGATTTGTTCTTCAGCAGAAGAACAAGTATCCGCTGCAGATAAGCTTGTCCGCAGCAGTTCGTTGGTCAGCAGCAAACTCTGAGATCAGCAGCATTTGTACTTAGAGAATTTTGTAGCCATCAGTCTTTATTTCTACAAATGGCTCATGCAAACTATTTATAGGGCTAAAACACCATCCGTAGCGCACCGTTAAGCTGGGTGGTAGCGGTCCGCTACCGTCCACTTCCAGCTGTTTGGCGTACTCCGCACGTGGCGGACCGTCATGCCTTTGGTAGCGGTCTGCTACCCAATCCTATTCAGTGAGTCATCATACACGTGTCGTCCTATCGTTGTCCGGGCCAAATTACGGCTGGCGGACCGTTACCCGCCTGGTGGCGGTCCGCTATAAGGCTGAGTCACCTAATGCGTCACTGCCACGTGTCATTCCCTCATGATTCTTTCATCCGTACGTAGCGGACCGTCATGGGACCCGGTAGCGGTCCGCTACCGGCTCGATTTCTTTATTTTCTTTATTTTTCAGTCCTTTAACTTTGGACTATTTACACTTTGGCCCATGGACTTTCATTTCCTTGAAATTTGGGGGTGTTACAGTTGGGTATTTTTTAGGTGTTGTGAGTTATATTGACTAACGGTAACATGCTGGTACCGTGAAGAATGAGACCGACACCGACTGAAAAACATCGGTTCCGTTATATAACTGTCTTTTATCTATGTTTCAATCTCTACAACCGAGTCGTCGTAACTTTATACGTTTCTTCTATGTACTTAAATTTCTCGCCACGGAGCACGGGGCTAATTTTCTAGTCTTTTCATAAATCACATTTAAAGGAAATATTTAATACAATCGCATTTAAAAGAAAAAAAGAAAAGAAAACAAACAACCCGCTAGTAAGGAAGACTTTTAGCAACACAGAGTTAACCAACCCACCAAATCCTAAGTTTTGATCAGAATATGAAAAATCAATTATTAAACATAGAAAAATGGCTTTGTCGGTGGCAAAATGTTTGAGATTATATTAAAGATTTTGTTTAAATGCATGAACTGAAGCCCACTTGGTAGAGGCTGTGTTGACTCTTAGATGGGAGGTCCTGCGATCAAAATCATGCATGAGATGAATTAGTTGGTATAATTTAAGAGTAGAAGTATGATATATTTGTCGTTAAAAAAAAAAACAAAACAAAATAATAATCGTAAATTTTAATTTACTCCGTTTTCCTAAAATTTACCGTTGCCTAATCCTGAAGAGGAGGGAGGGGGGATTATGCCCTTTCTCTAAAGAAGCAAGCTGTCTCTCTCGTAAATCACGAACCCACCGGCGGTGGAATCTCTTTGCGGCGAGGTAAGCTTCTCCATCTCTATCTCCAGTTATTAACCCTATCTCATCCATCGCCATTCTCCGTCACGTTACACGGCGGAGCAACCGTTTCGGCGATGGATTATTCGAGATTCGGTTGTTTGAAGCAATCAAAGTTCAGCGTTGTTACTCGAACTGATTGGATCGATTGAACGGAGTGAAACTTTCTCTCGATCTATTCCTCATCTTCAATTTTGTATTGTTAATTGCTTTTTGTTGTTTTTATTCTGTTAGATCAAGTTCTGGTATTAGGTTATGAAAATACGTGATTTCAGTTAGGTTTCCTTCATTTATGATTAAATTTGTAATCTGTAGTACTGTGTTAGGTTGTTAGCACTTTCAATTTGATGTCTTATGTCTAAAAGTAGAAAGCCTTTAACCCTAATTCTGGTCAACCACGACTCTTTACTCTATTATTAACAAACTCTTGTAAATAAATGACTCCCTGCAATCTATTTATAATGAGAAACCTTAACCCTCAAGCTAACTATTAAACAATAATAGATATGCTACATAATTTAAATAAGCTAAAGATTGTAAACACAAAACATGTTTCATCTAATATTGACCAAAAATAATTCCAACGAAACCTTACTCTCAAAGATTCAGAATTATGCCAACAGTCATGTATCCATCTGTATGGACCATATTTTATCATACTTCTTGTCATGTCTCTCTGCTTCTTAGGATCTTAACATGTATGTTTGTACACAAACAAATTGCTGTTTTCTTCCATGTTTTTTGTATCGTGTTAAATAACCCTTGAAAGTACATCATTTTTCTTTAGAAACTTGACTTTGAGATTCAAGATGTAATGGACTATGGATTTTAGTGTTTTTAGTTATACTTTTTCTTTTTTTCTATGAGTTTATCTTTTCCAAAAAATAAGGAGTTGTGCGGATATTTTATTTTGAAAAAAATGCGTTGTGCTGGATGAAACTGTGTATATTGGATATTGACAAGCAAAGATAGAGAGACCAAGGAAGGAAGAAATATTTACAAACATTCTCAGTGTCCTTACCAATATTTGAAATTCATTTTGACTCGAACAACCATTGGGTCTTGGGGACTCAAAACCAAGTTTATTAAGGGAAATTTTATGTAGTTTTAGGGCTATTTTGTATTTTTGTTAGTATCACGGCTATAAGGAGAAGAAAAGAAACGAAAAGCACAACAGCTGCTGTTGACCGGCGTTGACCAGCAGGGTTGACTGGCGGCGTTGACCGGCAGCGGTTGGCTGATGACCGGCGACGATGGTTGCTGGTGATGGTTGCGTAAACAGCAAACACAAAACACACACACACACAAATAGCAACTAGAAAACAGAAAAGAAAGAACACGAGATTTTTATATTACACAAAAACTAAAAGGTTTAGTTCGACCCATCATCAAGAAGTGAAATAACAATCCCTTGTAAGATGTGTACGACTGTCAAAATAAACCCAATAACTAATTATTTCTTTTAGTAAATTTGATAATGTATGCGATATTCATGTGTTATTTTTAGTAATATGAAATTTATGAACTGTTTTTGTTTGCTACAATTCGCAGGTTGCAAAATTAAGTTGTGATATACCCAATGGGATATATAGGTGTTTATGGCATTAATGCACTGCATAAATACAAATACAGTGGAGTTGATCACTCTTACGTTGCAAAATATGTCCTACAACCATTTTGGAGTCGATTCGTTACTTTCTTCCCTCTTTGGATGCCGTAAGCCTTGTTTATATTTTTTCTTTTGATAGAACATAGTTATTGATAATTCTCTATTTATATGCAAATAAATATTGAGTACATTACAGAAAGGGGTCTTGTGTTGTGGCCAAAATGATGAAAACGATCCTTAGAGACTACAGTTTGTTTTCTACAAAAATGATCAATGTGTTATTCAATTTCTTAACTCTTTTGGTTCCCTGTCCAAGTAAAATGACTAAACTATTCTCATCATCTTCTACCATGAATTTCTTCTTGGTTTTTTTAAGCTCAAATTCATAACTATAACCTTCGTATCATTTTTGTTATCAAAAGTATGAACTATTTTAAACCCTGACGTTTAATTAAGATCAAACTAAAAGCTATAATTCTTCATCTTCATCCTACTTTGAACTAAAATCTAGAACCCCATTTTTCTGTTAGAAAAATTCAAAATACTTTTTGTTAATGAGAGAACTCTTATCTGTATGAATGGTTGAATGCATAGACACATGTAGCATCCCCCCTTCTACATAAATCACTAATTTTCTTTATCTTTTTGTTGCATGTCATGGATGCTTTTTAGACCCAATATGGTAACATGCTTAAACTATCTTATTTTGCATTGCTGTATAATCTAAATCTTTTTTTTTAATCTCGTTTTCTTACACATTTCTTTTTTTAGATTACATTAACAGGGTTCATGTTCTTGCTCATGTCTGCATCACTTGGCTATGTGAGTGCTCTGTGACTTCTTTATGTGATTGCATAAATAGTAAATACTAAGCATTTGTTGTCCCTCATGCTCAATATGTCATACTGTTGAAGTATTTCAATGCTGTCTTCTTTTAGTCATGAAAGTTTTTAGTTCAATTTTGTGTTTATAGTTTTTGGCATGGACTTCCTTTTTAGTGATCTTTCCAGAAAAAAGTAATTGTTCTAGCAGGATAATTTTAATTGACATGTGATAAATGCCACTTCCTCGGTCCCAAATTTATCATCCACATTACTATTTTAATTTGTCCCAAAATAATTATCGACTTTAAGAAATGAACAGGTATAATTTATTTATTTTCCCATTTTACCCTTAGTTACCTTACCATTAAATCTAGCAAATTTCAAAGTCAATTGGCATCTTAAATGCATTTAGGGTAAAATTGGCATTCTGTAAATTAAAATTTGCATAAATTGTACATACCTTCAATTGTGTTTCTTTTTTGTTTGTAGGCAATTTTTTTAAATGGAGGGAGTAATTGAGTATTTCTTTTCCATCTTTTGCATGAAATTACTATCTGTATGAATAAACATGTACACTCCATGGACAAATATATAAGGTAGACCCAAATAACATAGCACACCGTTCATATGCAACCTAATATCATCACATACCCTGCACCATTATTTGGTCCAATATAATATTGCATCAGGATATTAATGTTTTTTGTTACTAATTTCTATATTATCTTTGAGAATATTCTAGATATATTCACCTCAATTGGATTCTCCACCACCCAGATGGGTTCACTTTGCTCACGGATTACTCCTCTTCTTGTACCAGGTCTGTTTACCATTGTGAACTGTTATTTCAGTATTTGTATTGTTTATCTTCTCTTGATACAAATGCATATATCAATTTTCTTGATGGTCCTTACTTATTCAGATATGATTTTTTTTTAAAATTTCTCTATGTTCATGCTAGACTTTTGATTCTGTTGATGGAAAGCAAGCTAGAAGGACAAACTCTTCTAGTCCATTGGGAGAACTTTTTGATCATGGTAACTATTATTTTTGGCACTCTTTTATCTTTTCTACAGTTACACTAAATTATGTAAATTTATGGTCTTTTTAATTAATTTCTGCAGGATGTGATGCACTTGCGTGTGCGGTATGTCTCCCCCCCTCCCTCTTCTCTAAAATCTATGTTTTAGTTGCGGTTCTCATTGTCCATTAAGTGATATTACTATGTTTGAGTATATTAGTTTTATTATAATTAGTGCCAAACCTACAGGTATCATACTGTAAGTATTATGGTATCTGGTGTAAATATCTTAGGATCTCTAGCCTACAAATACTGTACCCTTGTAACCCTATTTGATAAATAGTTCTTTCAATCTACCTTTGGAGGTTTATTATGTATGGGCTAGGTTAATCCAAGACATTCCAACCATAGCCTATCAATACCTGGCTTTTGTTTAGTTTAGTTTAGTTTTTTGTTTCTGCATATAAAGCTCTTGTTACCCTATTTAATAACAATAATTATTTCGAGTTGTTTAATTAATGTATGACTCAGTTGGAGGCGTTGGCTTTTGGGAGCACTGCTATGTGTGGAAGATACACGTTCTGGTTTTGGGTGATTTCAGCTGTTCCTTTCTATGGAGCAACATGGGAACAGTAAGTAGGCAAAGTAATTATTTTGTTTGCTGGATATTTTTTCAAATATTACATTCTTAAATGAGCTTGACAAAAAGTTCAGGGGGTGTTTGGATTAGCGCTTTAAAATGATTATCTTATTGTTGCGACCTAAAGTCATAATTAACAAAATTTAATGTTTTGGATAAACAGATCCTGCTTCTGCTTATTTTATTATATACGGGTCAAAGAATCGATTTCATAGTGGCAAAAAGTCTGATTATTTTAAGTGTGAAGTCACATACTTATTTATCCTTTATTTTAACCTAGTTTGGGAGGCATTTATTTCCATTTCACAAACTTTCTAGTTTTTTCACTAATATGTCGTTTTTGGTCATTTTATGTATTAATTTCTTGAAACACTCAAAACATCTGATAGAACTTCAGACAATGAAAGCACATCCAAACACTATTTTCTGTTATAGGTTATGGAGGACTGATTTCTTTTGGTATCAAATGCTAAACTAAATAGTTGTTTTTACAAAAAAATTAAAATGCTGTATTATTTGACCTAATCAGTTTGCAAATACACTGAAGTTAGTTTCATTTTGCAGTTATTTTACCAACACATTAATCCTTCCAGCCGTAAATGGACCTACAGAGGGTCTCATGCTAATATACATGGCACACTTCTTTACCGCTATAGTTGGTATACAACTTTTAGGCTTCTATATTCTTCTATTCAATCTTTCTGTTACAATTTTATTTGTATGTTTATCAAAACGGTCATGAAACGTTTCATTTTTCGGTCATTTTAATTCCAGGTGCAGAGTGGTGGGCACAAGATGTTGGGAAGTCTATTCCTTTGCTTGGTTGGGTTCCATTTATAGATGGTATAGTATAATTCTTGTTTCTCTCTCCCTCTCTCTCTCTCTATAGTGCTCTCTCTCACACACACAAACACACACAAAGACATGCTAGATTTGATCTTTCATGTTACTTAATTCAGGAATCCCTACCTATGGAGCCGTTTTGTTTTTGATGATAGTTTTTGCTGTTATACCAACAGTCACATTTAAGTAAGTAATCCTTTTCATTTCTTAAAGCAAATTTACTCTTCCTTTCCTTACTGCATATTGATATAGCATAAAGTCCTTGACTTGTATGTTAACTGTCAAAACTCTTAGCAAAAGAAAAAAAACATTTAATGAACCTGACATTCTACTTACTTTATAGTAAAGATTGTTTTACATAGATCAAGATTAGAAAATATCATTTATAAAGTCTAGAGTTGGCAGAGGTAGTTTTTTTATTTGTTTTATTTTATAGTTTTGACTCAGAGGAGGTTGATGGAGAAATATAGAGAAAAGAAGCGGGATTTGCATATGGTTTTCATCGACCTCGAAAAGGCCTACGATAGTGTGCCACGTCAGGTGATTTGGGATAGCTTGAAAAGTAGGGACATTCCTTGGAAGTATATAGAGTTAATTAGGGATATGTATGGTAGTGCTAAGACGATTGTCAAGCATGGTTGGAAAAATCGCTAGGCGCTAGTCAGGCGGTGGGGTGGGGCCTAGGCGGGATTAATCGGGGCCTAGGCGGGATTAATCAGATTGGAATTTTTATATGTAATTTTTAGTTTTTTACATATACACACACATTTTTATAAGTAATTTTTATAAAAATGTTCATTTTTAAATATTTATACACATATTTGGCTGGAATTTGAAGGGGTTGGCTGAAAAATCCAAGGTTTTTCCGGAAAATCCAAGGCTTTCGCCGGAATTTGGCTGAAAATTTCAGGTTTTTGTCGGAATTTTCGCCGGAATCTGCCCGCATAGGACCGCCTAGACCCGCCTAGGACGCCTAGGCCCGATTTCGATTAATGGTCCGCCTAGCTCAAAATTACAAGTTAAATGGCCGCCTAGGCCCGATTTTTACAACACTGGTGTCAGGACGCCAGTGGGGGGAGACATACCCCTTCTCCGTGGAGGTGGGACTCCACCAAGGATCCGCTTTGAGTCCGTTTCTTTTTGTGATTGTCCTAGATGAGTTGAAGTCAATTCAGGAGGCTATACCATGGTGCATGCTTTTCGCACATGATATTGTGTTGGTATCAGAAAAGAAGCAGGAACTGAATGTGCGGCTAGAGGAGTGGCGAGCAGCCTTAGAGCGCAAAGGCTTACACATCAGTCGTTCTAAAACCGAGTATCTCTTTTGTAACTCCAGCGGGCGAACACTGAAGAGGACACCCAGTTGACTATTGGAGGCCAAGCGGTAGCGCAAACAACTAAGTTTAAGTATTTATAGGCTCATTCGTTCAGAGTGATGGGGACATTGACTGCGATATAGCCCATCGCGTTCAGGCAGGGTGGTGCGCAAGTGGAGAGCGACCACAGGCGTTTTGTGCGACAAAAGCTTTCCAGAGAAATTAAAACGGAAATTCTATAGGGTGGCAGTGCGACCGGCTATGTTGTACGGAACCAATTGCTGGTCAATCAATAAGGCTCAAGCACGTAAGTTGGAGACAACTGAGATAAGGATGCTGAGGTAGATGTGTGGGCACACAAGGTTAGACAGGATATGAAATGAGGTTTTTAGGGATAGATTAGGGGTAGCATGTATCTCGGATAAAATAAGGGAAGGGAGATTGAGATGGTTCGGCCATGTGCGGAGGAGACAGATGACGACACCTGTAAGGAGAGTGGAGACACTCACTGTTGAGGGAAAGAGGAGCAGAGGCAGACCAAAATTGACTTGGGATGAAAAGATTCGGCAGGATTTGATAGACTTGCACCTCTCAGAGGACATGATCAGTGGATAGGAGTTCGTGGAGACTGGAGACGTAGGATAAAGGTTACGTATTTCTAAGGGTGTGTATATGCTTGGCCTTTGGTAAGGTTCCTGGCTTCTATGATAGTTCACTAAGGGGCCCCATAGTTTTAAGATGCTTTTAGTCTTATATGCATTCATAGTGGCCTTTCTATATGGTTATAATACAGTTTTGTATGCCTTATTGTGCCTGTACCTGATATGGATACCTGTTAACCTGTTTCTTGTTCCATGTAATTCTTGTGTATCTTTTGTATGCTTCCTATTAGATTTAGGAATTATTGTGTTTGCTCTTCTTTCACTCTGCTTACGGTACAAACTTCTATGTCTTGTTCTTATATATGCTTTTCATATTGAATTTTTGTTACTTGTTTATTGCTTGGATGTTTTGTATGTTGGGGGTCTCTCTGGGTGCAGCCTCTCTACCTTATGGGATAGAGGTAAGGTTTGCCCTCATCCCACCCTCCCAGACCCTACTCTTCGAGTGAGATTTTGCTAGGTATGTTTGTTTGTATAGTTTTGACTCTGACTTGCTCTTTATTTTTCTTGCTTTCAGTGTGCAAAATGTTTATAAGGTTGTACGCTCGAGACATGGAAGCATGCTTAAGGCCTTGGCTATGGTAACTGCATTTTTTGCCAGTTATATAACTAACATCTTGGTTTTTGATAGATTATTAGACTTATTGGACATTTTGTATCTTTTTATGCTAGCTTGTCCCGTTTGGTGTACTATTGACAGTAGTTCTGATATGGTATGTACCACTTCCTATAATTGTTTTTCCATGTTTCAAGTTTTTATTTTACTTTATTCCTTCCATCCCAAAATTGCAACACTTTCTATTTTGGTTTGTCCCACAAAAGGCACCGTTTTCTTTTATATTTGGCTACTTGCATAAAAGGTAACCAACTTTGCTCCGGTTTCTGTTTTGTGTAGCCAACTTATTTTAGGCCAGAAAAAATCATCACAATTTCAAAAGGTTTGATCGAAAGTAATTACATAAGATAACTGATTGTCAGGCGCGACATCAGGTTGAAAAGTCAGCATGGTCAAAAGTCACCGCCACACAAACATTTGGACCGGGCCAGATTACCATAAATCTTAATTTTTGAAAGTTGTTTCCTTGAATCAAGTTTTTTTGAAAGTTCTATTGTTTCTTCTGGCCTAAAAAAAGTGGTTACCTGAAATAGAATTTGGACCAAAGTTGGTTACTCTTTTATACAATTAGACCCTTTAATTGGGAATTTTTTTACAAGTCTACGGTCTGCCTATTTTCCACTACCAATTATTACAAGATATGGGTGAAATTGATTGTAGTCCACAAGCTTTCTCAGCTTTGTCTTTTTGAGGAGCATCTTAGGTACTTGATTATTTGTGAAAGACTTCCATTTTTCTGTGATGGAGGGATCATTTATATATTTATTCCGAGGAAAATAATATTCTTTATTGTCCAGGGATTATATGTCTCCATATGATTTAATCGGGAAATACCCACATATGGGTGTTATGGGAATTGGACTAGCATTTGGATTCCTTGTGGTAAGATTGTAAATTTAATCGTGCCCTTTTGTCATTTGTTTTTTAATAATTGATTACTGAAAATAAATGTCGCCTATAAACTAGCTCTGGCTTAATTGGTGTGCTATTACATGTTATAAACTAGTTTTATATCATATATAGTAAATGTGCTCTAATATTATCATAATGTGATGTTCACTCAAGAAAATCCGTCCAACATTTATTTTACTGTAAATAACGATCATGAACTATTCTTTCTTTGAGATTTCTGCATTTGTCGATCATTTGTTATCTCTGATATATTTTGGATTTTATCTTTTGAAAATCTTTGCAGTAAAAATTTGATTGGCTGTCAAAGTTTTTGCCTTTTTCCCCTTCAAGGTTTCTTGGGTTTTTGAGTTATTTTTCTTTTTTACCTTTTCTAAATATAAGGAGGTTTATGATATGCCCCATTTTCAATTAACTTTCCTACTACTCTTTAGGGATTACAGTGATAATTAAACACATAAACCCACTCTTTTAACATTCAGATTTATTATTTGGCAATTAATTTTTGTATTGCCAATCGCCATCACCAAAAATCCTGTATTTGGTCAAAAAAATATTAACTGCTTGATCAAGTACAGACTAAAAAAGTAAACTCCTGCCATTTTGAAGTATGGGAGGCTAAACATTCATCTGTTTGCAGGGAAGGATGATATTGGCCCACTTGTGTGATGAGCCTAAGGGATTGAAAACTAGTATGTCCATGGTAAGTTTGATTTAATATCCTTTTGTTTAGAATTTAGTTACCACATATTTCTTCTATTTTAAGTTCCGTTTTCTGTCAATGGCCTTCCTAATTTTCAGAGGGGAGTAGGTTTATGTAATAGAAGTGGCAAACATGGGAGGGTGGGGTCAAAATGGGTAATGGGTCAAAACAGGTTCGTGAAACGAGTTATAGGTCAGGTTGGGCGGGTTGATCCATTCAGTCAAGTAGCTTTTTCCTTTTCGTTTCTTGGTTTACTGCAAAACAGAAAAGATCCAGGACATGTATTAAATATTTAATTAATAAAATTTAATAGGTTTAAAAATAGTTTTGAACTTTTTATCAAACTAAATGTATAGTAGTGATGATTGACATTTTATTTTCCTTATTTATACTCCAGTCCTTGTTCTATCTCCCGCTGGCAATTGCAAATGCACTCACCGCGTGGTTAAACGAGGGGTATGCGTTATCTGACTTAAAAGACACTTTTTATGAAAAATTTGGAATGATATAGTGAATTTATTATTTTCTTAATCTGTTGGTTGTAGTAGTTAATGATATTCATATTTGTCACAGAATTCCCCTAGTTGATGATAAATGGGTTCTTCTCGGCTTCTGTCTGTACACAGGTATAATTGATAATCATGTCTCGGATTAAAGTAATTTAAATTTCCTCTCAAATGATTGTATATGTGTGTGTGTGTGTGTGTGTGTGGAGTATCCATGAAAATTGGAACATATCTTTTTTAGTAAAATTATCTATTTCCTGTTGTAATCATTACAAAAGCAAAATGAAATTGATTTGCATTTACAAAGTTCCCGCATTTTTTTATTATTGAAGGGTATATAAATGTTTGACTAATAGTCAACCATTACTCAGGTGCACTGTATCTACACTTTGCTACATCAGTAATTCATGAAATAACAACAGCTCTTGGAATTTATTGTTTCAGGTAAGTAAGCAATGTGTTTGATCTATCATCATTTATTTATTAACTGATATCGTTAACCAAAACCCAATATAGTGATTTAGCAGTCGATGCATAAAATTTGGTTCAAACTCAACCAAGTGGTGCTCGAAGGTTTGCACTTTCTGTGTGGGGGACCACCCAAAAGTGCAAGTCTTCGAAAACACCAACCGGGTGCTTGCTGCTAAAATTGTGTTTTTCTCTTAATTTGGTTGCTAATTTTGCGGTTTATAATATCAGGATCACAAGAAAAGAGGCTTGAGACTTGTGCTTGTCCTCTATATAAAGGTATGTTTTGTTCCTAGGTTGCAAAATTTAGGGGTTGGTTAAAACGGGTCAAATTGGGTTCATGTCCAAACAAGTAATGTTTAGTATGATGTCGGCATGGCATATATTGACCCGCAAACACTTTGTCCATTTTTTAGAAATAATTAGTATGTTAAAATTGATTACGCGAACTATATTACCCTTATTTTTTTTACAAAAAAAAAGAAAATTTAGGACGTTGTATGCATTAAAAGTATACTTTGGGTGCCTTTCACCCATAGTTACCGCTATAGCGCGCTACATAGCGAAGCGGCCTAATCCCGCTATATGGTGTTTAGCGACTTAATAGCGTGAAAATAGCGATTATTTTATTATTATTATTATTATTATTATTTTTAATATAAATAGCAGTAGCAAATAGCGATTTAGGGTTTTTATTTCATTCTGGAGTCGGCGGGCAGCGTATTTTAGCTATTTTGGTGGTGTGACTTGTTTTTTTTTTATTATAATTGCTACAATAATTGACTTGATGTATTTCTAAAATTTTCTACTACTTTACCGCTCAACATGAAATAGCGGACGCTATTTACCGCTCTTTGCTATTGACAACTATGCTTTCACCTATTCAAACTCGATGGAACCCATTTGACCCGTTTGTGTTAACACGCAACCAAATTGGCCCATCCACAAGTAAATGGGTCGATATTGCTTGCCACACTACTTCTATTGCCCTTAATATTGAGAATTTGAGATTTTAACTTGGTTTTCTAGGGTCATGATGATCTGGCACTTCTAAGTTCATAATACCATCAAATCCAACGGCTGAAAGTAGATCACAAATTTCCATCTAGATTCAGTCTCTTACTTGTGCAACTTCTGGTATGCATCATGTGATATATTATCTTGTAGGAAAAGATTAAAATTTATTTTATTGGTCAAATGGTATCTTAAATGTTTAAGATTAGTTTTTTGTGACCAGAAGTAGATTATGTACTATTTTCAAATTTTGAATGTATTGACTTTGTTTGACCGGAATTATTCATATGATATAGTTTTTTTTGTTAGAATTGATATATATTAATCTAGTATGCTTGGTGGCTTTGATAATACCGGATCTGTTTACATACATTATCTCATAATAATATCAAATCTTTTTACATAGGTGTATTTAGTGAATCGAATTTTGAGTTATGTTTGTTCGAAATTTGAGATTTTGAAGCTGTATTTGTATTTGATTTAATTAGATTAAAAAAACTTATTAAAATTTGAGTCGAGTCGATTCGGATTAGTTAAAAGTTATAAATAAAATAATTTGTTACTCTAAGAATTTTAATAATTATATTAATAAATAAAATAATTTATAAAATTTATAAAATTTAACTAAATTACAAGAATTGACCTTTATGGGTAAAAAGGCTAAAATGTCTAGGTGACTTAACTGAAAAACTTAACGACTGTTAGCGTAAATGACAAAATTTGTAAGTACATTTAAAAATAAACGACAATAAGTGAAAATCAAAACTTTAAAGGACTCATTTCATAATTTAGGAAAACATAAAAGACAAAAATTGTATACTAAATTACAGCTTTTGTCATTTATGTTTTTTAAAATTATGGAATGTGTCATTTAAAACTTTTACTTTCACTCACTGTCCTTTATTTAAAAAGTTCTCATTTCTTGTCATTTTGACTAACTGGAGTTAAATATTTCTATTAAGTGAAGGACATTATTGTCTTTTAGCCCTAAATGACAATTCTTGTAATGTAAAGTATCACTCACTGTCGTTTACTTTTTTCTTTTCTTTCTTTTTCTTTTATTCCTCATTTATTCCTTTTATCACTTTTATTTTATAGATTTTATTTAAATTTTTATTAATTAATCAACTTATTTATTTTATAAAGATATATATATTTTATTTAATTTATTTATTTTCGTTTGTTTGAATAAGCCATATACTTTTCTCACTTTTATTTTAAAATTTTATTAATTAATTAAGCAACTTATTTGTTTTATAAAAAAAGATTTTTTTTATATTTTTATAATTTATTTATTTTCTTTTTTATTCTATTTATTATATATTAGAGAGTTAGTAGGAGTTTAAAGCTTATTTTGTAATCATACACTCAATCTTGAAATTTTATTAATTAATTAACCAACTTATTTATTTTATAAAGATATATATTTTTTATTTAATTTCCTTTATTTTCGTTTCTTTAAAATTTTATTATTTGTTCGTGTTCGATCGTTTGTTTGATTAAAGTTAAACGAACGAAACGAATATGTTCAGTTTGTACTTGTTCAGTTCATTTACAAGTCTACGAATACCGACTTAATTGTCACAGGGTTGTCTCTAGAACCCCTTCTAACGGATTTATTTTACGTGACAGTTTTAGGTAAAATCCTAGAAAGGTTAGAGCCGGTTTGAACGGCCCCAATGCCTGACCTTGACAATCTTTAATATTTGGGACTTAATTATATTTTAACCAATAGACATAATACATTATATCGAACTAATAAATAAATTTTACTAGTTTACCCTGTTTCACTAATTAACAAATTTCTAAGTTAAAACCTATTGGGTTAAAAATAGTCTATGAACAAACGAGTATCTATTAAACATTTGCTCGACTGAAAACATGATTTCAAGGTTGAGTGTATGATTACAAAATAAACTTTAAACTCCTACTAACTCTCTAATATATAAAAAATAGTATAAGAAAATATAATAATTGTAAAATGATAAAAGTAAATAGCTTAATAAAAAAAATAAAAAAAATCTATTTTTATAAAATAAATAAGTTGCTTAATTAATTAATAAAATTTTAAAGAAACCTTTAAAATAAAAGTGAGAAAAGTATATTATTTATTCAAACAAACGAAAATAAATAAATAGATAAAATATATATCTTTATAAAATAAATAAGTTGGTTAATTAATTAATAAAAATTTAAATAAAATCTATAAAATAAAAGTGATAAAAAGAATAAATGAAGAATAAAAGAAAAAAATAAAATAAACTTTATATTACAAGAATTGTCCTTTAAGGCTAAAAGACAATAGTGCCCTTGACATAACAGAAATATTTAACTACAGTTAGTCAAAAAGACAAGAAATGAGAGAACTATTCAAATAAAGGACAGTGAGTGAAAGTAAAAGTTTTAAATGACCCATTCCGTAAATTTGGAAAAAATAAAGGACAAAAATTGTAATTTAGTATTTTAAGAAATTAAGGTGTTTTGGCTACTCATGCAACTCTAAATAAGCAGGTAATATCATCCTTTACTAAATGTGATTTGTATAATATATCGAAAATCCGTTGAGTTGTAATTTGAAACATTCAAAATTCTTTAATTGAATTCGATATTGAAGCAACACAAAGGGAGAAGTACAAAAAAGTCATATCGAGACAATATACTCATAGATTGAACATTTTATTGGAATCATAATATCATATAACAGAAGTAAATAAATTTATGGTATCCACCAATCAGTAACTACAAATCAGAATGTAGTTATAGGTTGCATCTTCTTTCATTAATAAATAACATCATGACTTGATAAGGAATAAATAAAGATTGAGAAATATAAAATTAGAGGTATAATATATAACTCAAGTTGAAAGAAGTTCAAGTAGTTAATCGGTTAAATGATACTGTACTTGGTATCTCTCTTATACATAGTAAGGTGGAGGTGGTGGTGACTTATAAACATAACTTGGCGGAGGTGGTGACGCATAAACGTAATGATCATCATGATCCGCGATGACATGGGTCGCTAGCACGCCTATGGCCGCAATAAGTAACCATGGCCAAAACATGGCCATTTCGAAAGACTGTTTATTAACAGAATGAGAGATTTGGATGTGTTAGAGCATTCACAGTAGCTCCCCTATCCTCATCCCCATAATTACACTAAAATCATTATCTTTTCTCTCTTATTTTCAATTTAATAATACTTTTTATACCTTTATCATTACCTTTTCTCTCTCCTCCACTCACAATCACTTTAAAAAAATATTAAAAAATTATGCGGGTGAACAGCGTTTCCCCCAAATATAAAAATTTTTATACATTTTCTCTCTACTCCACTCACAACCAATTTAAACCACCCTCTAAAATATAGGAAACCCACTCATATAAATATAGAGAAACTGAGAATGCTCTTAAGACAAGGCATTGAACCCCTTTTATATATAGTTTACATTCCATCTTACTTGCATAGTATTGGCAGTCACAATGAATTGGTCACGTCTTCAATTGCTGCCTATAAATTATTAATGTTGAATTGGTTTCATGATAAAAGTAGTGGAATATTATATATTATTATGAGAAACGACGTCGTGGATGCTTTCGTTATGAAATATTTAAAATTGCAGGCCTTTTTGTTTTGTCTTTTTTAATTAATCAAATACATTAAATGAATTTTGACCACATCAGTCTTACTTTTACCCAATAAAACCATTTGTTTCAACTCTTTTTTAGTCCGGTCTCGATATGCTCAAATATACAAAGTTTTTTGTTTCTGGAAATTGATTTGTTCAAAACAGAAGTTTGGAAATATTAGCGTTGAAAACAAAGGATAAACATTATAATAAAGATTAAATGAGAACGAGATGGAATAGTGCCTGTTCGATTCAAACTCTGTCAAGTTTTTTTATTTTCACCCCTTTTATACTATATATAATATACGTTTTTAACCGATCGCCCATCTGGTATGATGGCCTCACTCCCCTTCCCCTCGATCTATTTACCGACTTTTTTTTAACGTTCCTATATAAATTTATTTGAAAACGGAGTTTTATTCAAGATCGAGTTTTTTTTGTATCGTTGCCAATATCGAGCAACGTTACCGTTGTAGTACTGTGACGAACCGAACCTATTATGAATTTTTTTCAACGTTCATATATATATTTATTTGAAAACGGAGTTTTATTCAAAATCGAGTTTTTTCGTATCGTAGCCTATATCAATTGACGTTACCGTTGTGGCGCTATGACGAACCGAATATATTACGAGCGAATTAAGCAACCTAATACCCGCCGCGAAGAATCGGTATTCAACTATTTACCCATTATATTTAAGTAACCCAACATTGATTTGACGCAATATATACATATAATTTTTTAGAACTGCAGCGAAATTTTATAAAAATTAAAAACCAACTAGTAAGGCGTTAGAAGGCAAACAACAACCAGCATTATATGAAATTCATACGATTTTGAAAACACTCTGTCCAAAAAATCCTACATTTACTTTTCTACTAACAAACCAAAGAAAAGAAAACGTCACCACTTCATCAAAAAGTAACGCCTTTTTACTCCGATTCTTCAAGAAGACTACATGATCCCTGTTGGGTCTCTTAGAGGCATTGGCATCATTCCTGTTGGGTCTCTTCACGAAGACTGCATCATTCCTTTTTACTCTGATACTTATCAAATCAAGTTCTTACAAGTACATCTGGTGTTGAAGATCATTTTGAGATAATCAAAGCATTGTTGAAACGAGAAGAGGTTTACTTGCTTGGTCAAAGTCAAAGTTGAAGTGACAAGTCAAAGTTTATATCCAAGATTAAGTCAAGCTTCTTATTAATGATTTGCAAGAGGTAAATCATTGACTTTTGTCATGAAGAGTGTGACAAAGTCAAAGCGGGTTTATTCATTAGAGTAGGCTATTGAAGACCCAAAGGCTCTATAAATATAGGCATCCTCACAGAGTTGAGTGTGTGTTTCTTGTGAGTCTCCAACCCTAGGAAGAGCTCTCCTAGGGTTGGCATGAGCGTTATGTTGGAATTCAGGCCCAAAAACACAAAATTTGATCTCAATTAAGACCGAATCTTTCTTCTATTATAAAACTCTTGACTTTTACGATGATCCCTAAATCTTCTATTTATACTAAAACTAAACTAATGCTAACCCAACTCAATAATTATTAAATATTCAAATAAATAAATAAACTCACTCCTATTCTAATACGAACTCAACCAAACAATTAATAAATTAATATAATAATTATCTTAATCAAGATTTATCCTTCATTTTCCTCCTTAATCTTGATTTGTACCTCATAAATCTTGAATTCCCAACAAGACCCATAACTTTCAACACCATAATGATAATCACAATCATGATCCTCATTTTTATCAATAACCCAAATCACTCAGGTCCTTTACACCAACTTGAATCACTCAAGTTTAATCACCTTCACAACTTTCTTCTACACATGTATCGCACCTTCATCCCCAATCTGAATCACTCAGATTCTTCGCCCCGTTTCACACGGTCTTCAATCCTGTCTCACTCTGAATCTTTGCCCCTATTTGATCACTCGCTGATCACAAATCTACCTTGGTTACTAATCAGTCTATCACAGATTGACCACCACGTTCTTCACCAGTATCACACCGTACCACCCTGAATCGCACAGGTAAACACTTTACACATCCCTACACCATTCGCATGTGATTGATCATTCACTCAATCTGAATCGCTCAGATCGATATCTCCCTTAGTTGACTCGCACAACCCTTCGTTTGGAACTTCACAGACGCTTTCACAATTCGATCTCTCACGTGTCGAATTTCAACAACTTCCTTCTATCTTCTTTCGTTTGCAGCCCTACAGCCACAGGGGCTACTCCCCTTTCTCGGAAAAACAACTCTCAAACCGACTTTGTTTTCCCCAAGCTCTGATACCAATTGTTGGAAATCAGGCCCAAGAACACAAAATTTGATCTCAACCAAAATTGACTCATTCTTGTATTATAAAGCTCGACTTTTACAATGATCCCTAAACCCTCTATTTATACTAAAACTAAAAAAATCCTAACCTAACTCAATAACTATTAAATAATCACATAAATAAACAAACAAACTCTTAGTCTAATACGAACTCAACCAAACAATTAATAAATTAATATTAATTATTATCTTAATCAAGACTTATCCTTCACATTCATGTGTGTATGTGTATGAGAGATTCTTCATATGTATCCACTTGTCAAATGTTGAATCAATGAAATTTGTGATGACTTTATCTATAATTGTTTGTTTCTTGATTGTTCATATTATACATTCAGTTGTTGATGATTTAGACCACAAGCACCCGTCTCTACCACTTATATCAAGAACATGTTGAATTCTAAGATTCAAATTCAAGTTGTTGATAAATCAAGAGTTGTCAATTCCTAAGCTTCCAAATCGCCCATCAAGCCACAAATACAATCGAGCCAACAAGATCCTTCTTATCCCTCGTGAGATTAATATTATCGAGCCAATCCATTAGATATAATGGGAACCTGATCAGCGAAAATGAGACATTCAACCAAGCAGACACTAACTCTCAAATCCTCCCCACGTGTAACATCCTGTAAATCCATACATTAATGAGTCGGGTGAATGGACAACAAGAAAAAATCATTGAATAAGTCGGATGACGAGAGTGACACGTAAAGTTTAAATGAACGGGATTTGAATGTTAGATAGCCGTTTACTTATAACCTCGAGATCGAATGGTGCGAGTTCAGAAGTGCGAGGACGCGGAACGAAACCTGGGGGTGGCTTAAATATCCCTCTAAGCGCAAACCCTAGGGCCTCTAAGCGCAAACCCTAAGGCAAAAAAGAGAACGGGGAACAGAGACGTGGCCGGGGAAGAAGGGTGACGGCGGCAGAGGAGCGGTCCGGTGTACCATTTCACGCAAGGTAACACTCGTTCTCACCCTTTTCTTTTCTTTTTCATTTCAGTAAACATGTAAACCCGTTTAGGGTTGGGCTTCTTGGTCACGGATGTCGACAGCCACGGTGGTGACTGACCGGAGGCTGATACGACTAGGGAATGGCGTGACAGGGTTGGGATGACCCGTTTGGGTTGGATTTGTACAGTGGAATGCAGCCGAGCATGGGAGGCTGACGTATTGGTGAAGGTGGCTGACAGAGACGACGGGTTGCTATAACGACAGCGGATAGGTAGCGACGAGTTGGTCTTGGTGTTAGGCTTCAACGATGGTACCCGGTGGCTGTGGTGGTGGCACACCATGGCGGAGGACGGGCAAAGGATGACGGGACACGGTGGCTCGGTGTGGTGGTCATGGCGTAGGAATAAAATTACCCGGTGGTAAGGTGGAGTCGACGGCGGTGGTGCCGTGGTGGTGCATGACCGATTAGAGTTATGGCTAGACGAGGAAGACGAGGGTGGTGCGCGAAGTGGAAGGTGAAACCCGTGGTGACGCTTGGTAGTGGTAAACGGTGGTGGTGGTTCACGGTGGTGAACGGGGAGGAGAGTGGAATCGGGTTACACCCGATTAGGGTTTGGTGAGCCTAGGGTTGCATGGCAAGGTTTGTACGTGCATGGGAGTCTCGGCTCGTGTACGGGTGACTTATGAGACTAAGGTTTTACGTAACACGTGTACGTGCATGCATGCCGGTTCCAGACGGGTCCAGGGTAACACGGTTAGGGCGGATACGTGGATTAGGGCTTTGCATGGATGAAGGGGTGTGCGGATGAGACGAGTATCGGGAGCATTTATGTTTTTACGTAGTGACACATGTTTAGGATGTACTCTCACTATGTGATCATACGTTGGCAGGTTCGGGGTTTGAGCGAGTAATCGGGGTGCAGAGCCAGGATTTGGACTCTGTATAACTGATGAGTTTCTAATCCCTTTCTTCTAAACGTTTTACTGTTTTTGGGGCTATCGTACATACTTACAAGAGATGTTTAACATATTAAACGAGTTAAGGTTTTTGGGTTTAACCCGAGGTGTTTTTTGAACTAAATCCTTCATTAATGTTTCAGAGGGTTTATGGGGTATCATTGAAATTATGTGAGTTAGGGTTAAGAGAGAGTTATTGATGTACGTCGTGTTAAGGGCTAGTCGGGGTGAGTCAGGATATAAGCTAAACGCTTATGTGTGCGAGTAGGATATGTTATCCTAGTGCTATGTGTGGGGTGCAGGTGTAGTTAATGTGTCGTGTAAATGAAGAGTGATGTTATGTGTTTTATATTTTTGTTGTGTTTGCATCGTTGTCTTTATGACACGGCAAACGGGATTGTGCTGAGGACATTGTGTTTACAACTGTTGTGTCAGTTGGCTTGTGAGAGTCTTGGTTAGGGCTGGTTAAGTCGGTGTCTAGAGGTAGGTTGAGATAACCAGTGTATGGTTAATGTATGTGGTAAACTTTGAGTTATCAGGTAGTAAGCTCGATCGATGTCGGAAAGACTTACTGAGTTATAATGGCGGGATGAGTCCTGGGTGGTTGGGATATTATAAGATAACAGGGGTTATCTATATGATGATAATTTATAAAATTATTTTATAGGGACCGAGTGGAGATAGATATTAATGGTGGCGAGATGACTTTTGTTTAAATTAAACTATTAGAACTCACTCAGCGTAGCTGACTTTGTGTGTATGTTAGATTGTGTTGCAGGTGAGCTTTGGAGTCATCGTATCTTGGCTTGGGAGCGGTGCTACTCGGATCGGTGTGGAGGCATTTGTGAGGTAAATTTAATGACAATAACAACATTAAAGTGTAATAATTATTTTAGAAAGACTTCTGTTGTATGTTTGTCAAATAAAATGAGTACTTTTTAAGAGGATACCCAGTGATGAGAACCAACTGTAGGGTGCCTGGATTGGGGCATTACACCACAATAGCACACTCACCCATAATATGATTAACTGTCTCGAAAACATCATTACAAAGCGGACATAACACAGTTGGAACATACACCTTTTCTATCCAGATTACTCATTGTAGGCAATCGATTACCTAGCACTCTCCAAGCACAAATGTTAACCTTCCGAGGTAAAGAACGAAACCATATCGTATGCCTCGGCCCAGTCGCAAGCAAAATCCCATCAATCCTCTCCCGGCATCCCTTAACCGTGAACTCGTTCATACCATCCAACACCCACACCCATCGATCCGAATCCTGAGACAAGTTCACTCGGTCGACAATCGACCTAAGCTCCACAAACTGCAGCTGCTCCCCCCCATCCCAGATCCGTGACTACACACCCTTTGACATCCTTTAAGGCAAATAACCTCGGGAATCTCTCAGCTAGACTTTTAACTCCCGTCCAACAATCTTTCAATCATTCCTAGATCGTTAAGCTTTAAGAATGACCTCCACATTCTTTGCATGGACTAAGGCCGGAACCACCCGACGGCACCCCCAAAACCGAACCATATAACGCCGGCACCACCTTAGGCCATAAAGAATTTTTCTCATTAACAAATCTCCACCGTCGTTTTTGCAACAACGCCTTATTAAAAGCTTCAAACGACCTTATCCCAATATCACCCCATATCTTTAGAAGCCAACACCAAGTTCCAAGATGCCCAATGCATCTTTCTATCCACATCATTCCCACCCAAAAAAAAATCTCGCTCTTAACCATTCAAGAACTTTCAACATTCCTTTTGGCACGAGAAACAAAGATATACAATAAACCCTGATAGCGCCGAGAACTGACTTAACCAACATCAACCTTGCTCCAATAGATAAGAGAGACGATTTCCACGATGTCAATCTTGATTCAAACTTGTAATTGATACACTCCCAACCATCCTCCTTCGACATGTTTTGGCCCACTGGGAGACCCAAATAGACAAACAAGCACTTTCTCGGGAGGCACCTGGTTAACAACGCCACCGAAGCTACCTCCTCATGCTCCACACTAATCCTAAAAATACTAGATTTGTGGAGGTTAATTTTCAAAGCTGAAGCCAACCGGAACCATTTAAGGATACTAACCACAGTTTTTACATTCTCCGACGACCATTTGCGTAAAATAGATGATAAATAGGAATATTTTTCACCCAAATCTCTTTATACACATCAGATTTAACCACATCATCAACCATAACGTGTAACCCCTCCATGGCCAAAAATAAAAAGAAATGGAGACATCGGATCACCTTGCCTCAATCCTCTATGCATATCAAAATCCTCCGTAGGGCTTCCATTAACCAAGATAGACATTTTAGCTGACTTTAAACAAGCCATAATCCACCCACTCCATTTTGACCCGAATCCCATGAAACTCATAATCTGCTCTAAAAACTCTCACGAAAGTGAATCATAAGCTTTCTTAAAATCAACTTTGAAGATTATAAGTTTTTTATGTTGCTTTCTACACTAATCCACCACTTCGATAATAATTAAAGGCCCATCTAGGATTTGTCTCCCTGTAATAAATGCCGACTAAACACCACTAACCACTGACGCCGTCACTTTACTCAGTCTGTTAGCAAGGATCTTAGCAATGATTTTATAGAAACACCCAATAAGACTAATTGGACGAAAATCTTTCAATAAAACCTGGCTTGGGACTTTAGGAATTAAAGACACAAAGGAGGAGTTATAACCTTTCGGGAACTCTGATATGAGAAAAAAAGAATTGCACCGCCTCCATGAAGTCATCCTTTATATTATCCCAGAAGTGCTTGATAAATCCAAACGAGAACCCATCAGGCCCGGGCGACTTATCACTACCACAAGACCAAACCGTCGCCCTAACCACCTCCCAAAGTAACCGGAGCCTACAACATAGTACCCTGATCTTACGAAATAGCCGAAAACAACGAGCTCCTGAAACCCCACGGGAGCACTTTAATCTTATCAAATTTTGCAGAGTAACAATCAAGAAACACCTTTTTAACCCTAACCGGATCCACCGCCCATTCACCCTCCACCTTTACACCAGAGATCACCTGCTGACGCCTTTTCTTTTTCAGTAACCCGTGGAAAAACTTAGAGTTTTCATCACCTTGGACCGACCACTGTTGTTTACAACTCTGAACCATGTCAGAGACATCGTTTTTCTCTATCGTCGCCAACTAGCAAGTAGCATCTACTCCAAAACCAAAATCGACCCCCCCGATCAATTAGAACATCACAATTACGAACGATCTCCTCAATCTCTTTCCTCCTGGCACCTTTTTGATTCCTAACCCGTTTCACCCGATCTTTCAAGGTCTGTTTGTCGCTTAAGTTTATCTTTCAGCTTAATGATCCCGACTCCTTGAACCTCTCCCTCCCACGATTCCTTCACCTCCTCCTCCACCCCTTCCCAAGACAACCAAGAATTAAAGAATTTAAATAGAGTCGGACCAAAATCCGACTTCCTATGTTTTAAAATAATCGGCCCATGATCCGACATTCAGGAGCTAAGAACATTAGCTTCCAACGAAGGCAATAGATCCAACAACTCTCCGAAACTAAAAACATATCCAGTTTACTAAATTTCTTCCCCGCTCTATCCACCCTAGTGAATTTGAACCCCACAAGAGACAAGTCCACCATCTCAATTCGGTCAATAAACTGTTTAAAACTGGAAGCATTTAAACTAGAAAACGAAGTGCCCAATTCGGTCAATAAACTATATACATATATCTTAGATAAAGGAATAGGATAATATGTCAGTGTTAGATTAATGGATCAAAATTGATGAACCTCAAATACATTTAAAATCATGTAACTTCAACACAGCTCGTATAATCCGTTTATTTAAACGAGTCAAATTGGTTGGCAAGTCAAAACAGGTTATAGATGGGTCATGTAACCTCAACACAGCTCGTATAATCCGTTTATTTAAACGAGTCAAATGAGTTGACAAGTCAAAACAGGTTATAGATGGGTCAAATTGAAGAGACTGATGTTTTGATACAAACAAGACCTGTTTACTCATAAATTTAAAAAAAGAAATTATTTTATATATTAGTACTCAAAAGTTTATATATTTGCACGTAAAAGCACAAACTTTTATAAAACAATAACGCTTAAACTTCAGAACTTTGCCTTCACTTCTCTTTTTGACTTTTAAATTTTAACATAAAATATCCAATCAACTTAAATTGTAATAGTTATAACGAGTGAACCAGCCATGTTAATCCGAGACCAAGCTATTTAGCTGAACGTTTTCGTGGTTTCAATCCAAAGCTGAATTAGACCCGTTTGGACAAAACATAACCCATAGATTCATGTCAGATTTGCCTTTTTATCGTCTTATCGAAAATTCGCAGCCTTAACCTCACTGCAGCACTAATGACGCAACACCATCCGTGGTGATGTTGATCCGCCAATGGTGTCTCCTATTGTTTGTGCACTCACTAGTTTAAGATTTGATTTGATACGAGGTGTACTTGGTTAGAATATTTGATGGATGATTGTGTGGTTTGAAACATCCATTCCTTATGTACGCATATGATAAGTTTGATTATTTACCACTTGGGAAACAAGTGTACAATCATAATTTTGAAAATCAAGTTGTTCAGAAACCTTATATTGATGAAATGGATCCAAGCCAAACTCAGTAGGTTAAGCCTGCACCCTTGCCAGATAAGCACGGGTCATTGGTCTGCCCCTCATCGGGGCCGGGCTAGTCCAAAACTCGCATCAGATTGCTGCTGCTGAGACTGCAAAGTCATGTTAGAAAACGGTCACTAATACTGGAAATAGATGCAAAAATGATCATTAGTAAGGAAAATAGATGCAAAAATGATAAATGATTACTAGTAAGGAAAATAGATGAAAAAATGACTGTTAATACTGAAAATAGGTGCAAAAGTGACCATTAATACTGAAAATAGGTGCAAAAATGATCGTTAATACTGAAAATTGGTACAAAAACGGTCGTTAATGCTGGAAATAGGTGCAAAAACCGTCGTTAATGCTGGAAATAGATGCAAAAAGCGAGCATTAATACTGAAAATAGATGCAAAAAATGAGCATTAATACTGAAAATAGATGCAAAAAACGAGCATTAATACTGAAAATAGGTGCAAAAATGATCACCAATATTGAAAATAGATGCAAAAACATAGTTAGACGACATCATTAATATGGACAGTATATTTATTATCTACTATAATAACTCTTTACAAGTTATTTGTTACAAAAGTTTATAGTAGTATATAATTTTAAAAATTATATACTTTTTAGGAAAATATAAACATAGCCCTTGGGATTATGGTGAGGGTGATTTTGATGGTTAAGGTGCAATAAGTTCAGCACAACCAACTTATTGTTTTTTGGGTGTTAATGGGTTGTAGTTATAGTAAAATTATTTTGACATAAAAAATGATGGGGAGTTATTACCAATAAAAAGAAGTGGGTAACTAATTGTAGCATACAAGTAATCTTAAATTTTCCAAATAATCATAGATATAAATTATAATCACTTTTTCCAAACACTAAAAACTTATCATTACGACTTCTTTTTGCAATAATCAGATGCTTGGTTTTATAATCTATTTTGGCTTTGGCTCTCCAAAATCATCCACCAGAAGATGTTTCTTACTTTATACCAATGCAACTGAATAATAAATGATATAAAAATATAAAATTATATTTACCTGCACCAACTGTTGGTGAACCTGTTCATTAGGATGGATAAATGTCACCCCAGACTGTTGAGAAGGATACTGCATGTATAGTGTAGAGCCATGATTAGGATTAAATGGAGCCATCATTGACTCAGGAGGTCTGTAACCAATACTTGAGGGTGAGGATGGTGCAACCCATGGTCCAGGTATTTGTTGAGTCAGTGCGAATGATTGGTGTTGTTCAGTAGAAATAGGTGAAGCCCTGTGAGTATGAGCTGGACCAAGTTGTGGAAACTCAGTGTTGTAGGTCAGGACCGGTGTGTACATAGGTTGGATGGGATATGAGCCACCGTTAAACCCATAGCCTGGATCGAATCTTTGTGCATATCTGAAAAACACAATTAATTATGGGTCTATACTTAATAGAAGTAGTGAAATAGGCGGGGCAGGTGGTTGGGTAACGGGTCAAAACAGGTAAACATCAAATCAGGTGGAGTTGGTTGACCCAAAACGCTTTGTCTAAAACAATTAGCTTGTAAAGAAATATTAGGTTATTTTAGTGATAATCTGGATTTTGAATAAAATGATTCACAAAGTTTTAGGAAATAAAAATTCATATTGAATTTTCAACCCATTTGGCTTGTTTCTTGTTAGCATTTTTTTTAATTTTACCTGTTAGACAAAAAAACATAAAACAGATCGACCCTTCCATAAGCAAACGGGTCGAAATGGTCACCTCTAAAAATTTAATCATGGTTAATGAATGAAATCCACTAGTTTCTATGATATTGAAACAATATTTGTCATGAATCAGTTCAAAATAACTAAAATTGGACTTAAAGAAAGCCAATTATAGGTTTTCGAGTACCAAATGTTGTTGAGAAATCACACTACATAGTAAAGATCTACAAAAAAATTTAAAACTTCTTAAACTCGTTATGGAAAAATCTCAAATAGTCAAATAACAAACATACCTAGTAAAATCTCACCCCAATAGTAGGGTCTGGGGAGGGTGCAATGAGGACAAACCTTACCTCCATCTCAAGGGATAAAGAGGCTACTCCCAAAGAGACAGGCATCAAACCTTACCTCTATTTCAAATGGTCAAATGTATTAACTTAAAAAAAAAACAGGCATCAAACTGAAGTCTACATCATGAACTAACTCATCTTTCTTAACCTTTTTAATAAACAAGAGAAGTTTACGATAAAAAATTAACATAAAAAATGAAATACATGAAGATGCTATAAAAAAGAATAGCATAAACAGTTTGAGGTGGCAATGAGTTGATACCAAGTCAAATGATCAATGAATCAAACTAGTCGAATGTCGTCTGAATGTATTCAAATGCATAAAAAATTTCAAAAATCGCTTTATAAAAGAATGGATAAGCAAGTGTTGGCAGTTCAGACCAACTCGACCCAACCCATACTTTATTTGCCTCTTTTGACCCAAACCCATTTCGACCCGTTTCCCAAATCGACCATTTTAACAGCTCCAAGAACAATATACTTTGGTGTGTAAATGTGGGGATAGAGAAGAATACCTGTCATAGCTCCTATCATAATCAGGATCCTTTCGCTCAACCTCATGGTCCCGAAATATTGCTACTTTACTATTATTCATAGACCTACTAACTGGCTCCTCTATTCTAACTCTACTTGTGAGACCCATACCAGCAACTGAACCCCTGCCATTATTCACATCCATTACTGTTGAAGAAGAAACTTCTTCTGCCTTTAATGCCCCTGAAGAACCATGCCGGGACACTTCCTGCATTCTTGGATCACTCTCTTGCTTACCACCTGTGTTAAAACTACTAGAACAGAATATTCTTGCACGTGCCCGGTTATATTCTTCTTTTCTCTCCTCAACACTTTTCAAGCTATTGCTCCTTTGTGAATTTGAATTTGCTCCAACATTTTGTGATTTCTTATTTGGCCTTTGTTTAATTGCAACCTTGACAACATTGTTGGCGGAGTCATCGGTTGGTAATTTTACAGGGATGTCAACCAAACGTATTAAAGGTAAACGGCATTCAGAAGTCTTGTAGATGATAATTCTGGAACTAGAACCAGAACCTTCAGGTAGGTAGTTGTCAAGTAAGACTGTAGATTGAAGATTATAGTGTTGAGCCACACGATGTGCTGCTAAACGTAGATAAGAAGTAGGTAGTTGCTGGAACTCCATTTGTTGTCGTGAAGGATCTCTGATAAACTTCTCTACATCCTGCTCCATCCTCAACACTGAATATAACACAGTAAACATCTGTGTTCACTTGGAATATAATGTTAACAAAAACCATAAAAATAGTATGATTTTCAGTCCCTTTTTCATACACCAAGTCTTGGTTTAAAAAAGCGCTTTTAAGGTGCGCCTAAGCGCAAGGCAACCTAAGGCGCAGAGGCGCGCCTTTCGCACAAGGTTTTGTGTATCAGGATGTTGTACATATAGCCTTTTGGTTGTACAATAGGTTATTTATATATTAAACCATATATAGTGCTTATATATGTCTAAATTTTGGGTAACTAATGCTGGAAACCTACGAGAACTAATAAGAAAATTATATAAATAAATTGCGCAGGGCGTAACGAAAAGCGGTGCGCTTTGCGCCTCGGTTTTAGACCCTATCGCGTATGTTATGTCACTAACATCATCATTCATAATTGTTCATTAACACAGTGCCTATGGCAGAAAACTAAAATGTCGCTAAATTAGGGGCAATTTTAATGTTATATACATGAACTATAGAATTTAAAAGCAACGAATTCATACTAGCTCCTGCATCAAATTGAAAATGATACACACAAAATACACACCTGAAAGGCGCTCCCTAGGGTTTTGTAAAGCTTCACGAAGGACCTGATCGACAGAATTCACCATGTCCTCCAACACACCGCCAGACGACGACCTAGCCGGAGCTGAGGAAGCCGGAGTGAATTCCGAACTAGTAGTCAAATTGGGGGATGAGTTGTTGCTTTCCCGTTTAGAAGAGAGCATTAACCTGCTCATGGTGGCGTCTAAGTCGGCAACTTCCCATGAATCAGGCAGACCTCCATCAACTTCTTCTCGGATATCGTTTACTGAGCCGGCCATGGCGACGGCGTCGTGGTGGTGGTTACTGTAAAGAGCGATTAACAACGAAATTAGGGTTGAGTGTAGGAGCGGGAATATGAAACCATCAACAAATTGATGATTGTGATGATGATGGTGATGTCAGGTTATCCGAATCACGAGGATTTGGAAGGTTTTCATGAGAGATACGACGGTGATGGAGAGGTTGATTGAAGAAGACGATAGGGTTGAGGAGTGCGTGGAAGGGCTACACACTTAAGGGGTTGTGTTTTTATTTCTGTGTATTCCACCATCAGTATATATAAAATCGCTACGTTAAAACCCATGTTTTACGTGGGTTATGATTGAATAAATATAATTTATTATAAAATAATATTTTTTATAAAGATTTGTATTTTTGTGTTATTAGTTATCTGTGAAATAAAAAATAATTTAATTTTTCTTATAATTTAGTAATTTTTAATAAATATTAGAATATACGTTAGATGTTTAATTATTTAACATCATTATTATTTAATAGAAGAAAAAGATGAAAAACAAAAATCTAGATTTCATAAGAAGTCGACACATAGCAAGTATAATTATTAATTTATTATAATATAGGTTAGAAACACTGTATATTATACAAGGTGAATAAATGCAGTGTTATATATACTTAGTAATAAATATCTAATATTACATATTTTTGACATATTACATAATTTTTTAATACAAATTTTAGAAACGTTATATAGTTATTTTTTAAATGTGTTTTATAAAAAGAATTAAAAAATGTTCAAACTATAAAAATGTTTTATGCATAAAACTATTTTTATAATTAAAAAAATGTTTTATAAAAATCATTATTATTTAACATGAGAGAAAGGTGGGAAACAAAAATTATAATTTTTTTTATAAAAACTTGTATCATTAAATAGGAGAGAGATGCGAGAAAAAATTGTTGAGGATGAATATGGGAATGACATGTGTCACCCAAAAACCTTTATTTATTAGTATATATAGATATAGATATAGATATAGATGTTATATCATATAGGTTCCGATTATTATACACATGGTTTTTAACGTATAAAGGTACGAAGCCATTAGAATGTGACGTATCCTTAAGCTATGTTCCCGAGTTTACTAAAGCAAAGAAAAGAAAAGAAAGGATTCCTTCCCTTTCTTTTCTTTTCTTCTCTTCTCTTCTCCCTTCTTTTCCTTTCTCTCCCAATCTTTTCAAATTGGAAGGATGAAAATAAGCCTTGTTTTTCCTTCTTTCCCTCCATTTTCCTTTTTAAGAAAAACTAGGGAACACTCTTCCCCCCATTTTCTTTCTTTTCCCCTTCAAAAAAACTCAGGAACAAGGGTTTATTTCCCTTTCCTTTTATTTCCCTCCTTAAATGAGACTCGGGAACACAGCATTAGAGTGAGGGGTAAATGTGTCCATGTAATAATAATGACGCAACTTATATAATAATAACGAATGTTTTATAATAACGCATTTCTAAAATGATAATAACGCATGTTTTAAAATGATAATGACGCATGTTATACAAATAATCACGCATGTTATATGAATGTTAACAATAACGCATGTTCTATAATGATAATAACGCATGTTTTAAAATGATAACGACGCATGTTATATGAATGTTAACAATAACGCATTTTCTATAATGATAATAAAGCATGTTTTAAAATGATAATAACGCATGTTGTATAAATAATCACGCATGGTTATAATCACGCATGTTATACGAATAATCACGCATGTTATACGTACATCACATTAACATTTTCTTAAAAAGAAAGTCAGTTTTTTAATATTAAAAGTATAGCAAGACAATACTCAAATTAAAGGGAATAAGAGCATTCGCAGCCGGTCCCATATCCTTATCTTTATAATTACACTAAAATCACTATATTTTCTCTCCCCTTTTTAATTAAATAATATTTTTATACCTTTATCATTACATTTTCTCTCTCATCCACTTACAACCACTTTCAAAAAATATAAAAAAAAATTATACAGGTGAACAGTGTTTTCACAAATATACAAAAAATGTATACATTTTCTCTCTCCTCCACTCAAAACCACTTTAAATCACTCCTTAAAATATACCAAACCCACTCACAAACATATACAAAACCGGCTGTGAATGCTCTAAAATGCTCGATTTTATGGTGTAATTTGAAATAAAATGTCGTATAAAAAAGTTATTCGTGTTTTAAAACAACGGGGAACTTGAAAAAAGTCAACAATTATAGGCTTTCCAATTTTACTCTTCCAGACTCTATTCACGTTTAAAAATAAGCTGACTAGACATAATCTTCATCTTAACCCTTCATTTCCTAGATCAACGATTCAAAATCATTCATACACTTTGTATAATTTCTATTTAAAACTTTCTCATATTGTATAATGATTATACTCAATGTTATTCTTTTATTACATAGGTTACACATATTATTATTATTTTTTATGTATTTCGTCTTTTATCACATATGTAATGTTTTAAAAACATAATATTTATGTCATTGTGTGGATTCACTTATTAAACCAGTCTTATAAAAAACTATTATAAACTTATGAACTAAAAGGTACTAAATTTTAGTTTTGTATAATTGGGGCAGTTGGTTTCACATAATATTTTTTTATAACTTACATAATTTAGGATATGTATGCTAAGACTGAGATATAAGTTCATGCATCTGTGGGTGATACCGACTTCTTCCCTGTGGAGGTAGGCCTCCATCAAGGGTTTGCATTAAACTCTGATGACATAGGAGAGTACATCTCTAATAATCAACAGCTAACCAATAAGAAGACCTCTCCTACGAGCAAACAAAAAAAACGACAGCACAATAACCGAAGAGCATTTTCACAAGAACCAAGCCCTGAAGAGTTCATCGAAGAAAGGGTTGACTCGATAAGAGGGACAAAAGGAAGAGTAGCTATCTACAGAGAAAGAAGTCAACCCCTTACCTAAAAAGGGGATGGACAAGAATCTGAAGAAAGGAATGGTCTCTGAAAAACTTCCTCTTATAGAGGAATCACGAGACGGGATAAGAGAATGGGTAATTGGTCCAAAGCACTATAAATACAAGTCCAAGGCTTCATTCAAAGACACACCGGATTCTATGCTTCAACATATCTCATCACTTTATCCTCTCATGCTTACCTCTCATAGTCCTACAGTTACTCCTCCTTATAATCTGCTACTTCCCCTTGTATTCAAATCATTTCTCCTATAATCTCTCATAGTATTCTTTCATATTTCTTCTAAGGATTATACCGCTTAGCCTTGTATCTCTCAAGGATAAGTGAGCCATTATAGTAATAAAGAACATTTACCCTTATCACATTATCGTTATAGCAACAAGCGGTGCCCACCGTGGGGCACGCTTCGATCTAGTCACTTGAAGAGTACTCCAAAGTCTTCTCGTTGTTTTGTTGTTTTTTTTTTCAGCGAAGGGAAATGCCTGGATAGGATTAGCCGGTGTTGGAAGAGATACCCCAAACGGACTCCTTGGAAGACGTGGTGGAGATTTCAGACATGATGGAGCTTACACCCGAGGGGGTGAGGGAAAACTTTCCCAAGTTGCAACAACTGCTGAACGATCATGTCAGAAGAGAAAGGACGAAGGGTGTGGCGGTGAGGCTCTCCTACGAGGAGGAAGCATGCGATGGCTCTGGTAACACCCCGACACAACAAATAGGACAACAGATACAACAGCTAAACATCTCCACCCCCAACATAACCGCCTCCGGGTAACCAGGACCTATCCCACACTCAGCGCCCATGCCAGTTATGGGAATAGTGTCATGAGGTCCAACCCAGATGACTCCGAAAAACACCTTTGTCCATGCACAACAATGGCAGACCCCAAAAGGGCCCCAACTCCCGATGAGCCAGCTCCTAGCTGCGCAAAACATCCTGTACCTTTCGTACACCCCGTACTATCCCTGGTAGAACATGGGGATGGTAGCTACCCCTTTACCAGGCTGGACCATCCGTCCTTCCCAGCCCAGCACCACGTAGTGCTGGGAGAGGCATGCCACAATTGGGGAACGATAGGGTCATCATACAAACCAAAAACGACGACCTTTTGGATGAACTCCTAAAGCCATACAGACCCACAGACTCGGATAAGTTTACAAGAAGGATCGTCAAATTCAAGTTTCCCACCAAGACCAAAATGCCATCCAATGTAAAGATGTACGACCGAACCGGATATCCCGACGACCACCTACAAATCTTCTCCGGGGCCGCCAAGGTATAACAATGGTCTATGCCGGTGTGGTGCCAGATGTTTGTACAGACCCTCACGGGAGCAGCCCGCGTCCGGAACAATGACATTCCTGAAGGAAGTATTGACAGTTTTGAGGATCTTAGCAAAAGCTTCCTTACCAACTTCATGTAACAGAGAAAATATGTCAAAGAACCCATTTCCCTCCACTACATTAGGCAAAAGGAGGACAAATCCCTGGAGTAGTTCATGGAAAGATATAAAAGGGAAAGTCTCCGTGTAGGGAATGCCACAGAAAGAATGAGGGTGTCTGGTTTCGTTCATGGCATCCGTCCGAAACAACTGTGCGAAGAAATGGGTAAACATCCCCCCAAAACAATGGAAGAGGCTATGGAAATTGCCGAAGCCTTCCTGAGAGGAAAAGAAGATCTGCAGGCTAGAGAGGGTCGTCTCAAGACCGACGGAGGGAAAACCTCTCCGCCCTCAAGATATTGCCCTAGATCAACGTACGTAGATAGAAGAATAGGCAGTTACCGGTCCGACAGCTGCCGAAGATACGAAAAGGCTCCCTATTATCGCCCCGAAAGAAGGGAAAGAACTCCAGAAAGATCCTAGGGAATCCAGTTCACGGAGCTAACAAAGACACCAAGAGAGATTTTAGCCACTGAGGAAGCCCGCTTCAATTTCAAGCTGCCAAGGCCCATGGCCAGGCAAGGAAAAGACCAGTCCAAGTACCGTGAGTTCCACGGTGGCAAGGGTCTCCACACAAACAACGGTTTCCACCTAAAGAAGCAAACTGAAGATGCCGTAAGATCAGGAGAGCTAGCCCACCTTCTTAAAAATATTCGGGATAAAATGAGGCAGGTAGGAGAGAAAGAAGACAAGTCGGCCAGAGAAAAAACAATATACATGATTGATAGCTCGAAAACACATGTCCAGAAAAAAACAAGAAATCAAGGGGCTCGACAAAGGATCGACTTCCCACCCCTCTGGAGGAGGGAACATTTTCCTATCCTATGATCATAAGGGCACAGGTCGAAAAACAGGAGGTAAGGCGAGTGTACGTCGACGGGGGCAGTGCCTCAGAGATCGTCTACAATCATTGCTTTCTACAGATGAAAGAGGGGGGGGGGGGGGTGAAGAAAAGACTTAAAAGCTCGGATACCCCCATAGTTAGCTTCTCCGGAGAAAAGATCTTACCTGTAGGAGAGCTAGATCTAAAGGTGACGTTAGGCAGAGGACAGGGAACCCGGACTGAGATACTAACATTCCTGGTGGAAAGGTCCCCCTCCGTTTACAACATTCTGATTAGACGACCATGCATCAGTGTCTTTGGGGCAGTAGTGTCCACCGCTTATTCCCTAATGAAGTTTCCTACCTTAGGAGGGGTCACAACGATAACATCGAACGCTTACATAGGCAACCTAGTAGTAGATAAGCAGCTACCCATCCGAGACGTTAAAAGGACATACAAGAACTGGAGGAAAGTCGACAGGAAGCCAAATTCTGATAAGAAGAAAGACAAGCCTTCAGGACACCTGGTGTCTAAGCAGGTAATGGAGACCGCCCATGACAAAGCAAGAACCAGGCAGGCGATGGCATCATCAAAGTCGACCAAAGAAAAACAAGGTTAAAATGAAAGGCCGAGGACATCCCACCGCTTCCTTTTCAGACTAACGGGGAGGCTGCTCCCCTTCTTCAATTTGGGGGGAGGTCTTAAGAACTCCAAGGTCAAACGAGCTGAAAAAGCGAAAAATACTTCTCAGGGTACGAAGCCATATGGAGTATGCAAGGAAACCACTTCCATGAAAGAAGGCCGAAACAAGGCAGAACATCTCCTCCGAGGATCAAAAATGTCCCGGCAGTTGCAGGTTATGAAAGCACGAGGAAAGAGGGTTGTTTGCGGCAAAGTATTTGACAAGAAGATGCTTCAACCCAAAGACGTAGTATTCCAGAGGAACGAAACAAGCCACAAGAAAGCTCCAACAAAATGGGGCCAAAATGGGAGGACCCCTGCACAATTAAGGAGGTCCACGCAAAAGAGCCCTGCAAGTCAGAAACTATCAGCGGGAAAGCCGCTCCAGGGAACGGATGGAACAGATACTCCCTGAACGCTCCAGAACAGGAGGAATAGGGCAAGCCCTTCCTGGTTACCTGTATTTTCTTTTGTTTATTAAAAGGCTCAAGGACTAAAAAGTGCACGAAATGTAATAGCCTTTTGTGAACTTCGTAGTAAGTTCGAAAGTAATGAAAGTACACTTTCAATTACACCATGAATACGCCTAAATGGCAAACAATCACCCTGATAAACGGTCTCCACCAAATACGGGAATAAGGGAAAACAAAATCCCGAAATGGAAAAGTAAAAGCTTGTCTAAAATGGTTGGTTCGAACTATCAAGTTCATCATACCTGGGGCTGATCACCCCACAAGACAAAAAGCACATTCCATAAAAAGTAAAGTACCATGCAAATTAAAAGCATTCAAAATATGTTAGGTGACAAACGTCACCACAAGAGCATACAAACATTGTCTAAAGGACTAGTGAAACATACTCTTCAAAAACAAGCACACATCCCATAAGGGGACCAAAAGAAAGCAAGTAAAATGTTTCGGAATACATAAACACAGAGGGGCATACCCCTGTAATCCCCAGGAAATTTCGGCCTTTATCTTTACTTTTCCGGCACTTGTAATTTCATTATTATGTGGTTTGCTTCCGTCCATTTCAATAAATTATCCATTATATTTCATGAGTATTCATACATGCATACATTGGGTATAATTATTTCAAATTAAAAAATAATAAATATCTATATAAGGAATTATATAAATAATTTTTATTATCCTATTAAATATATATATATACATATATATATATATACATATATATATATATATATATAAGTTATTTCTAAATCTATATACATATATATACACACATATATTTATAAATAAACATCTTATAAAAAGTTAAATTATAAATTCTAAAAAAATTAGGGTTTATGTATTTTAATCAAATAAAAATTTATTCTATTTAGTAAAATTACATTTTTACCTTTATAACATTTAATTATACATAAAGATTTATTGGATTTTATAAAAATTTATAAGATTTAATAATTTTATGTTTTATAAAAGTCCAGGGTTCAAATGATAATTTCTGAAACTCTATTTTCACTTAAAAAACAAGTTTAAACATGAAATAATAAAGGCTTGAAACCCCAAGGACCTGTTCTGCCAATTCGCATTCTTTCTTTCCCCCAAACCGGTCACAGGTTCGAAACCCCACCACCACCGGTTCTCACACGATTAACGCGATCCTGTATTTGTAATATTTTCGCACGAATTTGTAGCCGGCTACACATTTAAACTGACTAATCGACCCACTCTCTTCAATTAATTGAATTTTAATGGTAATCTTGATGTGTAACTCGTAACCGATAACCCCACTCTCAATCATTTACTCGATCGATTAATGCGGTGCAAATTGGCTATAAATAGGCACTCATAATCGTAGACGAGACCCATTGCAAACTCAACACACACTGAACCTGTTCATTGAGTCATTCTCCTCCAATTCGTATTCATTTCAGGTAAATTTGGTGTTGTTAAGTTCGTATTGATGCAAGGATCAAAAGCCCCATGAATTGGGCTTCGATCGCTTGCTCGATCGAGAGAATTGGAGGGCTAGGGTTTACGGGTTCATTTGGGGACGAAGGGTGTTTGGGCTTGCGTGTTATATTCAAAGCGAAACCAAATCAGACACGGCATCATGCCCTGGTCTGATGGTTAGTGTATTTGTGTGCGTGTGACCCGGTAGTGGCGCGGGTTTGAGTCCCGGCCACCATTTTTGTTTTTAAATTAATTCCTTTTTATTAATTTAACCCATTATCCCATATTTAAAAATCCCAATTTAAATTTTATAAATTATATAAACATATTCTGTAATTTTTTTATAAAAACAGAAAAAAATAAAGTATTGTTTATTTATTTTATTTTAATTAAAACATTTTAAAATTTCTAAATAAATAACAGAAATGTTTTGTTTAAACAAATTAACTATGTTATTTATTAATAATGTTATTACACAAAATTTTAATTAAATGTTCAGATATTTTAAAATTCTTTCAAACCGATAAATAATTATTTTAGTATGAATAATTACTTAAAAAATACTTTTAAACTTATAAATACTCAAATAATCATTTTTAAATAATTATTTTATACAAAGTTCAATTAATTATATTTAAAGCCTATTTATTTAGTCTTTTATAATTTATTTAAAATAAATTAATTAATAGATTAATTAACCATTTCATTTACATTAACTAATAGTTTAATTAATCATTTTATTTACATAAAATAAAATTAATTAACCATTTTATAATTTATTTATAAATTACTTTTAGAATGATTATATAAATAAATCCGAATGCATTATTTTCCATTCCATAATATGTTTATTTAACAATTCAAATATAATATTATTTAAACCTCTTTCCATTCTATAATTTATTCATTTAATTGTTGAAAAATAATTATATGAATAAAGTCTAAACATTTTAGCATTACAAATACATATATTTTCCTACAAAAAAATTGCACAAACCCTATGCCCAGTCTCAAACCTATATAAAACCCTAAAGTCCCAAAATTTCCTTAATTCCAATTCGACGTACATTGAATTTAGAGTACCATTACCCGTGTATGTTTATTGTGAGAAATCCTCACGAGGCCTATCCATCCATACCAATTCACACCATTCCTAACTTCAATTCAAGTGAGTTTCATAGCCCCCTTTCTTTTTACTATTATTTACAAATACTCGGGGTGGAACATGTTTACATAATATCCAAACCAAATTTAATACCATTGTTCTCATCCTAATTAATATGCGCTTTATGTCTTAAACTACTTGGATACCATACGTGTGTTCATGTTTAGTACATTCATTAACTTATGTTGTAAGCCTATGGTTTATAGTTAACACAGACCTTGGCGGGTTTTGTGTGTACCATATTACTACTTTTTCTAAACACAGTCAGTTGGATTGTACATACCCGTTTTCCATTTACTACGGTTTGATTGTACGCTTTGGAACCTTGTATGTTTTCACATTTATGCCTTAGTTATGCTTTGAACATATTGAATTTTAAATCCTTTTTTAACTTTTGTTTGGTGTCAAAACCTATGTTACTCACCAACTACCTTGTAGTTGACATTTACTCACATGTTTCAGGTGCACCCGTTTGAGGATACGACATGATCACTTAGGATTTGGGCCTAGAAATAATGGAATTTAATTATGTTATGTTTGAACACTTTGCTTTCCTATTTTCAATTGTAACGGATGCTTTTAATTTGAATAACAAATATTATCGTACTTAATAGATGATCATGTGCTTATGAACAACCGCTTCAGCCCCGACGTATAATCCGTCGCCGACCGGGGTGTGACAGATTGGTATCAGAGTCATGGTTATAGGGAATTAGGCTATTAGACACACATGACCTAGACTATAACCTAGGAGTCCCAAACATGAGTTTAACTTGTGTCTTTTATTAGGAACTCCATTCTATACTAAATCCACTTACCTATACCTATCTATATCTATCCATTCTTGTTTACATGGTACAATTACATACACAACAACTACATGGATTACTTGAAACATACTCTTAGACCTAAGGGTCTAATCCAAATGAAACTCTCGTCAAAGGTATGTAAGTTCTAACTAATGAATGAGAACTTGTGCAATCCGGAAGGGTAGATGCCTGTATTTTGGGAAATTATGTCTAGGAAAGCATTTCGTATAAATCCAAATCAACCGATGCACCAGTTATGCTTTCCTGGGAATTCTTGGGATGAGTGTCCACCTATAGGCTAAAGCATGACTTCTCAGACATTAGGTGAACTTAAAATACTTTGATAAGTCAACGTATCCATTTATAATGGGTACCACCCATGTTTTATTAAATATCCCATGATTTTATTACAAACTTGTAACACCCTAATTTTTAAGAAAAACAAATAGAAGGACTAAAATGGTCCTTTAAAGAAACCCTAGGAGGTTAATATGACATTATGTAAGAGTATAAGGGGTTAAAAATGCATTTGACTCAAAGTTTAGGGACTGAAAATGAAAATTTGAAGTTTTAAACCTGTGACGGACCGTCATGGGAGATAACGGTCCATTACGGACAGTGACGGACCGTCACATGGCATAACGGTCCGTTACGGCTTGACCACGACAATCATTGAGGGGATGACACGTGTCAGCTGACTAAGGGACGCGTGGAAACCCTATGACGGACCGTCACGAAGGGTAACGGTTCGTTACAACCGCAAATAGACCGCTCATCCAGAAGTTGACGTGTGGCAGGTGACTCATACTCATGATGGACTGTCACGGAGATAACGGTCCGCTACAGACACTACAAGAAATTGGGTGACGGACCGTCACCAATGGTAACGGTTCGTTACGGGGCTGAGAATTTCGCTATAAATAGATAATCAAGGCCATCCATTTTAGAACTTCTCAAACACCAACACACCTCATAAAACACACACTTAACCTAGGGAAGCGTGTCCCGAGCCCCGGTTCACGTAGGAAAGTCCGGTTTCCAGCTTTTCGAACACAATACGCAGGAGATAGTTCTGCGGTAAGGTTTTGACTAGTTCCTAATGACTTGGTTATTTCCATTAAGCTATGAACTTATGATTAAGTAATGTTATAATGACATAGGACTTGATCCAAAGTCGTTGTGCTACTCATATTAGCACGAAAAGATTATTTAAACAAGCAGGAAGTTAGAGATGAGTTCTATGATGCCCTTTTTAAACATTTTTTTAAAATGTTTTGGGCATGATACACGTGTTAGGAATGTTTTTAGATATTGTATGCCACTGTTGTAAATCTTTGAGCCAATATCCATGATGTTGCAAGGAATGTTTTATGCTATAAAATAAAAGGTAACTTTTCGACCGACATGTAGTTATCTGGCAAACGGAATGTTCTGTCTAAGGAAAGAGTGGTGTATAAATCCCTCCTGGACCCGTCATTCTTTCCTAGGAATATATCCGTTGGAGGTACTACTCTTTGAGGTTAACCACCTTGTTTTTATAAAAGGAAAAGGATGATGATTTTGATATGTGAAATGTTTTAAGACTTATCATGGTTTACAAAGATAAGCGATGACGAAAGGATGTCATTGGCAGTGATTGCATTTACATGAAATGTTTGGACCATTTTTGGTCTGTAAAGGAACGTTTTGCCATGTATGGCCAAATCCTACATAATATCTTGCAACTTATGAAATGGAAAGCGGGCCGTTACATTCCTTTGTGGTATGTAACGGGGGAATGGCCTTTATATAAAGGGAATGGTAAGTGGCGACGATTACTTGAGAGGTTTACGAACCTCAATAAGATATAAGTTGTACAAGATTAATGTTATGTTTGGATAAAGCTGACGTGAAACGGAAAGATGATATGTCAAATATATTTTGATAAAAACCTAGAACTCACCAGCGTAAAGCTGACCCGTGTTTAAGCATGTGTGTCAGGTAAGAGTATGGCTTATAGTAAAGAAAGGAAAGGAAGCATCTTGAGCAGGCTGTCTACATCCTAACTAGAGACTTGCATTAATGTAACTATGTACTTTCCTTAGAATGTACCAAGACAAGTTTATAAATAAAAGAAGTTTTAAAAGTCTTCTGCTGTGTATGTTTCTTTGATTTCTATATGTTCATGAGTAAATCCGACAAGTGACCGGCATTTCAGGCGATCCGGGATGTGGGTGTCACAAGTTGGTATCAGAGCTATACTTTAAGAGATTTAGATACTTGCCTAAGTATCTAGACTTAAACTAGGATTAAAAGACCATAGGAATGCCAGCAGAGATGCTAGTTAAGATAGCCTAATGCCAAGGGTAAAAGGAAAAGGTATGAGTATTTAGTGGGAACATAATGGAAGGATAACTAGAGCACCGAAAGTGGCGTAAATGATTAATTTCGTTATGGCCACAGTTATTAACATTTACAATACACTTGTGTTCTAGCTATCAATCTATCATGCGAATAATAAAGCATTCCATATCTTTTGTAGAAAATGGTTGGTAGAGGAAAGGGTAAAAGAGTAGGAAGGGTTGATCCCAATACTCCCAGAAGGCAGACGCGGTCTACCGCAAATGCTGAACCTGAAATAGAAAATAGGGATCATGTAGAAGTAAATGAACCGGTAGTTGAACCTCTTTCCATTCTATAATTTATTCATTTAATTGTTGAAAAATAATTATATGAATAAAGTCCAAACATTTTAGCATTACAAATACATATATTTTCCTACAAAAAATTGCTCAAACCCTATGCCGAGTCTCAAACCTCTATGAAACCCTAAAGTCCCAAAATTTCCTTAATTCCAATTAGACGTACATTGAATTTAGAGTACCATTACCTGTGTAGATTTATTGTGAGAAATCCTCACGAGGCCTATCCATCCATACCGATTCACACCATTCCTAACTTCAATTCAAGTGAGTTTCATAGCCCCCTTTCTCTTTACTATTGTTTACAAATACTCGGGGTGGAACATGTTTACATACTATACTTACCAAATTCAATATCATTGTTCTCATGCTAATTACTATGTGCTTTATGTCTTAAACTACTTGGAGACCATACGTGTGTTCATGTTTAGTACAATCATTAACTTGTGTTGCAAGCCTAAGGTAGTACCTTTTATGATCATTTATACGTGAAACCGATACCATAGTTAACATAGACCTTGGCGGGTTTTGTGTGTACCATATTACTACTTTTTCTAAACACAATCAGTTGGATTGTACATACCAGTTTTCCATTTACTACGGTTTGATTGTACGCTTTGGAACCTTGTATGTTTTCACATTTATGCCTTAGTTATGTTTTGAACATATTGAGTTTTAAATCCTTTTTCAACTTTTGTTTGGTGTCAAAACCTTTGTTACTCACCAACTACTTGTAGTTGACATTTACTCACATGTTTCAGGTGCACCAGTTTGAGGATACGACATGATCACTTAGGATTTGGGCCTAGAAATAATGGAGTTTAATTATGTTATGTTGGACACTTTGTTTTCTTATTTTCAATTGTAGCGGATGCTTTTAATTTGAATAACAAATATTATCATATTTAATAGATGATCATGTGCTTATGAACAACCGCGTCAGCCCCGACGTATAATCCGTCGCCAATCAGGGTGTGACAGATTGGTATTAGAGCCATGGTTATAGGGACATAGGCTATTAGACACACATGAACTAGACTATAACCTAAGAGTCCTAAACTTGAGTTTAACTTGTGTATTTTATTAGTAACTCCACTCTATACTAAATCCACTTAACTATACCTATCTACATCTATCCATTCTTGTCTACATGGTACAATTACATACACGACAACTACATGGATTACTTGAAACATACTTTTAGACCTAAGGGTCTAATCCAAATGAAACTCTCGTAAAAGGTTTGTAAGTTCTAACTAATGAATGAGAACTTGTGCAATCCGGAAAGGTGGATGCCTGTATTCTGGGAAATTCTGTCTAGGAAAGCATTTCATATAAATCCAAATCAACCGATGGACCAGTTATGCTTTCCTGGGAATTCTTGGGATAAGTGTCCACCTATAGGCTAAAGCATGACTTCTCAAACATTAGGTGAACTTAAATACTTTGATAAGTCAGCGTATCCATTTATAATGGGTACCACCCATGTTTTATTAAATATCCCATGATTTTATTACAAACTCTTATACATGATTCCTATCTTATGAAACTCCTGTTCATCCCTTTTGTAGAATGGCTCCTCGTCGTGAACGTAGAAACAACCTCACTGACAGGATCATCCAGCAAATGGATACGATCTTGCCAACCATGGTTAATCAGCTAAACCAGAATGCAACTCCAAGGAATCCCACGTGCATGTTCAAACACTTCAATTCCTGCAACTCTGATGTAGTGTGAAGCACACATCTTTATTCCTAGTGTTTTGTGTGTTTTTTACTTAGTTTTGTGTTCGTTTTGTGTCATTTAAGTCTGTATTTGAGTCTATTGTATATTTATAGGTGCTCGTGATGATTACAAGTCAAATTAAGAAGAAACCGAGCAAGAGAATGAAGCCGGGAGTTTTGTAGGTCCCTTCGTGTGTGTCGGATCGTTGCATGCAAGTGGTCTACTAGTCGGACCGGGTGTGGAATACCCGTGACTAGGCGGAGAGTCTAACTAAAACAAAGTAAACCAACACGAGAGTCACAATAAAAGCTCTTTCTATTATAAACACTCGACGGTTACAGAGAGAATACAAATTGCGTACTTAACAAACTGAGTTCGTCTAAGATATGAGTTCTGCGTACTTATCCTCTGTGAACCAAACCTATTTATACAGACCTGATGCCTGCGCACTTAGCAAGTGCGCATGACCAAATGCTCTTGCGTACTTAGCAAGTACGCATGGGTCTTCCTGCGTACTTGCTAAGTACGCAGGAGCTTTCTCCTGCGCACATGTAAGTGCGCAAAACACTTAGAAGAAATGCAACATACATTATATAAAAGTAAATACAACTCGATAAACAATTACATAACGACTCTTACATACAAAGACAAATTACAGACATTAGAAATACAAACTAAGACTCTATCCAGAGTGTTGTCACAGGAAAGTGCATCAACAAACTCCCCCTTGACAACAGCTCAGGATCTTCATCGTCTTCAGTCTTCAATCTTCAATCTTCAGTCTTCACAACACTGGCTCCTTAGCTTCCATCTTCTTCTTGTAATCAAGGCAGAACTTAATCACCTTGTCATATTTAGAAGCAAGGAGCTTTGTCCATTCGTTCGTGTGGACACAGTAGCGTTCTGCTAGTACCTCCAGATCTTTCATAGAAAAGTTGATGAAGCAGACTTCATCAAAGATTCTGATCAGTTCTTTTGGTACTGTGTTCCCACTCTCGGAACGAACCTTTCCCATGATCACAACCTCGCCCGTTTTTGGATCTACGTACCAGTACCACATGTCACCAAGAATATCCTGAGATAACTTGCTCAAGGGAATCTTAGTTTCACATTGCACTGGCTTGTATACCAATCTCTTTATGTGCTTCTTAGTCACAGGATGTACAACGTGCTTATCCTTGACTCTTCTGGGCACTTGAGGCTTGAAGTATTCAAATTTCCCTGATCTTGCTTCCCGCTGTAGTGTTACCCACAAACCCATTGCTATTGCATGACTTGAGTGACTCAGCAGGTCGCGGTTTGCGAGGTTCACAAGGTCGTACTTGGGCAAAGAGTTGAACGCCTCACTGGTTGGTTTCAAGTATTGAACCCCCCAGATCTTTTGATGGCGAACAGCTGCTTGTCCTCCTCGAACCTAACAGCCAAGATCATACCTGTAGCTCTGTGCTTGTCTGTGATGGACGTCTTTTGCCACACGGGAGCTGGACCCTTAGATGATGCAGAAGGCATGTCTTTATCTTTTGGTGCCTCGGGGTCCACAGGTGTAGGGTCGACTGGGGAGGCTTCAGTTGTAGCTTCAACATTACTTGCCATGTCAACTGAGCCTGTGTCGAGCAGAGATTCGAGCGATGGTACTTCAAAGATCTCACCATCCTCTAACTCGTACTCTCCTTCCCCGTCGCCCTTGGGAATCTCTATCACCACATCCTCATCTTCATCATTCCAGTCATCACCAGAGTCGATCTCTCCTTCTTCTAAATTGAAGAGAGCATCAATCTGTGCTTCTTTAGAGTAGTCAGGCTTTAGATATAGGATCTCATCATCAGATAAGTCCTTAAGTACTTCAGCCACTGACTTCCCTTTCTTACCACCACCACCAGATGTATCACCACCCTCTTGCTGAGTAGACTCCCCCTCAGCCATTGGAACAGAAGAGATGGGAACAATCGCCAAAGCTTGGTGCTCACCTCCACTAGGACCGGCTTCAGGATCCTTGTCTTTATCATCATCCTTAGTCAAGTCGACTGGATGATAAGGCTCAGCACCAGTGGATTTATGTTCTTTCTCTTTCTCCTTCTCTTTTTCTTTTTCTTTCTCTTTCTCCCCCTGAGCACCAAACTTCTTGGTCAGTTCTTCAACTAATTTGACCATCGCTTCGTGCTCTTTTCTCTGCAAATCAATCCTTAGCTCAAGTGAAGTTCTGTGGCCTAGAATCATTTCATTGGTTTTCATCAGCAGCTCGTTCTGTGCCATAACATTCTTCAGTTGCTCATTTGTCCCTGTTCTTTGGCTGTGGAGAATCCTAACTTCATCGGCCAGGGAATTAATCTGTGCTTGTTGAGCATCAGACTCCTCCTTTGACTTTTGAATGGTCTTCAACAGTTCAGCAACTTAGGTCTCTAGGACATTGATCCTTGGATCATACGGATTTGAATGCCTAGATGATGAGGCTTCAACATTATGGATGGGGGAGGAGAAGATTGTGTCAAAGTCAAACCCTTGTGAGAAATCACCATAGTTGAAGGGTTGACCTGACGGCTCAGTGGAGTGAGGTGGGTGTGGGGATGTAAAGATGGGAGTGGGTGTTATGGTTGGGGTGATGGTGACTGACTCCGTGAGAAGTGGAGTAGTCACCGTCACCTGGACGGTTGGAGTAGGGAGGGTCACCGCCACAGGAATCTCCTCTGTGACCGCTGTGATTGCCACATTATATTGTACTAGTGGCCTTCTCCTCCTTCTGTACAGTTGTTGTGCTGGTGGGGTAGATTCTGACTCTGGACTGTCAGCTGCAGGTTGTACTTGCTGCACAGTCGGGATCTCTACAACCCTGGGGATAGCAACCTCTTGCCTATCGCCCCTCTTCTTGTTGGCACTCTCTTGCCTTTGTCTTTGTAGAGCAGCGTCAGAGTCAGAAGTCGGCTCATATTCGCTGCTCGAGCTTTGTCGCTTTCTTTTAGAAGACGACGCAGGCAGGGTTACCTGTGCCAATCTCCTCGGGTGTGCCTGGGATGGTGCATCATCGGAATCAGAAGAATCTGATTCTGTTGCTTCTGAATCTGATTCCTCAGCACCACCATCACCACCTTCGTCATCACCTCCATCACTTTCATTCTCTTCTTCTTGTTGTTCATCAGAATCATCACTCATCTCTGGTGCCGAATTGGGACTATACCAATTCCAATCTTCTGGTGCAACATATGCTTCATTAAGCAGGTGGCCAAAGAGTTCAGTATGCACAAGGGTAGGATCTACACTGCCTGGCTTTAGAAACTGAGCAAATACTCTCTTGTCCACCCGTTTTACTAGCAGTCTCTCCCCGATAGCACGCAGGTTTGGCAATGCATCATCAATCAAAAGTTGCACAAACCTCGGGTACAATAGGAACCTAAACTTCTCTGCTGTATTAATCTGATCATTGATTGCTTTGAAGATGTAGCGAGAGAAGTTGTAGCCCCTATTAAGAGACAAGCCCACCATGGCTGCTGCAAGGTCATGACCCATGGCATCTTTCCCCGCTTTTCTGGATGAGATGCACACGATCATGATGTGGGAAAAATACCGCAATTGATCCAAAACCCACATCTTCTTGTAAGAAGCATAGTCCCTTGCTCTGACATATCCCATTCTATGCCTCCAACATCCATCCACATAGTAATCTGGATAGGATTTCGGGTCGGTAGCGAGGTCTCCGAACTGCAGAACCCTTCTTATTGTATCCTCAGAGAAAGCAATAGCCCGACCATCAACGGTAGCCCTTATGACATTAGGGGATACCGTGCAGTCGTGATCTGCCGTCTCCCAGAATTGCTCCAAGTAAGGTCTTGAGACGGTTGGGTCAGCTGAGATTGCATAGCTTATTTTTGATCGGTTCAAAAAGTCAATGATCTGTCGATACTACAAAGCTGCCCCTTTCCACTCAGGTTGAGTGTTTGCTAACAAGTTGAACTCATCAGTGAATGCCCGAGCCATAGTCTGCAGAAACACACAGAAAACATAATCAGAACAACGTATATTATTGAAGATGAACAAACATGAGACGGTATAGTAGTTACATTATGAACAAAAATTTCAGACTTGAAAATTTTTCTAAGTGTTGGTCCTGCGCACTTAGCAAGTGCGCAGGCTTTTCCTCTTGCGTACTTAACAAGTACGCAGGAATTGCTTCTTGCGTACTTGCTAAGTGCGCAAGAACAACACTTAGCAAAAATTTCAGAATTTTTAAGAAAATCACAGATTGCTCAAAGACCGGGTCAAGTAGGTCGCCAATAGGTCGGAATCGAGGATGGGACCATTATTAACACCAGTAAGTACCAAACCAAGACCAATTTCGACTTAAAAACGTCACCCAATCCCACTGTCGATTAAAATTCCACCGACGGCTAGAATTGAGGACGAAATGGATGAATATGGAGTCGATTAAGAACCCTATTCGCATAGAAATGTCAATAAGTTACCCAAACAACCCCAATTTTACCCAAAATATTTCAGATTTAACCTAAAAATTTCTAAGTCAGAATCGGTCCAATGTCACGATTTAATGGATGGAAATCGCCTAGATTCTCACCAATGAGATGAAATGAGATGATGAAACTATAGACGGGACGAAAAAATGGTTTAGACACACTTGATTTTGAGTTAAATTTGCAGAGGGAAAAAAGATCGACTTGAACGCTTGAAACTGAAGAGTTTTTCTAAGTGTCACTTTTATACCCGTCACTTATCCAACGTGCGTACTTGTTAAGTGCGCACGAGTTAACTCTTGCGTACTTACAAGTACGCAGGACTTAACTCTTGCGCATTTACAAGTGCGCAAGACGAACTCTTGCGTACTTGCTAAGTGCGCAAGGTTTACTTCGTGCGAACTTGACAAGTACGCACAAGCCTTAAGTGCGCAAATTTGAAACTCAGATTTATGAAGATTTTCAGATCAAATAACGAACAAGATAAAAGTATTCAATCACGAGGTTTCAAATACAATTCATGAAGGTTAAACATAAAATATTTTTGGCTTTTTCTGATTAGGCTTGAACAATGCATAAACTTAAAATCTTTTTGTTCTTTTCTGGATAGATATGTACAAGTATTCACACCAACTATTTTTGATCAAAGACACGGGCAGAGGATCATATCAGGCTATCTTTTAGCAAAAACGATACAAAATAAAAATCAAAGAATATGGGATCATGTCATGGATTACTCTTTATTCATACGTAATAAGCACATAAACAAGTAATTCAAGTTGACAATATTATAAGATTTGAAACTATACGCATCTTTGTATCATGTTCTTGTGTATTAAGGTATTAATTTTAAGATATACAACGTGTACCCCACTAAAATGTTATTCTAACTTGCACTATCTCAAGGCATCTAAGATTTTCCCAATGATTTTCTAGATTTTCAGAATGAAGCTACATCTATTAGCACAGGAAAAATCAATCAGAATCCATAAGGATTATCAGGAATCATAAGATTCAGAATCGAGTGATTCATTTGTCTTGGTTTCATGTGATTTTCTTCTTTGAATATCGGGATGATGATTCAGGATAATAGATATGGTGTTTGATTATTAGGTAGGGGATCCAACTTTTATCTGGATTTGATTTCAATGAATCAGGAGTGATTCAAGGGTGAATACATGCTCAACGGTTAATGTAGAGACATGTCTTGATTTAATCTCTCCTTGCATACTTGTGAGTATGGGCAGTGAGATGAACCGCATTAATTGTGCTAACGACATAACCTGAAACTGATCTCAAAAGAAAATTATTGCCAAAATCTAACATCCTTTATCTGATAATGATCTTTTCTATTCTTTTACGCACACACGCTTGCAAACATGGGTTCAAATCACGGTTGTAATTTAGATTTAGTTTCCACACTATTAGTGATTCAAAGACGCATACAGCCTACTGACAATTCAAATTACTTGTAAATAAACAGATTAAAAACATAATAATTTAAACAATTAAGTAAACATGACGCAATCATTTCCCATATGAGTAGTCTATGGTGTTTAGATCATTTCTGATGTACTATCATTTCCTTTTTTCTCAAGTTAACTTTGAAATTTTCTCCGTTTTCTATTTTGTTTTTGGTTTTTTGTAAAATATTTTAAATACTAAAAGAACTATACAGAAAATTTAAAAGAATTAAAAAATTTAACTTTCATGAATTGAATTGAGTTAAGAAAACTTAGTTTTCACTCAAGATTGAACATTCCTATCAAGTTGACAAGATGCTCAAAACGGGATCGATCAAATGCCTTTGTGAAAAGGTCAGCAAGATTGTCATCCGTGTGAACTTTTACAAGTTCAATTAAATGCTTTTCAGCACAGTCACGAATGAAATGATGGCGAATCTCTATATGTTTAGTTTTGGAATGTTTCACCGGGTTATTTGTGATGGACATGGTGGCATTGTTGTCAATGAATAGAGGAGTTCCAGTGAAGTTTAAGCCGTAGTCTCTCAACTGTTATTGAATCCACAGTATCTGAGAACAACTGCTCGCTGCAGCAATGTATTCTGATTCACAGGTTGAGACAGAAACCGTTGACTGCTTCTTACACTGCCAGGAGACCAGTCTGTCTCCTAAGAATTGACATCCACCAGAAGTTGACTTTCTGTCAAGGTTACAATCGCCATAATCTGAATCAGTGTAGGCTTTGAAGTCGAATGACTGCTGCTTAGAGTACCAAAGACCTAATCGGGGTTTCCCTTTCAGGTATCTGAAAATTCTCTTCACGGCTATCATATGTGACTCCTTTGGTTGAGACTGAAACCTTGAGCACAAACATACAACAAACATTATATCGAATCTTGAAGCTGTGAGATACATAAATGATCCGATCATTCCACGGTACAATCTGCTGTCTACATCATTTCCATCTTTGTCAGGATGCAAACCATGATTGACTGGGATAGGTGTTCCATAAGTACTGCTATCATTCATCTTGTATTTTGATAAGATGTCCTGCACATACTTAGTTTGATGTAGATAAATGCCATCCTCTCTTTGACTGACTTGCAGACCCAGGAAGAACGAAAATTCACCCATATTACTCATTTCAAATTTGGACTTCATCACCTGCTCGTATTCCCTACACATCCCTTCATTGGTAGACCCAAAAATGATGTCGTCGACATATACTTGTACAAGAAGAATGTCACCTCCTGCTTTCCTAATGAAGAGAGTCGAATCAATCTGTCCACGGTCGAAACCATTAGACAGTAAATGCTTAGATAATGTCTCATACCATGCCCGCGGTGCTTGATGAATACCATAAAGTGCTTTGTCGAGCTTATACACTTTACTGATATTATGCGGATCTTCAAAACCGGGAGGCTGAGTGACATAGACTTCTTCATGAACTTTACCATAAAGGAAAGCACTCTTCACATCAAGTTGATAGACCTTGAAGCCGACATATGTGGCATAAGCCAAGAACAGTCGAATGGCTTCAATTCTAGCAACTGGGGCATATACTTCCGTGTAATCCAAGCCCTTTTGCTGATAAAAACCCTGAACAACCAATCTTGCTTTGTTCTTCACAACAACATGACTATCATCCGTCTTGCATTTGAACACCCATCTGGTTCCAATTGACTGAAAGCCTTTTGGAAAGTTAACTAAATCCCACACGTGCAACTTTTGGAATTGAGACAATTCATCTTGCATTGCCTCAATCCAGCAGTTGTCAGTGAGAGCCTCCTTCACATTCTTCGGCTCTAACTGGGACACGAATGCAGCATGCAGACATGTTTTCATGACACCAGTGTCAAGTATCTCTGTGTAAAGACTGGTGTTCTCAGTGATGGTTCGATGACGAGTCTGAACGCCGGCATTAGGATCACCGATAATATTGTCAATTGGATGATTCCTATGCACTCTCGTCTCCGGTACAATTGGTTCCTGAATTTCTGGATCAAGATTCGTGCTTAACTCCCCCATTTCCTGTGTTCCAGAGGAAGAAGATTCCATGTTAATTGGATCAGATGGAGCTTCATTTCCTATAGTTGTGTTAGGATTAGCTGGAGCGTCATCTCCAACGACAAGAACATCTTCACTGTTATCACTGTCATGAGTTCCAGATGCAGATGCAGCATTGGAATCAGGAGTTACAATCGGTACAGTAGCACGAGTAGAGAAGCTGGAGTCATCGCTGCCACCCAATAAATCATAGGCATTTGCAGCGTCATCTGCAGATATATCAGGAAGATTGAATGACTTGAATAGCGCATCATAATCAAAACCCCAAGCTGGACCTGTTGGTTCGGGTGGAATGCTGTGTTTACTACAATCCACTTCAAACCATTCCTCGACAGTATGAGTTCCTATGTTGTACACTCTCTTGCAAGGCGAGTTGGCAACGTATCCTAAGAAGATGCCTTCCACCGCTTTTGCATGAAACTTAGACTGGCGGTCTTTGTACTGTAGCAACAAGGAGCAAGGACTATCCAAAGGAACTAGGTAATCAAGATTGGGAAGTCGATTGTTGATCAACTCGTAACAAGTCTTGTTGTGCCTCTTCACTACCAGAACTCTGTTTAAGACGTGACACGCTGTATTAACTGCTTCTGCCCAGAAAGTGACAGGAAGCTTTGCATCCGACAGCATAGTCCTTGCAGTCTCAATCAGTGTTCTGTTCTTCCGTTCAGCAACTCCATTCTGCTGAGGCGTGTACGGCGCCCTGAATTCGTGACGGATCCCTTTCTTGAGACAGAAAAGCTCCATCAAATTATTCTTGAACTCAGTTCCGTTGTCGCTCCTTATCCTTCTAACTTTCAGCTTGCAAAGAGATTCCAAGCTCAGGATCAAGTATTGAAGGATATCAACAGTCTCGTCTTTAGTACCTAAAAAATGCACCCAAGAAAAACGTGAGAAATCATCAGTTACAACCAGACAGAACGACTTACCTCCAATACTCCTGATACTTATGGGGCCAAATAGATCCATGCGTAATAGCTCCAAAGGGGTATCAATAGAGTTTTGGAGCTTGGGTTTGTGAGACTTCTGTTGCTGTTTGCCCTTTTTACAAGGCATACAGTCATCTGCAACGGTAAACCTCAGCTTAGGAACCCCGGTTACCAAACCGTTTCGGACAAGATGATTCATTTTACGATACGAAATATGTCCGAGTTTCCTATGCCACAAGATAGAGTCAAGCTCTGTCGCTTTTGTAAGAAAACAAGTAGCAACTGATGAGGTGGTTGTTGCAACGCTCATATCGATCTGATATGTGTCATTCGTTGTTGGTGCTCTCATTAGAATCCAGTCTTCGAGAACCTTAAAACCAGGTTTGAGAATCAGGCATTCTGACTTGTTAAACATCACCGAGTACTCCTTATCACACATTTGGGAGACACTCAACAGGTTATGCTTCAGCTGCTCGCAGAATTTGACATTGTCAAAGCTGACACAACCGTTTGAAACCACATAGCCGCCTTTTTCTCCGGCAAAGGCCACATAGCCGCCTCTGAATGGTTTAACGTCTTGAAGCAGGGCCATGTTTCCTGTCATGTGCCTGGAACATCCACTATCTACATACCAGCGGTTAGAGATAGTACCCTTCGGACGTCCCTGCACGAGTAACAAAAAGAATTAGTTAGATTTGGAGACCCAAGCCATTATGGTCTTGGGTCGTCCGTCTTTCTCATAATAAACTACTTCTTTCAACTCACAGTTATGATGACTGTTCAAAATTGGTGAATCTTTGGAGGATTTGGGAACAGGAGATTGAGAACCTTTTACTTTCTTGTTCCAGGATCTCTTTTGATTCTTAACCAGAACAGGAGACTTTGGCTCAACCACAGCCGGTGAACTTGTGGAAGCTTCACCTGATTGAGCTTTAGTCAGCTGTTCCAGCTTTCTCAACCTCTTATTCCTTCTTCTTCTCTGTGGCTTAGAGAGTCTAGCCACAGATTTCTCACCAGTACGTGTACTACCAGATGTAGATACACGAGGTACAGCAGGATGCTTTACCTTTCTTGCCACGGATGGTTTGGCCTCAGATTTGATCTTTGGCTTTGCCATTGGTTGGACTAGTGGTTTCACCACATTCTGCTTTGGATGTTTGGGAGATGGTTTCACTGGTGGCGACCTGGGAATAACAGCTGGTTGTGAAACAACAGGCCGTTTCCCTTGGTTCTTAGAAGGACAGTTCACAAAAATGTGACCAACCAAGCCACAGTGAAAACAGTTCCTCTTGTCTACATAAGTTCTCTTGTAAGGCTCATTGGATCTGGCCTTAGAAAACTCTCCATTATGAGCAGGAGGAGTTGGTTTCTGAACAGCAGTCTGAACCTTAGCAATTTGATTTTTGGGAGTATAGTATTTTTCCAAATTTTCTTTTTAACCAAGACCAAAGTGAGCTGAAAAAGACTCTTTCTTTACTTGGTTAAGGTTTTTATACCCCCCATAGAGCATTACCTTAAGTTTATCATTTGATTCAATGGCATCAGGTTCAGTTAAAATACAATTATCACCATTAGTGATAATGTTTTTCTTGACTTTCTGTTCAGTCAACAACTCCTCAGATACTACTCCTTCAGGGCAAGAGTTAACCGACCCATCTTCAGAAGCAGTAACAAACTCCTCACTAGATGTGGAGTTAGCCTTACTTGAGGATTCATCCTTCTTAGGGGAATCATCCTTATCAGAGGACACATCTAGATAATTGAGATCAATGTCTATTAAGCTATTGACAAACTTCCCGCTCACTGGTGGAGGAATGGCATTGGTACCAAGACCTAGACCATTCATTTTCCTCACTACAGATTCGTAGTGTTCCACCACAGATTCGTAGTTCTTCAACTTCAACTTCAACTTCCACCACAAAGCGGTACGCGAGAGAGAGTAGAGGAGTCTTCGCGGTACGCGAGGATTTAAGAAACCCAACCCGACTAATTTGGCCCTCGCGGTACGCGAGGGGCTTGCTATAATTTCTCATGGTACGCGAGAGAATAATAAATCACTAAAAACCCTAAATTCGAATTTTAATAGAATTGTAATGCCATAATACCACAAGTTCGCATTCTAGCCGTCCAGAGGGAGTTCTTTGGCGATTTTGGAGCTTAGGAGGTCGATTAAAGGGAAAAGCTTAAGTCTTTGCTTCCGGGTTCGTTAGTAATAACGTTCTAGATTGCAAGATTTGATTTTTATCTTTGATTGCTTTGTTTGAAACCATGATGATTGCTTATACTTCTGATTTAGTTGTTTTGCGTATGAATCTAGGCTATAACTTTGATATTGTCTGGGTTTATGATGAATACTGTGTTAAAGTTGTGATTTTTATTCGGTTTTGGATTCTAATTGATGGTGAATGATTTTGTAAAATATCTTGAGTTGATTATTATGATATATATGGATGCTTTAATCTGGTTTTGTGTTGATTAATGTTCCTCATGTTGTCTTGTTGAATGTCTTTCATTAATAGATGCATGTTTAGATTGTTTGCTTATTGCTTTTGACCTGAGTGGTTTGCTAGACGTAGTAATCCATAGGAGTGTTGGTTAATCCTTGATTAGTCTGAGTGCGTGTCCTAGTTCAATACCCGAGAGGTGAGAATTTTCGTTTAGTCTTCGTCATTAGGAATCCGACTGTCAGCTGTCTGAGAGGATGTTGGTATTAGGTGTCTAGTGATTGTTGCTAGTTCGAATCATAGTTGTTAATCTGAGATTACCCCGTGCATTCTTTGAATGTATGGTGGATAGTGAGACTGAAAGGTGATCTGTCTATTAGGGTACTTTATCATAGTTGGAGAGACTGAAAGGTAATCCACTATCTGGTGAGTTTAGTACACTTTAGGTTCCTTCGTTGGTGACACCCTGAGAGTGATTAGGGATCCACTAGATAGTCTTTAGTTGTAATCTTTAGAAACCCAGATCCATCTTAGTTTCCATAACCGGTAGAAGTTGTTCTTTGCAAGTAGGATTCCGACCTAGGTAGTATTCTTCCCATCTTCTGCTTTCACCTTAGTTCTTGATCTTGGTAGTTGAGTCGACTTAGTTTGCTGCATTCTTAGTTAATCTTTAGTGTAGTCAACCCCCCATTCATCAATCTTTAGCCCGAGTCAGAGTCTTGTATTAGTATTCAGTGTCTCTAGGGTTCGATATTCCGGTTTACCATTAAGCTGTGCTACACTCGATAGGTACACTTGCCTGTCAGTGCGGTCTAGTTCATAGGTTTTCCATTTATTACTTAGGAGTCTAGGTTAGGTTTTGTTAGTTTTTATATAGACCGTCTGGACGACATCAAAACCCACCAAGTACTACGAAAACGAAGGAGCCACTAGACTTCTCCAATGGTTCGAAATCGTTGAGGGAATCTTCATCAATGCTGACTGTCCCGAGAACCTAAAGGTTCATTATGCTACTAGTGTCTTCCAGTAGAGGGCACTCACCTGGTGGAACGGGGAAAAGCGTAAACGTGGAATTGAAGTTGCACTAGCTCTACCTTGGGCTGATGTCAAGACGCTCATGAAGGATGAGTTTTGTCCCCGTAATGAGATCAATAAGGTAGAAGCAGAATTCTAGGATCTCAAACAGGATAGTGCTGAACGCCTTGCCTACACCACCCGTTTCCATGAGCTTAGCCTTCTGGTGCCTCATATGGTCACTCCTCTCTCCCGATCCATTGAGAAATACATCAATGGCCTACCTATGCTGATTCAAGATACCGTCTTAGGTAGCAATCTAGCCACACTTGAAGAAGCCATCCGTCTTGCTGCCACCCTGTCGGACAATCATGTTAAGACAGGGACTCTATCTAAAAAGGGAGCCAAGAAGACCCTTAAGAAAACCACTACTGAACCCACCAAGGAGACTAAGTTCGAACCTTCTTTCAATAGCAAGAAGCGGAAGGGAAAAAACTTTGCCATTATCACACCTGCTACCCCTCTAACCCATGTGGCTCCTACTTCCTTAAACCCCAACAAGAAACCATATGTAGGAACACTACCCTTGTGCAACACTTGCCAGCTCCATCATACTACCAACATGCCATGTCTTCTATGTACCAATTATGGACGTTCTAGGCATATGGCTAACTTTTGCCGTAGTGCTCCCCGAGTTAACCAAGCCTATCAACCTAATATTCCTGTTCCCACTTCTATCACCCAGGGTCGTGCTTGTTACGATTGTGGTGACCCAAATCATTTCAGGAACTGTTGCCCTAGGTTAGTCATTGTGAACCAAGCCAACCTAAACCAGGGCAACATGGTTCAGGGAAACATGGTTTAGGGAAACATGAACCGAGGAAATGTGAATAAGGGGAATGCAAACCCTGTAACTCATCGATGTGCCTTCAACATCAATGCCAATGAGGCTCAAGCCAACAACGACGTGGTGAACGGTACGTATCCAATTAATCAACAATATGCTTCCATCCTGTTTGATACTGGTTCCGATAGAAGTTTCGTGTCCTTTGAATTCGAACCACAACTTGCTACGAGTCGAACTAAGTTAGACAGACCCTTTGACATCTTAGTAGTGGATGGATACTCTGTTACGTGTGACACTATTATTAGAGATTGTACCCTAAGCATCATGCCGAAGTAGTTTGTTCTGACAAGTATATCCGTATCCCTCTTGACTCGGGCGACATTTTGAACGTCTATGGTGAGAAGCCGTCCGAAGGGCTCAAGCTTATGTCTTGCACTACCGCGCAGAAGTACTTACAAAAGAGGTGCGTAGCTTTCTTAACACACATTGTGGAGCGGAAAGACAAGGGAAAAAACATCCAAGACATTCCTGTGATCAAAGACTTTCCAGAGGTTTTTCCCGAAGACTTACCCGGTCTTCCTCCTGCACGTCAAGTTCAATTTCGTATTGATCTAGACAAGGAGCAAATCCCGTAGCTAAGTCACCCTATTGTCTCGCACTATCAGAAATGAAAGAACTTTCAAGCCAACTTCGAGAACTTTCTGACAAAGTATTTATACGTCCCAGTGTTTCTACTTGGGGAGCACCCGTCTTATTTGTCAAGAAGAAGGATGGTTCCTTCCGGATGTGCATCGACTACCGGGAACTCAATAAGCTTACTGTGAAGAACCGTTATCCACTTCCAAAGATCGATGATTTATTTGATCAACATCAAGGATCGACTTATTTTTCAAAGATTGATCTTCGTTCTGGTTATCACCAGTTACGAATCCTTGAATCTGATATCCCTAAAACAGCTTTTCGTACAATATACGGTCATTACGAGTTCATGGTTATGTCCTTCGGATTAACCACTACACCCGCGGTGTTCATGGATCTTATGAACCGCGTGTGTAAACCGTACTTGGACAAATTCATGATCGTATTTATTGACGATATCCTTATCTACTCAAAATCAAAAGCGGAGCACGAAGGACACTTGCGATTGGTTTTGGATCTCTTGAAAAAGGAGAAATTATACGCTAAGTTCTCCAAGTGTGAATTTTGGCAAAATGAAGTCCAATTCTTGGGACATATAGTCAACGAGAAGGGTATTCACGTGGACCCCGCTAAGATTGAGGCGGTGAAGAATTAGCAAGCTCCAAAAACCCCTACAGAAGTCTGCTCGTTTCTTGGTTTAGCGGGCTATTATTGTCGTTTCATATCAAACTTTTCAAAGATCGCGGTGCCACTCACAACCTTAACGCATAAAGGAAAACCCTACAAGTGGGGACAAAAGCAAGAAGAAGCCTTTCAAACCCTAAAGCAAAAATTGTGTGAGGCTCCTATCTTGACTCTTCCCGATGGAACCGAAGACTTTGTCATTTACTGTGACGCTTCCCACTTAGGCCTTGGTTGTGTTCTAATGCAACGAGGCAAAGTGATTGCTTATGCGTCCCGATAGCTCAAAATTCATGAGAAGAATTATACGACGCACGATCTTGAGTTACGTGCAGTCGTATTTGCTCTCAAAATATGGAGACACTATCTATATGGTACTAAGTGTGTAGTTTACACCGACTATAAGAGCCTCCAGCATATTTTCAATAAAAAAGAACTCAACATGAGGTAAAGACTTTGGGTTGAACTTTTAAACGACTACGACTGCGATAATCGTTACCATCCTAGTAAGGCGAACGTCGTAGCCCATGCTCTTAGTCGCAAAGAATCTATCAAGATCATCAACATTCAAATTCAGAATGACATTCAGACTCGCATCTTTGAAGCACAACATCTTTTAGTCACTGAAGGAAACATGTACAATGAAATGTCATGTGGTGCAGAACTCCAGCTTGAAACCAAACCCAGTGGATTACTCTACTTCCTGAACCGTATCTGGATTCCAGACCATGACAATCTTCGTACTTTCATCATGAACGAGGCTCACAAGACTCGTTATTCCAGACCGTGACAATCTTCGTACAAGGACCTTCGTACTCAATATTGGTGGCCTGGTATGAAAAAGAACATTGCCCTATACGTGTCCAAGTGCCTTACTTGTTTGAAGGTTAAGGTCGAGCACCAGCGTCCATCTGGCTTACTTGAACAACCCGAGATTCCCGTGTGGAAGTGGGAGTGTATTGCCATGGACGTTATAACCAAACTCTCGCACGCGTCTCGTGGTCATGATAGTATTTGGGTAATCATCGACCGTTTGACAAAATCTGCTTATTTCCTACCCATTCGTGAAGACTATCGAGTCGAGAAATTAGCTCGAATCTACATTGATGAGATTGTTAGTCGTCATGGTGTACCTCTCAACATTATTTTTGATCATGATGGACGATTCACTTCTCATTTCTAGCAATCTTTGCAATCAACTTTGGGTACTCAGATGAATCTTAGTACGGCTTACCATTCGCAAACTGATGGTCAATCCGAACGAACGATTCAAACCCTTGAGGATATGCTTAGAGCCTGTGTCATCGACTTCAAGGGAAATTGGGATTTACATCTACCCTTAGTCGAGTTCTCGTATAACAACAGCTATCACACGAGCATTGACATGGCTCCTTTTGAAGCATTTTATGGTCGAAAGTGTCGTTCTCCCATCCGTTAGACCAAGGTTGGTGAAGCACAAATCACTGGTCTCGAACTCATTCAGGAGACTTCCGACAAGATAATGTTAATCCGAGACAACCTTCTAGTAGCAAGGAGTCGGCAAAAGAGCTATGCCGACAAACGTCGAAAACCACCCTTGTAATTTCAAGTCGGCAATCTGGCTCTTCTCAAGGTATCCCCTTGGAAAGGCGTAATCCGTTTTGGAAAGAAGGGAAAACTTGCACCAAGATTCGTAGGTCCTTTAAAATCCTCGAGCAGATTGGGAAGGTAGCCTACAAGTTGGATATACCTGAAGGACTCAGCAACGTTCATCCGACATTTCATGTCTCGAACCTAAAGAAATGCTTAGCCGACGAAAATCTCCACATACCCCTTGACGAGGTTCACATTGACGAGTCAATGCACTTCGTGGAGAAACCCGTGAAGATTATGGACTGAGAAGGTAAGCAACTCAAACGAAGTCGCATTCCAATCGTTAAAGTTCGGTGGGAATCCAAACGTGGCCCTGAGTTCACTTGGGAATGTGAGGATCAAATGAAGGCTAAATACTCACACCTATTTCCGGGACCCTCTTCCTAATCAATTTCGGGACGAAATTTCCTAAAGTAGGGGAGACTGTAATCCCCAGGAAATTCCGGCCTTTATCTTTACTTTTTCGACACTTGTAATTTCACTATTATGTGGTATGCTTCCATCCATTTCAATAAATTATCCATTACATTTCATGAGTATTGACGTGAGGTCGAAGTCTCACTCAAAATCAAACCAATTACAACTAAATAGCTAGCGGTAAGTGGGTATCGAACACAAGGAGTTTGTGGAAAATGTGTTTTCTAAGTAGCTTTTATAGTAAACTAAAATTAAACTAGATTGCAGAAATGTAATTTCTAGAATTTTGATTGTTGGTTTTGAAAACTAGAGTTATCTAAATTAATCGCAAATCAAAAGATTGTAATTCAGAAATGAGAGAATATGTCTTCCCCCGGTTTCAGGTTTCCATGAATGATAATACTGATGTTTAATTAGGAAGAACTACATAGACGTAGTTCATGAAAATATGTTTGATTGTGATAAAAGGGGACCAAGTGCTTGGATTACAAGAACGCAAGATTGTCACCCGATGATCAATTAAATATATCCAACCCCGAATTCCTCCCAATAAATCTCGATTGCCAGCGGCACCAAGAACTGATGGTTTAGAAAACGATGTTAAACAATATCAACGATTACAATCAAACACATAAACACCACAATAACACAACCAAAACGATTAGATTATTGTCCTACAAATAACATAAACATCAACAAACATTCAAAAGATAAACCTTACAATCCGGAGGTAAACATATGAGAACTTAGCCACACATCATTCGATTGATCATCATCAAGCAACTATCAATGTTCATGTGAATCAAAAACACCAACCCAATTGTTCCAAATTGTTTCTAACCAAGAAAATCACCCAAAATCGCCCCTGAAACTGCTGCAAAACGTCTCCCAATGATTGGATATGAAAAGCCCCTTGAAGAACTGTTTAATAGGGCAGTTACACTTTTCACGCCAGTGACCACTGTAAGCTACGGTATCTACCGTAGCTTACGGTAGCTTTAAAAGTGCTACGGTGGGTCTATACTGCCTTACGGTGGAAGAAAAGTGCTGGGGGCTACCGTAACTTACGGTAGCCACCGTAAGCTACGGTAGGCTTCAACATGCAATTTTGTTTTCTTCATAACTTTTTCGTTTCAACTCCGTTTTCTTCGCCGTTTGCGCCCACGTTCTCGTAATTTCTTCCTCTATCATGTTATCTTCTTAATTCTTCAAGTCAAAGAAATTATTTTTTTCACCTATGCTTCGTCTTTCACTCTCCAATCCATCCGCGTTTATTCGAACCTTCATTTCCACACTTTTAAGCTCCGAATGTACCTGAAACACAAGCAAACGTAGTCATCTAATTCTAGACAATTACTCGATTAAATGTAGGATTAAAATACCATTTATAGCTCTTAAGGGTCGTCCTACGGACCACCCGTCACATCCCCACACTTAACCGTTGCTTGCCCCCAAGCAACTCATCAAAAACCACTCATAACTCCTCAAAAAACCATTTCCAAGTTCACAAGCGATCAACATGAATCAAGCAAACAAATGTCCTCATTTTACTAACTTTTTCTTAAACCCCGCATAACACACCCCTCACAATGACTCTCCTCTCGGTGACAAATAATAACTAGCAAGGATGAGCTAGAACACACTTAAAACAAATGGGTGATTGCACAATAATAGGCTTGTACTTAAATCGGTCATTCGCCTAAAGAATTTACTAAAATGCGCACGTGAATCAAAGGGACTTAAGGGTTGGAACGTGGCTAGGCATATGGGTAGGACATGGAAATATATATGTAGTAGCTAATGATCCGACCCGGTCTTATTATTACATCTAAATAAACTCAACTAATTAACTAGCTACAAAGCCTCACATTTTTTTTTTCAAACTACTACCACATTTATTCTCATTCTTTTTTTGTACTTCCACTCAGATTTTTTTTTTTCATTTTCATTCTCCTTCAACTACCATCGCATTTATTTACTTCTTTTTGCATTTTTCTCAGATTTTTTTTTCATTTTTAAACAAAACAAAAACATCAAATACTACGTACTAAAACTACTAAACTACTAAACCGGGTCTTCTCAAACAGGTAAGATATTTTGGCCGGTAAGCATGGGTAGGCTCAAATATGGTTACTAATGGACCAAACCCCGCCCCTCTCGCTACCATGCTCATATGTGTAATTTATGAGGCCCAACCCCCGAATCCCACACTCACACACATCGTGACGAGGCTACCTAAATGTCCTTATCCTTTTCACATACATATCAAGCTAAGGCCTCAAACCGAATTCAAGCACAAGTTCTAATGCACCCCCACCCATTGCCACTCTCATCAAAGAAAAGATTTTTAACAATTCAAATAGATGGCTCAAACTCTCACCAAGAAAAAGGGTATACGGGGTTTCCGGAGTGTTATGCGGTTTCAATAGTTTAACTTTTCAAATTTAGACCATTTTTCGCTTGATTTCATAATTTTTCAAAAAATTTTCCCCATCCCCACACTTGGGATACATTGTCCCCAATGTATGGCTTTGAAGAGAAAGATCGCTCAAAACACACCAAACTTTTTTCTTTTTCTTTTTCTTTTCTTTTTTTTTAACAAACAAACAAACTAACTACCAATATTTCAAGGCTAAAGAACATGACAAGTCTAAGGAAAGAGTACATGGACCTGATGAAGTTTGACACAACAGATGTTGTAAATGATCTGATTTCCTATCACCACCTTCATACAACTATCCGCACATCTTCCTCACACTTGAGTGTTGCCATAACCCTGAAACATAGAAAAATAAAGAAATAACAATGTCAGTGAAAAACCTCGGGTTGCCTGCCGAGCAGCGCTAAATGTTCGGGTCTTCAGCCAGACCGTGCCACCCCCGTTTATGGTGGCTCAAAGAAACGATTCTGGCCATCTCCATCACTACATCGTGCCATTGAGTAAAATGCATCCGTCCCGTTTCGATTCGGTGGGTAATCAAATACACTCCTACTTGATCTCGTATGCTTTTCTTCACGATCCGGTGGGTGATTTATTTTCATTCTTTGACACACTTTTGTCATACAATCACTAGACTCACCACCCTTCCCCTCATTGGATTCATAAATAATCACTCTAGTTTGAACATCAAATGATAACTTACAGTTCTTTTTGGTCATGGTAATAACCCCGTCTCTACAATTGATTTGAGCATTTGCTGTGTATAGAAACGGTCGACCTAAGATTACCCTTTGTTGCGCTGCCATTTTAGTAGAAGCATAGTCTAGGACCAGAAAATCCACTGGGTACTCAAATTCTCCCAACTGAATCTTAACATTCCTAACTACTCCCCGTGGACGCCTCCAACTTTCATCCGCCAAGCTCACCATGGTGTCTATATCTTGCAGCGGGCCAAAGTCATACATGTCATACAACTCGCCTGGTAGCACGCTCATGCCCGCCCCATAGTCCAACAATGCATGAGGAATTTTTAATTTTTCCACTCGGATTGGCACGATTGGTGCCCCATGCTCTTTGTCATTTTCCGCCTCGGCCTCCTTTCCTATACCTGCATTCACTTGACACGAAGAGGTTAGAAATGTTTCTTTAAATTCACTATTGGGAACGGTACTTACCACATTAATGTTCACGCTTTTGATGTTCTTGGGATTTGTCACTGTGTCACTTGGTAGTTGACCTTTATTCTTTTTTAAAAGGGCCACCTCACTTGCAAGTTGACCCATTTGGGTAGTCAAGGATTGGATGGCTTTGTCGCGAATTTCATCTTTTTGCAACCGAGCCTCATCCATTTGATTCCTCCTTTGCATATCTTGTTGCATCATCCAGAGCATATCCATCACTTCATTCCCACTTGAAGTAACTTGACCCGAATAGCCACTTTGGTCACCACCCGGTTGTTGAAATTGCCTTTGGAAGCCTTGATTGTTGAATTGTTGGCGAGGAACATAATTTCCTTGACTTCCTTGGAAATTCGGATTGGCTTGATTAGCCGGGTTTCCATAACGCAAATTCGGATGGTTTCGTAACCCGGGGTGATATGTATTCGAGTTCATGTTGTAATTTCTACCACCGCCCCCTTGGCCTTGAATAGCATTCACTTCTTCATATTGCCCTTCAACAACACCCACCAAACAAACATCCGCCCTATGACCCAATTCATTACAGTTAGTGCAAAAATCATAAACTTGATTAGTAGTTTGCACATTACCATCCTCCATCGCATGCACTTGGGTTCTAGTAATGGCCGGTCTCGCTCTCCTAGATGATTGAGCCTTCCTCTTTGATGTGACCGCCATTTGTTCCAAAAACGCCCAATCGTCTTGCTCGTGATTAGTACCAAATGTACCATTCGTGATAGACATTAAGTCACGAGCATCTTCGGAATTCAACCCTTCATGAAACGCGTTCAACAATTCCCATAATTCGATCCCATGATGAGGGCAATTTTTTATCATCAAATTAAACCGTTCGAAAGCTTCGTGAAACATTTCACCTTGTTGTTGTTGAAAGCTTCTCAAGCTTCTTCTCGCATCGTTGGTCTTTTGGGCCGTGAAAAATTCTTCTAAAAATCTTTGTTGCATCTCCGCCCATGTATAAATCGAAGCTGATGGTAAAGTGTAAAACTATCTCTTCGCTTTATCTTCCAACGAGAATTGAAACAATACCAACTTTACTTCATCCGATGAAAATCCTTGCCCACCGATAGTATTGCATATCGAATCGTATGCCTCCAAATGAAAATAAGGTTCCTCCGTGGCTAATCCCTTATATTTCGGTAAACTTTGGAGGGAATTAGTTCTAACTTCGAACGTCCTCCCTTGATTGTTTTGAGGAATAACTACCGGTGAAGGATTGTTAGTAATAACCGGCCTAAAATGTGCTTCAATACCCCTCACGGCCTCCCGATTATATCTTCTTGGCACGCCCAATCGAACTCTTGGATGTGGTGGACCCATTGGTCTTTGAACTGTTATTTGAGGCGCGAATTGTTGAGTTGGTGGTTGAAATATTTGCCCCACTTGTTGTTGTTGAGGTATTTGTCTTTGAATTTGTGGGCCTTGTGGTGGTAATTGTTGTGGTACAATTTGTTGTTGTATGACTTGTTGTTGAGGTCTATCAAATCCTTGCATTCCTTGGCCTTGCACATATGTGTAGTCCCCTTGACCTCCATTACCGCCATAATAATACCCTTCCTCTTCGTATCCTCCAAACTCGTCATCATAACCATCATCAAACTCATCTCCTCTTACACCCGAAGTTTGAACAAATTGAAATGGTGAGTATTGCAAACCCGGTTGATTTGATGGTTGAAAGGTAGAAGTAGTATGAATAATGGTTGAACTTGACGGAAATTGTTGTGATGGTATTTGTTGAGTGGAAGATGATTGACCGGAAGTTGGGAAGAAAGATGAAAAGGGTGGAACTATTGATGAAAGGTTATAGGTAAAGGCGTGTTCGGGAAGAAAGATGAAAAGGGTGGAACTATTGATGAAAGGTTATAGGTAAAGGCGTGTTCGGGTTGGGTACTTGAAGGTAATGTAGTGTTAGGAGGTTTAACTTCATGGGTTGATGTCGGACTGATAGTAAGATTAGGTGACGGTGTAGATGGTGTTGTTTGACCCGTAGTGGGAGGTGGTTCCATTGTGTTTCTTGGTGTGGTAGGTGAACCAATGACTTTGTTCTCCCTAAGTAAAACTCGGTTCCGTGAAAGTGTCCGTTCAATTTCCGGATCAAATGCTAATGGTGATGAATTTTTGGAGCCTCTAGTATGCATACACCTGTAAGTACCTGCACACTAACACAACCAGCGTAAACCCGAAAATAACAAACAAAAAACTACGAAAGTTAACACACGTTGAGCACTACTCCCCGGCAACGGCGCCAATTTGACGTGAGGTCGAAGTCTCACTAAAAAATAAACCAATTACAACTAAATAGCTAGCGGTAAGTGGGTATCGAACACGAGGAGTTTGTGGAAAATGTGTTATCTAAGTAGCTTTTATAGTAAACTAAAATTAAACTAGATTGCAGAAATGTAATTTCCAGAATTTTGATTGTTGGTTTTGAAAACTAGAGTTATCTAAATTAATCGCAAATCAAAAGATTGTAATTCAGAAATGAGAGAATATGTCTTCCCCCGGTTTCAGGTTTCCATGAATGATAATACTGATGTTTAATTAGGAAGAACTACATAGACATAGTTCATGAAAATATGTTTGATTATGATAAAAGGGGACCAAGTGCTTGGATTACAAGAACGCAAGATTGTCACCCGATGATCAATTAAATATATCCAACCCCGAATTCCTCCCAATAAATCTCGATTGCCAGCGGCACCAAGAACTGATGGTTTAGAAAACGATGTTAAACAATATCAACGATTACAATCAAACACATAAACACCACAATAACACAACCAAAACGATTAGATTATTGTCCTACAAATAACATAAACATCAACAAACATTCAAAAGATAAACCTTACAATCCGGAGGTAAACATATGAAAACTTAGCCACACATCGTTCGATTGATCATCATCAAGCAACTATCAATGTTCATGTGAATCAAAAACACCAACCCAATTGTTCCAAATTGTTTCTAACCAAGAAAATCACCCAAAATCGCCCCTGAAACTGCTGCAAAACGTCTCCCAATGATTGGATATGAAAAGCCCCTTGAAGAACTGTTTAATAGGGCAGTTACACTTTTCACGCCAGTGACCACCGTAAGCTACGGTATCTACCGTAGCTTACGGTAGCTTTAAAAGTGCTACGGTGGGTCTCTACTGCCTTACGGTGGAAGAAAAGTGCTGGCCACCGTAAGCTACGGTAGGCTTCAGCATGCAATTTTGTTTTCTTCATAACTTTTTCGTTTCAACTCCGTTTTCTTCGCCGTTTGCGCCCACGTTCTCGTAATTTATTCCTCTATCATGTTATATTCTTAATTATTCAATTCAAAGAAATTATTTTTTTCACCTATGCTCCGTCTTTCACTCTCCAATCCATCCGCGTTTATTCGAACCTTCATTTCCACACTTTTAAGCTCCGAATGTACCTGAAACACAAGCAAACGTAGTCATCTAATTCTAGACAATTACACAATTAAATGTAGAATTAAAATACCATTTATAGCTCTTAAGGGTCGTCCTACGGACCACCCGTCAAGTATTCATACATGCATACATTGGGCACAATTATTTCAAATTAAAAAATAATAAATATCTATAGAAGAAATTATATAAATAATTGTTTCTATATATAAATATGATAAGTTATTTCTAAATCTATATACATATATATATATACACATATATTTATAAATAAACATCTTACAAAAAGTTAAATTATAAATTCTAAAAAAATTAGGGTTTATGTATTTTAATCAAATAAAAATTTATTCTATTTAGTAAAATTACATTTTTACCTTTATAAAATTTAATTATAACATAAAGATTTATTGGATTTTATAAAATTTTATAATATTTAATAATTTTATGTTTTATAAAAGTCCAGGGTTCAAATGGTAATTTCTGAAACTCTATTTTCATTTAAAAAACAAGTTTAAACATGAAATAATAAAGGCTTGAAACCCCAAGGATCTGTTCTGCCAATTCGCATTCTTTCTTTCCCCCTAAACCGGTCACAGGTTCGAAACCCCACCACCACCGGTTCTCACATGATTAACCCGATCCTGTATTTGTGATATTTTCGCACGAATTTGAAGCCGGCTACATGTTTAAACCGACTAATCAACCCACTCTCTTCAATTAATTGAATTTTAATGGTAATCTTGATGTGTAACTCGTAACCGATAACCCCACTCTCAATCATTTACTTGATCAATCAAGGCGGTGCAAATTGGCTATAAATAGGGACTCATTATCGTAGACAAGACCCATTGCAAACTCAACACACACTGAATTACATTCCATTTCACTGCGAAATCACAAATCAGAGCCGATATACCCGAACCTGTTCATTGAGTCATTCTCCTCCAATTCGTATTCATTTCAGGTAAATTTGGTGTTGTTAAGTTCGTATTGATGCAAGGATCAAAAGCCCCATGAATTGGACTTCGATCGTTTGCTTTATCGAGAGAATTGGAGGGCTAGGGTTTACGGGTTCATTTGGGGCAAAGGGTGTTTGGGCTTGCGTGTTATATTCAAAGCGAAACCAAATCAGACACGACATCATGCCCTGGTCTGATGGTTAGTGTATTTGTGTGCGTGTGACCCGGTAGTGGCGCTGGTTCGAGTCCCGACCACCGTTTTTGTTTTAAATTAATTCCTTTTTATTAATTTAAGCCATTATTCCATATTTAAAAATCCCAATTTAAATTTTATAAATTATATAAACATATTCTATAATTAAAAAAAAACAGAAAAAAATAAAGTATTGTTTATTTATTTTATTTTAATTAAAACATTTTAAAATTTCTAAATAAATAACAGAAATGTTTTGTTTAAACAAATTAACTATGTTATTTATTAATAATGTTATTACACAAAATTTTAATTAAATGTTTAGACATTTTAAAATTCTTTCAAACCTATAAATAATTATTTTAGTATGAATAATTACTTAAAAAATAATTTTAAACTTATAAATACTCAAATAATCATTTTTAAATAAATATTTTATACAAAGTTCAATTAATTCTATTTAAAGCCTATTTATTTAGTCTTTTATAATTCATTTAAAATGAATTAATTAATAGATTAACTAACCATTTTATTTACATTAACTAATAGTTTAATTAATCATTTTATTTACATAAAATAAAATTAATTAAACCCTTTCGCATTTTATAATTTATTTATAAATTATTTTTAGAATGATTATATAAATAAATCCGAATTCATTATTTTCCATTTCATAATATGTTTATTTAACAATTCAAATATAATATTATTTAAACCTCTTTCCATTTATAATTTATTCATTTAATTGTTGAAAAATAATTACATGAATAAAGTCCAAACATTTTAGCATTACAAATACATATATTTTCCTACAAAAAAAATTGCACAAACCCTATGCCCAGTCTCAAACCTCTATGAAACCCTAAAGTACCAAAATTTCCTTAATTCCAATTAGACGTACATTGAATTTAGATTACCATTACCTGTGTAGATTTATTGCTAGAAATCCTCATAAGGCCTATCCATCCATACCAATTCACACCATTCCTAACTTCAATTCAAGTGAGTTTCATAGCCCCCTTTCTCTTTACTATTGTTTACAAATACTCGGGGTGGAACATGTTTACATACTATACTTACCAAATTCAATACCATTGTTCTCATGCTAATTACTATGTGCTTTATGTCTTAAACTACTTGGCGACCATACGTGTGTTCATGTTTAGTACAATCATTAACTTGTGTTGCAAGCCTAAGGTAGTACCTTTTATGATCATTTATACGTGAAACTGATACCATAGTTAACATAGACCTTGGCGGGTTTTGTGTGTACCATATTACTACTTTTTCTAAACACAATCAGTTGGATTGTACATACCAGTTTTCCATTTACTACGGTTTGATTGTACGCTTTGGAACCTTGTATGTTTTCACATTTATGCCTTAGTTATGTTTTGAATATATTGAATTTTAAATCCTTTTTCAACTTTTGTTTGGTGTCAAAACCTTTGTTACTCACCAACTACTTGTAGTTGACATTTACTCACATGTTTCAGGTGCACCAGTTTGAGGATACGACATGATCACTTAGGATTTGGGCCTAGAAATAATGGAGTTTAATTATGTTATGATGAACACTTTGTTTTCCTATTTTCAATTGTAGCGGATGCTTATAATTTGAATAACAAATATTATCATATTTAAAAGATGATCATGTGCTTATGAACAACCGCGTCAGCCTCGGCATATAATCCGCCGCTAGCCGGGGTGTGACAACCCCTCCCTTTAAACTTCTCCTTGAGCAACACCGAGAGTTCTTCCCCCCGCCCCAGATAAAGTCTCATGTACAGCGCTTGAGTCTCCTAGTCCATGTTCCTCCGCCACCAGAGCAGACTTGGCAGCATCAGGGGAAGTAGAAGGAAGCGGCATCTTAAAGGTTACAGAAGAGGGAGTCTCTACGCTGACGCTGGCCTGACTATTTTGACAACTCCCGCTCCTGCACATAGTGACCCAGCCCAGGGCCATCTTCTTGTTCAAAGCCTGAGGCTCTAGCTCAAGAATCTCCGTAATTGATTTGTCGGCACAAGAAGCAAAGGAAGAGAGATAGGGATAAGAGGTCTTCTCATAGGAACGAACAACCTCTATCAAATTCTGTTTGGCAAAGGGATCGTGACCTAACAGACGCAAGGGGAACCTGTTTTGACACAGCTGCATGTCCAACGAACACCCCCTCATGCATCCCTAAAGCTCTGAAAGACTTCTGCACCGCAGATAGGGGACCGACAAACTCAATACTGCGAAGAAAAATATCCCACAACATGCGCAAAGCCATCTCTAATAAGCCAACACTTCTCCTTCAGAAGATTAGCAACCTCCTCTTCCAAACCTTTCTTCTCCTCTTCCGGCAACTCATTCTCAACATCCAGGGAGGAAACAGTACCCTCCAAATCCACAACCTTTCCCCTCAACACGTTCAACTCCTCGAACCTCACTCTCATTTCATCGGCATGACAAAGCTGCAAACAATCAAGGCCTTTCAAGTCATCTAAATGACGTGCCTCCAGAAGCTCGACCTTCTCCTCCATCGATTTGACCAAGGCTGCCTCAGCGGCGTAACGACTCTGCCAAAAGCCACTCGAGACGCATGCCGGTCCTGATTACTCTTACAAGCAGAGGCCATGTCACAAATAACAGGAAGAAGAGAGTTCACCTTAGCCTGATGCTGGTAAATATCCCCTACAAGGGTATCCAAAGGTACTCCCACAAGGGCCAGTTTCTCCGCAGGAGGGGTCAAATAACGAATCAACTGACGAAAGATGAAAGGATCTGATAGCATCCTTGTTGGTGATAGACCAGGAAGAAATAAACTTTCTACCATCACAAACATCACCAACCTCCTTACCTAGGCTAGCGGCTAAACCAAGATCACATCCGTGAGGGGACTCCCCCTCGCCCTCTTCAGAATCGAGAACCTTCAAGTCAGAATCATAAAATAGTCGCGCTAGCCTGCTTAGCCAAAGACCGCGTTCTCTTGGACTGTCCAATAGTGGAAACCTGCTTCTTCCTTGTGCTAATCCTCTTAGTTGAACCAATAGGAGGAACCTTAACCGACACAGGAGCCGTCGGAACAGAACCACTTGGAGCCAAGGCGTCTCCAGCAGAGACAACTCCAGCAGCAGCAGCCCCAGCAGCAGGGTGGTTGGTAATATCCCCTCCACTAAACCCGCCAAGGATGCTAGAAAAATTTCCACCACTAAAAAAGGATGCATCATAGATCTCCAGTATAGGTTTCTCCCCAGAAACCAAAGGGCGAGAGGAATACTCTAAACCGTTAGGGCTTTTATCTGACAATGTCTCCAGCAAACTCATCTCTGCAAAAGGAAGGGATAAAATAAAGACAACAAGCAAAACACATATATACACAATACTGAAGCTTCAAGCACTCACCTACACCTCCCTCGAGATAACCGGCACATAATCTGAAACGGGCCAAGGACGGCTAACACCAGCCTTAACAAGAACGTATTCCTCATAGGACCAGGCATAAGTGAGTGGCTCTTGAAGCTTGGTGAAAGCAGTGTCATCATAAGATGAGTCCAGAAGAGTAGGAAGTTCAAGAGGACCCAAAGGGTCACGAGCGGTCATTTAGAACGGAACCACAAAACTTATTACCTAGAAGAAATTCTCCTTCCAGTGTTTCAGGGACGAATTGGTACGATATATGTAACGAGGACTCCCGTCCTTAAGTATCTCAATGGTAAGCCAGTCTCCATTGCGAGCAAGGCGGAAAAATTGATGAAACAAAGGGACAGAAGGAACAACACCATGAGAATGACAAAGCATCTCAAAATGTGTAATTTTGCTAACCTCATATGGTGCAAGTTGGCAAATTTAGATTCCCAACACATCACTCAAAGAAAAAAGAGGATGAAAGGTAACTGAAGGTTGGAATAATCGAAATAAGTGGTATAAAGGCCGATATTCCCATTAGGTGGACCATTGACAACCTCGTTTTCTGATGAAAGCATCGGATCATACTCGTTACTAATACCGTAGCGAGAACAATGCTCGGCAAGGGAACGACAGTTAAGCTTAGAATAGTGAAGGTGCATATCATGTTTCCCACCCATACCGATCGAAATCGGAGCAAAACGGAGCGATCAAAAGAAGAAATGAGAGGAAAAAACTAACCTGAAGTTGGAACGCAAATATGATCAGAGAAGATAATGGTGTAAATGAGCAAAAAATTCAAATTTAAACAAATTTGTTCGGTAACCGTGCATGATGGAACGTCTGATAGACACCAGTACAGGCGGCGGCTAGGTATGACGACCCCCCTTAACTACGGAAGGGACAAAAATTTGGAGAAGGATCGGCCCACCGAAAAGACTCCACCAAAAATCATAAAGAGTGCGGCCCATTAGCAAAGAAAGTCTTTGCCAAAAGTCCGCACTGGGGGCTAATGACATAGGAGAGTACATCTCCAATAATCAACAGTTAACCAATAAGGAGAAGACCTCTCCTACGAGTAAACCAATAAAACGACAACACAATAACCGAAGAGCATTTTCACAAGAACCAAGCCCTGAAGAGTTCAGCGAAGAAAGGGTTGACTCGGTAAGAGGGACAAAATGAAGAGTAGCTATTTGAAGAGAAATAAGTCAATCCCTTACCTGAAAAGGGGATAGACAAGAATCTAAAGAAAGGAAAGGTCTCTGAAGAACTTCCTCTTCTAGAGGAATCATGAGACGGGATAGGAAAATGGGTAATTGGTCCAAAGCACTATAAATACAAGTCCAAGGCTTCATTCAAAGACACACTGGATTCTATGCTTCAACATATCTCATCACTTTATCCTCTCCTGCTTACCTCTCCTAGTCGTGCAATTACTCCTCCTTATAATCTACTACTTCCCCTTGTATTCAAATCATTTCTCCTGTAATCTATCATAGTATTCTATCATATTTCTTCTAATGATTATACCGCTTAGCCTTGTATCTCTCAAGGATAAGTGAGCCATTATAGTAATAAAGAACATTTACCCTTATCGAATTATCGTTGTAGTAACAAGCTCGTTTATCTTTGCAGTAGTCTTGGACGAGTTGTCAAAATCGATCCAAGAGGTGGTCCCATGGTGCATGCTCTTTGCTGACGATATTGTGCTAGTCGTGAAAAGTAAACAAAGGTTGAATGGGAGGCTAGAGGAGTGGAGAGCAACCTTATGGAATAAGGGTTTAAGGACTAGTCACGCCAAGACGGAGTACCTTTTCTGTGATTTCAGTGGCGCAAGCGAAGTTGAGGACTTCCAAATCACCATCGAAGGTCAGATGGTCCCACGAGTAACCAGGTTTAAGTATTTAGGATCATTTGTACATGCTGATGGGGACTTGGACAATGACGTAGCTTACCGCATACAAGCAGATTGGTGTCGGTGGAGAGCAGCCACAGGCGTATTGTGCGACTTAAGGTTCCTAACTAAACTGAAGAGAAAGTTCTATAGAGATTAGAGTGGTAGTTAGACTAGCTTTGTTATACGAAATAGAATGTTGGGCCATCAAGAAAACACAGGCGCGTAAGATGGAGGTAGCGGAGATGAGGATGTTGAGATGGATGTGTAGAAACACAAGGTTGGATCGAGTATGAAGTAAGGTTTTTAGGAAAAGATTAGGAGTGGCTAGTATATCGGATAAGATAAGTGTTGCACCCCAACCGTGCATGTTAACCACGTGTGCGACTAATTGAATCATAAACCAAGGTATAAAGACATTTACTATTAAAGTTTCATAATATTAAAAACCCAATTACATAAGTTTCAAATTAAACCAAACAAATAACATGTTCAAAAGACAAAGCAACTTAAAATAAAATTCTTCAATTGATATCTAGGCAAATCCTATGTGATCTTGACTTGACCTATCACGAGCTTAATCACCTGAAACATGTACGAAAAACAAGTGTCAACTAAAATAGTTGGTAAGAAATCACAGGTTTAATAAAAGTATAAGTTTAGCAAAGGTAATAATTCATAATTCAAGATCATCTTATAGTACGTAAAATAAGATAAACACATGATTAGCAAATCCAACCTAAATAATGAATAACGAATAAGTGGTACAACTCGTAAGTTGCACTAATAACGAATAAGATGTCCAACCAAAAGTTGTCCATGAAGTATATGCGGTTTCCATCCTATGGCCCATATCTGTACTACCGTTGGCTTGAAACTTCAAGTTAAGGATTTGCAAGTTTAACGCTTATCATATTGTGTTCATTTACTCATATACATATATGATTCACTTATTTTAGAATTGTTTGAAAACGTGTTTTAATGCGTGCCAACGCGTACATGTTTCCCCGAAAACGATTTGAATAAAGTGGGGCTATGAAGTCTCACCTTGATGACTAGGAGCGATAAGAGACTTGAACAAATAGACGACGTGAATCACGGACCAGACCCTAAACAAATAAATAAACTAGTTTTAGAGTAGGTTCGATGGTTACGAGTGTTAGATAGGCGGTTCGTGTCATAATTTAAAAATTCGATGCAAAAAATAGAGTTTCAGTCGTTTTTCTGATTTGGACAGCAAAGTAGCTGAACAGAAACGTGCTTGTTAAAAATATCAAACGACGTCCAAAAATTATGAAAATTTACAGCTTACTAGTTTAAGACGTTCCGAAAAAGTTTCGTTTAGAATGTTTTCCATTTTGGGACTCGTATCATATCCAAAATCGTGATCTAAAACAGAAGGTACTGAAAAGTGCACCTTTCGTATTGTGGCTACTACGGAGTCACACTTTTGAATTAGAAAAAGAATTTTTACGGTTAGAAATTTGACTCGACGAGCTATGTCTTGGAGTTGGAGTTGCAAGATTTCGTTAAAAGTTTACCAAGTTATGAATTCTTAAAGTCGACGCATAATCTGTCCAAAGTTAAGTTATGCACAAAGGTGCATGATTAGGTTGTTTAAAAATCGATAACGCGTGAAATAAAATTAGACGAATGTTATTATATCATTATAATACATAATATAATCCGAATAGATTAGCCAAAACATCCCGTGTGACCGGTCTAGCCATGATATTCACAAAAGCGTTTTGGAGAATCACAGAATGCAATCGGCATAGCCGACACGCGCAAGCGGATTCTATTTTTAATTAGCATGTGAGTTCATATAAGTGATAATACAGAATAAATAACACATTTTAAGTTAGCAAGAACATACTAAAGCATCGGCAGAGCCACTTTTGCAATAGTTGTCTTGAGGATTCACAGAATGCGATGGCATACCATTTCAAACGGGATCCTTTGTTTGTTTGTTGTTGATGTTAGCGTGATTTATTAGTTTGATTAAGGTTATTAGAGGGTTTTAAAGGCCGAGGGTTCACATAACCAAGTGATCATGGATAGAAAATAGAAAAAGATTGAGGGGATGAAGAAGAATTAAACAAAGGAAGAAGAATTATTGAAATAGGAGAGCATGCTTACTTGTTTTGATCTTCAAACTCCTAAAACTTCTAGGAGATTTTCGAAAACCTTCAAGGGAGAGGGAGAGGGTTTCTCTTGCCTACAAATTACAAAGAAAAAGGGGTGTCCAAGGCCTTGTATTTATAGTTGAGGATTAAAGGTTGTAACAATGGAATGTCTTGGAAAACACATTAGGGTTTTAGGGGGGCTTCAAATCTGCGAAATTCAGCTGAATGGGGCTGGGTTTTTGCCATTTTTTGCTTGGGCTAGGTCCAAGTGTAGGTGGGTTGGGTCCTAGCTTGGCCCGATTGAGTGCGCGGATTCGTAATTCGCGATTTTAAGCATTTCTAAGCGAAATTGGCCAATGTTTTCAACATGAAAGTTGATTGTCATAACAAAATGAGTATGTTTAGCTAAACACATTTAAGTTTAAGTTATGTTATTCGCGTACGGTAGTTAACGGTCGGTGGACGAGAAAACGGACTTTTAAGGGCATAACAAGCTGCGAAGGCACAATACATAAATTTACAAGCTTTTGTTGAACATTTCAAGTGTAACAAAGTATACCAACTTTAATTTAACATGTTTGACGTTTGCATGATTGTTAACGGGTTATGATGGGCCTTTTGGGCCTAAAATGGGCCCAATTCACGATTAAGCCATCAATAAGCATATAGAGCATAATGTAACAAATAGTAGATCACGTATGATAAACAAGTACGTATGGAAATAATCCATGTGAAAAGACATTCAAAATGATTTGCATTGATTAAATAAGTCTAGTACATGATAAGTTAAACACGAAAGTCTCAGATGTTACAGTCTCCCCTAGTTAAGAGAATTTCGTCCCCAAAATTCAACTAGTAGAGGTTGTAGGGTCTTGAAAGAGATGAGGGTATTTGAGTTTCATCTGGTCTTCATGTTCCCAGGTGAACCCAGGATCACGTTTGGATTCCTAACGAACTTTCATGATAGGGATGCAGCTACGCTTGAGTTTCTTGACTTCACGGTCCATGATTTCAACCGGCTTTTGACGAAATGCATAGAGTTGTCGATACGAACATCATCGAGAGGAACTTGAAGTGTGTCATCAGCAAGACACCTTTTGAGGTTTGATACATGAAAAACATCATGAATGTTACAGAGTTCGGTTAGTAGCTTGAGTCTATAGGCTACTGGGTCAATCCTTTCAAGAATCTCGAATGGCCCAAAGAACCTAGGGGCTAGCCTTCCCTTCTTCCCAAAATGGATGTAAGGCCCCAAACCCAGGAGGCCTCATGTGTTGGATTTACTCATTCATAAACAGTTCTTAAATTTGAATATCAAATAACGCAGCGGAAAAACTTTCATTTAAACATAACAGTAACATTGTCAAACATGCGGAAGCGTAAACATTGTCTAACATAACATAAACGTAATCAAAACATAACGGGTTGCAAGTATTCATGATCAACCAGGTAACTCCTTTCGCCAGCCAAGCATCACCGTTCAACTTCCATACCTGTCCTTAACCTGAATGTGCATACTAAAAGTCAACTACGCTGGTGAGTTCTAGTTTTAACATAAAAAATTAACTTCAAATATTTGCCAAAAACATAACATTCAACTTTATTTAATAAAAGCGTACGAAAACATGCAATAACAAATCATAACCTCATAACATAACAACGTAACATAAGTCAACGAACATATCGAATCTGCGCCTTCTCGTTACCGTCAATTCCATACATAGCATACCGGTGGAGATACCTAAGGCTCGTTACCTTTAGGCCATCCGTCACCTAGGTCTCCTAAGGCTCGTTGCCTCTAGGAAGACCAAACATATATACAGGTGGAGAATATCTAAGGCTCGTTACCTCTAGACCATTCAACACCTAAACTTCAAGCACGACATCACATGGATGACACGTACCAAACTTCAAGCACAATTACCCCGCGAGGTAAATCCTACCAACTTCAAGGGTCACGGTAATCCCCTTGGTGCCCGTCATCACCCCAGTTGTACAACAGTTGGCCAGCCACATAGGCCCCTAAAAGGTGATGCCCGTAACATACATTCCATACCCATAACTTCGATTCCCTTAGAAATCATGGCAGATTCGTTTGTTTTGTGACTTTCATAAACATTCACTTCTTTTACTTCAAAACTTCAGTGAAAGCATTCGTACGTTTTATTAAAATCATTCATTCATTCGTAAACACTTCGTACAATTCTTTTGGCAAAATATTTCATAAACACTTCTTTCATAACCTTTCCCTTCAAAACATCGTTCATAAACATCATTTCATAAAACGTCACATACATCTTTCATAAACAGCGTTTTATAAAACAGTCACATCGTTATGTATGCACACCAGCCCAAAAACATTTATTTAAAACATTTAAATAAGGGCTTCTAGAAGTCACCTGATAAGCTAGTCTCATTGTCCTAAACAAATGCCCAACAACGTCACCTACGATCTGGATTGAGTAGTTAAATACACATCAGACCTTATCCCGACTCTAACGGTTTAACCATACTGAATTAGGCGAACCTATGGCTAAGTTCACCCCTTGGAATCAGGCGAACATAAGTTCGCTTCTTCTCGCCAACAGGTGAACATGCCGTAGTGAACTTACCAAAGTTCACTTAAACCAAACATCAAGAGAACTTACCAAGTTCGCTCAGCTCCCAGGTGACCTTATCAAGTTCTCCTGCGGGGCTGTCTTCTTCCTCAAAAACCCTAATCGCTTGCATGCGAATCTGATCATGTCAAGATCCCAACTTTCAATGTTCAAATCGTTCTTTTTTCATTCTAGATGCTAGATTTATGTTTATTTTCAAGTTTCATACGTAAAAATGTCACCTTTTTATCCAAAACCTGAAAACCCCAAAATAAACAAAAACTCAGATCTAGGATGGTTCGTTACCTGAAACGAGCTTCTGATTCGGAGGTTCTGCTCACGAGTAGTAGAGGAACGAGATACTTGCTTCACGGGCCGATCCGACACTTTCTCTCTCAATGGTTTCTCTATCTAGATCTTGCAAAATGAGAGAAAGAGATGTGCTAAGGTATTTATGGGGAGAGGCTCCCCTCCTTCAGCCCATTCGTGTGCAAGCCCAAGGCCGGCCCATTCCTTGCTCGTTTATTCCGTTCGTTTCGCATCGTAACCCGCTCGTTATTCTTCTTCTATTTTTGGGATGTTACAAGTCAACCCCCTTACAATAGGTTTCGTCCTCGAAACAGTTGAGGGCACGACTCCCTCATTTCCGTCTCTGTCTCCCAAGTGGCTTCAGATCCCTTCCTATGTTTTCACTGTATCTTGACCAATTGGATGACTTTATTTCGTAAACGTTTCTCTTTTCGGTCTAAGATGGCCATAGGTTCCTCAATGTGTTGTTGACCTCGATGTCAGTAAGTGGTACGTGAGTCGATTCATCCGCCAAACACTTTCGCAAGTGTGATACGTGGAACGTAGGATTAATCCCACTTAACTCATTAGGCAACTCCTACCGATAAGCGACCTCACCAACTCGTGCCAATATCCTGAACGATCCGACAAACCTGGGACTTAGTTTTCCCTCTTTCTGAATCATATGATTCCCTTCCAGGGCGACACTTTCAACATTACTCAGTCCCCAACATCAAACTCAATAGGCCTTCGCCGTTTATCTGCGTAGGATTTCTGGCGATCTTGTGCGGCCTTCATTCATGCCTTAATCTGATCAAATATTTCCGATGTTTCTCTTACGACTTCAAGACTTACCAATTCCTTCTGTCCGATTTCACCCCAACACACCGGGGCCCTGCATCTTCTCCCATATAACATTTCGTAAGGCGGCATACCTATCGTCGTGTGATAACTGTTGTTGTAGGAGAATTCGGCTAGCGGCAGATGATTGTCCCAACTACCACTGAAATCTATAATACAAGCACGGAGCATGTCCTCCAATGTTTGAATGGTCCTTTCGGACCGACCATCCGTTTGTGGGTGGTATGCGGTACTGATATTAAGTCTCGTGCCCATCGCTTCGTGAAATCTTTTCCAGAACCTCAATGTGAATCGTGTGTCCCGGTCAGATACAATCGTCAAAGGCTTCCCATGCCGCACCACCACTTCATTAATAAATACTTCTGCTAACCTTTTCGATGAGAATGTCTCGCGAATAGGTAGGAAATGAGCACTCTTCGTTAAACGGTCCACAATTACCCAAATGGTGTCATGACCTTTAGCTATACGAGGTAGCTTGGTTATGAAGTCCATTGTAATGTGTTCCCACTTCCATTCTGGTATATCAAGTGGTTGGAACTTCCCATACGGTTTCTGGTGTTTGGCCTCAACTTGTGAGCAAGTCAAGCACTTGCTTACGTATTTCGTTACTTCATATTTCATCCCAGTCCACCAGTATTCCTTCTTCGGATCTTGGTACATGTTGTTGGTACCGGGATGGATAGAGTAACGAGACTTATGAGACTCATGCAAGATCTTGGTTCTAAGCCCGCCACCCATAGGTATCCACACCCGTCCAAAACGTGTCCTAACACCAAGTGTGTTATATTCCAACTTATCCTGTTGGCCAACCATTCTCTCTTTCTTTATACTCCCTTCTTTAAGTGCCTCATCTTGAGCCTTTTCAATTTCCCTCATCACATCCAGTGTTACCACCAACTGGCAAGCTTTCACACTAATAGGAGCAGGCACATCCTTTCGGCTTAGAGCGTCAGCCACCACGTTCGCCTTTCCAAGATTGTATATGATTTCACAATCGTAGTCTTTCAAAAGTTCCAACCATCACCTCTGCCTCATATTCCGTTCCTTTTGTTCGAAGAAGTACTTCAAAATTTTGTGGTCAGAGTAAATGGTAACCTCACCCCCTAAACGTAGTGCTTCCAGATTTTCAATACGAACACAACAATAGCAAGTTCCAAGTCCTGAGTTGGATAATTGACTTCAGGAACTTTCAACTGTCGCGACGCATATGCGATCACCCTCCCGCGTTGCATCAGCTCGCACCCCAATCCCTGACCCGAAGCATAAGAGTATATCACTAAGTCTTCATTGCCATCGGAAAGGGCCAACACTGGAGCTTGGGTTAGCTTCTCCTTCAATTCCTTAAACGCCTCATCCTGGGTCGCACCCCATTCATACTTCACCTTCTTCCAAGTCAACTTTGTCAATGGCGAAGCTATTTTCAAGAAATCCTGGATGAATCTCCAATAGTAGTCTGCCAATCCCAAGAAATTGCGGATTTCAGTTGGTGTCTTAGGAATATCCCAATCTTTTACCGTCATTATCTTTGCTGGGTCAACCATAATGCCATTCGGGTTAATGACATGACCTAGGAATTGGACTTCCCTAAGCCAGAACGCGCATTTAGAGAACTTAGCATACAACTTTTCCTTCTTTAGAGCTTCCACCACCTCCTTCAAGTGACATGCGTGATCACCCTCATTCTTGGAGTAGATGAGGATATCATCGATGAACACAATTACCGATCTGTCCAGCATCGGTTGACACACCCTATTCATCAAATCCATGAATGCTGCGGGGGCGTTCGTCAATCCGAAGGACATAACGCGGAACTCGAAATGTTCATAACACGTGCGAAACACAGTTTTCGATATTTCTTCGTCTCTTACCTTCAACTGATGGTATCCGGATCGAAGGTCGATTTTGGAGAACCAACTTGCGCCCTGTAATTGATCGAACATGTCATCGATCCTTGGTAAAGGGTACTTGTTCTTCACCGTTCGTTTGTTCAACTCCCGGTAGTCAGTACACATTCTCATAGAACCATCCTTCTTCTTCACAAACAATACCGGAGCACCCCAAGGTGAAATGCTCGGTCTGATAAATCCCTTCTCAAGTAACTCATCTAGTTGCGTCATAAGTTCTTTCATCTCCACTGGGGCTAGTCGATATGGAGTCTTAGCCACGAGCTGGGCATCTGGTACTAAGTCAATTCGGAACTCAATCTCTCTGTCGGGTGGTATCCCAGGCAAATCCTCTGGAAACACCTCCGGGTACTCGCGTACCACGGGTACATCGTCTAGCTCCTTCACTTCCTTACACTTGTCAATCATGTATACAAGATAGGCCTCGCATCCGCTCCTCAAGTAATCTATTGCCTTAATCATCGAGATGACGTTAGGCATCGGGGCGCCGTGATCCCTGAAGACCTCGACTTCACTACCATCTGGAGGCTTGAGTCAGATTATCTTTTGTTTGCATATAATTTGTGCTTCGTTGGTAGTTAGCCAGTCCATTCCCAAAATGACATCAAACCCTCCCAAAACCATAAAGAACAACCTGACGGGGAATCTATGGGCTTCTATTTTTATCATGGAATTGTCAACTACATCAGTTACCCTCGCGGTCCTACCCTCTTCGGTTTCTACGCTAAAGGCTCTTTTTAGTTTACTGACTGAGTATTTTACCCGTTTGCAGAAAGTAGCAGATATAAAAATTATGCTGGCACCCGAATCAAATAACACAGAAACAAAAGTGTTGTCAAGGATGAACGTACCTGACGCCACATCGGGTTCCACCCTGGCTTGTTCCTGCCTCAGCGCATACGCTCGGGTCTTCGCTCGGGGCCTCTCTTCTTTCTTTCAGGGCCTTTCCCTTTTTCGGCTTCACCTATCCGACTTAGTGCATTCACTGCTCATGTGGCCACTCTCGCCACAATTATAGCACTTAAAGTCCTGTGTGCATTCCCGGGAGTAGTGCCCGATCTTGCCACACTTGTACCACAGATTTGACCCTAGCCTGCATTCACTATGTGACATCCGTCAAGTTAGGGTTAATCCCGTTAATCAAATCTTGTTAAAACCTAACCTAGTTAACCCTATCTATAACTCAAGGGACTAATTTTGTCAACAATCCAAACGTAAACTTCAGGAACTAGTTGTGCAATATCCCTAAACTATTACTTTAACTTTATAAAGTCAAAATTGAATTCCTGTTGACTTTTGTTAGTCAACTAACATGTTCTTAACGTAACTCAAACCCCAGGAACTTATTCTACCAACTTCAAAGCTTTAACTCATAAATCATTGGGACTAAATTGTAATTAACTCAATTTTGATTTGGGTTGACTTTTAAAAAGTTAACACACTTGTTCTTGAAGCAAATTCGAAAATATTGGCCGATTCTGTTTGAAATTGAAACGGTTACACACGTTAGTGTCATTAACGTCCATAATTAAGTCCTTAATCATCGATTTCACTGCTAATTAAACTCAGTTATGAGTAATCAAAGCATAACCGTCGACCGTATCATCGAGAGTGATCAAATTCGATCATTTCGTATGTTAACATCACAATTGAATCACCAGCGCACCTTACTCGAACCCCCACAGAACCTGTTTCACACTTCAGTTCGATCGGCATAGCAACAAGAGTCACCGGAGATCAAGTCATTCACAGCCGGAACCTGTTTTAGTCGATCTCAATCAATCCATTATCTATTATGGTAATTGATCTCATCTATAGCTTCGTCTTAATCCATTGATCGAAAGCCCTATGCTAATTAGGGCTTATAACATCAAATCGAACAAGAACAAATTCTAGGGTTCTTGTTATTCCGGGTTTAATCGAACACCCACCTACACTCGGTTTCAATGAAATTAAACCACACCATTGTTTCGCCATGTTCCAATCTATAAAAGCCCCATGTTTTCAACAATTTTGAATATCAGATTCGATTAAATCAATTTGATGTTCATACTTAGGGTTTCAGCCATTCAATTCACGATTTAAACGATTCAAGAATTGATGTTTTTCTAATTAAACCCGTAATCAGGTTCGCTTTTGCCTTGTAATCAAAACCCCTTTACTCTTGATTCAAATGGTTACAGAAATCGTGGGATTCGGGACTGGGATTCGATTGCGGGTTTGGGAGGGAAACCATATGAACCTGTTTGATAAAAGCTTTTAAATCCGGTTTCATAATGTGAAACCCTAACGGGCGTGGTGGTTAAGGCAGTGGACTTGTAGGCAGGAGACCCGGGTTCGAGTCCGGTCTCCTGCATTATTTTTTTTAGGGCTTTTTCACTATATTAAATTTATAAAAAACCTATTCCAATATTATTATAATAATATATTAATGTGTTTTAACTCCGGAAACCGACCGAAGGCTCGAGTTTGAAATTATAACCTATTTTTATTATTATTCCCACTTTTAAAATAATATATTTATATTATTTTCAACCCGTGACTCCTAGTATAAAATAATACATATATTTTTATATTATTTCACCTCGTTTATTATTTCGTGTGGCGTTTTAAACTAATTAATAATATAGTTGTTTATATTATTTACTCACGTTTATTATATCGAATAAAAATAATATATTTATTATTTTTCCACACAAATGATTATTTTGTTAATCATACAACTTAAAAATAATATATATAGTTATATTATTTTCCTAACCATTTTAAATGGAAAACATATGAATATTTATTTATTTAATATTATTCGTATTAGAGACATTCGACACGTAACGCATTAATCTTAATTATTATATTAAGAAATATATATTTCCGTAGACGTGTTCGTCTACTCTTAAATCCTTAGAATGCATTAAGGCGTTCAATCTTCCGTGTCGTCGTCACAAACCCCATATGACCCTAATTTATGTGTTTATAATTGTAGGGCATACGTAAGCCGTGCAGGCTAACACTTGAGGTTCCAAATCTCTTACTTGTGTGATACTACCTACAACACAACGCATGTGAGTTTCGCGGCCCCTTTTTACTCGTTTTCCCGTTGGGGGAGAAACATGTGCACAAATCAACATCTTTTATTTTTTTTCCCGTTGGGGGAGAAACATACATGCAAGCAATCATATTTTTACTTGTTTTCCAGTGGGGGAGAAACAGGTATGCAAACAAACATTATTTTACATGTTTTTCCCGTTGGGGGAGAAAACATGATGCAAACTATTTTGGGTTATTGTAATTCATATGATATCACTGTTGAGGCTAAGCGTAACACACTATCACTGAAAGTCCTCATAGCACATCGGACCGTTAATTTGACAAGCGAGGTAATGTTTAGTAGTACTACTGGGTTTGACTAGCCCCACCCGCGTTAGTCGCGCTAACTCGATTGTAGGTCGAACAGGTGAAATGTTAGCCTACTCTTTTGGCCAGAGTTGATAGACTTGGCAGGAGGCAAAAAACCAGTCATGCTTCGGTTGCGAGCGCTTTAGTAAGACATGAACATAGGCTAGCTACCTATAGATATGCATATTGAATGTACATAATCTGGAAAACACTCTCTTATTGCAAACTTGAAACCTGTGAACTCACCAACCTCGTATTGACACTTTTCGGACATGTTTTCTCAGGTCGCTAAAGCCAGGTTGCACAACTATGACATGCATGGAGTCCTACTATCATTTCACTTATATGCAAACATTTAAAGCAATTCAATTACCTTTATTAAACTAAACTTTGGCGCGTTGTTTTGCGCATTTTCTTTTTTGTTTAAACGCTTCCGCATTAACTCTGAACTTTTATGTTATGACATTTTAAGTCCCATGTAGTGTCGTTTGAAGTAACCGATGTCTGAGATCCTGGTTTATCACCTTCCAAAATGGTAAAACTCCGTTAGTGGTGTGACACACCAGCATGCCTTCCTTCACATTTCCCACAGACGGCTATCTCGCCTACCATGGCCTATTTGTCCCGAGCCCCAAATAACTTCCCACCTGCTCGCTTGGCAGGGAAACTAGACCTCTTTTTGGGCTCATAAATGGCAACGATATTCAGCGTCAGATCATCAAATAGCACGCCACTCAGTTCTAGTACCGAATCACAGGTAGTAGGGGCGTTTGCCTTAACATAGGTGCGGACCTTGTCCGTCAATCCCAGAATGTAGCAGGCAATCTTCCTTTCCTCGGTCGTGACAAGGTGTGGCACCAGACGTGTCAGTTCAATGAACCGAGTGGTGTACTGCCGGTGCGTCATGCTCCCGGCTTTCAATCCAAGAAATTCCCTTTCTACCTTTTCGATCTCATTCCTTGGACAGAAATTCTTGATCACTAGAGTTTTCAAATCATTCCACATCATTACGTCAACAACCTCGTCCCCTTGGCTTGACGTACACCTTCCCACCAATGAGATGCTTCCTCCCTCAAGGAGTTAGCAGCAAACTTCACAACTTGATTCGCTCGGCATTCGCTCAGACGAATGGCGGCTTCCATTCGGATCACCCAATAAAAAGTAGCCACCGTGTCTTTCTTCCAGTCAGAATCGGTGGGTCACGTGCCTTGAAGTACTTATAGTCGCAATCGCGAGCAAGCGGCGCATTAGCTGCCTCGAGGATCGCGGCATCAGCTGTCGGGTTAGACCCGCCCGCTTCATTAACCTTCCTCAATGATTCTGCCAGCAGTTCTGGCAAAGAAGCCTTCATCATCTCAGCAAATTCGCGTGCCAGAGCCGCCTTTACTTCCGGTTCAAAAGTTAAATGTTGTTCCTCATCAAGAGTCTGTTCAGTCTCATGCACACTAACTTCCGGTTCCGTGTGGACACTTCCCTTATCATTGTACTCCTAACGAGCAGGAGTTCTACCTCGGCCACCGGTACGGCCCCCACGACGCCTTCCGTTTCCTCTTCTCGCCATTTCGTTCTATAAGACAAGGAATTCAATGCCATCACGCTAGTTAACAAATAGAATTCAACAAGTAATGTAAGATGTTAATATACACTGGCCATCTGCAATTAACCATTACACTACCTTTCGATTTCTATTTGACCACCTTTGTGATTCCATCAGAACACATGTCCTAATCTATTACTTTCTAAGGTATACTACAAACACTACTTTTCATACGTGGTGATGTGGCTCAAGTTACCCGTACTGGCATCCGTTCTTGGTCCCATTCACAGTTTAAGTTTAGACACTGGGAGTGTCCAAATCTCTCAAACTATTGCTCTGATACCAACTTGTAAGGCCCCAAACCCGGGAAGCTTCACTTTTTGGATTTACTCATTCACAAACAGTTCTTAAACTTGAATATCAAATAACGCAGCGGAAAAACTTTCTGTTGGGACTAGTTTGAGAATGATGTTAATCAAGTATAGCGATCAGAAGAAGTTTAGGTTCGTGTATGAAAATGGGTCTGAGAGTCGCTAGCGACACTCTGAGAGTCGCTTGGCTGGTTTCAGCCGACTCTCTGAGAGTCGCTAGGCTTGCTTCAGCAGACTCTCAGAGAGTCGCTAGGTCGGTTACGTCCGACTCTCAGCGAGAATCGGCAATCTGCACGTCGACTCTCTCAGGTCTCCTATTTATACCTGACCATTTTCATAGCATTTAGACCTTATTCTCCACATTTTTCTCTGCATTTTTCATTTGTTTAGCTAGTTTGAGAGGTTGTTAGTGTGTGTTTTCGATCTCATTCCTTGGACAGAAATTCTTGATCACTAGAGTTTTCAAATCATTCCACATCATTGCGTCAACAACCTCGTCCCCTTGGCTTGACGTACACCTTCCCACTAATGAGATGCTTCCTCCCTCAAGGAGTTAGTAGCAAACTTCACAACTTGATTCGCTCGGCATTCGCTCAGAAGAATGGCGGCTTCCATTCGGATCACCCAGTCAAAAGTAGCCACCGCGTCTTTCTTCCAGTCAGAATCGGTTGGTCACATGCCTTGAAGTACTTATAGTCGCAACCACGAGCAAGCAGCGCATTATCTGCCTCGAGGATCGCGACATCAGCTGTCAGGTTAGACCCGCCCACTTCATTAACCTTCCTCGATGCTTCTTCCAGCAGTTCTGGCAAAGAAGCCTTCATCATCTCAGTAAATTCGTGTGCCAGAGCCGCCTTCACTTCCGGTTCAAAAGTTAAATGTTGTTCCTCATCATGAGTCTGTTCAGTCTCATGCACACTAACTTTCGGTTCCGTGTGGACAATTCCCTTATCGCTGTACTCCTAACGAGCAGGAGTCCTACCTCCGCCACCAGTACGGCCCCCACGACGCCTTCTGTTTCCTCTTCTCGTCATTTCATTCTATTAGACAAGGATTCAATGCCATTACGCTAGTTAATAAATAGAATTCAACAAGTAATGTAAGATGTTAATATACACTGGCCATCTGCAATTAACCATTACACTACCTTTCGATTTCTATTTGACCACCTTTGTGATTCCATCAGAACACATGTCCTAATCTATTACTTTCTAAGGTATACTACATATACTACTTTTCATACGTGGTGCTGTGGCTCGAGTTACCCGTACTGGCATCCGTTCTTGGTCCAATTCACAGTTTAAGTTTAGACACTGGGAGTGTCCAAATCTCTCAAACTATTGCTCTGATACCAACTTGTAAGGCCCCAAACCCGGTAGGCCTCACTTATTGGATTTACTCATTCACAAACAGTTCTTAAACTTGAATATCAAATAACGCAGCGGAAAAACTTTCTGTTGGGACTAGTTTGAGAATGATGTTAATCAATTATAGCGATCACAAGAAGTTTAGGTTCACGTATGAAAATGGGTCTGAGAGTCGCTAGCGACACTCTGAGAGTCGCTTGGCTGGTTTCCGCCGACTCTCTGAGAGTCGCTAGGTCATCTTCAGCCGACTCTCTGAGAGTCGCTAGGCTTGCTTCAGCAGACTCTCAGAGAGTCGCTAGGTCGGTTACGCCCGACTCTTAGCGAGAATCGGCAATCTGCACGTCGACTCTCTCAGGTCTCCTATTTATACCTGACTATTTTCATAGCATTTAGACCTTCTTCTCCACATTTTTCTCTGTATTTTTCATTTGTTTAGCTAGTTTGAGAGGTTGTTAGTGTGTGTTTGTTCCACCACCACGGGGGAGCTCACCCGTGGTGGATGGCGGTGGTAGATCATTGTAATCATTCCAGGAGCTTATTGTAATCATATCAGTGGAGCTTATGATTCCTAGCTCGTTTATTCTGTTTGTTTTGCATCATAACCCGCTCGTTATTCTTCTTCTATTTTTGGGATGTTACAACGGACAACACCTTTCCAGGGGGAAACCTTGAGTAAGACTCTATCACAGACTTGAAATTCAAGAGGCTTTTTACGGTTGTTAGCATAACTCTTTTGACGATCGCGAGAGGCCTTGAGTCTTTCTTGAATTTGAAGTATCTTCTCAGTGGTTTCTTGAATGAGTTCAGGACCGGTGATTTGAGTGTCACCGATCTCGGTCCAACACACCGGGGATTGACACTTCCTACCATATAGAGCCTCGAAAGGAGCGCACTTGATGCTCGTATGGTAACTATTGTTGTACGAGAATTCAATGAGCGGTAGATGGTGATCCCAATTTCCACCGAAGTCGATCACACATGAACGGAGCATATCTTCAAGAGTTTGAATGGTTCTCTCACTTTGACCATCTGTTTGTGGGTGGTAAGCTGTCCTAAGGTCTAGGCGAGTGCCTAAGGCCTTTTGCAAGGATTGCCAAAAGCAGGAGGTAAAGCGGCTGTCACGATCAGAGATGATAGATAGAGGGAGCCCATGATGTGTCACGATTTCATTGATATAGAGTCTGGAAAGCTTCTCCATTTTGTAGTCCTCACGGATTGGGAGAAAATGAACGGATTTGGTTAAGCGATCAACAATGACCCAGATGGATTCATAATCACTAGAGGTTCTGAAGCTTAGTGATGAAGTCCATGGAAATAAGCTCCCATTTCCATTGAGGGATTTTGGGTTGTTGGAGAAGACCAGATGGTTTCTGATGCTCAACTTTGACTTTAGAGAAAGTAAGACACTTCCCTACATAGAGGGCGATGTCTTTCTTCATTCCTGGCCACCAATAAAACTCTTTTAAGTCGTGATACATTTTATCAGCACCGGGATGAACAGAATAACGGGATTTATGTGCTTCATCAAGGATAAGGGTTCGGAGTTCACTCGAGTCGGGGATCCAAATTCGTCCCATGAAGTAAAGGAGATCATCGGATTTGGGTTCCAAGTGATTTTCGGCACCACAATCCAAATTCTTCTTCAACTCATCATTTGAAACAACTTTTTTTGGGCTAGGAGGATCTTGTCTTTGAGATTGGTTTGGACCAATATTCCCATGGCTCGCACACGGGCGGGTTTGATTCGGTCCTTGCGAATCGTAATCACTGAGTAGTTCTACCCAACGTCTTTGCCTCATGTTCAGCTCTTTTTGGTCAAGGATATGTTGTAAGCTCTTGTGGTCGATGTAGACAACACATTTGGTGCCATAGAGGTAGTGTCTCCATATTTTCAAAGCAAAGACCACTGCACCTAACTCAAGGTCGTGGGTGGTGTAATTCTTCTCATGGACCTTGAGTTGTCTAAAGGCATAAGCAATGACTTTGTCTTGTTGCATTAGAATGCAACCAAGACTTTGGTTTGAAGCATCACAATAGACCGCAAAATCGTCATTGCCATCGAGGAGGCTTAGGATAGGAGAGTTACATAATTTTTGTTTAAGTAGCTGGAAGGCTTCTTCTTGTTTCTGCTCCCAGATGAAAGGTTTATTTTTCTGAGTTAATGTAGTGAGAGGCAGGGCGATCTTCGAAAAGTTTGAGATGAATCTCCGATAATAACCCGCCAAACCCAGTGACGAACGGATCTCAGAGGGTGTAGATGGTGTACTCCAATTCTTGATAGCGGTGACTTTGGATGGATCGACGTGTATACCCTGGTCATTGATCACATGACCCAAGAAATGAACTTCTCTAAGCTAGAATTCACGCTTGGAGAATTTAGCATAAATTTGTTCCTTCTTCAAGAGTTCCAAAATCAGCTTAAGGTGGGTTGTATGATCTTCTTTGGTTCGGGAGTAAATCAAGATGTCATCAATGAAGATAATGACAAATTGATCCAGGTAGGGTTTGCAGACACGGTTCATAAGATCCATGAACACCGTGGGTGCATTGGTTAAGCCAAACAGCATAACCATGAACTCGTAGTGCCCATAGCGGGTTCAAAAAGCGGTATTCGGGATGTCTTCTTCAAGAACTCGGAGTTGATGATAACCAGAATGGAGGTCAATCTTCGAGAAGCAAGTCACTCCTTGAAGTTGGTTAAATAAGTCATCAATCCTCGACAATGGGTACCGATTCTTGATGGTAAGCTTGTTTAGTTTAGGATAGTCGATGCACATGTGGAAGGACCCATCCTTCTTCTTAACAAAGAGCACCGGAGCTCCCCAAGGTGAGAGGCTCGGTCTAGTGAATCCCTTGTCTAGCAGCTCACTGTAACATCCATGATTATCTTATGTCCTGTTTTGGTACAATAATAATATTTCAGTCTCATTTCTAGTTCTATGCATTATGTCACATAACCCTAATTACAAGTGCATCAAATTCAGGATTTCATTCATACAAATTCATACTTTAACCTTACAATATGTATATAATTTATATATACACATATATATACATATATAGATATAAATGTTATCATTTATAAATATAAGTATATAAACATATCTAAGTATATATTTGAAATTATAAATCAAAATGGTTTCTAAACAAAAACATATATTTGACCCTTTTAAATAAACCGTCATAAATTGTTTAAAAATTAATCTAAGGTGTTTAGTTTTATAAATTTTAGAAAATGATAAAAGTTAATTTATATTTAAAGATGATTTTTAAGTAAATTAAAGTGGTTTAAACCCCAAACCATTGCATTTGAAACTCCCCCCTCTATGTGTATGAACCCCCAACTTGAACCCCACATCTCAAATGTGGACTCTTACCAAGGTATGAACCCCCCCCCCCCCCCGGCTAGTTTGACCTTCAAAGTCAACAAAACAAAAATCCGGCTTCAAAATCGACCAATGTAAGACTGTAATCAACCACAATTCGTTCGGGACGAGTTCACGACCAAAATCTAGTGCCCATAGAGGATTATTTTTTGCTAAAATCATGCCTGGGTTCTAGTTCGAAACCCAAAGTTGTCGAGTTTCACCTTCCAGAGTCAAACTTAGCCAAATTCAGTTTCAATCTTCGAATTTAACTGTGTTTAACGAACTCTGATCGTGCATAAACGTTACACACACATTTTCAAACGAGAATGATTATCTAATTTATTAAAAATCAAATAAATTGACTAAGGAAATCATTCCCATAGCCGTTTCAAACCATATCAAATCAATCAAGCGTTTTGAGATGAAATTGACCTGTTATAATCAGTCCCACACCTTCGCCATCCCTTTTACAAACTCTCTAAACACTAAAACATATGACATTTCACCTCTGGATTGCGTGCAAGCTCCAAGAACATCCGAATTCCAGATTCTAGCCGCCTGCACTCGTTACTCAACCAAATCAAGTAAGAATTGTGTCTTTTGAGTCGTAACTAGATGCATACCATTAGCCCTCTATCAATTTGTATTGACAGAGTGCATCGGGACCGATTTGGGATTAGGGTTCTTGACCGTTTTTACGCAAACATGATTTGGGAATTTATTTTCTTGACTTAATAATCGTATACATATTAGTAGGATCTAGTTATGACCAGATAAACCACCTGGTCCGGCCGGTAAGACACTGCGCCGCCGAACCAGGTGACGTGGGTTCGGAACCCACAACCCAACGGCTTTTCCTGTTTTTGCACGCCTAGAACTCGGCCTCCTTTCAGACTTGGGTTATCACTTAAAGGATCGGTTATCTAACACTAGACCCTTCCTGGTCTAGTGGTTACGCCTCTTTGTGAGCCCCTCCGGACAGACCCGGGTTCAAGTCCCGCGGTCTGATTTATTTTTAATTCTTTTTCTAAATTGATTTTTAAATCAAATTTTCTCTATAAGAAATTACTTTATAGAAACCCGAAATTGTTTTAATATTATAATTGAAAATTTTTTAGTGGAAACGTATATTTTGTTAATAATTGTTTTAAAACCCTATTAAAACACAAAAAAATATTTGTTTAACCTAATAACTTTTTTATTACACTTTCTCCTATAAAACTTTAAACGTACAACTCATTGATTCAAGGATAAAAATTAAGTTTAGTTATTTATCCAAGTTAAAAACATACATCTTGAAAGAAAATTTTAGTTTTATTTGTTTATTCACATCGTTATACTATTTACTATTTTAAACCTTAGATTAATTTCTAAAACAATTTAGTCAATGTTTTCCTTTTGAAACCCTAGTATATATAATCACTAGATCTAATAAATAAGTTCCTACTTATTTACCCAATTATCCACTTATTCAAACTTATTATTTATTAAATCAAGAAGTGGATATCCATACATACACTTGTTTACAAAACAAATGAACCATATACTCTCACACACATACTTTACATGAGATTTCATAAAACAACCTTTGAAGCACAAACAAGTATACACTTATTTGACCAAGTCCATACTCAACTCCTTTATACATTAGGATCTCCCCTAATCACATGTGCATATCATTGATACAATTATACAATTAAATTATAGGTTAACCTTGTGGTTTAACTAAGAACTTGTGCAACACCTTGTCCGTGTGATCCACAACCTATAATTACAAGTGAGTTTACATAGCCCCTTTTTCATATTTACATCTTTGGGGTGAAACATGATTTTCATTTGAAACTATTTGCAACTTATACAATTCAAACATTATTATAATGTGTGCAATTTGTGCCTTATGCTTGAACACTATTAGTGCAAACTACATTTACATACTTTTGTGCATATTGCAAGTGCAATCATTAACTCAGTACAAGCCAACAGTAACAATGATAGATCTATTGTGTCTGACAAACCCACCCAGGTAGGGTGATTGTTGCCGATATTACATTTGGATAACTTTGTATGCAGTCACAAGGTTTGATTGTACGCCCCAGCTTTGACTATAGTGTTTCTCCATAATTGCCTTATTTGCCATGTTTCATAAGAATTGTGCACAAAACATTTGGAAACTATTTGTGGTGTCAAAACCTATGTATGCTCACAAACTATTTTTAGTTGACCTTGTTTTCATCATGTTTCAGGTGCCAATCCTTGAGTTCTTGTTCAAGTTGCTACACATTGGAATGTGGACCTAGTTAAATTAAACATTTGATCATATTGATGTACTTTGTTTTCCTCTGAATGTTAATTTGTATTTTGTTTGAACAATGTTATGAAACTTGGGATGATCTTAATATATGAAACTTTAGTTGATCATGTGCTCACGAACAGTCTACACGTCCGCCCCGACGTATTTCGCCGTCGGTTGGGTGTGACAGATTGGTATCAGAGCCATGGTTATAGGGTATTAGGTTATTAGAAACCGATGACTAGTCTATAACCTTAGGATACCCACTTGTGTGATCATCCTACATGTTATTTTTGGTGTTACATTGCATGACACAATACATGTTATTTTACGTGCTACATTACTTGATAACTTACATGCTTACAAAAGAATTGCTATTCATGTAATACCTTATTTGTCACACTGTTTGATTTCATGCTACTTAGTTGATTCCATGAAATGTCATCCTAAGCTTTACTATACGCTCATTCTTATCTAAGACTTCATACACCCTCATCCTTACACACTGAGAATTATGTCACCATCATCATTTGTGAACAAAATTTAAACCCTTGGGCCTAATGTCTATTAATAAGATACTAAAGGAGCCTACTTACCCTCCAAGAAGAGGAAGCCTGCTGGAGTAAATGAATGTCACCCTTGGGCCTCAAAGCCCATTCCATAATAATCGTCATCATGACCATGAGTCCAAGCAATAGTGTTAATTGTACATGATGGCTGGAAGAGTGTGTGTAGGCGCATAAGAGATTCTGACTAAGGAAAGAATGGGAACTTAAGTGTGTCCCTTGTGACCCACCCCTCTTTCCTAGGAATTTACTTCGTGGATAGACTACTTATAGGTCAAGTGTTACTTCTAAGATACTATTGTGAAAACACTAGTCAAATTCTGAACTCATGAAAACTTTTGTACTTAACATTTAGTATTTTATCACCACTTACAATCTTTTTTCTTTTCCTACTAGACAAGGACTCCTACTCTCCTCCCTCCCCAGTATACTATCCTGAGATAGAGTCCGAGCAGGAGGAAGACATAGGATCTCCATCACCAGCCCACCAGCCACCGACACTCCCAGCTGTTAGATCCATGTTTGACATAAGAGCAGATTTGTTTAGGAGCACCGGTTTGAGACTCCGAGCATCTGAATCACCCCCATCAAGAAATCCTTATCAAGCAACTCACCTACACAACCAGCTACCATCCCCTCTGAGAGACCCTTACCTAGCACCCGACCCATACCACCCTAACCCAGGAGCCAGGCAGACTATGGGAACCCCCAGTGCTATAGGAATTCCAGCGGATGCCACTCGCCAGTATGTGAGGACCACAGAGTTTCTGAGGCAGGAAATGGAGCACGGGATAAGACACGACCTGATGGGTCATCGAATAGAAAACCTTGTGGGTCAAGTGCGGTACCAGGAGGACATAATTGCAAACCTAGGAACCCACATTGACATGATGGAAGGAGATCGGGAGATATTTGACGCACACATAGAAGTAGCTAGAGTTGAGGCCCGGTTTGCTACCCGAGTAACCATAGCGATGTTCATCTTGGTACTCACATGCTTCCTAGTGGAAAGCTACCTGAGAGGTTAGCTGGATTTTTCTATTTCTCGTCTTTAAAATTTCAGCTCGAGAACCACTTCTTTATGTTTGGAATAGGTATTCAACATTTCATCATTCAATGATAAGTTTTATATTACAACTTAAATACCGTTACTCGTTGATTTAATATTACAAGTATAAAGTACATCTGTCATATTTTTATCAAGATCACCCAAACATCATCTTTTCATTCATGGCAATTTAGTACACGTACGCAAGCCTTCTTTGTAAACTAATCATTTTATTATCTGATTTAAACAACATTGTTATTTTGTTCAAACAAAACCTCTATCAAACCCTTAGTTTATATATATTATCTAGAATATAAATTTTTATAAACTTTTTCACCTTGTAAAGAAACTTAATATAACTTGTTTTATAAAAACATTATCTTAAGTAATAATCAATTATGACTTTTATTTCGTTAAATTAATTATTATTAAACCTTGGCTTAATTATTAAATAATTTAGCCATTATTTTCCTTTGAAACATTCTCTTTATGATAATCAAAATTAAATAAAAGGTTTTATTTATTTATCCATTTATCTAGTTATTCAAGTTATTATTTTCACAATTTTATTAATCTACAAACAAGAATAAATTACAATTACTTGTTTATTTATAAAACAAAAAGCACAAAACATTTATTCATGAGCACATTACTCTAAATACCTGCAAAAGTTTCTCATTTTCTTGCACCGTCGGAAGTGCATAAGCTTGCTAGCCAACTTCAAGAAGATGAATCATTTCGCATGGGCATTGAATATCCATATTAACATCAACAAAATTAAAAATTTAAAACCCAACTACCTACATTGTACATGAATGCCAAGCAACACACTTGTCTTGTCCACAAAGCTCGACCACCTACGAAATTCGATAGTTTATATTACTCACGAGATCCAATTATTTACATTTGATTGTTCGTATTATCCATGAAACTAGATTGTTTACCTTATACATGAAACTTTATTAACCACATGACACACGAGACTAAATTGTTTACATGAAACTTGAGTGTTTACATTATACCTGAAACTTGGGTCTTTACATTGTACATGAAACTTGAGTGTTTACATTATACCTGAAACTTGGGTCTTTACATTATACATGGAACTTGAGTGTTTACATTATACACGAAACTAGATTGATTACATTGTTTGCAATTGATTGTCCATATTATACACAAGGCATGATTTTTCACTTTATCCATGAAAGTTGATAGCTATAAACTTTAAGCTACTCGGGGTTTAACGTATTCTTGTTCAAACATGAGGAAGCTATAAACTTTAAGCTACTCGGGGTTTGACGTATTCTTGTTCAAACACAAGGGGCTATAAACTTTATGGGTAAACTGGAAGATTATGCCATCTATCTAGGACAACCATGGGGTTGTGCCACATTGTTATTCTTTGATTGATTACATTATCTATGGACATAGTTGTTTTGTCAGCAACACATATGTGAAAACAATAGTTATGAACTAAGGACTTGTGTCCTCCCTTGACCCGCATACAATGGGATGAACTATATGGACCATGCGACGATTTGAATAATTATGGGTGCACACGTCATTATAAAAGTCAGCGCATGGAAAGCATAGTGAATTCTGTCGTGTGATTATGACATAAAACCTATCGTGATATATGGCAACGAAACTGTAAGGCCCCTTTACCGGGTGACCTCACTCGTTGGATTTACTCATAAACATAGCCATAGATACTGAATAATTACATTGAATACTTTCTAAACGTAGCGTGAGCTTACATCATTCGATTACATAGCCATAACAGCGGAAGTCTTAATCATTTAAACATAACACATTGCTTTAACAAAAATTAAAGTGGATGGGATGTCAGCCCTTGATCGGGATAGCCTTCACTCCAATGCACGACCTTTCTTCTTTTTACCTGAAATGTATACTAAAAGTCAGCTAACGCTGGTGAGTTCTAGTTTAATGCAATTTGATATAAACATTCTATTCTTTACTTTATAAGTATGCATTACTGTATAGTCATTCATATAAATACGTATTCATAACTTTTGTCTTTCTTTTCATCTTTCTTTTCTGTATTTTTGTGATTTCATATATATATATGCATTCATCCTTTTCTTTCTTTCTTTAATTTCATGGGTCATACTATATAAGGGTGATCAACCCGCATTCATTTATGCGTAAGTCACGAAGACATACGCCCGTCCTACCGTCGTAGTCCGTCCTTCACAACATCCGGCAAACCTTCGGCCATCTGTTATGCTATACCGTCCGGCAAACCTTCGGCCGTCCGTCTTAACCGTACTACCGTCGTAGTCCGTCATATTCGCCCGTCTGCCCTAAGGCATCCGTTTCCCATGCGACTATTATTTATACAACCGTTCTACTATAATATGCCAATTGCTTCGACCGTCCATTAATGGCATTCGTACGTCCTAGCCGATGAAGGAGCGCACTTGTCCCGGTTATAAAATAGTCACATGGTCGTCCGTCTACCGAAGTAGCCGTTATCATCGAAGCGTCCATACATTTACATGCATTCGTAACAAGCAATATATAAAATATAAAGCAAGATTTTCTTCTTTTTCGTTATGTCGTTCGTTCATTCATTCTTTGTATACATTCGTTTCATTCTTGTTCATCATTATTTTACGTATGATCATATTAACATTCATATATATATAAGTATCACATATGATCACATTGGCATTCATAACATTTATTCATTTAGTGTATACATCTCAGCCCCAAAACATTTGAAAACATTTGCACATAACATAGAAGGGGCACATAGAACTCACCTGATGAGTAGTTTCTGTAATACACTAAGCTGGCTACTGGGCTTCACTAATGTCACTCACGATCTGTATAATAAAGTCATACACATAAGATGGTGCTCCTAGATGACACTAGACCTTACTATGCTTGAACTCAGTAGTTTCGGGAGGTGGGTCGCATCAAAACTATGGTAGTTTCGAGCTATGGTCTTACACTCGAAACTAGGTAGTTTCGAGTCATAATCCTTCTATCGAAACTAGGTAGTTTCGAGTCATGAGATCCTATCGAAACTATGGTAGTTTCGAGTCATTAACTTATGAAAAATCTTAGTTTAGGTTCAAGGTGACACTCGAAACTAGGTAGTTTCGAGTCCTGAGTTCCTATCGAAACTATGGTAGTTTCGAGTCATTGGCTGCTATCGAAACTAGATAGTTTCGAGTCAAACATGACTATCGAAACTAGAGTAGTTTCGATGGGTCTGTATGTATCGAAACTATAGTTTCGAGTCATGGGTCTGCATCTTCCCTGACCAGAACCTTGCTCCAGCCAACTTATTTCCAATCGATTAAACCTTGAGCATTTTACGTTAAACACCTTCCTTTATCGTTCTTGAGTTCAAATACGTGATTTGTTTCAAGTTTCGTATGCAAAAATCGTATCTTTATTTGATTTAAACCCGAGACATGCAAAGACTCAGAATCAGAGGCGATGCTTACCTCAACAGGCCAGATTTCTGTTGCTATGCGTTGAAATGGTGGAGTCGGATGATTCCCGAGCCCTTGAGTCTTCTCCTTGCGGTTTTCTTCACAAGCCGATCGCTCTCTCTCTCTCTCTCTAGTATTCTTGCGCAGGAAGATGAAATGAGAGGGGTTTGGGTTGAAGCTGCTGTTTTGTAATGGGGTTTCCCCCTTTTCTTTTCGGCCCATGGGCTGAAATTTTGGCCAAGCCCACTTTATTTCCCTTTTCTATTTGTCTTGTCATTATTTGGGATGTTACAAGTCTACCCTCCTTAATGAGGTTTCGTCCTCGAAACCTGTTACACGTTAAACAACTGGGGATACAGTTCCTTCATCTCGTCTTCTTTCTCCCAAGTAGCCTCGGACCCCTTTCTGTGTTTCCATTGTATTTTGACTAAAGGAATCGACTTATTGCGTAATCGTTTCTCAGCTCGGTCAAGAATGGCTATTGGTTCCTCTACATAATTTAGACTGTTATCCACTTCGATCTCGTCGTAAGGTATGTGAGCTGTGTCGTCAGCTAGGCACTTGCGTAAGTGCGACACGTGGAACGTAGGGTGTATTCCACTAAGCTCGACGGGTAGGTCGAGTCTGTAAGCAACTTGACCCACTCTTGCTACAATCTTGAAAGGTCCGACAAACCTTGGACTTAGTTTGCCACGCTTTCTGAACCGAATGATTCCTTTCCACGGTGATACTTTCAACAGTACCATGTCCCCTACTTGAAACTCTAAATCCCTCCTTCTCTTATCCGCGTATGATTTCTGTCTGTCTTTTGCGGCTTTCATACGAGCCTTGATTTGATCAAATTTCTCAGAAGTAGCTTTGACCACTTCGAGAATTGCAAAATCCTTCTGTCCAATTTCCCCCCAACAAACCGGGGTCCTACATTTCCTCCCATACAACATTTCAAATGGCGGCATGCCAATAGTCGAGTGATAGCTGTTGTTATATGAAAATTCTGCCAATGGTAGATGGCTGTCCCAACTCCCACCGAAGTCAATGATACAGGCCCGGAGCATGTCCTCCAAGGTCTGAATGGTCCTTTCCGATTGTCCATCGGTTTGGGGGTGGTAAGCGGTGCTGATGTTCAGTCTAGTGCCCATTGCTTCATTGAATTTCTTCCAAAACCTTGACGTGAATCTAGTATCCCTGTCAGACACAATCGACAGCGGCATACCATGTCTGCTCACAATTTCCTTGATAAATACTTCTGCTAGCTTTTCAGAAGAAGAAGTTTCTCGTATTGGCAAGAAGTGAGCACTCTTTGTCAAGCGGTCGACGATCACCCAAATGGTATCATTGCCTTTAGCTGTTCGCGGTAGCTTGGTAATGAAGTCCATTGTGATCTCTTCCCACTTCCATTCCGGTATTGGTAAAGGTTGCATTTTACCGCATGGTTTCTGGTGCTCGGCCTTAACTAGAGAACACGTTAGGCACTTGCTCACGTATTCTGTCACATCATTCTTCATGCCAGGCCACCAGTATTCTTTCTTCAAGTCTTGATACATTTTGTTTGTCCCGGGGTGGATAGAATAGCGAGACTTATGGGCCTCATCGAGTATTTTGGCTCTAAGCTCACCAATCTTAGGTATCCACATCCGGCCAAACCGAGTTCGTACTCCGTATGCATTCGCATCTAAGTTCCCTTGTTGTCCTACTATTCTTTCCCGTTTCACATTTCTTTCTAACAATGCTTCATCTTGTGCCTTTGATATTTCACCCATTAAGTCTGGCGTTATAATTAACTGACACGCTTTGATCCGGATAGGTGCCGATTCTTCCTTTCTACTTAAAGCGTCAGCCACTACGTTTGCCTTGCCTGGATGGTACAATATCTCACAGTCATAGTCTTTCAGTAGCTCTAACCATCTTCTTTGCCTCATGTTTAGTTCCTTTTGTTCGAAAAAGTATTTCAAGCTTTTGTGATCGGAGTAGATGGTGCATTTAACTCCATACAAGTAGTGTCTCCATATTTTCAACGCGAAAACTACTGCTGCTAATTCTAGATCATGTGTTGGGTAGTTAACTTCATGAACCTTTAGTTGCCGCGATGCATAAGCAATTACCTTTCCTCGTTGCATGAGTACGCACCCTAAACCTTGCCCTGAAGCGTCAGAGTAGACTACTAAGTCTTCATTTCCCTCAGGTAGTGTTAATACTGGAGCTTGAGTTAATCGTGTCTTAAGTTCCTCAAACGCGTTGTTTTGGGTTGGACCCCATTCATACTTTACTTCCTTCCGTGTCAGTTTGGTTAGCGGCGAGGCAATTCTTGAGAAATCTTGGATGCACCTTCGATAGTAGCCTGCCAACCCTAGAAAGCTTCGTATCTCTGTTGGTGTCTTTGGGATGTTCCATTCCTTTACTGTCTCGATCTTTGCAGGATCCACCATGATGCCGTTTGGGTTTATTACATGACCTAGGAATTGGACTTCCCTAAGCCAGAACGCGCATTTGGAGAATTTTGCGTACAACTTTTCCTGCTTTAGCACCTCCAATACTTCTCTTAGGTGACAGTGGTGATCACCTTCATTCTTTGAATATATGAGGATGTCATCTATAAAAACTATTACTGATCGATCCAACATGGGTCGGCATACTCTGTTCATTAAATCCATAAATGCTGCTGGTGCGTTGGTTAGTCCGAAGGACATCACAAGAAATTCATAATGCCCGTAACGTGTACGAAACGCAGTTTTCGGTACATCCTTCTCTCTTACTTTCAATTGATGGTAACCCGACCTAAGATCGATCTTTGAGAACCAACTCGCACCTTTCAGTTGATCAAAAAGGTCGTCTATTCTAGGTAGTGGGTATTTGTTCTTTACTGTTCTCTTGTTCAATTCGCGGTAGTCGATACACATGCGCATACTGCCGTCCTTCTTCTTTACAAATAGTACCGGAGCGCCCCATGGTGAGATGCTCGGCCTAATAAATCCTTTCTCGGTTAGTTCCTCTAGTTGGGACATCAATTCCTTCATTTCTGACGGAGCCAATCGGTAGGGGGCTTTGGCAACGGGCTCAGCTCCTGGCAGTAAATCAATCTGAAATTCTATTTCCCGATCGGGTGGCAACCCAGGTAGATCCTCAGGGAATACTTCCGGAAAATTGCACACCACGGGTACATTCTTGAGTTCTTTCGTTTTCATTCTATCATCTATAACATATGCCAGATAAGCTTCGCAGCCGCGCCTCATGTAACTTTCGGCCTTAATCATCGAGATGACGTTCGGCATTGTGCAATTCCAATCCCCATAAACCGTAATTGGACTGCCGCTAGGACCTTTGAGGTGTATCCTCTTACGTTTACATATGATTTGAGCTTCGTTGGCAGCTAGCCAATCCATACCCAATACTATATCGAATCCTCCTAAGGTTAGAAGGTACAATTTAGATGGAAACTTATGGCCCTCTATTTCTACCATGCAATCGTCAGTCACTTGGATGACTACTGAGTTTTTACCAATAGCAGTTTGTACGCTAAAGGCCCTTATAAGGCTAGTGATTGTGCAGTCTAATTTGCGGCTAAATGCAGTGGATATAAAACTTTTACTAGCACCAGAATCAAACAAAATAGCAGCATGTTCGTTATTAACTAGGGATGTACCTGACACAACATCAGGGTTTCCCCTTGCTTCCTCTTCAGTCAGGGCGTAGCCTCTAGTCCTCGCCTTCTGTTGTTCCTTTTCTTTTCCCGAACCAGATTGTCTAGTTCTCTTGCAATTCTTGGTTAGGTGTCCAAATAGTCCACAACCTTGGCATTTAGTGTCTCTTAAACATTCGCGAGAATAGTGCCCCGCCTTCCCACACCTATAACAGACGGTGGAATCAACTAGGCACACGCCTTGGTGTTTCCTCAAACATTTCTTACAAGCTTCGTATTTTTCAGTTCTTGGCTTCTTAGCCTCAGCTATATAGTTCCCCTTTCCAGTTCCTTTAGACGCGTTTTCCCTTTTCCTTTTATGTGTCTCAGGTAATAGACCAGGCAATATGCTCTTTAGTGTCAGTACAACCTCACGGGCAATAGCATCCCTAAGTTCGGGTTCCAATCGTAGTGCCCCTTCATTGTCACCTCCCGGTGGGGTCACATTAGTGTCATGCACTCTCTCGGTGTATTTCACGTGCATGCTTTCTTCTTTCTCTTGTCTTTGGTTCATTGGCAGTCTACCTACTCGGCCCGTATGGCCGCCTTGGCGTGCAGTTCTTCCTCTACTTGCCATAGTTTTCTAGAAATTTCTGATATGAAAAGGGAATACATCAATGTCATTTCTTCAGATCATAGTTTGGAACAGTACGAGCAAGGTAAATTCTTAATTACAGTGACCGGTTTGTGATTAATAATTTGCTTTGCTTTTCGGGTTCGAAACTCTTCACATCAGTAGTGACATTGACATCTAAGCGTTCTAAGTTAAGGTATCTATCCCTAACTATAGGCATTAACTTTATGACTTACTTACTGCACTGGCGTTGGCGTCGGCTACCCAGACTGACATCCGTGCGTTGGTCCCATTATCAGCTTGAGTCCAGACATTTAGGGATGTCTGAATCTCTCAAACTATTGCTCTGATACCAACTTGTAAGGCCCCTTTACCGGGTGACCTCACTCGTTGGATTTACTCATAAACATAGCCATAGATACTGAATAATTACATTGAATACTTTCTAAACGTAGCGTGAGCTTACATCATTCGATTACATAGCCATAACAGCGGAAGTCTTAATCATTTAAACATAACACATTGCTTTAACAAAAATTAAAGTGGATGGGATGTCAGCCCTTGATCGGGATAGCCTTCACTCCAATGCACGACCTTTCTTCTTTTTACCTGAAATGTATACTAAAAGTCAGCTAACGCTGGTGAGTTCTAGTTTAATGCAATTTGATATAAACATTCTATTCTTTACTTTATAAGTATGCATTACTGTATAGTCATTCATATAAATACGTATTCATAACTTTTGTCTTTCTTTTCATCTTTCTTTTCTGTATTTTTGTGATTTCATATATATATATGCATTCATCCTTTTCTTTCTTTTCTTTCTTTCTTTAATTTCATGGGTCATACTATATAAGGGTGATCAACCCGCATTCATTTATGCGTAAGTCACGAAGACATACGCCCGTCCTACCGTCGTAGTCCGTCCTTCACAACATCCGGCAAACCTTCGGCCATCTGTTATGCTATACCGTCCGGCAAACCTTCGGCCGTCCGTCTTAACCGTACTACCGTCGTAGTCCGTCATATTCGCCCGTCTGCCCTAAGGCATCCGTTTCCCATGCGACTATTATTTATACAACCGTTCTACTATAATATGCCAATTGCTTCGACCGTCCATTAATGGCATTCGTACGTCCTAGCCGATGAAGGAGCGCACTTGTCCCGGTTATAAAATAGTCACATGGTCGTCCGTCTACCGAAGTAGCCGTTATCATCGAAGCGTCCATACATTTACATGCATTCGTAACAAGCAATATATAAAATATAAAGCAAGATTTTCTTCTTTTTCGTTATGTCGTTCGTTCATTCATTCTTTGTATACATTCGTTTCATTCTTGTTCATCATTATTTTACGTATGATCATATTAACATTCATATATATATAAGTATCACATATGATCACATTGGCATTCATAACATTTATTCATTTAGTGTATACATCTCAGCCCCAAAACATTTGAAAACATTTGCACATAACATAGAAGGGGCACATAGAACTCACCTGATGAGTAGTTTCTGTAATACACTAAGCTGGCTACTGGGCTTCACTAATGTCACTCACGATCTGTATAATAAAGTCATACACATAAGATGGTGCTCCTAGATGACACTAGACCTTACTATGCTTGAACTCAGTAGTTTCGGGAGGTGGGTCGCATCAAAACTATGGTAGTTTCGAGCTATGGTCTTACACTCGAAACTAGGTAGTTTCGAGTCATAATCCTTCTATCGAAACTAGGTAGTTTCGAGTCATGAGATCCTATCGAAACTATGGTAGTTTCGAGTCATTAACTTATGAAAAATCTTAGTTTAGGTTCAAGGTGACACTCGAAACTAGGTAGTTTCGAGTCCTGAGTTCCTATCGAAACTATGGTAGTTTCGAGTCATTGGCTGCTATCGAAACTAGATAGTTTCGAGTCAAACATGACTATCGAAACTAGAGTAGTTTCGATGGGTCTGTATGTATCGAAACTATAGTTTCGAGTCATGGGTCTGCATCTTCCCTGACCAGAACCTTGCTCCAGCCAACTTATTTCCAATCGATTAAACCTTGAGCATTTTACGTTAAACACCTTCCTTTATCGTTCTTGAGTTCAAATACGTGATTTGTTTCAAGTTTCGTATGCAAAAATCGTATCTTTATTTGATTTAAACCCGAGACATGCAAAGACTCAGAATCAGAGGCGATGCTTACCTCAACAGGCCAGATTTCTGTTGCTATGCGTTGAAATGGTGGAGTCGGATGATTCCCGAGCCCTTGAGTCTTCTCCTTGCGGTTTTCTTCACAAGCCGATCGCTCTCTCTCTCTCTCTCTAGTATTCTTGCGCAGGAAGATGAAATGAGAGGGGTTTGGGTTGAAGCTGCTGTTTTGTAATGGGGTTTCCCCCTTTTCTTTTCGGCCCATGGGCCGAAATTTTGGCCAAGCCCACTTTATTTCCCTTTTCTATTTGTCTTGTCATTATTTGGGATGTTACAGAAACTAATGCGATATGATAAGGGCATGGTGGATACGCCGCTGGTACTTCCTATATATAAGTGTTCCTATCATATTGTCAGAAGTAGCGTTGTTCGTGTCACGTGAAGTTTTATGTTATTTTGACCTTGACCAATGTTTGTAAAATCTCTTACCCAATGACAGTTCTTGAACATATTAGACTACATCCCAAACAAGTTTTGATCATCAAATTATCACCGTCCTCATTTCGAATGATGCATTCCATCTTTGGAGTCCAAAATATGCTTCGACAGTTCCCTCCTTAATTCTCTCAAACTAAATCCACCATCACCATTCATACCTGACTTCGAGCATCATACCTGAATCATATTATCGATCGTACTCCTCAAACCGACAGTCAAAGCTCGTTGGAAATCCAAACCCCAAGTTTACTTGAGAACGTGAGGATCAAATGAACCTTAAGTGCCCTCATCCCTTTCCTAATTAAGTAGCCTCCATAAGTTGAATTTCGGGACGAAATCCCTCAACATAGGGATACTGTAACATCCATGATTTTCTTATGCCTTGTTTTGGTACAATAATAATATTTCAATCTCATTTCTAGTTCTATGCATTATGTCACATAACCCTAATTACAAGTGCATCAAATTCAGGATTTCATTCATACAAATTCATACTTTAACCTTACAATATGTATATAATTTATATATACACATATATATATATATATACATATATAGATACAAATATTATCATTTATAAATATAAGTATATAAACATATCTAAGTATATATTTGAAATTATAAATCAAAATGGTTTCTAAACAAAAACATATATTTGACCCTTTTAAATAAACCCTCATACATTGTTTGAAAATTAATCTAAGGTGTTTAGTTTTATAAATTTTAGAAAATGATAAAAGTTAATTTATATTTAAAGATGATTTTTAAATAAATTAAAGTGGTTTAACCCCAAACCATTGCATTTGAACCCCCCCCCCCCCCCCCTATGTGTATGAACCCCCAACTTGAACCCCACATCCTAAATGTGGACTCTTACCAAGGTATGAACCCCCCTCAACATAAGTTGAATTTCGGGACGAAATTCAACTTATTATGGGAATACTGTAACATCCATGATTTTCTTATGCTTTGTTTTGGTACAATAATAATATTTCAATCTCATTTCTAGTTCTATGCATTATCTCAGATAAGCCCTAATTACAAGTGCATCAAAGTGAGTTTACATAGCCCCTTTTTCATATTTACATCTTTAGGGTGAAACATGATTTTTATTTGAAACTATTTGCAACTTATACAATTCAAACATTATGATCATGTGTGCAATTTGTGCCTTATGCTTGAACACTATTAGTGCAAACTAGATTTACATACTTTTGTGCATAGTGCAAGTGCAATCATTAACTTAGTACAAGCCGACGGTAACAATGATAGATCTATTGTGTCTGACAAACCCACCCAGTTAGGGTGATTGTTGTTGATATTACATTTGGATAACTTTGTATGCAGTCACAAGGTTTGATTGTACGCCCCAGCTTTAACTATAATGTTTCTCCATAATTACCTTATTTGCCATGTTTCATAAGAATTGTGCACAAAACATTTGGAAACTATTTGTGGTGTCAAAACCTATGTATGCTCACCAACTATTTTTAGTTGACCTTGTTTTCATCATGTTTCAGGTGCCAATCCTTGAGTTCTTGTTCAAGTTGCTACACATAGGAATGTGGACCTAGTTAAATTAAACATTTGATCATATTGATGTACTTTGTTTTCCTCTGAATGTTAATTTGTATTTTGTTTGAACAATGTTATGAAACTTGGGATGATCTTAATATATGAAACTTTAGTTGATCATGTGCTCACGAACAGTCTACACGTCCGCCCCGACGTATTATGGCGTCGATTGGGGTGTGACATTGCAGTTGGCTAGACAACTCTTGCATCTCAGAAGGGGCTAAGCGGTATGGAGATTTGGCAATGGGGTTAGCTCCCGGTAAAATATCAATCCGAAATTCAACTTGTCGAGTTGGAGGGAGTCCAGGCAAGTCATCAGGGAATACTTCTGGAAAATCTCTGATGATCGGTATGTCATGTAATTTCTTTTCTTCAGATTTCTCCACCACATGTGCCAAGAAAGCATAGTATTGATTCCTTAAATAGTTGCGTGCCTTCATGCAGGAGATGAATTTCAAACTTTTGCAAGGTTTCTCTCCAAAGATTTTCAAGGTCTCACTAGATGGTAGAGGGATACGAATAAGTTTCTCCGAACAGTTGATTTTTGCATGATTGTGGGATAGCTAACCCATTCCCACAATGATATCAAAACTCCCAAGAGTGATGGGAATCAGGTCGATAGAGAACGTGTGATCGTTGAGAGTTAGGGCACAACCTCGGACAACGGAATGCATAACAGTTAGTTTGCCATCGGCTATTTCTGTAGTATAAGTAGGTTCAAGAATGGTACGACAAGTTTCAAGTAAATGTTCAAATTTTAGGGAGACAAAGCTTTTATCCGCTCCGGTATTAACTAAGATAGAGGCATAACGATTATTGACGAGAAACGTACCAGTAACCACAGCGTTGTCATTTTAGGCCTCAGTTGCTCCTATGGCAAAAGTGCGAGCACGTGCACCTTGGCTATTGTTGTTGAGCTTTGGGCATTGGTTTTTGTAGTGACCAGGAGCACCGCATTCATAACAGTACCACAAATTTGAGGCTACTACCCATGACAGTACCCCGAATTTGAGGCGAAAGGCCTCCAATGTAACGGTCAATTTTTTGGGTCAAGGGTGCAACCAGATGAGGGACTAGGTTGCAGAGTTCATGAAAGCGTGTTGTGTACGCCTCACTCTCCCCACCATCCTGGGTAAGGTCCCATAGCTCAATATCCAACTTCTTCATCTCATTGCTGGGACAGAACTCCTCGATCATAATTTCCTTGAGCTTATCCCAAGTCATAGCACGAGCTCCTTCCCTACCCCGAATCTTCTTTCTAGCATTCCACCAAGTTAGTGCCCTCTTTTGGAAGGCACTTGTATCATACTTTACCTTAAGTTCATCGGGCCAGTCACTCATCTCAAATGTGTTCTCCATGCCTTCAAACCATTGTAATAGCCATGTTGCACCTTCAGATCCAAGGTACTTGTGTAGGTTACAAGAGTTAAAGTGTCACACCCCCAAATTCCACTAACAGAGTATTACCGTTTGGGAAGTGACAAACCAGGATCTCAGACATTAGTTACATTGAACGACTCTACATGGGACTCAAATGAAAATATTTTTTAAATCAGAGTATCAATGCGGAAGCGTAAAGAAAGTAAATGCGCAAAATACACGCGCCCAAAACCAAAGTCCAAAAGTCCAAACGTCCAACCAAACAAAGTACACTAAAATAATTCAATAAACATAAATAGACACAAAGCAAAGCAGTTGAATCCCATACATGCCCTAATGTGCAACTGTGTCTTAGCTTAGCGTCCTGAGAAAAACATGTAAGAAAAAGTGTCAACACGAGGTTGGTGAGTTCACAGGTTTCAAATAAATAAGTAAACATTACCAGATTTATGATCATTCAATATGTATCTATAGGTAGCTAACCTATGTTCATGTTTTAGCTCAAGTGCTCGCAACCGAAACTGACTGTTTGTTTATTGCCTCCTGCCAGGTTCTATCAATACTGGCCATGTGAATAGGCTAACATTTCACCCGTTCGATATCCGATCGAGTTAGCGCGACTAACGCGGGTGGGATTTGTCAAACCCAGTAGTACTACTAAACATTACCTCGCTAAGATCCATATTAACGGTTCGAAATAAGATGAGGACTTTCTGTGATAGCATGTTACACTTAGCTTTAACATTGATAGCATATGAAATACGAAATCTAAAATAAGTTTAAGCATGTTTTCTCCCCCAAGTTAAAAGCAGAAAAAAGGGGCCGTGAAACTCACCTGCTTGGCGTTGAAGGTAGTTTCACACTAGGAGTAAGTTGGAACCATGAGTGTAAGTCTCAAAAGACTTACGAATGCCCTAAAATTATAAACACATAAATTAGGGATAAAGATGGGAATTGTGACTGTGACACGGAAGGAACGTCTTAAAGAAACGCTCTAATATTCAAGAGTGGACGAAAGTGTCCACGGAGTTAGGAATTACTTTACGCAACGAATGACATGAATAATAATAATTATAACCGGGTGTTTTGTCATTCACAAAAAAATTTAAGAAAATAATAATATATGTATACGAGTAAATAGTATAACCAATTATATTATTATTTAGTCTCAATCGACACACGATGTTATAAAATGATTTGAAATAATATAAATATATATTATTTAATAATATGGGTCACAATTTGAGAATAATATAAACATATTATTTTACACGAATTTACGGCTTAAGAATAATAGAAATATATTATTTTTACTTATTAATAATAACAATGTATAAATTATAAAAGTAGGTATAATTTATAAAAACAAACTAATATTTCAAACCCGAGCCCACGGGTTGTTTTCCGGATTAAAACCCATTTATATAATAATACAATATTAAAAAGGTTTGATTTTTATTAATTTAATAATCCAGAAAAATGTTTTAAAAATGGATGTGGGAGCCCGGTCTCGAACCCGGGTCCCTCCCACACGCACACACTGACTAAACCATCACGTCCGCTAGGGTCATCGCAAACAAACCCAAGACCCATTTCTTTTAACCTCCTGATCAGACGTGTTTTCCTTCCCCACATGTACCCAGATCGAATCCCGTCCCAAACGCCACGAATTCGATCGCGACTGGTTTCGAAATCATAGGGGTTCTGCTCGCATATGGATTGCGAGTTTGATGCTAGGTTCAATTGCAAAAATCGTTAAGTTTTAGGTAATTAAAATTCAGTTCGAAGAGCCGAAACTTAGACTTAAAAACGTGGGATCGATCTGATCAATTCTTATGATGTTATAGACTGAATTCATGGGGCTATTATAGAGCATTAAGTTCCGATTCTATCCATGTATTTTAATTATATTGAGATTAAGGTTTGACTGGTGTTCGATTAAACCCAATACGTGATGAACCCTAGAATCGGTTCATCACTGATTCGATGTTACATACTCGAATTAGCATAGGACTTTCAGAGAATAAATGATGGCGATTCTAACCATATAGTTTAATTTGATTAACATTGTGTCTAGGTTAGAGTTTGATTAAAACGATTTCGAATGAACTCTAGAGTCTGAATTTGTAAAATTGGATGTTGTTTGATTCAATTTACATGGGGCTTTCATTAAACAGAAGATTTCGAAACTAATGGTATGATTTAATTGCATTGAGAATAAGTATAGAATCCAAAGCCCCAAATCCGATTTCATATGAACCCTAGAATCGGATTATGATTAAATCGATAATGTAAGCCCTGATTGGATAGGGCTTTCATTCTACAGCATAAAACGAATCAAAAGAATGTTTCCATTACCCGGTTGGATGTCGGATTGACAGTGTACGACTAAAACGGGGTTCGACGGCTGTGGGTTGATCTTCGGTGCTCCTGGTTGCTTCTCCGGCGAGGCTGGTGTATGGAATTTCTTCTGAGAGACTCGAACAAGATTCGCAGGTGTATAATTTGTGAGGGGAATACAAGAATTAGACGAATTCGATGATCGCTTGGAATAATGTCGACGGTTATGAACTTAATTACCATTATCTAAGTTTAATTCGATTAATGCCCACGATTAAAGTTCAATGATGAACGATTAAGGCATTTAGATGTTAATCAATTACAGAATTCGATTCATTTCCGTTATCAGTCGCGAATTTGAAATCAAAGAGCCTCGATTTTGACTTCTAAAAGTCAACAGAAGATAAAATTGTCAATTTTGACTTTGGGGAGTCAAATTATTCAATTTGGCATATTTACACAACTAGTCCCTGTAGTTTTGAGTTGGATTTGTGACCGAATTAGTCCTTGGGGTTAGATTTGACTAACGGGGTTAAGTTTTTAATAAGAAACTTAACGGAATAGTTAACGGAATTAACTGAAAAAGTCGGATTGTCACATCATTCCCTAGTTGAAAGAATTTTCGTCCCGAAAATTAAAAATAAAAATAAAAAAAAATTCTGAGGTTTCACATTATTCCTTAGTTGAAAGAATTTTCGCCCCGAAAATTAAATAGTACCTTAAGAGTTTGATGTGGAGTGCTTGAACAGATTAGGATATTTGCTCATCATCTGATCCTCGCGCTCCCACGTGAATTCTGGTCCGCGTTTTGAGTTCCAACGGACTCGAACAATAGGGATCTTACTGTGCTTTAACGTTTTAACTTCCCTATCCATAATTTCCACAGGTTCTTCGATGAAACGTAACTGTTCATCAACATGTAGTTCCTCCAGAGGAACTGCGAGTGATTCGTCTGCCAGGCATTTCTTTAAATTCGAGACGTGAAAGACGTTGTGCACACCACTAAGTCTTTCAGGTAGGTCCAGCTGGTACGCGACTGGTCCGATTCTCTTTAATATTTTGAAAGGTCCAACATAACGAGGATTCAGTTTTCCTCGTTTCCCAAAATGAATGACACCTTTCCAAGGTGAGACTTTGAGTAAAACCATGTCACCTATTTGAAATTCCAAAGGTTTACGACGCTTGTCGGCATAGCTCTTTTGACGATCACGAGCTGCCGCCATACGGTTTCTAATTTGAACGATCTTTTCGGAAGTTTCAAATACAAGTTCAGGACTTGTGAGTTGGCTATCCCCAACCTCGGTCCAACAAATGGGAGAACGGCATTTCCGTCCATAAAGTGCTTCAAATGGAGCTGCCTTGATGCTAGTGTGATAGCTGTTGTTGTAGGAGAACTCCACCAATGGTAGGTGAGACTCCCAAGTGTTACCGAAATCGATCACACATGTCCTCCAGAGTTTGGATAGTACGTTCTGTTTGACCATCGGTTTGAGGATGGTAAGCTGTGCTCATATCTAGACGCGTGACTAATGCTTTATGCAATGATTGCCAGAAACGGGAAGTGAATCGTGCATCACGATCCGAAATAATAGAAATCGGCACTCCGTGCCGAGAGACTACTTCTTTCAAGTATATTCGAGTGAGTTTATCCATTTTGTCGGTTTCTTTGATTGCTAGAAAGTGAGCAGATTTTGTTAGTCGATCAACAATTACCCATATAGTATCACATCCGGTAGGGGTTCGGGGTAATTTGGTAATGAAGTCCATGGATATCTGTTCCCATTTCCACATGGGAATTTCAGGTTGTTGCAGGAGACCGGACGGTTTTTGATATTCAACTTTGACCTTCGCGCAGGTCAGACACTTACTAACATAAGTGGCTATATCGGCCTTCATTTTTGGCCACCAATATAGTATTTTTAGATCATGGTACATTTTATCAGAACCCGGATGAATGGAGTAACGAGATTTATGAGCTTCATCCATGATTAGTTCCCTTAAATTTCCGAACACCGGAACCCATATTCGTTCGACAAAGTAACGAATTCCGTCAGATTTTACTTCAAGTTGTGCTTCCATGCCGCGTGTACCTTCTAACGGTAGGTTCTCTTCTTTCAAGGCTTCAAGTTGAGCACTACGGATTCTGTCAGGAAATCCAGGGTGAATAGTAAGTTGTAATGCTCGAACTCGTTTGGGTTTTGTTTCCTTTCGGCTTAGTGCATCAGCCACAACGTTAGCTTTACCCGGATGATACCGGATCGCACAGTCGTAATCATTTAAAAGTTCAACCCAACGACGTTGTCGCATGTTCAACTCCTTCTGCTCGAAGATATGCGGGAGGCTCTTGTGGTCGGTGTAGATGGTGCATTTGGTACCGTACAAGTAATGTCTTCATATCTTAAATACAAAAACTACTGCTCCCAACTCTAGGTCATGAGTGGTGTAGTTTTTCTCGTGAACCTTTAACTGACGTGAAGCGTATGCGATTACCTTTTCGCGTTGCATTAAGACACAACCCAGGCCTTGAATGGATGCATCACAATACACCACAAAGTCATCGGTTCCTTCCGGAAGAGCTAAAATAGGTGCACTGCAAAGTTTCTGTTTGAGATGCTGGAAAGCTGATTCTTGATTATCGCCCCAATTATAAGCTTTTCCTTTTTGAGTTAGGGCGGTGAGAGGTTGCGCAATCTTTGAAAATCCTTCGATAAAACGACGGTAATATCCAGCCAATCCCAGAAATTGTCGCACCTCAGTCGGAGTCGTCGGTGCTGCCCAATTCTTGATGGCTTCTATTTTGGACGGGTCGACATGTATCCCTTTTTCATTTACCACATGACCTAGAAACTGAACCTCTCGAATCCAAAATTCACATTTGGAAAACTTAGCATAAAGTTGCTCTTGCTTAAGTAGTTCCAAAATTAGACGCAGATGTTCCTCATGTTCTTCCTCATTCTTGGAATAAATAAGGATGTCATCGATGAAAACGATAACAAACTGGTCAAGGTAAGGCTTACACACACGGTTCATGAGATCCATGAATACCGCAGCTGCGTTGGTTAAACCGAAAGGCATGACCATAAATTCGTAATGGCCGTACCTTGTCATGAATGCAGTTTTAGAGATATCTTCTTCTCGGACTCTTAACTGATGATAGCCGGACCTAAGGTCTATTTAGGAATAGAAACTTGATCCTTGGAGTTGATCAAAAAGGTCGTCAATACGAGGTAAAGGGTAGCGGTTCTTGATTGTAACTTTGTTCAGCTCCTGGTAATCAATACACATACAGAACGTACCGTCCTTCTTGACAAATAATACCGGAGCTCCCCACGGTGATGAACTAGGTCGGATGAAACCTTTATCCAATAAGTCTTGCAACTGAGTGGACAGTTCCTGCAATTCACTGGGTGCTAATCGATAAGGTGCCCAAGCAATCGGTGCTGCTCCGGGTGCTAGGTCAATTTGGAATTCAACCTGACGGTGTGGTGGCAGACCGGGCAGATCCTCGGGAAATACTTCCAAAAATTCACGCACAACGGGAATATCTTCGATCTTCTTCTCTTCTGACGGCTGTTCAGCAACAAGGGCCAAAATAGCCGTATGTCCCTTTCGAAGACATTTTTGTGCTCTCATGAAGGATATAATGCCCATAACTGCACCAACCCTTTCACCTTGGATGGAAAGGGTTTCTCCATTTGAGAGGGGTACACGTACAATCTTCTCACGACAGATAATTTCGGCTTGGTTTTTAGATAGCCAATCCATACCAACAATTATATCAAAACTACCAAGTATGACCGGCATAAGGTCGATATCAAATGTATGTGTAGCTAGCTCAAGTTTACATCCTTTAAGTATGTGAGTTGCCTCAATTATTTGACCGTCAGCTATCTCTATTGTATACTTATCTTCTAATAGAGATGAAGTTCCTTTTATCATATTACTAAATTTCTTAGATATAAAACTTCTATCAGCACCGGTGTCAAAAAGGACAGAAGCAAAGAAATTATTTACGAGGAATTTACCGGTAACCACATCATGGTCGTAACGGGCTTCTCCAGATCCTAGTACGAAGGCTCGTCCCTTCGCACCATTTCCTCCCCCATTGCCATTATTACCACCATTACCATTGTTATTGTGATTAGGGTTGTGATTTCCATTACCCCCTTTCTTCAACTGAGGACAGTTCTTCCGAATATGCCCTCCTTTTCCACACTCAAAGCAAGCCCTAGTAGACCCTGGTTGTTGAAAGGGTTGTTTAGTTTGTAATTCACCCCTGCAGTCCTTAGCAGCATGGCCTATTTTACCGCACCTCTGGCAACGATTGCAGAACCCAAAGTGGTGTAAGTTACACTTGTTACACTTCGGGGACTTTCCCGCATAACCACCCTGGTTTTGGCCAGAAGAGGTCGACTGATTGAAGTTCTTGGTAGGCTCGAACCTACGCTGTTCTTGTTGTTGCTGTTGGTTAGACTGTTGTTGATTGGGTTGGGGCCCTTTGGAGTGGGAGTTGGAGTGGTTGTGAGTGTTGGAATGGTGATCGAACTTGCGTTTGTGGCTGTCGGTGGGTTTAGCAATTGAACCTCTTGGGGGTAAAGTTCCTTGTGCCACTGCCTGATCAGTCAATTTATGGGCAAGTCTGATGGTCTGTTGGATGGTGGTAGGGTTGGATGAGGTCACCATGCTTTGAATATGAGGTACCAAACCTCCAATGTATAGTTCAATCCGTTTGTAATCCGGAGTCACCATGTGTGGGCACATGGTGGCAAGTTCGTGCGAACGGGTGGTGTAGAGTTCAATTTCTGAACCCTCCATCTTAAGGTTCCAGAATTCTCCTTCTAGCTTTTGAATTTCATCTCGTGGGCAGTATTCTTCTTTCATCATGGTTTTAAATTCCTCCCACGGGAGTCCATTTGCCATTGCTAGTCCCAACATTTGTACTTGGGCATTCCACCATGTTAGGGCCGGGCCTTCTAAAGTTCCAGCAGCAAATTTCACTTGATTAGCCACGGGGCAGTTGCACATGGCTATTACTGATTCAACCTTCTCAAACCAGCGAAGTAATCCAACTGCTCCTTCAGCTCCACTAAAGGTGTGGGGCTTGCAGTCCATGAATGCCTTGAAAGTGTAGGCTGGCTGTTGATTTTGCTGGCCTGGATTTAGAAATACGAATTGAATTGGAATTATAGAGTTTAGAAAGATACTCTTAGGAAAAGGGATTGACACTACTAGTAAATAGTTGAAAGCATTTACCTGCAGCATTCTGTGCTGCTAGGGCCTCTGCCACACTATTGTTTATCAAAGCTGCTAGTTCTGCTGCCGTCATGTTGATGGTACCACGACCACCGGTACGGCCTCCTCGTCCTCTCCCAGACATATTTCTTCACAATCACAAATGAAAACAATGAGAAATATATCGCATATTAAACATTATTCAGGTACGGGTAAGGAAATACAACATCTAATATTTTGAAAATTAAATAAATTGTAAGGCTACAAAATAAATAACTCAAATATTAAACTTCTCATGCTTTTATTGGATGGGAACAACCTTACCCATCTAGGTTTGAAAAGGGAAATAACATAAGCAAAAACAAACATGAAAAGGAAGATAGAATAGGAAGATCCTCAAATATCCTCGTCATCAGAAGAGACATATGACTGTGCATCATCAATCACCACTGGCTCTTCCTCAGCTGGTTCTCCCTCTAAGGGTTCCTCCTCGAAGGGCTCTTCTTCAAAGAGTTCCTCCTCAAAGGGTTCCTCCTCATCGTCATATACTGGAATGTCTTCCGGGTGTAGGGCCGCTTGCAGTTGGGCTTCCAAGTGAGCCACCCTCTCTTGAAGGCCTTCAGCAGTGTGGTTAGCCACATGTAGCTGAGCTTCCATAGCAGCTAATCTCTCCAGAACTCCTTGCATATCATCATCCATAATGTCATCCCTCGTCTCTAGGTGTGCTACACGATTCACTAAAAGGTTGTGGACATGGTCCGTTGCAGCTAGTTCGGTAGTCAAATCTTCTATTCCTACCCTATTCTTTTCCACTTGTGTTCCATTCTCCAGGAGTTTAGGTATCTCCTCGGTGGCATCTTGTACAAAACTTAATTCCTTTAACATATAGGACACAAATGCTGCGAAGGCTTGTTCCATGGTACATGGTAAGCTAGGCAGTGTAGACGATGAAGATGTGGATGCAAAGTACGGTGATGGAACATCTCCCATTTCGATCCACCTTTGGATCATATGTGGGTACATATCCCAATTGAGAGCATACTCCAATGCTCGTGCGTTGCTCGGTTCGCCTTGCTCAATTGAGGTAGTCCGGCGCCTTTTGGGCTCCGGGGATGAGGGTACAGGTGCCTTATGCCCTGATGCGTTAGGTGATGGAGGTGGTGTTGACGACATGATCCTGCAACAATTTGTATAAGTGCCAAACATCCAAATGACATGTAACTAATGTGTGAGGCTATAGTCTAGTATGCAATCCTAATTCTCTATAACCAATAGCTCTGATACCAATCTGTCACACCCCCAAATTCCACTAACGGAGTATTACCGTTTGGGAAGTGACAAACCAGGATCTCAGACATTAGTTACATTGAACGACTCTACATGGGACTCAAATGAAAATATTTTTTAAATCAGAGTATCAATGCGGAAGCGTAAAGAAAGTAAATGCGCAAAATACACGCGCCCAAAACCAAAGTCCAAAAGTCCAAACGTCCAACCAAACAAAGTACACTAAAATAATTCAATCAACATAAATAGACACAAAGCAAAGCAGTTGAATCCCATGCATGCCCTAACGTGGACATGTGTCTTAGCTTAGCGTCCTGAGAAAAACATGTAAGAAAAAGTGTCAACACGAGGTTGGTGAGTTCACATGTTTCAAATAAATAAGTAAACATTACCAGATTTATGATCATTCAATATGTATCTATAGGTAGCTAACCTATGTTCATGTTTTAGCTTAAGTGCTCGCAACCGAAACTGACTATTTGTTTATTGCCTCCTGCCAGGTTCTATCAATACTGGCCATGTGAATAGGCTAACATTTCACCCGTTCGATATCCGATCGAGTTAGCGCGACTAACGCGGGTGGGATTTGTCAAACCCAGTAGTACTACTAAACATTACCTCGCTAAGATCCATATTAACGGTTCGAAATAAGATGAGGACTTTCTGTGATAGCATGTTACACTTAGCTTTAACATTGATAGCATATGAAATACGAAATCTAAAATCAGTTTAAGCATGTTTTCTCCCCCAAGTTAAAAGCAGTAAAAAGGGGCCGTGAAACTCACCTGCTTGGCGTTGAAGGTAGTTTCACACTAGGAGTAAGTTGGAACCACGAGTGTAAGTCTCAAAAGACTTACGAATGCCCTAAAATTATAAACACATAAATTAGGGATAAAGATGGGAATTGTGACTGTGACACGGAAGGAACGTCTTAAAGAAACGCTCTAATATTCAAGAGTGGACGAAAGTGTCCACGGAGTTAGGAATTACTTTACGCAACGAATGACACGAATAATAATAATTATAACCGGGTGTTTTGTCATTCACAAAAAAATTTAAAAAAATAATAATATATGTATACGAGTAAATAGTATAACCAATTATATTATTATTTAGTCTCAATCGACACACGATGTTATAAAATGATTTGAAATAATATAAATATATATTATTTAATAATATGGGTCACAATTTGAGAATAATATAAACATATTATTTTACACGAATTTACGGCTTAAGAATAATATAAATATATTATTTTTACTTATTAATAATAACAATGTATAAATTATAAAAGTGGGTATAATTTATAAAAACAAACTAATATTTCAAACCCGAGCCCACGGGTTGTTTTCCGGATTAAAACCCATTTATATAATAATACAATATTAAAAAGGTTTGATTTTTATTAATTTAATAATCCAGAAAAATGTTTTAAAAATGGATGTGGGAGCCCGGTCTCGAACCCGGGTCCCTCCCACACGCACACACTGACTAAACCATCACGCCCGCTAGGGTCATCGCAAACAAACCCGAGACCCATTTCTTTTAACCTCCTGATCAGACGTGCTTTCCTTCCCCACATGTACCCAGATCGAATCTCGTCCCAAACGCCACGAATTCGATCGCGACTGGTTTCGAAATCATAGGGGTTCTGCTCGCATATGGATTGCGAGTTTGATGCTAGGTTCAATTGCAAAAATCGTTAAGTTTTAGGTAATTAAAATTCAGTTCGAAGAGCCGAAACTTAGACCTAAAAACGTGGGATCGATCTGATCATTTCTTATGATGTTATAGACTGAATTCATGGGGCTATTACAGAGCATTAAGTTCCGATTCTATCCATGTATTTTAATTATATTGAGATTAAGGTTTGACTGGTGTTCGATTAAACCCAATACGTGATGAACCCAAGAATCGGTTCATCACTGATTCGATGTTACATACTCGAATTAGCATAGGGCTTTCAGAGAATAAATGATGGCGATTCTAACCATATAGTTTAATTTGATTAACATTGTGTCTAGGTTAGAGTTTGATTAAAATGGTTTCGAATGAACTCTAGAGTCTGAATTTGTAAAATTGGATGTTGTTTGATTCAATTTACATGGGGCTTTCATTAAACAGAAGATTTCGAAACAAATGGTATGATTTAATTGCATTGAGAATAAGTATAGAATTCAAAGCCCCAAATCCGATTTCATATGAACCCTAGAATCGGATTATGATTAAATCGATAATGTAAGCCCTGATTAGGATAGGGCTTTCATTCTACAGCATAAAACGAATCAAAAGAATGTTTCAATTACCCGGTTGGATGTCGGATTGACAGTGTACGACTAAAACGGGGTTCGACGGCTGTGGGTTGATCTTCGGTGCTCCTGGTTGCTTCTCCGGCGCGGCTGGTGTTTGGAATTTCTTCTGAGAGACTCGAACAAGATTCACAGGTGTATAATTTGTGAGGGGAATACAAGAATTAGACGAATTCGATGATCGCTTGGAATAATGTCGACGGTTATGAACTTAATTACCATTATCTGAGTTTAATTCGATTAATGCCCACGATTAAAGTTCAATGATGAACGATTAAGGCATTTAGATGTTAATCAATTACAGAATTCGATTCATTTCCGTTATCAGTCGCGAATTTGAAATCAAAGAGCCTCGATTTTGACTTCTAAAAGTCAACAGAAGATAATATTGTCAATTTTGAATTTGGGGAGTCAAATTATTCAATTTGGCATATTTACACAACTAGTCCCTGTAGTTTTGAGTTGGATTTGTGACCGAATTAGTCCTTGGGGTTAGATTTGACTAACGGGGTTAAGTTTTTAATAAGAAACTTAACGGAATAGTTAACGGATTTAACTGAAAAAGTCGGATTGTCACATAAAGTGCTTGAAAGTACAAACACTCCCACTAGATCCTCCGGTGGAGTTGTTGATTTGAGTGACAATAGTGGGTAAGACAGCAGCAAGTTGTTGAGTGAGAAGGGTGGCTATGGCGGTGGTTTCGGCGTAGGCTTCATCGGTGTTAGCCACGGTGTTATCAGGATCACGACGAGGAGGCATTCTACGAAAAAGAAATCATAAGTCGGTAGTTAGGATAGACATTCAAATATAATAAAAGTGACAATATTTGTAAATAAAATCACTCATTCATTAATATTAATGTCTTACAAGATACATAAAACATATATTAAAACATATATGTTGAATTACAAATAAAATATAAAGACAAAACTGACTAGTCAAAATTCAAGGTTCGGATGAATGATAATAGTGAGACGTGTTTTAGCCTATAAGTGAGCACTCACTCCAAGGGTCCCCAGGTAAGTGCGACTCGTAACGAACGTGCCTCACTTTCCTTTGACAATACCCCCAGTGTACAGCAGGTTACACGTGTCTCTAGTATCACTATCCAAGCCTTTAATTTTGATGAGAACATTATGTATTGGGCCTTGCCCAAGAGTTGGATTCAGCTTCACAAGTCAGCTTTCTTTTCTTGAACGGGAGTTGGGACTCAGAACTGGTTCAGCATCGCTCTCTTGGTCTTCGGATTTCGAATCGCTTGATATGTTGATTACTTCAGGCTTCGATGCGGGGCGGCTTGTTGCATAGGAGATTAACTCAGGCTTGACATTATGTTTCGAGGGTAGCAGGCTTCCAGAAAAAGATGATGGCGGTGAGATTAGTCTGCTCCAACTAATTGGGCTTTGGGACCCATCATTGGAAGGAAAGCTTGAGTTGCTAGAGATGTCGGCAGAGTACGATGACATACTAAAGATAAGAAAGTTAGTGGATTAGAATCACATAATCACATAAGTTTCAAAAGGGAGCTTAGGTTATAGTCTAGGTCAAATGGTTGCCTAATTCTCTATAACCACGGCTGTAATACCAATCTATCACACCCCAACCATGCATGTTAACCACGGGTGCGACTAATTGAATTAAAAACCACGGTATAAAGACATTTACTATTAAAGTTTCATAATATTAAAAACCCAATTACATAAGTTTCAAATTAAACCAAACAAATAACATGTTCAATAGACAAAGCAACTTAAAATAAAATTCGTCAGTTGATATCTAGGCAAATCCTATGTGATCTTGACTTGACCTATCACGAGCTTAATCACCTGAAACATGTACGAAAAACAAGTGTCAACTAAAATAGTTTGTAAGAAATCACAAGTTTAATAAAAGTATAAGTTTGGCAAAGGCAACAATTCATAATTCAAGATCATCATATAGTACGTAAAATAAGATAAACACATGATTAGCAAATCCAACCTAAATAATGAATAACGAATAAGTGGTACAACTCGCAAGTTGCACTAATAAAGAATAATATGTCCAACCAAAAGTTGTCCATGAAGTATATGCGGTTTACATCCTATGGCCCATATCTATACTCCCGTTGGCTTGAAAACTTCAAGTTAAGGATTTGCAAGTTTAACGTTTATCATGTTGTGTTCATTTCATCACATACATATATGATTCGCTTGTTTTAGATTTGTTTGAAAACATGTTTTAATGCGTGCCAACGCGTACATGTTTCCCCCAAAACGATTTGAATAAAGTGGGGCTATGAAGTCTCACCTTGATGACTAGGAGCGATAAGAGACTTGAACAAATAGACGACGTGAATCACGGACCAGACTCTAAACAAATAAATAAACTATTTTTAGAGTAGGTTCGATGGTTACAAGTGTTAGATAGGCGGTTCGGGTCATAATTTAAAAATTCGATGCAAAAAATAGAGTTTCAGTCGTTTTTCCGATTTGGACAGCAAAGTAGATGAACAGAAACGTGCTTGTTAAATATATCAAACGACGTCCAAAAATTATGAAAATTTACAGCTGACTAGTTTAAGACGTTTCGAAAAAGTTCCGTTTAGAATGTTTTCCTGTTTGGGACTCGTATCATATCCAAAATCGTGATCTCAAACAGAAGGTATTGAAAAGTGCACCTTTCGTATTGTGGCTACTACGGAGTCATACTTTTGAATTAGAAAAATAATTTTGTACGGTTAGAAAGATGACTCGACGATCTATGTCTTGGAGTTGGATTTGCAAGATTTCGTTAAAAATTCACCAAGTTATGACTACTTAAAGTCGACGCATAATCTGTCCAAAGTTAAGTTATGCACAAAGGTACATGATTAGGTTGTTTAAAAATCGATAACGCGTGAAATAAAATTAGAAGAATGTTATTATATCATTATAATATGTAATATAATCAGATTGTATTAGTCAAAACGTCCCGTGTCACCGTTCTAGCCATGATATTCACAGAAGCGTTTTGGAGAATCACATAATGCAATCGGCATAGCCGACACATGCAAGCGGATTAGATTTTTAATCAGTGTGTGAGTTCATATAAGTGATAATACATAATAAATAATATGTTTTAAGTTAGAAAGAACATACTAAAGCATCGGACAGAGCCACTTTTGCAATAGTTGTCTTGAGGATTCACAGAATGTGACGGCATAGCCGCCATTGCAAATGAGATCCTTTGTTTGTTTGTTGTTGATGTTAGCTTGATTTATTAGTTTGATTAAGGTTATTAGAGGGTTTTAAAGGCTGAGGGTTCATATGATCAAGTGATCATGGATAGAAAATAGAAAAAGATTGAGGGGATGAAGAAGAATTAAACAAAGGAAGAAGAATTATTAAAATAGGAGAGTATGCTTACTTGTTTTGATCTTCAAACTCCTAAAACTTCTAAGAGAATTTCAAAAACCTTCAAGGGAGAGGGAGAGGGCTTGTCTTGCTTACAAATTACAAAGAAAAAGGGGTGTCAAAGGGCTTGTATTTATAGTTGAGGATTAAGGGTTGTAAAAATGGAATGTCTTGGAAAACACTTTAGGGTTTTAGGGGGCTTCAAATCTGCGAAATTCAGCTGAATGGGGATGGGTTTTTGCCATTTCTTGCTTGGGCTAGGTCCAAGTGTAGGTGGGTTGGGTCCTAGCTTGGCCCGCTTGAGTGCGCGCATTCGTAATTCGCGATTTTAAGCATTTCTAAGCGAAATTGGCAAATGTTTTCAACATGAAAGTTGATTGTCATAACAAAATGAGTATGTTTAGCTAAAAAAATTTAAGTTTAAGTTATGTTAAGGGCATAACAAGCTGCGAAGGCACAATACATAAATTTACAAGCTTTTGTTGAACATTTCAAGTGTAACAAAGTATAACAACTTTAATTTAACATGTTTGACGTTTGCATGATTGTTAACGGGTTATGATGGGCCTATTGGGCCTAAAATGGGCCCAATTCACGATTAAGCCATCAATAAGCATATAGAGCATAATGTAACAAATAGTAGATCACGTATGATAAACAAGTATGTCGTATGGAAATAATCCATGTGAAAAGACATTCAAAATGATTTGCATTGATTAAATAAGTCTAGTACATGATAAGTTAAGCATGAAAGTCTCAGATGTTACAATAAGGGAGGGGAGATTGAGATGCTTTAGGCATGTGAAGAGCAGACAGATGATGGCGCCAGTTAGATCAGTGAAAACTCTCACCATAGAAGGTAGGAGGGTTAGAGGCAGACCCAAACTGACTTGGGAGGAGCAGATTAGGCATGATTTGTTAGACTTGCATCTCTGAGGACATGGTCGAGGATAGGACTTCGTGGAGGCGTAGGATTAAGGTTAAGGACTTTTAGGGGGGGAGGGTAACATATGGGTCTTAACTTTATCATAGGGCTTGGATCTATCTACATTTGGGGTGGCCGAAGCATGTTTTCGTTTTCTTGGTTGTGCATCTTTATGATATTACATGTACTATCTTCACCCTCTCACTACTCACACTTTTTCACCTTTTCACAGCTTTGTTAATACTATTTTTATCAGCTGGCTTATTATTTGTTGTGTAGACGCATTATGGTGAACGCTATGGTGCTATTATATTTTTTTCAGGTTCTGACAAGGTTTTTGGAGCTGGGGGTCTCCCTAGAAGCAGCCTCTCTATCCTTTAAGATAGGGGTATGGATTGCCTACATCCCACCCTCCCCAGATCCTACCAATAGCTTTGCTATGGGTGGGATTTTTGCTGGGTATGGTTGTTGTTGTAAATGTACATTGTTATAGTCCAGACAGAAGAATTCATTCCAAAAGAGTAGTTTGGTGGTGAGTGTCACACCCAGCCAAGGCGGAAGTACGAGATGTAACTGGTATATCGCATTGAACACAGGTACAAGAGAAACTAAAAGGAAAATTGTGCATTAAATCGAACCATACTACAACTTTCTAACGAAAGTAAGGATACATGAAAATCCTGAATCAATACAAAGTGTCTAAAAAGGCTCGACTACAACCAAAGGTACACAATAACAATTCTTCCCAAAAGCAAGCCGTTTAAAGCTCGTGATCCCCATAACGGTTTACCTGAAAAGCATGTTTCGAAAACGGGTCAACTATAAAAATAGTTGGTGAGTACGCAGGTTTTGCGACTCGATAAGAAAAATTAAGTAATCTCAAAATTTAAATGTAATCATCCGCATATGATCATGTACAAGTGTTAAGATTTAATTACCCTGAGTCACAATCAAAACCGCCAGACTAGTTGTTGCCCATGTATCCATGTGTCAAATGCGAAAACCTACTATGGCTAATTATATGCCCAAATGACCCTACAAGTCTGGTTGGCACGACCAACCCTGGGCGGGGGTGTCAACCTAAATAGTACTGTACATAATTCCCATCGGCTATCCAAACTAATTGATTACGTTAAAGTGGGGACTTAATGCATATAAAAGTAAACCCAGGTAATCCTAATCCCATGTAACAACGTGCAATGTGAAATAGTTTTCCCCCCGTAAAACAGTAAAAATGTAAAGTGGGGCCGTGAAACTCACCTGAAAAGTGTGGCGAGTACTGCGTCACAAACGACAAAATACTGGAAAAATCCAAGTCCTAATCGGGTCCTACCGGTCAAGTGGACACAAATTATGCATTCAGGACTCCTAAAGGTTGTGACCAAGTCAACAAAACAAAAAGTGGCTATGTAATCGGTTGCATACCCAAAACCTGTCACACCCCGGCCAGCGGCGGATTAAACGCAGGGGCTGACGCGGTTGTTCATAAGCACATGATCATCTATTAAATATGATAATATTTATTACTCGAATTAAAAACATCTGTTACATTAGAAGTAAGAAAAACAAAGTGTTCAACAAAACATAATTAAAATTTAACTAGGTCCACGTCCTATGTGATCATGTAGTCCTTAAACTACATGTGAGTAAATGTCAACTACAAGTATTTTGTGAGTAACATAGGTTTTGACACCAATAAAAGTTAAGTAAAAAGTATTTGAAATTCAATATGTTCAAAGCATAACTAAGACATAAATGTGAAAACACACAAGGTTCCAAGACGTACAATCAAACCGTGTAAATGGAAAACTGTAGATACAATCCAACTGATTGTCATTTTGAAAATGTAGTAATATGTATACACAAACCCGCCAAGGTTCGTGTTAAGTAATGAATCGGATTCCCGTATAAATGGTCATAAAAGGTACTACCTTAGGCCTGACTCGCAAGTTAATGATTGTACTAAACATGAACACACGTATAGTCGTCAAGTAGTTTAAGAAATAAAGCACATAGTAAACAGTATGAGAACAAAGGTATTGAATTTATATGTATTGTAATGTAAACATGTTCCACCCCGAGTATTTGTAAACAGTAGTAAAGAGAAAGGGGGCCATGAACTCACTTGTATTAAAGTTAGGAATGGTACGAACCAGTAGAGATTGATAGGCCTCGTGAGGATTTCTCACAACAAACCTACACGTGTAATGGTACTCTAAATTTAATGCACGTTTAAATGGTATCAAGGAGATTTTAGGTCTATAGGGTTTCATGGGGGTTTGGATTTGAAGATGGACTTGTATAAATATTTTGTAAGAAAGTGTAAGTTCTTTATAATAGTACTAAAAGTAGTTTGTAAAATTAATTAAAGTTAATTAAGATTTTTAATCAATCATTTAGTAATTAATTTATGTAATTATCCCAAAGATAAGAAATAAATTTATGGAATGTAACAAGTTTCAAATGATGCATTTGGATTTATTTATAAAATAACTTATAAATAAATAATGAAATGGAAAAGGTTTAATTAATTTATTTTATGTAAATAAAAAAAAATAAATTAAATTAGTAGTAAATGTAAATAAAAATGTTAATTAATCTATTAATTAATGCGAATAAAATGGTTACATAATCATTCACTTTAAATGAATTTATAAAAGAATAATTAGGTTTTAAATAGAATTTATTGAATTTTGTATAAAATAATTATTTAAAATGGTTATTTAAATATTTATAAATTTAAAAGTGTTTTTAAATAATTATTCTCACTAAAACAATTATTTATAAGCTTGAAAGAAAATGCTTAAACAATTAATTAAAATTTACGTAATAAACATTTTAAATTTATAAATAAAACAACATAATTAATTTTTTCCAACAATCTTTTATATCATACATTTAAGAATTTGTAAAGTTTTATAATATGTTTTCAATAAAATATAATAGTTAAAAACATTAAATTACATTTTCTGTTTTTATAAAGTTCGTAGGATATATTTATGAAATTTATAAAAATAAATTTGGAATTTTTAATTATCTAGTAATGTGTTAAAATGGATTAAAAGAAAAAGGAAACAAAAGTTTGGCCCCTGGGACTCGAACCCGTGACCTCAGCCGGGACACACACACGCGCAACACCTTAACCATTAGACCAGGGCTTATGCCTTGGTCTAATGGTGTCGCGCTTTGGTTTTATACATAGGGCCTCAAGTCATCTTCTTCCCCCAACAAGGACCCGTAACCCTAACCCATCCAATACACGTGATTGAGCAGACGATCGAGCCCGAAATCATGGGGCTTCTGATCCTCGTATCATTACGATCCTAATGACACTAGAATTACCTGAAATGGTTGAGTGGATTAGGAGAACGACCGGACGGATTTGTGACGTGATCTTCAGATAGAATGAGGATCACTGAGATGGAATTCGATGCTAGTAAAGGTGAGAGTAGTTTGTAGTGGATGTCGCTGATGATTGTGGGTGGGTATTTATACCCAATTTCATTAGGTTAAGCCGATCAATTAACGGGTTCGTTTAAGGATTTTCAGTTACGAATTATCCATGATAAAGCTCATAAAAGTTCAATTACTCGAAGGAAGTGGATCGATTAGGTGTCATGAATGTTTAGCCAGTTTCGTTTTCGCGTGTAAATGTCTCAGGAACGAGCTCGTTAATGGTGGTTCGAAAAACCGGCCATTGCGGGACTCGAACCCATGATCTTGTTTGGGGAAAAAGGTTTACCCAGATTTGCACTAAGGCCCCTGCTGTTTCGACTCTTTAACATTTCAAGCAAATACTTGTTTCTAGTTGGAAAACAAGTTTCAGAATTTATAATTTAAACCCTAAACTTTGATAAAACATAAAAATCATCAAGATTTTATAAATTGTTACAAATCTAATAATTACTAAATGTTATAATTATAAAATTATAGCCTTTGTAAAATCAGAACGACTTTATTTATATTAAATTTATTTACTTTGAAATTTATATAATTTAAATCTCTATAAATCCTTAAAACTTATTTACTAAAAGAAAATATTAAATAAATAGTATAATCTTATAAACCCTAATTAAAGAATTTATAATTTAATATTTTTGTAATTTGTTTATTTACAATTATGAGTTAATATATTTATATAGGTTTAGAAATAGCTTAGCATAAGAATGTATATATTTATTTAATAGAATAATAACAAACACCTATAATTTTCTTATATAAATATCTATCATTTTGTAATAATTGTGTTTAATGTATGCATGTATGAACACATATGAAAAGAAATAGATGAATGAGATAATTTATTGCAATGGATAGATGCATCCACAAAATAATGAAATTACAAATGCCGAAAAAGTTCAAATAGAGGCCGGAATTTACTGGGGATTACAGTCTCCCCTACTTTATGAGATTTCGTCCTGAAATTGATTAGGAAGAGGGTCCTGGAAACAGATGTGGGTATTTGGCTTTCATTTGATCCTCACGTTCCCAAGTAAATTCCGGGCCACGTTTGGATTCCCACCGAATCTTAACGATTGGAATGCGACTTCGCTTAAGCTGCTTAGTTTCCCGATCCATAATCTCCATGGGTTTCTCCACGAAGTGCATTGATTCATCAATGTGAACCTCTTCAAGCGGTATGTGGAGATTTTCGTCGGCTAAGCTTTTCTTCAGGTTCGAGACATGAAATGTCGGATGGACGTTGCTGAGTTCTTCAGGTAAGTCCAGATTGTAAGTCACCTTCCCAATTCGTTCAAGAATTTTAAAAGGACATACGAATCTTGGTGCAAGTTTACCTTTCTTTCCAAAATGAACCACTCCTTTCCAAGGGGATACCTTGAGAAGGACTAGGTCACCGACTTGAAATTCCAGGGGTTTTCGACGTTTGTCGTCATAACTCTTTTGCCGACTCCTTGCTACCGGAAGGTTGTCACGGATTGACATGATCTTATCGGAAGTCTCCTAAATAAGTTCAGGACCAGTGATTTGTGCTTCAACAATTTCAGTCCAACAGATAGGAGAGTGGCACTTTCGACCATAAAGTGCTTCGAAAGGAGCCATGTCAATGCTCGTGTGATAGTTGTTGTTATACGAGAACTCGACTAAGGGTAAGTGTAAATCCCATTTTCCCTTGAAGTCAATGACACAGGCTCTAAGCATATCTTCGAGGGTTTGAATCTTTCGTTCGGATTGACCATTAGTTTGCGGATGGTAAGCCGTACTAAGATTCAGCTGAGTACCCAAAGCAGATTGCAAGGATTGCCAAAGACGAGAGGTGAATCGTCCATCACGATCAGAAATAATGTTGAGAGGTACACCATGACGACTAACAATTTCATCAATGTGTATTCGAGCCAATTTCTCAACTCGATAGTCTTCACGGATGGGTAGGAAATGAGTAGATTTTGTCAAACGATCGATGATTACCTAAACACTATCATGACCACGTGACGTGTGCGGGAGTTTGGTTATTAAGTCCATGACAATACACTCCCATTTCCATATGGGAATCTCGGGCTGTTCAAGTAAGCCAGATGGACATTGGTGCTCGGCCTTAACCTTCAAACAAGTAAGGCATTTAGACACGTATAGGGCAATGTCCTTTTTTCATAACGGGCCACCAATATTGGGTACGAAGATCTTTGTACATCTTATCCGCATCGGGATGCACCGAATAACGATTCTTGTGAGCCTCATTCATGATAAAGGTACGGAGATTGTCAAGGTCGGGAAACCAGATACGGTTCAAAAAGTAGAGTAATCCATTAGCTTTGGTTTCTAGTTGAAGTTCAGCACCACATTACATTTCCTTGTACATGTTTCCTTCAGTAACAGAAAGATGTTGTGCTTCAAGGATGTGAGTTTGAATGTCATTTTGGATTCGAATGCTGTGGATCTTGATAGGTTCTTTACGACTAAGAGCATCGGCTACGACATCGCCTTACAAGGATGGTAACGAATGTTGCAGTCATAGTCGTTTAGGAGTCCAACCCAACGCCTTTGCCTCAAGTTGAGTTCCTTCTGATTGAAAAATGTGTTAGAGACTCTTATGGCAGGTGAAAATCTCACACTTAGTACCATATAAGTAGTGCCTCCAAATTTTGAGAGCGAATACGACCGCACCCAACTCAAGATCGTGCGTCGTATAATTCTTCTCATTGATTTTGAGTTGTCAAGACGCATAAGCAATCACTTTGCCTCGTTGCATAAGAAAACAACCAAGACCTAAGTGGGAAGCGTCACAGTAGACGACAAAGCCTTTGGTTCCATCGGGAAGAGTCAAGATAGGAGCCTCACATAATTTTTGCTTTAAAGTCTGAAAGGCTTTCTCTTGCTTTGGTCCCCACTAGTAGGGCTTGCCTTTATGTGTTAAGGTTGTGAGTGGTATCGCAATCTTTGAAAAGTTGGCTATGAAACGACGATAATAGCCTGCTAAACCAAGGAACGAGCGGACTTCAGTAGGGGTCTTTGGAGCTTGCCAATTCTTCATCGCTTCAATCTTAGCGGGATCCATGTGAATAACCTTCTCGTTGACTATGTGTCTGATGTGTGCTAAACGGTCTATAAAAACTATAATAAAAACCTAACCTAGACACTCTAGTAATACTCTAGAAAACCTACGAACTAGACCGCACTAACAGGCAAGTGTACCTATCGAATGTAGTTAAGCTTAACGGTAATCCGGATATCGAACCCTAAGGACACTAGTGACAACTAACTAGACCCTGACTCAACTAACTGAATGATTTAAATGGGGGGTTTTGTATCCAAAGATCTAAAATAATCAAAAGTAAACGTAAACTAAGAAGAACTAACAATAACCAACTATCACTCAAAAGACTTAGACGAATTCGAGAATGGGGAAGGCACTACCCAGGTAAGAATCCTATTTGTGAATCTCGGATTTCTCTCGGTTAAGGAAACTATTATGGAACCAGGATCTATAAATACTACACCCTCAGACTACCTACAGGATCCCTGATCATTCTCAAGGTGTGACCTAGAAGGAAAACCTAAGGTGTGTGTGATGCTTACTGATTGGTTGGATCACCTTTCAGTCTCTCCAACAATACTAAAGTACCCTAAAGACAGACCACCTTTTAGTCTCACTATCTCAATACATTCAAGGAATGCAAGGGGTAATCTATGAACAATCAAATTGACATGGGATAGCAAAGATACTAAGAACCCTAGGGGAAACCTCCTTTCAAAACCTTTACACCTGGACACCTAATACCAAATACAACCCGACTATCTATCACCTTTTAGCTATCTAGATAGGCAGAACACTAGGATCAAACAGATAAACGATTCCTAATCCTATGGATTGCGAATTCAACAAACCATAAACCAATCATAACACAGAGTCAATGATCTAATATGAAACCCTAACTGAAAGACATCAACAGGTAACATATGGAATTCAAAACCAAATATAAATCTGATCCAAGCATGCATAAACATAAATTGATTATGAAAAGATTCTTTACCAAAGAATTAATCCATCAATAATAATCCATAAAACCGATAAAAATCCAAAACTCAACAAATATTCATCAAACCTATGTAGTATAAACAAGTTTAGCCAATCATGAGAAAAACATAATCCAAAAAGATAATATAAACGTTTATCGTAAATAAAAAATAATTAAGCTGCTAGCTTAATTAATTCATCTGCTTGCTTCAATTAATATTCACGTGCTTAACAAAATGACCTACTTCAGTTATTTTCTTCTTCGTTGGAACTTCAACAGCCGCCACAATTGTTGCAATTGCTTTGTTTCCTCGATAATCGTGCCTACAACACAATTCGATTTTTACCTTGTCGTATCCTCGCGTCCAAACTCCCATTCACGGCTTCCCTCAAATCTCCCATATATATTTAATTTTTATTCTTTTATTTTTCTTTATAACCTAGCCCACTCAACTAAATTGAGTTTTACTGAAGTCCATTAATTAATATGGCCCAAACTTATTATAATTCCTCTAATTCTTCAATGTCCAACTTTAACCTTTCCATATTCTTCGTTTGAGCTCGTTTACGTTCCTTTCACTGACGAACACCTACAAAATATAACTTAACTAAGTACTAACAATAAATGACTCAAAAGACTCCAAAACTATACGAAATCGTTACAAAATACAAAGGATAAAGATACGTGTTTTGCAACACATCAAACATCCCCACACTTAACCCTTTTTCGTTCTCGAAAAAGATCTCTGCAATGGAATCACAACTGCACATAGCTTTAACAATCTTATAATTCATTAGCACAAATATAATCACACGTTAAAATACAACAATTGGTATTTTGATCCGACTAAACCCAAGCCACAACTTTCAAGCCCCCGATGGTGTTCTAATTCCAATTTATACAGCACATCAATCTATCTATTGGTCTCACACTCAAGAGCTACAGATCTAACTAATCCCGTCTCACAGTCATGTCTAGGCACGGGTTAAACCGTATAGATTTACCCACCACATTAAATTAAAGTTTACTTGTTTAAGAAATTAAGATGATTAATGAATGAATGAATAAGCATTAAATTAAACACAATTGAACCTTCGTCTAGAGGCGTTTCAAACAAGTCACCATCCCGGAAGGTAACACATAGACTACAGCTCTAGCAATGAAGCATATAAGAGTCACTTAGTGGTGTTTTCTCCATGTCGCCATCCCGGAGGGTAACACATAAGCAACACTTAGTATTTTTAATAATTAAGCTCATGAATTATGGAATTATGGAAGCGGGCGTCCCCAACACTCGGGTTTATTTTCATAAAAAGAGAGTGGTGTGCCAGATAATTTCAAAAACATATAAATTTAGCTTAACGTGTTACCTATCACCCTATGTTGACAGTTTCAGTATTACCGTTTACCCTAAGATGAGAACCCACAAGATATCATGAATTAATTCATTTAATTAACCTAATCAACACTCACATGATATTTAAGCTTTCAAGTTGGCTGGGTCTACCAAAACATCACAAATTATACGTGTTTTATATCATTATTTTCATTTAAACACACAAAAGCAGATCCAGTTATACCTATTATCTTCCAGTTTGCTTGCGAAACTCTAATTCAAATGACATTTTTTTTTAATTTTTTTGTATTTTTGACTTTTTATAAAAGATAAACAAACTAGACTCAAGACGTTTCCCATCCCCTCACTTGAACGACACATTGTCCTCAATGTGAACCAAGAAACAACGAAAAATAAAAATGCAAAAAAATAAAATGGAGCAGATTTAGCTGGTAATGTATCCAAGATTGAGTCCAGCTTCGCTCTTCCACTTGTGCACCGTATAGCATTTCGGTCGCGGTTGCACGAACTCTGTCGGGTTGCTCTTTACACAAAAATCAAGCTCGGATTATCCTTGTTCGAATGGAGATTGAGTACGAACAATTCAAATCCAATCCTGCAAAACTAAACTTTCAGCAAACCCAAAACAGCATCAAACAGACTAAAAATAAAACCAGAACTTAACAAACTATACACTCGGGTTCTAACCCGAGAAACAAGCCTAATCAGGAGGCTTCTCCTTTATGCCGCCCCCATCCGGCCAGTTTAGTGTAATTGGTCTACCACAGATTTGACAAACTCTGATGGCAGACCTTAAATTGGTCTTGAAAAATCTAAAACGGTTGGTCCACCAATATTTGAACTTACCTGGGCCAAACTTGATACGCGATGTATAGTGAAGGAGACGGTCAGCTTTATCCTGTGATAGACCATTGAGCAGCTTCTGTGGCTGTCCCTTCACTCCCGAGTTGGCCTTGTGCCCAGTCTTCCATTCTCTTTCCCGTGGTGCCTTTGGTTCCTGTGGCAACCTGCCATCGGCTTCATCCACGGCCATTTCCTTCTTACTCTCTCTCGGATGCAATGTGGTGGGTCCGACACTAGCTCCCTCACTTGCACCTCCTCTTCTATCCCCACACTTGGCTCTTGATATAATAGATCTTCAAGGAGCCTTAGTTCGCCAAGTGGGTCAAACTTTTCTTCACTAGTAGTTGGCAGGCCCCCCAACTCGTCTCTAAATTCACTTTCCCACGATGGGACCTGCTCCTCTTTTAACTCCTCCTCTTGCTCATCCAACTTCGGTAGACCCTCTTCGATGCACCCGTCTTCGCTCTCTAGTTCCTGCATTACATCATTCTCAATGAACAAGCGTAAAGTATCAAGTATATTCGAAGACTCAAGCTCTTCACCCGGAAAATTAAATAACTCGGGGATGTCACAATTATGCTCAATAAAGACAGGTTCCGAAAACTTACCTAGACCATCACTGACAGTGTCATCCGAGGACTCTTCTATCTCTATCTCATCGTCACTGAAAAAACCGTCCTCGATGGGCTCTAGTCCGTAATTCTGGGGTGTAGGAACCGGAGGTGGGTCTGGCATAAAGTGTTGTACGCTTTTGACTTGCGCCTTTTTTCCGTTAAAGTCTCCGTTTCTCTAGCTAGCTTCAGACTTGCTAGCTCGTCTGTAAGCTTACCATTTTCTTCTAGGAAGAACAGCTGCTCGGCCTTACTTAAATGGGTCCATTGAGTGTTCATTATCTCATGCACTTTCCTTTGCTTGTCTTGGAGTGTTTCTTCGATCTGTATTTCCTGCACTGAGTCAATCTCACAAGACAAGTGTAAAGATTTATAATGGAACATGTGATCTTGTATAGGATCTGGTGAACAAAACTCGTCACAATCGACAGTAGAGTCAGAAAACTTACCTGGATGTGGGACTTGTGTGGAACTACGTGGGGTAGCAAAAAACACATCATCTTCTTCATCCTTGGTCAACTTCGTGTTGCAAGACGAATTCTCCCCTCAATAATCAGCACACATCTCCTGATATTCAGCTTCAAGTGCCTCTATTCTATGGAGTTTCTCCTCTTGTTCCCTACGCTCTTCTTCTTTGATCCTTCTTTGTTCCTCCTCAATTCTCCTATTCTCCACCATTTGAGCAAGCATGTCATTGGATTGTTGAAGCAGCTCTTCCCAGAATGGGGTTTTCCCAGCTTGAGCTCTCTTTCTCTCTTCATTCTCTCTTCATTCTCCTCCATCCATTGATTAAAAGTCTCGCATAGAGCGTTGTGGCTTTCAATCAAGGACGGATTTACCTCTCATTCAGAACTCTCATATGACTGTGGATGCGGATGAGGATTACCATAGTAGTATGTGGAGTACCCCGATGAATTAGAGCAATTCTGAGTGTAATGGGGACCTCCACAAACCTCGCACCACACGTCCACGTATTGATCCCCTTGAGCAAAATAACGTCCTTGGTAGTTGTTCCCGTAATAACGCTCCATATAAATCCCTGCAAAGGACACTCAAACAAAAAGATCACGGGCACCAAATATATATAAAAATAAAAAATTAAAGAAATAAGAAAATACTAAGCTAAGCAAATAAAAAAATATTCACAGAGACTCACTAAAAACAAAGAAAAGACACGGACCCTAGACGCTCTACGACTCAAAACAAAAATAAGACCAATTAATCAGTTAAGTTCAATCAAAGTTAGATACGTTATCGCCTAAGTATCCCCGGAAATGGCGCCAAAAACTTGATATGTGCCGGACGGTCTATAAAAACTATAATAAAAACCTAACCTACACACTCTAGTAATACTCTAGAAAACCTATGAACTAGACCGCACTGATAGGCAAGTGTACCTATCGAATGTAGTTAAGCTTAACGGTAATCCGGATATCGAAAACTAAGGACACTAGTGACAACTAACTAGACTCTGACTTAACTAACTGAATCATTTAAATGGGGGGTTTTGTACCCAAAGATCTAAAATAATCAAAAGTAAATGTAAACTAAGAAGAACTAACAATAACCAACTATCACTCAAAAGACTTAGACGAATTCAAGAATGGGGAAGGCACTACCCAGGTAAGAATCCTATTTGTGAATCTCAGATTTCTCTCGGTTAAGGAAACTATTATGGAACCAGGATCTATAAATACTACACGCTCAGACTACCTACAGGATCCCTGATCATTCTCAAGGTGTGACCTAGAAGGAAAAACTAAGGTGTGTGTGACGCTCACTGATTAGTTGGATCACCTTTCAGTCTCTCCAACAATTCTAAAATACCCTAAAGACATTCAAATTGAAGGAATGCAAGGGGTAATCTATGAACAATCAAATTGACACGAGATAGCAAAGATACTAAGAACCTTAGGGGAAACCTCCTTTCAGAACCTTTACACCTGTACACCTAATACCAAAGACAACCCGACTATCTATCACATTTCAGCTTTCTAGATAGGCTGAACACTATGATCAAACAGATAAACAATTCCTATTCCTATGGATTACGAATTCAACAAACCTTAAACCAATCATAACACAGAGTCAATGATCTAATATGAAACCCTAACTGAAAGACATCAACACGTAACATATCGAATTCAAAACTAAATATAAATCTGATCCAAGCATGCATAAACATCAATTGATTATTAAAAGATTCTTTACCAAAGAATTAATCCATCAATAATAATCCATAAAATCGATAAAAATCCAAAACTCAACAAATATGCATCAAACCTAGGTAGTATAAATAAGTTTATCCAATCATGAAAAAAACATAATCCAAAAAGATAATAAATACGTTCATCATAAATAAAAAATAATTAAGCTGTTAGCTTAATTAATTCACCAGTTTGCTTCAATTAATATTCGTGTGCTTAATAAATTGACCTATTTCAGTTATTTTCTTCTTCGTTGGAACTTCAACAGCCGCCACAATTGTTGCAATTGCTTTGTTTCCTCGATAATCGTGCCTACAACACAATTCGATTTTTGCCCTTCCGTATCCTCGCGTCCAAACTCCCATTCACGGCTTCCCTCAAATCTCCCATATATATTTATTTTTTATTCTTTTATTTTTCTTTATAACCTAGCCCACTCAACCAAATTGAGTTCTAATGAAGTCCATTAATTAATCTGGCCCAAACTTATTATAATTCCTCTAATTGTTCAATGTCCAACTTTAACCTCTCCAAATTCTTCGTTTGAGCTCGTTTACGTTCCTTTCACTGACGAACACCTACAAAATATAACTTAACTAAGTACTAACTATAAATGACTCAAAAGACTCCAAAACTATACGAAATCGTTACAAAATACAAAGGATAAAGATACATGTTTTGCAACACATCAAACAAACATCCTAACACTTACACTTTGCTTGTCCCTAAGCAAAGCCCCATGCAATACATCGAACAATGTAATTAAACAAATACGATCACAATTAGCAAAATCAAATACACGCCACGAAGTCCAAATACACAATTAATTCCCCAAGATTTACACGTTCAATAGATTTACGACCCAACAAGTCATGATGGTACTATATTTTGAAAGACATGGGCATACCTATTCAAGTTTCACCTACTTTCAAGATCTAAAAATACACGGCTTATACCCCTCACAATGGTACTCTCCACTCGGTTTGTATCCGTAACTAGCAAAAGATGTGCTAGTGTCTAATCTATACTCTCAAAACCTATCAGTGAAACATTTATGTCATATGCTTGAACATTAATCAAATCTCCACCCAAATGCACAAGACAAACACACAGATCAAAAGAAATTTATCGGGTTGTAATGTAAGGCTTAGGGTAAGAGTATGGATAAAGGATATAAAAGTGGCTAATGTGAGTATAATCCGGACTCGCTAGGCTAGAAACAAAAAAATAAACAAACAACCTAAACATTTGAGGATCTTTGATCCTCACACTTATTCTTTTTCATATATATTTTTTTCATATTTTCTATTCTTTTTCATTTAAAGAAACGCAAACCCGCACTCGACTCGCCTTTACTTTTGATTTACATTGAATAAAAACCGGTATTTTGTGTGCATTAGGACTCAAAAAATGTGTCAACTTAGGACTTGCAAAAACACTCTTTTATTTATTTATTTTTTTCAAAAATTTTCAGTTTTTTTTAAAGATATGTTAACATCCTCACACTTGAAACACACATTGTCCCTAATGTGTCTAAAGAAAGGGGTAAAAATATATAATATCCAAAATAAGTCACGTTCCCATCCCTACACTTAAATTCGACATTGCCCTCAATGTATAATTGAAAACAAAGTAGAGCAAAAAAATGCAGATGTATGAAAGTAGAAGGGATAGAACGGGACTCCCCTACGGATGTAGCAACCAATCCATCATAATACGAGCAAACCTCGACCGACAATCCTCAGAATGAACAACCTCTCAAAGCCCGAAGTGAAAACCTGCACACTGTAATATCCAGTATTTTCCCGACCTATCTTCCCCAAACCTTTGCACGAGTTATTATTTTAAAACTCGAAATTTTATAAAAAATATATATATATATATATATATATATATATATATATATATACAATTCATAAACTTATTTTAAAATACTTAAACATGTAAACTAGAAATCTTATAAACTATTGGATAAAAGCATAAAATAATAAAAGTAAATATAAACTTATAAAACTTATTTAATTTTATAAAAATAAACCATATTTGTTTTTATAAAAACCAAGGGACCAAAACTGCCATTTTCTGAAACTGGTTTTAAACTAAAACTTAACCTTTAAACGTAAAACGATATAACTACAAACTTCAGGGACTTGTTTTGTAATTTCCCCAAACTCCCGAATCAGTTTTCAGTCGCGAGTTTGATCCTCTTCCCGGCCGGTTTCATTCGTGATTTTTCAAAAACACGACTTCTGTCCAAATTCGTTGAACCTCGGGTTCGACCCTTGCGTGCGACTCAAGCCCAAGAAAGTTTAATGCGCACATTCAATGCTAAACACCGCGGGACTCGATTTCAAATTCATCTTGTTCGCCCGAAATCCCCCCAACTGTTTGAGCATTAAAAGCTAAAATTAACTATAAATACCCGCTATACCACTTCGACGACATCACACCAATACTCCCTAAACCCTCAATCCATCGAAAGAAAGCCTGTACTTCCCGATTTGTGCTCGCGACAACCGACGCTCAACTCGGACCCATTCTCGCTCGATTCGGCACCAAATCAGGTAATCTTTGAATTCATCTTGGTCGTTTTCGTATAAGGATCAAAAGCCCTCTGTTTAATTTCATAAACAGAGGGTGATTCGATTCGTATTTGAGCGATTTCATTCTAGGGTTCATAAGGGATTTGGGTTCAATCGGAGTTGTGGTTTAAATGGTTTCCGTTTCAGTGTATACACTAACGAGCCATAGACGAGATGGTTAGTGTGTGTGTGCTGATTCGACCCGGTCAGTGACCCGAGTTCGAATCCGGGTAGCAAGATTATGCTTCCTTCATTTTTTTAGCCTTTTAAACAAGTATTTAAACCTTCTAATTATTTCTATAAAATCTATTAAACTTCTATAAACTTAAAAACGATTTTTAACTATACTTTTGTATCCTGGAAATGTTTTAATTAAATAAAAAAAACTTAGTTAAAACTTATTAAACTTTGATAATAAATATTTAAAAACTATAAAAACCACCTTTAAATTTTATAAAATTTATATTCTGAATAAGGAATATTTTATAGAATTTGAAAACTTGTACCTTTGTAAAATCCATATTTTATAAAAAAAAACATAAAACTTGCGTATTTATTTTAACACAAATATATATACTTTGTTGATTGTTGAATATTTATAAACTTTATAAAACCTAAAGTAAAAAGAAAACTTATAATTTATAAACTCATATAGAAAACTTATAAACTTATAAGTCTTAAACATAAACTTTATACTTGTAAACTTTTATTCTAAATTGTATCCAAGTTTTTATAAAAAACTAGGATTTGCAATTAAACTTTAATAAACTTGTAATTAAATTATAATCTTTGATTTAGATACTTATAAACATTTAATTTAAAGGAAACATTATATAACATTTTATTTAAACTTCTAAACATTTTTCATCCATTTACATGATAAGATAAATATATAACTCTTATATACTTTAATAAATCTAAAAAGGAGTTATATGAATAAATTATTTATCATAGATAATTGGTTATTCTTATAGGTAATTATTTAACCTTAATAAATAATTCACTTACTCTTAATAACTATTCTATTCTTGAGATAATACTTATTCTTATATATTATTTAAATAGCAAATGTTAATCTTTAATAATTATTTATTCTTTAAATAATTATTGTTAAACTTTAATAGTTATTTAGTCTCACTTGATTATTATTACCACTACTTCTAAATACTTAGAAAACCTATTTTTGATTATTCTTACCTAACTGGACTATCAAGATTTTGAGGTCTATCTTCCTTTGAGAATATGTAATCCTTAGGTACGCATTCAAGTTCATTAATAAATTATTCTAATCTATAAATCTATTAAACTTTGACATACAAGTCTTGTATCAAAACCTTTATTGTAAACTTAATTTAAACTTCATAAACACAATCAATCCCATCTCCCATTGGAACCCTAGTCAAATCCTGAAATCTTAGAATTCTTGTCCAAGTCTTATAAGATCATACTTGAAACTTTAGACTTATATTCCTAGGCTTATTGTGAGGATATTCTCCATCTCAAAGTCTTGCAAACTTACTCTTATCGGATACTCTTCATCAATCCATGTGAGTATACTTAGCCCCTTTTTCCTTTCTATTCTTTTGGGGTGAAACATGTTCAAAACTTTAAACTTATACAATTCTTGTACAACTATGACTAGATGTTTATTCTTATGTTAAACTTGAGACTTGTATGCTTAGATTAAACTTAAAACTAGCATATTCATTAACTTTGATCAAGCCTATGGTAACAATGATAAATCTATTGCATTTGACCAATCCACCTTGATTGATTGACCCCTTCGGAGGGGAGCCCTTGGTGATTGTTACTGAATTAAACTTTAAACTTGAAACTTATAAGGGTAACCTGCGGGTTATGCCTAAACTTGGTTGGAGGGTTGAAGTGCACAATGTTTAAGATACTTGTTTCTCATACTTACATTATAGAATGCACATATCATAGTGAGTTGTAATTCTTTTCAAATCCTTGTTAAACTGTGTCAAAACCTTTGTATCTTACCAACTATTTTGTAGTTGACAGATTCTTTCACATGTTTCAGGTTCTACATCATGAGACTTGTTTGTGATCACATAGGACGCTTTGGACCTAGACTACTTATTAAATAAACGTTGTATACTTGTTACTTCCTTTGTATTGAACCTTTGAATCTATTTATTAATAAAATATTAAAACTTTAATAGTCAACCTTGTGCTATTGAACAACCGCGTCCGCCCCGACATATAATCCGCCGTCGGTTGGGGTGTGACAGATTGGTATCGGAGCCTTGGTTATAGGGAATTAGGTTATTAGACACATGACCTAGACTATAACTTAGGAGACCCAAACATGAGTTATCTCATGTCCTTTACTAGGAACTTTTCTCCTCATTCTATCCTTAATTCTTATACGTGAACGCTTGGAAATTCTACGATTCTACTTACCTACGTGCTACAAGAGTCTACTACATCGAGGACACGTCCTTAGGCTTAAGGTCTAAGCCACCACTAAACTCTCGTCAAGAATATTTAAGTTCTAGATAATGTGTGAGAACTTATGCGGACCGGAAGGGTGGATACCTGTATTCTGGGAAATTCTGTCAAGGAAAGCATTTCGTATAAATCCAAATCAACCGTTGGACCCGTATGCTTTCCTAGGAATTCTTGGGATGAGTATCCACTTATAGGAATGCATGACTTCTCTAAACATTAGTGAGCTTAGATCCCTCTTGATATGTAAAAGTACTCACTTAGTGATGTGCACTAAATGAGTACCATCTCAAATACTTTACGCTTCATAAATTCATGATTCAAAAACTTTCCTCTATAACCTTTATTCTATGATTCTTAAGTCCCGTCTTGTCACATGACAGCATGCTTACTCGTCATGACCTAAAGGAGTTACCTTTAAGAAGAAATTCTTACGAGACTATACTTAAAGACTATATACATAAACTTATATTTATGCAGATACTACCCAATAAGCTTCATGATCGTTGTAATACAACCCTTAAAACTATGTATTACCCTACAAATTCTTCTACAAAACTTCATTATTTTATAAATATGACACCTAAGAGGTAACCCTTGTATTTTTACCTTACCTCCTTAGCACTTAACCAAGTTTCATTTGATAACTAACTCAAAAACTTTTGTTACACTTTTATACATCTCAAAGTTTTCATACATCCTTAAACTTCATGATCCTTGAACTAACCGCCCATTAAAACTATGTATTGCCCTACAAGTCCTTTTTACAAACTTCATTATTTTATAAACTTGGCACATAAGGGGAAACCCTTGTGTCTCATTTCATTTTTCGTCACTCAAGCAAACTTCATTTTATGACTAACTCAAAACTTTGTTACACTTTTATATATCTCAAAACCTTCATACGTCCTTAAAACTTACACATCACCGTTTCTTGTAAACAAAACTTAACGTCTTTTAAACATAAAGTACATTAACAAAGGGATTAGTAACCTGATTGCTTTCCCGCAAGAGAAGAAGCCTACTATAGAATAAACAAGCTCCACGTTTAAGACTCTAAACCCATAATGAACCTCGACATAGTACCATAAACCCAAACATCGGTGACAACAACTGAGAGAAGTTGTAGGCCCATGAGGATGTTCTGGCTAGGGAAATAGGGTACATAAGTGAGTCCTTGCGACCCACCCCTTCTTCTGGGAATTCTCTTCGTTAGCCTACCAACTTCAAGCCAAAACCCATTTTTTTTATATATTACTGTGATGACTCAGTATTATGAGTAAAAACCTTTTGAACATATTAAATCAACTTACTTATACATTATAATTTTCCGTTTAAATTGTATTATGTAAGGGCTAGAAGTCCCAATTTTGAAACATTTAACGAAAGTTATTTTGAAATTTATCTTGTTATCACTTACTAGCTTGACTTTCCTTCTAGCACTATAAACTTAACACTTCTACCCAAACACTTTCGTCAAGAGTAGCTCACGTTAGTACTTGAGATAGTTAACAACGTTGCATTAAACTATAAAAAAAATCCTAAGTGACACACGCATACTTGAAGAATAAACTTTGAACAAACCTTCTAATTCGTAAGCACTCTCTTAAAACAACACGACTTACGAACCACTGTCGTAATCAACTATGATCCTTACCCCTTTATATAGACTTAACACTTCTAAACTTGACCAACCTTCAGTTTGACAATCATGCAGACCCTTTATAAAGTCCTACTTATACTACTTATCGTTGCCTAACTCGTCGTTTTTGAACATCTTAATTATATTCTATACAAAAGAAAAACTATGCCGGCTGTTATGAAACGAGATAAAATCATTTATAAACACACTATCATAAACCTTATCGAAACTTTTCCCGTTACCCTATGCTTGGAGACTTTCCTCATTCAACTCTTGTCACGTAAAAGACTTACTATTAATCACAACGGGGACTAAAAGCTTAAATACTCGTTGCTAAAACATTAAACTTCGTATACACCACTATAAGGTCGGAGACTTTTTGAGTCATGTAAAACTTATACAAATACTCAACCCCGTATTCCTGAAACTAAACACCTTCTAAACCACCAAAGGAAGCATGTCCAATAAGGGATCATGTGAAGCTTAATACTGAAACTTGAAACTCAACTGACTTATCCTATTTTCAAACTTATACTTGGATTCTTAGTCTTGAAAACTGTGTGTGTCCATCTTAACCAAACCCTATAAGACTTGATAAACGTACATTCCATATATACGAGAAAACTTCACTCTTGATACTAGACACTAGCAGGAAGGAGGACATTACTCTCTTTAGCAGAGTACATCCCCTGACTCCTATCTAAACCAAACATCGGGATCCACAAATCTTCCGGACAACTCGAATCTTCTGTGAGAAAGCGTATAACGGTTAATCCGGTTCCAAACGTTGTCCCATACCTCTCTTAAATACTAGAGTATTTAGATAACCGCTTTATACTCAAAACGTAATCGTATACTCCTACACACTGAAGCTAAACTAAGAGACTTTAAGCTATTCTATGTTTGACGTATTCTTGTTCAAACACAATTTAAACTATTCTATGTTTGACGTATTCTTGTTCAAACACACTTTAAACTGTTCTATGTTTGACGTATTCTTGTTCAAACACAATTTAAACTATTCTATGTTTGACGTATTCTTGTTCAAACACAATATACACAATTCTATGTTTGACGTATTCTTGTTCAAACACAATTTAAACTATTATATGTTTGACGTATTCTTGTTCAAACACAATTTAAACTATTCTATGTTTGACGTATTCTTGTTCAAACACAATTTGAGCTACTCCATGTTTGACGTATTCTTGATCAAACATGATGAACGTATGAGACTTTAAACCACTCCATGTTTGACGTATGCTTGTTCAAACATGATGAACGTATGAGACTTTTAAACTACTCAAGGTTTGATGTATTCTTGATCATACACTAGGAAAGTGTAAAGACTTTAAACTACTCCATGTTTGATGTATGCTTGTTCAAACATTATGAACGTGTGAGACTTTTAAACTACTCAAGGTTTGATGTATTCTTGATCAAACACGAGGAAAGTGTAAAGACTTTAAACTACTCCATGTTTGATGTATGCTTGTTCAAACATGATGAACATATAAGACTTTTAAACTACTCAAGGTTTGATGTATTCTTGATCAAACACGAGGAAAGTGTAAAGACTTTAAACTACTCCATGTTTGATGTATGCTTGTTCAAACATGATGAACATATAAGACTTTTAAACTACTCAAGGTTTGATGTATTCTTGATCAAACACGAGGAAAGTGTAAAGACTTTAAACTACTCGATGATTGAGGTATTCTTGTTCAAACATGAGGAAACTTTGAAACTCTAAATCTTGTCACATTCCTTTCTCTTTAATCATTGAATGATGTTTCTCTCTAAGGGACTCGTTAATCAATGATCACTCTTATGTGAAAACTTTATTCGTGTGTTAAACAAATTCTTGTACTCTTTCTTGATCCGCACACAAACGGAAGGACCTATGCAGACTATACGACGATTTAAATGCTTGCGGGTGCACACGTAAGTATGAAAATCAGTGTATGGAAAGACATAGTAAACCTTGTCGTGTGCTATGATCTAAGACTTATTGTAAATGGTAGCCACGAAACTTAAGTACCGTAGCAATCCTTAGACGTATTAGACTACAAACTCCAATCATTACGCTATCATCGAATCCATTCTGAGGGATGCATCTCACTTTGGATTCTGAATGATAATTCAGCAAGTTATTCTCTTGAATACATTTCTAAAAACTAAATCCTCATATCTTTCGATGAAACTATGTGCTTCTTAGAGAAACTCCTGGCAATCATGGACTGGGAAGCTCAGAAACTCGAGCGTAATCTCATTCCTATCCTTACATTCCATTTAGAATTCTATACGTAACCAGAGCTTACTTGGGAACGTAAAGCATTTTTCTCATAATCCTTGAGCGGTCTATAAACTTAAAACCTAAACTAGATCATTCTACTATAATTTCTGACGAAATTTCCTAAAGTAGGGGAGACTTTAATATCCGGTATTTTCCCGACCTATCTTCCCCAAACCTTTGCACGAGTTATTATTTTAAAACTCGAAATTTTATAAAAAATATATATATACAATTCATAAACTTATTTTAAAATACTTAAACATGTAAACTAGAAATCTTATAAACTATTGGATAAAGCATAAAATAATAAAAGTAAATATAAACTTATAAAACTTATTTAATTTTATAAAAATAAACCATATTTGTTTTTATAAAAACCAAGGGACCAAAACTGCCATTTTCAGAAACTGGTTTTAAACTAAAACTTAACCTTTAAACGTAAAACGATATAACTACAAACTTCAGGGACTTGTTTTGTAATATCCCCAAACTCCCGAATCAGTTTCCAATCGCGAGTTCGATCCTCTTCCCAGCCGGTTTCATCCGTGATTTTTCGAAAACACGATTTCTGTCCAAATTCGTTGAACCTCGGGTTCGACCCTCGCGTGCGACTCAAGCTCAAGAAAGTTTAATGCGCACATTCAATGCTAAACACCGCGGGACTCGATTTCGAATTCATCTTGTTCGCCCAAATCCCCCCAGCTGTTTGAGCATTAAAAGCTAAAATTAACTATAAATACCCGTTATACCACTTCGACGACATCACACCAATACTCCCTAAACCCTCAATCCATCGAAAGAAAGCCTGTACTTCCCGATTTGTGCTCGCGACAACCGACGCTCAACTCGGACCCATTCTCGCTCGATTCGGCACCAAATCAGGTAATCTTTGAATTCATCTTGGTCGTTTTCGTATAAGGATCAAAAGCCCTCTGTTTAATTTCATAAACAGAGGGTGATTCGATTCGTATTTGAGCGATTTCATTCTAGGGTTCATAAGGGATTTGGGTTCAATCGGAGTTGTGGTTTAAATGGTTTCCGTTTCAGTGTATACACTAACGAGCCGTAGACGAGATGGTTAGTGTGTGTGTGCGGATTCTACCCGGTCAGTAACCCGAGTTCGAATCCGGGTAGCTGGATTATGCTTCCTTCATTTTTTTTAAGCCTTTTAAACAAGTATTTAAACCTTCTAATTATTTCTATAAAATCTATTAAACTTCTATAAACTTAAAAACGATTTTTAACTATACTTTTGTATCCTGGAAATGTTTTAATTAAATAAAAAAAAACTTAGTTAAAACTTATTAAACTTTGATAATAAATATTTAAAAACTATAAAAACTACCTTTAAATTTTATAAAATTTATATTCTGAATAAGGAATATTTTATAGAATTTGAAAACTTGTACCTTTGTAAAATCCATATTTTATAAAAAAAAAACATAAAACTTGCGTATTTATTTTAACACAAATATATATACTTTGTTGATTGTTGAATATTTATAAACTTTACAAAACCTAAAGTAAAAAAGAAAACTTATAATTTATAAACTCATATAGAAAACTTATAAACTTATAAGTCTTAAACATAAACTTTATACTTGTAAACTTTTATTCTATATTGTATCCAAGTTTTTATAAAAATCTAGGATTTGCAATTAAACTTTAATAAACTTGTAATTAAATTATAATCTTTGATTTAGATACTTATAATCATTTAATTTAAAGGAAACATTATATAACATTTTATTTAAACTTCTAAACACTTTTCATCCATTTACATGATAAGATAAATATATAACTCTTATATACTTCAATAAATCTAAAAAGGAGTTATATGAATAAATTATTTATCATAGATAATTGATTATTCTTATAGGTAATTATTTAACCTTAATAAATAATTCACTTACCCTTAATAACTATTCTATTCTTGAGATAATACTTATTCTTATATATTATTTAAATAGCAAATGTTAATCTTTAATAACTATTTATTCTTTAAATAATTATTGTTAAACTTTAATAGTTATTTAGTCTCAATTAATTATTATTACCACTACTTCTAAATACTTAGAAAACCTATTTTGATTATTCTTACCTAACTTGTATAATTAATAGTTGTGAAACTTTTAAATAATTATTTTAATTAATAAATTATTCTAATCTATAAATCTATTAAACTTTGATATACAAGTCTTGTAAAAAACCTTTATTGTAAACTTAATTTAAACTTCATAAACACAATCAATCCCATCTCCCATTGGAACCCTAGTCAAATCCTGAAATCTTAGAATTCTTGTCCAAGTTTTATAAGATCATACTTGAAACTTTAGACTTATATATTCCTAGCCTTATTGTGAGGATATTCTCCCTCTCAAAGTCTTGCAAACTTACTCTTATCGGATACTCTTCATCAATCCATGTGAGTATACTTAGCCCCTTTTTCCTTTCTATTCTTTTGGGGTGAAACATGTTCAAAACTTTAAACTTATACAATTCTTGTACAACTATGACTAGATGTTTATTCTTATGTTAAACTTGAGACTTGTATGCTTAGATTAAACTTAAAACTAGCATATTCATTAACTTTGATCAAGCCTATGGTAACAATGATAGATCTATTGCATTTGACCAATCCACCTTGATTGATTGACCCCTTCGGGGGGAGCACTTGGTGATTGTTACTGAATTAAACTTTAAACTTGAGACAGGTAACCTGCGGGTTATGCCTAAACTTGGTTGGAGGGTTGAAGTGCACAATGTTTAAGATACTTGTTTCTCATACTTACATTATAGAATGCATATATCATAGTGAATTGTAATTCTTTTCAAATCCTTGTTAAACTGTGTCAAAACCATTGTATCTCACCAACTATTTTGTAGTTGACAGATTCTTTCACATGTTTCAGGTTCTACATCATGAGACTTGTTTGTGATCACATAGGACGCTTTGGACCTAGACTACTTATTAAATAAACGTTGTATACTTGTTTTTTCCTTTGTATTGAACCTTTGAATCTATTTATTAATGAAATATTGAAACTTTAATAGTCAACCTTGTGCTATTGAACAACCGCGTCCGCCCCGACGTATAATCCGCCGTCGGTTGGGGTGTGACACACACAAAGGAAAACCAACAGCACACAAAACAAAATAAAGAAAATAAAAACATACCTGCGGGTTACCTCCCGGAAGCGCTAAGCTTACAGAAGAGTCTTCAGCCGGACTCAGAAGCTATGTTAATCAGGTGGCTTCTCCTTTATTCGCTTCCCACTCGTTTTGCTCAGTCTCCTCCTCTTACCGTCTACTGGGAAGAATGCGACGGTAGGGCTCAAACTGACTCGGACAGATGTAACTGAGTCAACCCACCGGTCCTTAAACCTACTTTGACCAAAGCTAATGTACGGCATGTAATGAGGGAATCGGCCATCTCTACAATATGGTGTAATCCTATGGTCCCTGTGTGACCATCTAAGCACCCTCAACGTCTGTCGGTCCATACGTCTCTATGCCCTCTCTCGTGATGTCTCTGATAAAGGTGGCGATCCACCATCTACATCCTCCACAAGCCGGTTAAATCCAATGTGAAGTGGTTGCTCATGTTCCCTAGCCAGTTCCTCTATCTCTCCTACTTCAATAAAAGTCCACCAACTTCAATTCCTTTGGAGATTTTGTTCCATGACTTCTGTGTGTTTTTTTCTTTTGTTCCACGATTCCAAGCAAGTCGCCAACACTTCTCCCAAGCTTCTGTCGTCCACCTCCTTCACGGCTCCAACAATTATATCTATATATATTCTTTTTTTTTTCTTTTATTATTTTCTAACCTAGCCCAATCAGCTCAATTAAACTTTAATAGAGCCCATGTAATTCAAATCTAACCCATTAATTAATCATTTGACCAAACGTTGTTGTAGTCCCTACAGTTCTCCAATGTCCAACTTTAGTCACTCCAATTTTCTTCGTTTGAGCTCGTATTCAATTGAAACCTACAAAATTCATATATAAACTAATTAAGCATCGACTCACTTGAATTTATCAATAAAACACTTAAAATAGATGTCAAACATACATGAAATATATATATATAAAATAGCAAGTATCAGTGTTCCAAGTATTGGACTTCCTTTAGCCAAAATCCACACTTGGAGAACTTAGCGTATAATTGCTCCTTTTTCAAGAGATCCAAAACCAAACGCAAGTGTTCTTCGTGCTTCGCTTTTGATTTTGAATAAATGAGAATATCGTCAATGAAGACGATCACAAACTTGTCCAAGTACGTTTTACACACGCAATTCACATCCGGAACGAACCATCTTTCTTCTTGACAAATAAGATGGGTGCTCCCCAAGGAGAAACACTAGGACGAATAAATCCTTTGTCAGAAAGTTCTCGAAGTTGGCTTGAAAGCTCTTGTATCTCTGATGGTGCAAGACGATAAGGTGACTTGGCCACGGGATTTGCTCCTGGCACTAAGTCAATACGGAATTCGACTTGACGTGCGGGAGGAAGTCCCGGTAAGTCCTCGGGAAAGACCTCAGGAAAGTCTTTGAAATATCTTGAGGACTCTTGTCTTTGCCTTTCCGCTCAACAATATGAGCCAAGAATGCCACACATTTCTTTCGTAAGTACTTTCATACGGTAGTGCAAGACATCAGTTTGAGTCCCTTTGACGGCTTCTCACCATAAACGTTCAAAATGTCGCCCGAGTCAAGAGGGATACGAATATACTTGTCAAAGCAGACGACTTCAGCATGATACTTAGTCAGCTAATCCATGCCTACTATGATGTCGAAACCTCCGAGAGCCATAGGGATAAGATCGATTGAGAAATCATGGTCGTTCAAGTTTAAGGTACAACCTCTAATAATGGTATCACATGAAACATAATACCCACCCGCTACTAATATATCAAAGGTTTGTCTAAATTAGCCCGACTCATAGCAAGTTGAGGCTCAAATTCAAAGGACATGAAACTCCTATCGGAACCAGTATCAAATAGGATAGAAGCATATTATTGGTTAATTAGGTACGTACTGTTCACCACATCGTTGTTAGCTTGAACTTCATTGGCATTGATGTTGAAGGCACGTCCACGGGCTATGGGGTTTGCATTCCCCTGGTTCACATTTCCCCGGTTCGTGTTCCCCTTATTCATATTTCCCTGAATCATGTTGCCCTGGTTCATGTTGGCTTGGTTTACAATGACCAACCTAGGGCAACGGTTCCTGAAATGATTTGGGTCACCGCACTCGTAACAAGCACGACCCTGAGGGATAGCAGCGGGAGCGGGAGCAGGAACAGGAACGGTAGGTTGGTAGGCTTGGTTAACTCGGGGAGCAGCACGACAGATGTTAGCCGTATGCCCATAACGTCCACAACCGATACATAAAAGACATGGCATGTTGGTTGTATGATGGTGCTGGCAAGTGTTGCACAAAGGTAAGGTTCCCCCATATGGCTTCTTGTTGGGATTGAAGGTAGTAGGGGCCATTTGGGCTAGAGGAGCAGCAGGTGTGATAATGGCAAAGTTCCTGCCTTTCCTTTTCTTTCCATTGAAGGAAGACTCAATCTTGGACTCCTTGGTGAGTTCAGTAGTGGTTTTCTCAGGAGTCTTCTTGGCACCCTTCTTAGATAGGGTTCCTGCCTTAACATGATTGTTTGACAGGGCTGCAGCAAGATAGAGGGCTTCCTCGAGGATGGCTGGTTTGCTACCTAAAACAGTATCATGAATCTACATGGGCAGACCATTGATGTATTTCTCAATGGCTCGGGATAGAGGAGTGACCATATGAGGCACTAAGAGGCTAAGCTCATAAAAATGGGTGGTGTAGGCAAGACTTTAACCACTATCTTGCTTGAGATCCCAGAACTCAGCTTTCAGTTTCTTGACATCAGCCCAAGGTAGGGCTAGAGCAACTTCGATCCCATGGTTACGCTTTTCCCTTTCCACCATGTGAGTGCCCTCTTCTGGAAGACACTAGTAGCATAACGGACTTTTAGGTTCTCGGTACAGTCAGCATTGATGAAGGTTCCCTCAATGCTTTCGAACCATTAGAGAAGTCCAGTGGCTCCTTCATTCCCGTAAAACTTGGTGGGGTTGCAGGAGTTGAAGTGTTTGAATATACACATTGGATTCCTCGGTGCAGCATTCTGGTTCAGTTGGTTAACCATGGTTAGCAGGATCGTAGCCATTTGCTGAATGATCCTGTTGGTGAGGTTGTTCCTATGTTCACGACGGGGAGGCATTCTACAAAGGGATGAATAGAAAGTTCATAAGATGTGAATCATGTGTAAAAGTTTGTAAATAATTCATAAGGTACTAGTAAAACATGGATGGTACCCTCATGGGCACATTGACTTATCAAAGTACTTTAAGTTCATCTAATGTTTGAGAAGTCATGCTTTAGCCTATAGGTGGACACTCATTCCAAGAATTCCCAGGAAATCATAACTGGTCCATCGGTTGATTTGGATTTATACGAAATGCTTTCCTAGATAGAACTCCCATAATACAGGCATCCACTCTTTCGGATTGCACAAGTTCTCATTCATTAGTCAGAACCTACGTACCTTTGAGAGTTTCATTTGTGTTATACTTTTAAGTCTAAGAGTAGGATTTATATAGATCCTTTGTAGTTCATGTAGTTGAATCAGGTAGTCAGAAATAGATAGATGTAGGTAAGTACAGTATAGAGTGGAGTTCCTAATAATAGACATGAGTTTAACTCATGTTTAGGACTCCTAGGTTATAGTCTAGGTTATGTGTCTAATAACCTAATTCCCTATAACCATGGCTCTTATACCGATCTGTCACACCCCGGCCAGCGGCTGATTATACGCCGGGGCTGACGTGGTTGTTCATAAGCACATGATCATCTATTAAATATAATAATATTTATTACTCGAATTAAAAACATCTGTTACATTAGAAGTAAGAAAAAAAAAGTGTTCAACAAAACATAATTAAAATTTAACTAGGTCCACGTCCTATGTGATTATGTAGTCCTTAAACTGGTGCACCTGAAACATGTGAGTAAATGTCAACTACAAGTAATTGGTGAGTAAATGTCAACTACAAGTAATTGGTGAGTAACATAGGTTTTGACACCAACAAAAGTTAAGCAAAACATATTTGAAATTCAATATGTTCAAAGCATAACTAAGGCATAAATGTGAAAACATACAAGGTTCCAAGACTTACAATCAAACCATGTAAATGGAAAAATGTAGATACAATCCAACTGATTGTCATTTTGAAAATGTAGTAATATGTATACACAAATCCGCCAAGGTTCGTGTTAAGTAATGAATCGGATTCCCGTATAAATGATCATAAAAGGTACTACCTTAGGCCTGCCTCGCAAGTTAATGACTGTACTAAACATGAACACACGTATGGTCGCCAAGTAGTTTAAGATATAAAGCACATAGTAAATAGCATGAGAACAAAGGTATTGAATTTATATGTATTGTAATGTAAACATGTTCCACACCGAGTATTTGTAAACAGTAGTAAAGAGAAAGGGGGCTATGAACTTACTTGTATTAAAGTTAGGAATGGTACGAAATGGTAGAGATTGATAGGCCTCGTGAGGATTTCTCACAACAAACCTACACTTGTAATAGTACTCTAAATTTAATGTACGTTTAAATGGAATTAAGGAGATTTTAGGTCTTTAGGGTTTCACGGAGGTTTGGGTTTGAAGATGGACTTGTATAAATATTTGTAAGAAAATGTAAGTTCTTTATAATAGTACTAAAAGTAGTTTGTAAAAATAATTAAATTTAATTAAGATTTTTAATCAATCATTTAGTAATTAATTTATGTAATTATCCCAAAGATAATAAATAAATTTATGGAATGTAACAAGTTTCAAATGGTGCATTTGGATTTATTTATAAAATAACTTAAAATAAAATATGAAATGAAAAAGGTTTAATTAATTTATTTTATGTAAATAAATAAAAAATATATAAATTAAATTAGTAGTAAATGTAAATAAAAATGTTAATTAATCTATTAATGAATGTAAATAAAATGGTTACATAATCATTCACTTTAAATGAATTTATAAAAGAATAATTAGGTTTTAAACAGAATTTATTGAATTTTGTATAAAATAGTTATTTAAAATGGTTATTTAAATATTTATAAATTTAAAAGTGTTTTTAAATAATTATTCTCACTAAAAAAATTATTTATAAGCTTGAAAGGAAATGCCTAAACAATTAATTAAAATTTATGTAATAAACATTGTAAATTTATAAATAAAATAACATAATTAATTTGTTCCAACAATCTCTTATATCATACATTTAAGAATTTGTAAAGTTTTATAATATGTTTTTAATAAAATATAATATTTAAAAACATTAAATTACATTTTCTGTTTTTATAAAGTTCGTAGGATATATTTATGTAATTTATAAAAATAAATTTGGAATTTTTAAGTATCTAGTAATGTGTTAAAATGGATTAAAAGAAAAGGGAAACAAAAGTTCGGCCCCTCGGACTCGAACCCGTGACCTCAGTCGGGCCACACACACACGCAACACCTTAACCATCAGACCAGGCCTTATGCCTTGGTCTAATGGTGCCGCACTTTGGTTTTATACATCGGGCCTCAAGTCATCTTCTTCCCCCAACAAGGACTCGTAACCCTAACCCATCCAATACACGTGATCAAGCAGACGATCGAGCCCGAAATCATGGGGCTTCTGATCCTCATATCAATACGATCCTAATGACACTAGAATTACCTGAAATGGTTGAGTGGATTAGGAGAACGACTGGACGGATTTGCGACGTGATATTCGGCTAGAATGAAGATCACTGAGATGGAATTCGATGTTAGTAAAGGTGAGAGTAGTTTGTAGTGGATGTCGCTGATGATTGTGGGTGGATATTTATACCCAATTTCATCAGGTTAAGCCGATCGATTAACGGGTTCGTTCAAGGATTTTCAGTTACGAATTACCCATGATAAAGCTCCTAAAAGTTCAATTACTCGAAGGAAGTGGATCGATTAGGTTTCATGAATGTTTAGTCGGTTTCGTTTTCGCGTGTAAATGTCTCCGGAACGAGCTCGTTAATGGTGGTTCGAAAAACTAGTCATTGCGGGACTCGAACCCATGACCGTGTTTGGGGGAAAAAGGTTTACCCGGATTTGCACTAAGGCCCCTGCAGTTTTGACTCTTTAACATTTCAAGCAAATACTTGTTCTAGTTAGAAAACAAGTCTCAGAATTTACAATTTAAACCCTAAACTTTGATAAAACATAAAAATCATTAAGATTTTATAAATTGTTACAAATCTAATAATAACTAAATGTTATAATTACAAAATTATAGCCTTTGTAAAATCAGAACGGCTTATTTATATAAAACTTATTTACTTTAAAATTTATTAAATTTAAATCTCTATAAATCCTTAAACTTATTTACTAAAAGAAAATATTAAATAAATAGTATAATCTTATAAACCCTAAATAAAAATTTATAATTTAATATTTACAATTATGAGTTAATATATTTATATAGGTTAAGAAATTATTTAGCATAAGAATGTATATATTTATTTAATAGAATAATAACAAACACCTATAATTTCCTTATATATATATCTAACATTTTGTAATAATTGTGTTTAATGTATGCATGTATGAACACATATGAAAAGAAATGGATAAATGAGATAATTTATTGCAATGGATAGATGCATCCATAAAATAATGAAATTACAAATACTGAAAAAGTTCAAATAGAGGCCGGAATTTCATGGGGATTACAAAACCAACCGCTTAAAGTTGTAAAACTGACTTTTATATAACTATGTGACTTCAAAACTTAAAGTTTAAGTTTTTAATAAAGTACATAAGTGGTTATAAAATTTTTTTAGATAAAATCTTAAGTCACGGTTTCGTTCGTCAAAAAGCGTTGTTACGCGCGTAAAGTCCGGTTAACAGTCAAAAGTCCGATTCGTCCGAAAATAGGATTTTAGTGTGATCTTAGCATCCAAATTAAAATTTTAAAATTAAGCTTTTAATACGACAAAAACTTCTGTTCAAAACTTATAAAAAGTTTAAAAATAAATTTTTATACCGAAAAGCCCCAAAATTGCCATTTTTATAAAGGTTTAATAGTTTATAAACCCAAAACCGTATATAGACACAAACGATATGTTTCAAAATTTTACCAAATGTTTATATATATGAAAAATAATTACTGACCAAGTTTCATAATTTTTAAATATCCAGATTATTTATTATGAATATAATATGCTTGAAAATTAATAAATTCAGGAAAAATAGTTAAACTCATCAAACATTTACCAAATATTTACCAGGACAGTTATTTGTCCATATGAAGTCTCATTAAAAAAATTTAAGTCCAAACACTTTCCAGAAGTTTATGATCCAATTTTCACTTATTAAAACTTAATAAATAACAAAACCATACTTATACTATTCCAAAATTCATGAAATTTGGACCGGAGTCCTTTAATACTATATACCAACTACTTGCTAATTTTTAGATTTTTCTAAAACTCAAAAGTATTTTTCCCAATTTTATTGCATTAAAATTGCATTAAATCTAGTAAATAATATACAAGGAGTTAAATTACCAAACTTTTCAGATCTCACTTTTTATATAAATACTATCATTTAAAAATAAATTTGAGTGTTAGATCACATTTTCAGAAAAATCCATCAAAAACAATTGTTGTATAAAAATAAATATATTAGTTTATTATTTGTTCCGCGTGAACCGGGGTTGGGTTTATATCCTAATAACCACTCAAAATACCAAATATCTTAATACTAAATATTTTCGAGTTCAAATCCCAACCAATGACTTATAAAACTATTCACCATAAAATCAAAACTTAACGGGTAAAGTTTATACCTTCCGTATAAATGATTCGCATACGCGGAACCTCCCGTATTTCACATGCAATACGAACCAAAACCACCATTAGGATCATTTTTAACTCCCGAGAATTTCCACATGCTCAAAATTGACATGCAATGCTGTTTGGATGGCCATGCAACTCGATCAATTTCCTATTTTCGATCCTAGAAACTGTTACAATCTGTTCGTATTTAAAAATATACTTCCCAACATCTGATCGGAATTTTCTTCAATGAAAACATTCTTATATGTGTTTAGAAACTACTATCCAAAAATTGTCACGATCCATTGGTCGGATCTCCGGGGATCGACGATTCTTTGAGACCCAGTTTTTCGAATCTGAAAATTCGATCAGTCGTATTCGAGGGTATAAAATGCATACCTAGAGAACTCTGATAAAAAATTCCTCTGGTGGTATTGGGCGTCTATGTGTGTGAAACATTCTCTCCAAAATTCATGCATTTCTAACGGTCAGATCTCCGGGGATCCTCCGATCTTTAAAACTGTGCATGCATAAAACTTTCTGGACAGATTTTAAAAACTCTTTTTAACGAACTTAAGCATAGATTTAGGATGATCGGAGCTTACCATCGCATTCGGGACATCGATAAATGTATCCAGGTCTAAAACGGGCTTCAACCGCCACCGACAACCGTGCCGGACCACCGTTGGCCGCCACGCACCACCGCCTGACCACCACCACTTCGTCGGAATCCTCTCCAGCCCTCTCTCTCTCTCTATCTATCTCTTCTATCTCTTAATGTTGCAAATGAGGTAGTGGGGTTGAATTTGGGGTACTTATAACCCCCGTGATCTCCGATCGCGTACAGGTTTTTCGCTTAAACGAACCCGATAAAAATAGCGGCGTTATTTTATCCAAAAATAGCTCGTTATAATTTATTATTTTCCCTCGAGTCCTTGCGTCTCGTAAATATATATCTTTTCGGATTTAAATTAAAATTTTACGAAACCGCTCGACTCGGGTATTAACGTGTATAGACCCGAACTTAATCAAATTTTTGACATTATAACACCCAAATAAATCTTGCTATTATCTTTCGTTCACTAACGAGTTCCTTTCGTTTGAAAGTATATTTCAACATAATAATACTATTATTATTATTATATGAACTCGTAGAATACGGTGTTGACTTGAAAATTCACGGTTGTCACAGTGACTGAGTCCATTTGGTTATAAACTTCATAATTGTTGCGCATACAACCGATGTGGGACAAGTCTCATACCTTGCAATGATTTTAGTCTGTAACGTTCGACCCTCCTTAAGGGCCATTGTCCTAGTTGGTCATGCTTGGTTCCTTCCGGGCACCACTCTGAGTTTGGCTCTAATACTATTGTTATAGCCCAAACAAGAAAACTCATCTTAAAATATTAGTCTGGTGGGTGAGAGAACCCATTTAGTCTATAAACCTAGGGGTGTTCAAATTTAGATATTCGAATTTCGGATATCCGAAATTTTCGGATAGTGAAACATATATCCGAAACATTTAAAAACATAAAGAAATATATAAATATAATATTTTTAAATTATAAAAATAATTAAAACTATATATATATGTGTGTGTGTGTGTGTGTGTGTGATCTTTTGGGTTTGCATTCAAATTTTCTTATTTTCAAATAATTTGGATATCCGAAATTTTCTAAAATTGATATCCGAATCCGGAAAATCGGATATCCGGATTTTTTGATAACTCAGGTTTGGAAGTTCGTGCTTTTCATTCTAATGTTCGGATACAGATATTATTACACACCCCTATATAAACCTCACATTTGTTACTCATATAACCGATGTGGGACAAGTCACATACTTTGCAATGGTTTCGATACGTAGCATAAACACATTGGTACATATGTTAAATCATTAATTAACATCAATTTAATAAAAGTACAAAGAAAAACTATAATATGATTTTTAAAAATTGTAAAAACTAATATTAAAAACATCAAGTACAAATAAAAACATATAACAAAACTATAAAAATAATAATCCTCTATAAGATACCGTTACGACTTTACCAAAAATACAATGTTTTCTTTTAATTTTTTTTAAGATTTAATATCGACTATACTCTAACCCCTCTAATATTTTAAACATAAATTTTAGTCGGCTAGCAAATGTATAACATATCGTACCCTCATCCCCTCCCCCCCCCCCCTTCAAACTTTGGTCCCTCAAGTAGTGTTAGCTCTACTTGTCATTTTTCCTTATACTCATAAACAAGAATCTCTTTTCGTTACAAAAAACCCAAAAATCAAACCTATAACAAATGGTTTTTAAAAATTGGTATCAGAGCTATGTGCTCTAAAATAAATAAGTTTGAAAAATGAATAACAATTTATTTAAAAACGATTCTGAAGAATCAAATCAACAAACAGCTGAAGTTATTAACTTTAGTGAAAATGAAAAAGGTTTTCAGTCTGATTATATGATTAATTTTGACCAATTAACAAAAATCAACAAGCTTAAGTTTAGGCTTGATACAAGACAGGTTTTTAATCAACCTACTAGTCTACAGAGTTTAGTTTCAAAAGTTTTTTCTAGAAAAAATAAAATCTTTTATTGCTTCAATACTGAGAAACTTTCAGTATATATAAAAGATACTTCAGGAGAAGTGTTCTTACCATTTCTAACAAAAGGAGAAATAACAAAAAGACTCCTATCTATTAAACTAGAATTAAGAAAATCTACAAACATGGTGCATATAGGAGCAATAAAAATCCTTTTGAAAGCGCAATTTAGAGACGGAATCAATTTTCCTATAAAAATGGCTCTTGTTGATAATAGAATCATCAACAGATAAGATGCACTTCTTGGAGCTGTACAAGGAAATTTAGCGTATGGTAAATTTATGTTTACCATATATCCTAAATTTGCTTTAAATCGAGATTCAAAAGATTTCGATAAAACCCTAAGTTTCATACATCAGTGTGAAAGAACTGATCTTATGGAACCTAGAAACAAAGTATTTACGAGTAATTATTTAATCTCTTATGCTTTAACTAATAGTACTCATTCAATTGAATACAAAGAAAAAAAGAATATAGCAATAGAAGACATATTCCTAGATATAGGTACCATTGAAGAAAGTAAGTTTTCTAAACCCTCACAAATACAAGAAAATTGGGCAATTAATATAGCTTGAAATAAACAAATTCTAGGATCTCAACCTAGACACAGTTTCTCGGGAAATTCTTTAAGAATAGGAGAATCTAGTTCTACTAGATTACAATTAATAAGATCTATGTCTGAAAGAATAGAGAAGTATGAAGAAATTCTTAAAGAAGTTATTGGAAAATAACGCCTTTAAGACCAATCCTAGAGGTACTAGAAATCTTAGATGAAGAAATTGCTTCTGAAGAAGCTTCTATACAAACTTCTTTTACAAGAATATAACAATTAAGAGCAAATTTCATGTTAAGCCATAAAATAAAGGCTCTTGATATAAACATCTTGAGATGGAGAATTATTAGCTCCAAACAGAGAATTACTGAACTTAAAGCAAGAAAAACAATAATATTCATAACATGAGTTCTGTTGTGAAAATAGAAGAATTAGTTAAAGAACTAATTAATAAAGTAGAAAATCTATCTACTAATGAAAATCTAGAAGCAATCGTTGCAAAAATTATCAAAGAAATTTCTGAAAAAATTGATAAGAAAGAAAATATGAATCCATTAATACTTGAAAAACATAAAGAAAAAACATCAAATGAAGAAAAAAGAAAATTTCAAAAATATTCTTTTCCTAACTTTAATATTGGAAATCCATCCTTAAGAAGTTCTAAAAGCCCAAACGCCCTAAAATTGTCTTTTGGATCAACCTCAAATGACTAACAAAAGTCAGATGAGAATTTTTTTTCGAAAATTAAATACAAAAATTGGAAGATGTTATTTACTCCATCAGAACATCGTCCAAAGGATCACTGAACTCCATAGCAACCGGAGTATTCATCCAAAACAAAAAGTAAATGAGTTATCTCATTTATATAAACAAAAACAGTATCTTAAAAAAGAAATACAAGAACTTGAGAATAAAAAAGTTATCCTATTTTGAAGATAAATGATTTCCATCACACAAAAGCTAGAACAAATTTTTAACGAACAGCTAGAAACTCATTCAGCTGAACAAATAAATGAACTAGATCAACTAATGTCCCTAAGTGACGAAGAATGTGAACAAAAAATTTCTGAAAATAAAGAATTAAAAGAAAATTATTTTCCAGAAATCAAAGGTCAGGTTTTTGCTATTCAAGAACCCAAAACTGAAGAAGAAGAAGAAGAAGAAACCCAAACATAAATAATAGGATGAACCAAACTAATGCCGGTAGCAGTAGTTACAAAAAATCCTATAGAAAAAAGAATACAGAATTTTCTATGCCCTATCACAAAGGCATACCCAATTTTAATAATGGTAGTTCAACTGCAAATGACACCATTAAAATAGACTGTATCTTCGATCTTGAAAAAAGAAAAGAAGTTATAGACAAATGGAATACTAAGATTAGCCTAATAATCCAGTCTAATCCAGAAGAATTTTCTAAAGCTAAGACTTTGTTGTTATTAATTGAGCACAAATCGACAGAAATTATCCAAGATTTCATTAAAGGAACGACTTGGAACGAAGATCTGCATGGTGAAGATCTTTTTGATCAAATTATTAATGCCATCTATATGATGTTTTTAGGTCTCGATTTTCTTACAAATAAAGACCATGAAAACCAAAAACTGCTTGAAAAAGTAAAACAAGTTCTAACCAAATCACAACTTTGTGATATATGTCTCCTTGACGACTTTACTTATCTATTTGAGCAAAACTTATACAAGCTAAGTACAGGAGAATACCACTCTTGGATAGAAGCATACTTAATGAAAATTCCTATTGTTGATGAAAAAGCCAAAGAACGATATAATAAAGAAAAGAACAATCTAACTATGCATTCCCTTGGATTTGCTATAAAGATTGTTAAAGAAGAAATTGCAGTTTATTGTGATTTCTCCAACAAACAAAAACAGTTAAAGAAATTTAACAAAAGTTGTTGTAAAAAATTAACAGAAGAGCCACAGTTATCTTTTGGCTGTGATCAAATCAAAGACAGAAAATATTTCAAAAAGAAATATAAGAAAAAATACAAAACAAAAGGAAGGTTTTGGAAAACTAAGAAAAGAAAATTTACTCCTGGAAAATACTTTTCTAACGTAAAACCAAAAGTCTGCCCTCAAGGAAAAAAGAAATGTCGTTGCTAGATATGCTCTGAAGAAGGACATTATGTCAACGAATGTCCTAACAAACAAAAATTTCCAGAAAAAACAAAGCTCATTTTAGAAGCCGAAAATGAAGGATATTTCCTTTAGAAAACGTTTTTGAGGACTATATGCAAATATATTCTTCAGAAATAAAGTATGACTCATCCTCTGAAACAACTACAGACAGTACAGAATGAGCAAAACCCACTCTTCAAACAGGGAGGGTAATCCTGACAATTCATATTTTTGTCAGTCTTAAAAAAGAAAACAAATTAGTTTATTCAAATATAACTAATCCAAATTCCATTTATATAAAAGGAAAAATTTTCTTAAAAGGCTATAAAACTATAACTCTACATTGTTATGTAGACACAGGAGCAAGTCTTTGTCTTTCAAGCAAATATGTTATTCCTGAAGATCTATGGGAAAACACTCCCAAAGATATCAAAGTAACAATTGCAAATCAAGAGACCATCAAATTAGACAAGGTTTGTAAAAACCTTATTGTCTATTTTTCAGGAGAACCATTTCCTATTCCTACTATCTATCAACAAGAGTCAGGAATAAATTACTCCATGGAAATAATTTCTATCAATTATATGGGCCTTTTACGTAGTGGTTAGATAGAATATCTTTTCATCTTAACCAAGAAATGATTTTGATTAAGAAAATAACAAAAGCTTTTCAAATCGAAAAACCTGAATTTCTTGAATCAATGAAAAAAGATTCAAAAATAAAACAAATCCCTAGTACCAATATAACTCAAGAAGTTATAAAACCAGAAGAAAAATATTTTCTTGAAATACAAAAATATCAAAAAATTGAAGCTTTACTCGAAAAGGTTTGCTCAGAAAACCCTATCGACCCAGAAAAATCCAAAAATTGGATAAAAGCGTCAATAGAATTAATAGATCCAAAAACCGTAATCAGGGTAAAACCCATGAAATACAGTCCACGGGATAGACATTAATTTAATAAACAAACTAAAGAATTACTTGATCTCAATTTAATTATTTCAAGTAAATCTCCTCATATGTCCCCAGCATTCTTAGTTGAAAATGAGGCCAAAAAAATAAGAGGAAAAAAACGTATGGTTGTAAACTATAAAGCAATCAATACAGCCACCAAAGGAGACAACCATAACCTTCCTTACATGCAGGAATTATTAACCCTCTTAAGAGGAAAAACCATTTTTTTCCAGTTTCGATTGCAAAAGTGGTTTCTGGCAGGTATTGTTAGATGAAGAATCTCAGCTTTTAACGGCGTTCACATGTCCAGATGGTCACAATCAATGGAAGGTAGTTCCTTTTGGATTAAAACAGGCTCCTAGCATATTTCAAAGACATATACAAAATGCTCTAAGGGATTAGAAAATTATTGTACCGTCTATGTTGATGATATTTTAGTTTTCTCAAACTCTGAAGACAAACACTATTTTCATGTTTTATCAGTTTTAAAAACAATTAAAAAATATGGAATAATTTTGTTAAAAAAGAAGGCTAATATTTTTAACATATTTTTAAAAAAAGATAAACTTTTTAGGTCTTGAAATAGACCAAGGGACTCATTGTCCACAAAAACATATCTTGAAAAATTTACATAAATTTCCAGACACAATTGAAGATAAGAAACATCTTCAAAGATTTTTAGGTGTTCTAACCTATGCAGAAAGCTACAATCCAAAGCTCGCAGAGCTTAGAAAACATTTACAATTAAAATTAAAAAAGGATTATATTTGGGAATGGAAACAATCCGATACGGATTACATTAAAAAGATAAAGAAAAAGTTAATGAGTTTTCCAAAATTTTATCTTCTAAAGGATAAGGATTTTCTTATAATCGAAACTGATGCCTCAAACGACTTTTGGGGAGGAATTTTGAAAGCTAAAACTGCTGAAAGAAAAGAAATATGCAAATATACTTCGGAAAGCTTCAAACCAGCTGAACGAAATTACCATAGCAAAGAAAAAGAATTACTTGCTGTAAAAAACATTATCTCAAAATTTTCTATTTATCTCACTCGTGTAAAATTCCTAGTCAGGACATATAATAAGAATTTTACTTATTTCCTTAAAACAAAAATTTCTGGAGATAACAAACAAGGACGTCTTGTTAGATGGCAAATGTGGTTTTCAAGATACTTTTTTGATATTGAACACCTCGAAGGGCCAAAAAATGTGTTAGCTGATTGTTTAACACGTGACTTCCAAACGTAAGCAATGATGTAATCCTTTTCCATAAATAGAATACATCTCTTCTTAAAATATCATAACTCCAAATCAAAAATATATTTCTTTTAAGAAAAGGGAGGATGAAAGAAGAACTTAAGGCATTACGCCTAAAAGAAAAAGTTCTTTTGATAGAATTGCAAGCTGTTCAACAACAAATTGCGTTATATGATGAAAATCTTAACGCTACAACTGTAAATTCTGTACAGGAAGACAAAAGTCTAAAAACATAATCTATTCTATTACAAACGGCTAAAGGTAAAGAAACATCAAGTCCGTTGATCCCTGATGCTTTGGGAAAAGCATGAAAGGTGCAAATGATGAGCCACAATCATCATCTAGTCTGGAAGCAAACGGCTCCGGTAAAGACGAATCAAATCCGTTCACGGCTGATAATTTGCCAAAAACTATTAATCTGAGACCAACCTATGCTCAGAAAGTTTCTTTTGAACGTGTGAAATTGCCAAAAACTTTCTGAGCATAGGTTGGTCTCAGATTAATAGTTTTTGGCAAACTATCAGCCGTGAACGGATTTGATTCGTCTTACCGGAGCCGTTTGCTTCCGGACTAGATGATGATTGTGGCTCATCATTTGCACCTTTCATGATTTTTCCCAAAGCATCAGGGATCAACGGACTTGATGTTTCATTCCCTTTAGCCGTTTGTAAAGGAATAGATTCTGTTTTTAGACTTTTGTCTTCCTGTACAGAATTTACAGTTGTAGCGTTAAGATTTTCATCATATAACGCAATTTGCTGTTGAACAGCTTGTAATTCTATCAAAAGAATTTTTTTTCTTTTAGGCGTAATGCCTTCATTTCTTCTTCCATCCTCCCTTTTCTTAAAAGAAAAATATTTTTGATTTGGAGTTATGATTTTTTAAGAAGAGATGCATTCTATTTATAGAAAAGGATTACATCATTGCTTACGTTTGGAAGTCACGTGTTACACAATCAACTAACACATTTTTTGGCCCTTCGAGGTGTTCAATATCAAAAAAGTATCTTGAAAACCACATTTTCCATCTGACAAGACGTCCTTATTTGTTATCTCCATAATTTTTTGTTTTAAGGAAATAAGTAAAATTCTTATTATATGTCCTGACTAGGAATTTACAGGAGTGAGATAAATAGAAAATTTTGAGATAGTGTTTTTTACAGCAACTAATTCTTTTTCTTTGTTATGGTAATTTCGTATAGCTGGTTTGAAGCTTCCCGAAGTATATTTGCATATTTCTTCTCTTTCAGCTGTTTTAGCTTTCAAAATTCCTCCCCAAAAGTCGTTTGAGGCATCGGTTTCGATTATAAGAAAATCCTTACCCTTTGAAAGATAAAGTTTTGGAAAACTCATTAAGTTTTTCTTTATCTTTTTAATGTAATCCGTAAGGGATTTTTTCCATTCTCAAATATAATCCTTTTTTTAATTTTAATTGTAAATGTTTTCTAAGCTCTGCGAGCTTTGAAATGTAGCTTTCTGCATAGGTTAGAACACCTAAAAATCTTTGAAGATGTTTCTTATCTTAAATTGTGTCTGGAAATTTATGTAAATTTTACAATATATGTTTTTTGTGGACAATGAGTCCCTTGGTCTATTTCAATACCTAAAAGGTTTATCTTTTTTTTTAAAGATTAGCCTTCTTTTTTGACAAAATTATTCCATATTTTTCAATAGTTTTTAAAACTGATAAAACATGAAAATAGTGTTTGTCTTCAGAGTTTGAGAAAACTAAAATATCATCAACATAGACGGTACAATAATTTTCTAATCCCCTTAGAGCATTTTGCATATGTCTTTGAAATATGCTAGGAGCCTGTTTTAATCCAAAAGGAACTACCTTCCATTGATAGTGACCATCTGGACATGTGAACGTTGTTAAAAGCTGAGATTCTTCATCTAACAATACCTGCCAGAAACCACTTTTGCAATCGAAACTGGAAAAAATGGTTTTTCCTCTTAAGAGGGTTAATAATTTATGCATGCAAGGAAGGTTATGACTGTCTCCTTTGGTGGTTGTATTGATTGCTTTATAGTTTACAACCATAAGTTTTTTTCCTCTTCTTTTTTCGGCCTCATTTTCAACTAAGAATGCTGGGGACATATGAGGAGATTTACTTGGAATAATTAAATTGAGATCAAGTAATTCTTTAATTTGTTTTGTTAAATTCATTTCTATCCTGTGGACTGTATTTCATGGGTTTTACCCTAATTGCGGTTTTTGGATCTATTAATTCTATTGACGCTTTTATCCAATTTTTTGATTTTTCTGGGTCGATAGGGTTTTCTGAGCAAACCTTTTCGAGTAAAGCTTCAATTTTTTGATATTTTTGTATTTCAAGAAAATATTTTTCTTCTGGTTTTATAACTTCTTGAGTTATATTGGTACTAGGGATTTGTTTTATTTTTGAATCTTTTTTCATTGATTCAAGAAATTCAGGTTTTTCGATTTGAAAAGCTTTTGTTATTTTCTTAATCAAAATCATTTCTTGGTTAAGGTGAAAAGATATTCTATCTAACCACTAGGTAAAAGGCCCATATAATTGACATAAATTATTTCCAAGGAGTAATCTATTCCTGACTCTTGTTGATAAATAGTAGAAATAGGAAATGGTTCTCCTGAAAAATAGACAATAAGGTTTCTACAAACCTTGTCTAATTTGATGGTCTCTTGATTTGCAATTGTTACTTTGATATCTTTGTGAGTGTTTTCCCATAGATCTTCAAGAATAACATATTTGCTTGCAAGACAAAGACTTGCTCATATGTCTACATAATAATGTAGAGTTATAGTTTTATAACCTTTTAAGAAAATTTTTCTTTTTATATAAATGGAATTTGGATTAGTTATATTTGAATAAACTAATTCGTTTTCTTTTTTAAGATTCTGACAAAAATATGAATTGTCAGGATTACCCTCCCTGTTTGAAGAGTGGGTTTTGCTCATTCTGTACTGTCTGTAGTTGTTTCAGAGGATGAGTCATACTTTATTTCTGAAGAATATACTTGCATATAGCCCTCAAAAATGTTTTCTGAAGGAAATATCCTTCATTTTCGGCTTCTAAAATGAGCTTTGTTTTTTCTGGAAATTTTTGTTTGTTAGGACATTCATTGGCATAATGTCCTTCTTCAGAGCATATCCAGCAACGACATTTCTTTTTTCCTTGAGGGCAGACTTTTGGTTTTACGTTAGAAAAGTATTTTCCAGGAGTAAATTTTCTTTTCTTAGTTTTCCAAAACCTTCTTTTTATTTTGTATTTTTTTCTTATATTTCTTTTTGAAATATTTTCTGTCTTTGATTTGATCACAGCCAAAAGATAACTGTGGCTCTTCTATTAATTTTTTACAACAGCTTTTGTTAAATTTCTTTAACTGTTTTTGTTTGTTGAAGAAATCACAATAAACTGCAATTTCTTCTTTAACAATCCTTATAGCAAATCCAAGGGAATGCATAGTTAGATTGTTCTTTTCTTTATTACATCGTTCTTTGGCTTTTTCACCAACAATAGGAATTTTCATTAAGTATGCTTCTATCGAAGAGTGGTATTCTCCTGTACTTAGCTTGTATAAGTTTTGCTCAAATAGACAAGTAAAGTCGTCAAGGAGACATATATCACAAAGTTGTGATTTGGTTAGAACTTGTCTTGCTTTTTCAAGCAGTTTTTGGTTTTCGTGGTCTTTATTTGTAAGAAAATCGAGACCAAAAAACATCATATATATGGCATTAATAATTTGATCAAAAAGATCTTCACCATGCAGATCTTCGTTCCAAACCGTTCCTATAATGAAATCTTGGATAATTTCTGCCGATTTGTGCTCAATTAATAACAACGAAGTCTTAGCTTTAGAAAATTCTTCAGGATTAGACTGGATTATTAGGCTAATCTCAGTATTCCATTTGTCTATAACTTCTTTTCTTTTTCTAGATCGAAGATACAGTCTATTTTAATGGTGTCATTTGCAGTTGAACTACCATTATTAGAATTGTGTATGCCTTTGTGATAGGGCATAGAAAATTCTGTATTCTTTTTTCTATAGGATTTTTTGTAACTACTGCTACCGGCATTAGTTTGGTTCATCCTATTATTGTATGTTTGGGTTTCTTCTTCTTCTTCAGAGGAGTATTCTTCTTCAGTTTTGGGTTCTTGAACAGCAAAAACCTGACCTTTGATTTCTAGAAAATAATTTTCTTTTAATTCTTTATTTTCAGAAATTTTTTGTTCACATTCTTCATCACTTAGGGACATTAGTTGATCTAGTTCATTTATTTGTTCAGCTGAATGAGTTTCTAGCTGTTCGTTAAAAAATTGTTCTAGCTTTTGTGTGATGGAAATCATTTATCCGCAAAATAGGATAACTTTTTTATTCTCAAGTTCTTGTATTTCTTTTTTAAGATAATGTTTTTGTTTATATAAATGAGATAACTCATTTACTTTTTGTTTTGGATGAATACTTCGGTTGCTATGGAGTTCAGTGATCCTTTGGATGATGTTCAGATGGAGTAAATAACATATTCCAATTTTTATATTTATTTTTTGAAAAGAAATTCTCATCTGACTTTTGTTAGTCATTTGAGGTTGATCCAAAAGGCAATTTTAAGGCGTTTGGGCTTTTAGAACTTCCTAATGATGGATTTCCAACATTAAAGTTAGGAAAATAGTATTTTTGAAATTTTATTTTTTCTTCATTTGAAGTTTTTTCTTTATGTTTTTCAAGTATTAATGGATTCGTATTTTCTTTCTTATCAATTTTTTCAGAAATTTCTTTGATAATTTTTGCAACGATTGCTTCTAGATTTTCATTAGTAGATAGATTTTCTACTTTATTAATTAGTTCTTTAACTAATTCTTCTATTTTCATAAGAGAACTCATGTTATGAATATTATTGTTTTTCTTGCTTTAAGTTCAGCAATTCTCTGTTTGGAGCTAATAATTCTCCATCTCAAGATGTTTATATCAAGAGCCTTTATTTTATGGCTTAACATGAAATTTACTCTTAATTGTTCTATTCTTGTAAAAGAAGTTTGTATAGAAGCTTCTTCAGAAGCAATTTCTTCATCTAAGATTTCTAGTACCTCTAGGATTGGTCTTAATAGCATTATTTTTCAATAACTTCTTTAAGAATTTCTCCATACTTATCTATTCTTTCAGACATAGATCTTATTAATTGTAACCCAGTAGAACTAGATTCTCCTATTCTTAAAGAATTTCCAGAGAAACTGTGTCTAGGTTGAGATCCTAGAATTTGTTTATTTTGTGCTATATTAATTGCCCAATTTTATTGTATTTGTGAGGGTTCAAAGAACTTACTTTCTTTAATGGTACCTATATCTGAGAATTTGTCTTCTATTGCTATATTCTCTTTTTCTTTGTATTCAATTGAATGAGTACTATTAGTTAAAGCATAAGAGATTAAATAATTAATCGTAAATACTTTGTTTCCAGGTTCCATAAGATCAGTTCTTTCACACTGATGTATGAAACTTAGGGTTTTATCGAAATCTTTTGAATCTCGATTTAAAGCAAATTTAGGATATATGGTAAACATAAATTTACCATATGCTAAATTTTCTTGTACAGCTCCAAGAAGTGCATCTTGTATGTTGATGATTCTATTATCAACAAGAACCATTTTTATAGGAAAATTGATTCCGTCTCTAAATTGTGCTTTCAAAAGGATTTTTACCGCTCCTATAGCACCATGTTTATAGATTTTCTTAATTCTGGTTTAATAGATAGGAGTCTTTTTGCTATTTCTCCTTTTGTTAGAAGTGGTAAGAATACTTCTCCTGAAGTATCTTTTATATCTACTGAAAGTTCCTCAGTATTGAAGCAATAAAAGATTTTATTTTTTTCTAGAAAAAGCTTTCGAAACTAAACTCTGTAGACTAATAGGTTGATTAAAAACCTGTCTTGTATCAAGCCTAAACTTAAGCTTGTTGATTTTTGTTAATTGGTCAAAATTAATCATATAATCAGACTGAAAACCTTTTTCATTTTAAATGAGGTTATATAACTTCAGCTGTTTGTTGATTTGATTCTTCAGAATCGTTTTTAAATAAATTATTATTCATTTTTCAAATTTATTTATTTTAGAGCACATGGCTCTGATACCAATTTTTAGGAATCATTTGTTATAGGTTTGATTTTTGGGTTTTTTGTAATGAAAAGAGATTCTTGTTTATGAGATTTAAGGAAAAATGAGTAAAATATCTAAAAAGTAAAGAACAATTATAAAAATACCTTGATTATCATTATGACATCTTTGGTCGTCATGTTATAAGAGACTAATCCAACCATAGTGTTAGCTCTACTTGGCAATTACGGTCTAGGTACCCTCAGCTATAGCTCCCCCCCCCCACACACACACATACACACTTTAACGACGATGGATAAGTATGTCGCGGTTCATTCCTATCCATATCCGACAATGAATAAGTATATTGTTGTTTACTCACGTCTATATCTGGTAAAGACGAGGTTTGAAGCTATTGAGTTGTGAGTTTGACGCTTTTTACTTCAAGTGGTTCAATCTTTATCCCGTTGAGCCTAGTTTAAGAATATCAATCGATATGGCACTAAGTGGTCCAGTGAATGCTTACTGGACACATAAGAAGACTGATTCTAGGTTTGATTGATCCTACCATTAGTTCAGTCTAGTTCTCAAAACCAAGTACATATGTATCATAAAAGTACATATGTATCATAAGGTTATGTTGTATAACATATATTGTGTTATATGATACGGTCCTACAATATAAATCAGACAAAAATATACACATACAAATAAGATAAAAAATAACAACTCAATTATCTGGTACTATTCTTTTATTACTTGTAGATTAATATAATACCACCACAACTAAGTGAGCGCGCAACAATATAACTCATTATCGACTAGTGAGTGACTCGCGTGCTATGACGGGGTGTACAAATTTGTAAGATTTGATTCCGATGACTTGTACATTTGCATTCAATTTTGAATAAAATGTGCATCAACAGATCAGTTTTAATAAAATTTCACATCACAACGGCAAATTCAGATTTAATAAAACATCATATTTTAAAAGTTGTTTGAGTAAAACAAAAAAAATTGTAAATAAATCGAAACCATGAAGCAACTTTGACGGCTTATACGTTTGTGCTTCATTGACTTGTACATTATTACGCACAACTCCGTTTTAAATGAAATTTATACGAAAACATAGATAAAAATAAGTGTCCAACGGAATATTTAGAATTTTATAAAATATCATATTTCAAAAGTTATAAAAAACAAAAAAAATTATGAGTTGTCTTTTTTAATAACAATTTTTTACATCTAAATACAATCTAATCTTACACTTGTATCATACACTAAACTAATTTTATCAGGGGCAAGTATCATTCTATCAAACGACTAGATCATGGGTAAGACTATGGATTAGAGACCAAATCCATGACATGTAATAATTCACACGACCAACGAATCCGTAAAAACTATGAATTACAAATTCATAACACGCCTCAATCTTTTTTTTTTTTGAAAAGCAAATTTCTTTTAATCATATGAGAATAGAACTTGAACTTATAATCTCCTCAAATCTAGATCTTTGAAAAGAATTTTCCTGTACCATTGATCCAACGACCCAAATATAACACCTCAATCTACACATCCAAAATTATAATTTAATAAAAAAATATACATATAAATGAAGTAAAATCATAAAAAGGACCAAAATACATTTGGTAGCCCAAGAAGCAATCCCGTTGGATGTTCCCAATAACCACGTATTCCAACACCACCACTACCCTTTCATTTTTCTGCCATTGCTTCTGATTTAGACATTTTCACATACACCTCCCTTTTCATCTCCCAACAATTTCTCCCACCCCACCCACCCCATCTTGCATCTTCCCCTAAGTTTCCCTTCGTTTCGCTATTTTATCCTTTCTTTAGTTCTGATTCTCTGTTTTGTTTCCTGAACTCTTACGATCTCCTGTCACGTATTTGAGGGCTGATTCCTGTTTTATCGATCAAAATGGCCGAGGAACAGGGATGGCGCGAAGCAAGCAATCACGTCCTCTGCGTGAATAACTGCGGGTTTTTTGGTAGCCCGACGACTCTCAACCTCTGCTCTAAGTGTTACAAAGATCATTGCCTGAAAGAAAACCAGATCTCCACCGCAAAACTCGCCGTCGAGCAAAGCCTCACGCCGCCGGTAGTATCTCTTTCTGTTTCTACAGATTTAGATTCTGGTGCGGTGCCTCCGTCTCCGGTTCCGGCGACGGTGGAGGTGGAGGTGGTCCCGAAGCCACAGCAGAGGAACAGGTGCAGTCGTTATTTGTAAAAAAAATATTGAAAATGCTTCGCTGCTTTTAGCTTAATTAATGTTTTCATTTTACTTATTTATTTTGCAGTCGTTAAATCTTATTTTATCAACCATAATAATATATATTTAGTGGGTGAATTATTAATCCATTCCACAGACTATTGCAATATTCCAAAACCATATTTGGGCATGGAGATGATGACAATTTAGTTTTATTTACATAAAAGTAACGCAACTTAGTTGTATCTATGATGACAAGTCAAATAAATAAAAAAAGAAATCAGTTAAATTAGTAAAATAAAAAACGTTAAAATTAAAAATTAGTCTAAATTGTATTTTGACAAGTGCTATGAAAACGTAACATTTAAAATTTATATATATATATATATATATATATATATATATATATATATATAGGGAAGGGATCAAGAGAAAACCACAAAGTTAGGCGAAAACCGAGAAAACCACATTATTTCAGACAATTTTTTTTATTTACGTATACGTATCTAAAAACAATTTTTTTGATTTACGTATACGTAACCACAATTTGTTTGTTTTATGTTTACGTATACGTAACACTATGTGTAAAAATGTTTTTTGATAAAAATGTTTAATATTACATTGATACTCTTATAAATAAATAAAAATAAAATAAATAAGTAAAATGGGACTGCCCAAGCAGAAGGGAACCCGAGGTGGATAAGCAGGACTAAACGGGAGGGAACTCCACTGGTCAGGAGACCCATATACTCATCGGGATCATGTTGATCTGCACGTACATACAAACTTGGAACATAATTTGCTCGACACAAATTTGAGGATTTCTACCCTAACATAGTGCCTGATCTCCACCACACTCATCATGTTATTAGAGGACACCGATTTTGCCTCTCTACCATCAACTCCATCCAGCAGCAAGCGATAGTCGGCAAATTCATGAGCATTGATACACATGACTTAGAGTAACCCAATAGAATGTATACACTTGTACTCGAGAATTCAACATGATCTAATGAACATTTTAACTCCCTTTTAACTTAGGGCTTGTGATAAGGAAAACACTAGAGGGACCATGCGAAGTAAAATATCATTTCGGGTGCACACGTAATCATAATTTACAGCACATGGAAAGTCTAGTGAGTCTTACTGTCCGAGTTAATGTTCATGATTAATCTGTATTCCTAATCTCAATTCCCAGTCTTTCGATTAATGATCAAAATTACCATAACCAAAGTGTTGAACCAAAAGGGCATCAGATGATGCAACGTGGAAATGTACATCATCTCCTTCATCTTCGAATTCTAATGAGTCCAAAACTCTTGTCGAGACCTCATTGGCACGAAAATACTAACCAAAATCTGAACAGTTCTATTCTCGGTAATTTGACCTCGGTATTTGGACCGAATTTATGAATTCTTTATAAAGTACTGCCTCAACTTATGAGATTGCGTTATGGGTTGTCTCTTTTCGATTTCGTTATTTCTCGATCAACGCACGTGAACGCTCTTCAGTCTAGCATGAATCGAACCTTAACAATTCGGACTCCTCAATTAGATATTCATGTAACATTCTCGTAGTTCTGAAATAACAAGAGAAACTTAAATTGAATCCAACCAACCGTTAGTGGATCTTAAACGACGAAGATTTTTGCTCATCCATTTTTACTTACCGACTCATATCCTTCGAGACTCCGCTTGTCGTGGAAACTCCATGTTAATCCTTACAACGATCAATACTTGCAGTAATTGCACAATTATTATTGGGGATCACGACGTAATCTCAGGGTCTATCTTATAATGCAATATCACAATTACTTGAAATTTACATCAGAAGCGCTATGCACCAACTCTCGTCAAGGGAATTTAATTTGACTCTCTTACACGTGACACCTATAAGGCATTGTGGAAACCCGACTTGAGACAAGTGAACAACTTTACGTCCTTTGTACTTACATTTCCCTAAGGATCATCTTGTTGGTTGAGTATCTGATTTTAGCCTACAGGAGGGACATGTTCACACCTCTTACCCCCAACCTTCAAGGGTTAAAGAGCTCTACAGCAACTATTGTTAGGAAACGACTTCTTAACACATGCTTAGGGAAAATACAAAACTTCGACATTTAACACTCATTACCTCCATTTCGCGACTTAAACCCTTGTGCTAAGGACTTTAAGGCAATAAATGATATGAGTAAAATACCTAATGGTAAGTCACGATAATACCATTCGAATGTTAAGGAAGTTACAGACATACTGTAATATCAGTTGCTAACAAATTCTGAAAACTCTTGATCCTTTCCAACCGACTTTGATAGGAAATCAAGGACCTAAGTTGAAATTGAGAGTTTATTTCTGTTTTCTACGATTGATAATAGTCTATAGTTGTATGCTACCAGAAAGATGAACACAGGACGAATCATAGCCAACTCTGCTCTTTTGAAGGGCTACACATGCATTTTTTTTCTTTCGACTTCTCAATTTTCCTTCTAATTTATTATTACCCTCCCAAGATATTTTGGGAATATCTACGCGTTATCTTTAAGGAACATAAGTGCATGACGTACTCGCGTTTGGAGACTCTCTGAAATTAACTTCCGTCTACTTCTGACATCCGCTTAATAAGAAGTCAAGCCTTTGACTAAACTGGCCATTATCACCTCACAGTCTACCGATATAATGGGTATGTGGTTAGAAAACGAATAGAAGTAAAGCTGAGTACTAACACTCAGTAACTGATGGGATATCCGTTCTCCCTTTTTCTTTGCACCCCATGAAGATTCATTTACCTCTGGTAACTGTTGAACCAAACCAACTTGACGATTCCCAAATACATTAACATTTCTTCCTTCTTCATCTAGACTGACCCTCATCTTCTGAAGAATCATAAAAGTCTAGATGACTAAATGATACTACGAGATTTTATTGCCTCAAAGTTCATTGTGTGATATCTATTTCGTTAATATTTCTATCTAAACCATTCCAACTCCTATGTGAGGAATGGTAAGTGTTAATACTGTTTCTTAGAACTCAAATTGAATCAGAGCAACCTACGTACTGATTATACAGATGAATATGAACTAACTGGTTGTAACCCCTTTTGTTTACGGGATCCAAGTGATGACATTATCACTTCAAGGTATAGACGACGTCGTTCACTTAACGATATGTTCAAAGAGTTTTCCTAAAATAACACAGTTGACATAATATCTACTCAACAGTAACGTTACATTGTTACATGATACATTGACATCACAAATCTTTACACATCTAATATCGAAATTTGATGGAATATCCGCTTTACTTGCGTATACCAACTACTGTTGGAATGACCTAAAAAAAAAAAATTCTCCCTAAAGAATCCAAAATGGCGTAAGGATACAAAATCCTAATCCAAGTAAGTATAACAAATTTCGAGGACGAAATTTCTTTAAGGAGGGGAGAATGTGACACATATGAAATTTTCGAAATCTAAAACATAGTGGTTGGGCTAAACCCAACTAGCCCCAATAAGGCCCAATAGAAATCCAAGCCTATTTGAGGCCAAATAAAGATCCAAGCCCGTTAGAGTTCCAAATTTGCATAATACGAACATCAAACTAGCCATTCGGTGTCACTTAATGACTCGTTACGCGATCATAAGAATTTAAGAAAGAATAGATGTATGTGCACGATTATGTATATTTAAACGTTTAACGCGCTAGACGCCGGCTTATAAACGGATATGGTGCAGTACGAATACTTAAGATAACAAACTATTAATATTAATTATTAATAGTTGTCTAAGAAGTCCGTTAGGATAATTTCACTTGAAATACGCATACGGATACGCAAAACCGCGGTAGACGCGCAAACGGGCAACCTTAATAGTATAAATACTATCAACCGGTAAATTGTTACGGAAAGTATTAAGACATACTTATTACAAAAAAAAAATTTGAAAGATAATATTAATAATCATAGTACGAGACGTTAAAATACGATAGATAGATTCAAAAACGCGTTGTTCACCTATAACGACTCGGATATCCCCCGACAATAAATTATAACAAAATAATTATTTTAGATAATTATTTCGTTGTTATTTGTTATTACATACGAGAAGTAATTAAACCAGAACGATTTTACGCGACGTTACACTATTCTTGTTATTCCGGGATTTAGATCTACACAATTGTACTAATTTGTTCTCGGTTTGATGTTTCGGCTAGTCTTCGACGACCATATCTCGTCCTGTAGGGTTGCCAATCGTCCCGATCTACAAGGTTGGAGTTATGTTTTATCAAAGTCTAATAGATTACATTACGGTTAGTTATTGTCGTTAGATCGGTTGAACTTGTGACCGGTTTTCATTCCCGTGTGTTTGTATGGACTTTTGGACAGGTTGTGGTGAAGACGGGATGGCACCCGGATAGGCGGGACTGTTCAGGTCGTTCCCGACGGCCTCGGTTTTCGGTCCACAAACGTCAACGGTGTCATCGGTCTCTTAAACGGGTCATTTACGAGCGGATTCGTGTACAAGTTAAAAGGTATAAACGTGCGCTAAACAATTTACATTTAAGTATAAGGAAACTAAACGCGTGTGTGATTAAGTTACGTTGAGTCTAAATGATTTGGTAAACGGTAAAAATAAATATTAACCTAACAATTAATATTAACGTTTCGAGTTAACGTGTTGTCAATGAGAGGTTTCCTTTCAATTTATATACATAAATTACACAATAAATGACAACGTAAACGGGTAATGAGGAAGACAAGAATTTTAATATAACTAACGGCCATTATATATATGTATATATATACGAATAATAATTGTCACTTTAACCGTATAAACGGTTACAAGATACTCGTTATATATAAACCGTTGATACTTATTATTTGAGATAAAATGGATAACGAATACATTTTGTATAAACTTGTATATGGGATAATACATATGGACATTTCGAAACTTATACAAATATTACTTTAGCGTTATCAACTAAACGAGGGTTTCCTAGACAACAATAATAAATACGCTTACGTTACATATGTAGATAGACATTCGGATCCGAACACACCTATATATATATATATATACTTATCATACAAAATGGGATAATTAATTGTTAAATATAATATACGAATACAAGAATAAATAAACATATGACTTTGATGTTTTTGAATATATATATTGATATGAACAGTTTCGAAACATAACACGTATAATATCATGAACAAATAGTACAAACGAATATGTATTTATATGTGTTCATATCTCGTTCTAAATGATAGTTAACATATATACATAGAATATAAAGATATGTTTTGTAAGAAGACAAACTAGTATACGATTACTCGAGACGTTTATATTCAATGAGTAAAGTTATATGTACATATATGTTTTCGGTTAAAACTCGGATAAATAAAATAGGTTAACTGAATGTACTAAACTAAGTATATTTATGCGTATATGTTTACGCAAGTCCGAACAAATCCTAATAAGTAACGTTTATTCGAGAAATACAATACGGTACAAACATATTTTAAGATTTTGAAACTATATAAATATATGAGTATGTATATATTTATAACGACTCGTACGAAGATATTATTAAGTCTTGAAACGGTTTTATTAAGACATAGAGTTGCACACGTTCTGTTAAGAGTCACATGAATACGAAGGATTAATTTTTACCACAAACGCATACAGTTAGACACATTTGGGTGCGTGGCGAATTAACACTTTCAAACATGACTATGGGAACATAATCGAGTTGAGAATACTTGTTTGATCTAAGTAACTAATATTACCGACCGTTAAACAGACACCGTATATTGAACCGGTAATACCTTTAAGAATCCACAGAGCTCAACCGCACACGTGACAACTTGACGCAAGTTTAGATTTACCTTATAACATTAGGGTTAGTTCATAAAGCTCTTAAAGTACCTACAGGTATCGTATGACTCGAGTAGGACATAGACCCGCTACTATCGTATTACGTGGACTTTGGTTTTCGTTGGTGCATAAAGGATGTTATCACTCCTCCAGGTGAGTTCACTGCCCCTTTTAACTTTTAAATGTTTTAGAACATCGGGGGAGAAACATACTTAGTTACGCATTTGAAAACATGAGACATTATTGTTTAATACATTTGGGAACATCATTGCCTGATACATTCGGGAAAGCATAAAACGTACTTACAAACATTTTCATATGGTAACAAGAAAACAAGACCCGACCTTTATGTTTGCATGAGTTGATACATTTGGAGCTCGTAAAGTCCCCTGACCATCATATTTATAACCATTAGCTATGGATTAGCCTAGGAATCTATGGATAGTACTATTGGGTCTGACACCCCCGGTCATGGTTAGTCGCGCTAACCATGGGTCCCTCTGGCCAAATGACCGCATAGTGTTCTAATATTGCTCGTGAGGTACGAGTGAGGGGCAAAACACCTGGTCTTGGTTTGGTTATGACTCATGTATGTACAGATTATTCGTAATCCTAGCTAGTTTACGGATGGGTCAAACATTACTTGTTTTGTTTATCATATTCATTGAAACGTTTTCGGGCAGATGGATCTGCCAATCATTTACACACAAATGGTTTTGCCATTCGTTTACTTGCGAAAGTTTTTATCGATGTTTTCAAGGAAAACAGTTTCGTATTATGGCCAAGTACACAATATCAATGTTTTCAGGAAAAACAACTTATTTTATGACTATGACGTCATCACATGTTTTCAGTTGGAAAACGACCCATTTTATGACTATGAAGTCATCACGAGTTTTCATTAGGAAAACGACTCATTTTATGACTACGAAGTCATTACAGGTTTTCAGGAAAACAGTTTCATACTATGGCCACGTATACATCATCAAAAGGAAAACTGCTTTTCATTGCAATAATTAAACTTGTGAACTCACCAACATTACGTTGACATTTTTAAGTATGTTTTTCAGGTAACACGTAGCTATGGCACGGTTGGAATAGGTTAACGATTCAGATTAAAGTCTAGAAGCCGAAGACGTATAACTGTTAAACCTCAAGTCGATTTTGTTATATATGGATTTAGGTCAATGTACTATTTTATGTTAGTATCAAGTGATGCTCAACATCTTAGAAGTCTTTATTTAGCTTCCGCTGTTGTGTAATGTTACCAATCGTTACAACCTTGATTTATTTATTTATTTATTAAGTAAATAAATTTAGGGGTGTGACATATATATATATATATATATATATATATATATATATATAGGGGTATGTTCTTTTGAGAACCAACAATATGTTAAGAACCGTGAGAACCACATTAACTCTTGCACTATTTATAATATAAATTGACTAGAATTCATGTACATTTCAATATGCTTAAGGTTTGGTTTTAAAAGACCTCGAATTTATAGTCGTTTTTTTAAATGCATATATGCACTCACACTATATGCACAAATGAATGCATATATGCATATTTTTATACTTTTCCTAAAAAAAATTTAGGAGAGAGGAGATAAACTAAAACTAAGAGTGAGAAGAGATAAATAAAACATTGTTGTTGAATTTTACTTTTTCACTAAAGCGATATGTACACGTTTTATGCGGTTCTTTCGGTTCTCAAAAAACATGCCCCTATATATATATATATATATATTGAACGGCAATAACTAAATATTCTATGATAATTGGGTTTCCCCGGGGCAACACCTAGAACATCCAGGGCAGCCCACCCCAGGAGGAACCCCCAACTGGATAAACCCCCTGACCTGGCACCATGCCCCTTTTTTGATGTGGCCAGGATTCGAACCAAAGAACTCCACTATAAAAACTTTTGGGGCTACCATTGCACCAAATGGCCAACGGTATTTAAAATTTATATTAGATACAATTTTATCCTTTTACTTCTATTTAAAGGAGAAAAAAAACCCAAAGGAGCCCTTTCCCTTGATTCCTCTTCTTCAACTCCCTCACCTCTCACATTCGTTAGCCTTAACATCATGTAGCGATGACCTTGACTACCAAAGAGCTTTTAACTTAGCGGTATCAATGTGTGAATTAATGTGTTTCTATTCAAATGGTTAAGGGTTTTAGTCCTAAAGTAGATATTGATGCAGATTTATGAGTAGATTTAAAAAATGATTGTTAAGAAAAATAGATGACCTTAACTATCTACCCTCCTTAGCCTCCATCACCGGGCTCGAGCCTCCTCCTCAACCACTATTGTTCAGGTTGTTCATGGCCTAGAAACTATATCGGAATGTTAAAAGGTCATTGGAGAATGTAACAAAATTTTAATATATGTTAATGAAAATAATCAAATATGATACGGATCTGCAAAAAGTAAGGACTAAACCCACAATTTCTAAAAGGAAATGACCAAAATCATAATATAACCTTATTACCACATAGACCATCTATGTAAATAACTCAACGAATTAAATATTTTAATATTTTACTCATATTCTTCGTTACTCTTAATAATTTAAAATCGAATCAAAAGGTAAAGTGGTACTACTTCTGGGTCGGACTTGCTACTTAGTACAAATGAGTAAACGACATCAAATGCATAGCCGGGTTATTAAATATCCATCATAGTCGCGTGATTCAATTTTGAAATTTAAGTTAATAAACAAAAAGTATTATCAAATTCGATGGTATTTTTTGCAAAATTTAAAAACTCAAAAAACATTTTTTTATTTGAAACTAATAAAATCCATATATACTGGAATACAATCAACATCCCTTGAAGCATAAGTTTTCAATCATTCAAAACATAATCATAAAATATAAACATTTTTGAGTATTTATTTATTTACTTATATTGAATCATCAGCCTTCTTCTCCAAACTCACTTGTAAATCTGTCATGCACTTCAAGATCTGATTTGCTTACAGTAGGTTTCTGTCTAGCCAACACTTTATCAAAATCTGTTCTTGATATCGGAGGCGGAATGATCTAAAAAACAAAATTATTTTAAATTCCAACACTTTATTCAAAATTCATCAAGGATTCAACAGTTTCATGTTTACTTTAAGTTCCAAAATCATTTTCATACCTTTGATGCCTCACCACGAGTTGCTAGATCCTGCATAGTGATCTCTATGGCGCCTGGCTGGCGGGGTCCACATGGCTCCCAAGTGTCATCAGATTTTTTTATGAAGAACATTGCATCTTGTGTTTTGCGTACCGGTTCAAACAGGACCTCATTTACCTACAAATGGGTCGATTTGGGTTTATCTCAGACGGATCAAATAGGTTAAGCTAAAGAATTTAACTAAAAAGAAATTTAGTCAAATGGGTCAAACTCATCCGAGGTGTATTCAAATGTACAAAAATAAAAAATTTATTAACGTTTTAATAATGAAGGTTTAATTATTTTTGTGATAATATGGTTATTGTAATCATATTTACCGTATTAATTGCTTATAAAATTAAAGTTAGGATAAAAACGTACACAAACAGCAATATCTGAACCAGAAAATCCTTCGGTTTTATATGCCAGTTGCTCAAAATCACGCTCAGTTAGATTGTGAGGTGTATCTCCAAGGTGTACCTACTCACATAAATTTAGTGACCTGTAGGATTAGTATCGAATACAGCCGCAATTATTTTAGTAACTTAATAACAAAAACAACAATAAGCTGATATTAAAACAAATATCTTGTTCCTTTACAAAAAGTGGCTATTAAACCCGTATATATAAAAATTGGTCAATTAGGGTTGTATTTTATTTCCAAAAGGTCAAATGAGTAAAATCTAAAAACTTAACTAAAAATAAAACAGCGTCATACGGGTTGAAACTTGAAAGTCAACCAAAAGTGTGTTTAGATGCTAACAACCTCCTAATAATCTATAAAATGCAAAATTTTGAAGAAACAAATGTTGGTAGGTCAACCCAATCCAACATGATTTGACCCGTACTAAAAAAATTACCCATCTACCTCACACGTCCACTTTGACATCTTACTTAAAAACAAGTCTATTCTACATTCAAATGAGTTCATTAAAAGCATCTAATTAATGTGGTTGACAAAATCTAATGTTACCTTAAACATGTGTTGTCTTGCCTTAAGATCTGGTAGAGGAATATAAATCCGCTTGTCAAATCGTCGCCTAATGGCCTGTAATTCACTTTGTGTAAGCAGTCAAAATAAATAAAAAAATTGATGTCCAAAAATGTGACCTGATCTAATGAGTATGGTGTGTTTGTAGCTGCAAGAACGAGAACTTTCTTATCATCATTCCCGACACCCTGAAACAAATAAAAATAATATTTTAAGCCTAATTAATAATTCTAGACTACGCAAATACTCTGTTAACTAGAGGTGGTGATTTTGTGATCATATTCAACACGTACCCTAATTATTTATTAAAAAAAACTTACAATTTTTGGACAAAAGGTGTCTAGGGTCAACCTGACCCGCGACCCCTTACAACATGTATATAAAGTTAAACGTTTTGACCTATGACCTAAGCACCCATTTGCCACCTAATTGGAACAAAATTTGGTCAAATGGATCGAAAGTTTCCCAAGGTGTATTACAATGCATAAAATCTCATGATCATTTATTATTAAAAAAATCAAATTATTATTGAAGTAATTTCTGTGATCATATTTGGGCGCACACCAACTATTTATAAAAAAAAATTAACTTTTGGACAGAAAGGGTTTCAGGTCAACTCACCCTGGCACTGTTCAAATCCGTACCTTAAATTACCCATTTGGACCTATTATCTAACCCACCATTTTGCCACCTCAGGATTAATCTAACAAAAATACCTGCATTTGGACAAGAAGCTCGGTTTTGATACGACGAGATGCTTCACTCTCATTGCCTTCACCACGTTGACCAACTAACGAGTCAATTTCATCAATGAAAATAATGGAAGGTGCACTTTCTCGAGCCATTTGAAATAAATTTGAAACTAATTTTTCACTTTCTCCCATCCATTTTGAAACCAAATCTGAAGAAGAAATGCTGCATGAACACAAAATTTTGGTGCAATTAATCATATATAACCCTAACAATCAAAACCTCATCACTTCATCCAAACACTCAAAACTGGTAAAAATGCATATCCAAACACCCGCTAAATAATTCATAGGCTATCTAGTTTCGGTGATACATGAAAAATATGATTTGATGAACGTTTTGTACAGTATACATGAACACTACAAATTTCCAATCCAAGCTGGACTAAAAATGACAATATATCTCTACAACTATAAAGAATAAAAAAGGTTCACTAACAACCAAACAAAACCATTAAAAGACTCATTCAAATGAAGAGACAAAAAAATATAAAAAGTTACTGAACCATTAACTGAAAAACAACAATACCTGAAGAAGGTTGAGTCGGCTTCAGTCGCCACAGCTTTAGCCAAGTAGGATTTTCCAGTTCCAGGTGGTCCATATAATAAAAAAGCTCTCCATGGCCTTCTCTTCCCTTGTGATCGATAAAAAATAAAAAAATCAAATGTAAATTTCAAGAATGAAATCAACTTATGTAAGATGCTAGGTATAAGTACAAACATTAAAGCTACCCCCAACGTCGTGGGAAACGACATAAGTTTGATTATTAACAAAATAGGAGAAGCTTGGAGAACAAAACCAACTATGATATCTTATAATGATGACAATGACAAAAAGACTCAAGCTAAAAGAAGAAGTCTTTACACAAATGTACAATATACGAGTTACCCCCTCGTCCATTAAAAACTGTGACGTTTACTGTTTAATTATTAGTCCAATGCTAAAAATACCCTTCAATAATGTTAAAATTATGGGAATCTTGTAAAACAAAAGCATTGACATAGATATCTTGTGGTGAGAATACATGCTCAAGCTAAAGAGGTTTTTTCACACAAATGAGGCATATAACTACTTCCTTCCTCCCATGAGAATTGCAATCTTGATAGCATATAGAGTTATGAAAAATGTCTAATTATTAGTAAACAAACAAACAAACATATGCATACTCAGTAAAATCCTACTCATAGCAGAGCTATTGGTAGACTATGGGAGGGTGGAATGAGAGAGGATGCTAAATGCCCTTTAAAAATGACAAAATATAGTAATCTTGTAAAACAAAACCAAATTTTACCACTTTGATAGAAAGTTATGCAAAATGTTTAATTCTTCATCAAAAGTCTACAAAAACCCTTCAGTAATAACAAAATAAAAGAATCTTGTGGAACAAAACCAACTGCTGCAATACCTTATAGTGAGTTCCAATCAACAAACTCCATGAAATCACACACATTAACATACAAAAATTTATCAAACATAATTGCATCTAAAGTATTGCTATGAGTGGAATTTACTGGTGCGTTTGTTTGATTTGCATCTAAAGTATTCTGTTAATGAAGTCCATGGCACGCCTACGCAAACTTATTAACCACCAAATATTATGAACTTCATACATCAAAATCACACAACCAGAAAGCAAACTAACCAACAAAAAACTGTGGGAACTTCACGGGCAGAATCACAGCTTCCTGCAACGCTTGCTTCGCACTCTGAAGCCCCGCAACATCATTCCACTTAACATCCGGTTTCTCTCTAATAATCGCAGAATTCAGCCCTGATCTAAGCTTGGCCTGTTCAGCATCTTCCCCACCATCACCATCACCACCACCATTCTTTTTATTCGATTTAGGCCTCGTTGCAACCCCGGTATCTCCACCATTTGATGAAGGTTTACTCCCCCCTCCATCCTCAAGAACAGCCCTAATTTCCTCAGCTCTCCTCAAATAATCAGTGAATTTTTGAGTAATTGCTTCTTTAAGCTTTGGATTCTTTTCATACTTCAAATGAGTCTTGAAGTATTCTAATGCATTCATGTAAAGTGTGAAGGCTTTTGCATAATTGCCAGCTGTGTCTTCTTCAACAGCTTGTTTCACATACACAATTGCTTGTTCCTTAAAATTACTGTACATCTTCTATTTACAAATCAATAAAACTTATCGGATCGTATCAAGATTTCAATATCAAAATTGGATCGATTGATGCAATAGAGGATCAAGGGAACTCAATTGTTGAAAAGATCAAACAGGAGTATCGTGATACTTACTTGAATTTCTTTGATTTATCTGAAAGGGAAGAGAAATTGAGGATTGAAATCGAAGAAATTTAGGTCAACGGAGGGTTCGGATCGTGTGTGAGATGTGTATAGTTTTTGTTCGCGGGTTTTGATTTGGGGATTTTTCAGGTAACAGCGTTAGTGGCCTTTAATCGAAGATTCAAAGGGAAACCGTTAGAAACGAGTAAACCAAACCGCAAGGTAGTTACCGGGTTCTGGTCATAAACAGATTAACCCGTTTATGATACGGTTAAAAACGTGTATAAGTAGCTTTTACCCGTCTAACCCATTTATAATATGCATAACCTGATAAGATAAACGAGTTAATCAGATCAATAGGTTGATAAGACACTTTAGACCGGCTTATCAAAAAGACAGGTTTTGGATCGTATGAATCACTTTTACATTAAAGTAATCTTTAAAGTGTTTTAAAAGTTTTAATCGGATAAGATAAAAGAAACGAGAACAGATATGATATTCTATTGAGACAATCTATATCATGGTTCGTATGTGAATTCGATGTATAAAACCATACCAAAGAGGCAAAGATCGCTCTATTTATAGGGGACGAACCATCACAATGTTTCAATTGGCGATTATAGACATTTGGACAATCATATTAGTGGAAAATCCTTCAGTAGGAACTTTATCAACGCTGACTCTTGAGTTCTGCTAATGATCAAGTTCTTATTGTTGCGGTTCCCATTGATCGATTATTGCTAATGTCTAGTTGCTACCGATGCTATTTGCCACTCATGGACCAAGTTACCACTTATAAGTAGTAACTTAATATTGATGATCGGTTACAACTATTGATCAGTTTTCTTGCAATTTTCCATCATTTATGCAAAATCGAAGCAACATTCAGCGAGAACCCCACAGTGGGCTCTGCCCCTTCGACCACGCCTAGGGCGTTGGCCCCGAACCCCTTATGAAGGAGGTGCTGCTCCCTTAAATCCCTTGTTCCTTGGTACATAAAATAAGAATAATCTTGAACGAGTGTGTACTTCACACCTCCTAACTTGTATCAATGTATATTCTTATTTGCTTTGGTATTAAGTAAATCCATGTTAACCAAAATAGTCTGATGACACCAAAATCATCAATATTTGTTGTTTTATAATTATATCATACATCTACAAATCACAGTCCCCTAACCTAAAATTTAAAATTTTGTAAGCAACTCTCAAGTCTGCAATCACTTTCTCTCACGTCTCATTATCGGCTTCAAGAAATCAAAGTGCGAACAACCTTAATCAACTAGTAAAAGCCCTAATGTGTATCTAGTTGATGTAGTGTTTTTGGATTTCGTATTACTGTATATCTTTCTGAATCACGATGTTTACTTTTAGATTAAAGTATTTCGCCTAACACGAAATCAATAATTGGATTTATATGCCCAAGACACAACATATGATCACTTTATCACTGACATATGATCTTAGAGGGTCACAAACTGAACAATTTAAATAGACACACCTTATCAATATAATAATAAGCATTATTGTCCGGTTGAACAATGAATACTAATTATTATAGCATGATCATAAAATATGTATGTATACATATATAGAGGAGGGTTCCCTACAAAGTGCTTATTCCCTAAAAAGCCTAGGAAACAATATCCATCGTCTATATTTGTGATTAAAGGCTGAGATTTATTTAAAAGTTTGATATTGATTTGCAATCATTACTAAGTGTAATCTAGTCTTTTCTATCGGATCAAAACATTTAAACTCTATGTTATCCCCAAGATTTTGCCATTCAAGATTAATGTTTCCTATTTCTCTCTCTATTCTTTGGTATCATCTTCAAAATCTTGATTATGATTTCATAAAAATCTTGATTATTATTTCATTTAAACCGTTTCTCTCTCTATTCTCTGTTCAAAGTTTAATAAAGATGGTCCTGGTTCTTCCAATAACAATCAAGATGGGATGACAGATTCTTAATGTTTTATTGATAAGATCAATATTTTTTTATCTTTGATGTTATTATTTTTATCGATTTTAGAACTTACGTTCTGTTCTAGAGGCTATTTAGTTGTCTTTCGGTTTTCTGTTAAGTGCTGTTTTACAATATTCAAGTAATTTTAAATTTTTTTATAGCATTCATGTTATTTTTTATGTAATATTTAAATGTCTTAAAAAATGTACTGATTAGTTCAATTAAATTGTGTTGATTAGTCATGTGTGTATGAAATAAATTTTTATAGAGATTGTACTGATAAGTACAGTTTATATTTGATGAATAAGGATTTGTATATTGAAGAATGTACTGATTAGCACAATGTATATGTGTTGTTTCATAATGTATGAAATAAATTTTTATAGAGACTGTACTGATAAGTACAGTTTATATGTGATGATTAATCATGTGTATATTGAAGAATGTACTAATTAGCACAATTTATATGTGTTGTTCCATAATATGTACTGTTTAAAAAAATATACAACACATCAAAATAAGAATACGTAATCTTATTAGAATATAATCAATACAATGTGTGAATACATTATAACAGTACATCAATAATATAAAATAAATTAAACAAAACATCAAAATAAATAGGTAACATAATCAGCACCTATTTAATTACAGTATGACTAGTATAATGTGTGATTAATATATAAATAGTTCATAAATAAAATGAAAATAACACAACAACATCATAAGAAGTGTTTACATTAATGCATAAACTAAAACAACACCATAACACCGAAAAACAACACCTATTATATACAACATCCACATCATATGTTTGATATAAGAAAAAAACTCAAAACATATAATAGTCGATTAAGGTCTAGCTTAGGCTGATGCACCTTGGTTTTACCCACGATGATCCAGGGTTCAAGTCTCGGCACTCCCTCAAGCCCGGAAGGGGCTGTATTGGGTGTGATTTTTTCTTGGATGCTCTCCAACTCTGACGCCAAGTGGCCCCGGTTAAGACAACATATTGGTCTGATTTGGACGAGGCTCCCCCATGTGACGGGGGATGCGACGTCACAACATTCAATGTTCGTCGTTCAAAAAAATATATAATAGTCGATTAATAGGGATGAATGAGATATGAACAAAATCACATCTATCATTTTTGTATACCAATAAAATAAGAAAAATAGTGAATTCAACTTTCCATGATTGTAGCATGTTACCATAACTAAATTGTGATAAAAATAGCAATCTACCTTTTACTATCAATTTCATCTAATGTCACATGTCACTTCCACATTATTTCCTATGCTTTTTAGACAAAAAAAACCTAAACCATAAAATCTAACCCCTAAAGGCTAAACCCTAAGGCTAAACCATAAGGCTAAAACCCTAAAATTCAAACGTAAAATCTAAACCTTAAAAGCTAAACCCTAAAGCCTAAGATGGTAGAGTTCGACGAGACGGTTCCAACGCCGCTGAAATTAGCTCAATCGGAGTTCGTTTGATATCGTTTCTTAATGTTTTTGTCATTTGTTAGATTTCTTAGCGAAAAACTACTTCTTATTTATATATATACATGTTTATGTATATGATATGTAATTATGCTACATAATTACTTGATCATGACTTATTGTAAGTTGCGATGTTTCAATTATATGTTTATGTCTATTTAGTTATGTTTCATGTTTATGTTTATTTAGTTAGATGATCTTTTGTTCGAAATGAATGTTTATGTAATGTTATGATTACATAAACTTATTCAAATGTATACATATAGTTTGGATATGACCATGTTAACCAACTAATGTATAAAATAAACTTAAAAGCATACACGTACATAAGTATTAACTAAAAATTGAAAGCATGGCGCTCCATGTCCTTTGTTTCAGCCGAGATATATTCGAGGCAAGAAACAAATATTTTTCAATCATTTAATCATGATTCTAGTTTCTCATTATATATATATATATTTTTCATAAGGATGAATAGTGATTTTTATTATTTTTTTTTTTATTTTTCTTACAAAAGTTTTTTTTTTTATTTTTTATTTTTTTTTTTCTTACAAAAGTTTTTTTTTATAAACTGGCCATTAAAGTTTAAAACAAGCTTTAATTTTTTTTTCTTTACTCAAAACTCTGTTTTTTTATAGATTTGCCACATAAGTTCAATAAACTTTCGTTCGTTAACTTTTTTCAAAATACGTGTGCGCAGTTGTTTTTTTTGTCAACGTTCTGACATAAATTTGTTTTAAAACGGAGTTGTATTCAAAATCGATTTTTTTTATCGTTGCCTGTATCGAGTGCCGTTACCGTTGTGGTACCATGATGAACCGAACATATTATGGGCGAACAACATCATTGTCGATATTGGTATTATCGATTCGCCTCCCATGGGGATGAATAGTAGTTTTTTTTTTCAATTTTTTTTAATTTTTCTTACAAAAGTTTTTTTTTTAAACTGGCCACTAAAGTTCAAAACAGGCTTTAATTTTTTTTTCTTTACTCAAAACTCTGTTTTTTTATAGATTTGCCACATAAGTTCAATAAACTTTCATTCGTTAACTTTTTTCAAAATACGGGTGCGCAGTTGCTTTTTTTGTCAACGTTCTGACATAAATTTGTTTTAAAACGGAGTTGTATTCAAAATCCATTTTTTTTATCGTTGCCTGTATCGAGGGCCGTTACCGTTGTGGTACCATGATGAACCGAACATATTATGGGCGAACAACATCATTGTCGATATTGGTATTATCGATTCGCCTTATGGTTTTCGACGAACCGAACCGATAATTTTTTTAATTTGTTTTCCCCTTTTTTATTATTTAGTTTTATGTTTCATTTCTATTAACATTATTTTTACCGTTGTGCCTATGTTTTTGTTTAAATTTTATTAACGATGGGCCACACAACGTTATCTATGATAACTTTCGTTCGTTATGTTTTTTTAAATAACGGAATGCGCCGTTTTCTTAATAATTTCTTTTGTTAACGTTCTGGTTTAAATTTTATTGGAGACAAAGTTGTATTCAACTTCGAGTGTTTTTGGGTATCGTACGTTATAACGAGTTTGCGATTCCACGCAAACGAGCCAAAACAAAAGTTTTTTTTTTATTTTTATTTTTTCATTTTTCTTACAAAAGTTTTTTTTATAAACTGGCCACTAAAGTTCAAAACAATCTTTAATTTTTTTTTCTTTACTCAAAACTCTGTTTTTTTATAGATTTGCCACATAAGTTCAATAAACTTTCGTTCGTTAACTTTTTTCAAAATACGGGTGCGCAGTTGTTTTTTTTTGTCAACGTTCTGACATAAATTTGTTTTAAAACGGAGTTGTATTCAAAATCCATTTTTTTTATCGTTGCCTGTATCGAGGGCCGTTACCATTGTGGTACCATGATGAACCGAACATATTATGGGCGAACAACATCATTGTCGATATTGGTATTATCGATTCGCCTTACGGTTTTCGACGAACCGAACCGGTAATTTTTTTAATTTGTTTTCCCCTTTTTTATTATTTAGTTTTATGTTTCATTTCTATTAACATTATTTTTACCGTTGTGCCTATGCTTTTGTTTAAATTTTATTAATGATGGGCCACACAACGTTATCTATGATAACTTTCGTTCGTTATGTTTTTTTAAATAACGGAATGCGCCGTTTTCTTAATAATTTCTTTTGTTAACGTTCTGGTTTAAATTTTATTGGAGACAAAGTTGTATTCAACTTCGAGTGTTTTTGGGTATCGTACGTTATAACGAGTTTGCGATTCCACGCAAACGAGCCAAACCAATAACGACCAGACTCCCGCCGCGAAGCGCGGGGGGTAAAAACTAGTTTGGTTTTAAGCGAGTTCAATCAAATTACACTAAATGACATTGATGACGCTAAAATCACAAATACTTGAAGCCTAATCCAACTATTATTGATGCAAAGTGCAATCAAGTTCGATTTAAAAGCCTTCCGGCTCTAATATCCCAATTATACAAAAACTCAAAACATATGTTTACTCTGAATAGACAATAATCTTTCGTTATTTTGATTGTGTATCCTTAATGTTTTGTTCTGACTAATATCTTGTCAATCAAGCCTAATTTAAAATTCAAAATCGATATAAATTATGTAGTTTTACTATTAAACTATGATTATATTCTAATAATCATAGTTTAATGATCCAAACTATGACTAATTGGCCGATCATAAGGGATACTAACAATTTGATCGGTTGCAGTCCTAACTTTCACTTTTGTTGCCAAGGCACAGTCCCACTAAGCATAATTATTATAGATTTACACTTGATTGTCAATCGAATTTGCTTGAACGTTTCTTCATTTTGTTCAAAAACATCATTTTTAGGTAAAACAAGTGTAAATCTATGATAATTATGCTACTAGGACTGCTCTTGGTAGTAAAAGTGAAAATTGGGACCGTCGTCGGTCAAATTGTTATTATGGATTATTATCGGTCAATTGGTCATAGTTTTGATTATTAAAATCTAATTCGCCAATCTTAAATGATATATTAAACATCATGTTGAAGTTGGTAAAAACTTGAGATTTAAATTATGTAATGTGAGTTTTGAAAGTTTTTTTTGCTGTGTGTTGTGCGTAAATCCAACCAAAGTCACATGTTCTAGTTTTGGGGGGTGATAAAATATTTTTGAGTATCTTGCTCTTTGAATTATCAACACAAGATATCAACTTCTTGTCAAAGTTGGATCTTTTGCCGAATGTGAAATCTGGACATTATGAAATTTCAACTTCTATTTTAAATAAACATGATCTCAACGTTGAATGTACAATCTAACTAAATACAAAGATCAAGATGCAACCCTAAAAAAATATAGTACTAATTAGTGAAACAAAAAAGACTTGTACATACCACGGAAGTTACTCTATCTCCCACGGTCCAAAGATGGAAATCTTTGAAGTATTCTGAACCATTTATTAACATCACAACAAAAATGATTAAAACATATATGGCTCCTACGTAAATAAGGAGCCACGCAGTAGCTACAAAATGGGAGTTCGATAGAATATAGAATAACGATATACAAACAAAAACCAATCCTAATGAAAAGGCGATCATGCTTACAAAGAAAGGTGCAAGCTACAACATGAATATATTTTGGAATTGGAGAGAAAAATAAAAACGACATCAAAATTAAGTTTTTATAAAAATCAAAATGATTCATAAAAACCAAGTATTATAAAATGCAAGTCATTTCCATAAAATGTTTTTTTTTATAAAAGCTAAAGTTTTATAAAACTAATCATAGTAACTAAATCTAACTAGTTTAGTTAGGATTTGAATTTTGAATGAGATGTTGATGAGGAGTTTCCAACACAATCTTAAGAAAATAAGCCAATTATAAAAATTGGATAAAAGGGTTGTTTTGGGGATAATACATCTATGGTTGATTATAGTGGTTACAAGATGCAACTTGAGTGTACAGATGGTACTTTCTTATATCAAAGTGCAGAAAATGACTTGTGTAGTTGTGTGTGTGAGTGTGGACCAAGCTAATAGTCAAGAAAGGAGTAGCCAAGGTTGGCTACCAAACCCATAGTCGAGGGGATGGTCACGCATGGAAGGGGCAGCCCTAGTGACATATTTGTCTTGACGTGTGCCTATAAATAGAGGTCTTGACCATCCTTCACAACCAACGCTTTGCCCATAAACACTTTCAAATATAAATCTAATATCTCTCTCTAATTCCATTGATATTCTAACATCATTTGAATATAGAATATCAAGATCAAGAGCAGAAGAAAAAATTGTGTTACAACTGAGAAGATTAGTCTTGTGTTGTATGTGAGGGGTCTTAACTAATTTTGTTTAGTGAATATTATTGTAATATCACTATTTTGAAATAGTGTTAAGTTGACTATCTTGATAAAGTGAGAAGTGTAAAGACATACTATCTTGATATACTGTGTTAAAAAAGGTGATCATTACCTTTGACTAGTGAGACGTTGATGTCGGACAAACGGTCTATAAAATTAAACACAAACTAACCTAGACACTCTAGTTAAACTATAGACAACCCTACTAAACTAGACCACAAAGACAGGCAAGTGTACCTATCAATTGTAATACAGCTTAAAGAAGTCCGGATATCGAACCCACGAGACACTGACTCTAACACAAATTAGACTCTAACTAGGACTTAATATTTGGTTTGGATTTGGGGGGGGGATCTATGAACTAAGGTTAACTACTAAACTTGAACTAATTAAATGTAGAAGACTGGTAAGACAAGTAACAATCTAACACAGACTCGGATAAAACCAATAAGGATGAAAGACACTACCTAGGATGTGAATCCTAATTACTAAACTCGGGTTCTATTGGTAATGGAAAATGGGATTCTAAGGTGTAACACTCTCAAATTAACCTAATTGATTCCTGATCAATCTCAGAATGTGACCAGAAGGAAACTCAAAGGATACTATGCTCACCAGTGGTCGGATTACCTCTCGGTCTCACCGATTATGCTAAAGAACTCAATAGACAGCTCACCTCTCGGTCTCACCATCTCAATACATCAAAGATGCAAGGAGCAACCTGAATTCAACACGTTTTAACACGAATTAACAATGACACTAGGCCCCTAAGGAAACGTCCTCTCAGACAATTCACTCTCAGAAACCCTAATACCGCAGACTAACCGTTTATCTATCACTTTGCAGGTATTTAGATAAGAAGAACACTTGATTTATTAAGTTATTAATTGGTATCCCTACGGTTACTGATGTCTAGTAAACCACATACGAATCACAAACACACAGTAAGCGATCTAATACACACCTATTCATTGAAAGACATTCAAACAAGATATGTAAGGAACAACCAACCAATCAAAGATCAAAATCAAGCATGCATACTCATTAAACAAGTGAAATCAGATCTATACGAAAGCATAAAATCCAAACAAGATCTAAAACCAATAAAAATCCAAACTTTAATAATCTTTCATCTTTAACCTAGGTAGATCTATGGTTTTAGCCAAGCATCATGATAAAAACAGAAGATTCAAAGTTAAAAACATCAAACATGGTCATCAAACACAAAACCAAATACTCAAAACGATCAATCGTGACCGATTGCTTAAATTTCTAACCGTGTACTCTCCGATTCTTCAAATCCTTGAACCAAAAGCTTTTTCCTTTTCTAAAATCGCCCAAGATCAGAGCTTTGACGACAACAAATCGAACTCCCTTTGGAATAGCCGTTCAAAACAATTAAAAACCTAATTTCCCTTTTTTTACGGATTAGCTGTCTCTCGCGTACCGCGGGAAACATATGGCCGGTGCCTCGCGTACCGCGAGAGACAAATTAGTCGGGCTGGCTTCTGGCTTCCCTCGCGTACCGTGAGGGAAATCTTCCTCCTTCCTCGCGTACCGCGAGGGACTGTTCTTCATAGAAAATTAATTCTTTTCTTTTTAATTTCCACTCTTCACCCGTGTGCTCGATTTCTCCAGGATTTTACTCTCTTTTTCGCTTCCTTAGCACAATATAACCTGCAACTATGACCCGAACTCAGAATGAACTTAAAATGATACAAAACTAATACAAAACTATACGATAACGCACAAATATACACGGATAAATGCATGGTTTTGCAACACATCAAACATTCCCACACTTACACTTTTTTCGTCCTAGAAAATGAAATCTGCAATGGAATCATAACTGGACAAAGCTTTAACATTCTCAATTTGTAACACCCGAAAATATAAAACATATATTTTCATATCTTGCGGAAAATAGGCCCATATTTTTTTTCTTTTTAAATAGAACTCATTTCACCAAAAGTAATACTTTATATAATATTTCACCAACATTCACCCAAAGAATACTCATAAAACGCACCCATGTTTTCTCATAAAATTTCGACATGACCCGTTCGTAAAATAAACAACCCTTACGAAACATTAACCTGTTTAGACACCAAATAGAACCAAACTAAGTGACCAAAACATCCATGGACACATCGACAAGTAATAAATCAATATGGAGTTTAAACTCCAAGACGCCGATACAAAAACACAATGTGAATGAAAAGATTTTACAAAACGACCATGTAAAATCATGCACCATGCCAACTCCAAATCTACATCCCGCTGACCCAATCCCTTGACTTGGTCACCAACGCCTTTCACCATCCAAAACTGTCACATGACATCACCCAACGGTTAGTTAACTCACAATTCAATTATTTCTATGGTATTATCCCCGTGACCACACACACACACATATATATACACATCTAATTATGTGTTTATCACCCAAACCAAATAATTTGAAATGGTTTATTTGTTCACTTATCTTTTAAGTGGGGTTAAGCCACTTCTTTTACCCTCCCGTTACTCCAAAATAAATGCCTCCAATTAATCCCCATAGATATGCAATTCAAGCCGACCCGCTTAATCCACATATCTTAACCACCTCCGTATATAAACGACTCTTCATACCTGCACATCAGCAGCACCATAACTAATTAGCCGAAGCTAAGTGAGGACTCACATTCCACATATAATTTATACAAATACGATTCAATTATATAAACTCGAAGCGTGTCAAGCTTCATCCCCCGAGGCACGACTCCCACAACGGTTTAAAGTCTGTTGTATACTTCTTTATTCTCCCGACCCCAATGTCGGGTCGTTTCACCTTTGATATCCCTATTAGTACGAATTTAAACACTACAAACACCATTAGTAGGTTAATTCACACCGTAAGAATTAAACAACATAATAGACTAACATTCATTATGTTTCACACCACAAACCACCAGGTTAATAACTTGTTATTACCCCCGCCTCACACCCTTGTTAAGCTTGTAACATTCACCCACCTTTGGTTTGTATATCACCTTAAACGTCACATACGGTAAAAGTATATTTAACCGGGTTACAAACTTGTGACACCATGATTACATCAAACCCACAACTTAACCAAATCCCACCATTTAGTTTATTCTAAATCAAGATATACCTCATTCCTAACTCATATAAAGAGTTTTAAACACCTTAAGGTTTACCACCATATAAAAGACACCCCTAACGAGTTCTCGGTTAATCCCCGACAATTTTATAAATATTATAAAATTCCTGTTTCAAAACAACCTTAAGTGGCTGTAAAAGTTCAACATTTACACCCACTTACAATAGGTATTTTACCTCAACTAAAAATTATGAGTAAAGTAGACACATAGAGCTTTCCGTCAATGTATAATACACCTCGAACGGACATCCGGTTAATTTACTATGAATATTTCAAAACCGGATAAATTCAGGAAACATGCTGAATTTTCAGCACTTGGGTCACTCGACCCATTACCAATTCGCACTTTATCTTTACGAGTTTAAACCCCAAATTTAAAACGCCGTCAAAACAATACGTTATTGTTAAGTTAAACCATATTTAATAATTTATATTAAACCACCTAAATCATAAGAATCCCAAGTCCTTATTATGATTATTCTAATCGAACTCAAATTCGAGTCACTCACCTTTGCCGTAGGAAAGTTGTTGTTTTGTCACTCGTTTGATTCGTTGCCATTAGAGACTTGTCACACCTATCTTGACAACAATCAAACTTGTAAACCATTAGAACACATAATCGGGGCGTTCATCCCTTTAATACGTATATATTATTCACCCACCCATAATATGTGTTTTAATTCACCATCCTTAACATACAAATAATAAACGGGTTACTCCCGCCCATGAGACCCCTTATCACCCGTTCTTGTTCAACCACAACTATGGGTCAAAATCATCAATTAAACATACACCATTCAATAACAAGTAATGGTCTTTTGGTTATAAACCAAACCATGTTAATCCCACATATTCATCCGACCCGTTTAAGCGATTAACTAAAATAACATTCACATATGTAATTTATGTTAACCTTATTCACATTAGCTTCACCAAAGCTTTATGTTTACTAAACACCCCATGATTATCAACATCTCATTTAAATCAAGTAAATATTATAAAATCTCTCAATTAACACAATTTATTTGGTTTAGACATTTCATCAAACACCTTATGTGCATAACTATAATTCACCATTTTAGTGTTAATATGAACTTCTAAAATCACCATTTTATCATCAAAGTTATCAAGTTCATTAAACATACATATATATATCTTGAAACTATAATCAAACTCCTACTTTGTTAATTAACTATCACCACAAAAGTGTCAAATTGCTAGAACTCAACATAAATCATTATGTTTACACCTTTTACACACCAAACCATATAATCTAACATCTAGATTATAACATGCAACCATACCCATACCCATAACTCAATAATCACAAACAATCAATATAGCATGAAGTTTATGGTTTATTACACAAAAATCACCCACCATCACCTCCAAATTTCGTGGGTTTGAGGTTCACCACCACATGAACCCTAATCTAAGAATTTCATCAACAAAACATAGGAAATCACTAACCGGAGTATTAGAAATCGAGTAAGGATGGCATAACTGAGGCTTAATCTTCCAGTTTCTGGATTCCTTGGTTGAAATCGCCCCTTCTACCTCGTTTGTCCTCCTTGACGTCGCTAGACCAGAGGTCATCGACCTCCTCCCCCAAAATCACGTTCCATCGTATTTTTTATTTGATTTCCTTTTTAATTTGTCATTTTTCTCTTTTCCACCACATCAATTGATTTATATCAGGTTTAGTACCTCCACTTTACAAACTTACAATTGTTAAGTGTAAGTTTACATATTTCACCCCATTTACTAATTAAATCCCTTAACTTTCAAGTCTCCATGATAACACTTAGTTACTTAAGTTAGGTTAAAGCTATGATAATTAAATTATCATGTATCTCTTCAACACCTTTAAATCATTATAAATATTATTTTATAGTATTTATTTAATACTATTTCCAACAACCTAACTTCACTTGACACCATATATTTATTTAAATTATCTTTTAATTCATATTGAAATCGGTATGTTACACAATTTTTTATCAACACAAATATAATAACGCATTAAAGTGCAATAACCGGTATTTCTATCCGACTAAATCCAAACACCAAAAATCAAGCCCCCGAGAAGTGTTCTAATCCAATTTATACCACAGATCAATCAAACTATGGATCTCACACTTAAAAGTTACACTTCCACCTAATCCCGTCTCACGATCATGTTTAGGCCAGGGTTAGATCATGTAGATCTTCCCACCACAGCAAACTAAAATCTTTATGTTTTCAAAATATAGATGATTTGATGGAATGAAATGAAATGAGTATTATTATATGTATGAATCAACCTCGCCTAGTGGTGCATCAACCGGGTCACCATCCCAGAAGGTAGCACATAGGCTGCAGCCTTATCAATAAAGCACATAAGAAATCAACTTAGAGGCGTATCCACCGAGTCACTATCCCCGTGAGTAACACATAAATCAAATCTTATTTATCCCAAATATTGATCATTCAATTCCTGACCCACGGGTGTATCAACCGAGTCGCTATCCCAGAGGGTAACACATAGGTCAAAACTCAAGTTCTCAAATAATTAATTACACTTAATATGGATGAAAATATGGAATGCGGTCAGTTCATTTTCATAAAAAGAGAGTGGTGTGCTAAAAATATTTCAGAAACATAAAAACCTTAGCTTATCGTGGTACCTATCACCCTATGTTGACAGTTTCAGTTTCACCATTTCCCTAAGATGAGAACTCACAAGATTTCATGATTTAATTAAGTTATTAATCCTAAGTAACACTTTTCAGGATATTTAAGCTTTTCAACTGGCTGGGCCTACCGATCCATCACAAATTAGACAAGCTTTCTATTGCTTATTTTTTTCATTTTTCATCACAATATTGCCCAGTTTTACCTACCATTTTCCATGTACGTGCAAGACTCTAATTCAAAGGACATTTTTGAAAAATTTTCTACAATTTACAACAACAGACTCAAAATACAAAACCTAGACGAATGTCTCCCATCCCACACTTAAAATTTACATTGTCCTCAATGTGGAACGAGAAACGACGGTAACACAAAAGAAATTTACAAAAATAAAAATAAAAATTAAAGAAATTAAAGTAGAAATAAAATACAAAAATTAAATGCACAAAAATCGGAACAGACTTCCCTGGTATAATGACTGTGATATTCCTCGTAAATTGTGTTCCTTAGCCTTCCATTCGAACGCGCTCAGCTGATCAAATTTCCATAATTCCTCACGAACGAAAGCGGCTGATTCTATCACACTAGCAAGCAATTCAACCACGCATGTAATACAACTATACAATAACAACCAACCCAACCGATCCCCAAACTGTACAATAATATATAACCATAACTTTTTAAATACAGACCAAAATACAAATGAAAAGAAATACATAAAAAGAGATACAGAATGAAAATACAAGGCACCAAAATATACAACCCGACAAAAGGTGCTAAAGATGATCACTGCTGGTCTCCACCTGTGTCTGGCTGATCTGGTTGATGCTGGTCTGGTGCCCTGAAGAATGGTGGTATCTCTATGCCCTGGTACGACATCATATATCGAATGGCCGCATTCTGGCGGTCTATCCTATCGAACAACTGATCTCGAAAGGGTAAGTGGTGCTGGTGGTCTCATACGCAGTGGGTGCTGAACCTGGGGGCGCTCTATGTGATGTATAATCCTCTGTCGTGGTATGGGCGCCCCCATCTGAACTGCTTGCTCGGCAGGCGTCCCAGCAGGTGGTGGGACCTGTGGACCCTACCGAATATCCATCATACGCGGCCGCCAACCGTAGCTCAACTAAACCATACGGGCCCGGTGTAAGTAGACGGCCCAGATATCTGTCAAAAAATCCTAAACGCTCTGCTAGCCTGCTGATGTACGGCCCGAGCTCAATCCAGGCCTCCGGCCCACCTCGACGACCCCTGGCGATGGATGAAATAAGAATGCTAGCCAGGTTGGCCTCTCGACGGTCAATGATGCAATAGAGGCAAAATAAATCCAGCTGGCTGTACTTCTCAATCCCGGACCGGCGTCCAATGAGAGTGCAAGCCAGGATCCTGTGAATATAGCTGATGAGGGGGTCGCGAATGGGCGACTCCATAAGAGATGAGGAGTACGGTCCATCGGCGATGGAATGCCATAAGTCACGTAACTAACTATCACTGACCCCTGGTCATTCGCTTTCGAAATAGGCCACTGAGGCTCTGCAAGAATGGCTTTGCTGCTACCTCTGCCTCTGTGTACCACCCCGTGGCCACTGCAAACTGCGGGACCTACATCTCGTATACCTGTCGGCCCAAGGAAAATGAAACAGCAGCAGGCTCCTCAAACTGGCCTGTGACGTACCGGAATGTGGAATGAAACTCGACGGTGAGCTCCCGGTACTGGATCACATCACAGGCCAATGCCGCTGTCCATCGGGCGTCAATGAACTCCTGCAACCTCTGCAGCTGCCCTAGCTCCTCCATCAGCCCCCAGTCTATCCTCCGGTGCTGGTAGGGCTCCATATCGACGAATCGCTCTAACCGGACAGCCTCCTCTGTCATGAGACCGAATCAGAGGAGAGTGTGGTGGTGCAAAATCCTAGCATCAAGCGGAATCGGCTCCTGGTCAGCTGTCGGACGTGCCTCAGGAACCGCGTATCGGATAACCCGCGGCTCCCGACGAATCGGGCGCGGCTCCTCTGGCTCGCCCCTCGGGTGTGGAACTGGACCTCGCCTGCGCTAGAAGACTCACCGCGATCAGACATGCCTGCATTTACAAGTTAGTACTACAAAAATACAATAACAGAAGATATATCGAGCAAGACGACCGTATATCATTTCATTCGCGGTCGTCCTGCGTGTCAGAAAAGTTAAAATACTAAAAAAATAAAAAAAAAATTGAAAAATTCGGGATACCCTTTTTGTATCTTTAGAAACGAGACAACCTCGCCTGAATGGAGATTGAGTACGAGCGAGGTGGTCTAAACCTGTAAGAAAACTCAAGGCATATCCCCAAGACACAATTTACAAATGACTGAACAACAATTTATTTGACTACAGGACAAAAACGACCACTAATCTATGATTAACTAAAATTAGAACTAAATTACTACAAAATGTACAAACGATAACTACAAACTAATCAATCCTAAAATTATTGTACAAGACTCAAATTACAAAAAAAAAATGGACTAGATTCTGTCATGCTGACTTTATCCGGTCCAATTTCAAACCAAACCAACTTAAAGTACACTAGCCGACTCGCATACAAGGCTTAATTCAAAACAAACCGACTCTATACACTAACCAAACTCGAACTATCTAATTACGAACCAAACAGTATAAGACTCATAATACAGACCCATATCGGCTCGATTATACAGTGTATTACGAGAAATGTACCTGATTACGACCAACGATGATAAATGGATGATGGGAGATGAACGGACCCGGACCCTTGTGTGACCCGAAACCGTGGTGGTAGGTGGTGGTGTCTGGCGGTGATGGTGATGGTGGAAGCGGGTGATGACGTGGTTGTGTCTGTGGTGATGGTGGTGAAACGACGGTTGCCGGTGGTGTATGGTCGGTGATGGTCGATGGTGGTGTTGGCGGTGATGGTGTCAGGTAGGGTGGTGAAAGTGAAAGTCGCTGGAGGGGGTTAATGGGTGTGGTGGTGGAGAGAATGACACAACTAGGGATTTTGTTAAATTTTTTTTCTGAAATCTCCATGCTCCCGCGTACCGCGGGAGAATTTGGCTTACAGTCTCGCATACCACGAGGGCCGGTTAAGAGGTGGCGGCTCTTCAGTGCCCTGCGTACCGCGAGAAAGTTTTATGGAATCTCTCGCGTACCGCGGGGGACCTAAAATCTGGCAAACTCATTTGTCTCTCGTGTACCGTGAGAGACACTCCCTAATTGCCTCGCGTACCGCGAGGAGCCCTCATTCACAGAAAGTAAAGGTCGTTTTTATACTTAGCCAAATTTTCACCTCTTAAGATTTTTTTTCAAAATTCTTTTCAAAACTTGTTCCAACCTTAGAATTTAAAGCAAACAAACCTGGAACATTGTTTTTGATGGTCTTCCTTCGCCACTTTGATCATGATTCCCTGAAACACACGAAAACACAAACCGAAAATATACAAAAACTAAACGAAAAAGAAGACAAAGAATTGTACAAACTCTACACTTGGGCTCTTCCCCAAGGACTTTCTCTCACTTAGATTTGGTTTCCTGACTTGTCAATGAGAATCTCATCCCCCTCGACATTCTCAATAGGTCCCCCGATGTAAAGCTTCAACCTATGACCGTTTACCTTCCACGTGCAACCCTTCGCATCATGTAACTCCACTGTGCCATATGGGAATGCTTCTTTGACCGTGTATGGCCCTGTCCACCTCGACTTAAGCTTTCCTGGGAATAGTTTTAATCTAGAATTATATACCAAAACCCTATCCCCACACTTGAATTCTTTCACTCCCTTCAACCGACGATCGTGCAATTCCTTTGCACGCTCTTTGTAACTCCAAGAACGTGCGTATGCCTCGTCACATAGCTCATCTAACTCATGCAACTGGAGAAACCGGTGTCGTGCCGCTTTAGGCAAGTCAAGATTGATCGCCTTTAAGGCCCAATACGCCTTGTGCTATAGTTCTACCGGGAGATGACACGCCTTGCCATAGATCATCCTAAAGGGTGTGGTCCCAATAGGTGTTTTGAACGCGGTTCGAAAGGCCCAAAGCGCGTCATCTAACTTGTCAGATCAATCTTTCCTATTCTTCCCGACAGTCTTCTCCAGAATCCTCTTCACTCCCCTATTCGCGTTCTCCACTTCCCCACTGCTTTGTGGATGATAGGCAGTCGATAGCCGATGGGTGACCCCATAGCGTGACAACACCTTCTCTATCTGAGCATTGCAGAAATGCATGCCCTATCACTAATCAGGGCTCTAGGAGTACCAAACCTGCTGAACAGCTTCTTCAGAAATCCCACCACTACTCGGGCGTCATTAGTAGGTAAAGCTTGAGCCTCAACTCACTTAGAAACATAATCTATCACCACAAGAATGTACCGGTTCTCGCGTGATGCAGGGAACGGACCCATGAAGTCAATGCCCCAAATATCAAATACTTCAACTACCTGGATCGGGTTCTGGGGCATTTCATTCCGGGATGAGATATTACCGGTGCGTTGACACGCGTCACACCGCTTCACTAACTCATAAGCATCCTTAAACACCGACGACCAATAGAATCCAGAATCAAACACCTTCTTGGCAATGTAAGAGGGCCCGTTGTGACCTCCAGTCAAACCTTCATGACAATGCTTAAGGATCTCTATGCCTTCTTCTTTGCTCACACATGTCCTCAGAACTCTATCAGTTCCCACACGAAACAGATGTGGAGCATCCCAAATGTAGTGGTTGGCATCAGCGAAGAATTTACACCTCTGTTGGGATGTCATGCCATTCACCACTACACCATCAGCCAAGTAGTTTGCTATGTCAGAAAACCATGGCAAACCTTGCGCCTCGGCGCTCATGTATAACACCGGCTCTATGTTCGGTCTCACACTCACCATCATCAAGGATTCATGGGGAAATGTGTCCCCTATGGCCTCTTCCCGGATCTCTTCCCTACCGGGGTCCTCTAGCCTCGACAAATGGTTGGCCGCTACATTTTCTGCTCCCTTCTTATCTTTGATCTCAATATCAAACTCAGAAAGCGGGAGAATCCATCGAACAGATATCGCAATGCCGCATGATCAGTATAAACGATGGTCTTAGAGAGCACTAAGTGTGAACAAAACTTGTCAAATGCAAACACCACCGCTAACAACTCCTTCTCAGTAGTCGTGTAATTCTCTTGAGCATCATTAAGAGTTTTACTAGCATAATAGATCGGGTGGAAGTGCTCCTCTCTCCTTTGGCCGAGAACCACCCCGATAGCATAATCACTCGCATCACACATGAGCTCAAAGGGTAAGCTCCAGTAAGGGGAAATCAAGATAGGAGCACAGACTAACTGCTCCTTTAAAAACTCGAATGCCTTCAAACAGTCCGCATCAAACTCAAACGGGACGTCCTTCTCCAAAAGGCGGGTCATGGGTCGGGTGATCTTGGAAAAATCTTTAATGAATCGTCTATAGAAACCCGCATGACCTAAGAAACTACGAGCCGATTTCACACTAGTCGGTGGTGGCAGACTACTGATCGTGTCAATTTTAGCTCTATCCACTTTGATACCGGCACTTGAAACCTTGTGCCCAAGCACAATCCCCTCAGTCACCATGAAGTGATACTTATCCCAATTAAGCATCAGCTTCGTCTCTATGCACCGTCTCATCATCTTCTCGAGGTTATGCAAACAATGATAGAAAGAACTCCCAAACACATAAAAATCATCCATTAAAACCTCCATGGAAGTCTCGATCATGTCCTAAAAGATAGCCACCATGCACCTCTGGAAGGTGGCTGGAGCATTACACAACCCGAATGGCATACGCCGGTACACGAAGGTACCGTACGAGCATGTAATAGTGGTTTTCTCATGATCCTAAAGTGCAATGGGGATCTTGAAATAACCCGAGAAACCATCAAGGAAACAGTAGAACTGCTGCCCTGATAGGCGCTCCAGCATCTGGTTAATGAAAGAAAGGGGGAAGTGGTCCTTCCTTGTGGCATCATTCAGCCTCCTATAATCAATACACACTCTCCAACCGGTGACTGTCCTAGTAGGGATCAACTCCTCTTTCTCATTCTTCACCACTGTCATCCCACCCTTCTTCGGGACGACCTGAGTTGGGCTTACCCATGTGGAGTCAGAAATCAGATATATCAATCCAACATCCAGAAGTTTAAGAACCTCCTTCTTCACCACATCCGATATGTTCGGGTTAAGCCTCCTTTGAGGTTGCACAACTGGCTTGTGCTCCTCCTCCATCAATATCCTATGCGTGGAGAAAGTCGGGTTGATGCCCTTTATGTCTGTAAACTTCCACGCAATGGCATGTTTATTCGCCTTCAAGACCTCTAACTATCTCTCTTTCTCCTCCTCCGTCAGTGCAGCAGAATTCACCATGGGAAAACCGATTCTGGGTAGCTAACATATCCTCAATCCTCTTCTCACCAGCATAGCTACCAGAATTATGTCCTGCTTCTCTATCTCCTCCATATTGATTTTTGTTAGGACATGTTTTGTAACTGTTGATAAAATTCTGTATAAGTTCATAGAGAGGCGAACTTAACAAGTTCACCTAAGAATCTTTAGGAGCGAACTTGAGGCGAACTTCTTTGAAGCGAACTTGTTAAGTTCGCCTATAGCAGGTCTTGTGTCTATAAATAGGTGTTTACAAATTCAGTGAGAGATAACAGCAGAGGGACTGAATCGATTGTAATCAGTGAAACGTGTAACTCTATTATGGAATACAAAGAGAAAGTTTATTTACCGCTGTTTCGATTATCGATTATTATACAAAACGTTAATACGGTAGGATTCCGCACTCCGTGTTAACGATACGTCCTGTCACGAGATCGATCTAAGATGAGTCATGTGGACCTACAAGTGGAATTAGAGATTTTGCTAGTGATTTGCATTTAATTCTTGGTGATTAGAGACGTTTTTGTGTACAATTTGACAAGAAATTGAGCATTTTTGTATTCATGGAGTTTTCAAGTTCTTGAAACTGATTTTACTGCTGAATTCATGAATTTGAGGTTGATTTTGGTGAAATTGATCCGATAGAAGTGTTCTAATTCATGAAATACTAAATCCTACGGTTCAATTTCTTCAAATTCCTTCAAATATGTGAGAAATGATGATTTTCGGCGCTTTGAGTTCGTGTTTGGGTTGCTGAGTTTGTTACAGCTGCAGTAAGCGAACTTGCTGATATTTGTTACAGGCGAACTTAGCAAGCGAACTTATTAAGTTCGCTTCTCTCAGTTTAAGCGAACTTAGCAGGCGAACTTATCAAGTTCGCTTGTGGTCTTATTTTCTCACTAAAATTCAGGCGAACTTATTAAGTTCGCTCAGGCAGTATCGGGCGAAGGCGAACTTATCTAGTTCGCTAGTGTTCTTAAAAAAAATATATGGTCGTTTTGAATCCTTTTTTGAAATTTTGAAATTTTTAAAAAGAGTATTTTGGCGGGAAATTTTTTTTTCCGGATATTTTTGCAAAAATTTCAAAATGTCGATTTTGTGTGATGATAATGAGATTGGAACTATGCCACCAAGGCTTTTGTGCATATCAAATTACTGTAGCTGGAAAGTCCGGTTCAAACAGTTCGTAACAGAAACTGATGAAAATTTTTAGAGACCAATAACAGAAGGATATGTGCATCCTGCTTTTGACTTTCTGGAATTTCATAATGTTCCTAAACCAGTGACAGCTTTTACTAAAGTAGAAAAGCAGAAGTTTGATCGAGAGATGAAAACGTGTGAAACTTTAACGATGTCTTTACCAAAAGAAATCATTCATAGTCTCGGAAAGTGTCCAACTTCAAGAGATCTATGGGAAGCATTGAAGAAAAAGGGTGAAACAACTACTCAAACGTTTGTGGTCTTGATTAAAGAAGTATTGGAAAAGTCGAGTTATTCTCAAAGTGATTCTTTTGTAGATTTAACTGATAGTGAGAGTATTCGTTCTGGTGAAAGTACTCAATCTACTGAGACTGATGTGATGACTAAAGAAAGCTTTCAGACAGTTGAAGATGATCTGAGTGAATCGGAAATTGATACAGAGCCTGTCATTGTTGATCAAAAGGGTGAAGTTGATGATGACATTTTCATGGCTCCTGGTGCATCTTCTTCAGAAGAAAAAGCTGAGGTACTTTCTAACTCTGAAACTTTTTGTTCTAACTGTATTTCAGTGAAGGATAAAATGATGAGGGTTATGGATGACAATGTAAACCTCATTTGTGATATGAAATCGATGCACACGGTAAATCAAAAATTAAAAGATAATGAGAATGTGTGTATTGAGTGAATAGAATCATTAAAGAGGGATATAAGTTCTCTGACTTTGAAGATCAAAGAGCAGGCATATCACCTGGATATGTCCTTTGCAAAAATTGAGAAACGAAATAATGATCTTGCTGAGAAAGATAAGGAACTAGCTGAATTTAAAGCAGAGGTGATAAGATTACAAAGAAAGTTAGAAAGCTTTGGAAATTCATCATTCTTATTAGGACATTATCATGATAATACTAAAGAGGGGAAGGGAACTAGTGGTATTGGCTATGTTCCTCCACCATTCAACGGAAATTATTCTGTTACACCTGAGATTATAAAAGATGAGGATTTAGATCCTAAGACTGTGTTGAAAGTGAATCCAGTCACAAGTGAAGATATGGTGTATTCTGATGAATATTTTGATGAATCTAAGGTAGAGGGGATACCGAAAGAGGTTAAGAAATAAGACTTAAAGGTTGATTCTAATTCATCTGGAAATTTTACATTTGGAAGTTCTTCAAATTCAAGGAGAGTTCCATATGTCGGTGATTATAAAGACAGGCGTACATGTTTTCATTGTAATGAGATGGGACACATTGTGGTGAACTGTCCTTACAAAAATAATGGAAAGAAGCATGTAGTTCCTGAGAAGATGAAGCCTGAATCAAAACCTGTTACGAAAAAGTTTGTTCCGTCTCAAACTCCAAAAGAAGTTCATGTAGGCGAATCTTCTTCAGGTGCATCTTATCGTGTGAAGATTCCTTATATGAGAGATTACCGTGAGACGAGATCTTTCTTTTACTGTGGTCTTGTGTGTCACATTTGGCTTGCTTGTCCTCACAATGCCAAAGGTAACCGACATGTTACTCTAGGAAAGGTAAGAAGTATTGGTAAGCCTTATGTTAACCCAAATGTGGTTAAACCTCGTGATACACCAAAGGGTAATTCAAAATCTGAGGTTAGACTTTCTAGACCTCAAAGACGGAGGAGAAACAAAAGATTGCGAAAATTTTTAGAACAACAAGAGGTTTCACAATCTAAACATTTTTCAAATGAACAAGATTGTTCAAACACTTCACATTTTAAGAAAAAAGAACTTAATGACAAGAAGTATGTTTGAAAGTCTAAAGTTTCTGTTTCTGACTCGTCGGAACAATCTCCGAAAATCGATGAGAGATTCGATTGTGAATGGAGTGAGGTTTATTATTTTGATACATATGGACGACCCATGACTACCATGGCTTGGGTCTCAATTTCAAATTAATGTTTCTTGTTAGATGTGCAGGATTAGCCAAGAGGGACTATTAATACCATTTTGGTCATTGATAGTGGTGGTTCTTAGCACATGACAGGGAATGACATCTGCAAGAGTAAAGAGTTGTTGATAACTGAGAGATCTATTTGATTCAATGACTTGATGCTCAAGGGGGAGAATATGTCACACACAATGTTTTCGAAAGAGTTTTACAAAGTCCACATGATAACCTGATACTTAGGATGACGATGGTGAGCATAAAGTTCGTTGATGCAACCATTTGACTAGTTGAGGGGGAGTCTACAGGACAGGGGGAGTACAGAACTGTGTTGACAAAGGCAAAGGCATTCAATTACAGGATTATATCGGTTTGAGTTTTTAATTGATTGACATGCTTAATCCCAAGTAACCAAGTAAAATGTTTTTCATAAAATGTTTTCATGAAAGGTTTATTTTCGTTTGTTTTACTTTCTTTGAAAAAGATTTTGAAAAATCCAAACAAATTGAAAAAGATAAAATCGACATTACTTGAAGTTAAAGAAGAGATGATAGTACATCAGTAGATGTTCTATCACATAACCTTAGATTAACTGGTTGATGCTTTATGTTAATATATCTGAATTATATGTTTTGATCTAAACTTCAGAGACTGCACAAATAGGAAATGATAGTGTTGTGTATGCATATAATTTGAATTGTCAGTAGACTAAAAGCGTCACTGAACCATTAGTAGTGTGAAAACATAATTGCATATGTTACAACTGTGATTTGAACCCATTTTATGCTTGGGTGTGTGTGTTAAAAGATCACTATCAGATAAAGAATATTAACTTTTAATAAAGATTGTCCTATGAGATCAGTTTCGGGTTATGTCCTTAGCACTATTCATTCGATTTGCTTCATTGCCCATGTCCCGAAAATCATGCAATTTGTAGTATAATCAAGATATGTACTTGACAATATCTGTTAAACATATACTAGCCCTTGGATCATATTGATAAATCATCTTTACTGATTCCATTGAATTCATAATCCAGATAACAGTTGGATCCACATACCTGAATCTTATGATTCCACATATATAAGCCAAAACATTGAATCATTCGATTCTGAATCTCATTGATTCCTATACAATCCAATTTGAATTCTGCTATTCATGTGTTAAGTGATGTCTCCTCATTCTGGAAATTCGGATAATCTTTAGTAAAATCTCATATGTCTTGAAGATAGTGCATTTACTTTCTGTTGGCATACTAGTGGGGTACACGTTGTATTTCATACTTAAATGGTACCTTAACTCACAAGAAAGTGGGAATGAGATGCTTTAGTTTCAAATCTTATAATATTGACAAGTTGAATTTGTGTGTCATAGCCTGATCCTATTTTCTTTGAATGTTTATCGCGTATCATAACATGCAATATGAAAGTCTTGAAAATATAGAGTGTGATAATCTTGAAAGATATTGGTTTGATTGGTCAAGGCTTGAAAGAATGACATAGGATACCATTTGATATTATATGGATTTTATATCCAAGATGTGTGATTGATATCTCATATATACTGATATGATCTTCTTACTCGTGATGTTCGACCAAAAATATGTGATTTTGTATTTTACATTTCAATTTATATAGAGAAAAACCAAAAAGATTTTGTGTTTCTTATGTTTGAAAAACCAAAAAGATTTTATTTTTCCAGTTTCCATGAAAATCTTAATTGTTGGTTATTCTTGGTTGTTCTCCTTTGCATAAACTGAAAATTGCAGATAGAAGTTGACAAGGGGTCCTTCTCCCAAGTTTTCTTCTAGAAATAAAGAGAGAGTGTGCAGATGAACAAGACGAAGACTACAGTGTGTTTGATGATATTTGAAGACGGATGACAATCTTCTAAAGCTGTTGTCAAGGGGAGTCTGTTGGAGCATATTCTGGTGACAAGGAGCTTGAAGATATTATATATTAGTCTTAGAGTCTTTGACTTGTAATTGATAGAATTGTTAGCAACAGTTAAAGGGGAGTCTGTTAGGACATGTTTTGTAACTGTTGATAAAATCTGTATAAGTTCATAGAGTAAGAATCTTTAGGAGCGAACTTGTTAAGTTCGCCTAGCCTATGAGAGGCGAACTTAACAAGTTCGCCTAAGCATCTTTGAAGCGAACTTGTTAAGTTCGCCTATAGCAGGTCTTGTGTCTGTAAATAGGTGTTTACAGATTCAGTGAGAGATAACAGCAGAGGGACTGAATCGATTGTAATCAGTGAAACGTGTAAACTCTATTGTGGAATACAAGGAGAAAGTTTATTTACCGCTGTTTCGATTGTCGATTGTTATACAAAAGTTAATACGGTAGGATTCCGCACTCCGCGTTAACGATACGTCCTGTCAAGAGATCGATCTAAGATGAGTCATGTGGACCTACAATTTTGACGGTTTTGAAACCCATATGAGTTCCCGCCAGATCTCCAATTATAGTTGGGGGTAGTTTCTCCATCCCGAGTTGAACAGAGGGGTTTTTTGGTTCTCCGGGAAGTCTACCTGCTCCTGTTGAGTGACAGGACAATCGATGGTATCATGACCTCCTCTACATACCTCACACTTCATCACGCTCATCTTCAACTCCTTAATCTCCTTTACCATAGCTGCAAGTGCAGCAGCCATGCTAGTCTCAGTAGTGAACTGATGAACACCTCTAGTGGCAGAAGTAGTTGTCCTAGCACTAGGAGTGGAATTCCTAGAAGAAGGCTGTTGTTGCTCGGCTTGAGCAAAACTCTCAAACATCTCCTCACACTCCTCCGACTCCTTCTTATCCATGATGTGGCCCCCTACAGCAGTATTGAACATCTGTTGTTTCTCAAATGTAAGACCATTATAGAACTTTTCAACCAATGCCCAATTAGAAAGGCCATGCTGAGGACACCTGCTCAGCAGAGTGTTGAACCGCTCCCAAGCCGTGTGGTAAGACTCATCGGGGTCCATACGGAAAAAGTGGATCTGATTCCTCAGACGGGCGGCCTTAGATGGTGGATAATACTTCTTCATGAATTTGGCCTTCAGATCTTCCCAAGTGGTAATGGAATCATGGGGCAGGGTATCCAACCAAGTGGCAGAGCGATCAGATAGGGTGAACGGGAAAAGACGCAACAGGATGGCGTCATCAGTAGCACCAGTAATGCGAAAGGTATCGCAAATACGAGCAAAGCGGGACAGAAGTCCTAGTGCATCCACGTCCTCAAGTCCGCGGAACTGATTAGAGTTACTGATAGTGTTCATCACATACGATGGAATCTGCCAAGTATTAGTGTTAGACAGAGCAGGACGGGTAATAGAGGACCTAGCACCCGTGAAACCATCACATGCCCTCTGGTGGACGATATGCCTAGCAGGTGGATTAGCATCACCCATGTCAGCAATAGGAATTGGAATGCATACCTTTTTCTCAACTAGCTCGCTCAAACGACTGCGAAACTTTCGGCTGCGCTCCCGAAGCTCTCGCTCTGGCTCTGAATAGGCTTCAAATTCGGGTGATCCTTGTGAGCGAGTATGTTGCATAAAATGTACAGAAAACAAAGGGGAAACAGATGAACTAAGAACAAAGAAAAGACTCAAACTAAGACGCACGCAAACAGCAAATAAGGACACAAAAGAAAACAAGCAAATTAAGGAAATAAACTAAAAAGGAAAAATAAAACAAATAACCAAACAAGAACTAATCAAAGTTATTGTTGCTATCGCCAAGTGTCCCCGGCAACGGCGCCAAAAACTTGATGTCGGTTAAACGGTCTATAAAATTAAACACAAACTAACCTAGACACTCTAGTTAAACTCTAGACAACCCTACTAAACTAGACCATAAAGACAAGAAAGTGTACCTATCAATTGTAATACAACTAAAATAAGTCCGAATATCGAACCCACGAGACACTGACTCTAACACAAATTAGACTCTAACTAGGACTTAATATTTGGTTTGGATGGGGGGGGGGTCTATGAACTAAGGTTAACTACTAAACTTGAACTAATTAAATGAAGAAGACTGGTAAGACAAGTAACAATCTAACACAGACTCGAATAAAATCAATAAGGATGAAAGACACTACCTAGGCTGTGAATCCTGATTACTAAACTCGGGTTCAATTGGTAAGGGAAACTGTAATGGAAACTAGGATCCTAAGATGTAACACCCTCAAATTAACATAATGGATTCCTGATCAATCTCATAATGTGACCAGAAGGAAACTCAAAGGATACTATGCTCACCGGTGGTCGGATTACCTTTCGGTCTCACCGATTATGCTAAAGAACTCAATAGACAGCTCACCTCTCGACCTCACTATCTCAATACATCAAAGATGCAAGGAGAAACCTGAATTCAACATGTTTTAACACGAATTAACAATGACACTAGACCCCTAAGGAAACGTCCTCTCAGACAGTTCACTCTCAGAAACCCTAATACCACAGACTAACCGTTTATCTATCACTTTGCAGGTATTTAGATAAGAAGAACACATGATTTATTAAGTTATTAATTGGTATCCCTATGGTTACTAACGTCTAGTAAACCCCATACGAATCACAAACACACAGTAAACGATCTAATACACACCTATTCATTGAAAGACATTCAAACAAGATATGTAAGGAACTACCAACCAATCAAAGATCAAAATCAAGCATGCATACTCATTAAACAAGTGAAATCAGATCTATACGAAAGCATAAAATCAAAACAAGATCCAAAACCAATAAAAATCCAAACTTTAATAATCTTTCAACTTTAACCTAGGTAGATCTATGGTTTTAGCCAAGCATCATGATGAAAACAGAAGATTCAGAGTTAAAAACATCAAACATGGTCATCAAACACAAAACCAAATACTCAAAACGACAATCGTGACCGAATGCTTAAATGTCTAACCGTGTACTCTCCGATTCTTAAAATCCTTGAACCAAAAGCTTTTTCCTTTGCTAAAATCGCCCAAGATCAGAGCTTTGACGACAAAAAATCAAACTCCCTTTGGAATAGCTGTTCAAAACAATTAAAAACCTAATTTCCCTTTTTTTACGGATTAGTTGGTCTCTCGCGTACCGCGAGAGACATATGGCCGGTCCCCCGCTTACCGCGAGGGATAAATTAGTCGGGCTGGCTTCTGGCTTCCCTCGCGTACAGCGAGGGAAATCTTCCTCCTTCCTCGCGTACCGCGAGGGAATGTTCTTCACAGAAAATTAATTCTTTTCTTTTTCATTTCCACTCTTCATCCGTGTGCTCGATTTCTCTAGGATTTTACTCTCTTTTTCGCTTCCTTAGCACACTATAACCTGCAACTATGACCCGAACTCAGAACGAACTTAAAATGATACAAAACTATACGATAACGCACAAATATACATGGATAAATTCATGTGTTTTGCAACACATCAGACGTTGATAAGGTGATCAATGCCTTCGAATTAGTGAGACGTTGGTGTATCGGTGATCACTTATGTTTTGGGTAAAAATTAACAAGACTAATTTTGTAACTAAACTTAGTTTGTGAGGTAGTTTGATTGTAAAATCAATGTAAAAACGTAAAGAGTGACACGGTTGTTTACAAGGAATGCCCTTGATCGTTCAGGATCTTCGGCATAAAACCTCGGGAGGTGACAATCGACACCTGCCTCGTTTTCTTCAATAAATGATAAAGAATTACAAGTGTTGAGCAGCAAATGATCGATATCTAAGTGTTACAAGACTGATTGCGAGTGTATTCTATTGCTAAGTGAGTTGTTGTGTCTTTTCTAATCGACCAAGCTGCTGATTATATACAGAGATTATGCTAACTAACTATCCGAGAATCCCGGAATCGACTTAGTCTTCAAATATGACCGTTGAAGGCCAATCTACGCGTCTTCTACACGTTCTCCTTGACTTCAAGAGCTATTCTTCAGGGATGAACTTAACCACGCACGTTTTACCTGCGAATAAGTCAAGATAGAAGGAAGATATAACGGTTAAATATTGAAGATACCGAAACTTGTCAGGATACCAAGGTATGTTGAAGATCCAGGATCCTTAGCTGCAAAATGATCCCTAACAATTGTCCCCAAATTTAACAGTTTTCAATCTTATCGACATATGTAAAATTTAAAATTCAAATACTAAATGATGATAGGGTTCCGATATGATCGTTCCCGATTTCCAAGTCGATTTAACCGTTGTTTCTTTGTAGGATAAAATCATTATTACCCCTTCTTCTCCATTCTTATCTTCTTAAAGACCAAAGCAGGTAAAAATCTTCGTTTATGATTTCTTTTTTCTTTCTAATCTTTCACAATCATGGGTAAGAAAATGACCAGATCGGCTTCCTCCATCATCGTCAAAACAATAGAGGACTTCATTGATCAGGGGATCCTTGATCACTCTGTTCTTTCACTGATTCGGAGTTCAAACTCTTGAAATCAAACAATATTTTTCCTAAAAAAACCGTTTTTAGGCTTTTCGATTCCAGAACAAAAGCGGATTTGATTTCTAAAACATGTATTTGCTTCCATAGCTATCGTTTTACTCTAGGTCTGTCATATCCTTTTCCTTCACTCATCACCGAGTTTTTCAAACTTACTGCCGATGGTTTGGAGGATTTTAGCAACTCTGGAAAAGTTGAATCGTTCTCATTCTTTGACCATTGGCGTCCCTGAGCTAGCCTCTATCTATAATTTGATAACCCATGGTTCTTCTCGATTCGTTCTTCAGCTCAAGTCAGGGTAAACTCATTTGATCCCGAAAGCCACTCAAAATGATTCCGACTGGAAAAGGAAGTTCTTCTTTATAAGGAAGGATGCGATCCCCGGTGGGAAACATTTGCCGCTTGAATGGGTTAAAAAGGGTAGGAAATAGCTAGGATCCCTGCAATTTATATTACATTTCACCTGCTGCTAATGATCTTTGTTTTATCCTTGTGCAGCTCCAAAATTTGCTGAACTAGTTCCTGCAAGAAGTGACACAGAAAAAAGAATTGAAACCTTGTTAGAAATACCCGTGGGGGAGAGATCCTTCCGTTCTGAGTCCACTATCAGTGAAGCGATCTTTGAGACCCAGCATTCCAAATCTGAGATGTCTTTAGGTACAGAACACATAGTATTTGTGTTACCAAATGTTATGATTCTGAATTGCTTTATCTTTGTGTAGGAATCCCCAAGTCGAGTTCCCAGTTTGCTTTATCTCATCTTGACAGCCTTTTTTCCGGGGCTGTTGTTGTCAAGAAGGAAGGTTCCACACCTGCCACCACCAAGTCTCGTATCTCGGACCTATGGTCTAAGGCTTCTGGAAGCAAAAAGATGAAGACAACGGATGTGATGGATCTGGAATTCTTTGAGGGTATGGATTCTGCTGAAACTACCAAGAAGCTGCAAGGCTTGATGAACCTGGTAAGTAACTTTTTGGTATCCCTAAGTTAATGCCAGGATCCCTAAATTACTCATGTATTCGAATCTTGTAAGGTCTTGAGAAGTTGAACGCCAACTTGGCTGCGACAGAGAAGAACGCTGAAGAAGCTTTGGAGAAGGTTGAGGATCTGAAGAAAATTGCTGCCAACAAGTCCAATTACTTGGAGAAAGAGATCCAAACTTTGAAGGAAAAAATGCAGGAGGATCTGGCTCAGTCCGAGCAGAAGTTGTAGGAGATTGTGGATAATGCCAAGAAGTCTGCGGCCATGGCTATTCTTCAATCCAGGATCCAGATGGCTGAGCAAGCTGCTACTGAAGGTTTTGATCCTGCAGCCTAGGATCTTCAGGGTTGGCGTTCTTCTTTAGCTAAGCTTGGAGGTGAAGCAGTGGAGACTAGCAAGGTTGCTGGGGAAGCTGGAGCTGGTGATGGTGAAAAGCAAGCTAACCAGGGCAATGAGGGTAATGATGACTAGGCCTGAGCCCTGGAATTTGTGGTTCTTCTGTTTGTTGGTTTGTCTTGAAACAATTTCCTTTCATGTCTTTGGTTGATGAACAATTTTATTTTTTAAGCTTTTGGGATCCCTGTCATGGGATAGACAATTTGACGGCTTGTGATTCCGGGTGGATGGGTCCAGGTTTTGGATGAAGCCCGGATCACTTTCTTTTCCTGCACTTTAAATATTAGTAGATGGTTTGGGACTATTTGCCATGATTGTTATGTGTTTGGTTTGCTTAGACATGTTCTAGAAAATTAGGATCTCTATGTGGCAAAACCTTGAGATATTTAGAAAAATAGGTTTAGATATATTTTCAGGATATCAGATCATTAATAATTATTCATAAATAACCTCTCAAGTTTTTATCAAACTTTAACTTAGGAGAATATAGTTTGGTTTTGACAAATATTACGCAAGAATACCAAACATATCACGACTTAATCATTCAAATCTTGAATCTTTTATAAATGAAAATTAATAAGTAATACATACCTTTGTCGAGACTAAATTAGGTAGACACACATACTAGATTATGATGTTGAGTTTGAAATATAGCAACCATTGGTTGTCCCCTGTGTACAGTCATTGAATACGTTATAGGCTTAGTAAGTACACTTCGGGATCCTCATTAGTCTTTAACTTGTTTAAGGATCGTGAGTCAGCATATTAATGCTAAGTTTTTGAGTTAACACATAAGTGTTACATTTTTAAAATCGTGGGCCAAGCCATAAAACATGGGCTAAGCCAATAACGTGGGCTAAGCCAATAACGTGGGCTAAGCCAATAACGTGGGCCAAGTCAGATAACGTGGGCCAAGCCAGTATTGAGTTAGCATGAAAATGCTAAAAACCTTAGTTTAACACGTAAGTGTTAAATACTCGGGAGAAACTTGAGAAATAACACTTCTGTTATATTCGTAGCACCCAATATATTGCCAACAATGATGAAATTATCAGCCACTGTTACATGGACTTGTCGCATCACCTTGAACTATAATTGGATATCGTGCGCTCCTGGCGGGGTGTAGAAATCCAATCTACTTAGAAAGGCGAAAGGCGTTTAAACCTTTGAGGTATTCAGGATACCTAAACTTAGGAGAGATGCCCAATCTCTTTCTTCTGTAGGGATCCCTGGAGAGATATTTCCTGCAAAACAGGAAATCTTGGTGAAGGTGGGTGTTAGCCACGCTCAAGTCAGTACTTTGATCAAGGGTAATAAGTATAAAAATATTCAGGGATAGAAGACATACTAGTCTTAGTTAGAATTTAAGTTTTAACTTACATAAAGTAGGTTTTGAGATGGATAGCTTTCCATGATCTTGGCAGGATATCTCCTTCCATAGTAGCCAACCAATAAGCACCCTTGCCTGCTTCTGAGTCAATCAAGTATGGGCCTTCCCACTTTGGTGCAAGCTTTCCATCATTGGTATTGGTAGTATTTTGAAATGTCTTTCTTAATACGAGATCACTTGCTTGGAATCTTCTAACCCTTATGTTTTTGTTGTATGACTTTGCTATTCTTTGTTGATAAGCTGCAATACGAATTTTGGCAAGATCCCTGAGCTCATCCACAGTGTCGAGATCCTGAGCGAGAGCTTCGTTGTTGGTCGCTGAAGATTGAAAGTTGGTTCTGGCAGTAGGAATAACCTTTCCTATCGGGATCATGGTTTCTGTTCCAAATACCAAGGAAAATGGAGTTTGTCCCATTGCATTCTTCGTGGTTGTCCTATCTGCCCAAAGTACAAACGGTAGCTCTTCAGCCCATTTTCCTTTCTTTGCTCCTAATCTCTTCTTGAGGTTGTTAACGATGATCTTGTTGCTAGATTCAGCTTGTCCATTGGCTTGAGGATGTACTGGGGTAGATGTTATCATTTTGATTCCCCAACTAGCACAGAAGAAAGTCATTCTTTGGTCAATGAATTGAGATCCATTATCACAAATTATCTCCGCCGGGATCCCAAATCTCGTCAGGATATTGCGCTTGATGAAGGAGATGACTTCTTTCTCTCTGACTTGGACAAATGCCTCGGCTTCGATCCATTTAGAGAAGTAGTCCGTCATTGCTAGTATAAAGACCTTTCCTCCTGGTGCTTTGGGAAGTTTGCTAACGATATCCATTCCCCACTTCATAAAAGGCCACGAAGAGATGATTGGGTATAAAGGTTCGGCTGGTTGATGGAGTATGTTGTTGTGTCTCTGGAAAGCGTCACACTTTTGAGAGTAAGTCACAACATCTTTCCTCATGGTAGGCCAGTAATATCTTGTCCTCAGGATCCTTGAAAATAATGCTCTGCCCCCGGTGTGATTACCACAATTTCCTTCATGTAGATCTTTGAGGACTTCACGTACTTCAGGATCCTCCAAGCATCTTAAGTATGGACCTGCAATTGATTTTCTATACGAAACATTCGTAAAACTTATAAAACGAGACATCCTCATGCGAAAAGCCTTGCGGTTCTTTTCATCACTTGGGATTTCACCATCCTGCAAGTATTTATTAATAGGTGAAATCTAGGATCCTGGAATAGTTTCAAGATCCCGAATGTGTGCTTCTTCTTCAGCATTGGATACTTCATTTACCTTCTCGATTGTCAGGCTCAGAATGTGTATGATAGGTATTTTGGTACCTTCTGGTATTCTAAGAGCTAAAGAAAGGTTTGCTAAGGCATCAACCTCAGTGTTATCTTCTCTAGGCACCTGTGTTATGTTAAAAGTTTCGAATTCCATGGGTAGTTGCTTAACTATTGTGAGATACTTGGCTAGCTTCTCACCTTTTACTGCATATGAACCATTGAAATTGTTAGCAAATAATAAGGAGTCTACATATACCTGAAGATACCCGATCTTGATATCCCGAGCTAGTTGTAATCCTGCTATCAGCGCCTCATATTTCGCTTCGTTATTCGTAGCCTAGAACTCACAGCTTATGGATTGGGGTATTATGTCCCCTTGTGGAGATTTTAGTATGACTCCCACACCTGTTCCTCTTACATTTGATGCACCATCAGCGAATAAGGTCCACTCAATCTTTGACTCTTCTAGTTGTTGGACTTCAAGGTGTGCTTCTTGTTGAATGTCATTGCTGAAATCAGCCACAAAGTCTGCAAGTGCCTGGGACTTTATTGTTGTTCTAGGTTCGTATATGAGGTCATCGGCGCTGAGCTTGACTGACCATTTAGCCATCCTTCCTGACATATCTGGCTTTCTTAAGACAAACTTAATAGGGTAGTTAGTCTTAACATGAATAGCATAAGTTTCAAAATAATGTCTAAGTTTAGTGGATGCCATTATTAAAGCTAATATTAATTTTTCTAAATGAGAGTACCTTGTTTCCGCTGGTAGCAAACTTTTACTTACATAGTATACCGGATGCTGTTGTCCCTCATGATCCTTGACTAATACAGCATTTATGGTGCTTTGGGATACTGCCAAGTATAGGGATAATGGTTCATCATCTTCTGGTTTCATCAGTAGAGGAGCTGATGACAAGTATTCCTTCAATTACTGGAGTGCTCGTTCATGCTTCTCTTCCCAATCGAATCTCTTGTTCTTCTTCAGGATGTCGTAGAATTCCTTACACTTTTCTAAGGATCTTGATATAAATCTGTTGAGTGCTGCTACTCTGCCGGTCAGTCTCTGGACATCCTTAGTATTTGTTGGGGATTTCAGATTGATGATTGCTTTGATTTGCTCTGGACTGGCTTCTATCCCTCTCTTGGTTACCATGTAGCCCAGGAACTTTCCTGCCCCACTTCGAAGTGACATTTCGAAGGGTTCAGCTTCATGTTGTACTGGTCTAGGATATCAAATGCGTCTCTGAGATCCCTGAGATGATCCTCAGCTTTCTTTGATTTTACCACCATATCATCTATGTAGACTTCCATAGTGTCCCCAATCTTGTCTTTGAACATCATATTTACCAGTCTTTGATATGTGGCACCTGCATTTTTAAGACCAAATGGCATAAATACATGTCGGGGTCATGAACGCCGTGTCTTCCTGATTCGATTGTTCCATTTGGATATGTTGAAATCCTAAAGAGGCATCCATAAAGGTCAGGATTTCGTGGCCTGCTGTAGCGTCCACCATTGAGTCTATGTGCGGTAATGGGAAGGGGTCTTTAGGACACGCCTTGTTGAGGTCCGTGTAGTCTACACAAACTCTCCACTTCCCATTCTTCTTCTGGACTACCACCACGTTGGCTAGCCACCTTGGGAATTTTACTTCCCTTATCATTCCACACTTGAGAAGCCTTTCCACCTCTTCTTGGATGATTACGTTTCTCTCAGTAGCAAATTTCCTTCGCTTATGATGTATTGGCCTGAAAGTTTTATCAATTCCAAGTTTATGAGTTATGATATCTTTGGATATACATGTCATATCTTCGTTCTTCCAAGAGAAGGTTGCTTTTCTACCCCTTAGGAAATTCAGGATATCTTTTTCAATATCCTCAGGGATATTGCTCCATACCAGGATCTTCACATATGAATTCTCGACATCCAGGGATACCTCTTTAACATCATGTTCTTTAGTTTCTAGAACATCCCTGGCCTGCTTCGTTAATTGTTATGCTTTCCTATTTTTGACAGAGGCTTTCATTGAAGAAGTGTAACATTTTTTGGCCTCTTGTTTATCGTTGTTGATCTTCACCACTCCCCAGGGGTTGGCATCTTGACACATTGGTGATATGTTGAGGGTACTGCTTTCTTGTCGTGTATCCAGGGTCTTCCTAGAATAATGTTATAGCAAGATAAAGAATCGATAACACAAAACTTTTGTATATAATTTACCCCTTCGATGTAAATTGGTAGCTTTATTTCTCCAATAGTGTTCTTAACCTCTCCACTAATCCTATTAATACTGAGGATTTCGAGATGATCTCAGAATCCGGGATCCCCATTATTTTCAGGACTTCGTGCTGGATAATATTTATAGAGCTTCCTCCGTCGATCAGAATCCTGCGAATGAAGTGGTTTGCAATGTATAGTGTAATCACCAGGCCATCATGATGAGGATCCTGTACGTCACTTCTGTCATCTTCGTCGAAACAGATCACCTTTTCTTCAGTTAAGCTGGAGGTCCTGATAGGTCTGTCCCCATTCTCTGTTTTCGCTTCTTTGGCATTTTTTTTTGCTGCAGAGTAAGAAGTACCACAAATATCATATCCATCAGATATAAAACCTATTACCTTGGCATCTGGCGGTGGGGATTTTGCTCTTTGCGGGATCCTGTCTTGATTCTTGATCTTATTCTTTCCTTTGCCAAGAAATTATTTGAGATATCCCTTGCTCAGGAGATAGCTTATCTCCTTCCGCAAAGCAATACAATCCTCAGTTATTTGGCCAAAGTCTTCGTGGAATGCACACCACTTGGACTTGTCCTTTCCTCCTGAGTTCCTCTCAAACTTGCGAGGCCACGTGGATTTTTCTCCAAGATCCTGCATAGCAAATAGCAAACCAATTGTATCAAGAGAAAAACAGTATTCAGACAACTTAGGATATTCTTCCTCGTCCTCGTCCTCGTCATCTTCTACAGCATTGACCCTGTGATTTTCCGGCCTAGAATACGGCTTGGATCTGTACGACCTAAAAGGTGCAGGTTCAGCTTTCCGGTTAGGTTGAGTGTAGCTTGTCGGAGCATTCACTCTCTGCTGGATCTTTTTATCATCTTCCAGCCTAATAAACCTCAATGCCCGGTTCCTGACTTCATCAAGGATCTTGCAAGGATTCATAACAAGGTCTTTGTAAAATTGAGAATCCTTCTGTAGTCCCATATTGAAGGCCTGGACTGCAGTGGCAACGTCAAGGTTCGGGATATCAAGGGATTCCCGGCCGAACTTGTTGACATAATCCCGAAGGGATTCTCCGCTGTTCTGAGTTATCCTGTATAAGTCACTTGTTAACCTTTCAAATGTCCTACTGCAAGAGAACTGATTGTTAAACAAATTGATTAAGTGAGCAAATGAAGTAATAGCATAAGGTTTAACGTTAAGTAGCCATTTCAGGGCTGATCCTGTTAAGGTAGAGCCGAAGCCTTTGCATAAGTAGGCTTCCTTTAGGTCCAAGGGAATGGGGTTTATCTCCATCCGTTCCCTTTACTGAGTGACGTGCTCCTCAGGATCTGTAGTTCCATCGTACAACTTCATGTTAGGAGTCTGGAAGCGCTTGCGGATCTCAGCATCACATAACGGTGGAGCGAATCTGGAGATCCTGTGACTGGTAGAGGACATCTCCAGTATAGGTTGGACCACACCTGGTACACTAGAGATCATCTATCTCAACTTCTTTAATTCCTTGGCCATGGACGGAGTGATTCCTGTCTCCTGTACAAATTCGTTAGCATTTGAAAATTGATTTAATGTGTTACCGTTCTCAGGATTTCGGAACGATGATCCCGGAGTAACTCCAAGATCCTGATTTGTCGTAACTCTAACAGCCGGGGTAGGGCCAACTGCAGTGATCCTTGTTTGCATATGAAGGAAGTCTCCCTTATGGATTTCTGAGGATCCTGAATAATTAAAATCCAAGATCCTTGGTTGCAGCGGGGTTGTCACTTCCACTGGTTTCTTCGATTCCTTAACCTTCCAATCTCCCGAAACAACGCTTGGTTAGTCTTCCTCTGTTGTTCCATTTGTTGTTTCGTCTCCGAGAAAAAATCGAGGATATCATTGTTTGATACGATCACAGGTCCACCAGCAGGTATTCCGGATCCCGAAAAACCCACAGGAGTAGTTTTCTTCTGCTGATTAACACTTTTTTGAAATGGAGGAGGAGGAATAGGGTTGACCAACCCAGAGTTTGAAGATGGAGCAGAGACAGAAATATTTTTGGATTGAGACGAAATTTTTGAAAATAGCTTTGAAAGATAGTGATTGAACACAAACTTTAGTAAAGATTTGAAGATGAAAAGCACCACTTGCCCAATGGTGGACGCCAAATTATTTTGGGTAAAAATTAACAACACCAAACTATAGTTTATGAGGTAGTGTGCTTGTAAAATCAATGTAAAAACGTAAAGAGTGACACGATTGTTTACGAGGAAAGCCCTTGATCGTTCAGGATCTCCGGCATAAAACCTCGGGAGGTGACAATCGACACCTGCCTCGTTTCTTCAATAAATGATAAAGAATTACAAGTGTTGAGCAACAAATGATCGATATCTAAGTGTTACAAGACTGATTGCGAGTGTATTCTATTGCTAAGTGCGTTGTTGTGTCTTTTCTAACCGACCAAGCTGTTGATTATATACAGATATTATGCTAACTAGCTATCCGAGAATCCCGGAATCGACTTAGTCTTCAAATATGACCGTTGGAGGCCAATCTACGCGTTTTCTACACGTTCTCCTTGACTTCAACAGCGATTCTTCAGGGATGAACTTGACCACGCACGTTTTACCTGCGAATAAGTCAAGATAGAAGGAAGATATAACGGTTAAATATTGAGGATACCGAAACGTGTCAGGATACCGAGGTATGTTGAAGATCCAGGATCCTTAGCTGCAAAATGACCTCTAACACCTTCCGTTTAAGAAGACGACTAGTGGAGCAAACTATCGATTGTAGAATCGGGGAGAGGACGTAGAGTGGATTAGTTAACATCTACTTGAACCTCTATAAATTTGGTTTTGTCTTTCTATCCCTTAAGTTCTTTACATACATTAACATTGAGTTTTGAACAAGAGATAATACATACTTAACTAAGTTTTAATAAAAGAAAATTTTAAGAAAACCTATTCATCCCGTCCTCCCACCCCTCTAGTTTTCTAGACATGTTGAGAATTGATATTTATAGGTATTTAGACTTAAATCATTATCATATTTTAACAACGAGAACTAATAAGACAAAATGTGTTTCGAGAAGTACTAACCGATTGTAGTGTCTAAAACATACTCGATAACGATTTGTTATTGTAGCAAAACATAATAAGCAAGATAAAACAATTATAACAAACAATTCCAAATTGCCCATGGCTTTAAGGCCTGGTAGCATTGATGATTATCCCTCACTAAAGTGGTGTGAGTTCAAATTAAGGGTGTGCAAAGTCGATTATGGGTTGGTTTTACCCCTCCATCGCCACCGAAACTGACCGATCGGTTAAAGAAAATCATTTCCATAACCGTTAACCGATGGTCGGTTAACCATGACTCAGTTAACTATCGGTTATGGTTCGATTTCGGTTAAATTCGATTAATTAAGTTCCAAGGGGTTTCAACTTAGTTTTAGCTCAGGTGTATATGTATATAGGAACATATATATAAACATATATATATATATATATATATATATATATAAACATATATATATATATATAAACATATATATATATATATATATATATATATAGGGTTGGGTTATAGTAAAAAGAGTTTTAAAAATAAGAAGGGTAAGAAGGATTCTAAGCTTGACATGAGTCATTTTATTGTTTTTAAAGGGAGGGCATAATGGTCAATGTGTAATATGCCAGGTCAATGTGTAATATACCAGGTCAATGTGTAATACACCAGGTCAATGTGTAATACAAGGTCTGATATTACACAATGATCAGACCTGATATTACACAATGAACTGATATTACACAATGAGCATATTACACAATGATATGACATATTTGAGCGAATTACACAATAATGAGCGAATTACACAATGAGCTGGAAAACGTAAAACACAATGATGAAAAATATTTAACACAATGAACTTGTATTACACAATGACCTGACTAATTACACAATGAACTTGTATTACACAATGACTTTACTAATTACACAATGAACTTGTATTACACAATGACTAGATTGGTATTACACAATGAACTTATATTACACTATGAACATGTATTACACAATGACATAACTAACTACACAATGATAAATACATATAACACAATAAACTTGTATTACACGTTGAACTTGTATAACACAATGAAGTTGTATTACACAACCAACTTATATTACACAATGAGCTGATTAATTACACAACGAACTTGTATTACACAACGAACTTGTATTACACAATGACTTGATTAATTACACATTGAACTTGTATTACACAATGACCAAATATTACACAATGACCAGACGTGGTATTACACAATGAACTTGTATTACACGATGAACTTGTATTACACGATGAACTTTTATTACACGATGAACTTGTAATACATAATGACCTGACTAACTACACAATGAGCTGGAAAACGTAAAACACAATGATAAATACATATAACACAATGAACTTGTATTACACATTGACCTTCTATAACATAATGAACTTGTATTACACAATGAACTTGTATTACACAGTGACCTGACTAATTACACAATAAACTTGTATTACACAATGACCAGACGTGATATTACACAATGAAGTTGCATTACATAATGAACTTGTATTACAAAATGAACTTGTATTACACGATGAACTTGTATTACACAATGACCTGACTAACTACATAATGAGCTGGAAAACGTAAAACACAATGATAAATACATATAACACAATGAACTTGTATTACACAATGACCAGACGTGGTATTACACAATGAACTTGTATTACACAATGACCAGACGTGGTATTACACAATGAACTTGTATTACACATTGACCTAACTAATTAAACAATGAGCTGAAAAACATAAAAAAATTCGTTTTTGTTTATAATGACACTATACTCGTTTTAAAGATAAAAAAACGCTCGTTTTTATGGTGTAATTTTTTTGAAAAAATAACGTCGTATGTAAAAGTTATGAACGTTTAAAAATGAGGGGGGAACTTGATAAAAAGTCAACAAAAGTGGCCAAGACTAAAATACCCTTCCAACAACTTTTTCTCATACAATTTAATCTCAACCATTAAATCTTTTCAACAATTTATCTAATGGCCCTAAATCCTTCTCATCCTTTTTACAATTAAATTTTTTTTACCTGAACTTAATCCTATATATATATATATATATATATATATATATATATATATGAAGTTAATTTCAGAACACGGAAATCCTGCGAGAACAGAGGGAACAAACCTAAATCATTTAATTTTTTGATCCATGGTAAAAAAATTTAAAATTTTATATTTCTTACATACAAACATGTATGTTTATGTACATAAATAACCATTAAACTAGTTTTTTTCATATGTTTTTATATATTTAAAATTTCCTACACATGTGTAGGTTATGTGTATGTAAAAAAACTTACACATGAATTACACATATGTAGGTATGTATATAAATGAAATTTGTTCATATTTTTTTGTTTGAATTTCATGAAAAACGAATAAACATTACATATATATCATTTTCTTTTATTTTAAAACTTTTTAAGATTGAAAAAGTGAATGATTCATTTTGTTCTGCGTGTTTTCGCAATATTGAGTGTTCTGAATTTAACTCTCGCCAATATATATATATATATATATATATATATATATATATATATATTTGTAGGTGTATATGTGTATATATGCAAGAAAAGTGAAGATGGAATACAAGATCAGTTTGGTTCGGTTAATGATTTGGCATTTCCGTAACCATAACCATAACCGAATGGCTCAGTTACAGGTTTGGCACTTCCAAAATCATCGGTTAAAGCTTGTTTCAGTTAAATTCGGTTATGATTCGGGGTGGTTATTGGTTATTTTTTTAGGCAAACTGGTTTTTAATAATCCAAACTATGACTCATTGGCTGATAATAATCCAAATTAACAGTTTGGCTGGTGATAATCTCAGCTTTTACTTTTGTTGTCAATGGCAGTCCCAGTAGCATAATCATCATATATTTACACTCGATTTATACTCAATTCTCACTTGATTTCGCTTGTACGTTTCTTCATTTAATTTAAAATCGTCATTTTGAGCGAAAATAAGTGTAAATCGAGTGTAAATCTATGATGATTATGCTGCTAGGACTGCCATTGACTATAAAAGTCAAAGTTGAGATTATCAACATGAATTATTATCAGCCAATTAATTATAGTTTGAATTATTAAAAATCAATTTATTTATTTTATATTACGGTTAAACTATGTTCATTCACGCCTAGTTTAAATCTACAAATTCATATTAGGTGATATGTAAAATATATTACTATCTACTAAAACAAAATGGGATGCACAGTAACATGCTTTCATTGGTGGTTGCGGGCGGCGGTAATTTTTTTTTTCTATTCTAACAGAATTATGCAGCATATAAAATACATTGCTGAAAAATTAGCACTAAGTTCTCTTAGTTGGACTGGTTACGAAACACAAATACACTATTCTAGGTAGCCATCCACCCGGGTTCAATCCCTAGCATGGCTTATTTTTAACATTATTTATTTACTTTTTCGTTTGAGAAATTTTTTTCCCTAAGTTTTAACGTTTTGTTTTACTACTCCGCTGTGTTTCGCGTAACTCTCTCTGAGTGGTAGACGTGTTTTTTTTTTTCCTAATTTCCGTTTTCACCCGTTCTTCTAATATCTGTAATTTACACTTTTAATCCGCTTGTTTTTCTATTAATATTGTTTTCCTATAATAGTTGTTGTTCGGATAAGTTAAAATAAATTGAAAACACGACTTATTTTAGTTTTATTTTTTGAATTTTCAAGTATACTTTTTTTTAAACGGAGTATTGAAAATCAAGAATGTTTTTTTTTCATCCTATGCTGTAGGTAGCAGCGTTAACGTTGAGTTGTCGTGACAAACTCAAACACTTAAGAGTGGAAAACATCGTTGTCTGTCATTTGGTCTCATCGTAACCGATATCTGTTGTCGCTTTTATAGTTTTCAGTTACTACTATCACAAAAGGCATATCACAATTTTTTTTTCATATTGTACAAGTTTGTTATGTATAGGATTTTTTTTGGTATTTTGAAGTGTTGGCACTTATCTTTTGCGATCAATATAAAATAAAAAAAACTGATATACCGTTCCTTTTTAACTTCTTTTCGGTAATTTTTGTGTTTGTCCCGCCATGTTAACTTTATTTTTTACATTGCGTCTACATTTCTATTTAAATTTTGTTAAAAATCAGGCCGCCCCACCGCGGAGCGTGGGTGTAACCCAGTGGTTCCTATTAAATAGAATCAAACAATTCCAAACTACCTAAAATAACTTTGCATGCGAAACCGTGTCCACTAAGTTTACTCATTTTCTTGGTTTCTACAAACATTTGAATTGAAGTTCATAAAGCATGGCTTTTTGTTAGTCCCAAAATGGAATTTAGAATATATAAAAAAGACGGTAAAAACTAAAAATACATAATTTATTTTTTGGTTTTTTTACATATTTCTCATATTAAACTTCTAAATTATATATATCCTCAACCCCTAACTTTAATTACATATTTCCCCAATTAATTTAAAATTACCCAATTGTCCCTCACAAATATTTAGAAAGAGGATATATGTAAATAGTACTTTAATTGGTTCATTAAGGGTAAATGGTAATAAAATAAATTATTTTAAATGAATTGGATAAATATGTAATATATAGGTATTAGGAAGGGGAAATATGTAATTAAATTTTAGGATTAGGTAAATATGTAATAAAGAAACTTAGGAAGGGGATATATGTAAATGTCCCTTTTTTTTGAACAACCAAAACCAACTTTATAAATTTTTTTGACTTCTCCCACTGAAGGTTGTGAACTTTCCTCCTTGATATACACCAAGAATGTTTTATAAAATTCCAAGTATACCGTTATCACGAGCTTATTTTCATCTACATGTCGGTGTAAGTTTCATTCAAAACGGAGTTGTGCGTCAAAATGAACAAGCCATCAACGTACAAGCCGTCAAAGCTGCTTCAAAGTTTCGATTTTCTTACATTTTCTTTTTGTTTCCCTCTTACAATTTTTAAAATATGATGTTTTATAAAATACAGATTTACCATTGCGAGGTTCTACTTTCTAGTCGCAGCGCGTACTGTTTAGCACGCCATAACACGCATGGGTTTAATACTAGTTTACTAATAAGAAGTAAAATGAATCATGGATATTTAGTAGTCATGATAAGTTATAATACTTATTATAATAAATGAATAACTTTATCTGTCACGTGTCGATTTCTGGTGAAGTCTAAATTTTTGTTTTCCGTCTCTCTCTTCTATTAAGACATCGAACATTTGTATATTTATAGAAACTGTTGGTTTACAATAAGTTGTATTTTTTTAATCCGTGTAATACATGCGTTTCTAACCCAGTATAAAAATATAATAAATGTGTAGAATTAAAATGGAAACTATAAATCGGGTTTGGTGGCATTTTCTGGTACGAAACTTGTGATTGCTTTAATGAGCGAAATATCTTTTATGACCTTGTTTTTGACGTGTCCTGTACGCTTTGAATGAACCGACTCATGGACTAGCAAAAGAACTTGCATTTAAGCCCTTTAAGGTTGTATTTATTCCCATTTTTACCCTTCATTAGTTTTATCAAGAAAACTTACTTATCACCTATAATTTATTTCTTATTTGGAATAATTTAGTATCATTCTTCTTAGTTTTGAATACATGTTTGATCATGTTAAAAAGGATACACAAGCTAGGTATTTTCATATACGAACAAATTAAAGATTTAATGAGGAAAAAAAAGAACAATTAAGATTAGCCTCATAATAATAAAAAATAATCATGTTTAGTAAAATGATGGATCAACACAAATTAAGGATTTAATCAGGTCTCTTCTTAAATTTACTATTGTATCAACACAAAGATAATGGATCAAGGACATTTTTTTAAGTTTATTTAATCAAAATTGTTTAGACAAATGGCACAAACCGTTTATATTATTGTGTGTATTTTTGCGGCTCAGGCCCCAAATCAATTGACGAAGATTCTTAGATCCATTATTAATACATAACTAAAAAACCGAGGTAGTAAATGCTGATGTTAAACGTATTTGTATGATATCATAGTTTAAATAACTTTCGTCATTGATATATAAAAACTATAATTACTTATAAATTCAATCTTCATTTTCCATATGTTTGTTGATTAGGACATATTCCCCGCCTAACATGTTTTTCCCTAACCTGCTTTATTCTAAAATCTATCTTTTAACACTTTATGCTAGATATTTCTTTTTCTATTTTCGTCATTTATCTCTACACTCACTTTGATCGAAATATCTTTTTATTGCAAAGATGATAAATGTACAGTTGAGATTGTTCTTAGAAATGATATGAATGTTATTCAAATACTAACGTGACATGACGTGAAAGTTGTAAGAACAAACCTAACAACATGTGAGTAAAAATCCTCTAATAATGTTTACAAGGGACTATAATTGAAGCACATCAAAAGTTTGGTGTCAAAATTGAAAAGTAGAGAGTATTATATGGACGTAAGGAGAAGATTCAATTCAATTTCCCCCCTTTTACTCTCTCACTCATTTATTTTTATTTTTATTTATTTTAATCTTTGTAATAATAATAATCTGAGCAGAACAGTTACCCTAGGGTTCCAGATCCAACGGCCAGCACCGCTTCAGTCTCTTCACTTACCCCTCTCAGCCATAACGGCCGCCACACACATCACTTTCTTCCTCCTTCCTCCGCCGCCTCACCTTCCGATCCTTCACCACCACCACAACAACAACCTCCATCCGCCGTCAACAGGTACGTGCGTATCACACACATGTATATATATAGAACGTATCGAAGACTTTAGCTTTTTATAATCGATTAGTTCGTCTCTCGACAAATCCGGATCTAATATGACTGTATGATCACGTTTTCATGCGTTGATTTTCGATTTATATGCGTAGAAGTATATGTACATATATAATTTTTAGTTTATTTTGGGAGAATTAGGGTTAGGTTATGAAATTGACCTCATCGGTGTTAAAATTTTGAGATAGCGAAGCGAATCAGGGGAGAACGATCGCCGGAGGGGGTGAGAACTCGTCGGAAGAGGGTAAGAACGGTGCCGGTGTCGATGCCGTCGGTGGAGATGAGGAGGACAACTAGGGTTTTCGGGGCTAGGGTTTTGAGGTCAGGGAGACGATTGTTTACTACTCAAGAGGTTATTAAGCATATGAGAAGAGCGCCTTTAGCTGCTGCAGATGCTGAAGAAGATTGGATTGAGTTGCTTGGTGGTGGTGGTGGTGATTTTAAGGAACATGGATGGCGTAATTCTAATGAGGAAAACAAAGGAATTGATGATGATATGATTATTGATGACGGAGGTCCACATAAGGAGCATAAATTAGGGAAATCAAAGGAGATTAATTCAATTAAGCTTCTTGAATCGGATGGTGATTTGGTGACCGAAAATAGGCAGTGGGGATTGGTTTATTCAAGGAAACGAAAGAGGATTGAATCAACTGATTGCAGTAATTTAGATAAAAAATTTGGGAAAAAGTTTTTTAGGAATCAGTCTAGAAAGAAGATTGTCACTGAAGACTTGCAGCCATCTGTTTTACCACCAAATATTACCACCACCGAGCCTTGTCTATTTGTGAAATTTAAATCTAGAAAAAAGAAGGCAATGAGGGTCTCAGGTTCTAAGCCAACAAGGTTAAATTTACCTCCAAGAAACGGTGCCACCATCCACCATGGCATCCAAAAAAGGCGAAGTTCATTAAGGTTAAGAAAACAAAGTAGCCCTTCAAGTTCTGGAAATTTGAACTCCGGTGGAGGTCTTGTGCAGGATGGTGTCCCGTTCTTTCCAATAAAGTCAAACCCTGAGAATTCTAAGTCAATTCGAAGAGCTAGTTTTAAAGAACCCAAAGAATCAACACAATACATAGATTCAGCAAGTTGCAATGCAAGTATATTAGTAATAGAATCAGACAGGTGTCGTAGAGAGAAAGGAGCGGTTATCACTCTGGAAATGTCAGGCCCTAACAATTGGTTTCTTGTAGTTAAAAGAGACGGGGTTGAAAGATTTCAGGTTGAAGCTCGGAACGTAATGAGACCGTGTTTTTGCAATCGGGCTACTCATGCCTTAATTTGGGCTGGTGGGGATGAAAGTTGGAAACTTGAGTTTCCCAATAGGCAAGATTGGTTTATTTTCAAGGAGTTATACAGAGAGTGTTCTGAAAGAACTGTACAGGTGCAGAGTTCTTTAGCAAGTATAATACCGGTGCCTCAAGTGAACGAAGTATCGGGTTATGCAGATGAAGAATACGTACCGTTTAAGATGCCTGATTTGTATATCAGGTCAAGAGGTGATGAAGTTTCTAGAATATTGGAAAAGAGTGATCCGGTTTATGAAATGGACTATGATGATGATGAATGGTTAAATAAGTATAATGATGGACATCATTCATGGGTCAATGAAGATACTTTTGAGAAAATAATTGATGCTTTTGAAAGAGGGATATATTGCAGTCCAGAAGATTATTCTGATGTAACAAAGGCTGTTGATCGGTGTTTGATGCTGGCATCAAAGGATGTTTTAGAAGCTGTTTATGGTTATTGGATGGCTAAAAGGAAGAAGAAGCATTCTGCTCTTGTCCAGGTTTTTGAGGTAAAATAAAAAACTACGATTATTATTATCCTTGTCTCGTGGGTTTGAAACGGGTTAATGTGGGTTTGATAAAAAATAGCAATTCTTTGGTCTGTTTGGAACGGGTTGGGTTGACCTGTAACATCTTTTGTCTAATATATTTTTAAAAATATTTAGTGTGCCAAACGTATTACATAATTAGTATTTTTGTATTAATCTAACTCTTTTTTAACAAATTGTTTAGGAGGTTATATGTATTAATTGTACACTTTTTAGGCGGTTGAAAATGAGTCACGTTGGGTTGATGTATAACACTTTTTGATTTTTATTTTTTATAAGTAATTAGGGTCAATATGATGGCATGACTTATATTATTTCAAAAATAATCCAACTTTTTTAATAAAAACATTTTAGGAGGTTATATGTATTCACTTTACACTTTGGGTAACTTTTGAATTATTTGACTTACACATTTCATTTTAAGCTACCTTATCTTTCTTTACCTGTTTGACCCTTTTAAGATGGAGCATAACCCAAGTCGACCCAATATAAGAAAAAGGGTTGAAATTGACCCCTCTACAAGTATGATTAACTGTGTGATGTCCATTAAATATGCCATCAAACTTCCTATTTGATGACTGGACCCGATGATGTTGCATAATAAAAGAATAAGTTAGTTAAACAAAATAATGATAGGTGCAATCAATTGGTACTTCTTAATTTTTTTGGCAATGTTGCTGTTTCTGCTGTTAGCTGTAAACTTTACAGAGGTAACTGACTAGGCGCTCATAGTATTTTAGACACTTATCCTTTTCTTGACATGGCAATGAATGATGGTTTTGATTGCTGATGCCGTGTCAGCATGGAATGTGTAATGCACGCAGTGTTGTAAAAATCGCGAAATGGCGATTAATCGCTAATCTACCTTGGAAATTTGAGCAAATCGGGCCGGTCCAAGCCGGGCCTAGTCGGCCCAAATCGGGCTTAGTCGGCCAAAATCCGGCCAAAAACGGTGTTCCGGCGAGATTTCGGCCATTTTTTGTAAATTCCGGCGATTTTTGAAAGTTGTATATAATTTTAAAAATTACATATACAAATGTGTATATATTAATAAATTTGAAAAATACATATAAAAATGTGTGTGTATATATATATATATATATATATATATATATATATATATATATATATAAAACTGAAAATTACATATAAAAATTCCAATCCGATTAATCCCGTTTTATCGCTAGTCGGTACCCCACCGCCCGACTAGCGCCTAGCGATTTTTACAACCATGAATGCACGGGTGAATTTAATCAGAACTCTTGGGTTTCTAGATGCATGATGACTATTGTGGCATGTAACTGCCCTGTTGGGGGGGGGGGGTTGTGTACTTGGTGCCATGTCAACAGGGAGATACATGTATAATACCATGTGTGCATACAGTCAAAAAGTTCATATATATGTATATTTTTTTATTTTCTTTTTTGGTGGAAGTGTGATTTTTGACAAGTATTGATGATCAATCTTTGTTGGCAGCTTTACAAACCAAAAAACAATGAGCAACTAAATTTAAAAGCTGTTTTGCGCAAGAAGAGATCATTTCGACAACGTGGGACCCAAGCTGGAAGAGGAAAGCAACTAACCTTCTTGAAAGGTGTGTATTTTCTGCTCTGTATTACAATTGTTCTTTTGGGTTGATTAAATTTTAAATTCTAATGAAAATTTACATAGGGAAATCCATGTATAACATAATTAGTAATTGCAAATAGAGTACTAGAATAGGCTGATTTGGGATACGTTATATCTGAAACAAGTAAAAGGGGTTAAATAAAAAAAAATAGACAAAAAGGGAAATGGGTTGAGCGGGTCGAAAGTCCCATAAAGTGGTACTTTTAATGCATAAATGATGCATCCTACTGAATCAATGTATTTAAAGTTTTATTTTTTCTTTAGTAATTTAGTTTTTAGTCATACTGTTTTTTTCATTCATAGAAAATCTAAAAGATGGACTAGAAAGTGTTTGTGGGGCAACTCAACTTGACCCGTTAGCTACCACATGCGACCTGTCAGTATATGTCAAATACATATGTTTTCCTCTTGACCTGTTAGCTACTACAAACGACTTTTTTAATATAAATTTCATATTTGCCCCCATGGTTTTCGAGAGGATTGACATTTTAGACTTCTTAGATATAATCAAATACATATGTTATGTGTGAAATTACTGAATTGGACATTGGTTTCTAAATCATCTTTACAGCCGCCTTATATGAAAAAACAAAACCCGTGGCAGCAGAAGCAGATAACATCAGCATCAAAGTTCAAGAAACAGAACAGGCTGCAAGTAGGGCAGAACAAGATGCAATTATGAAGCGGCAACGAGCTCAGCTGTTAATGGAGGTTGCAGACTTACTAACTTACAAGGCCTCTATTGCAGTTAAAATTGCAGAAGCCCGAGCAACATCTGGATCAGTAGAGGATTATACTCTTGATGAACTTTTTTTACCCGTGAATAGCTCGGGTTTTACTTGATGTTTTCATTTTGCCGATTAAAAAGGTGGTCGTTTTATATGAGATCGACGATATCGTTTTTTGTTAGTTTTTGGAAGCTTGTGCATGTTGGGCATGAAAGCTTGTAGTAGTGTAATTGTTGTACAGAACGTGATTGCATGTACATTCTGCATCATTAGCAGTACCTTACATAAACCAAATGTTGTAAAAGTAGAGATTTGGTTTAGTTTCTTTTAAAATAATCAAGGAAAAACAATACTGTTTGGATTGCAACTTGAAAAGCTATGCTTCTTTTGTGGCCATTAGTTGAATTTGTTTTTATTCTTTCTGGTCTATGACATATTGCATTATACATTGAGGGGGTAAAGAGTCATAAATTTTTAGTTAATTGTGGTATAAATGTCATCTTCTTGTAGACTTCTTGTTGTTGAGATGAGGTGTCAACGGTCGCGTGTCAAATTGGGGACACTAACTTGTATATGACAAGTATATTTATATGTGTTAAATAGAGCAAATTACAGATTATGGAAGTATATTTATGTGTTAAATAGAGCAAAATTACAGATTATGGTGGGCTGAGTAGTGGTCGCCGACTGTTAAATGGTGGCGGAGCTTCTTGGTGCCTGCGACGGAAGAGAGAGAGACACTGATAGAGAGAGGAGATTTAAATTTAAATTTTTTTTGTTTTTATTTGTGAGGGGGTAAAAGTCTAGTAAAAGAACACTTAAAATGGCAGAAATGCCACTCACGTGAGGGGCACATGCTATAGTTAATATTAAAAATGGATGGAGGTTAATATAAAGGACAATAAATATGCAAAACTTTCAAAAATAGTATCCAGTGTAATTATTGAAGTGTAAGGATACACTGTGCAATTTCATATATTTATAAAGGACATAATTTGTAATTTACTCTACTTAATATGAAACTTATAAGGAGGGATGAGATCGAAAATACCGGTACCGAATTTATGGAAAAGTGGTTACCGGTACTGAATTTATCGGTACGGTACCGGTATTCGTTACAAAATATTCATCTCTAGACGGTACCGGTATCGGTACCGAATTTATGAAAAGTGGGTAACGGTACCGGCACCGAATCTATCGGTACGGTACCGGTACTCGGTACCAAATGCTCACCCTTACTTATAACCCATTAACTAAACATGTCAAAAGGGTTGATGGTCGGAGGTTGTAAATAAGTTGTAATTAGGTTATGAACTAGTTGGTTTTTGTAAAATATATATTTTATTTTATATTCTAATTTTAAACATGTTAACCCGAATACGACATGTTTAACTAAAAATGTTAAACATATCAATTCAAACACGTTCTGAATATTAAACGGGTTAAGAATAACAACCTAAAACCTCATTATTTTTATATAATCAAAGGAGTAAGAGTTTTGACTATGAATACCGTTAAACCAATTGACTCAAATCAATTTTGGTCTATCCAACCACTAATTCTTAAAAGATCTATTAGCTTCGTCCATTCGCTGGAATCTTGGTTTGACTAGGCTTTGACAAAAAAACTGAATAAACTACTACTTTTTATACGTGTTTGCTCGATTCTTGTTTGAGAAAGTCACGACAAAAAACTGAATAAACCGCCACTTTTTATACGTATTTTCGGATCTTGTCAAGCAACGAAGTCAAAATATCTATGAAGAGATGCACAATTTATAAATTCAGTTATAACTTTTATTTTCGAGATAAAAGTTTCTTAATTTATGATATTATATTAAGATTTCTAATTTTGATAATAAATTATTGAGTAAATTGTCATTTTCGTCCCTGTGATTTAGTCACTTTTTTCAGTTTCACCTAAAAAGTTTATTTTTTTCTTGTGTATACTCGTGGTTTACAAAACTTGCAATTTTCATCCAATCAGTTAACTTAATCCATATTTTAACGTTAAATGATGGGTATTTAGGTCTTTTTATATATTTCTTTATAAAAAAAGAAATATATAAAATGTTAAAGAAATATATAAAAAGACCTAAATACCCCTCATTTAATGTTAAAATATAGATGAAGTTAACTGATTTGATGAAAATAACAAATTTTGTAAACCATAAGGATACACAGGAGAAAACTAAACTTTGTGAATGAAACTGACAAAAGGACTAAACCATAGCGACGAAAATGACAGTTTACTCTAAATTATTTTAAGCGTGTTTGAAATTGCTTATTTAAATATTTAATTGTGAAGTTATTTTTAATATAAACACCCTAAAGACGACTCAAAACATAACAAAAGCTGGAATTTTGATGTGCTGATTTTTGTCATCTTTATTTATTTGTATTCATCATTTATTCCCTATAAAAAACCCAAATATAGAAACTAAAAACATAACATTTCCATACAAATCCAATCAAGATTCTTCATGTTCATATAGACTTTTGTTGGTTTAATTCCATCTGGGGTTATAATGGCTTCAGCATTGACCGGTGATGACTTGATGCGGACCATGAGTCGAAACATGAGTCGTAACATGAGCCGTAGAGGCAGTCTAGCCTCCGGGAGCACGAGGGGTTGGGGCACGTCTAGTATCCGGGAAGTGTTCACGACACCTGGCACATATGTTTTTCAGAAAAGTGGGAGAGAAGACGACGAAGATGAACTCATGTGGGCTGCAATTGAAAGACTCCCGACTTATGATCGGTTAAGAAAGGGATTATTGACCAACATTTTGGATGATGGGAAAGTTGTTCGTGAAGAGATCGATGTTGCGAATCTTGGACCCGAAGAGAGACAGAATTTAATGAAGAATATGCAGAAAGCGATCGATGATGACAACGAACGCCTTCTTGAACGGCTTAGAGATCGTATTGATTGAGTTGGAATCGATGTTCCGAGGATTGAAATTAGATACGAGAATTTGTCGATCGAAGGGGACGCGTTTGTTGGAAGTAGAGCACTTCCAACCTTGTTCAATTCTACTATCAATTCTATTGAGGTATTAAGAAACATGTCAAACGGGTTGAAATTTCTCGGGCAGCGTTATTAATGCTGACAACTCTTAAATTGTTTTATTAAAAAATAATAGTTGTCATAAAATTTTAAAAAATATTATATGTCAGATCAATCTGTTCTGACACGTACCAAAAAGTTACACATTTTGACCGAACCCTTTACTGGCTAGCTTAAACTTCGTAATCTTACAATTTTTATTGTGTTTTTAGAACGTTCTTGGTTTCTTAAGGCTTTTCCCGTCGAAGAAACGGGTTGTCAAGATCCTTCATAAAGTATCCGGGATCGTGGCACCATCTAGGTACGAAAATCTTGTAAATCTTCATAATTCTAGCTTCGTTTTCGATTGATTTGAGTTCTAGATCTTGACAAACCCGGTGTTCTTCTAGGATGACTCTACTTCTGGGTCCTCCAGGCTCAGGGAAGACTACATTGTTGCAAGCGCTAGCAGGAAAGCTCGAAAAAGATCTAAGGGTAACGGGTAAGGTAACGTATTGTGGTCATGAAATGAACGAGTTTGTCCCTCAAAGAACTTGCGCTTATATTAGCCAACACGATCTATACCACGGTGAGTTGACCGTGAGAGAGACTTTAGATTTCTCGGGACGTTGTGCGGGAGTTGGAACATGATAAGAGATGTTGGCGGAATTGTCGAGACGAGAAAAAGCCGAAGGAATCAAGCCGGATGCTGAACTTGATGCATTCATGAAAGCTATAGCGGTTTCAGGACAAAAATCTAGTTTAGTCACGGAGTATGTTCTAAGGGTATGTATTTTGTACCTTTTTATTTCAACTAAATATAATAATACTAATTACTAACCACGAGTGTTATGATATCATAGCTACTCGGGTTAGACATCTGTTCCGACACAATGGTGGGTGATGATATGAGAAGGGGCATATCCGGCGGCCAGAAAAAAACGTGTGACCACGGGCGAAATGCTCGTGGGACCCGCGAAGGTTTTCCGCATGGACGAGATCTCGACCGGTCTCGACAGTTCAACAACATTCCAAATCATCAAATACCATGATAATATCACTTCTTCAACCCGCACCCAAGACATTTGAACTCTTTGATGGCATCATCCTCCTTTTGGAAGGCCAAGTGGTCTACCAGGGCCTGAGAACAAACGTTCTCGAGTTCTTTGAACACGTGGGGTTCAAATGCCCCGAAAGAAAAGGGGTCGCAGACTTCCTTCAAGAAGTCACTTCAAGAAAAGACCAAGAACAATACTGGTTCAACAAAAGCATAGCTTACCGATACGTTTCAGTAGACGATTTCGTTCATCATTTTCAAAACTACCACATCGGGCTAAAGATCGCGGGTGTTCTACACGTTCCTTATGACAAATCTAAAGCTCATCCTGTGGCTTTAGTGACCAATAAGTATGGGATATCTAACAAAGAACTCTTCAACGCATGTTTGTCTAGAGAATGGCTTCTAATGAAGAGAAATGCATTTGTGTACATTTTCAAAACTACACAAATTACAATCATGGTTTTGTTTACATTCACCGTGTTCTTTAGGACCACGATGAAGCATGGCGATCTAGACGATGGCGGCGGGAAGTACTATGGCGCGCTGTTTTTTAGTCTGATCAACGTTATGTTTAACGGGATGGCCGAGCTTGCATTGACTATTTTCCTGTTACCGGTTTTCTATAAACAAAGGGATTCAAATAAAGCTAAACAAGGTAACCAAATCAAACTTAATTAAACTCAAATTTTAAGACCAAAAATCGACCCATCTAACTTAACATCGAAGTTTCAATTTTTTGCATGTGAATCCATACTTAGGTCCCGTTTGGTTCGTGGAATTTGTCGGAATTGGAATTGGAATTGGAATGGATTCCACCTGTAATTGTGTTTGGTTGACACATGAAGGAATTGAAATTAGAAAATATTCCACCATTCATTGGAATTTAAGAATCCTACACTAGCTTGATGGAATTTCCACATTCCAACGGAATGTGACACAATTACCAAAATTACCCTCCATATTTTATTTCTTCTATTCTTCTTTTACGTATCAATTAAAAACTCCCCTGAAATCATTCTTCAAAAACTCGAATGATTCTATATTCATTTGAAACTCACAAACATTAAAGTCAAATTTCAACCAATTGTATGAATAGAATAACCATGTTAAAAGACCCGTTCACGTGATCAAATTCCAATTTCATTTGGAACCCAAATACATCAAATTGTAACGTACTTAAACCAACTGTATGATTAAAATATTCATATGAAAACATTGCAATTTCAAGACAAATATGAAAACTTATTCACATGAAATATGAATCATGACAAACAGACTGTAACCATTTGTGCAAGCCAAAATAAAATCAATTTCAATCAACTGGATAATCATTTGAACTGATCGTAACCATTTCTGGAATACTCATTTTACCAAAATCAGACATCGAAACATGAAGGATGGTGAGGACTGAAATCGAGTTCCAGCGAAATCAAGTTTTAGCGGTCGAACAACTCTTCACCGATTTGAGGAAGGAAACAGAGATATATTTTGTGGAAGGCAATGGTGACGAGTTGCTCTTCTATATAGTTTTCGAGTTCCAGAAGGAGAGATGGATGAGATTAGGGGTGGGACTTGAGAGGTAAAGACGATGGAGTGGAGGGGTTGGGATATTAATGGGTATTTTTGTCAATTCAATAGTTTTACATTCCAATTCCGTTCACAAAACCAAACACAATACAAAGTTTTGTTGGAATTAATTCCGATTCCCTCAAATTTCAATTCCTTTAAAACATTCCAATTCCTTCAAAAACATTCCACGAACCAAACGGCCCCTTAGGATTAATTCCATCACATTCTATATCTTATTGAAAGAGCAAGATGATGAATACTACCACCGTCACACACCACTTGCCATGTGTACTTCTATTTTTTTGCTTTATTATTATTATTATTATTTCATTTTTCTAGATTCGGACGATAAACACATTAAAAAAATTAAAGTCTCTAATACCTTTCACATAATTTTATTTGCGATTGGATATAAATTTTGTTTAAGGCCGAGCCGGGTCACACTCCACCCCAGGCACCCCCGGGCGCAATGTCGTAAAGCAAGGTCTCCGAGGCCGAGTACTCCCCGAGTAATCGCTATAAGGTAGGTTGCCGAGGCCCGAGTACTCTAGGCCTAGCCCGAGTACTCTCCGCCTAGGCCGAGTACTTCTCGAGTACTCCCGACTCCGACTAGGGAGCGCCTAACGACTTTTGCGACATTGCCTGGGCGTACGTGGCTCGATTGGTACCTGGTTTGATCTCAGAGTTTGTATTTAGCAGCGGAAGATTCTCTTGGATCGATTTTTTATAAAATTCATCCTCGAGGGTGGTTCTTGTAACTATAAGGATCTCGTTTAAACAAACAAAGATCTTTATTTATAAACTTAGGATTTAACACCCGTTGATTTGATTACAAACATAGTTGAAATCAAAATACACTCTTGTCTCCTGACAAGTATTTAGCCACAAGGTAATAGTATGCCTAGGGAAACATAGTCCTTTGGCACTATCCTTGTCTATATCTTCAGGATCTTCCTGTGCTTAGGGCATCATAGTGCACACCACACGTAATCCTGTAACATCTTTATATACACTTGGTCTCGAGCTATATCCGTAGCCAGCCCGACAACCAATACTTATTCACAAATGTTTTCGGGTTATATCCGTAGCCAACCCGAAAAATATTATCTTTCATTTGTTACCTGAAAACGTTTTGAAAAATAAAACGTCAGCGCGAACGCTGGTGAATACGTTTATCATGACACCAAATTATTTGGCCTCCAACAGAGATGTTCCCAGGAAAGAACGACGGGTCTAGGAGAGATTTATACACCGTCCTTTCCTAGACAGAATATTCCGTTCGTAGATAACCACATACTGGCCAGAAGGTCGCCTTCTAGTTACTGTGACGTTGATATCAAAAACACACAGCGGAAGACTAAATCATAACTTCTATTCATATCAAAACATTGTTTACATCATGTTTAATAAAAGTTATATCCTCCGTTCCTAACAAGGAACAAGTCATTCGGGACTTATAGTTCCAGGCATGCCCATCATCTGGATCGTTCATTTTTTTTCATTCTAGTCCTGGAAATGCCTCATCTATTGTCTACCTGTGATGCGTTCAAAAACATGGGTCAGCACAAAGCCGGTGAATTCATAAACTAAAATAGTTTATTAAAATGACCCGCCAAAGTATCTTGAACACATTCATGGGCTTTAACACCCAATGGGCTTCAACACCCAATTTTATAGATAACTATGAACAATCATTCAGTCTATATATAAGCAAAGACCGTTCCACGGGTCCTGTCCAACATGCCGTTCCACGGGCAAGTGAAATGCAATAAGCCCTTAGAATACGTTATATATAAACAATCGGTACAATCGTTTAAGATACTCAAAATGTTTCATAAATCAATCATGCCAGACAAGGTCATGAAGGGGTTCTTGCATCACAGTTTAAGAACTCACATCGGCAGTATTTCGGCTTATTAATTAGTAATGTGGCAAACACCTCGGGCAGAGCTTCTAGATAAGTAAGTACATTGCTCATTTATACAAACCTAACTTAATGGTGTATAACCAAAGCTTAATAGGAGATTAGAACCTTACCTCAACACTATCTATGGCAATTTGAAGTCGAATGGTCAGAAACCGGACTCTCGCACGTGAACAGAGGCTCAGAAATGGATCTTTAGAGAGTGTGTGCGTGTAATTGAGTGTGTTTGTGTATGTAAAAGAGTTGAAATCGATCATCTATTTATAGGGGTAAATGGGCACCCATAGCGGACCGTTATCTAAGGGGATGTCGGTCCGCTATGGCTCTTAGCCGCCTCATTGCCTTCGGGCCTACATAACGGACCGTTATGCTTCTCATGTCGGTCCGTAATGGATGAATTGCGGCTAGAGGACCGAAACGGATCCAATATCGGTCTGATATCAATCTTCCACGTGTCAGACTCCAACGATTAGTCACCGACACGTGTCACCTCCTGAGTTATTCCTTGTTCGCTATATAGCGGACCGCTATTCCTGAGATGTCGGTCTGACATGTGCCTACTTTTCCAAATATTTTATTTTTAGTCCCTGAACTTTCTTTATTTACATATTCACCCCTTAACTTTGAAAATTGGCAAGTTTAGTCCTTTCTTTTCTAGGGAATTTTTGAGGTATTACAAGTCTCCCCTCCTTTAAGAAATTTCGTCCTCGAAATTAAGATATAAATAGGTGAGGATATTTGACTCTCATCTGTTCCTCTAATTCCCAAGTCTTGTCGGCTCCGATCCGACCTTGCCATTGTACCAGAACCATCGGTATTGTTTTCTTTCTTAACTCTCGGTCTTGGGTTCGTAAGATTTTAACGGGTTGCTCAATGAATCGGAGTTTATCATCAATGTGTACATCATCTAATGAGATTGCCTGATCAGGGTCTGCTAGACATTTGCGTAGACGTGACACGTGGAACGTGTTATGAATACCTTGCAATGCTTCAGGCAACTCAAGTTTATATGCTACTACTCCAACTCTTTCGATGATTTTATAAGGTCTGATATATCTTGGTCCTAACTTTCCTCGTTTCTTGAACCTTACCACACCTTTCCAAGGTGAAACTTTTAACATCACATAATTCCCGACTTGGAATTCTAATGGTCATCGTCGTCTGTCAGCATAACTCTTCTGACGATACTGAGCAGCTTTCAGTCGTTGTTTAATCTGGACTATCTTCTCTGTTGTTTCCTGTATAATCTCAGGTCCAAATAATTGACTATCTCCTATTTTAGTCCAACAGACCGGAGTTCTGCACTTTCTTCCATACAGTGCTTCAAATGGTGCAGCCTTGATACTTGAATGATAACTTTTGTTGTATGAGAATTCGATCAACGGTAGGTGATTATCCCAATTACCTCCGAAATCTATAACACAAGTCCTCAACATATCTTCTAGAGTTTGAATCATACGTTCACTCTGTCTATCTGTTTGAGGATGATATGCGGTACTCATGGTAAGTTGTGTTCCTAATTCTTTCTGAAAACTCATCCAAAATCTAGATGTGAACCAACTGTCTCTATCAGAAATAATAGACAGTGGTATGCCATGGTGGCTCACAATTTCATTGATATAGATCCTGGCTAACTTATCCATAGAGTATGTTTCATTGATGGGTATGAAATGGGTAGACTTGGTTAGTCTATCGATCACGACCCATATGGCATTATGTCCTTTCTGAGTTCTGGGTAGTTTAGTCACGAAGTCCATTGTAATGCGATCCCATTTCCAGACAGGTAATTCTATTTGTTGTAGTTGACCTGCCGATTTTTGGTGCTCAATCTTAACTTGAAGGCAAGTCAAGCATTTATTTATGTACTGGGCTATTGATCTTCTCATGTTTTGCCACCAGTAATGAGTCTTCAGATCTTTGTACATCTTGTTTGCACCAGGATGCATGGAATATCTGGATTTGTGTGCTTCGTCTAATATCTTTTCTTTAATATCTACAAACTTAGGAATCCAGATTCTTTGATCGAATCTCATGACTCCTTCATCTCCTTTGGATAGCAACTTCTGTTTCCCAACCATACGTTCTTTCTTGATATTCCCTTATTCTAATGCTTTTGGTTGGATTTCCTTGATTTGCTCCATTAAGTCTAACTTCAGGTCTAATCGTAGTGCTTTTATTTTAATCGGTTGACTTCGTTCTTTCTGACTTAAAGCATCTGCAACTACATTGGCTTTCCCGGGATGGTATTTAATTTCACAATCGTAGTCATTGATGAGTTCCATCCACCTCATTTGCCTCATATTTAAATCATTCTGATTAAAAATATGTTGGAGGCTTTTATGGTCTGAATATATCACACATTTGGTACCATACAGATAGTGTCTCCAGATATTTAGAGCAAACACTATGGCACCAAGTTCTAGATCATGTGTGGTATAGTTCTTTTCATGAACTTTAAGTTGTCGTGATGCATAGGCAATAACCTTATCTTGCTGCATCAACACACGACCCAGACCTAGTTCGGGAAGCGTCACAGTAGATGACAAAATCATCGTTCCCTTCGGGTAGTGCTAAGATCGGTGCATGGCTAAGCTTATCCTTGAGAATGTTGAATGCTTCTTCTTGTTTCGTACCCCATTCAAACTTTGCTGCTTTCTGAGTCACAGCAGTCAAAGGTGTAGCGATCTTGGAGAAGTTTTGAATGAATCTTCTGTAATAACCGGCTAGTCCAAGAAAACTTCTGATCTCTGTCGGAGTCTTTGGGGCTTCCCATTTCATAAAAACTTCGATCTTACTTTGATCTACTTGTATTCCACGTTCATTCACAACATGCCCAAGGAATTGTACCTCTCGTTTCCAAAATTCACATTTTGAAAACTTAGCATACAATCTTTCTTTTCTCAAGGTTTCCAAAATGATTCTGAGATGTTTGACATGTTCTTCTTTGCTTCGGGAATAGATAATAATATCATCGATGAAAACGATGACAAATTTATTAAAGAATGGTTTAAAAACCCTATTCATTAGGTCCATAAATGCTGCGGGGGCATTTGTTAGACCAAATGACATGTTCTTCTTTTAGTGATTTTTGGTTTGTTTTGTTCTCTTTTGAGTCTTGAGTGCTACTTGTCTTCTGTGCTACTAGTGAGTCTTATCCGAGTGTCTAATTTAGAATCGAGTCTTTCTGTGTGTCTTTGAGTCTTTGTTCTGTTTCCTTCTAGAGTCTTTCTGTTTATGCACCATACTCGTTCACAGGGATCACCATCTTTTGCAGCTTTTTTCAGAGCCCGAACGAGACCTTCACGAGCGCACCCGCGACTTTCGAGAGCGTTTGAAGGCATTGTGCAGCACCCAGGTACGTTCTCCTACCCCAGTTCCCTTCTCTATCATGGGCGACGCTGATCCACCAGCGAGGCATACTGTGCACCAGAGGGCCAGTGATGGGGTCAGGGGCGCGAGATCTTCGATCACACGCCCCACTATACCGAACACCAATTCTTGGCAGATCCCATCACATGTCATGAGTACGATCACTCATGCCACCCAATTCCATGGCCTCGAGGATGAGGATGCACCTGGACATTTGTCCCGCTTCACGCCGATATGTGATACATTCAATATCACGGTTGTGTCTAAGGACGCTATCTATTTGCGTCTCTTCCCATTCTCCCTCTTTGGGCGTGCATCTACTTGGCTCGACACTCTCCCAGACAATTCTATCACCACATGGGAGGATCTCGAAGCCAAATTCTTCAAGAAGTACTATCCACATTCCAGGGCCGCTCGCCTTAGGGATCAAATCCATTCATTCCGGATGGATCCTGACGAGCCTTATCACATGGTCTGGGAGCGGTTCAACGCGCTGTTGAGCCGATGCCCCCAACACGGTCTTTCTGACTGGGCGCTAGTGGAGAAGTTCTACAATGGTCTCACCTTCGAGAAGCAGCAAATGTTCAATACAGCTGCGGGAGGCCATATCATGGAGAGACTCGAGCCTGATGAGTGCGAGGAGATATTCGAGAGCTTCGCTCAAGCCGAACAGCAGTATCCATCTACTAGGACATCCATTCCTATTGCTAGAGCACCCGCCTCTTCTCCTATAGGTGTACATCAGGTCACTCCTGATTCTAGCGTGGCTGCTGCACTCGCCTCAATGGCTAACGAGATCAAGGAGTTGAAGCTCAGTGCTCAGCGGTGTCAAGTGTGCAGAGGAGGCCATGATACCCGATATTGCCCAGTTAATAATCAGGAGCACGTGAGCTATGCTGGCAACCAGAACCAGAACTCAAGGTACAACAACTACAATGCTTTTGGCTAGGGATGGAGATCTAGACATAACCCGCCTGGGTTAAATGGTCGCCAGCAGCAGTATGGAAGAGCTGAAGAAGGAGAAAGTTCAGGAAGCAGTGTCAACACAAGGAAGATTGAGGAGATGATAGAGAATCAGACACAGTTGCTTGCTCAGTTAGTGCAAAATGATAGGGATGCTCGGCAAAGACCGGATAGCCACGACGCTCTATTGAAGAATCAACAGTCGGTATTCCAGGATTTGCAACGCATGGTAGGAGACATCGCTCAGAGCTTGAAAGATCGACATGGAGGTCCATCTTCAAGCTCTAATGCTTCAGTGATGGCCGTGTCTGTTAGGAGTGTGGAGAAGAAAGAGGTTGTAGAGGATGACTCCCACTACATTGAGTATGGCATACCTTCGGTAGAGGAAGTGAATAAGGTAGATTGGAGAGCTCGATTTGCTGCGATCGATGCTAAGATGAGTAGGAGAGGAAGAGCCGGTAGATGAGGAGATTGTAGTAGAGAAGCCTGCCGAGAGGGCAGAGGATAAGAAGAAGGTGGTGGAGATGAAGTTCCCCAAGATTGACTTGAGTCGTGTTCCCTATCCAGCGCTCTTGCTGCCTTACAAGAATGCTAGGGAATACGGTGCTTTCCTTGATATGTTCAAACAACTTAAGTTTAATCTTCCTTTCATAGAGACCCTTCAGCGCATGCCAAAATATGGCAAGTTCCTTAAAGATCTTCTTTCCAACAAGAAGAAACTAGAGGAGGGCTCTAAAGTCTCACTTAGTGAGCAATGCTCTGCGGTGGTGCAGAACACGCTGCCCGAGAAATTGGGAGGCTCAGGCCGTGTCTCCTAGGCAGTTTGCCCTTACACCACGCGTTGGCCGACCTAGGTGCGAGCATCAATCTGATGCCCTATTCGTTATACAAGCAGCTAGACCTTGGTAAACCACAGCCAACGTGCATGAGTATTTCCTTGGCTGACCGTTCAGTCAAGTGTCCACGGGGAATCGTGGAGAATCTATTAGTGAAAGTAGGCAAATTTGTCTTCCCCGTGGACTTGTCATTCTAGACATGGAGATGGATGACAGAGTCCCACTCATCCTCGGGCGCCCATTCTTTCGCACTGCCAAGGCAGTAATCGATATCTTTGACGGGAAACTCACACTTCATGTGGGGGATGAGACGGTTATTTTTTATGTTGAAAAGTCTGAGAAGGATGTTGGAGAGCATAGCCACTCCTTGTGCATTCTTGATGCCTTCACGGACTACTATCAGGACTCAAATCCATATGAGATAGAAGTAGGTGAACCCGCCCCTAATATAGAAGAACCATCTGATTGGGCGGTGGAACTAGAGAAGTTGCTGGAACAGCCGGACGATTATGGCGATGAGGTGCCTGATGATTTGCTGGAGATGATGGCGGATTTTGAATAGATCATAGGAAAAACCCCAAGTGTGGGGAAGTTGGTGGAGGTTGTAGAGGATCCCGGAGATCCGAGGGAAGGTTTAGAGGTCCCACATATAGAACATCACATTCCTGAACCGTTACCCATTACCATTGTGCTTTCTGAGGGGAGAATCGTTGATCCGACCCCTAGTTCTACTGTTTCTAGGTCTAGGCCATCCCGGAAGAGAACCTGTGCTTTGATAGATTCATCAAATTTAGAGAGAGTGAAAACCCCAAGTGTGGGGATGTTTAGAGGTGATAACTTGCTAGGATATTTGATGCACATTACATTCGGACGGGGTAGATTTAAGCTGTGGTGGAAGGATCTGTGTGCAAAATATGTTCTGAGTTCATGGTTTGACAAGAGTGTGAAGTTGCTGAATTGGAGGACCGGTAGGCCGCGAGGGATGAAGGCGGTGCCGGTTAGAATCAAGGAGAAGCCTCATGATAGGCTTGTTTGAGTCTCGGGCAAGTGCCTGGGATGTAGATTTTTTGTGCATTACTTGGTTTGAGTCCGTGTCTTTTTCTGTGTTTTTCGGTATTGTGTTTTGTTTGTGTCATGTTTTGCAGGAATTCGCGCTTGAGTCGGTGAGTAAAATCATCAGGAATGAAGTTCCAGGTATTTTTACATTTGTTTTTATGCTTGGAATAGGTTTTTATTGGAATTTGGGTTAGAAGAAGTCAAGGGGTGAAAAATTTTCTAAGTATAAAAACCCCCTTAACTTTATGTCACCAGAGGGTCCTCGCGGTACGCGAGAGGTGTTTCCCTGTTCTTAGCGGTACGCGAGAGACAAAAGATAAGGCCGGCTTAAATGCCACTCCCTCGCGGTACGCGAGGAGTGGCCACCTGTTCTTTCGTGGTACGCGAGGCCCTTCTTGATTTGCCTTTCTTCCTTGTTTTCCATGGTTTTCCACATCCACTACCACCATCATCATACCACCTCTATTATCATCATCATCCATCATTCATCAATCATCATCACTTTCACCCATTCTATTATCATCATCGTTAACATCCACCGACCATCACGACCATGGGAAATTGAAACCGTTTCGATCCGATGACCACCCTTGCTGTGGCATGCATGTCTATGTGTTTGCCACACGTCGAGTACATTTCTCTGCATGCTATCTATCTTGAGTCTTTAAGTTCTTAGTGAGTCAGTCGAGTCTTTAATTTTACTTTGAGTCTGTAAATTGTGTCGGTTTAATGCTGCGGGTTTGTGTGAGTTTTATTGTGCAGGTTTTGATTGCTCCGTGCGTACTCAATCTCCATTCAGGCGGGATCGATTATCACCTATATGAAGTTTGTAAAGGCAACCCGACATCTGATGTGCAACCGCGACCGAAATGCTATACGGTGCACACGTGGAAGAGTAATGTTGGACCATTCATGCTACATTACCAGCTAAGTCGCTTCTTGTTTTAGTTTTGTCTTTTTAATTTTAGTTGTGTTTTGCTTCACATTGAAGACAATGTGTCTTTCAAGTGTGGGGATGCGAGTGTTTAGTTTAACTAGTTTGTCTTGTTAAAAAATATTTTTTTGAAAAAAATGTCCTTGGAAATAATTGCATATACTTGAAAAATGATAGTACAACTGGATCTACTTGTGAGTTTAAATGAGATAAATAATTGAAAACGTGTCTAATTAGTGATGTTTTGGTAGACCCAGCTAGCTAGTAAAGCTTAAATGTCTTGTTTGGTTAAATAAGATTAATAATTGAATTAAATCATGATATCTTGTGGGTATTTATCTTAGAGTGTCGGTAATACTGAAACTGTCAATATATGGTGATAGGTACCACGTTAAGTTAAAATTTAGAGGTTTTTGAAATTTCATGGCACACCACTCTCTTTTTATGAGAATAAATCCGAGTTTCGGTGGCGCCCGCATGCATAATTTCATAATTCTTGAGCTTATTTAATTGAAATCTAAGTTTCACCTACGTGTCACACGTCGGGTTCCAGCCTGATTGAAACACCAGTGGGTTGATTCTTATGTGCTTCATTGATATAACTTAGTCTATGTGTTAACTTCCGGATAGTGACTTGGTTGAAACGCCTCAAGATGAAGTTTAATTTGCTTATTAATGCTCATTATCATCCATTCATTCATATTTCATCTGATTTCTAAAAACTTGTAAATTTTAGTTTAACGTGGTAGGGTAAATCTATATGATTTGATTCGTGCCTGGACATGACCGTGAGACGAGATTAGGTAGAGCTGTAACTGTTAAGTGCGAGTCACATAGATTGATTGATATGCTTGGTAATATGAGTTAGAACACATTACTGGGGCTTGAAAGTTGGTGTTGGGCTTAATCGGACAGAAATACCGATTGTTGCTTTTTAACGCGTGAGTATATTTTTCTAATTGGTAATTAATGTTTGTTAAGTTAGATGCCAGTTGTGATTCCATTTGCAGCTTTTTTGAGGACGAAAAAATGTTAAGTGTGGGGATGTTTGATGTAGTGCAAAGCACACATCTTTATTCCTAGTGTTTTAGTTCGTTTTAGATAGTTTTATGTTCGTTTTGAGTCGGTTAAGTCTGTATTTGAGTCTATTGTATGTTTTCAGGAGCTCGTGTGGAATATAAGTGAATATCATGAAGAAACCGAACAAGAGAACGAAACCGAAAAAAAGTCCAGGGATCAAAAGTGAAAAATGAAGAAAATAGGTCCTTCACGATACGCGAAGAGTGAAGACCAAGAACCTCGCAAATAGAAGAGCAGGTGGTTATTAATTCATTTGTTGAAAACAGTGAAACTTGTTGAAAACGGAAAAGAAAGTGCAACCTCCAAATAGAAAAGCAGGTGGTCATTAATTCATTTCGATGGACATCTAGTGCTAGTAATTGAATGAATCCTGCAACGACCGTTTTCTCCATGGAGATCTTATGACTGCTAAACCACTCTACAATAAGACGAAAATAAGTTTTTAGGGATTTTTAATCAAAACTACGTAGTTTTGTGGGTTTCGCATCAAAGCTTAGATGCGTAACAACAACATATTCACTTTCCCTTATTATTTTAGTCTCAATGTGAAAATAATTAATATCGGACCGTGAATCATGCTTATTTTTTAAGAATTTTTGTTTTTAATATTATTATTATTACTATTAATTTTTATTTATTTATTTAGTTTCTGTTAATGAAAGCTACTAATACCATCCGTGTACCAATGGAATGATCGATTCAGATTCATAATTGTCATCGATAATAAACACGACCCGATATCGTTTTGGGCAAGTTACGACTTTGTGTTTTGGTTACATGAGACATATTTTGTATAATTAACGTTTTCTAAAGATTTTATTACTTCTTTGAACATTTATTTATTTTTTATAAAGTCAAATAGCAATTATTTTACTTATACTAATTTATTTAGGTTCAACTAATTCTTAATTGTTAAAAAAATTACGTAACGTTCATTTGATTTGTTACTCTGTTAATTAGTTCACGTTTTAACTAAATTTGTAGGAATATTAAATTTCAAATGTGCACATCATTAAATTTAAATAAGGAGATCAAGATGTCATCTTGTGAAGGAAATCAGTGTAGGATGCCACATTATGGCCCACATATCTTTAGGAAACATTGTTTACGACTCTATGGTCTTGTTGGTGGGTGACAATCTCTAACACAATCCATTTTAGAAATCCTCTAAAGATTTGATGGATTGATGCTATACCCACCCATGTTGGGTTTAATGGATTTTTGGTGGTGTAAAGTACACATATTAGTATTTTTAGATTCACGTATTTCTAAAATATCTTTTTATCTAAAATGATGCACGGGTAAAAGTTGATATGCAGAGTTATTATTACATAAACTATAACTATACATGTAAAATTATCCTAATATGAGTTAAAAATGTATCACACAAAAAAAAAAAATACTTTTTTTGTGATTTTCTTTGTACTTTATAATAGGTTAAAACTCGTGTTTTACACGGATTGCATAACGTAAATATAAAATAGTTAGTAATGAATATTACGAATTATAAAAGAAATATTAAGTAGTAATGAAGATTTAGAAATTAATAAATAAAATATTAAATAATTAGTAATGAAGAAAAGTAAGTGAGAAAAAAGAATATTGGAGTCACATAATTATGACACGTGTCACAACTAGTTACTTATTTATTAGGTATAGATTTGGATTGTTCATCAAGTCGGTTCTTAGATTATTCGGATTGGGAAATTTTAAAATTGGATTTAAAAACCGATTCGAATACGCATTATGAGAAAAAAAAACTAAAATTGTATAATAAAAACAAAAAATATGCACATGTATTTTTTATGATAAAAATTAAAGTTAAAAAAAATATTTGTGTTTTAACCTAGACTATATTACGCTGCGATAGGTACACTTGCCTATTGTGTGTGTTTTAAGTTAAAGTAATTATCATTTTATAAATTTAAAACCTGATCTCGTGAAACCATAATCTCTAAATATTATTATATAATATTTAACTATATCAAAATTCACACACCAAGTTTTTGGCGCCGTTGCCGGAAACACAGTGATTTCAAGAAAAATTCGAGTTAATGGATTCGCCTTATCATTTTCCATCTATTTTTCTCTTACATTTTGTTGCAGGTAGTGTATGATCCATAGCTCCACTACTGCTTTATATCGACCTTTAGCAGAGCCCGAAAGATTCTTTCACAGCCGAATACGAGAAAACCGTGCTAAAAATGGCAGTTGAAAACCGCACTATTTCTGATTTCGCAAGACCGTCACTAGAAGCTTTGGGGTCTAGCATCACAATGCCAACGGTTGACGCTAACAACTTTAAGATCAAGTCTCATGTTATCCACATGATCCAGTCATCATGCACTTTCTATGGATTACCCGATGAAGATACACATGCCCACATTGCAAATTTTCTCAAAATTTGTGACACTTTCAAACTAAACGGAGTTTCAAATGACGCAATTCGCCTCCGAATGTTTCCCTTCTCCTTAAGGGAATGAGCTAAGGCATAGCTAAATTCTCTTCCTACTGGGTCAATCACTACATAGGACGATCTTGCTCAGAAATTCATGTCGAAATACTTCCCGTCAGCTAAAACTGCTAAACTAAGAAATGATATCACCACTTTCACTCAGGATGATGGTGAATCACTATGTGAGGCATGGGAATGCTTTAAGGATATGTTGAGAAAATGTCCTCATCATGGGTTAGAGGTTTGGTTACAAGTATCATCATTCTACAATGGGTTACACAACCAGGCTCGTCAGACACTTGACGCTACTACAGGTGGTATTTTTGGAAACAAGAGGCCACAAGAAGCATACAACCTAATTGAGGAAATAGCAATGAATAGCTATCAATGGTACAATCCAAGGAGTAACAGAGGAGCAAGGCAAGGATTTCACTATGTCGATACTGTCACTTCACTTTCTGCTCAAGTAGACGCCTTCACCACTCGACTCAATCAACTTAGCAAGGGCAAAGCAACCCCTAAAACTACTGAAGAAGTAAAAAGCATCACTGTTGATGCTGAGCAGGTTGACTTTATCGGAACAAATCGCTCGCAGAACAACCCCTACAGCAATACTTACAACCCTGGATGGAGGAACCATCCGAATTTTAGCTAGAGGGATAATAACAATCAGGGACAATATGGCTTCGAACAACAACAATAGTTTTAACAAAGACAATCCAAGAACTATCAGCCTCGTCAACAATTTCAAGGAGCTAACAAGCCAATTAATGGGTTAAGCGTAGAGAAAACGGTAACTAAGTTGATCTCTACAACTAAAAGTCAAGCACTTCTAGCGGACTCCCGTCACAAACAATATGAGGAACGGTTTAGTCTTCATGAAGCTGAGTTCAAGACACAAAAAGCAACTCTTTAAGCCATTGAAACGCAATTAGGGCAAATTACAAAACAATTATCCGAAAGACAACCAGGATGTCTCCCGAGTAACACTGAAACCAATCCAAAAGCTAACGTGAGTGCTATCACTCTTAGAAATAGCAAAGTCTATCCAGAGCCACCAATGCCAGGAGAAGAAGTCCAATCACCAAGGAGAGAAATATTCACCGGAGTACCACTTCATCCACATATCACAGAAACAGCCACTCAAGGGTCATAATCAAATGTGATTCCACCTCCTCCTCCGACAAATCTCCCTCCAAAAGCCCCAACAAAAAGAGCATTCCACTCTCACATACCATATCCAGGAAGGTTGGTAAAGCAGAAGACTGACAAAGAATATGAAAAATTCATCGAGCTTTTGAGTCAAATCCATGTCAATCTTCCTTTCCTAGATATCATACAACAAATGCCTAAGTATGGACGTTTCTTGAAGGATTTACTTACAACCAAGAGAAACATGGAGGAAGTAGTAAAAAGGACTAACCATTGTGTCGCTCTCATTGAAAGGTGCCTTCCAAAGAAACTTTCAGATCCTGGAAAATTCTCTCTACCATGCTCTATCGGACCACTACCGATCACTTTTGCACTAGCTGATCTAGGAGCAAGCGTGAACATTATGCCATATAACATGTTCCAAAGACTCTATAATGCAACTATCGAACTTGTGGATGGATTAATTAAGTCGCCTATAGGAGTCATTGAAAACTTACTAGTAAAAGTTGACAAGTTTGTCTTCCCTGCCGATTTCATGGTACTGGAAAGGGACCCGATTATTCTGTACCCTTGATTTAGGTCGCCCATTTTTAGCTACCGCCAGAGCCGTCGTTGACATGAATGAAGTAATCTTAACACTTCGTGTTGGAAAACAATCAGTAACCTACAACATCGGAGGAAATGAATGCTTGTCAAATGATCCTTTTGAAATTGCACAATTCATCGATACTAATCTGGACTACCAACTTAAGAAAGCTAAGGAATTCAACGAAGGAAAGAAACTTGATCTTGGCATGGACCTTGACAACACTAATTGGATCGATAAATACTTTGATAAGCTACCAAAGTTGAAGGACTTGAATGAAGGGACAGGAGACACGGGGGAAGTTGATGGCCCCCACTTGAAGAAAGACTGATGCAACACGTATGGGTCGGGCTAAAGACCCTTAAATAAACGTAGCGCTTCCGGGAGGCAACCCGATGATCATGAATAAATTGAGAGGTTGGTAGCAGAATCATAGACCTTAGGTTTGACTTTTCAAATTTAAGTTTCTCATACTTCTGCCCCAGGTATGCCCTCTCGATACTAGGACCTTAGTAGCTTAACTACTACCTTTTATTTTCCTTGTCTGCTTTTATGTTTTCCTTTTTGTTTAAGGTGGAATAGCATCACCAGATCATCTGTCTACTTTGAGGAGTTACACTCCACCTCTACAAGCTTGGAGCCGAAAACAACATCAAATTTCTGAGAAATTCGATGAAGTCTTTGAAGCAACATGTTGATAAGCAGCTGATAGGCACCGCCTGACAACAACAATAAGTTTCAGCCTTATGTTATACACCGAATTGACTGGGGGAGTACCAGTTTCTTTTCCCTTAAAACTTCATGCATTAAATTCGGGCATAGCATTTCATTACATGCATTTATGCATTTATACATTGAGGGCAATGCACAGTTTTAAGTGTGGGGAATTAGAGATTCAGGACTACTTGTATCCTGAAAGTAGTAAAACTTAACTTGTGATTTTCTACCCATTTGACTAAAACATTACAAAAATCTACCTTTAGAAAAACCCAAAAAAATTTCAAAAAACTTAAACCTTAAATCTAAACCTCTTTGAGTTCGCACCTAATTAAATAAAATGAGGACATGGAAAGTAGAAACAAATGGATATTATGCATAACAAATCGCTAAACCCTATTCCATCCGCTTCCATGTGAGAATAATCTGAGCCTTTTCACGAGCATTATTATCATTTTCGCATGCTATTTCTTTGGTATATTGAGTGTTTTTCGATCGGATTTTATGCATAATTGGAACTTGTGTGACTTATACATATCAAGATCATGAACTAGTGAAAGTATGAAAATGATTGAGGCACCTAGGAATTTATTACCCTTATATATTATCCTTAAACCCTAAAAATCCCAAAAATATTATCCGCCTAGATAGCCCTCTGAGCCTTAGTATTTTCTTTTCTACTACCCACATTTATCACCCAACCACCTTTTCGTAAACACCGGTTATTGGTTGAATGTCTTCAAAATGAGAAAATTATCTTATGTCGTCATTTTAAGTTTATTATCATTAGACAATTTTGGAAAGAAATCTGTTTTACTCAAAAGAATTGGAATATAAAAGAAGGTGGATGTATTTGGAAGAAACAGCCAAACTATCTACAAGGAATTTATGGAAACATTATTTCAAGAAGATTGAGAAAAAAGGTTATGGAAGAAATTGACTTAATATAAAAAAATGGAAATAGAGAAAAGAAGAAGAAAGAGAGAAGTGAGTCTTTTACCGGCAAGACCTTAAAGAACTGGACATGCATTCCTTTGATTTCAATTTGCTTTTCTGCATTCATTTTGCAAAGCCTGAATTACCATCCGAACTCCGAGAGAAGATTTTCCAAGCAACCAGTGATATAAGAAAATAGTGGCGCAAGCAAGAACAATTACCACCATTCTGCGGCTTTTCAAAAAGTGCCGCCAAGAGAAGAGCTAAAAGATACGGAAAATGTGTGAAGTGTGGCAACTGGAGCCACAATGGAAAGTGCAGCAGGAATCAAACTTATTCCCAAAGTGAGTATACACACCTGATCCAAGTAGGAGCTGTTAGGCTACAAGCTGAAAGATCCATGCGCAAAGGCAGCAATGTTTATTACGCAGTAAGGGAAGAGTTGAGAATGATAAGAGATCTTGGTCTTGGCAATCTGACCATAAACGAGCCCTAAGATTAGTTATACCCTCATGATCTGAGTACTGTAGAGGGACCTGCTAGTATTTTCCATTTTAAGCCATGAGGCTGTAGCTGTGTGTTTCACGATAGCTGCAGCCCTTCAAACCTTTTAAAAATCCCTAAAAATCCAAAAAGATTTTCAGTTTCACCCTTTATTTTTATTTTAGCCACATTACAACCCTTTAAAGTCGTCTTGATTCATGCATACTATTTAGTTAATTGATGGAGACTTGATTTGAATACAAGCTTATGACCATTGCATAATTCGATTCGAACTTGAGTGTTCCACTTAACTTACATTATCCATACATATATAACCCTAAGAGTTGAGTGAACATTATGAGGAGTGATAGGTTATGCATAATTAAAGTTCTAGTAGGCTTGTCATGGATTCCATCATCTTGAAACAGAAAAATACAAAAATAGAATAAGCAACTCAAGAGTTATCCCGGAGATTCGACTTGTTTGGAGTTCCATTACCTTTGTAAAGTTTTTAGTTATGGGTATGATCATGCATGAGTTTGCTTGAGGACAAGAAAAGTTTAAGTGTGGGGTATTATGATATGCCCAAAATTATACATGTTTTGCATGCATAATAATCCCCATATTATGGTACTAATTGATTAAAAGCCTTGCAAATGATACTTAATGCGTTAATATTTCACAATTGCAGGTTATTCGGTGTCCCAAGATAAACAGAGCAAAAACCAGCTTAAAACATGAAGAAATCAAGCTTTCGAAGGACCAAACCCGAGCATTGACCCCAAAGAAGTCAAACAAGGTCAAAGAAAGTCAACACATCAGCTAAAAGACAAAACTAGGAAGCAGAGGAGGGTTGCACGGTCATGCATTACCTATCTTGCTCCTTAAGGTTCTAGTACACTGTCCCATGTACCCTGTTTGATTCCCGAGGTGTTTGCACGCCCGTGCAATCCAATGCACGGCCGTGCATTGCTCATTTTGAGGCCTATAAATAGATGGCATGAGTTCTTCATTCCACACACTTGACAACACCATTACACCCTTCAAGAACACATCAGAGAGAGCTTATTTCGTAGTTAGAGTAGTGAGTGGAGAGACTCTTCCACTTTGTTCCACAATAGGGGAGCCTATGAAACTCAGCGTTACGCTAGTTAGGATGGCCATTCGTGGCTAAGATTTTTGTATTGCTAGGGTGAAGATGAAGTTTGGTGCATGTTAATGTTTGACGTATTAATCTAGTGGTATGTTTATGTCTTTAATTATTCGTCCTTAAAACCACCACTTGGTGGGCTTTTACTATTGTCTAAATCCGTCTTTATATTTGTGAGTGTTCTTTATTTTAAAGCGTAAGATCGTAAAACCTTTTTAATCAAACTTCTTTTGAAACTTGTACGTCTTTATACAAGCAGAGATTGATAAGCCAAGGCTTGGTCAACATTATTAAGGTCGTACATCTTTATACGAACTTCTTATATGACCAAGAATGGTGAACTCATGTTGGGAACAATACGTCTTTATACTTGGTCCTATTGTTACACCGTCTCCCGGTGAGCAAAATATAATCATCTATTTAACTCTAATATAAAGCATTTTAAGTTCGATGTCTTAAACCAACCCGGAGATGACCATTCGAAGGGTTGAGGATAAATGTTATCCCTAACGGGAGGCACTACCATTTTAATTTAAAGATTATAATTCGTCAATGAAATGTCATGCAGACGAGGCTCTAGCGGTGACCCGGGTCACAAGTTTGTAATAATCATATCACTGGATTAGTCAACTTAACATTATCACGTACCAAGCGGATCCGAATCCCGAAGCACTACTCTCCATGACCTGATCATCTCCGAGATATTTACTTTTCTGCTATTTACTATTCTGTTCGTTACATTTCTGTTACACACATCACGCACGTTCTTACTTTTATGTTATTTACTTTATCGTCATTTACTTTTCTTTCATTTACTATTCTGCTTCACAAGCACACAAAACCCACTTATCAATTAATCCGGCTAAACGATAACAAAAGTTGAGTATTGGAACTCGACCGTGTCCATTGGTTCGATACTTGGTTCTTACCTAGACTATATTACGCTGCGATAGGTACACTTTCCTATTGTGTGTGTTTTAAGTTAAAGTAATTATCATTTTATAAATTTAAAACCTGATCTCGTGAAACCATAATCTCTAAATATTATTATATAATATTTAAGTACATCAAAATTCACACATCATCTTTGTATCACGTACTTGTGAGTTAAGGTAAAAATTAAGATATATACAACGTGTACCCCACAATTATGCTAACAGAAATTAAATTGCACTATCTCAAGACATATAAGATTTTACCAAGGATTATCCTAATTTCAAGAATGAAGTTACATCGTTTAGCATAGGAAAATTCAAGCAGAATCCATAGGGATTATCAAGAATCATAAGATTCAGAATCGATTGATTCATTTGTCTTGGTTTGTGAGGATATCTTCAGTGAATATTTATGATGATTCAGGTTAATAGATATGGAATCTGAGGATTTGGGTACATGCATCCAACTATTATATGGATTTGTCTTCAATGGAATCAGATGTGATCCAAGAGGGTAGCATATGCTTGACGGATATTGTCAAGACATATCTTGGGTCAACTTCATATTGCTTGCTTGACGGACATGGGCAATGAAGAGAACCATAAAATTGTGCTAAAGACATTACCCGAAACTGGTCTCATAAGATAATACTAGCCAAAATCTCACATTCTATATCTGATAAATGATCTTTTACTCACACACAGAGCATAATATGGGTTCAAATCACATTTGTAAGATAAGCTATTAAGTTTTCATGCTACTAGTGATCCAATGACGCTTCTAGCCTACTGCCAATTCAAATAACTTGCAGATAAATCAAATTAAAGTTAGATGAAACAATTTTAAACCTTAAGTAGTCACAAAGCAATCATTTCCCAAACGTATAGTCTAAGAAATTTAGATCACTTACTGATGTGCTATCATTTCCTCTTATCTTCAAATGACTCTGAAATTTTCATGATTTTCTATTTTGTTTTGGATTTTCTGATTTTTTTATATGAAAAAGAATTGTACAAAAATAAGAGTTAAAAAAAAACTTCCATGGACCATTTGTTTTTAAAAATGCTTTCACTAGGGATTTACCATACCAATCATTTTCACCAACTACTCAAAACGGGTTCAAATATCATCAGAAGTTACCAATAACAACAATATATCAATATAATTAAAACTTTATCACCTGAGTAGACTCCCCCTGAACACCAGAACTATACTTCCTGTGTTTCAAGATTATTCATCATCTTAGACTTAGATCATCTACTACAAGTCAAAATTGGATAACTTCTTCAACTTATCCCCCGAGAATCAAATCGTTGAACTATTTCAACAACTCATTAAGTGTAAAGGTCATGCCATGTCGCCACTTCGACTGAATATGACATTTGGTAGAAGTGCCACATCCACTATTTGCTATGAGACAACCACTATTAACCCACATAAGATAGAAAAAAAAAATTCATGTAATAGTTCTCTTTGGTTGTCCCTGCACTTCCAACAGCAAACACATTAGTTTGAAATGGAAAACCAAGTCATAGTTCTCTTGGGTCGTCCATCTTTACCAACATAACTCACTTCTCTAAGTTCACAATCAAACCCATCATCAAGCTGTGTTGATTGTATCTTAGAGTCAGAAACAGAATCAAATACTGAATCTTTTCTTTTCCAAACCTTGTTGTTTTGAACCTATGTCTTTTGAAAACTTTAGAGTTTTGAAAACTCAGGTACAATCACTTTGTGCTCAAACTTTGGAAAAGCAGGTTTCGAAATAGATGAGCTTTCACCAGTTAGGTTTCCAAACACAGGTTTTTGATCAAATTTACCTTCAAGAAATTCTCTTTCTAATTTTCTCAATCCTTTGTTCAGTCTCCTTTTCTGTGGTTTAGACAATTTCACCACAGGTCTCTCAAAATGTTGTGCACCAACTGATTTGGGCACACTTGGACTAGCCTTTGGTATTCTACCAGTATGTCCTTTTGAAATACCTTTCTTCTGAATCGGTGGTCTTTTCTCTTTCTGAACCTATGGAACAACAGATTTGTCCACTGGTTTGATCGGTGGCTTCACAAATGATTTAGCCTATTGTGGATCAACTGGTTTCTTACTCTGGTTCTTCTGAGGACAATTCACTACAATGTGTCCTACAATACCACAATGAAAACAAGCTCTCTTCTCTTTGTAAATCATTCTGTAAGGAGCTTTGACACTCGAAGTTGATGCCTCATTTTGATGAACACCAATTAGTGTTTGATGAATAACACCTGGTGTTTGAACCGATTGTTTTTGAGCATTTGATTGAAAATTCTTTTGAAAATTTTCTTCATAACCCTTTGAAAACCTGTTAACAAATTTTTCAACTTTGGTTGTTTTTAGAGTTTGAAAATTCCCATAAAGCATGTTTTTCAGTTTGTCATTAGACTCAATCGCATTCGGTTCAGTAAGGATGCAATTATCATAGTTAGTGATAACATTCTTCTGCACCTTACATTCATCATCAATATTTACCTCCTTGAAAACACCCTCAACTTTGTTGTCATCGAATGATTCATCAGAATCATATTCACTAGTCAGACCAGACTTTAACTTTTCCTTTCCTGCATTCTTATCATCTAAACAAGAAAGATCAATTTCAACAGGCTCGTTGACAAACTTGCCATTTACTGGTGGAGGTATGGCATTTGTTCCCAAACCTTGGCCATTCACTTGTCTCACTACAGCCTCGTAGTATTCCACCAGAAAACAAGAGTTTTTCAACTTCTCAAGTTTTCCACTCAATTGCATTATCACATTTTGCAACTTGGCGAATTCAAGATTCTTTTTCTCTAGCTCTTTGTAGGCAACATCCAAATGGAACTGTTGTTCACTCATTCTAATTGAAAAATCATGTTTATCCTTTTTAAGATTTTCAATTTTCTCTTTGAAACGTTTTTCATTTTCTTTGTAAAGTAATGCTGCCACACGAAGAGGTTCGAGTTGATCATGTAAACGATCATTTTCTGTTTTAAGAAATTGACAATTAGAACAAATAATTTGAACAAATGGATTAGAATCTACCTCACATGATGAACTACATGAAGATCCATCTGCCATAAATGTCTTGGTAGACTCCTTCTTCTCAGACTTGTCACCTTCTTCAATAGTCAACTCAGTCATACTAAGTAACTGTGTAATCTTGTTCTGGGAATGAACCAATTCTAACTTTGTCTGCTCTAGTTCTTCCTCTACTAACTTGATTCTTTCTTTATCTATTTCTTCTTTTATGGAAGTTGCCTTTCGTAAAAATTCAAGATCACAAACCAAATTTTGGTTATCATCTTGGAGACGGTTCACCTTACCGGTCAACTCCATACATTTGGAACAAGGTTTTTCAGTTTCAGAAACTATTTGCTCAAAGAAGTCAAGTGATGTTGAACAATCAAATGTGAATACTTGTGAAAACTCATTGCGCTTATCTTCAACTTTGACATCATCACCATCACTTGTTTCATTTTCAGTAGTCAAGAAACTTTCTTCAGTCACGTCACTTGTTTCACTTTCTTCTGACTTAGCATTTTCTGTATCATATTTAGCTTCTTCTAACCAAACACTTTCTTTAGAAACGATACTATCATCAAAAACTTGGTTCTGGCTTACTTCTACACCTTCAAGAGGACTTTCACATTCACTGTTCTCATCCTTTTGAGCAACCGAAGATTTTGGTGAATCCACATAATTCATCATCTTGTCTTTCACATTCAAAATCCTTCACACTTCATTTGAATTGCTTCCCATAAGCTTTTTGAAGTGTAGTAACTCCTAAATTTATAGTTGATTTCTTGTGAAAGAGACATTTCAAGAACCTCTCTAGTCTTCTTTTTTCTATCAAATTCTTCCTTTTCTTCAACCGTTAACTTTGATGTAGGTTTTGGAATGTTTGAATCACCAAATAAAGTGTAAGTAGGAGGGGTATAACCTTCCTCTATTGGTTTCCAAAAACCTTTATCGATCAAAGAAACATACTCCATAAACCGAGCTTTCCAAGTAGAATAATCATTTAGAGATACGAGTCTAGGAGGCGGAGGCCAGGTTACAAACTCATTCTTGTAACAAAACATGATTGTAACACTTGAATTTTTTTTGCTAAGTACACTGGAACAAGGTAAGTACACAGGAACAAGCTAAGTACGCAGGAACAAGCTAAGTACGCATGAAGTAGCTAAGTACGCAAGAACAAATCTGAAACTTGGAGAAAAAGTTCAGTAAGTACGTAAGAACAAATCTGAAACTTGGAGAAAAAGTTTCAGTAAGTACACAAATACGTCTGAAACTCTGAAAATAAGGTCTGTTCACATAGTTTCTCCGGTTACTTTTCCGGTATCACTCAAAACTTATCTAAAATGTGAAATTAATCCAATCAAAAGCTTAGAAATCCAATTCTAACAAACCCTTGATGATTAATTTACAAAATCAAACAACTATTGAGATGTTTTGAAACAATCTCAGTTCGTGAACGTGAAGAACAAGAGCGCTCAGTTTTTGCTCAACAACCTTTAAATTCACATCAAAAACCTTGTAATTCAGTCCAAATGTAGTCAAAAATGTTCAATACCACTCCTATAACACTCAGTTTCAAGAGCAAAGGCTCTGATACCACTTGTAGGTCCAGGTGTTAGATCGATTAACGTATAGGAAATGAAACCAATCAACAGAGTGCGGAATCCTCTGTGATTAGCTTGAACAAGATGACTAGATACGATGATAATGAACACAAGTATATAAAACTTTGTCTATTAGCATCAAACAACTGATTACAAAGGGTTTTCTCTCAAGAACTCGTTCAGACTTGTTTAAACAAGAATCCTATCAGCTATTTATTCTAACAGTCTCACTAACATGCGTACTTATAAGTATGCATGAAAAAAATTGGTGTGTACTTATAAGTACGCAGGAACAAATTTGGTGTGTACTTATAAGTATGCTAGAACAAATTTGCTGCGTACTTATAAGTACGCAGGAACAAATTTGGTGTGTACTTATAAGTACACAAGAACAAACTTGTTGAGTACTTATAAGTACGCAAAACACTACCACCTAACCAAAACATACATGAACAAAGACTCGAATATACAACTCGATCAAATACAAATGACTCTCATAAAATACAAACAATCTTCAAGCTGCTTGTCACAAAACATGCTCCAACAATGTCTATAGCACTATTCTTGTTTCGTGGGATTAACCTTAACAAGCTCTAATTTGTTCTAACACTTCACACACTATTCTGTTCTTCATCTAAATCAATAAACAGTTTTCATAACAAATGAACATGTCCATCTTTCCAACATAATTGATTCGAGTCTAAACGGGTATCTCTTTAATATGATTTCTTAAAGCTTCTTAATTCGTTCTATTTTGAGTTTTTTTACATCATTGGTTAGTTTAAATAACATCTCTTTCTTAGGTTAGATATTGATAGAGGGTTGAGTATCACGATACATCAAACTCTCGGATTGATATTTGGTACTTACTATATGCTATACCGAATACGATAGGTCCACTGCCTATAAGTGTGTAGTTTGGTTGTTGGTGATTATCATTAAAACTGAGCTTTTGAAAGGAATTCCCTAACTAATTTATGTAACAAATTGCACACGTCAAAGTTTTTTGGCGCTGTTACCGGGGAACGGTGATTCTGAAAAGGTCTGAGTCAGTAGTTTAGTCATTTCCTTTTGTTTTATTTTCTTTCATTAGTTATTTAGTGCATGTGCCATACGTGTTACGTGTGCTTTAGAGTAAGCTGCTTTAGTGCCTGTTAGGATAGTGTATGACTAGGTCATCAAAGGCCGACCTTATACAGCTAATTCCTGAACCTGGTCGTGAATTTTGTAAACTTAAGAAGGAGAACACTGAGGAAGAAGAGGAAGAAGATCAACATTTAGAAGGAGGACCAGAGACAACAACAATGGCTGATCAAAGGACGATTACTGATTACGCAAAGCCGTCATTGGACGGAGCACGCCCGATTGTCACGAGACCTACTGTGGAAGCAAACAACTTCCAGATTCCTTCCCAGATCATCCAAATGATTCAAAACGCTTTCTCGTACGATGGTCATGCTGATGAAGACCCAAATTCTCATATTTCATACTTCTTGGAAGTGTGTGACACCTTTCGCATAAACGGTGTGTCTGAGGCAGTCAAACTGCGACTGTTTCCATTCTCTTTGCAAGGAAAAACCCGAGCTTGGCTTCGTTCTCTACCAGAGCTGGTTCCATTACCACCTAGGATATCATGGCAGAGAAATTCTTACTAAAATATTTCCCGCCATCACGAACTACTCAATTCAGATACAAAATTCATGCTTTCATGCAAGATGAAGGTGAAACACTCTATGGAGCGTGGGAGCATTTCAAGGAGCTATTAAGGAAATGTCCACATCATGGACTGAAGCTTTGGCTCCAGGTCCAGATGATGTGTGCTATTTTATATACATATATATATATATACATATATATATATATATACATACATATATATATATATATATATATATATATTTCATGCGTATTAAATCATCGTTTTTAGTTAATTTATTAATAAATTTAAGTGAACCGATGTGTAATTAGTTTATATATAAATTTTGTAGGTATTAAATGAAAACGAGCTCAAACGAAGAATTTAGAGAGACTAAAGTTAGACGTTGGAGAATTGAAGGGATTACAACAACTTTGGGTCAAATGATTAATTAATGGGCTAGATTTGAATTACATGGGCAGTATTAGAGTGTAATTAGGTTAAGTGGTCTAGGTCATAAAAAATATAAAAACAAAAAAGAAAAAAATATATTTAGAATGGATTTAGGCGTCAGAAAAAGAAGGGTTACGGCAGAATTGGAGTGGGCTTTGAGAGCCCGCTTATCGAGGGGTACAAAGCAATTTGTTGGTGGCCGTTTTTGGAGGAAGGACGATCGAGCAAAGAAATAGAAAAAGAACAGAAGCAAGAACCGTGAATTGTTAAGGAAACACGCACAAATGCAACTCAAAATTAATTGAAGCACGTGGGTGAATTAATTAAGCTAGCAGGCAAGTGAAGTAATTTAAGCTAGTAGGCAGGCAGCTTAATTATTTTCTGTTTTACGATGAACGATATTATTGACTTTTTGGGTTATGTTTTTCACATGATTGGTTAAACTCGTTATAGTTACCTAGGTTTGATGATAACTTTCGTGTTTTGACGCTTTTACGGGTTTTAATAATATGTTTAATTGATATAATCTTAGAATCTCGTTCTTGAATGTTTATGAATGGTTATAAATGGTGTGTATGCTTGATAATTACTACCTTGATCATGTCTTGCTTGTGTCTAGTTGGTTTTGTGTCATCTCGGTTAAGTATTGCATGCAAGAATCACTACTTTGTGTTCTGATTATATAGACAGCTGATTTGACCATAATGGTTGGTGTCTAGGTTGTTCTTAGGGAGTATTATCAGTGTCTTGTCTTGAGATTGACCAAGTGATAGACATAGCCTAGCGTACGAGTCTTGCCTTTCATTCACGGTGTTAGTGTTCTTAGGGTTCGTTTGCATTCTAGTTCTTGATTGTCCCTTGCTCTGGGGCTGTGGACCATAGTCTTTCATGGCACTTTGAGTGGTGAGGCTGACCGGGGATCCCTCATTTGGCATTTTGTTGCAGTCTATCTTGTCCTTCATACGAGTCTTTATGTCTTCTTAGGGAGTAGAAACTTACCTAGTCGACCTTAGATTTATACCATTAGAGATATTCATATGATTACTTTCCCCGTGTCATTGCGTGTTAGTTGGATTCTTACCTGGGTGGTTACTTTCTATATGATCTTATCCTTACATCTAGTTTCTGTGTTCTTAGTTGTTTCCTTAGTTGTCCGGTGTTCGAGCGTCTTAGTGTCTTATTTGTTAGTTTAAATCTTCTTATTAATTAAGTTGGGACTCGATAGAGGTTTATTATCGAGAGTTATCATCGGTGTCCACGATTGATATCCGGTCTTGCCTATACTTGCTACATACGTACCGGTACACTTACCGTTTATGTGTGGTTGAGTCTTAGGTAATTCCCTTTTAAAACCGTTGTGCGAGTTTTTACATTATTTTTATATATACATCCAGCACATAAAGTTTTTGGCGCCGTTGCCGGGGGACAATTGCATTGGAGATTTCGAGAACGACTCGAGTCAGGGATCCAACCATTTTTGTTTTTCTTTTTTTTTGTGTGTGATTTTTTATTTTCTAGGATTCGTTTTGTGTGTTTTTGCTTTTATTAGGATTATTAGTTTGTGAATAATCTTCTAGGATTATTTTAGTTTTCTTTTATTCTATTTCATTTATTCATATTTGTTTTTTCTCACCTGTTACATTGTGAGATATGTACAGACAGCAGGCTGATAGATTTCTGAAGTCGTGGTGTGAGATCTATGGTGGGGACCATTGGGAGCAGAATTGCAACTATTCTGATAGAGATCCCTACCATGGATGTGAGTTTATACAAGTTAACCCTGAGCAGAGAAGTGAGACATTGAGGTGATGATAGCTTACTTGGAGTCTCGTCGTGAGAAGGCTCACACCCGTATGGTCTACGACTAAATGGCCAAATTCATGGGTTATGAGGATTCATCAGGCGTGATGATAGAGCAAACTCCATAACCGGAGACGATAATGGATGACGTGTTTTTTGCTATTCCATATAGTTACACACGTGCCTCCGGTTCAACTTGAGTTTGATCGTGACGAGGTTGATGCTTCACAGGAGTTTAGTTTCAGGGATTTTGTAGAACAACTCCAGAGGATGGTAGCATTATGTGTTAGGGTCAGTGAGATATGTGTTGATCTTTGGAGGGAGAATCATTCACTCTGTGATGAGATGCAACACGACATAGACCTGGAGATGGCATGCAGCCTCGAGCCAGGTAAGTATCCTTCCTCTACATATATTGATCATGAATGTGTGAATGATACAACTTTGATTGCATCTAGTTCTATACATGATTCCTATATTCCATTTTATATGTCACACTTATTTTGTGAGGATGATTAGATGCAGGATTCAAAGTTCGAGGACACGCACGAGGAGGTGTAACATCCTGAAAAATTCGGTAACTAATGGATCGGGTTAGTGAAGGAACGGAGCCTCTTTTAAACAAACTTTGACTATAAAGGTTTCACCTAAAGCTCGGTTTATCAATGTGAGAGGACCCGGTTGTTCGTTATTTAAAAGTTCGGTTAAGAAACGCGTTAGACGTATTAGGAGGGACCCAAAATGGAACTTGTAGGTGGTATTTAACCCACCTTAAAGTGCAACCCTAGGCCATTCGGCTAGGGCTCTTGCGATGGCAGAAAAGGACGAGAGAGAGGAGGACGGCGGCGGTGGTTCGCAGTGCTCCTACGTCGGCGTCCATCTAAGGGAACTCCATTACGCGTAAGGTAACTCTCGTATTCCATTCTTTTAGTTTACTGTTTTGGTTTAGCGTGAAGACCCGATTAGGGTTTTGGGTTGGTTCCTATTCTTGATGATCGGAGAAGAGGATAGGAATAAGGCACGGTGAATGTGATAGCCAAATGAGGTGGTGGTAATGTGTGACGTTGACAACGGCTGTGGACGAGGTACGGCAGAACTAGGTGGAGAGAGACGAGGGTGTTGCTCAGCTTGGATAGGCGACGAGGATGGAGGGAGTAATGAAGACGATGGTCACGGGAGAAAAAGGGGACGACATATAACTTCTTAGTGGCATGCGGCGGCTATGACGGTGAGGGGATGGTGACCCGGCAGCGGGGAATCGTAAGGTGGTGGTGGTTGGGGAGAAAGAGGGACAGGGTGGAGATGGCTGCCAATGGAAGCAGAGGGGGTGTTCTATGGCGGGGCTCGGGGAATAGAAGGGGGAAGTGTGGTGGTACACGGTGACGGAATCAGGAAACGGCAAGGCGTCCGGCTAAGCCATGCATGATAAGGGTTACGTACACACGTGAAAACCCGACTCGAGTTCATGCAATTCGCGGGATTAGGGTTACATAGTGTGTCGAAGGTTCTTTGCATGGCTCGTATACGCACATGTATGGGAACCCGGGTTAAGCATGCGGTTTCTTAACGGGTCGAGGAAAATCCGATACGAGATAGTAATTGTGAGATGATGACGTCTAAGGGTTTGCATGTCACGCGTACGTGCATGCATGGAAACTTGGGTGCGGGTACACTTGCCTTAAACAAGCGAGAGGACGAGTTGCAGAGCAAGGACTAAGACTCGATTTAACATGTGAGTTTCTAATCCCCTACTTCTTAAACATTTTACTGTTTTTAGGGCTATCGTACATGCTTACAAGATATGCTTATTTTATTAAACGTGTTGAGAGTTTTGGGTTTAACCCGATGTGTTTATGAACTAAATCATTCGTTAATGAAACCAAGGGTCTTTGGGATGTCTATGAGACTATGTGTGCTAGGGGTAAAGGGTTATTGATGTGTATCGTGTTATGAGCTGGTTGAGGTGAGTCGGGATATGAGTTAGGTGTTTATGAGTATGTGTAGAATATGTTATCATGAGAAGGTGTGTGTCTGGTGCAGGTCTGGTTAACTAGTCGTGCAAATGATATGCGATGTTATGTGTTGTATGTTTGTATTTTTTTTGCTCGTTGTCTTTGTAACTTGGCAAACGAGATTGTGGAGGACAAAGTCCTTCGGGAGGTCACAAAAAGTGGCAATGTCCAACATGATAGTGATGAGCTCGGGGTGTGTCGAACGCCCTGACGACGGTGCATGTGACGAGGTATGTCTTTACGTGCTTTTATAGGTGGTTAAATTGCATGCAAGAGTTGAGTTATATTAATTGTGCAGAAGATGATATTGATGTGGTGTGTGGCATTAGATTGACCATGGCGTCGGGATGATGACATTGTGTTTACAACTATTGTGTCAGTTGAGTTGTGAGAGTCTTGGATAAGGCTGGTTAAGTCGGTGTCTATAGGTTGGTTGAGATCACCGGATTTCGGGTTGATACGTGTGGTATATTTGGAGTTATCAGTGTAGTAAAGCTCGATCCATGTCGGTGAGACTTACTAGGTTGTAATTGTGGGTTGAGTCTGGGGTGGTGAACCCTTATGGGATACTGTAAGATAACGGGGGTTATCTATATGTCATTAAATGACAAACTATTTTTATAAAGGACACAAATGTCCTGAGTTGACAAAAATGATATTTGTGACAAGATGGTTTGTTATTAATTTAAACTATTAGAACTCACTAAGTGTAGCTGACTTTGTATGTATGTTAGATTGTTTTGTTGGTGAGTTCGGGGTCGACGTATCTTGGGTTGGGAGCGGTGCTACTCTGGTTGGTGTGCGTGCATTCATTTAGTAAGGTAAGGTGTAATAACACTATTGAAAGAGAATTACTCTTTAGAGTTAGACTTCCGCTGTATGTTTTTATAATAAAGTAAGTGTTTTAAATAGAATACCCGGTGATGAGAACCAGCTGTAGGGTGCCCGGTTTGGGGCCTTAGAAGTTGGTATCAGAGCCAAGTTTAAAAGAAAATCGGTGTTTTTATTAAAATAAAAAAACCTTAACTAAAGTTGAAAATGGGACGAGGATGAAACGAATGCCACCACGAGTAACCGCGAGCGAAGTGGTACGTCTTTTAAATTGAGTTTAAGAGTATCAATTGAATAGTGTAGCACTAGGTAGGGTGTTGGGTGTGATGGTGTGGTTTAATGATTAGTGTGTAATAATGTGTTATGAACTGTATGGTGTGAAATTGTGATCATGTGACTATGTGGTAGTATTGAGTTGTGTATGTGGCCTGTGTGGGATGCATGTGCATCCATTATGTGGAAGTAGAAAGCTAGTGTGAGTATGATGGGGAACGTTTAGAATTCAAGTAGCAACTTGGACAAACGATCACATTTGATCGCCGTGATTTGGCGGTCTATAGTTACTCTTACATTATGAATTTGTTACCTGTAATAGTCGCATAAATGTTCTATCTTGTGTAGGAGTAGATGACTAAGACAAAACGTACGAGATCGGTCAAACGAGGAGCTCTCGCTAGGAGGAATGCAGAACGACATGTCAAGCCGACGAATGCTGTAGGTGGAACTGACTGTGAGACGGGAGTAGTGTTGGCGCTTCCCGCGCCAAGCGTGATTAGAGCTTCGGTGGGCGACATGCTGAGTGGTGCTGTGACTGGAATGAGCGGATGGAAAAGGAAGGCGGTGTGAGTGGTATGCGATTTCCCTCCAGGATGTGGACCCGCATGGTTGAGAGATCGATCACTTGCGACAGCTAAGGGAGCTATGTTTCAAGAAGACCCGGTGAATGACCATGGATCCGATGAGGAGGAACCAGTGGAGGACACATCAGATGCACCTGATGTGGTCTAGTAGTGAATTTACGAGCGTTGTTCGAGATAATTGATTTCTTGATGATTAGTGGATATGGCAGTTGTCGCGAGAGATTTCGAGGTGATTGACGTTTTGAATTACTAGACGTTTACGTGGTGTGGTGCTTAATTCAAATGTTGACTATTTGATTTTGATATTAATTTTGAGTTTTACCGCCCGATGATTTAGACATAGATAATGAAATTGTGTTTGTGGTGGTGCTTGATTGTGTCTACAGTTGTGGATTTTGTGCGGTAATGTGTTGATAGGTGATTACATTTTGAATGACGTGAAACCATAATGTGATATTGGTTGAGTAGGTCATGCAGATAGAATTTTATATACATGAAATTGGATTTGTCAGTGTCTACAGTCTGAAGGTAGTGTCACCTATGTGCTAGTGTTTAGGTGATTTTGAAGTGCAATGGGTATATTGCACTTTGTGTGAATGTTCAGGACAGGGTCCTGTGGGAAGTGATAGTTATATATCTTGTATCTATGAATATTTAGGATGAGGTCTTGTGTCTAGACTGAGTAGTGTGTCAGCCTAAACCATGGGTACGACCTGTATGGGGTACGACCGTGTGAACTCTGTATGAGTATGTGATGACGTGTGGCAGGGGCTACTGTTGTGTTGATTAGAAGGTAGAGTTCAGGATTTTGTGTGTTATTGAATGACGATGTCATATCGTATACACGTAGATTTGCTCTGGCCCAGCTAGTTATGGGTGTCTAGCTAGTTATGGGTGCACTTTGTGCGAGTCAGAAGGTTTAGATACTATACCTATATATACTTTAAACATGATAGTTTTGTTATTATGACCAGGTATTATGTGTCCTGGTAGTACAAGCGTAGTCGTGCATAGGACGGGTGGTTAGTGTGATCAGGCATAATATTTCTATCTTGACGATTTTCTCGACGTTGATACATCGAGGTGAAGTGAAGAGTTTTGACGTTTTCTAGACGATCGGCGAGGTGCTCTTATGAGATGCATATACTTACATCTCGGGAATTCGGAACACGAAGCCAATTGGTGGAGCTATGAGAGTTGATGATGAAAGTGTTACATGGACGCGTGATTGGAGATAGTTATGATGTGAACGAGATGACGACGTTGAATATCACACCCCGGCCAGCGACGGATTTTACACCGGGGCTGACGCGATTGTTCATAAGCACATGATCATCTATTAATTGTGTGATAATATTTATTCATCAAATAAAATAGAAGACAAAGCGTTCATAATATAACGTAAGTTAAATTCAGTCTTATTATAGCTAGGTCCACGGTCCTATGTGATCATGCAATATCCTCAACCTGGAGCATCTGAAACATGTAAGTAAATGTCAACTACAAGTAGTTGGTGAGAAACATAAGTTTTGACACAAAACAAAGTTAAGTATAGTTTTCAATTGTAATAGGAAATAAGTTTACACAATCCATCTGATTGTATCATGAAAAAGTAGTAAGATGTATACACTAACCCGCCAAGGTTCGTGTTAAGTAATGTATCGGATTCCCATATAAATGATCATAAAAGGTACTACCTGAGGCTTGCCACACAAGTTAATGATTGTACTAACATGAACACACGTAATGGTCCCCAAGTAGTTTAAGACATAAAGCATAAGAATAAATGTATTGAATTGTGTATGAAATATAGTTGTAAACTTGTTTTACCCCAAAAGTATAAAAAGGAAAAAGGGGCTATGTAAACTCACTTGTAATGAAGCTAGTAATGGTGTGAATTGGCAAATATGGATAGGCCTTGTGAAGATTTCTCACAATAAACCTACATGGGTAATTGTACTCTAAATTCATGTGCGTTTAATGGAAATTAGGAAATCCTAAGATTTAGGGTTTCATAGAGTTCAGGATTGGGTATGGGATTGTATAAATATTTTGTAGGAAAAAATAGAAATTCACGACTAGTATAAGAATATAAGTAGTTTATAAAGTTAATTAGAATTAATTAAGATTTCTAATTTATTTATATAATTATTCTAAAGATAACTAATAAATAAAGTTAGGAAATGGAATAAGTTTAAATAATACACTTGGATTAATAATTTATAAATAAATTATGGAATGAAAAAGGTTTGATTAATTTACTTTATGTAAATAAAATGATTAATTAAACTAATAAATAATCGCTTTTATTTAAATGAAATATAAAAAGTTAATAAATAAATAGGCTTTAAATGAAATCAATTGCACTTTGTATAAAATAATAATTATTTAAGTATTTTTGTAAGTTTAAAAGCTTCAAATAATTATTCTTGCCACAATAATTATTTGTAAATTTAAAAGAATTTAATAATGTGTAAAACATCAAATTAAAATTTGTGCAATAGGCATTATTAGTTTATAAATAAAATAACATAATTAATTTGTCTAAACAAATCATTTACATTATTTATTTAGGAATTTATAATGTTTCATAATATGTTTTTAAATAAAATAAAATAAATAAACATTACTTTATATTTTCTGTTTTTATAAAACAAATACAGAATATATCTATGTAATTTATAAAAATTAAATTGGGATTTTAAACATTTAAATAGCGTTAAAAGGGTTAAAAAGAAATGGATTCCAAAAATTGGCCCTAGCGGGACTCGAACCCGCGTCTGTACTGGTTCACCCCTACACACGCGCACTAACCACTGGACTGGGCATAGCCGGTTCGTTAAGCTTTTAACAAGCAGGCCCAAACACCTTCGTCCCCAAATCATCCCGCCGTAACCCTAGCCCTTCAATCCCCTCGTTCGGCCAACGATTCAAACCCGAATTCATAGGGCTTTTGATCGTGGGACTGAAACGAGTCTATTGAAACCAATTTTACCTGAAATGGTCTAGTAACGAAGGAGAATGACGGGGATACACTGGTTCGTATTCTTCGGCCTAAGTGGGTGTTCGGGAGATGAAATGCGATGTAATTGCAGGTGCGGGGAGTTGGTAGTGAGTCTCGCTAATGATTATGGACGTCTATTTATACGCAAGTTGTACAGAAATGGATCGATCACTTAAATGCAATTGAAGTTTAAATCGGTTACGAGTTACACCTTGATTAGTTCATAAGAACTCAATTAAGCGCAGGGAATGAATCGCTTGAGTGATCTAAACGTGTAGCCGGTTTCGATTTCACGTGAAAGTACCTTAGAAACGAGTTCGTGATTAGAGGTCTCAAAACCGGTTCCTACGGGAACCAAACGCATGACTGAAATGGGTAGGGAGGTATTTCTGAAAATTGCAACTTAGTCCCTGTAGTATCAAGCCTTTATTATTTCATATCCAAACTTAGATTTAATACTTAATTTAAGTTTTAGAATTTACACAACAAACCCTGAACTTTTATAAAATATGAAACTATTAAATTTTATAAGTTTTTATAATACCTAATAAATCTTAATATTGTATTTAATGTTATAAATATAATTTTTTTCAAAATAGAAATAATTTTATTTCTATTAAAAATTATTTTCTTTGAAATTAACTAACATAACTTTTATGAACCCTAATTTTATATAATTTAGTTTTTATAAGTTTGTATTTATATATATGTAGACTTAGAAAATAACTTAACATATATATATATATATATATATATATATATATATATATATATTTCATTGAATATTAACAACTATATACATAATTCCTCATTTAAATATTTGTTATTTTTTTTTAAAATTAAACTATTTCACCAATGTATGTATGTAGGTATACTCATGAAGTGAAATGGATAAATAGGATAACTTTTATCGAAATAGATAGATGCAAATCATATAATAATGAAATTACAAGTGCCGGAATAGTTAAAATAAAGGCCGGATATTTCTTGAGATTAAAGTCTCCCCTACTTTAGAAAATTTCGTCCCGGAATTGTTTTGAAAGAGGTTCCAGGAAAAAGATGTGGGTATTTAGTCTTCATTTGATCCTCACGTTCCCAAGTGAACTCTGGGCCAAGTTTGGATTCCCACCGAACCTTAACGATAGGGATGCGACTTCGTTTGAGTTACTTAACTTCCCGATCCATGATCTCCATGGGTTTCTCCACGAAGTGCATTGACTCATCAATGTGAACCTCGTCAAGTGGTATGTGGAGATTTTCGTCGGCTAAGCATTTCTTTAGGTTCGAGACATGAAATGTTGGATGTACGTTGCTGAGTCCTTCAGGTAAATCCAGCTTGTAGGCTACCTTCCCAATTCGTTCGAGGATTTTCAAAGGACCTACGAACCTTGGTGCAAGTTTTCCTTTTTTTCCAAAACGAACCACGCCTTTCCAGGAATAACTTGAGAAGAACCAGATCGCCGACTTGAAATTCCAAGGGTTTTCGACGTTTGTCGGCATAACTCTTTTGCCGACTCCTTTCTACTTGAAGGTTGTCACGGATTAACATGATCTTGTCGAAAGTCTCCTGAATAAGTTCGGGACCAGTGATTTGTGCTTCGCCAATCTCATGCATGGTATACTTCCATCATATATTGAATAGCACTTCCGACCATAAAGTGCTTCAAAAGGAGCCATGTCAATGCTCGTGTGGTAGCTGTTGTTATACGAGAACTCGACTAAGGGTAGATGTAAATCCCAATTTCCCTTGAAGTCGATGACACACGCTCCAAGCTGAAACACCCTACTTAATTCTTATTATTTTATCAGAGTTTAATGCGAAAAAACGGTCCAAGATTAATAAAAACCTTGCCATAACGGCTAAGGTAACCTTTTCATTTATAATAATATCGTTTTACAAAGGATAATATAATTACATCATCCTATATATGGATTTTCCAACTCCGATAGCTCTGTCCACAGGAAGCTTCATTCCACGTGCTTCTTACCTGCAGTGTTCGAAAAACGTTTTTGAATTAGCTTACGCTAAGTAAGTACACTGCATATTTTCATTTCATTATGAACCCTTTAGGTTCTTATTATTGTTCACGTTCTCTCGGGCTCTCGGTGCCCCCATGACCATCTTCGGAAGTACCTTCGATCACGGTATTTGTTTATTTTATGGGTGTGCTAACCCCCTCGCAACCATCTTAGGCCGTACCTCCGGTCCTCAAGCATTTGTTTTCATTTCATGTATATGCTTGATTTACTCACCAACCAGTCCTCACCTTAAAAATTCGTAATGGTTTCTCCACGATGCATTAGAAAGGTTTATATATAGGAAGTACCAGCGGCGTATTCACCACCCTTCTAATATTTTATGAGTACTCCGTTATTCCATTTTAGGGTTTAGAATCGTTCCATCATACTCATTCATATTTGCATGTATCATCATGCATTCACGTATTCATCATGCATTCCACGTATTCATACTCATCATGTATTCACATTCATCATGCATGGTATACTTTCATCATATATTCATATTCGTCATATATTCATATTCGTCATATATTGTAAACTGGGGTGATTTTCCTTCCAGAGCAGTACCTCCAACAGAGATGTTCCCAGGAAAGAGTGACGGGTCTAGGAGATTTTTATACACCATTCTTTCCTTAGACAGAACATTTCGTTTGTCCGATAACTACATACCGGTCGGATGTTTTCCCGTACGTTCACTATATTTATTATCTATTAGTCTATACCCCTAAACATTCATAATGGTTTCACCATGAAGTACCAAAGAGATTTATATATAGGAAGTACCAGCGGCGTATCCACCACCCCTTGGATACGTCGTGATTACTCCATTATTCTTGTTTAGTGTTTAGACTAATTAGTCATTACCCTGTACCCTCGTTATATCACATATCACATAGCACATATGTATTTAAACACGTATTTCACATAATCGTGTCTAGGGTACGGTTCCAATGTACTTACTATATTCTTGGGTAGCTCCTAAGTTCGTTCCTCGCTTTAAATGTTTCTCTGAATTCGAACCGTATTCGTAATGCAGGGTACTCGTAACCACCACGCTCGTAACCGTCGCGCTATCCTTTGCCTCGGTATGCGTGTGTGTGTGAAAGTGATAGTGATGTTGGTGTTTTATGTTGCAAATGAACGGCTCATGCAAACTATTTATAGGGTGAATCTGCCACCCGTAGCGGACCGTTAAGCTGGGTGGTAGCGGTCCGCTACCGCCCCATTAGCCATCTGTTATGCGTACTCACCACGTAGCGGACCATCACGCCTTTGGTAGTGGTCCGCTATCCAATCCTATTCAGTGAGTCATCATACACGTGTCGTCCTCTAGTTATCCGGGCCAAATTGCGGCTGGCGCATCGTTACCCGCCTGGTGGCGGTCTGCCATAGGGCTGAGTTACAAGATGCGTCACTGCCACGTGTCATTCCCTCATGATTCCTTCATCCGTACGTAGCGGACCGTCATGGGACCCGGTAGCGGTCCGCTACCGGCTCGATTTCTTTATTTTCTTCATTTTTCAGTCCCTATAACTTTGGGCTATTTACACTTTGGTCCCTAGACTTTCATTTCCTTGAAATTTGGGGTGTTACAACTCTCCCCCCCTTAAATTAGGTTTCGTCCTCGAAACCTGTTAATCCTTAAATAATCGTGGATGATTTTTCTTCATTTCCTCTTCACTTTCCCATGTCATCTCTGACCCTTTTCTGTGTCTCCATTGCACTAACACTTGTTTGATCATTTTGTGGCGTAGCTGCTTTTCTTTTGTGTCTAGAATTTTGATAGGTTCCTCCACATAAGTCAGTTTTTGTCCACTTCTATTTCTTGCAGAGGAACATGTGCAGTCTCATCCGCCAAAGACTTTCTTAAATAAGATACGTGAAACTTGTTGTGTATCTTATTCAATTCTTCAGGTAGTTCTAACTGATAAGCTACCTTTTCGACTCTTTTAATAATTCTGAAAGGACCAATAAATCGTGGACTTAACTTTCCACGTTTCTTGAATTGAATTAGACCTTTCCAAGGAGATACTTTCAACAAGACATAATCTCCTTCTTGGAATTATATTGGTCTACGTCTCTTGTCTGCGTATGATTTCTGTCTATCCTGTGCAGCTATCAAACGTGCCTTGATTAAGTCAAGCTTTTCTGACGTGGCTTGAACTATTTCTTTGCTGCCAAACTCTTTCTGCCCAATTTCTCCCTAACATACAGGAGTCCTGCATCTTCTACCATATATCATCTCATATGGTGGCATACCAATACTGGAATGGTAGCTATTATTGTATGAGAATTCTGCTAATGGCAGATGGTTATCCCAACTTCCTCCGAAATCAATCATACAAGCACGCAACATATCTTCAAGAGTTTGTATCGTCCTCTCACTTTGACAGTCGATCTGAGGATGATATGCCGTGCTGATCTATAACCTAGTTCCCATCTCCTCATGGAACATTTTCCACAAACATGAAGTGAAACGAGTATCTCGATCAGAGACAATCGAGACTGGCACACCATGTCTTGAAACAATCTCTTTGATGAATAAATCAGCTAACTTTTCTGAAGAGTATGTATCACATATTGCTAAGAAATGAGCACTCTTAGTTAACCGATCTACAACCACCCAAATGGTATCATAACCCCCAGCTGTCTTTGGTAGCTTGGTTATGAAGTCCATAGTGAGATGTTCCCACTTCCATTCTGGGATTTCTAATGGTTGTAATCTTCCATACGGTTTCTGATGTTCTGCTTTAACTTGTAAACAAGTCAAGCATTTTGCTACATATTTCATGATATCAAATTTCATTCCGGCCCACCAATAATCTCTGCGCAGATCTTGGTACATCTTTGTAGCACCCGGATGAATAGAATATCGTGATCTATGAGCTTCATCAAGAATCTTAAGTCTAAACTCACCTGATCGTGGTATCCACATACGATTAAATCGAGTCTTGATTTTATACTTATTCTCTTCTAGAAACTTCTCCTGACCAACCATTCTTTCTTTCTTAACATTCTTATTCTTTAATGCTTTTATTTGTGTGTCTCGAAGCTGGCTCACGAAATCAGGAGTTATTACTAACTTATATACTTTCACCCGAATAAGATGATGCTCTTCCTTGCGGCTTAGAGCATCGGATACCACATTAGCCTTTCCAGGATGATATAAGATTTCACAATCATAATCCTTGACTTGTTCTAACCACCGTCTTTGCCTCATGTTTAAGTCTTTCTGGTCAAAGAAATACTTAAGACTTCTGTGGTCTGTGTAAATCGTGCACTTCGTTCTGTACAAGTAATGCCTCCAGATCTTTAGTGCGAACACCACCGCAGCTAATTCTAGATCATGAGTTGGATAGTTTGCTTCATGTGTCTTTAGCTGTCGAGAAGCATAGGCTATCACCTTTCCTCTTTGCATCAGAACACATCCTAATCCAAGCTTGGAAGCGTCAGAATACACCACAAAGTCTTCTACTCCTTCTGGCAATGCCAGAACTGGAGCTTGTATCAATCTTTCTTTCAATATCTAGAATGTCTTCTCTTGTGCCACATTCCATTCATATTTTGAGTTCTTTCGAGTTAGCTTAGTTAATGGGGTGGCTATCTTAGAGAAGTCATGGATGAACCTTCTATAATAACCAGCTAATCCCAAGAAACTTCTAACTTCTGATGGATTCTTAGGTAGAGACCATTTTATTACGGCCTCTACCTTTGCTGGGTCTACTGAGATACCTTCTGCGTTTACCACATGACCCAGAAATTGAACTTCCCTTAACCAAAATGCACATTTTGAGAACTTTGCGTATAACTTCTCTCTTCGTAAAGTACTAAGCACTTCATGAAGATGTTGTGCATGTTCTCCTTCATTTTTTGAATAAATCAGGATGTCATCAATGAAGACAATAACGAATTTGTCTAACATTGGATGGCATACTCTATTCATGAGATCCATGAAAACTGCTGGAGCATTTGTTACTCCGAATGGCATCACTACAAATTCATAGTGTCCATAACGAGTTCTGAATGTTGTCTTAGGTACATCTTCTTCTCGTACCTTGACCTGATGATAACTGGATCTTAAGTCAATCTTGGAAAACCAACTTGATCCTTGAAATTGATCAAATAGATCATCATTTCTTGGTAAGGGATACCTATTCTTGATAGTCAGCTTATTCAATTCACGATAGTCTATACACATCCTCATACTACTGTCTTTCTTCTTCACGAACATAATTGGTGCACCCCAAGGAGATACACTAGGGCGTGTAAATCCCTTGTCCAACAACTCTTGCAGTTGTAAAATCAATTCCTTCATTTTAGTTGGTGCTAACCGATATGGAGCCTTAGCTACCGGTTTAGCTTCAGGAATTAAATCAATTTTGAATTCGATCTCTCTCTCAGGTGGAGCACCTGGAAGATCGTCTGGGAATACTTCTGGGAATTATTTTACTACTAGAACTTGATCCAGTTCATTCCCTTTCATTTTTACATCAGCTACGTAGGCTAAGAAAGCTTGATGACCTTGTCTCACGTAGCTACTTATCTTGGCCATCGTACATAGCGTGATCTGGTTCCGTCGTTCACCAATGACGCTCACTTCCTTTCCTGTAGGCGTCATGAATCGTACAATCTTCTGATTGCATATAATCGTTGCAGCATGTGAAGATAACCAGTCTATTCCAATGATTACATAAAATTCTTGCATTGGCATTGGAATTAAGTCGACAAGATATTCTTCTTCTTCCATCAGTAGTCGGCAATCTCAGCATATTTCAGTTACAATGCAGTTTTGATCACTTGCGATTTCGAATTCTAGTACCTTAGCCAACTTACTTCTATTGAAATTTCTAGAGTTCACATACTTTAAAGAAATAAACGATCGACTAGCTCTTGTATCGAATAAAACAGAAGCAAATAGGGAGTTCATGAGGAATGTACCTGATACGACGTCAGGAACATCTTTCGCTTCCTCTACAGTTATCTGAATAGCCCTATCCCTTGGCTTCGGTGCCTTGATCCTCTTTACTTCATTTTCTGCCACTCTTGACCCTTCTCCGGTCTTTTCTGTCTGAAATTTTAACTCAGGACATTCTCTGCTGAAGTGTCCTGGCTTATAACAGTTGTAGCACAATCTGGTTCCACTCATACACTGCAATGCAGTGTGTCCTGCCTTCCACATTTGTTGCAAGTCGTTGACTGGAATCGGCACTCCCCCGGGTGCCTTCTTCCACAAGTCTTGCAATTTTGGATACTTTTCCTTTGGGAGGAACTACCTCCCGGTTTACTAAACTTAAACCTCTTAAGAGGCATAGGAGAAGGATAACTTTTCCCTTTATTCTTCCCGTCTTGCTCAACTTGTCTCTTGAGCTCAGTTTCGCGTTCCCGAGCCCAATCAATCATCTCCTCCAAGTTCGCACACTTGGAAGGATAGATAAACTCTCTAATTTATGTTTTTAAAACGAGATGGTGTCTCGTCATCCACATCACCGGGGTTGTCAATAAAGCTGAATAAAACCTAGCCTTGTCAAAGAAAATCCCCGTGATTTCATCTACCATCTCTGTTGTCTGACGGAGTTGAAGAAACTCCTTAGTAATTCTTTCAATTGCCGCTCGAGGGCAATAATGTTTTAGGAAGAGATCTTTGAACTCTTCCCATCTCATATATTTGATTCTCTCTCTACCTTTTTCTCTCTGCACTACTCCCCAAAAATCATTAGCTTTCTCTTTCAGTTGATTGGTGGCGAATGTAACTTCATCTTTTTTTTTCACAGTGGCATGTATCGAATACCCTTTCTATTGAGGCGATCCATCTTTGAATTTCTAAGGGATTAACAACTCCCTTAAACTCCAACGGTTTGCATGTCATGAAATCCTTGTATGTACAACGAGTTAACTTCATATCAACTTTTGGATTTCCTCCTTCTCCATTACGAGTGATCTCCTTATGGTTTTCAATCCAGCTCTCTAATGAGCTTTGTAGATCTGCCTGTAAGATTGGGAAATTCGCATCGAACGCTTTTCCTACTTCTATTGCGATTTGTTTCCGGATATTCCTCGGGGCTTGCTCAACTTCGTTTTCATCATGATGTGAAGATTCAGCTCTCCTGTGGCTTCCCTCGTCACGTGTTTCGTTATTTTGATGTTCATCCATTTGCTGAAACATGATGTCGTTTAATCTCTCATTTGTTTACCCTAATCATAGTCTAGGGTTTTTATACTACAGGCCTTTTATCAGTTTAACCCTATTCCAGTACTCTAGGGTTTCACATAAGGCCCCATCTATGCATTTTACACATATACACATTCATTCATGCATTTTAATCATGCATAATCACATTCCCGGCTTACTATCTGCTGAAATAAGTTATCATATAACGTTTGCGATATCATGATGGTCCCATACATTAACTCCTATACTGTCCAGGCATCAGACAATGTATGTTACGTATCATGATACTCCCAACTATCACATGGAGCTTATCTCATACAAAGTTCAGCCTCGTATAGTCACATCTTTCTATTTAAGCACTGCAATTTAAACATACATGCTTCCTTGGACGACCTCAGATTGAATCCCTAATTATATCATGAGCACTTATGGTTTGAGTTTAAGCATCCCCTTTTGATACTTAAATCCCTCAAACCATGCTCTGATACCAACCTGAAACACCCTACTTATTTCTTATTATTTTATTAGAGTTTAATGCGGAAAAACGTTCCCAGATTAATAAAAACATTGCCATAACGGCTAAGATAACTTTTTCATTTATAATAATATCATTTTACAACGGATAATATAATTAAATCATCCTATATATGTATTTTCCAACTCCGACAGCTCTATCCACAGGAAGCTTCATTCCACGTGCTTCTTACCTGTAGTGTTTGGAAAACGTTTTTGAATTAACTTACGCTAAGTACGTACACTGCATCTTTTCATTTCATTATGAACCCTTTAGGTTCTTATTATTGTTCACGTTCTCTCGGGCTCTTGGTGCCCCCGTGACCATCTTCGAACGTACCTCCAATCACGGCATTTGTATATTTTATGGGTGTGCTAACCCCCTCGCAACCATCTTAGGTCGTACCTCTGGTCCGAGTATTGGCAAGGTTCTTCTACTCGTCAGTATAGACCCCTCGCATTTGTCACGAAGACTCATTCATTCCACAGCCCCGTAGGCTTGGAATCTTTTCTCCTTCAGCCCTGTACGCCTGCAGTTCTCTTTTTAGTTCACTTCTTTATTATTTATTAAGATCCACCATACAGGCCAGGTATCTCATTTCATTTAGGACCTTGAGTATCTTTGACTCACAGCCTCCCAAATGTATCAAGCATTTGTTTTCATTTCATATATATGCGTGATTTACTCACCAACCAGTCCTCACCTTAAACTTCGTATGGGTTTCTCCACGATGCATTAGAAAGGTTTATATATAGGAAGTACCAGCGGCGTATCCACCACCCTTCTAATATTTCATGAGTACTCCGTTATTCAATTTTAGGGTTTAGACTCGTTCCATCATACTCATTCATATTTGCATGTATCATCATGCATTCACGGATTCATCATGCATTCCACGTATTCATACTCATAATGTATTCACATTCATCATGCATGGTATACTTCCATCATATATTCATATTCATCATATATTGTAAACTGGGGTGATTTTCCTTCCAGAGCAGTACCTCCAACAGAGATGTTCCCAGGAAAGAGTGACGGGTCTAGGAGAGATTTATACACCACTCTTTCCTTTGACAGAACATTCTGTTTGTCAGATAACTACATACCGGTCGGATGTGCTCCCGTACGTTCACTATATTTATTATCTATTAGTCTATACCCCTAAACATTCATAATTGTTTCACCACGAAGTACCAAAGAGATTTATATATAGGAAGTAACAGTGGCGTATCCACCACCCCTTGGATACGTCGTGATTACTCCATTATTCTTGTTTAGTGTTTAAACTAATCCGTCATTACCCTGTACCATCGTTATATCACATATCACATAGCACATATTTATTTAAACACGTATTTCACATAATCGTGTTTAGGGTACGGTTCCAATGTACTTACTCTATTCTTGGGTAGCTCCTAAGTCCGTTCCTCGCTTTAAATGTTTCTCTGAATTCGAACCGTATTCGTAACGCAGCGTACTCGTAACCACCACCTCGTAACCGTCGCGCTATCCTTTGCCTCGGTATACGTGTGTATGTGAAAGTGATAGTGATGTTGGTGTTTTATGTTGCAAATGAACGGCTCATGCAAACTATTTATAGGGTGAATCTGCCACCCGTAGCGGATCATTAAGCTGGGTGGTAACGGTCCGCTACCGCCCATTAGCCATCTGTTATGCGTACTCACCACGTAGTGGACCGTCACGCCTTTGGTAGCGGTCCGCTACCCAATCCTATTCAGTGAGTCATCATACACATGTCGTCCTCTCGTTGTCCGGGCCAAATTACGTCTGGCGGACCGTTACCCGCCCGGTGGCGGTCCGCTATACGGCTGAGTCACCAGATGTGTCACTGCCACGTGTCATTCCCTCATGATTCCTTCATCCGTGCGTAGCGGACCGTCATGCGACCCGGTAGCGGTCCGTTACCGGCTCGATTTCTTTATTTTCTTCATTTTTCAGTCCTTTAACTTTGGACTATTTACACTTTGGCCCCTGGACTTTCATTTCCTTGAAATTTGGGATGTTACATAAGCATATACTCAAGGGTTTGAATCGTACGTTCGGATTGACCATCAGTTTGCGGATGGTAAGCCGTACTAAGATTCAGCTGAGTACCCAAAGCTGATTGCAAAGATTTCCAGAAACGAGAAGTGAATCATTTATCACGATCAGAAATATTGTTGAGTGGTACACCATGACGACTAACTATTTCATCGATATAAATTCGAGCCAATTTCTCAACTCGATAGTCTTCACGAATGGGTAGAAAGTGAAGAGATTTCGTTAACCGATCGATGATTACCCAAATACTATCATGACCACGAGAAGCATGCGGGAGTTTGGTTATAAAATCAATGGCAATACACTCCCATTTCCACACGGGAATCTCGGGTTGTTCAAGTAAACCGGATGGACGCTGGTGTTCAGCCCTAACCTTTAAATAAGTAAGGCACTTGGATACATATAGAGCAATGTCATTTTTCATACCAGGCCACCAATATTGGGTACGAAGATCCTTATACATTTTATCCGCACTGAGATGCACAAAATAACGAGTCTAGTGAGCCTCGTTCATGATAAAGGTACGAAGATTGTCACGGTCTGGAATCCAGATACGATTCAGGAAGTAAAGTAATCCATTGGGTTTGGTTTCAAGTTGGAGTTCAACACCACATGCCATTTTGTTGTACATGTTTCCTTCAGTGACCGAAAGATGTTGTGTGTCACACCCCAACCGACGACGGAATACATCGGGGCGGAACATGTAGACTGTTCAAAATCTCAAGGTTTACTAAATTTTAAATATTTAAACAATTAAATTCATGTCATAGATAAACATCAATCCAACAATACAAAGAAAAATAGAGAATACATAAATAGTTTCTTTAAATTAGATTCTAGGTCCTTGGTTCTAAGTGAAGCAACTTGTACTTATTCTCAAGCATTAGTACCTGAAACATGATGAAAAACAAGGTCAACTAAAAAGTTGGTGAGCATACATAGGTTTTAACACATAAGCAAGTTTAAAGTGTTTTATACAATTCATACGATACACGTGTATAAGGCATTTATGGAGAATCTATAGTTAAACAGTGTGTACAATCAAACCTTGTGACTGAGGCATAACACGCAGGTTACCCTAATGTAAAGTCGGTAACAAACACCCTAACCGGGTGGGTTTGTCAGACGCAATATGTCTATCAATGTTAACCGTTGGCTTCGACTGAGTTAATGATTTTACTAATGTCATGTATATGTAGTCTTAACTCTTAGCATTCAAGAATAAATCACAAATAACACATAGAATCATATTATTGAATTTTATATAAGTAGTTGCAAAGAGTTTCAAAGTGTAATCATGTTTCACCCCAAAAGTGCAAAATGTAAAAAGGGGCTATGTAAAACTCACTTGTATATGTTGGGTGGATAATACGAGCAAGTATGAAGCACGAGTGATTCTCAAATCACAAGTTAACCTAGTGTGAAAAGAATGACCTTAAATTAATAATATGCACGAGGTCTAAGGATAGGTCTAATGTTCATCAGGTCTTGTTAGGTGTAAGTTTGTATAAAGTTTGTGCTATTTTATATAAGAAAATATAAGTTATCAAAAGTTTGGTGTAAACTTCGGGAGTTCAAAATGTTATATGAAAATATTATGTGTCTTTAGAGTTTAAGATTAAATAAATAAAACTCTTTTTATTTATTTAATTAAAATAATAATTATTGCTAAAAGTAATATAATTTTTATATAAAATATTAATAATTCCATGCATTTATTTATTTATGACAAAGTGTCAAAAACAAACTAATATGGATTAAAGAAACCATAGGTGCATTGTAATAATAATAATTTTAATATAATAAAGAATATAATGTGTGTGTATATATATATATATATATATATATAATGCATATTATAACATATCTTGTCCATATATTTATAAATTAGGAAATTAATTATTTTGTTTTAATTATTTAAAAGATATTTTTTTTGATAATTAAAAAGTGGTTTTAAACGATAAATTTGTGAAAATAGATATTGTATGTTAAACTTGTAAACTTCTATAGTATCCTGTTTTAAATGATGTATGTTTTATAAAAATAATATTTATAAAAAGTTTGGGTGATTAAACTGATTTTAGAAAATAAAACAGACCACTCGGTTCGAACCCGGGTGGTTTCTGTGTGAGGCATCAAGGTTTACCACTGGACCAGTAGCTATTTCGTGTTTAATACCCGGTTGGATTTGCATGTAGCGTGTTCTAGGTAGGGGGCCGAGTGGCCTGGTGGCACGCGCAAAAAGACCGGTCTGGATGGGTTTCGAACCCACGCCACTCTGACTAAACCAGTTGGACCGAGTGGATTCGATGTTATAAACTGAAATGTGAAAACTTAAATCATTTAACCGACTTGAATCGAATCCCCTTTTTAAAACCGTATGAACACGTTGAGAAATTTCTAGAAATTGAACCCGATTTAGATTGGTGTTTTATAATTTGATAAGGGGCTTTCGATGAGTGGAAACAAACGAACCGAACGACGTAAACCATACTTGTGATGGTTGCGTAACGAAGCCTGGTGACTAAACGGACATAGGCAATGTTTAGGGTGCTAGATCGACAAACAGGGATGGAATGAGACTCAAATGCGGGTTGGGGAAGATTATATGAAGTCGTGCGAAGGTCCATAGTGATTTAATTCGTTTAATTTCATCATTAACGTATGATTCGATTGCGAGTTTTACGGGTGACAGCTATGACTCCAATTACGCGTTATTTCGACTGTAATGGGATGAATTGAGTCATGTAATGGGTTTAGGTACATGCACGGTCAGTCATGGAATGATTTAAGGGGATTAATTGCATTTAATTTTTGGTTTTGGAAAGGATTGAAACGCGGCTTGACCCCAGGAGGTCAAACTATTCAAAAACTCGAATCATCCGCGCAATTGATCGAATTAGGCTAATATATGGATCGAATTATGGTCGATAATTGATTTCGTGCATAGTGAAAGCCCATAACAACAGGTTTATCGATTTCATATGTTGAATTTTATTGTTTTTGGGTCTGTTTGACTTTGAGAGTCAAAGTTGATGAATGGAGCTCAAAATTTGTTCATATGGGGTCAAGTCTAGTCCAAAGGTTCAATTGCAAGGGTGGGGGTTCATGTTTAGGGTTCAAACGTTTAGAAGGGGTGTTTCTTTGAATCAAAAGGTTCAAGACTAATGTTATTTGTTTTAAATTATTTTGTTTTATAAAAATCTAATTTATTATTTATTTAATTATAAATATTTTATAAAGAGATAAATAACAAACTTTGTAAATGAATTATCTATTAAAAATATATATACATATATTTATTTATTTATCCATAAACAAATACATCTACACACACACACACACACACACACACACATATATATATATATATATATATATATATATATATATGTAAGGTGTGCTTACATGATTAAAACTTTATAAGTTTTATTTTGATTTAAGAAAGTTATATATATATATATATATATATATATATATATATACATCTTATATAATTATACATGCATATGTTATATATTTAATAGAAAGTACTATGTATAAGATAAGTTGAAACGTTAAATTGATACATGTTTAAAATAGAGTATAATGTGAAATATTAAGTTGAACCGGTACGGAATTGAAATGGGTTGAGAAATAAAATAAAAATTAGTCCGGAAAAATCATTGATGTTACATTGTGCCTCAAAGATGCGAGTTTTAATGTCACTTTGGATCTGAATGCTATGGATCTCGATAGATTCTTTGCGACTAAGAGCATCGGCTACCACATTCGCCTTACCAGGATGGTAACGAATATCATAGTCGTTTAGAAGTTCAACCCAACCCATTTGCCTCATGTTGAGTTCTTTTTGATTGAAGATGTGTTAGATACTCTTATGGTCGGTGTAAATCACACACTTAGTACCATATAAGTAGTGCATCCAAATTTTGAGGGCAAATACGACTGCACCCAACTTAAGATCGTGTGTCGTATAATTCTTCTCATGATTTTGAGTTGTCGGGACGCATAAGCAATCACTTTGACTCGTTGCATAAGAACACAAACAAGGCCTAAGTGGGAAGCGTCACAGAAAACGACGAAGTCTTCGGTGCCATCGGGAAGAGTCAAGATAGGAGCCTCACATAATTTTTGCTTCAGGGTTTGAAAGGCTTCCTCTTGTTTTGGTCCCCACTCGTAGGGCTTGCCTTTATGTGTTAAGGCTGTGAGTCGCGATCTTTGAAAATTTCGCTATGAAACGACGATAATAACCCGCTAGGCCAAGAAACGAGCGGACTTCCGTAGGAGTTTTTGGAGCTTGCCAGTTCTTCACCGCCTCAAACTTAGCGAGATCCACATGAATACCCTTCTCATTGACTATATGGCCCAAGAATTATACTTCCTTTATCCAAAATTCATATTTGGAGAACTTGGCGTACAACTGCTCCTTCTTCAAGAGATCCAAAATCAATCGTAAGTGTTCTTTATGCTCCGCTTTTGATTTTGAATAGATAAGGATGTCGTCAATGAAGACTATCACAAACTTGTCCAAGTACGGTTTACACACGCGGTTCATAAGATCCATGAATACCGCGGGTGCATTGGTTAGACCGAAGGGCATAACCATAAACTCATAATGACCGTACCTCATACGAAAAGCTGTTTTTAGGATATCGGATTCAAGGACTCCTAACTGGTGATAACCAGAATGAAGATCAATCTTTGAGAAATAGGTCGAGCCTTGAAGTTGATCAAATAAATCATCAATACTCGGGAGTGGATAACGGTTCTTCACAGTAAGCTTGTTGAGTTCCAGGTAGTCCATGCACATTTGAAAAGAACCATCCTTCTTCTTGACAAATAAGACGGGTGCTCCCCAAGGAGAAACACTGAGACGTATAAATCCTTTGTTAGAAAGTTCTCAAAGCTGGCTTGAAAGTTCTTGCATCTCTGATGGTGCAAGACGATAGGGTGACTTTGCCACGGGATTTGCTCCTGGCACTAAGTCAATATGGAATTCAACTTGTCGTGCAGGAGGAAGATCGGGTAAGTCTTCGGGAAACACTTCTAGGAAGTCCTTGATCACAGGAATGTCTTGGATGCTTTTGCCCTTGTCTTTCCGCTCCACAATGTGTGCCAAGAAGGCTACGCACTACTTTCGTAAGTACTTCTGAGCGGTGGTACAAGACATAAGCTTTAGCCCTTTAGACGCTTTCTCACCATAGACGTTCAAAATGTCGCCCGAGTCAAGACGGATACAGATATACTTGTCAAAACAGACGACTTCAACATGATGCTTGTTAAGCCAATCCATACCTACTATGATGTCGAAACCTCCGAGAGCCATAGGAATAAGATTTATCGAGAAGTCATGGTCATTCAGGTTTAGGGTACAATCTCTAATGATGGTGTCACATGTAACTGAATATCCATCTGCTACTAGGATATCAAAGGATCTGTCTAACTTATTTCGACTCATAGCAAGTTGTGGTTCAAATTCAAAGGACACGAAACTCCTATCGGAACCAGTATCAAATAGGATAGAAGCATATTGTTGATTAATTGGGTACGTACAGTTCACCACGTCGTTGTTGGCCTGAGCCTCGTTAACACTAATGTTGAAGGCACGCCCACGAACTACAGGGTTGGCATTCCCTTGATTCACATTTCCCTGGTTCATGTTTCCCTAATTCATGTTGCCTTGAATCATGTTTCCTTGGTTCACGTTGGATTGGTTCATAATGACCAACCTGGGACAGTGGTTCCTGAAATGATTTGGGTCACCGCACTCATAACAAGCACGACCTTGAGTGATAGCAGCAGGAACAGGAATAGCCGTTTTACCTCCCGATTCAATGAGGTCGTGACATGTCACGGTGTCCCTCTATCCATTATCTCCGACCGTGATAGCCGTTTTACCTCCCGATTCTGGCAATCTTTACAGAAAGCTTTGGGAACTCGTTTGAACCTAGCACGGCTTACCATCCCCAGACTGATGGTCAAAGTGAAAGGACCATACAGACCTTGGAAGACATGCTCCGTTCTTGTGTGATTGACTTTGGAGGAAGTTGGGATCAACACTTGCCACTCATCAAATTCTCTTACAACAATAGTTACCATACGAGCATCAAGTGCGCCCCTTTCGAGGCTCTATATGGTAGGAAGTGTCGATCTCTGGTGTGTTGGACCGAGATCGGAGACGCTCAAATCACCGGTCCCGAACTCATTCAAGAAACCACCGACAAGATACTTCAAATTCAAGAAAGACTCAAGGCCTCTCGCGATCATAAAAAGAGTTATGCTGACAACCGTAGGAAGCCCCTTGAATTTCAAGTCGGTGATAGAGTCTTACTCAAGGTTTCCCCCTGGAAAGGTGTTGTCCGATTTGGGAAGAAGGGAAAGCTAGCCCCTAGGTTCGTTGGGCCTATCGAAATTCTTGAAAGGATTGGCCCAGTAGCCTATAGACTCAAGCTACCAACCGAACTTTGTAACGTTCGTGACGTTTTTCATGTATCAAACCTTAAAAGGTGCCTTGCTGATGACACACTTCAAGTTCCTCTGGATGATGTTCGTATCGACAACTCTATGCATTTCTTCGAAAAGCCCGTTGAAATCATGGACCGTGAAGTCAAGCGACTCAAGCGTAGCCGCATCCCTATCGTGAAAGTTCGTTGGGAAGCCAAGCATGGTCCTGAGTTCACCTGGGAACGTGAAGACCAAATGAAACATAAGTACCCTCATCTCTTTCTAGACCCTACAGCCTCTACTAGTTGAATTTCGGGGACAAAATTCTTTTAACTAGGGGAGACTGTGACACTTCTGATTTTCACTACTTGTACTCATTCTAGACTTATCAATGAAAATCCGCATGACATTTCATTTTACTTGAAATCCTATTCAGACGTTGTTACAATACTAGTTCACATGTGAAACATTACGTTTATGCTTGATTTCAAAGACTTATACTTATCTATGAAAATCCGCACTCAACCGAATCAAGCTAGGACCCAATCCAACTACTCTTGGACCTAGCCCAAGCAAGAAATCACAAAAACCCAGCCCCATTGAGGAAAATTTTGCAGATTTGAGGGCCCTAAAACCCTAAATTGCTTTCCAAGACATTCCATATTTACACCCCTTCAACCATTAGTATAAATAGGAGGCTTAGGATCTTGTTTTCTTTGCTAATTCTCCCTCAAACATTCCCAACCCCTCCTAAGTTGTGAAATCCCTTCCCAACCTTGAAGATTTCGAAAATCCTTTAGAGGATTCCAAGGATTTGAAGATCAAACAAGTAAGTAACCCTCCGAAGTTGAATACCGTCTTTTTATTTTATTCTTTCTTCATCCCCTCAATCTTTTTCTATTTTCTATCCATGATCACTTGATCATGTGAAACCTCAGCCCTAAAAACCCTCTAATAATCTTAATCAAACTAATAAATCAAGCTAACATCACCAACTAACAAACAAAGGATCCCGTTTGCAATGGCGGCTATGCCGTCGCATTCTGCGAATCCTCAAGACAACTATTGCAAAAGTGGCTCTGCCGATGCTTTAGTATGTTCTTGCTAACTTAAAACATGTTATTTATTCTATATTATCACTTATATGAACTCACACGCTAATTAAATATAGAATCCGCTTGCTCGTGTCGGCTATGCCGATTGCATTCTGTGATTCTCCAAAACGCTTCTGTGAATATCATGGCTAGACCGATGACACGGGACGTTTTGGCTAACCTAATCTGATTATATTATGTATTATAATAACATTCGTCTAATTTTTATTTGCGCGTTCGGAAATCTTAAAACTCTAAACGGACCACTTAAGTGCAACCATTGATTTTGGACAGAAACTGTGCTGAATTTAACTGAGCTTAACTTGACCATAATTAATCTAAACTGATCAAACTCAATTTCCACAACGTAGTTCGTCGAATTTCCTTTCTAACCATAATTGGATCGTTTTCTAATTCAAAAGTATGACTCCGTAGTAGCCAAAACGGGACAGAAACCTTTTTCAGTACCTTCTGTCTTGTTGGACTATTTTGGCTATGATCCGAGTCTCAAATGAAAAAACTTTCTAAACGAAACTTCTTCGGAACGATTTAAAATAATTTCTTGTAAAATTTCATAATTTTTAGACGTCGTTTGATATTTTTAACAATCCCGTTTCTGTTCAGCTACTTTGCTGTCCAAATCTGAAAATCAACTAAAACTCTATTTTTACAACTAATTCTTAATCTTATGACCCGAACCGCCTATCTAACACTCGTAACCATTGAACCTACCCTAAAACTGGTTTATTTATTTGTTTAGGGTCTGGTCCGTGATTCATCTCGTCTATTCGTTCAAGTTTCTTATCTCGTCTAGCTTTCAAGGTGAGACTTCATAGCCCCACTTTATTCAAATCATTTTGGGGGAAACATGTACGCGTTGGCACGCATTAAAACACGTTTTCAAACAATTCTAAAACAATCGAATCATATATGTATGTGAGTAAATGAACACAACATGATAAACGTTAAACTTGCAAATCCTTAACTTGAAACTTTCAAGCCAACGGTAGTACAGATATGGGCCATAGGATGGAAACCGCATATACTTTATGGACAACTTTTGGTTGGACATCTTATTCGTTATTAGTGCAACTTGCGAGTTGTACCACTTATTCGTTACTCATCATTTTAGGTTAGATTTGCTAATCATGTGTTTGTTTTATTACGTGCTATATGATGATCTTGGAATATGAATTGTCACCTTTGCCAAACTTATTCTTTTATTAAACCTGTGATTTCTCACCAACTATTTTTAGTTGACACTTGTTTTTCGTACATGTTTCAGGTGATTAAGCTCGTGATAGGTCAAGTCAATATCACATAGGATTTGCCTAGATATCAATTGAAGAATCTTATTTTAAGTTGCTTGTCTTTTGAACATGTTATCTGTTTGGTTTAATTCAAAACTTATGTAATTGGGATTTTTTTAATATTATGAAACTTTAATAGTAAATGTCTTTATTCCATTGTGTTCTTTTGTCAATTAAGTCGCACCCGTGGTTAAGATGCACGGTTGGGGTGTGACATGGAATACGGCAGGTGTTAGCCAAATGTCCATAACGTCCATAAATAGTGCATAGACGGCATGGTATGTTAGCAGCATGATGGAGCTTGCATGTGTTACACAACGGTAGGGTTCCCGCATATGGATTCTTGTTAGGGTTGAAGACACTAGGGGCTACTTGGGCTAAAGGTGCAGCAGGAGTGATAATAGCGAAGTTCTTGCCCTTCCGCTTCTTATTATTGACGGAAGACTCAACCTTGGTTTCCTTGGTGGGTTCAGTAGTGGTTTTCTCAAGGGTTTTCTTGGCACCCTTCTTAGATAAGGTTCCTGCCTTAACATGGTTATCTGACAGAGTAGCAGCAAGACGGATTGCTTCCTCGAGTGTGGCTGGATTGCTACCCAAGACGGTATCTTGAATCTGCATGGGCAGGCCATTGATGTATTTCACAATGGATCTTGAGAGAGGAGTGACCATATGAGGCACCAGAAGGCTAAGTTCATGAAAACGGGTGGTGTAGGTAAGGCTTTCACCACTATCTTGCTTGGGATCCCAGAACTTAGCTTCCAGCTTCTTAACTTCATTGCGAGGACAAAACTCATCAGTCATGAGCGTCTTCACATCAGCCCAAGGTAATGCAACTTCAATTCCACGGTTACGCTTTTCCCCGTTCACCAGGTGAGTGCCCTCTTCTGAAAGACATTAGTAGCATAGCGAAACTTTAGGTTCTCGGGGCAGTCGACATTGATGAAGGTTCCCTCAATGCTTTCGAACCATTGGAGAAGTCCAGTGGCTCCTTCGTTCCCGTAGTACTTGGTGTGGTTACAAGAATTGAAATGTTTGAACGTGCATGTGGGATTTCTTGGGGCTGCATTCTGGTTCAACTGGTTGGCCATGGTTGGTAGGATCGTAGCCATTTGTTGGATGATCCTGTCGGTGAGGTTGTTCCTACGTTCGCGACGATGAGGCATTCTATAAAAGGGATGAATAGAAGGTTCATAAGATATGAATCATACATAAGAGTTTGTAATAAAGTCATGAGGTATTAAATAAAACATGGATGGTATCCAAATGTGTGCATTGACTTATCAAAGTATTTTAAGTTCATTTAATGTCTAAGAAGTCGTGCTTTAGCCTATAAGTGGACACTCATCCCAAGAATTCCCAAGAAAGCATAACTGGTCCGTCGGTTGATTTAGATTTATACGAAATGCTTTCCTATATAGAATTTCCCAGAATACAGGCATCCACTCTTCCGGATTGCAGAAGTTCCCATTCGTTATCTAGAACTTTACATACTTTTGACGAGAGTTTCATTTTGGATTAGACCTTTAAGTCTAAGAGTATGTTTCAAATAACCCACGTAGTTTCAAGTAGTTTCATGTAGTCCCTTGAAGTTGTGGTTCATGTAATTGCACCACGTAGACAGAAATAGATAGATGTAGATAGGTATGGGTAGAAGTAAGTACTTGTATAGTAAGTATATAGTGGAGTTCCTAAAAAAGGACACGAGTTAAACTCATGTTTTGGACTCCTAGGTATAGTCTATGTCATGTATGTCTAATAACCTAATTCCATATAATCATGGCTCTGATACCAATCTGTCACACCCCGGTCGGTGGCGGATTATACGCCGGGGCTGACACGGTTGTTCATAAGCACATGATCATCTATTAATTGTGTGATAATATTTATTCATCAAAATTAAAGCATCCGTTCCAACAGAAAATAGAAGACAAAACGTTCATAACATAACATAAGTTAAATTCAGTCTTATTAGAGCTACGTCCATGGTCCTATGTGACCATGCAATATCCTCAAACTGGAGCACCTGAAACATGTAAGTAAATGTCAACTACAAGTAGTTGGTGAGAAACATAGGTTTTGACACCAAACAAAGTTAAGTATAGTTTACAATTCAATATGTTTAAAAGCATAAATGTGAAAACATATAAGGTTCCAAGGCGTACAATCAAGCCGTGTAATAGGAAAAAAGTTTACACAATCCATCTAATTGTATCATGAAAAAGTAGTAACCTGTATACACTAACCCGCCAAGGTTTGTGTTAAGTAATGTATCGAATTTCCGTATAAATAATCATAAAAGGTACTACCTGAGGCTTGCCACACAAGTTAATGATTGTACTAACATGAACACACGTAATGGTCACCAAGCAGTTTAAGACATAAAGCAAAAAGACCTTAGCATAAGAACAAAGGTATTGAATTGTGTATGAAATATAGTTGTAAACATGTTTCACCCTAAAAGTATAAAAAGGAAAAAGGTGCTATGTAAACTCACTTGTAATTAAGCTAGTAATGGTGTGAATTGGCAAAGATGGATAGGCCTCGTGAGGATTTCTCACAATAAACCTACATTGGTAATTGTACTCTAAATTCAATGCACGTTTAATGGAAATAAGAAAATCCTAAGATTTAGGGTTTCATAGAGTTCGGGATTGGGTATGTGATTGTATAAATATTTTGTACGAAAAAATAAAAATTCATGACTAGTATAAGAATATAAGCAGTTTATAAAGTTAATTAGAATTAATTAAGATTTCTAATTTATTTATATAGTAATTTATTTATATAATTATTCTAAAGATAATTAATAAATAAAGTTAGGAAATGGAATAAGTTTAAATAATACACTTGGATTAATAATTTATAAATAAATTATGAAATGGAAAAGGTTTGATTAATTTACTCTATGTAAATAAAATGATTAATTAAACTAATAAATAACTGATTTTATTTAAATAAAATATAAAAGAGTTAATAAATAAATAGGCTTTAAATGAAATCAATTGCACTTTGTATAAAATAATAAATATTTAAGTATTTTTGTAAGTTTAAAAGCTTCAAATAAATATTCTTGCATCAATAATTATTTGTAAGTTTAAAAGAATTTAATAATGTGTAAAACATCAAATTAAAATTTGTGCAATAAGCATTATTAGTTTATAAATAAAATAACATAATTAATTTTTCTAAACAAATCATTTACATTATTTATTTAGGAATTTATAATGTTTCATAATATGTTTTTAAATAAAATAAATAAACATTACTTTATATTTTCTGTTTTTATAAAAAAAATACAGAATATTTCTATGTAATTTATAAAAATTAAATTTGGATTTTTAAACATTTAAATAATGCATTAAAAGGGTTAAAAAGAAATGGATTCCAAAAATTGGCCCTAACGGGACTCGAACCCACGTTCGTACCGGTTCACCCCTACACACGCGCACAAACCATTGGACTAGGCATAGCCGGTTCGTTAAGCTTTTAACAAGCAGGCCCAAACACCTTCGTTCCCAAATCATCCCGCCGTAACCCTAGCCCTTCAATCCCCTCGTTCGGCCAACGATTCGCACCCGAATTCATAGTGCTTTTGATCGTGGGACTGAAACGAGTCTATTTAAACCAACTTTACCTGAAATGGTCTAGTAACGAAGGAGAACGACGGGGATACACAGGTTCGTGTTCTTCGGCCTAAGTGGGTGTTCCAGAGATGAATTGCGATGTAATTGAAGGTGCGAGGAGTTTGTAGTGAGTCTCGCTAATGATTATGGACGTCTATTTATACACAAGTTGTAAAGAAATGGATCGATCGCTTAAATGCAATTCAAGTTTAAATCGGTTACGCGTTACACCTTGATTAGTTCATAAAAACTCAATTAAGCGCAGGGAATGAATCGCTTTAGTGATCTAAACGTGTACCCGGTTTCGATTTCACGTGAAAATACCTTAGAAACGAATTCGTGATTAGAGGTCTCAAAACCGGTTCCTGCGGGACTCGAACCCATGACTGAAATGGGTGGGGAGGTATTTTCGGAAATTGCAACTTAGTCCGTGGAATATCAAGCCTTTATTATTTCATGTCCAAACTTAGATTTAATACTTAATTTAAGTTTCAGAATTTACAAAACAAACCCCGAATTTTTATAAAACATGAAACCATTAAATTTTATAAGTTTTTATAAAACCGAATAAATCTTAATATTGTATTTAATGTTATAAATGTAATTTTTTTAAAATAGAAATAATTTTATTTCTATTAAAAATCATTTTCTTTGAAATTAACTAACATAACTTTTATGAACCCTAATTTTTATATAATTTAGTTTTTATAAGTTTGTATTTATATATATGTAGGCTTAGAAAACAACTTAACATATATATATTTATTTCATTGAATATTAACAACTATATACATAATTCCTTTTATAAATATTTGTTATTTTTTTTTTAAAATTAAACTATTACACCTAATGTATGTATGGAGGTATACTCATGAAGTGAAATGGAAAAATAAGATAACTTTTATTGAAATAGATAGATGCAAATCATATAATAATGAAATTACAAGTGCCGGAATAGTTAAAATAAAAGTCGAAAATTCCTGGGGATTACAGTGAAGACTTCAGCACAGAGTGAACGAGTTTATATAATTGTTATTGTTTATATATGTGTATGAGTGTGTAATAGTGTAAGCTAATCAAGAATAAAGGAAGAGGGAAAAAAAGGATGGCAGAAAGAGGGACATAGGGCTCGAACTCGTGACCTGTTCGTAGCTTGCGCAGTGCTTTAGAATCATGTTAATAATTTATAAAACTTATACATTTACATTTATACATGCTTTGTAGAGGAATGGATTCCATCATAATTTGTATAAATGGTTTATTCAATGAAGTTAATTATATTTACATATCTATCTACATAAAAAGATTTAATGCATGATTAGAATTCTTGAGTTTTATATATATGCAAGAGTATAATCAAATATGTATATATATATATACACAATTATGCTTACTTGAGTTCTAGAGGAAATAACACATAATGCAAGGTTTGAAGTATCGAGTTGATATATGTTTAAAATAGTAATGCATGTGACTGTCGTTTAATAAGTATGGGATTTAATTATTGTATAAAATAAACAAGTAATAAATAAATTTAAAAAAATATGCTCGAAAAACCCATGGATGTTACAAGAGGAATAGGGATGTTTTCCCAAATGAGACGATGGATAGCTGAGGCTTATGCTAGGGCGGACTTTATGTTCACACTTGATAAATGAGACACGGTCGGTGATCGCGTGGGAATGATAGAGCAACAACGAGGAAAGGGGAATGAAGGAAGGGTAAGTGCATGATTGCGCACAAGTGACTAGAAAGGGAATGCCTATGTTGGTAGACATATGACTAGCCTAAAGGTGAGCTTCTATGGAGCCCGGTTGAGGCTAATGTGTTGGGTATGTGTTTGAGATGCGAGAAACTTTTGAGAAAACATCGAGAGCTGATGAAGATAACTATAGTGTGGAGAGTAAGAGCTTACTTAAGGGGATCATCAAACGCATGATAACGATACAAAGAAGTGTCTTGGGAGAGACACGTTGTGATTATAGAGACGAGAGGAGCTTTACACAAGCTCCTGGAGATCATCAGAGGAGGACATGGGAAGTACCTATACGAGTAAGGCAGGGGTGTCTGAGTTTTGATGAATCATCGCCTGATGGCAATTGGGGTATGAGGCAAGAAGGACAACGGATAATCCTAATTATGAAGGGCAAGGAGCCTTATGGTACAAAAGGAATGACGACATAGGTGCGGCGAGAAAATTGGGAAAAATGTGATAAGTAAGCAGGAAATTGACGGTGTTGTACTGTCTAAGTAAAGGTTGGAGAGACGAGTAATGGAGGAATATGTAGGTATAACCTACAAGTCCCAAATTTGAAAGCGAACAATCTAGGAGAACTCCTTGAGCACCAAGGGCGGTGATCGAGTTGAAAAGTAATAACCATGACGATGGGTACGAAAGAGAACGGATGGAACCAAAGGGTTTTGGATGCACCAGTTGTAACAGAAGGATGTGTGGTGTTGGTTTTTGCCGACGCAGGATTCGAGGACAAATTCTCTTTTAAGGGTAGTAGACTTGTAACATCCCGGAAAATTCGTTAACTACTTGATCGGGTTAGTGAGGGAACGGAGCCTCTTTTAAACAAATTTTGACTATAAAGGTTTCACGTAAAGCTCGATTTATCAATGTGAGAGGACCCAGTTGGTCGTTATTTAAAAGTTCGGTTAAGAAATGCGTTAGACGTATTAGGAGGGACCCAAAATGGAACTTGTAGGTGGTATTTAACCCACCTTAAAGCGCAACCCTAGGCCATTCGGTTAGGGCTCTTACGATGGCATAAAGGGACGAGAGAGAGTACGACGACGGCGGTGGTTCGCGGTGGTCCTACAACGGCGTCTAGCTACGGGAACTCCATTACGCGTAAGGTAACTCTTGTATTCTATTCTTTTGCTTTACTATTTCGGTTTTGCGTGAAGACCTGATTAGGGTTTTGGGTTGGTTCCTTTTCTTAATGATCGGAGAAGAGGACAGGAATAAGGCGTGGAAATGAATGAAATTTGACGCGTGGAAACCCTATAACGGACCGTCACGATTGGTAACGGTCCGTCACAACCCCAAATTCACCCGGGTGCGCCACGTAATCCCTCATAATGGACCGTCACGCCACAAAATGACCAGAGTGCGACACGTGTCAGATGACTCTCGAATCCCTAATCTGGTGACGGACCGTCACCACCCGTAACGGTCCGTCACGACTCCAGAAACAGCCCTATAAATAGATGGTCGAGTTTATTAGTTTTCTCAACCCAAACACATTCCTCTCTTCACAAATCTCGTCCCAGAGCATCCTTAGACGATCCCCGAAGTTTCCAGTTCAACACTCGCTCGTTGTAGTGCCCGAGTTAAGAAGTAACGCTAGTAGAGGTGCTGAAACGCTAGAGAAATCAAGTTAAGAAGATAGTCTATAAGCTTTCGACTTTGAGGCTCATTCCTATAAACAAGGTGAATACTTTATCTCTTCGAAAACTTGTGTCAAACATTTTATTTACGAAAATGGCCAAATAAAGGTTAATGGAATAATGTTCAAGGTTCTTCTACGAACAAAGCATTCAGGCCATAGGTATACGTAAAACATGCAAGGGATATACGGGTCTCGGGTGAAATTCCCGGATTACGGCTGGTGCTTGTCTTATAACAACTTCAGAGGCAAACCTGTCCCTTGGTATAAGACATGACGCTAGTGTATACTGTGGTGCGATTGAACAAGACGGGCCTGCTGAATGTGTGGATTAAACATAAAGTTGTGATTATGAAATTAATACTTGTTTGTGCTAAATGATTTTACTGTCAGGATAATCGTATTCACCGGCGTTCGCGCTGAGGTTTGATTTTCAAAACAATTTCAGGTAACACATAAAATATAATGAAAATGGGGATTCGGGCAGACATAAGATCTGACCCAAGGAAAGTAAAAAAGGATAACTTATACGTAGGATTCTCAGGCCTCATATAAAGGAAATCCTAATGAAAAGAAAAAGGAGATTGGATCGGGGGATTGATCAACCCTAGATAGTATTATTTCCGGTGGCTGTAATTGTATTTGATTTCAAACTCTGTTTTGTAATAAAAATAAAAAGGGTATTTAGATCCCTATGTTTATAAAATAAATACGAGACTTTTGTTTTCCAACTAAGTCTTGATATTTATAAATACAACCCTAGGGGTTGAAATAAAAGATGAAACGATCCTTGTTAAAAATACGCCCGCTGTGTTTTATAAAAACTCTGAAATCAAAGTCAAGTGATACCAATCGGGCTCGCACACGTCCATGGGGTGCCTGGGGCGGGGTGTGACAGTTAGAGGCATTACTATTTGGGGACCCAAAGAGGGAGATAGAAGAAGCCCCGCACCACGACGAGGCAGAATAAAAAGAAGGAAAGCATGAGGAAGTGGTTGAGGAACTGGATCAACCACTTCATGCTGAGGATAGCCGGCCTGTGGATGAGAGAGATGGTGAATCGCCACCCCAATCGACATGACCACGGGATAGGACACGGAGACGTATGGACCGGTATGTTTTGAGGGTGCTGAGATGGTCACACAAGGATCACAGGAGGACACCATATCATAGAGATGGCCTACTACCTCATTACATGCCCCACATCAAATTTGGTCCACGTAGATTTAAGGATTGGTGGATCAACTCAGAAACATCTGTCTGAGTCGGTTTGAGTCCTACTATTGCATTCTTCCTAGCAGACGATAGGAGGAGGAGACTAAGCCAGGTGAGTGGGAAGAGAATAAAGGAGAAGCCACCTGATTGAGGTTATGTTTGAGTCCGGCTGAAGACTCGTCTGTAAACTTAGCGCTTCTTGGAGGCAACCCAATGATGAGTTGTTATTTTTGTTTTATATATACATCCAGCACATCACGAGAGTTTCTACAATGGTTTGTACCCGCAAGCCAGACAAACAGTGGACACCATAACAAGTGGTATTTTTAGCAGTCTAACACCCACAACAACATATGAGCTTCTATGGAAATTGGCCAGAAACGATTATCAATGGCCTACCACCAGATCTCACTTACCTGTACCAAAAGCCGACCTTCAGAAGGTTGATGCTCAAGCAGCTCTGGAAGCCAAGGTAGATGTCATGGCCAACCGAATTGATCAACTCCTAAAGAATTAACCAACATGTGGAACAAGCAGTGGCATGCACAAAACGAATGTCTGCCTGATCAGAACCTCCTCTACTCAACATGAAGAGGTAGAATTCATTGGAAATCAAAACCGGTCTCAAATAGCCCCTATAGTAACACATACAATCTGGGGTGGAGGAATCATCTTAACTCCTGTTTGAAGGATTTTTAACAATGCCGTTCCATCAGGTTTCCTTCAACGCAACAAATATCAAGGGAACAGGAACACCAACCAGCCTGAAAGGAATTCAAGGTTGGAAGAGTTGATAGAAAGCTACATTGAGAAGAATAATGAGCGCGTGGAAAGGGCGGAAGCTGAGATGAAACAACAGAGGATCCTCATGCCAAACTTAGATAAAACTGTGGGACAATTAGACAAACAATTATTAAAGAGACAATAAGGGGGGGGGGGGGGTTTACCAAGCAATACTAAAACCAATCTAAAGGCGCAAGTGAAAGATATCACTACAAGGAGTGGCACTACCACTAAAGATCTGGATATGAAGCCTGTGGTCCAAAGAGAAGCTGAGAAGAACTAGGTAGAAAATCAGGCTGAGAAACTTGAAGAAATGATTGCTCGAAACAACACGGGAGTTGCTGCGAAAGTAAAGAAACCTCTGTTGAGGGAGTACACAACTTCTGTTCCTTACACAACAAGGTTGAAAAAGGAGCAACTGGATGCACTGTACGAGAGATTTTTAGACCTGTTCAAGAACTTGCATATTAACCTGCCATTCGTTAAGGCACTATCCCAAATGCCTAACTATGCCAAATTCTTAAAAATTCTCATGGAAAACAATAAGAAGATTGGGGATCTAGCTAAGGTAACACTTAACGAGGAGTATTCAGCTGTGCTGCAAAAGAAATTACCAGAAAAGTTGGCTGACCCGAGAAGTTTCACAATTCCCTGTTCCATCGGGAGACTGTCAGTCAGCAACACGTTGGCAGATCTAGGTATAAGCATTAACTTAATGTTATACTCTGTATTCGCCAAGCTATAGCTTGGAGAGCCTGCACCAACACAAATGAGCATCCAGTTGGCTGACTAATCAGTCAAATATCCTTGAGGTATAATGGAAAACGTGCTGGTAAAAGTGGATAAGATCGTATTCCCAATCGAATTTGTCATTCCAGACATGGACGAAGATGAAAGAGTAAGTATTATTTTAGGTCGTCCATTCCTAGCCACCGCCAGAGCGGTAGTAGACATAGTTGATGGAAAGTTGACATTAAAAGTAGATTAGGACAAAATGGAGTTCGCACTCCCAGACCTTACTATAAATGATGATCAATCAAAAGAAAGCATGGTTTACCACATCGAAACAATTACCGGATAACTAATAGAAAATCCTCATTGTGAACCTGTCATAATGGAGGAAGGTGAACTAGAACCATCATGGGAGGAAGAATTTGGTGATGAGTTAGCACAGTTTCCCATGATAGGAATGGATAATAGGACGTGTTATCCACAAAGAGACATTGCAGGAAACCATCCTGGAAACATGGAAAGTTCGAGTTTAGGAAGTCAAAATCCCCTTAACAAAAGATTAACTGGATGGACCCAGTTCAAGTAGTTAACTATGTTAACATGAACAACATAATGTGGATTATTATGCTCTGCATTCTATTCAAAGGTAGAGGTTCCACTGGGAGGAAGATAAAGGGGAAGGTACCCGATGTTGTGTCGGTCTTGTTGATTGCACCATTGTAATCTGAACGGGAGGAGTCAGGTTGACGACTCGCTAAATTAACCAACTGCTTCTAGGAGGCAACCCGAGGTTATAAACCTTTCTATTGTTCCAAATGAAATTAAATGAGCCAAGTGTGTACCGTAAATCATCGCGCGGGGAGTGAATCAAAAGTATATGGTTTTTAATGACCGTGCGGAACGTACGCCCTTAGAGTACGACCTGTACGCATATACAAAAGGAAATAAAGACTGACGCTTAGTGTCATTTACATTCTAAAGCTCCCACACAACTTACACAAAAAAAACACACACACACTAAGGGCGATTTTGTCGATCAGAACTCGTTTTCAAGAATCCAAATCTTAATGAAAACCTTGATGAGCCTAGAAATGTAGAAGAACATACAAATCTTGATGAGCCTCGAAATGTAGATGACCATCCAAATCTTGATGAACCCCTAAACATTTACGATCCAAGTAAATGGAATAATATGACTAGTAATTTAAGAGATCTACTTGTAGAAAAAGGTCCCGTTAAGTTTTATAATTTTAAAGATCCAAAAGATGCATATTCTAGAAAATTTACTTCTTCATTTTATATGCACAGTTTACCAAACGGAGAAAAATGTGAAAGGAAATGGTTGATGAACCCCTAAACACTGATGACACGTCACGTGTCCGGTGACTAATGAACGAAATCTGACGCGTGGAAACCCTATAATGGACCGTCACGATTGGTAACGGTCCTTCACAACCCCAAATTCACCTAGGTGCGCCATGTATCACTCCATAACGGACCGTCACGCCTGGTAACGGTCCGTCACGCCACAAAATGACCAGAGTGCGACACGTGTCAGATGACTCTCGAATCCTTAATCCGGTGACGGACCGTCACCACCAATAACGTTCCGTCATGACTCTAGAAACAACCCTATAAATAGATGGTCGATTTCATTAGTTTTCTCATCCCAAACACATTCCTCTCTTCACAAATCTCTTCCCAGAGCATCCTTAGACGATCCCCGAAGTTTCCGTTTCAACACCCGCTCGTTGTAGTGCCTGAGTTAAGAAGTAACGCTAGTAGAGGTGCTGAAACGCTAGAGAAATCAAGTTAAGAAGATAGTCTATAAGCTTTCGACTTTGAGGCTCATTCCTATAAACAAGGTGAATACTTTATCTCTTCGAAAACTTGTGTCAAACATTTTATTTACGAAAATGGCCAAATAAAGGTTAATGGAATAATGTTCAAGGTTCTTCTATGAACAAAGCATTCAGGCCATAGGTATGCGTAAAACATGCAAGGGATATACGGGTCTCGGGTGAAATTCCCGGATTACGGCTGGTGCTTGTCTTATAACAACTTCAGAGGCAAACCTGTCCCTTGGTATAAGACATGACGCTAGTGTATACTGTGGTGCGATTGAACAAGACGGGCCTGCTGAATGTGTGGATTGAACATAAAGTTGTGATTATGAAATTAATACTTGTTTGTGCTAAATGATTTTACTGTCAGGATAATCGTATTCACCGGCGTTCGCGCTGAAGTTTGATTTTCAAAACAATTTCAGGTAACACATAAAATATAATGAAAATGGGGATTCGGGCAGACATAAGATCTGACCCAAGGAAAGTAAAAAAGGATAACTTATACGTAGGATTCTCAGGCCTAATATAAAGGAAATCCTAATGAAAAGAAAAAGGAGATTGGATCGGGGGATTGATCAACCCTAGATAGTATTATTTCCGGTGGCTGTAATTGTATTTGATTTCAAACTCTGTTTTGTAATCAAAATAAAAAGGGTATTTAGATCCCTATGTTTATAAAATAAATACGAGACTTTTGTTTTCCATCTAAGTCTTGATATTTATAAATACAACCCTAGGGGTTGAAATAAAAGATTAAACGATCCTTGTTAAAAATACGTCCGCTGTGTTTTATAAAAACTCTGAAATCAAAGTCAAGTGATACCAATCGGGCTCACACACGTCCATGGGGTGCCTGGGGCGGGGTGTGACAGTTAGAGGCATTACTATTTGGGGACCCAAAGAGGGAGATAGAAGAAGCCCCGCACCACGACGAGGCAGAATAAAAAGAAGGAAAGCATGAGGAAGTGGTTGAGGAACTGGATCAACCACTTCATCCTGAGGATAGCCGGCCTGTGGATGAGAGAGATGGTGAATCGCCACCCCAATCGACATGACCACGGGATAGGACACGGAGACGTATGGACCGGTATGTTTTGAGGGTGCTGAGATGGTCACACAAGGATCACAGGAGGACACCATATCATAGAGATGGCCTACTACCTCATTACATGCCCCACATCAAATTTGGTCCACGTAGATTTAAGGATTGGTGGATCAACTCAGAAACATCTGTTTGAGTCGGTTTGAGTCCTACTATTGCATTCTTCCTAGCAGACGATAGGAGGAGGAGACTAAGCCAGGTGAGTGGGAAGAGAATAAAGGAGAAGCCACCTGATTGAGGTTATGTTTGAGTCCGGCTGAAGACTCGTCTGTAAACTTAGCGCTTCTTGGAGGTAACCCAATGATGAGTTGTTATTTTTGTTTTATATATACATCCAGCACATCACGAGAGTTTCTACAATGGTTTGTACCCGCAAGCCAGACAAACAGTGGACACCATAACAAGTGGTATTTTTAGCAGTCTAACACCCACAACAACATATGAGCTTCTATGGAAATTGGCCAGAAACGATTATCAATGGCCTACCACCAGATATCACTTACCTGTACCAAAAGCCGACCTTCAGAAGGTTGATGCTCAAGCAGCTCTGGAAGCCAAGGTAGATGTCATGGCCAACCGAATTGATCAACTCCTAAAGAATTAACCAACATGTGGAACAAGCAGTGGCACGCACAAAACGAATGTCTGCCTGATCAGAACCTCCTCTACTCAACATGAAGAGGTAGAATTCATTGGAAATCAAAACCGGTCTCAAATAGCCCCTATAGTAACACATACAATCTGGGGTGGAGGAATCATCTTAACTCCTGTTTGAAGGATTTTTAACAATGCCGTTCCATCAGGTTTCCTTCAACGCAACAAATATCAAGGGAACAGGAACACCAACCAGCCTGAAAGGAATTCAAGGTTGGAAGAGTTGATAGAAAGCTACATTGAGAAGAATAATGAGCGTGTGGAAAGGGCGGAAGCTGAGATGAAACAACAGAGGATCCTCATGCCAAACTTAGATAAAACTGTGGGACAATTAGACAAACAATTATTAAAGAGACAATAAGGGGGGGGGGGGGGTTTACCAAGCAATACTAAAACCAATCTAAAGGCGCAAGTGAAAGATATCACTACAAGGAGTGGCACTACCACTAAAGATCTGGATATGAAGCCTGTGGTCCAAAGAGAAGCTGAGAAGAACTAGGTAGAAAATCAGGCTGAGAAACCTGAAGAAATGATTGCTCGAAACAACACGGGAGTTGCTGCGAAAGTAAAGAAACCTCTGTTGAGGGAGTACACAACTTCTGTTCCTTACACAACAAGGTTGAAAAAGGAGCAACTGGATGCACTGTATGAGAGATTTTTAGACCTGTTCAAGAACATGCATATTAACCTGCCATTCGTTAAGGCACTATCCCAAATGCCTAACTATGCCAAATTCTTAAAAATTCTCATGGAAAACAATAAGAAGATTGGGGATCTAGCTAAGGTAACACTTAACGAGGAGTATTCAGCTGTGCTGCAAAAGAAATTACCAGAAAAGTTGGCTGACCCGAGAAGTTTCACAATTCCCTGTTCCATCGGGAGACTGTCAGTCAGCAACACGTTGGCAGATCTAGGTATAAGCATTAACTTAATGTTATACTCTGTATTCGCCAAGCTATAGCTTGGAGAGCCTGCACCAACACAAATGAGCATCCAGTTGGCTGACGAATCAGTCAAATATCCTTGAGGTATAATGGAAAACGTGCTGGTAAAAGTGGATAAGATCGTATTCCCAATCGACTTTGTCATTCCAGACATGGACGAAGATGAAAGAGTAAGTATTATTTTAGGTCGTCCATTCCTAGCCACCGCCAGAGCGGTAGTAGACATAGTTGATGGAAAGTTGACATTAAAAGTATATTAGGACAAAATGGAGTTCGCACTCCCAGACCTTACTATAAATGATGATCAATCAAAAGAAAGCATGGTTTACCACATCGAAACAATTACCGGATAACTAATAGAAAATCCTCATTGTGAACCTGTCATAATGGAGGAAGGTGAACTAGAACCATCATGGGAGGAAGAATTTGGTGATGAGTTAGCACAGTTTCCCATGATAGGAATGGATAATAGGACGTGTTATCCACAAAGAGACATTGCAGGAAACCATCCTGGAAACATGGAAAGTTCGAGTTTAGGAAGTCAAAATCCCCTTAACAAAAGATTAACTGGATGGACCCAGTTCAAGTAGTTAACTATGTTAACATGAACAACATAATGTGGATTATTATGCTCTGCATTCTATTCAAAGGTAGAGGTTCCAGTGGGAGGAAGATAAAGGGGAAGGTACCCGATGTTGTGTCGGTCTTGTTGATTGCACCATTGTAATCTGAACGGGAGGAGTCAGGTTGACGACTCGCTAAATTAACCAACTGCTTCTAGGAGGCAACCCGAGGTTATAAACCTTTCTATTGTTCCAAATGAAATTAAATGAGCCAAGTGTGTACCGTAAATCATCGCGCGGGGAGTGAATCAAAAGTATATGGTTTTTAATGACCGTGCGGAACGTACGCCCTTAGAGTACGACCTGTACGCATATACAAAAGGAAATAAAGACTGAAGCTTAGTGTCATTTCCATTCTAAAGCTCCCACACAACTTACACAAAAAAAACACACACACACTAAGGGCGATTTTGTCGATCAGAACTCGTTTTCAAGAATCCAAATCTTAATGAAAACCTTGATGAGCCTAGAAATGTAGAAGAACATACAAATCTTGATGAGCCTCGAAATGTAGATGACCATCCAAATCTTGATGAACCCCTAAACATTTACGATCCAAGTAAATGGAATAATATGACTAGTAATTTAAGAGATCTACTTGTAGAAAAAGGTCCCGTTAAGTTTTATAATTTTAAAGATCCAAAAGATGCATATTCTAGAAAATTTACTTCTTCATTTTATATGCACAGTTTACCAAATGGAGAAAAATGTGAAAGGAAATGGTTGATGAACCCCTAAACACTGATGACACGCAACGTGTCCGGTGACTAATGAACGAAATCTGACGCGTGGAAACCCTATAACGGACCGTCACGATTGGTAACGGTCCTTCACAACCCCAAATTCACCTAGGTGCGCCATGTATCACTCCATAACGGACCGTCACGCCTGGTAACGGTCCGTCACGCCACAAAATGACCAGAGGACGACACGTATCTGATGACTCGCGAAACCCTAATCCGGTGACGGACCGTCACCACCAATAACGTTCCGTCATGACTCTAGAAACAACCCTATAAATAGATGGTCGATTTCATTAGTTTTCTCATCCCAAACACATTCCTCTCTTCACAAATCTCTTCCCAGAGCATCCTTAGACGATCCCCGAAGTTTCCGTTTCAACACCCGCTCGTTGTAGTGCCCGAGTTAAGAAGTAACGCTAGTAGAGGTGCTGAAACGCTAGAGAAATCAAGTTAAGAAGATAGTCTATAAGCTTTCGACTTTGAGGCTCATTCCTATAAACAAGGTGAATACTTTATCTCTTCGAAAACTTGTGTCAAACATTTTATTTACAAAAATGGCCAAATAAAGGTTAATGGAATAATGTTCAAGGTTCTTCTACGAACAAAGCATTCAGGCCATAGGTATGCGTAAAACATGCAAGGGATATACGGGTCTCGCGTGAAATTCCCGGATTACGGCTGGTGCTTGTCTTATAACAACTTCAGAGGCAAACCTGTCCCTTGGTATAAGACATGACGCTAGTGTATACTGTGGTGCGATTGAACAAGACGGGCCTGCTGAATGTGTGGATTGAACATAAAGTTGTGATTATGAAATTAATACTTGTTTGTGCTAAATGATTTTACTGTCAGGATAATCGTATTCACCGGCGTTCGCGCTGAGGTTTGATTTTCAAAACAATTTCAGGTAACACATAAAATATAATGAAAATGGGGATTCGGGCAGACATAAGATCTGACCCAAGGAAAGTAAAAAAGGATAACTTATACGTAGGATTCTCAGGCCTCATATAAAGGAAATCCTAATGAAAAGAAAAAGGAGATTGGATCGGGGGATTGATCAACCCTAGATAGTATTATTTCCGGTGGCTGTAATTGTATTTGATTTCAAACTCTGTTTTTTAATCAAAATAAAAAGGGTATTTAGATCCCTATGTTTATAAAATTAATACGAGACTTTTGTTTTCCAACTAAGTCTTGATATTTATAAATACAACCCTAGGGGTTGAAATAAAAGATGAAACGATCCTTGTTAAAAATACATCCGCTGTGTTTTATAAAAACTCTGAAATCAAAGTCAAGTGATACCAATCGGGCTCACACACGTCCATGGGGTGCCTGGGGCGGGGTGTGACAGTTAGAGGCATTACTATTTGGGGACCCAAAGAGGGAGATAGAAGAAGCGCCGCACCACGACGAGGCAGAATAAAAAGAAGGAAAGCATGAGGAAGTGGTTGAGGAACTGGATCAACCACTTCATGCTGAGGATAGCCGGCCTGTGGATGAGAGAGATAGTGAATCGCCACCCCAATCGACATGACCACGGGATAGGACACGGAGACGTATGGACCGGTATGTTTTGAGGGTGCTGAGATGGTCACACAAGGATCACAGGAGGACACCATATCATAGAGATGGCCTACTACCTCATTACATGCCCCACATCAAATTTGGTCCACGTAGATTTAAGGATTGGTGGATCAACTCAGAAACATCTGTCTGAGTCGGTTTGAGTCCTACTATTGCATTCTTCCTAGCAGACGATAGGAGGAGGAGACTAAGCCAGGTGAGTGGGAAGAGAATAAAGGAGAAGCCACCTGATTGAGGTTATGTTTGAGTCCGGCTGAAGACTCGTCTGTAAACTTAGCGCTTCTTGGAGGCAACCCAATGATGAGTTGTTATTTTTGTTTTATATATACATCCAGCACATCACGAGAGTTTCTACAATGGTTTGTACCCGCAAGCCAGACAAACAGTGGACACCATAACAAGTGGTATTTTTAGCAGTCTAACACCCACAACAACATATGAGCTTCTATGGAAATTGGCCAGAAACGATTATCAATGGCCTACCACCAGATCTCACTTACCTGTACCAAAAGCCGACCTTCAGAAGGTTGATGCTCAAGCAGCTCTGGAAGCCAAGGTAGATGTCATGGCCAACCGAATTGATCAACTCCTAAAGAATTAACCAACATGTGGAACAAGCAGTGGCACGCACAAAACGAATGTCTGCCTGATCAGAACCTCCTCTACTCAACATGAAGAGGTAGAATTCATTGGAAATCAAAACCGGTCTCAAATAGCCCCTATAGTAACACATACAATCTGGGGTGGAGGAATCATCTTAACTCCTGTTTGAAGGATTTTTAACAATGTCGTTCCATCAGGTTTCCTTCAACGCAACAAATATCAAGGGAACAGGAACACCAACCAGCCTGAAAGGAATTCAAGGTTGGAAGAGTTGATAGAAAGCTACATTGAGAAGAATAATGAGCGCGTGGAAAGGGCGGAAGCTGAGATGAAACAACAGAGGATCCTCATGCCAAACTTAGATAAAACTGTGGGACAATTAGACAAACAATTATTAAAGAGACAAAAAAGGGGGGGGTTTACCAAGCAATACTAAAACCAATCTAAAGGCGCAAGTGAAAGATATCACTACAAGGAGTGGCACTACCACTAAAGATCTGGATATGAAGCCTGTGGTCCAAAGAGAAGCTGAGAAGAACTAGGTAGAAAATCAGGCTGAGAAACCTGAAGAAATGATTGCTCGAAACAACACGGGAGTTGCTGCGAAAGTAAAGAAACCTCTGTTGAGGGAGTACACAACTTCTGTTCCTCACAACAAGGTTGAAAAAGGAGCAACTGGATGCACTGTACGAGAGATTTTTAGACCTGTTCAAGAACTTGCATATTAACCTACCATTCGTTAAGGCACTATCCCAAATGCCTAACTATGCCAAATTCTTAAAAATTCTCATGGAAAACAATAAGAAGATTGGGGATCTAGCTAAGGTAACACTTAACGAGGAGTATTCAGCTGTGCTGCAAAAGAAATTACCAGAAAAGTTGGCTGACCCGAGAAGTTTCACAATTCCCTGTTCCATCGGGAGACTGTCAGTCAGCAACACGTTGGCAGATCTAGGTATAAGCATTAACTTAATGTTATACTCTGTATTCGCCAAGCTATAGCTTGGAGAGCCTGCACCAACACAAATGAGCATCCAGTTGGCTGACTAATCAGTCAAATATCCTTGAGGTATAATGGAAAACGTGCTGGTAAAAGTGGATAAGATCGTATTCCCAATCGACTTTGTCATTCCAGACATGGACGAAGATGAAAGGGTAAGTATTATTTTAGGTCGTCCATTCCTAGCCACCGCCAGAGCGGTAGTAGACATAGTTGATGGAAAGTTGACATTAAAAGTAGATTAGGACAAAATGGAGTTCGCACTCCCAGACCTTACTATAAATGATGATCAATCAAAAGAAAGCATGGTTTACCACATCGAAACAATTACCGGATAACTAATAGAAAATCCTCATTGTGAACCTGTCATAATGGAGGAAGGTGAACTAGAACCATCATGGGAGGAAGAATTTGGTGATGAGTTAGCACAGTTTCCCATGATAGGAATGGATAATAGGACGTGTTATCCACAAAGAGACATTGCAGGAAACCATCCTGGAAACATGGAAAGTTCGAGTTTAGGAAGTCAAAATCCCCTTAACAAAAGATTAACTGGATGGACCCAGTTCAAGTAGTTAACTATGTTAACATGAACAACATAATGTGGATTATTATGCTCTGCATTCTATTCAAAGGTAGAGGTTCCAGTGGGAGGAAGATAAAGGGGAAGGTACCCGATGTTGTGTCGGTCTTGTTGATTGCACCATTGTAATCTGAACGGGACAAGTCACGACTCGCTAAATTAACCAACTGCTTCTAGGAGGCAACCCGAGGTTCTAAACCATTCTATTGTTCCAAATGAAAATAAATGAGCTAAGTGTGTGTAACGAACCAAAATCCGGGTTTCGTTATAAATAAATAAATAAATATTCTAATAAATATTATGGTGAAAATAATATTTTAGAAATAAGTGGAAACAAGTGGGTTTCAAGTTAGTAATGGGGTTATATTAGTTTTTAACTAATTATAGAATAAAAGTGGATAAAATGGAAGATGAGGGGCTAAACTTGTAAATATGGAAAATCTGCCATATTTGACTTGGTGAAGTCAAAATTGGGTTATTTGTGTGTGTTGGTCGATGTTTGCAAGAGAGAAAAAGGAGAAAAGAGGAGTTGGTACTAAATCATGCTTTTGAGCTTGAATTCGTGAAGGTTTTGGCTCACACAACACCTTCCTAACATCAAGTAAGTGTTAATCATCCTTTTGATTCCACCATTGATGTGTTCTTGGTGGGTTTTGGGTAAAATCCAAAAATTTGAATGCATGTGGTAAATTGGTGTTAGATTGATGATAATATAGCTAAACTAAAGGTAAAGAATGATGATTAACATCATAGAACCCTTTGATTTTGATTATGAGAAGTTAGGGTTCATATGGGAAAATTAGGGGTTTTTGGATTATGATGATAGAATGTTGAATTAGTGATGATTAAGTGTTTATGTGATGTTAGACACTTGAATGAACACCAAATTAACCTAATAATAATTATTGTATGAAAATTTGCGTTAATATAAGATTAATGAAGCTCAAGTAGGTGAGTTTGGGGTGAAAGAGGGTGTTTGGACATGAGTATAACTCAAACGGGTCAGTTTGGGTTGGAAATGGGAAATTGGGTTGTAAACCCAATTATAATATGATTTTGATGTATGGTTAGATTACTAAACTAGGTGTATATGTTTAGGTAATCAAATTGCAAAACTTGAAGGTGGTGCGGGATCTTCTAACCCGAAAGGTAAGTGCTCTTGCACTTACTTAGTAATTGATGATAAATGGTGTTATATGCAATGTTGTATGCATAATGTGATAAGTTGCATAATGTGTTATGTGGTATGAATGTGTATAGTGGTTTACGAATAAGTGAATGAATGAAGTTATAGTATTAATACTATAATGGATATGTGGATATGGAGTTATGGTCTAAGTACCATAATGGATATGTGGATATGAAGTTATGATCTAAGTATCATAATAGAAATGAGGTTATGGCCTATGTACCATAATGGAAATGGAAATGGAAATGGAAATGTGCTAATTATGAATGATAAATGAAAAGAATGAAACTTGTAGGTGAAATGCAACTGATAGGTAGCCTAATGACACATTTGGGTGGAAACGGGTCAAATGGCTGAATGGGTGAAAACAAGTAGTATTTACTTGTTTGTTATGTTTTATCTTCATTACTAATGGTGTTATATGTGGTGTCATGTAGGAAAAACTCCGGGATAGTCAAGGTCAAGTCTATAGCGAATGTTGGATTCTCGTATGCACTTTTGATGATTTTGGGATGTAAATTGAAATCCTCGGAAGGGATGTAAATTTGGAACAAGGATTGATGTTTTGGTGTATATTTTGGTGAATGAATGTTTCGTAAAAAACCCAAGTGTTTGGGATATTTTTGGTTATGTTGAAATGGTAAAAGAATGGAAATTTGGTAAGTGTTGGAACTGGGCAAAAACCCAAACTCTCTGTTTGCTGGGTGTTTTCGCGCCACATGAAGAACCAAGGTCAAGTCTTCACGACACGTGAAGACTTAGTCTTCCGGATTTTGTTTTTGGGACTCCCTTGCCGCACGCGAAGGGAGGGCCCCAGAGGTTCACGACATGCGAACAGTAAAAAAAATCTTGGGATAAATGCTTTCGCGTGTTTTAATGATTTAATAATCAATGTTTGGAAATAGGGTGTTACAGTGTGTACCGTAAATCATCGGACGGGGAGTGAGTCAAAAGTATATGGTTTTTAATGACCATACGGACCGTACGCCCTTAGGGTACGACCTGTACGCATATACAAAAGGAAATAAAGCCGGACGCTTAGCGTCATTTCCATTCTAAAGCTCCCACATAACTTACACACAAAAAAATACACACACTAAGGGCGATTTTGACGATCAGAGCTCGTTTTAATAATCCAAATCTTGATGAAAACCTTGATGAGCCTAGAAATGTAGATGAAAATACAAATCTTGATGATGAGCCAAGAAATGTAGATGAACATCCAAATCTTGATGAACCCCTAAACATTGATGATCTAAGTAAATGGAATAATATGACTAGTAATTTAAGAGATCTACTTGTAGAAAAAGGTTCCGTTAAGTTTTATAATTTTAAAGGTCCAAAAGATGCATATTCTAGAAAATTTACTTCTTCATTTTATATGCAAAGTTTACCGAACGGAGAAAAATGTGAAAGAAAATGGTTGATTTATTCTAAAGATTTAGATAGAGTCTTTTGTTTTTGTTATAAGTTATTTAATGTGAACCAATGTACAAGTAAGCTAGCCAATGAAGTTAGTAACAATTGGGCAAATATTTATAGTAAATTAAAGGAACATGAAACAGGTATTACACATATTAAGAATATGAGAGCCTGGATTGATTTAGAGATAAGATTGGCAAAAAAATAAAACAATTGATATGGAAACTCAAGATAGAATAAATAAAAATAAAGAACATTGAAGAAATGTATTAATAAGAATACTCGTTGTTATAAAGAGTCTTGGAAAAAACAATTTAAGTTTTTGTGGGAAAAATGAAAAACTTTATCTAGAAAGCAATGGTAACTTCTTAGGCATTATTGAAATGATTGTAGAATTTGATCCAATAATGCAAGAACATACTAGACAAATAAAAAACAATGAAATTCATAGTCATTACCTGGGACATAATATGCAAAACGAATTAATTAACTTATTAACTAATGAAATTAAAACTATAGTTGTTAAGAAAATTAAAGAAGCTAAGTATTTTTCAATTATACTAGACTGTACTCCCGATACAAGTCACAAGGAACAAATGTCGATCATTTTAAGATGTTTAGATATTTCATCCTATTCTGTTAAAGTTAATGAATATTTTCTAGAATTTATTAGAGTAGATGATACAACCAGTAAATGCCTTTTTGATGCTATAATTGAAGAACTTGGTAAAATAGGACTTGATATAAATGATATTAGAGGACAAGGTTATGATAACATTTCAAATATAAAAGGAAAACATCAAGGTGTATAAAAAAGATTATTAGATATTAATACTAAAGCTTTTTATACACCATATGGTTGTCATAGTTTAAATTTAGTAATTTGTGACATGGCTAGCTCTTGTAACAAAGCTAGTGAATTTTTTAGAGTAATACAACGTGTATATTGTTTATTTTCTTCGTCCACTAAAAGATGGTAAATTTTAAAAGATCGTATAGAAACTTTAACTCTTAAACCATTGTCACAAACACACTGAGAAAGTCGAGTTGAAAGTATTAAAATAATAATAAATCAAGCTCCACAAATAAGAGACACATTGTTGGACTTATATGATGTTTGTCTAGAGCCTAAAACTAAAAGTGAGACTAAATGTTTAGCCACATATGAATTTGAAATTTTTAAATTTTTATTAGGGATGGTTATTTGGTATGATGTTTTGTCTACTATTAATGTAGTTGGTAAGACCTTACAAGAATCGGATACGTGTATTGACAATGTTATAGTTTAACTAGACAAACTTATTTGTTTTTTTTTAAATTATAGAACAGATGGATCTGAAAAGGCCTATGATTGCCGCTAAAGAAATAGCTAGAGAGATGAATATAGAATTAAATTTTCGTGACAACGTGTTATTCGTAGAAATAAAAAATTTGACGAAAATGTGGATAACGAAACTATAAAAGCCCTATTGAATGTTTTAAAACCGAATATTTTTTCTATATATTTTTTCATCAAGCTACTTTTACACTTAATAGTAGATTTGAACAATTCAATAAGTTTGAAATTGATTTTCGTTTTTTGTTTATTATAAAAAAGTTAAAAATTTTAAGAGAAATTATACGTTTATAATGTAACACACTTATTAATATAATAAACTATATTAAAAAATTTAATTCTTTTTCAAATGAGTTTATTGCTTATAGAGTTATGTTAACTATTCCTGTAACTATAGCTTCTGCTGAATGAAGTTTTTCCAAATTAAAGTTATGAAAAAACTACCTAAGATGTAGATGTCACAAGAGAGATTAAACGTTTTAACTATTTTGTCTATTGAAAAAGATTTGTTAGAAGAAATTGATTATGAATATTTTATTAAACAATTTGCATCAAATAAAGCTAGAAAAATAAACTTCATTTAAAATTTGTATCGACGTAAAATTTATATAAGTATAACTATATATTGGAACTAGGTTATTGACTAGTGTATTACACGGAGTTGAGTACTAAAAAAGCTAAAATAAATAAATCTATAAATACTTCTTATAATAAATAATTACATATTACATGTAATAATGAATAATGATAACCGTTAAAATCACAGTTTACAAACTGCGACTGTTTCCGTTGTCTTTGCAAGGAAAAGCCCGAGCTTGGCTTCGTTCTCTTCCAGCTAGTTCTATTACCACCTGGGATATCATGGCGGAGAAATTCTTGCTAAAATATTTCTCGCCGTCACGAACTACTCAATTTAGAAACAAAATTCATGCTTTCGTGCAAGATGAAGGTGAAACACTCTATGAAGCGGGGGAGCGTTTCAAGGAGCTGTTAAGGAAATGTCCACATCACGGACCGAAGCTTTGGCTCCAGGTCCGGATGATGTGTGCTAGATATTTTATATATATATATTTCATGCGTATTAAACCATCGTTTTTAGTCAGTTTATTAATAAATTTAAGTGAACCGATACATAATTAGTTTATATATGAGTTTTGTAGGTATTAAATGAAAACGAGCTCAAACGAAGAATTTGGAAAGGCTAAAGTTGGACATTGGAGAATTTGAGGGATTACAACAACTTTGGGTCAAATGATTAATTAATGGGCTAGATTTGAATTACATGGGCTGTATTAGAGTGTAATTAGGTTGAGTGGGCTAGGTCATAAAAAATAAAATAATAAAAAAGAAAAAAATATATTTCGAATGGATTTAGCCATGAGAAAAAGAAGGGTTACGACAGAATTAGAGCACGGGGTATACCCAAGTGATGGGGTCTCAAGTGATGGAAAAGTGCACGTCACGTGGCGCCATGTCACACCCTTCATTATCACACCATCCATCACTAGGCAACGGAAATACCCAAGTGATTGAGGTGATGTGATCATTAAATGTTTTTTTTAATATGCAATTAAATAATAAACCATAATAATAAAAAAAATTACATAATTAAAATTAATAAAAATTACTAAATGTCCTTAAAAGAGGATTGAGTTATTTAATCTTTTATTTTCCTGACAATCCTTCCGGAATCTGCTCAAAGCATGTCGAAGGCGCCAATGTGGTAAATCACAGGGAACCTTTGTTTATACTGAGGATGCTATTAAAGTTGTTTTTATACAGATAAATCCAATTCTTGATATCACGCCCGTGAAAAAAAGCACGCCATGATATCACGCCCCCTCTTCACACGGTAAGGGGGTGGTGTTCCCTCAAGATCACGCCGTGATGAGGCTGTCCACGCCGGATCACGCCGTGGAAAAGGAAGGGTATACCCCTTGCTCTTAGAGTGGGCTTTGAGGGCACGCTTATCGAGGGGGTACAAAGCAATTTGTTGCGGCTGTTTTTAAAGGAAGGACGATCGAACAAAGAAATAGAAAAAAGAACAGAAGCAAGAACCGTGAATTGTTAAGGAAGCACGCACACATGTTGGTCAAAATTAATTGAAGTCGGTGGATGGATTAATTAAGCTAGCAGGCAAGTAAGTGAAGTAATTTATGCTAGCAGGCAGGCAGCTTAATTATTTTCTGTTTTACGATAAACGATATTATTAACTTTTTGGGTTCTGTTTTTCTCATGATTGGTTAAACTCGTTATACCTACCTAGGTTTGATGATAACTTTCGTGTTTTGACGCTTTTACAGGTTTTAATCGTATGTTTAATTATGATAATCTTAGAATCATGTTCTTGAATGTTTATGAATGATGTGTATTCTTGATAGTTAGTTTTGTGTCATCTAGGTTGAGTATTGCATGCTAGAATTACTACTTTGTGTTCTGATTGTATAGACAACTGATTTGACCATAACGGTTGGTGTCTAGGTTGTTCTTAGAGAATATTATCAGTTTCCTTCCTTGTCTTGAGACTAACCAAGTGATAGACATAGCCTGAAACCTCCTACCCATTGTGTGTTAGGTCTAGATTAAGCGACCGTACGAGTCTTGACTTTCATTCATGGTGTTAGTGTTCTTAGGGTTCGTTTGCATTCTAGTTCTTGATTGTCCCTCTCTCTGGGGCTGTGGACCACATTCTTTCATGGCATTTTGAGTGCTGAGACTGACCGGAGATCCCTCATTTCGTATTTTGTTACAGTTTATATTGTCCTTCATACGAGTCTTTAGGTCTTCTTAGGGAGTACAAACATACCTAGAAGACCTTAGATTTATACCATTAGAGTTAGTCATACGATTACTTTCCATGTGTCATTGCATGTTAGTTGGATTCTTACCTGGGTGGTTACTTTCTACCTAATCTTATCCTTACATCAAGTTTTTGTGTTCTTAGTTGTTTCCTTAGTTGTCCGGTGTTCGAGCGCCTTAGTGTCTTAGTTGTTAGTTTAAATCTTCTTATTAATTAGGTTGGGAAATGATAGAGGTTTATTATCGAGAGTTGTCATCGGTTTCCACTATTGATATCCGATCTTGCCTATACTTGCTACATACGTACCGGTACACTTACCGTTAGTGTGTGGTTGAGTCTTAGATAATTCCCTTTTAAAATTGTCATGCGAGTTTTTACATTATTTTTATATATACATCCAGCACATCAAATTTTTTGTGTGATTTTTTATTTTCTATGATTAATTTTGTGTGTTTTTGCTTTTATTAGGATTTTTAGTTTGTTAATAATTTTCTAGGATTATTTTAGTTTTCTTTTATTCTATTTCATTTTATTTTATTTTATTCATATTTGTATTTTCTCACCTGCTACTTTGAGAGATATGTACAGATAGCAGGTTGATAGATTTGTGAAGTCGTGATGCAAGATCTGTGGTGGGGACCATTGGGTGTAGGATTGCTACTATTCACATAGAGATCCCTACCACGGATGTGAGTTTATACGACGATTTGATCCTCAGCAAAGGAAGAGAGACATTGAGGTGATGATAGCTTACAGGGAGTCTCGTCGCGAGAAGGCTCACACCCGTATGGTCTATGACCAAATAGGCAACTTATTGGGTTATGAGGATTCATCAGGCGTGATGATAGAGTAAACCCCAGAACCAGAGACGATAATGGACGACGTGTTTTTTGCTATTCCACATAGTTACACACATGTCCCACCTCCGGTTCAGCTTGAGTTTGATCATGACGAGGTTGATGCTCCACAGGAGTTTAGTCTCGGGGATTATGAAGAACAACTCTAGAGGACGGAAGCATTATGTGCTAGGGTCAGTGAGATATGTGTTGACCTTTGGAGGGAGAATCATTCACCCTGTGATGAGATGTAGCACGACATAGACCTGGAGACGACATGCAGCCTCGAGCCAGGTAAGTATCCTTCCTCTACCTATATTGATCATGAATGTGTGGATGATACAACTTTGATTGCATCTAGTTCTATACATGATTCCTATATTCCATTATATATTTCACACTTGTTTTGTGAGGATGATTGGATGTAGGATTCAAAGTTTGAGGACACACACGAGGAGGAGTCTGCTGATGAGATTAAGGAGGAATGTATCCCCTCATTGCTAGCTAAGTTTGGTGATGAGTTGGTAGATATACCAACTGTAGACAGAGGAGAGTTTGACCCTTTTAGCGATATTTCTGAGCTAGAGGCATTGCTATTTGGGGAGACAAAGAGGGAGATGGAAGAAGCACCGCACCACGATGAGGTAGAATAAGAAGAAGGAAAGTAGGAGGAAGTGGTTGAGGAACCGGATCAGCCACTTCATGTTGAGGATAGCCGGCCTGTGGACGAGAGAGATGGTGAATCGCCACCCCAATCGAAATGACCACGGGATAGGGCACGGAGACGTATGGACCGGTATGTTTTGAGGGTGCTGAGATGGTCACACAAGGACCATAAGAGGACATCATATCATAGAGATAGCCGACTACGTCATTAATGCCCCACGTCATATTTGGTCCATGTAGATTTAAGGATTGGTGGGTCGACTCAGATACATCTGTCCGAGTCAATTTGAGTCCTATTGTTGCATTCTTCCCAGTAGACGGTAGGAGGAGGATACCGAGCCAGGTGAGTGGGAAAAGAATAAAGGACAACCACCTGATTGAGGTTGTGGTTTGAGTCCGGCTGAATACTCGTCTGTAAACTTAGCGCATCCGGGAGGCAACCCAATGCTGAATTTTTATTTTCTTTTTATATATACATCCAGAACATCACCAGACTTTCTACAATGGTTTGTACCTGCAAGCCAGACAGATAATGGACACCACAACAAGTGGTAGTTTTAGCAGTCTAACACCCACTGAAGCATATAAGCTGCTAGAGAAATTGGCCAAAAACGATTATCAATGGCCTACCACCAGATGTCGCCTGCCTGCACCAAAGGCCGACCTTCACAAGGTTGATGCTCAAGCAGCTCTAAAAGCCAAGGTAGATGCCATGGCCAACAGAATTTATCAACTCCTAAAGAATTAACCAACATGTGTACCTTGCAGTGGCACGCATAAAACGAGTGCTTGCCCGATCAGAACCTCCTCTACTTAAAATGAAGAGGTAGAATTCATTGGAAGTCAAAACCGATCTCAAATAGTCCCTACACTAACACATACAATATGGGGGTGGAGGAATCATCTTAACTTCAGTTGGAAGGATTTTAACAATGCAGGTCCACAAGGTTTCCCTCAACGCAACACATATAAAAGGGAACGGGAACACCAGCAAGCCTGAAAGGAAGTCAAGGTTGGAAGAGTTGATAGAAAGCTACATTGAGAAGAATAATAAATGCATGGAAAGGGCGGAAGCTAAGATGAAACAACAGAGGATCCTCATGCCAGAGTTAGACAAAACCGTGGGACAATTGGCCAAACAATTTTCAGAGAGATAATAAGGGGGGTGGGGGTCTACCAAGCAATACTGAAACAATCCAAAGGCATAAGTGAAAGCTATCACTACAAGGAGTGGCTGTAACATCCCGAAAATCCGTAAGCGAATAGTTCGGGTTAGTGGAATAACAAAATGTTATTAAACGTCCCGGTTAACAGGGATTGCCACATAACACTTGATTCGACGAGATATAAGGGCCGATTAACAGTTTAATGTCTAGTTCTGGAATAAAGTGTACAAGTCGGTTCTAAAGGGGGGATTTATATCACCTACGCAACAAACCCTAGCCATTCGGCTAGGGAAAGTGTGACGGCAGCAAGGAGGCGGGAAAAAGAGAGAGGTCGGCAAGGGGAGGTTCTGGCAAAGCACGACGCGTTAAGGTAAACCTCGATTCCAATCTTTTACTATTCGTTCCGTCTTGCAAGGTTACCCGATTAGGGTTTTGGTACCGTGTATGGTATTTGGGTGGTAGTGCTCGACGGCGGTAGAGGTGCAATGAGGAGACGGTCATGGCAAGTTTGGGTGGTGATGGTGTGACAATGGCTCGAGAAGGAGAACGACATAGAGGCAGCCCATAATGGGGTCAGCAGGAACAAAGATGGTGAGGGCAAAGACGGTTGTGTGAGTGCAGCGTGTAGCCGATGGTAGCCAGCGTTGGCGGGGGCATCACGGCGAGATAGGACGACGGTAGGAGGCTGGTTCGGTGGTACTCTATGTTAATGGTGCCATGGTGGTGAATGTATAGAACGGCGAAAACCAACGAAGGCAACGGTGGGCCAAGGTGGTGGTCGTGGTTTCGGCATGTGGCCACAATGGTGGTGCTCAACGATAATGATGGTACCCGTGGTGGTGCATGGGTGAGCTCGGATACGGGTCTCACGACGAACTGGGATGGGCATAGCAAGGTGTGGAGCTATGGTTTTGCATGGGGAGATCAGGTTTGCATGGTACGTATACGTGCACGTACGGGAACCCGGTTCGAGTATACATGTTCATGTAAACTAAAGTCTTGCATAACACGGATTTGCATGCGGACATAGGGCACGGTTCTAGTGATCATGACCTATACAGGTCAGAGACCACATTATATGAAAACTCGGGAGAAACGGGTTCGTGAATGAGAATTATCAAACCTTGATATCGCGATGGTGTAGGAATTATGCTATATTAGTTGATTGGCATACGTGTAGAGCATGTTCTGACCATGGATCGTACGTTTGACAAGTTTGGAGTGTGAACGAGTAATCGGGGTGCAGAACTGGGAATTGGACTCGACATAACCTGTGAGTTTCTAATCTCCTCTTTTAAATGTTTTTAACGTATTTGGGGCTATCGCACATACTTTCAAGACGAGTATTACTACATTAAATGTGTATCGAGTTTTGGGGTCTAACCCAATGAGTTCACGAATTTAAGTATTCAAATATGGGCTAAGGGACTACGGGTTGCTCTTAGGATGTGTAGGTTAATGGTGGGTATATGGTCGTGGTATGTGCTTAGATAATGGGACATAATAACTGTATGTGTGTTATTATAGTAGCAGTGTATTGTGTTATGGGTTAGTCGGGGTTGGTCGGAATATGAGCTAAACGCTTACGAATACGTGTAGGATATTTTATCCTAGTGCTATGTGTGAAGTGTAGGTGCAGTTAATGAGTCATGTACATGGAGTATAATGTTATGTGTTTATACATGTGTTGTGCGTATTGTGTCGTTGTCCATGTGACGTGGCGGGAATTATTATTGTGTCGATGTCCTTGTTACACGACTGGTATTGTGCTTGCATTGTTGTCATTATGACATGGCAAACGGGATTGTGGAGGACTAAGTCCTTCGGGAGGTCACTAAAGGTGGCAAGTTCTGAGCAGTTTAACGATGAGCTCGGGGTGTGTCGAACGCCCTGACGAGGGTAACCATGATGAGGGTACAGTGATGAGGTATGTGTTTGTGTGCATATATATATATATATGTGTGTGTTAAATTGCATACAAGTGTTGAGTTATATTTATTGTGCATGATATAGTATTAATGTGGTGAGTAGAGTTAGATTGACTGTTGTGTCAGGATTGTGATGTGGTGTTTACAATTGTTATGTAGGTTATTTTGTGAGGGTTTTGGTTAGGGCTGGTTAAGCCGAGGTCTAGAGGGTGGTTGAGATAACCAGAGTATGGTTAATAGGTGTGGTAAACCTTGAGTTATCAAGAGTGGTAAGTTTGATCCATGTCGGAGAGACTTACACAATGGTGGGTTGAGTCTGGGGTGGTGAATCCTTTGGGATAATTGTAAGATAACGAGGGTTATCCATCTATTATTAAATGATAACTATTTTATAGAGACCAGAAGGTCTTGAACAGAAATAAATAATAAATGAGATGAGTTGGCTTTTGTTTAAATTAAACTATTAGAACTCACTCAGCGTAGCTGACTTTTTATATACGTTAGAATGTTTTGCAGGTGAGATAACATGATGAGGTTTCTTGGCTTGGGAGCGGTGCTACTCGGATTGGTGTGCAGGCATTCGTGAGGTAAACTTAATGACGATAACGTTTTTAAATAGTAACTATTCTTTTTGAAAGACTTCCGCTGTAGATTGATTAATAACACAAGTATTTTAAAGAGGTTAACCAGCTATGAGAACCAACTATAGGGTGCCCGGTTTGGGGCCTTATAAGTTGGTATCAGAGCCGAGGTTTAAGAGAAAATCGATGTTTTTAAACAAATAAAATGCCTTAACTTAAACTGAAAATGGGACGAGGGTGAAACGAATGCTACCACGAGTAACCGCGAGCCAAGAAGTACGTCTTTCGTGTTGAGCATTAATTATTATCTACCATTTGTGTAGTGTTACACTAGGTAAAGTGATTTATGGTTCCATGTGGGATCATGCGGAGTGATATGTGTGGTAGTATGTAGAACTACGTGAAGTTGTGTGGTGTGATTAAGTAAGACCATGATGTGAGTTGAGTAATGTGGAGTAGCATTAATTGTAACTATGTGAGATAGTTTGGTGTGTCGATATGATTTAGTAATTTTGTGTGTAACCTTGGATGGTGTGAAATGTGATAAAGATGATGACTTGCTAGATTATTGTGTGGTGCTATGTGGGTTATGTGGGATGCATGTACATTCGGGGTGTAAGAAAGATAGAAAGCTAGTGTGAATATGATGGGGAAGGTTTAGAATACGAGCAGTAATATGGACCACCAAATTGCATTTGATCACCGTGATTCGGCAGTCTATAATTACTCTCATATTCTGAATTTGACGCCCATAGTAATCACTCCAACGTTCTATCTTGTGCAGGTACTGATGGCCTTGACGATTCAGACTAGATGGATTAGGCGGGGAGCTCTTATCAGGAGGTTGACAGAACGACGGACTAGACGTGCGGCTACCGTTCGCATGGTTATCTTTGGGAGAAGACGGATCTTAGTACCTGTCCCATTGACGGTGGTTCCACCGGCGGCTAAGGATGAACAGGAGCTACTAGCACAGGAGGTGATCTTGGCGCTTCTGGCTCCTAATGCTCCCAGTACTACCAGGGCAACCATGCAAGGTGGACTCAGTAGCTCCTCTTACAGGAGAGGTGGTTAGAGAGAAAGACATGCACTTGCAGTCAGGAGTCAACCTTCAATACACAACACCGAATCAGGAAACGGATGGCTGGAGGAATCTGACGACGAGGAACAATTGGGTGATAACTTTGACTTGTTTAGTGACTAGAGCAGTGGTGGTTACCACGAGAGGACTAGAGCATTTTAAGTAGTGGCCGTCAGGCACTTTTGAGATGAAATATGTGTTCTTGTTTTTTCAGTTGCTTGATTTTAACCTTGACAGTGAATCTTACCATGGGACGGTTTAAAACGTAGTTAATGATAGTTGCATGTGTGATAGCTTGCTATTGGTGGTGAAGTGTTAATTATGTGATTACCTTTTGAAGAACGTGAGTTCATACTAAACGTAATCTTTGATGCGATGCTTGAACTTGGTTGATTAGACTGTATGAGTAGACCTGAGATTTGATTATTTATGTGTGTCTACGGTCTTAAGATAGTGTCACCTATGTGTTATGTTTAGGTGATGTTTAAAGTATAAGGGGTGTGTTGCATCTGGTGTAGTTTTTCAGGACTAAGTCCTGTGAGAAATCTTAAATATACATCTTTAATATGTATAAATGTTCAGGACGAGGTCCTGTGGGAAATTTTAGTTACGTACCTTATGTCTAGGTATAGGTGTTCAGGACCAGATCTTGTAGGGAAGTAAGATATTTTATATCTTGGTGTAGGAATGTTTAGAGTGATGTTTTGTGTCTAGACTGAGTAGTGTGTCGTCTTGAAGTATGGGTACGACCGATTAAACTCTGTGTGATTATGTGATGACGTGTGGCAGGGGCCACCGTTGTGGTGAGTAAGAAAGAAGGTTCAGAAGTTGCGTGTCTATAAATGACAAGGTCATATTGTATGCACGTAGATTTAATCAGATCTAGCAGCTTGTGTGTGTGCACGTGATGTGTGTTTAGATTTTGGGGTTACTAGTACATGTGTAGAATAGTGTGTGTTCTGTAGTTATGTGTGTCGGTGTGTGTCCTTGTACAGGAGGTCTGTGTGCTCAAGTATAGTATTTCTATCTTGACGATGATACATCGGGGCGATGCAAGGAGATTAGAGATATTCTCGACGATCTCGGTGAGGTGCTCTTATGAGATGCCTATGCTCATATCTCGGGAATTCAGAGCACGAAGCCAATGGACGGAGCTGTGAGAGTAGATGATGAAGGCGTTTACGTGGATGCTTGACCAAAAATGTTTATGATGAGATCAAGGTGGTGACGCTGAAGATTTCAGCACGGAATTAACAAGGTGACGAAAGAGTCTTCATGGAACACGTTCCATATGCAGGATTCAGTCAAGGTCAGACACAAGATGAATAGGGATGTTTTCCCTGGACGAGACGACGAATAGCTGAGGCTTATGAGCAGACGGACTTCGTGTTCGTAAATTATAAATGGGACGCGGTCAGTGACCTAATGGTAATGAAGTAAAAAAGATACTATGGTAAAGAGATTTTGTGGAGATCAGTGTAGCTTTGTACGAGCTCCTGGAGATCATCAGAGAAGGGCAGAAGTAATACCCTTATGGGTAATCAGTGGGCTTGAGTTTGAAAACTCATCGTAGGATGGTGATCAAGGTGTGAGGCGAGAAGTATGACGACTTCAATAGGGAAGAACGACAAATGTCCTTAGACATTAGAGGCAAGGAGCCCATTTGGGGAGATGATTGTCGGAGTGACGAGATCATCAGGACCATACAAGAGATAAAGGCGGTTGTGCCCATGAGATGAAGTGATATTGTGACAGGTGAGTGGACAATTGGCAGTATGGTGCTACGTAGTACTAGAGGTACTACGTACGACGATGTTAAGAACATTAAGAGCAAAAAGGTATTGTCAAGGGCAATGACAATGAAACCTTCGTGGGAGGATTGTTAATCAAGGTAATCACGTATGGCAACTTCTAGCAAGTGTCGGGATAGCGAAAGCCGGAAAGGCAGCCGTTTGACTAATGGTTGGATAGACAAGAGACGAAAGAATGTGTAGGGGAGACCTACGAGCTCCATGGTTGAACGTGGGCAACGGAGAAGACTTCTTTGAACCCCAAGAAGAGTGGTTGTATTGAAAAGCAAAGAATTTGGTGCACGAGTACGGATGGAAAGGATGGGTTGTGTTGGTTGTGCCGACGCAGGATTCGAAGACGAATCCTCTTTTAAGGGGGGTAGACTTGTACCATCCTGAAAATCCGTAAGCAAATAGTTCGGGTTAGTGGAATAACCTAAATCTTATTAAACGTCCCAGTTAGTAGGGATTGCCACATAACACTTGATTCAACGAGGATATAAGGGCCAATTAACCGTTTAATGTCTAGTTCTGGAATAAAGTGTACGAGTCGGTTAGAACGGAACCCGATCAGAACTTAAGGGGGGATTTATATATCACCTAAGCAACAAACCCTAGCCATTCGGCTAGGGAAAGTGCGACGGTAGCAAGGAGGCGGGAAAAAGAGAGAGGTCGGCAAGGGGAGGTTCCGGCAAAGCACGACGCGTTAAAGTAAACCTTGATTACAATCTTTTACTATTCGTTCCGTCTTGCAAGGTTACCCGGTTAGGGTTTTGGTACCATGTATGGTATTTGGGTAGTGGTGCTCGATGGCGGTAGAGGTGCAACGAGGAGCCGATCACGGAAAGTGTGGGTGGTGATGGTGTGACGACGGCTCGGGAAGGAGAATGACATAGAGGTAGCCCATGATGGGGTAGGCAGGAACAAAGATGGTGAGGGCAGAGACGGTTGTGTGCGTGCAGCGTGTAGCCGACGGCAGCGGGTGTTGGCAGGGGCGTCACTACGGGATAGGACGACGGTAGGAGGCTGTTTCGGTGGTACTTTATGTTAATGGTGCCATGGTAGTGACTGTCGAGGACGGTGGAAACCAAAGAAGGCAACGGTAGGGCACTTTGGTGCTCAACGGTAATGATGATACCCGTGGTGGTGCATGGGTGCTCGGATGCGGGTCTCACGACGAACTGGGATGTGCATGGCAAGGTGTGGGGCTAGGGTTTTGCATGGGGAGATCGGGTTTGCATGGTACGTATACGTGCACGTACGGGAACCCGGTTTGAGTATACATGTTCGTGTAAATTAAAGTCTTGCATAACACGGATTTGCATGCGGGCATGGGGCACGGTTCTAGTGATCATGACCTATACAGGTCGGGGACCACATTACACGAAACCCGAGAGAAACGGGTTCGTGAATGAGAATTATCAAACCTTGATGACGCGATGGTGTAGGAGTTATGCTATATGAGTTGATTGGCATACGTGTAGAGCATGTTCTGACCATGGATCGTAGGTTTGACAGGTTTGGAGTGTGAACGAGTAATCGGGGTGCAGAACTGGGAATTGGACTCGACATAACCTGTGAGTTTCTAATCCCCTCTTTTAAATGTTTTTAACGTTTTTGGGGATATCATACATACTTTCAAGACGTGTTTTACTACATTAAATGTGTATCGAGTTTTAGGGTCTAACCCGATGAGATCACGAATTTAAGTATTCAAATATGGGCTAAGGGACTATGTGTTGCTCTTATGATGTGTAGGTTAATGGTGGGTCGTATAGTGACGTAGTAAGGGGTGAGTTGGGGAACAAGTTTACATGTCGTGCGGGTACGACTAGGTGGTGATACAGGGTGTGCACGTACGAGGTATGTGATTAGATAACGGGACATAGTAACTGTATGTGTGCTGCTATAGTAGCAGTGTATTGTGTTATGGGCTATTCGGGGTAGGTCGAAATATGAGCTAAACGCTTACGAATACGTGTAGGATATTTTATCCTAGTGCTATGTGTGAAGTTTAGGTGCAGTTAATGAGTCATGTACATGGAGTATAATTTTATGTGTTTATACGTGTGTTGTGCGTATTGTGTCGTTGTCCATATGACGCGGCGGAAATTATTATTATGTCGATGTCCATGTGACACGGCGGGTATTGTGTTTGCATTGTTGTCATTGTGACACGGCAAATGGGATTGTGGAGGACTAAGTCCTTTGGGAGGTCACCAAAGGTGGCAAGTTCCGAGCAGGTTAACGATGAGCTCGGGGTATGTCGAACGCCCTGACGAGAGTAACCCTGAAGAGGGTGCAGTGATGAGGTATGTGTTTGTGTGCATATATATATGTGTGTGTTAAATTGCATACAAGTGTTGAGTTTAATTTATTGTGCATGATATAGTATTAATGTGGTGAGTAGAGTTAGATTGACCGTTGTGTCAGGATTGTGATGTGGTGTTTACAACTGTTATGTAGGTTATTTTGTGAGGACCTTGGTTAGGGCTGGTTAAGCCGGGGTCTAGAGGGTGGTTGAGATAACCTGAGTATCGTTAATAGGTGTGGTAAACCTTGAGTTATCAAGAGGGGTAAGTTTGATCCATGTCAAAGAGACTTACGGGGTTACAATGGTGGGTTAAGTCTGGGGTGGTGAATCCTTTGGGATAATTATAACAAGGGTTATCGATGTATTATTAAATGATAACTATTTTATAAAGAGCAGAGGGTGTTGAGTAGAAATAAATAATAAATGAGACGAGTTGGCTTTTGTTTAAATTAAACTATTAGAACTCACTCAGCGTACCTGACTTTGTATGTACGTTAGACTGTTTTACATGTGAGATAACAGGATGAGGTTTCTTGGCTTGGGAGCGGTGCTACTCGGATTGGTGTGCATGCATTCGTGAGGTAAACTTAATGACGATAACGTTTTTAAATAGTAACTATTCTTTTTGAAAGACTTCCGCTGTAGATTGATTAATAACACAAGTATTTTAAAGAGGTTAACCAGCTATGAGAACCAATTGTAGGGTGCCCGGTTTGGGGCCTTACAGTGGCACTGCCACTAAAGATATGGATATGAAGCGTAAGGTCCAAAGAGAAGCTGAGAAGAACCAGGTAGAAAATTAAGTTGAGAAACCTTAAGAAAAGATTGCTCGAAGCAACACGAGAGTTGCTGAGAAAGTAAAGAAACCTCTGGTGAGGGATTACACAACTTCTGTTCCTTACCCAACAAGGTTGAAAAAGGAGCAATTAGATACATGGTACCAGAGATTTTTAGACTTGTTCAAGAAGTTGCATATTAACCTGCCATTCGTTAAGTCACTATCCCAATTGCCTAACTATGCCAAATTCTTAAAAAGTCTCCTAGCAAACAATAAGAAGATTGAGGATCTAGCTAAGGTAACACTCAATGAGGAGTATTCAGCTGTGCTGCAAAATAAATTACTAGAAAAGTTGGCTGACCCGAGAAGTTTCACAATTCCCTGTTCCATCGGGAGACTGTCAGTCAGCAACGCGTTGGCATATATGGGTATAAGCATTAACTTAATGCCATACTTCGTATTCGCCAAGCTAGAGCATGGAGAGCCTGCACTAACACAAATGAGCATCTAGTTGGCTGAACAATCAGTCAAATATCCTTGAGGTATAATGGAAAACGTGCTGGTAAAAGTGGATAAGTTTGTATTCCTAGTAGACTTTGTCATTCTAGACATGGACGAAGAAAAAGAGTAACTATTATTTTAGGTCTTCCATTCCTAGCCACTGCCAGGGCAGTAGTAGACGTATTTGATGGAAAGTTGACATTGAGAGTGGATGAGGACAAAGTGGAGTTCGCACTCCCAGACAGTACAACAAATGATGTTCAATCAAAACAAAGCATGGTTTACCACATCGAAACAATTATTGGAAAACCAAGAGAAAAACTTCATTGTGAACCTGTTACAATGGAGGAAGTTGAACTAGAACCATCATGGGAGGAAGAATTTAGTGACGAGTTAGCATAAATTCCCATGATAGGAATGGACAATGGGACATTTGATCCACAAAGAGACATTGTTGAGATTGAGGCATTACTTTACGGCAAGCAAGATATGCCACAAGAGGAAGAGCAAGAAGGTATAGAGGTCAAAAGGAAAGATGTAAATCAGATCTTACCCATCCAAGAGAATAAGTGTGTGGATGGGTATCTTTATAAACACCTCGAACGATTCACTAAAAGCAAGCCCATCCATAAGACTAAGTGTGGGGATAGGTGTCATACTGAAATTCCACAATCAAGGACCAACTTAGATGGAACCAAATTCAAGAGGACAACCAAACCATCCTGGAAATAAGGAAAGTTCGACTTTGGGAAGTCAAAATCTCCTTAACAAAAGATAAACTAGATAGACCCGGTTAAAGTTGTTAAATATGTTAATGAACAACATAATGCGGATTATTATGCTTTGTATTCTATTCAAAGGTAGAGGTTCCAGTGGGAGGAAGATAAAGGAGAAGCCACCCAATGTTGGGTCGTTCTCGTTGATTGCACCACTGTAATCTGAACAGGACGAGTCAGGCTGATGACTCGCTAAATTAACCAAGTGCTTCCAGGAGGCAACCCGAGATTCTAAACCTTTCTACTGTTCCAAATGTACTTAAATGAGCCAAGTGTGTATCATAAATCATTTCCATTCTAAAGCTCCCACATAACTTACACAAAAAAAACACATACACTAAGGGCGATTTTGACGATCAGAGCTCGTTTTCAAGAATCCAAATCTTGATGAAAACCTTGATGAGCCTAGAAATGTAGATGAACAAACAAATCTTGATGAACCCCTTGATGAGTCTAGAAATGTAGATGGCCATCCAAATCTTGATGAACCCCTAAACATTGATGATCCAAGTAAATGGAATAATATGACTAGTAATTTAAGAGATCTACTTGTAGAAAAAGGTCCCGTTAAGTTTTATAATTTTAAAGGTCCAAAAGATGCATATTCTAGAAAATTTACTTCTTCATTTTATATGCAAAGTTTTTCGAACGAAGAAAAATGTGAAAGGAAATGGTTGATTTATTCTAAAGATTTAGATAGAGTCTTTTGTTTTTGTTGTATGTTATTTAATGTGAACCAATGTACAAGTAAGCTAGCCAATGAAGCTAGTAACAATTGGACAAATATTTATAGTAAAATAAAGGAACATGAAACAGGTAATACACATATTAAGAATAAGAGAGCCTGGATTGATTTAGAGATAAGATTGACAAAAAATAAAAGAATTGATATGGAAACTAAAGATCAAATAAATAAAAATAAAAAACTTTGGAGAAATGTATTAATAATAATAATCGTTGTTGTAAAGAGTCTTGGAAAAAACAATTTAGTTTTTTGAGGGAAAAATGAAAAACTTTATTAAGAAAGCAATGGTAACTTCTTAGATATTATTGAAATGATTACAAAGTTTGATCCAATAATGCAAGAACATATTAGACAAATAAAGAACAATGAAATTCATAGTAATTACCTATGACATAATATGCAAAACGAACTAATTAACTTATTAGCTAATGAAATTAAAACTAGAGTTGTTAAGAAAATTAAAGAAACTAAGTATTTTTTCAATTATACTAAACTGCACTCCCGACACAAGTCACAAGGAACAAATGTTGATCATTTTAAGATGTTTAGATATTTCATCTTATCCTATTAAAGTTACTGAATATTTTTCAGAATTTATTAGAGTAGACGATACAACCAGTAAAGACCTTTTTGATGCTATAATTGAAGAACTTGATAAAATAGGACTTGATATAAATGATATTAGAGGACAAGGTTATGATAACAGTTCAAATATGAAAGAAAACATCAAGGTATACAAAAAAGATTATTAGATGTTAATACTAAAGCTTTTTATACACCATGTGATTGTCATAGTTTAAATTTAGTAATTTGTGACATGGAGTAATACAACGTGTATATTGTTTATTTTCATCGTCCACTAAAAGATGGAAAATTTTTACCGAACGAAGAATTTTTTGGAGTAATACAACGTGTATACTGTTTATTTTTCTCGTCCACTAAAAGATGGAAAATTTTTAAAAGATCGTATACGAACTTTAACTCTTAAACCATTGTCACAAATACGCCGGAAAAGTCGAGTTGAAAGTATAAAAGCAAAAATAAATCAAGCACCACAAATAAGAGACGCGTTGTTAGACTTATATGATGTTTGTCTAGAGCCTAAAGATAAAAGTGAGACTAAATGTTTAGCCACATATGAATTTGAAATTTTTGAATTTTTATTAGGGATGGTTATTTGGTATGATGTTTTGTCAGCATTTCCGATTATTAGGGATGATTAACCCTCATGCTCATGTGAGACTAAATGATTATTAGGGTTATGCTAACGCTTCACGGCGGCTCAATTTTGAACAAACTTTACATGAAAACGTATATAAAAATAAGCACGTCGAAAGACAAAAAGTAGATTTAATTATAATACCGTAAATGCAAAATAAAATAAATAAAAAGAACTGAGGAAAAAAAGTCTATAAGTTAAAAAAGGTAACTCATAAAAAATGCAAAAAAAAGAACTTATAAAATGAAACCATATGAAAGAAATGCAATAAAAAATAATGAAGAAGAAAAAAAAAAAAAAAGGAAAACAAAATTGAGGGAAAAATAAAAAGGAAAGCAAAAAAGGGGGAGAGAACTGGCCGTGGTAGTATTTAGTGGTCGTGGGTAAAAGATTATGCGTTTACTATAGTAATTTTATTTTATTAAATTATGTATTATATGGTGTCTTCCAAAAATATTTTTATTATCAAGCTTGATATTTTTTGGACGGTGAGAATAATGTTTATAGATATAGTTTTATGACACTCTTTAAAATGGTCCTAGCGAGCATGAGGTTGTTGACCAAGAGCTATGACCATATTATAAGTAATTCACCGAAACTTCCCTGCTGAATTTGTGACCATGAACCAATAATCATCCAAGTATCTTTGGCATTTTAAATTTGAATTTTTATTAGGGATGGTTATTTGAGTATGGCAGCTGCTTAGAGGAGGGTAGCCGGCCCTAGACTGATTAGAGGGGCAAATCGACCCTATTTTTTTCCGGCAATAGGAAAGAATCGTCTATTTTTGGCAACCGAATCAGCAACATTTATTCGGCCCCAAGACTTTGCATAAGTCGATTTAGGGCAACCCTAATTTGCCTCAAAAGAAATAAGATAGACTCGATAGTACGACCATGGATGTAGGTCAGTTTAGACGGAACCGCGTAAATTCTTGTATCATTTTTATTTCAGTTTTTGAGTGTCTTTGTGCGATTTACGTGTGTTTGATTTGCCGTCTGCACAAATCACAACGAGTCACCATCACTGTTTGTTGCTGTTTCCGTCGCCGGCTAACTCAGGTCAACGCCGATCAAATGTTGCGGGTCAACCTGCTGGTCAACGAAAGTCAACAGAAACTGTTGTTTAGTCCGAGGCTGATTAAATTCAGCAAGATCAGTTTTTTCGACCAGAAGATATGTTTGACCAGATTCAGTCGGGTTTTACCAGAAAAAATCGGGTTTAACCAGAAAAAAGTCAAACAGAAATGCCAAGTGATTTGAACAGCCGTGATACCCGATTCCTAACAATAACTTATCTTTTGTAGGTAGATACATGTGTTTTTTTTTTCTTATCATCTTTAATTTCTTGACATTGCTCAAAGGATAAATAAGCTTCATGAAAACATAAACGTATATGGCTTCCTGTTGACTACTACTACTCTTGTTCTTGTATCTACTGTGTGTTCTATTGCTGATAACGGGATTTCAGTGCTTTGTGAATGTTTCTAGTTCTGTTCAGTTTAATTATATTTTTTTCATCTTATGGATCATGTTTACAAGTAGCCAACATTCTCGTTTTGTAATAATGTTTACGGTTCTTGGGACTATACCAAGAACCTGAACCCGAGCCACTCTCTCAGTTAACCCATGAGCCATGACTTTGGCGGTTAGCGCAATGAAATACCTCAAGCTCAAAGTAGTTTATCAAGTTTTGGTTTGTGGAGAGATGGCATACTTTCAAGGATTTGTGATGTTCTTGATTATTACATCCCCATGCTTTAAATACTTTTGACAGTTTGATGAAGATAACTTTGAGTATAAAAGAAAAGAGAAAATGGTTTATAAATTATTACAAAAAGAGAAACGTGTTATTCGTAGAAATAAAAAATTTTATGAAAATGTGGCTAACAAAACTATAAAAATCCCTATTGAATGTTTTAAAACCGAATATTTTTATATATAGTAGATCAAGCTACTTTTTCACTTAATAGTATATTTGAACAATTCAATAAGTTTAAAATTGATTTTGGTTTTTTGTTTAGTATAGAAAAGTTAAAAATTTTAAGAGAAATTATACGTTTAGAATATGACACACTCATTAATATAAAAAAACTATATTAAAAAAATTTTAAGAGAAATTATACGTTAACTATTCTTTTAACTGTAGCTTCTGCTGAGCGAAGTTTTTCCAAATTAAAGTTATTAAAAAACTATCTAAGATGTAGATGTCATAATAGAGATTAACCGGTTTAACTATTTTATCTATTGAAAAAGATTTGTTAAAAGAAATTGATTACGAATATTTTATTAAACAATTTGCATCAAATAAAGCTAGAAAAATAAACTTCATTTAAAATATCTATCGACGTAAAATTTATATAAGTATAACTATATATTGGAATAAGAAAAAAAAATTAACTCTGTCCAAGCCCGGATATAAAAGAGGAGGGTTTTTATAATATGACTTTTGAAAAGGGTCCCCAAACTTATAGTTCGCTTGGTTCCACCAAATATCTTGAGCCGCCCCTACCTGGAGGTTCTCTAGAATCCATATACGAGTTCGGTTCATGACCTTTTCATGTTCATATTTAACATTTATACATCTGCGTAAACAACTTTTATGCTCATATTTAACATTTATAGATCTGTTCTCTATCCTCATTTCAAGATGATGATGAAACCCATGTAAAACGAGATTACAAACACTCGTGCGTAGTGTACAAACGTAAAATAGTAGGAGAAAGCCATGTGCTGTTGTCAACTATAAAGTTGAAGCTTAAAATCGAAGGAAGGGTACAAGTCTTAATGCATGAAGCACACTTGATAGCACAAATCAATGTTTAACTTGTGATTCACATTGATAAACAAAACACGCATCTATTAACGAAAGAGAGAATTTTTGTCTCTTGATTTTCATTTTTTTCTCTAAAACTAGTCACAACTTATCAAATCAATAAGTTTGCCCATATAATCGTATATCGGTTTTTAATATCATTCATTTTAACAACTTTTAAAACTTGTATTTTTTTTACATATATTGAATACAAACAGAATATTTAAATAAAAAAACTTCAAGATTATAGATAAAATAGAAGAAACTAAAATCCAAATTTGAAAGTGCAACATCATGCAAATAAAAATGGGACGAAACACACACGCTTTACTAGATACTATTACAAGTAGATAAAAACAGAAGAAACTAAGACGATTAGGCCATCTGATGATGATATCATTTGGGATCTTCACCTAATGTCAAACCCGAACCTTTTAACTTGTCGCGAGAGATTCGATCGATTTGGTCCTTCATCTCTTCGGTCAAGTGACATTTCCAATCTCCGACTTCACCTAACCGGAAAAAACGACTGATTTGGTAACTCATACCCATTGTTAGCCCTATAAGTCCCGGTCTTGTTTATCTCCAGGCCCTTCAAATGCTCAAGACTACAAAATTCAACAATCTTTTTCACCATTCCATCCTCCTCTTCTTGAACCGAGATCGGCACCCCCATGAACTCAGCCAACTTCTTCACATGAGCCTCCGGGTCCCTCTTAATCTCCTCGTACTTGAAGAACAATATCTTGTCGGGTGATTCAAAAGTCGCTTCCCAAAACCCTAACACATGATCCCAATACGACCCATATACTGTAACCCCCTCACAAAACCTCTCAAACACTTGATCGAATGAAAGCGGAGGCAGTTCTTTTGGTCTCAGATTATGTAAGAAGTGCCACATTGAGACCAACACGTCTTTCGGATCCCTGCACACGTAAACAAACTTGCACCCGGAAGAAGGATCTGTGATGGATGAAGGCAACAGTTTATGTGGGAAATGGGTGGCAAAAAGGCGAGGGGAAGGAAGAAGGGCTTCCATGTTGGTTATGGCGTAGTCTTCGGGTTTGTAAAGATCAAGAACAGGAAAACATTCATGGGGTCCCATACGGAGCAAAGGGTGGTCGGAAAGATCAAAGCAAGATCGGTTAAGGGTGGTAAACATGAGCGATCTGAGCCATGTGGTGCCGGTCTTCATGGAAGATGCTAAGAAGATATCGGTGGACCGATGCTTGAAGTGGTTTTGCATCAGCATGGTGCCTAACAAGGGATCGGAACACAGCCAGAAGCCTTGGTATAGATATAGACATTCCCCGAAAAGTGAATCACTTCTTGGAAGCTCATTGAGAAGTTGGGCATGTTGCTGGCTGATCTCCTCCTCCTTCGGTTGACATGATTTTTTGTTTCTTATCTTTGAATGTGTTTGCTGCTTCATCTGGGATATTCTAGCTTTCTTATAAATACATGGTAGGTACCTTTTTGTTTCAATAAAGTTCAACAAGCAAGTTGCACCGACGCTTTGCGGCGGGGCACGGGCCGATAATTAAAAATAACGTTAACGTGGTGGAGAATTTAAACAGGAACGTAGACGCAAATGTTAATAAAAAAGAAACATAAAATTATAAAAAAAAGGTGGAAAACCGGTATTGACGGGCTGCGGTGGGGCGCGCGTTAAGTCGACTCGGTTTCTAACGTAAAAAGTGTACAAAAAAACAGTTAATGGTGATATCTTCGGAAATCACGAAAAAGTCACGTCGTATAAATGAAAAAAAAAATTGTTTAATGAAAATATAAAACGTGTGAAACCGTCGAGAACAAAAAACCAAAAAAATAAAAACCGTTTTTGATAAAATTTATACCGGAATGTCGAGAAAAAGAAACTAAAGACAATTGTGCATTCTGTTTAAAAAAAATAATAAACGAACGAAAATTATTATAAGAAAACATATAAAATAGAAAATAAAATAGGTTAAACATGTAAATTATATACGTAAGGAGTGAAAAGGCAAATTAAAAAAAATTGTACATCTCATGTTAATCGCCTACCAAATTCAAATTGGAGTATCTATAATGTTAAAAAAAGTATTTATTTCTTAATTACATATATGTGTTTATAAGAAATAAAGAAAGGTTAGATCAAAATTTTAATTTGTTGCCAAATAAAAATATTCCAGTCATATATAAAATTTTAGACAGACACATAATTATGCGTAGATTTCATTTAAAATTCCATATTTAATAAGGTGAAGAAATTGTTAAATCTTCATATTTTTAAATGATGAGAATTTGTAAAATATCCAAAATCCAAGTTAATTTCTAGTCTTCACACTTATAAGTATGGAGTTGTAAAATATCTAAATTTTATAACCTTTTGATCGTTTATAAGTGTAAAGTTTCTATAATTGTTATACATCCGTGAGTATGAAATTTTTATTAATTTACAACTCTTACAATCTGAGAATACTTTTAATCACTTATAAGTATGACGGAATGTATAGCATTCAACTCAATCAATTTTTGTCATGTGTTATATAAGTTAAAGAGTTAATTACACGGATGGTCCCTGTGGTTTACAAAAATTATAAATAAAGTCCTCAAGTTTGAAAAACTACACTGAGAGTTCACAAGTTTGTCAAAACGTAACACCAATTATCCCTCACTTGGATGGTCATTAAATTTTTCTGTTAAATGGATGTGAAAAATTTCTTTTACCCTGCTAAAAGACAAAAGATAAAATTGAGTAAATTACAGAAACCGTCATTTATTTTTATACTATTTTTCATTGTATGTCCTTTAGCCCAAAAAATGTCAGAGATTATCCTTTACATTTAAATTTGTTGCGGTTCACGTCCTTTAGCTTAACGGCCGTTAAATTTTTCAGTTAACTCTAGTTATGTGCCTTACACATGGTGTTTTGGTTTTTTTACCCACAAATTAAATTTAAAACCCTAATTTTAATAAAGCACTTTCTTCTTCTTCGATTCAATGGATCTGAGCTCTCTGGTGTCTACCGACAAAGAAATTGAAAGGAACAAATGGACGAAAAATGTTGGTGCGATTTAATCAAGTCGGCGAATGAATTGACCTGCTGTTTGATTTGATAATTTTAATCCACCATTGATATGCTGATACAACATCTTTATTATTAGCTTTTCAACATCCTCCACGTTTAAGAACCTTATTCCTAAAAAGAACCCAGAATCCAAAATTTAAAGACAACCCCAATCGTCCCACTCTGTCGTGAATCAGAATATATTTCAGAAGATCAACAAAATGCTCAGAAGATCGAGCAATGGAATAATATAAAGACGCAAAAAACAAAATCGGAAACGCAACTCACAATAAACGTACTCCCCGGAAGTTCTGTTGGTAGGAGGTGGTGCCGGAAAATTGATGTTGCCGTTGCCAGTGATTTACCCCCAGTTTAAAGTGATGCTGCCGTTGACGGTATCGTCGGAGTTGAAGATGAACCCGGGGGGCGGCGGTTCATATCGAATAGAGGGATGGGTAGGGGAAAGCCATTAGAATTCCTCCATTATTCAGCCATTTGTATGTGCAAGTTTTAAACCCAGGTGATGGGATGGTGGCGGGTTTCATGAAGCTCGGGGGCTATGGTGGGTGGTGGTGGAAGTTGGTGGTAGCGGCGGCGGCGGTGTTGATGGTGGGTCTGAGTGGTAGATATGGAGGATTTGTGGTGGTGAATAAATATAAAATTAGGGTTTTAAATTTTAATTTGTGGGTAAAAAGACCAAAACACACTTATGTTCGATGCAAATGACTGGAGTTAACTGAAAACTTAACGTCCGTTAGGTTAAAGGACGTAAACCGTAACTAATTTAAACGTAAAGTATGATCTCTGACAATTTATAGGCTAAAGTACATATAGCAAAAAATGATATAAAAATGACGATTTATGTAACTCTTTAAAATTCAATAAAAGGTGGGATCTACTTAAATTATTAAAAATTTAAAAAGAGAGTCAAATCTCTCTCTTAAACCACACATCTTCGTCCCTGTTCAGAGAAAAGAAAGCCATCCCCAACTGCAAAAAGCCAAGAACACTCCGATCGTCCCTCGCCGTGATCTTCCGGTGACTGCAAGAACACTCCGACGTGGTATTTTTAACATGAAATTCCAATCGAAACCCATTTCCTAATCTCTGCAACTAATTTTATGAAAAAACCCAAAAATAACAAATCATTTTGCTCACGGTCCACGGGCAAACTATCCTTCTTCCTTGTCGTAGAGAGATAAATCATAAAACAAATCGAGGAATCATAGACCAAATTGATAAATCCAGTTCTGGTTTGGGTTGTTTCAATTGATGCATCCAACGGTGTTATTTTGGATTATTTAATTCCATGTATATATCTAAAAATAATATCACAATTACTAACCGTAAGGTCATCCGTAATGGTTTCACGCCCATCACATATTAAAATACAATTAATATTCGTAAGAAAAGTTCTAATCTCATACGAAAATGGATTCGAAACTTTTTTCATCATACATGGGATTATCACAAAACTAATCACGTATTAGACGTTCATTAGCAGCTTCACGATCCCGCATTACTTGAACCCGTCATGTTACCCCTCGTGAACTATCAACTTCTTCGGCTAGTTCGTACGCGTAACGAATCGCTTCAATTATCACATCAACTTCTTCCGTTGAACCCGACGACTTAGATGTCCATTTTAAATAGGTTAAGAGAATATATAGTGATGTGTTATATATATATATACATATATATATATATATACATATATATATATATACATATATATATGTTAAAAATTAAATATTATTTTTTTAATTGTAACGACTCTTTCCCAACGGATACTTTGACCAATTCAACTCCCCTCCACCGTGATTGCCCCCACGCCCCATTAACGCCTAGGGGGTGGTGTTCCTAGGCATTAATGGCTGATTTGGATCATGCCCTCTACTACGAATACTCTAAAGACCATCTCGTTTTGTGATTTGGTTCATACTTTACTCATTGGTGTGTTTTCTCAAGTTTTGGGTTTTGAATCTCGTTTATTTTCCACCGGTGATTGATCAAACGAACCATGTATGAACATACCTATTTTTTGCCACTTAATTTCTTGTTGATTGTCTATGCAAACAGTCTTACAGAGCTCCAACCTACAAGGGAAACTTAATCGGTGGAATCGAGCAACCAAAACCACCGAAACTCGGGGTGCAACAGGGTCTAAACTGGGAATCGATTTGTACTTCGTGGTCGGAGAAGGTATAAAGGGTTGCCGGAAATAGAATACGAACAAAAAACATAGAGTAGACGAGAACACCACCACCACCGTCCTTTATATCCAGATCGTATTTGATGGTATTTGATGCTGATAACAACGAAAGGAGTATTTCAAGTGGGCCCATATGAGGGGAGGGTGGGGTGGGGTGGGTTGGGTAGGCTAAGTTTAATAAAAGGGTCCTATAATCTTTTTTATTTATTTTTAATTATTTTATCTTTTAATTTAAGGGTAAATATGTCATTTCATCCCAACTTGACAAAAAAACTTAATGGCCATCCAAATTAGGAAGCGTCGGTGTTACGTTTTGGCAGACTTATGGATTCTCAATATAGTTTTTCAAACTTGAGGACCACACTTGCAATTTGTGCAAACCACAGTGACCATCCGTGTAATTAACTCTATATGTTATATACTTTCCTTTCCGAATCAGTAATCAAATAAAACCTGCGTGCTGGTAAAGAGCTTATTCTTCGAGGGGAAAGGTCAAGGATTTGAATCCCATCTTCCTTCTTTTACCATCTTATTTTCTAAAACGTATGAATTGAACCAAGCCCAGACCCATCTCCAATTAACCCAAAAAAACAACAATCTCCCTTAAGGCTCCACCCTTTGTCCGCATTATCCAAATAAGTGAAATAATTAATATTTATTATTGTACTCTCTGTCGTTTATGTGATGATACATCCCGTGAATCATGCTTATTTTTTAAAGATTTTTTGGTTTTAACATTATTATTATTACTATTAATTTTTATTTTCCTCATTCCATCCCGTGAATCATTCCAACATCTTCCTCATTTTCGTCTAGAGAGAGAGAGAGAGTGGGTGTTCTAGAGAGCGAAAGTACAAGAATCCTCCATTTGAGCTTGAAGGTTGCTTCCAATTGATCTCTCCGTAATCTAAGAAGAAGAATCCAGAAGGAAACAACGTTTTGAGGTAAGAATCCAATCTAAAACCTCTGATTTTCAGTTCAAATGGGTTTTGTTTGAACGTAAAACATGGATTTTTACGTGTAATATGGGGTATAAAGTCCAGATCTAGCTTCATGGAGGTTAAACATGAAGCTAGATCTGGACTTTATACCCTATATTACACGTAAAATTGGATTGAAAACAGGCCTGTTTGATGAAGATCTTCATAGGGCGACACTACTTCATCAGGCGACACTAATCAGGGAAGATGATTGTGGGTGGCGTCATCCCCAAGGTTTCCAATGATCAGGGCACGCAACATTCCCTGGTGACACTAGTAGTGTCGCCATTGTCAATTGGCAACACTAATGGGGTGACAATATTTCATGGGGTGATGCTATTTCATTGGGTGACACTATTTCATGAGGTGATGCTATTTAACGGGGTGACACCATTTCATGGGGTGACACTAATGATGGGTGAAAGTCCATAACACAAGTTATGGCGACACTAATCATGTCAACACTATAGACGACACTATAATGGCGACACTATCGTGACGACACGGCCCGACGACACTAGTGTTTGGGGATAATAATGTCTCTATAAGTGATAGCGTGTTTTTAGTGTGGTTATAAAAAAATATATATATACTTGTTCCGGGTAATGGCTCCAAAAACTTGATGCCAAATACGAGAGACATAATATATATCTTTAATAATGTTCTGTTTAGAGTTACACAAAATCAGGTTTTAAAATTTTAAATTAAAATGATAATTACTTCAACTTAAAACACACACAATAGGCAAGTGTACATATCATAGCGTAGTATAGTCTAGGTAAGAACCTAGTATCGAACCATGGACACGGATTCCTTACTCAACACTCGCTATTATCTGACTAGGATGATAAGTTGGAAAATAGGGTTTTGTTTAAAATAAAGAAAAAAGGAAAAGAAAAGTAATTAGGAATATTATTTCATTTAAGGTGTTACTCCGGTTGTTATCACTTGCTAATTAACGTTGTATTTTAGTAAGGTTGGTCATAGTTATTAGTACTAACCATTTCGATAAGGGGGTTAGTATTTCATAACGGAACAGTGGATATGGTTGGCCAACTGCTCCTAATAATTCCTGAAATCCTAACGGGGTCTCAAGTCCGTCGGCTGTCCCGTGAATTATTATTCGGACTAAGATTATCCTGTCGACTGACATACACCAAGTCGTGTAACTTATTTTGGAAAGTCGGAATGCGCAACATCCTCTAAAGTTACTTTATGAACGCTTGGACCTAACATTTTATATTCTTAAAATAGCTGTCTTTACTTATAATAATATTTTAAATAAATATAACTTTCATTCTCAAGATCAAACCTCATGGCTTCCGCTAGAAGTCCCCCTGCAAGCTAACACAAGAAAAGTAAAGATATATCGACACACTTTATAAGGTCCAGCTAGGACTCGAACAACTCGTTGAATACCCAAACCTCCAATCGACCCATAATATTAAATCTATACTAATCGGGCCCTTGGTAGCACCAAGATTTGTATATAGATCATACAAACTCGAATAATCTTCCTAAATAAGAAGTCTTGCTTAAGAAAATTACAAGATTTAAGATTATTAAGCTGGTTTAAAGATCACTTATTCTTGTCTTTTTAAGATAAAATAAAAGAAAGACTTTAAGAACATAACTTACTAAAAAGACTTCATTAATTAATTAAAGTTCAACCAACCTGAGCCACGTAAGAGAACTATCCATGAATGACTATACAAGTGACTCCACTAACCCTTAGACAATGTGTGAAAGTGTTCCAACATCAAGGGAGAGTGGGTATAGGTTGACTTGTTTACTCGAATGAGAAGAATCATTTCATATTACAAGGCTTAGAAAAGAAAAATAAACAAAGAAAATCTAAAACGGACAAAAACCGAGAGAGTTCCGGCTTTAGCAGAGCACTAGGGCCTTCACATCCCTTGGTCTTGGACACCTAAATGGGAGACTTGAGCTTGCTATTTATAGGCAAAGAGTTGGGGTTTGCATGGGCATGCATTCAAATGCATGGTTGTGCATTTGGTTCATTGGTACACTAATACTCTTGTAAGAGAATGTTTTACTTTTGAGGGACATAGGTACAATGGAAGAATCTCTTGCTTTTATGGTGCACAAGGGTATAATGCATGACCTGGTTTCTGGCTTCCACATTTTCTTCAATTTCTTGGTCTTTTTCGCTTCTTTTTGTTCGGGAAGCCGTTTAATCTGCAAAAATAAAATATATTCGAATTAAGTAGTATTTGCAATGTTTTTATTCAATAAGTACCATAATATGAGGATTATTATGCATATAAAATATGTATAATTTGGACATATCATAATACCCCACACTTCTTTTGCTTATTCTCAAGCAAACTCATGTATAAATCAGACCCATAGCTAAAAGAGTTAAGTAGAAAAGAAGCTCCAAATAAGTGGAAGCTTCGGGAAACCTATGAGTCGCTTATTCTATTTTTGTGGTTTTCTATTTATTTAGGAAGATGGAAGACATGACATGCCTACTAGAACATTCAATTATGCATAATTTCACACTCCTCACAATGTTCACTCAACTCTTAGCTATATATATGTGTGGATAATGTAAGTCAAGCAGAACACTCAGGTTCGAACCGAATTATGCAATGGTTATAAGCTTGTATGCAAATCAAATCTCCACCAACTAACTAAGTGGCATGCATCAATCAAGAGAACTTTAAAAAGGCTTGTAACTTGGCTTGGGGTAAGGGTAGGAATTATTTAGAAAAACTGGGTAAATGTTAAAAATCTGGTTTCAGCTTATTGTGCTATGAACAAAAGGACCGCTGGTAAACTTAGATTAGGGTGTTGTAACTAATCTAAGGACTTTTTTAAGGTCATATCCCAAAACCGAATCTCCTTCTTTCAGAACTTCATTTCCTCATTGTTTTTGACATACACATTACTATCTTTTCTTGTGGATTGTTCGGCTTTTATCCTAATAGCAACCATCTTGATCAGTTTTGTATACTCAAATTGAGAGTAATTTTTATTTTTTCTTCAATTTTGTTCATGAAATCATTCCATAATTTTGGGAAGTTGTTGTATCTTTTTTTCTTTGCCCTTTTCATTTCTTTCTTCATATATATATATATATATATATATATATATATATATATATATATATATATATATATATCTTTTTTACACCAATTTCACAACTTGGGCATTTGTCATAACCTATTGCCCTACTTTTCTTCATTCGTTCATAAACACATGGCTTCATAATTACATACTTGAAACGGATAGATGTCCTTAAGTCAATGCCAATATGAGTAGAACCGGTTTTTTAACGAAAAGGGTTAGAAATAAAAAGGCTAAATTTGGCTAAGTGGTGTAAAACGTGGGTTTTGAAATGAAAGGGGAATATGCTCAAATGGGCTAACTAGGGAATAATGTTTAAGGTAGGAAAGGAAAAGAAAAGGCTAATGAAAATGGTTTAATCCTAAATGCCTTAATCATTTTCATACAACTACTTGTTCATGGTCTCGATATGTATAAGTCATACAAGTTCTAATCATGCATAAAATCGGTCGAAAACACTCAATATACCAAACGAAAGAGCATGCGAATAATTATGTATGATAATATGCTCGATAAGGCTCAAATTAATCTCACATGAAGAACGAATGGGATTGGGTTTAGTGTTTTTATTATGCATAATATCCATTTGTTTTTACTTGCCATGTTTCCATTTATTCATTTTAGTTTATTTAAGCGCAAACTCAAAAAGGTTTATTTTCTTTTTATGATTTTTTTAGGGGGGGGGGGGGTTAGAGAAAAACAAGTTTTAGGTGAAGTAAAGTTTTAGTCAAATGGGTAGAAAATCACAAGTTTTTTTCACTGCATGAGAAAACAAGTTAGTTCGAAATTTCAATTTCCTACCCCACACTTAAAACTGTACATTGCCCTCAATGTACTAATGCATGTATTGGAATGCTATGCATGTAGTTATATGCGTGGACGTTTTAAGGAAAAAGAAACTGGTACTCCCCAGGTCAAGACTTGATATCAAACGTGTGGTTGGTACCCATAGAAGCTTAAGAATCATCCTTTACCAATAAAAGCTATCAAGCAATCAAAGAAAAACATAAAACGAAAAATAAAAACTACAAAGTCCTAGTGTCGAGAAAGCATACCTGATGACAGAAGTAAGAGAATGTTTTACTTTTGGGGGACACAGGTACAATGGAAGTATCTCTTGCTTTTATGGTGCACACGGGTATAATGCATGACCTGGTTTCTGACTTCCACATTTTCTTCAATTTCTTGGTCTTTTTCGCTTCTTTTTGTTCGGAATCCGTTTAAGCTGTAAAAATAAAATATATGTGAATTAAGTAGTATTTGCAATGTTTTTATTCAATAAGTATCATAATATGAGGATTATTATGCATATAAAATATGTATAATTTTGGACATATCAATAGGCGCACTAGTATATTGATAGAATATCCGTGTTGACTTATATGCAGATCGGTTAGCACGTCACCGGTAATTAGACGTCCAACTCAGGTTTACATAAAACCTACCAGGTGAGTCAAAATCCCTATTTACTTATTTCTAGGGTGACATGCATACTCACACAAAATGTTTATGAAATGATTACTAAAAGGAATGATTATGAAACGAACGGTTTATGAAAGGAACGATGTTTGAAACAAGAATGTTTACGAAATGAAAGGTTTATGAAAGGATGGTTTTCTAAATGAAAGAAAAGGGTTTTATGAATGGATGGAATGTTTTATGATAAGAAAAAAGGAAAATGTTTGACCAGTTTCGGGGTGATATAAGATTTCACAGTCACAATCTTTGACCAGTTCCAACCACCGTCGTTGCCTCGTACACTTCATTCCGTATAAATAATGCGTCCATATCTTTAGTGTGAACACCACCACAGTTAATTCTAGATCATGAGTTGGATAGTTTACTTCATGTGTCTTTAGCTGTTGAGAGGCATATGCTATTACCTTTCCTCTTTGCATCAGAACACACCCTAGCCCAAGCTTAGAAGCGTCAGAGTATACCACAAAATCTTCTACTCCTTCTGGTAATGCCAGAACTGGAGCTTGTGTCAATCTTTCTCTCAATATCTGGAATGCCTTCTCTTGTGCCGCATTCCATTCATATTTCAAGTTCTTTCGAGTTAGTTTAGTTAATGGGGTGGCTATCTTAGAAAAGTCCTGGATGAACCTTATGTAATAACCAGCTAATCTCAAGAAACTTCAAACTTCTGATGCATTCTTAGGTGGAGACCATTTCATCACAGCCTTTACCTTTGCTAGGTCTACTGAGATACCTTCTGTGTTAATAACATGACCCAGAAATTGAACTTCCTTCAGCCAGAATGCACATTTTGAGAATTTGGCGTACAATTTCTCCTTCCGTAAAGTACTTAGTACTTCCCGAAGGTGTTGTGCATGCTCTTCTTCATTCTTTGAATAAATTAGGATGTCATCAATGAAGACAATAACGAATTTGTCTAACATTGGCCGGCATACTCTATTCATGAGGTCCATGAAGACTGTCGGAGCATTCGTTACTCCAAACGGCATTACTACAAATTCATAGTGTCCATAACGAGTTTTGAATGCCGTTTTAGGTACATCTTCTTTTCGTACCTTGACTTGATGATAACCGGATCTTAAGTCAATCTTGGAAAACCAACTTGATCCTTGCAATTGATCAAACAGATCATCAATTCTAGGTAAAGGATACCTATTCTTGATAGTCAATTTGTTTAATTCGTGGTAGTCTATACACATCCTCATACTACCGTATTTCATCTTTACAAACATAATTGGTGCACCCCAAGGGGATACACTTGGACGTATAAATCCCTTGTCCAACAACTCTTGCAGTTATGACATCAATTCCTTCATTTCTGTTGGTGCTAACCGATATGGAGCCTTAGCTACCGACTTAGCTTCAGAAATTAAATCGATTTTGAATTCAATCTCTCTCTCTCTCAGGTGGAGCACCTGGAAGATCTTCTGGAAATACTTTGGGAAACTCATTCACTACTGGAACTTGGCTTAGTTCCATCCCTTTTATCTCATCAGCTATATAGGCTAAGAAGGCTTGGTGACCTTGTCTCACATAACTGTTTATCTTAGCCATCATACATAACGTAATCTAGTTCCGTAGTTCGCCAATGATACTAACTTCTTTTCCTGTAAGCCTCGTGAATCGTACAATCTTATGATTGCATATAATCATTGCATCATGCAAATATAACCAGTCTATTCCGATGATCACGTCGAATTCTTGCATTGGCATCGGGATTCAAATATTCTTCTTCTTCTATCAGCAGTCGGCAATCTATGCATATTTCAGTTACTACGCAGTTTTGATCACTTGCGATTTCAACTTCTAATGTCTTAGCCAACTTACTTCTACTGATGTTACTAGAGTTTACATATTTTAAAGAAATAAACGATCGACTAGCTCCAATATCAAATAAAATACAAGCAAGTAGGGAATTTAAGAGGAATGTACCTAATACAACTTCAGGAACATCTTTCGCTTCCTCTGTGGTGATTTGAAAAGCCCTACCCCTTGGCTTTGGAGCCTTGATCCTTTTTACTTCGTTTTCTGCCACTCTAGACCCTTTTTCAGTCTGAAACTTTTGCTCGGGACATTCCCTGCTAAAGTGTCGTAGTTTATAGCAGTTGTAGCATAATTTTGTTCCACTCATACACTGCAATGCAGTGTGTCCTAACATCCCACATTTATTACAACTTGTGGGACTGAACCGGCATTCTCTCGGATGTCTTCTTCCACAAGTCTTGCAATCATGTATTCCTTTCCTTGAGGAGGAACTGCCTCTTGGTTTGGTAAATTTAAACCACTTAAGAGGAATAGGAGAAGGATAACTTTCTCCTTTCCTCTTTCCATCTCTTTCAGCTTGTCTCTTGAGCTCAGTCTCTCTTTCTCGAGCCCAATCAATCATCTCTTCCAAGTTCGCACACTTGGATGGGTGGATAAACTCTCTAATCTTTGTTTTCAAAACGAGATGGTATCTCGTCATCCACATCTCTGGAGTTGTTAACAAAGCCGGACAGAACCTGGCCTTGTCAAAGAAGATCCCTGTTATTTCATCCACAGACTCCGTTATTTGACGGAGTTGAAGAAATTCCTCTGTAATTCTTTTAATTGCCGCTTGAGGGCAATAATGCTTTAGGAAGAGGTCCTTAAACTCTTCCCATCTCATTTCTTTGATTCTTTCTCTTCCATTCTCTCTTTTCACTACTCCCCACCAATCATCAGCTTGTTCTTTTAGTTGGTTGGTAGCGAAGGTAACCTCATCTTCCTTCTCACAATGACATGTATCGAATGTCGTTTCTATCAAAGCGATCCATCTCTGACTTTTTAAGGGATTAACAGCTCCCTTAAACTCTAAAGGTTTGCATGTCATGAAATCCTTGTATGTACAATGAGTTGACTTCATATCAACTTTTGGATTTCCTTCTTCTCTATTATGAGTAATATCGTTATGGCTTTCGAACCAGCTTTCTAATGAGCTCTGTAGTTCAGCTTGTAGGATCGGAAAGTTTGCATCGAAAGCTTTCCTTACTTCTAACGCAATTTGTCTACAGATGTTCTTCGAAACTTGCTCAACTTCATTTTCCTCGGGAGGTGGAGATTCAGTTTTGCTATGGCTTCCCTCGTCACGTATCTCGACGTTTTAATGTTCAGCCATTTGCTAAAACATGGCATCGCTTTAATCACTCATTCGTTTACCCTAATCATAATCTAGGGTTTTATACTATAGGCCTCATGTTAGTTTAACCCTAATTAAGTATCCTAGGGTTTCATGTAAGGCCCATATTCACGCATTTACACATATGCACATATACATTCATTTGTGCATCTTAATCATGCATATTCACATTTTCCCGGCTTAGTACTTGCTGATATAAGTAATCATATGATGTTTGCGATATCATGATGGTCCAATACATTAGCTCCAATACTGGCCAGGTATAAGGCAATGTATGTTACGTATCATGATACTCCCGACTATCACATGGGTTTATCTCATACAAATTTATGCCCACGTATACTCACACATTTCTGTTTTAGCACTGGAATTTAAACATACTTGCTTCTTTGGACGGCCTCGGATTGAATCCCTATTTATATCATGTCACTTATGTTTTGAGTTTAAGCATTCCCTTTTGATACTTAAATCCCTCAAACCATGCTCTGATACTAACCTGAAACATCCTACTTTTTCTTTATTATTTTATAAGAGTTTGATTTGCGGAATATGGTCCCAGTTTTAGAAAACCTTGTCATTAAAATGACTAAGGTAAAATTTTCATTTATAAATATTGTTTTACATAAGATGTTTACATGTACATTATTCTACATAGGGATTTTCCAACTCCGATAGCTATGTCCTCAGGAAGCTTCATTCCATATGCTTCTTTCATGCAGTGTTTGGAAAAAGATTTTGAATTAGCTTTCGCTAAGTAAGTACACTGCATCTTTTCATTTTATTATGAACCCCTTTAGGTTCTTATTATTGTTCAAGTTTCTCAGGCTCTCGGTACCCCATGACCATCTCCGGACATACCTCCGGTCACGTCCTTCGTATATTTAATGGGTGTGCTAACCCCCCGCAACCATCTTCAGACGTACCTCCGGTCCGAGTTTTCATTTCATTTATGGGTGTGCTAACCCCCTCGCGACCATCTTCGGACGTACCTCTGTTCCGAGCTTTCATTTCATTTATGGGTGTGCTAACCCCCTCGCGACCATCTTCGGACGTACCTCCGGTCCGAGTTTTTAGCAAGGTCCTTATACTCGTCAGTATAGACCCCTTGCATTTGTCACGAAGACTCATTCATTTCCTCATCCCGGTAGGCTTAGAATCTTTTTAGTTTTCTTCTTTATTATTGAGATCCACCGTACAGGTCGGGTATCTCATTTCATTTAGGACCTTAAGTATCTTAGACTCACAGCCTCCCAAATGTATCAAGCATTTGTTTTCATTTCATGTATATGCTTGACTTATTTCCCAACCAGTCATTACCTTAAAACTTCGTAACAGTTTCTTCATGATGCATTAAAAGGGTTTATATATAGGAAGTACCAGCGGCGTATCCACCACCCCTTTAACACTTCGTGAGTACTCCGTTATTCCATTTTAGGGTTTAGACAAGTTCCGTCATACTCATTCATATTTGCACGTATCATTATGCATTCACGTATTCATCTTTATCATGCATCACATATTCAAGTATTCATGCATTCATTTTCATCACATATTCGTATTCATCATATATTATAAACTGGGGTGATTATCCTTCCAGAGCAGTACCTCCAACAGAGATATTCCCAGGAAAGAGTGACGGGTGTAGGAGAGATTTATACACCACCCTTTCCTTAGACAGAATATTCCGTTTGCCAGATAACTACATACTGGTTGGAAGATCTCCCGTTCGTTTACTATATTTTCATTACTGTCTTTTAGTCTATACCCCTAAACATTCATAATGGTTTCACCATGAAGCATCAAAGAGATTTATATATAGGAAGTACCAGCGGCGTTTCCACCACCCCATGGACACGTCGTGACTACTCCATTATTCCCGTTTAGTGTTTAGACTAACCCTTCATTATCCCGTACCCTCGTCATATACATATCACATAACACATATCATTTAAGCACGTAATTCACATAATCGTGTCTAGGGTATGGGTCTAGTGAACTTACATTATCCTTGGATAGTTTCCTAGTTCGTTCCTTGCTAAAATGTCTCTCCGTTCCTTGCTCGTAACTTTAACGCTCCACACTCGTAGCGTACCGTACTCGTACACAAACGCACCGCACCAACCTCATGCACGTTCCCTAATGTTATGTGTGTGTAAGTTTGTGTGTTTGATGTTTCAAAAGTGAACAACAACTTCATCTATTTATAGGCTGATTTTGCAACCATATCGGACCGACATGCTGGTGATATCGGTCCGCTATTGCACTCTTGCCAGCTGTCTGGCGTATGCCCCACAAAGCGGACCGTTTGCGGCTGGGGTATCGGTCCGCAATCCATGTCGTGGCATGTCGGACCGTTATGGACCTCATAGTGGTCCGACTTAGGGCTGAGTCATCAGACACGTATCCGTCACAAGTTATTCTCTCAACATTGCCTTAACCAGCACATAGCGGAATGTTTGGGATCTGATAGTGGTCCGCTATCAGTATAGATTTCATATTTTTGCATTTTTAGCCCTCCATATTTGGGGTATTTGTACTTAGGCCCCTGGACTTCTATTTTCTTTAGAAATTGGGATGTTACAAAATTCAAGAACCACAATATGCTTAACCTGAGGTTGTTACCATCAATCAAAAAGAAATTGTTCAGCCTAAAACAGTAGTGGTTCAAACACTGGTTATAACACATGAAATCAGCAGACCTGGTAAAATTTTCAAGAACATGAGAGATATGGTTTTCTCATGGGTAATGATAAAGTTTATTTAGTGGACCAATGAGGACCCACTAACTACAAATTTGCTACATCAGATAATCTGAAATGGATAAAATGGTTCGTACTTTCAAAGCACGACTGGTAGCAAAAGGCTTTGCTCAGACACAAGGAATTGGTTATAAGGAAACCTTTTCACCTTAGTCATGCTTAACTCATCAGAATACTTATTGCCATAGTCAATATCTATGATAATGATGTATGGCAAATGGATGTTAAAAAGGCTTTCTTAATGGACATCTAACCGAAGATGTCTATATGGGTCAGCAAGAAGGTTTTTGTCAAACCCAAGTACCTGATAAAGTATGTAAACTTAAGAAATCCATTTATGGATTAAAGCAAGCATCCAGAAGACGCTAGAATCTTCATTTTGATGAGTAAATCAAGGATTTGGATTTATCAAAAGGAAGATGGACCATGTGTGTATATAAAGGCTAGTGGGAGCATCATTATTTTCTTGATCTTATCCGTCAGTGGCATACTACTCATTGGGAATAACATTCTAACCTTGAAGGACATTATGTCTTGCCATGGAAGTGTTTCACAATGAAAGATCTAGGTGAAGTCGTATATGTTCTAGGAATATATACCTATCAAGGCAGATCAAAGCAACACAAGTCAGAGTGCGCTAAACCCAATGCATTGTATGCTTTAAGTATGACAAGACGTTATATGCAAAATCGTGGAGTGAGCCATGGGATTACTATCAACATTATTCTCTAGTATCTTCAGAGGACTAGGAGTATGTTCTTGATCTATGAAGGAGTGGAAGTAGAGTTTACCGTGAGATGAAACACGGATACTGGCTTCCAAATCGATCGAGGTGACTCTCGATCACAATTGAGATATGTTTTCACTCTCAGTGGAATCTGAATACATAGTTGCTTCATAAGCAGTAGAGAATACTGCTTGGATGAATAAAATCATAGCTAACCTCATGGTGATGTTGAGCATCAAGAGACCTATCGAGGTATTCTGTGACAACTCTGGTACTGTACCATCCCGAAATAATAAAACAGATTAATGGAAGCAAGGTCGGGAATTAATTAAAGGACAAGCGAAAGAAAGGGGAGCGGGCTTGGGCTTAGCCCCAATGGGCCGATATGGACCCCTGCATATAAGGATATGATCAGCCTCTCTTTCCCTCATTCATCATCTTCAACCTTGAAACCCTAGAGAGAGAGAGAGAATACTAGAGAGAGAAAGCTCAAGAAGACCCATTCAAGCTTGGAATCTGCTCTCATCTTGTCTCTCCATCATCCTTGATCGAATCTACATGAAGAACCTTGAGTTTTAAGGTAAGAATCAACCTCGGATCTGATTTTTTAATCAAAAATGGGGTTTTAGGGTTTATGGGGTTTTTAAACATAAAGGAAGGATTTTTACGTATGAAAAGTGGATTAAAGTTCAGATCTAGCTTCATGGAAGCTAGATAAACGTTTTGAACGTAAAAAGTTAAGGTTTTGGATAAAAAATCAGATTTGCAAATGCTCAATGTTCTTGAGCCGACTCTCGAGAGTCGGCCACCTACATATGGCGACTCTTAGCGAGGAAGAAGAAGAGAGTCGACTGTTAGAGAGTCGACTGTCAGAGAGTCGTCTGTCAGAGTCCACTGTCAGAGAGTTGACTATCAGAGAGTCGCTGTCTGAGAATCGGCCCTCTAAGAAAAACACTGAGTATCGACTTATTACACAACACAAAGTCCTGAACGAGTATCGACTTATTACACAACACAAAGTCCTGAACGCAAGTTCAGGCGACACTCATGAGTGTGGCTAGCGATTATCCTAGCCGACACTCGAGTGTGGCTAGCGATTCCCCTAGCCGACGCTCTCGGAGATACCCACAAAACTGCCGACTCTTGCATGAAATAATAGAAATTGTACTTTGACTTATGTTCAGATCGGTATACGCATTAACAGTAGCTAAAACATCACCTTCAGGTTAAACACCGAAAAACAGGTGAGTTCTATGTGCCCCCTATATGTTACGTGCAAATCTTTTCAAATGTTTTTGGGGCTGAAATGTATACACTAAATGAAAGAATGTTATGAATGCCAATATGATCATACGTGATATATATATATATATACACGAATGCCAATGTGATCGTAAATAATGAACAAAGAATGAAACGTATATATGGAAAGAATAAAATGAATGACATAATGTAAATGAATGAAATCTTGCATTATACTCATATGTATTGCATGTTATGAAAGTATGAAAAACATTATGGACGCTTCGATGATAACGGCTACTTCGGTAGAAGGACAACCACGTGACTATTTTACAGCCGGGACATATACGGACCTTCATCAGCTAGGCCGTTTGAATGGCAATGACGGGCGGTCACATTTATGCCGGGCGATTGCAATAATAAGTTGAATGATTGCATAATTAATAGTTCGTGTGGGAAACGGATGCCTTAGGGCAGACGGGAAAAAGGACGGACTACGACGGTAGACACGGTATGAAGGACGGACTACTTCGGTAGACACGGTATGTATTAAAATGAAGGATGGACTAGTTTGGTAGAGACGGTATGAATTACGACCTACGACAGTAGGGCGGAGCGTCTGTCTTTGTGACTTACGCAATCAATGACGGGTTGATCACCCTTATGTGTATAACCAATGAATGTTCAATGTATGCATTTGCACGTAATTTGTGTATAGTTAATGTATGTTCAATGAAAACAAAGATGTATACATATATATACCAATAGTACAAATGAATGACCAACGTTATACCTATTTTCTATAAACTAGAACTCACCAGTGTTAATTGACTTTTAGTATGCACTTCAAGTAACAAGAGAAAAGGACGGGCAAAGGCTTGAAGGTTACCCGACTCAAGACTGACATCCTGTTAATTACAATTATGTTAAGACAATGTTTTATGATTAATTTTAAGACTTCCTATGCCTATGTAATTGAATGATGAATTCTTCCACTATGTTTGAATGTTTTAATTAAAGTTTAGTATTCAATGACTATGTTTATGAGTAAATCCAACGCGTGAGGTCTCCCGGGAAAGGGGCCTTACAAGTTGGTATTAGAGCAATAGTTTGAGATTCAGACATCCCTAAATGTCTGAACTTAAGCTGATAATGGGACCAACGCAAGGATGTCAGTATGAGTATCCAACTCAAACGCCAACACTGTAAGCAAATAGTAAAGTTAATGCATGTAGTTAGGGATAAATGCCTTAACTTAGAACACATAGATGTCAATGTCACGACTGATGTGAAGAGTTTTGAACCCGAAAAGCAACGCAAATTATTAATAACAAACCGGTCACTGTAATTAAGAATTTACCTTGCTCGTACTGTTCTAAACTATGATCTAAAGGAATAACATTGGTGTATTCTCCTTTTACTCATCAGGAATTTAATTTAAAATCTATGGCTGGTAGAAGAGGAAATGGACGTCGTGGTGGTCGTACCGGTCGAGTCGGTATACCACCGTTGAACCAGAGACTGAACGAAGAAGCAAGTGTACACGTGGAACATGAGCCAAGTGTGCACGAAACTAATGTGACTCCATCGGAGGGTGGAAATGACGGACCTCTCCAACTAGAACCTGAGGTTAGGGATGCTATTTCCTGAGAAGCGGTACTCACTCTGTAAGACGTACTACCTGACTTGTTAACTGAAGCACTAAAGAAAAGCAAACATGAGGAAGAAGAAAACCCTGAAGAAAAAGTCTATGACAGTGATGAAGATGAGGTCAATGTTGGACTGAACACCAAGGGATGCACTTACAAAGGTTTCAAAGACTGTGACCCGCCAAAGTTTGACGGGGAAAAGGATTCAGTTGACACGTTTGAATGGATTGAAAGAATGAATGGGGTGATTAGCATAAGTGAATGCCGAGCTGACCAGGAGGTCAAATTTGTTGCTCATTCCTTCACTAACGAGGCATTGAGTCGGTGGAGAACTATTCAGAGGTCCAAGTCACCAAATGCACTCAAGAGGATGACAAGGGAAGATCTTAAGGTACTGATGATCAGGAAGTTCTGCCCTCAGAACGAAATTGACCGAGTGGAGAACGAGTTTTTGAACTTCAAAGCTGGCAACATGACTCACCGCCAGTACACTTCAAGGTATAACGATCTAGCTCAGCTAGTACCTCATCGGTTGGAAACTGAAGGGATACTGATCAAGTACTATGTGAAGGGCTTGCCTCAAAGGGTGGGTCCGCATACATGTGAAAGCTAACCTACCCTCGACCTTCGAGTTGGTAGTGAATCTGAGTGGAATCGTCTTTGGCGATTATGCCAACGAGGACCCGGCCCCTGAAGCACCGAAAAGAAAGTGGGAAAACCCGTCTAAGGGAATCGAGAAGGGAAATTATGCAACAGAGACCAAGAATCCAAGAACTGAGGAGAATGAAACTTGCACGAAGTGTGGGAAACAACTCCACGGCGAATGCCGAGTTGGCACCACCATATGCTATCGATGTGGTGAGGCTGGGCACTACTTGAAAGACTATACGGGTAACATCAAGTGCAAGAACTATGGCATGTTTGGGCACGCAACCAAGGATTGTAGGAAAACTGAACAGTCTGGTTCGGGAAAGGAGAAGGAACAAGAACAGCCCAAGGCTAGGACCCGAGCCTATGCCACAAATGAGGAAGAAGCCAGAGGAAATCCTGACGTTGTGTCAGGTACGTTCCTAGTTAATAATGAAAATGCTACTATATTATTTGATTCTGTTGCTAGCAAAAGCTTTATATCAAATGAATTTAGTCGCAAACTAAACTACACAATCACCAACCTCGTAATGGCTTTTAGCGTAGAAACTGCTATTGGTAGAAACTCAATAGTCATCCTTATAACTGACGATTGCATGATAGAAATAGAGGGCCATAAATTTCCACCTAGATTGTACCTTCTAACCTTAGGAGGATTTGACATAGTGTTGGGCATAGATTGGTTAGCTGCCAACGAAGCACAAATCGTATGTAAGCGAAAGATGATACACCTCAAAGCCACTGACGGCAGTCCGATTATGGTTTATGGTGATTGGAATTGCACAATGCCGAACGTCATCTCGATGATCAAGGCTGAAAGTTACATGAGACGCGGTTGCGAAGCTTATCTGGCGTATGTTATTGATGATAGAATGAAAACGAAAGAGCTCAAAGACGTACCCGTGGTGTGCAACTTTCAAAAGTGTTCCCAAAGGACCTACCTAGCTTACCGCCCGATCGGGAAATAGAATTTCAAATCGACTTACTGCCAGGAGCTCAGCCCGTTGCCAAAGCACCCTACCGATTGGCTCCATCAAAAATGAAAAAAATTAATGTCTCAATTAGAAGAGTTAACAGAGAAAGGATTTATCAGACCTAGCATCTCACCGTGGGGCGCTCCGGTATTATTTGTAAAGAAGAAAGACGGCAGCGTACACATGTGCATCGACTACCGTGAACTAAACAAACGAACAGTAAAGAACAAGTATTCCCAGAATAGACGATCTTTTTGATCAACTACAAGGCACGAGTTGGTTCTCAAAGATCAATCTTAGGTCGGGTTATCATAAATTGAAAGTAAGGGAGGAGGATGTACCAAAAACCGCGTTTCGAACGCGTTATGGACATTATGAATTCCTCGTGATGTCTTTCGGACTAACCAACACACCTGCAACATTTATGGATTTAATGAACATAGTATGTCGACCAATGTTGGATCGGTCGGTAATAGTTTTCATAGATGACATTCTCATATACTCAAAGAACGAGGGTGATCATCACTGTCACCTAAGAGAAGTATTAGAAGTTCTGAAGCAGTAGAAGTTGTATGAAAAATTCTCCAAATGCGCGTTCTGGCTCAGGGAAGTTCAATTCCTAGGTCATGTTATCAACCTAAATGGTATTATGGTAGATCCTGCAAAGATCGAAATAGCAAAGGAATGGAACATCCTAAAAGCGCCAACAGAGATACGAAGTTTTCTGGAATTGGCAGGCTACTATCGAAGATTCATTCAGGATTTCTCGAGGATAGCCTCGCCACTGAGAAAGCTGACGCATAAGGAAGTGAAGTATGAATGGGGTCCAATCCAAAACAACGCATTCGAAGAATTAAAAAAATGATTAACCCAAGCTCCAGTCTTAACCTTACTGAGGGAAACGAAGACTTGGTAGTCTACTCTGACGATTCGGGTCAGGGATTGGGTTGTGTACTTATGCAACGAGGAAACGTAATTGCTTATGCCTCACGACAGCTAAAGATCCACGAGGTTAACTACCTGACTCATGATCTAGAGTTGGCGGCAGTAGTTTTCGCATTAAAGATTTGGAGACACTATTTGTACGAGGTTAAATGCACCATTTACTCCGATCACAAGAGCCTGAAGTATTTCCTCGAGAAAAAAGAATTAAACATGAGACAAAGAAGGTGGTTGAAACTACTAAAGGATTATGATTGCAAAATACTATACCACCCAGGCAAGGCAAACGTAGTGGCTGACGCCTTAAGCAGAAAGAAAGAGTCGACACCTATCCGGATCAAAGCATGTCAGTTGATTATAACACCAGATATTATGAATGAAATAGTGAAGGCACAAGATGAAGCACTGTTAGAAAGGAATGTGAAATGGGAAAGAATAGCAAGACAACAGGGAAATCTAGAGACCAATGTGTACGGTGTACGAAGTCGTTTTGGTCGGATGTGGATACCCAAGATTGGTGAACTTAGGGCGAAAGTTCTTATCGAGGCCCATAAATATCACTACTCTATCCACCCTGGAACTAACAAGATGTACCAGGACTTGAAGAAAGAATACTGGTGGCCCGACATGAAGAATGATGTGACTGAATATGTAAGCAAGTGCCTAACTTGTTCACTAGTTAAGGTAGAGCACCAGAATCTATGTGGTAAAATGCAACCCTTGCCAATACCAGAATGGAAGTGGGAGGAGATCACGATGGACTTCATTACCAAGCTACCTCGAATAGCTAAAGGAAATGATACCATTTGGGTGATCGTCGACCGCTTGACGAAAAGTACTCACTTATTACCAATACGTGAGGCTTTTTCGTCTGAGAAGTTAGCAGAGTTATTCCTCAACGAAATTGTAAGCAAACATGGTATTCCAGTGTCGATCGTGTCCGACAGGGACACTTGTTGATCGTGTCCGACAGGGACACTTGTCTATCGTGTTCGACAGGGACACTCGAATCACATCGAGGTTTTGAAAGAAATTCAACGAAGCAATGGGCACTAGACTGAATATTAGCACCGCTTACCACCCTCAAACCGATGGTCAATTGGAAAGGAACATTCAGACCTTGGAGGACATACTCCGGGCCTGTATCATTGATTTCAGTGGGAGCTGAGATAGCCACCTGCCATTGGCAGAACTTTCATATAATAACAGTTATCACTCAACCATAGGCATGTCGCCATTTGAGATGCTGTATGGGAGGAGATGTAGAACCTCGTTATGTTGGGGGGAAATTGGACAGAAAGACTTTGCGAGTCTCGAAGTGGTCAAAGCTGTTTTCGACAAATTTGAACAAATCAAAGCTCGCATAAAAGCCGCTAAAGACAAACAGAAATCATATGCAGACAAGATAAGAAGAGACATAGAGTTTCAGGTAGGGGACATGGTACTGTTAAAAGTGTCGCCCTCGAAAGGAATCATCCGATTCTGGAAGCGTGGAAGACTAAGTCCGAGGTTTGTCAGACCTTTCAAAATCCTAGCAAAAGTTGGTCACGTTGCTTACCGACTTGACCTACCCGATGAGCTCAGTGGAATTCACCCTGCCTTCCACGTATCGCACTTACGCAAGTGCCTTGCTGACGATACGACTCACATACTATATAATGAGATCGAAGTAGATAACAATTTAAACTATGTAGAAGAACCAATAGCGATTCTTATCCGAGCCGAGAAACGACTACGCAATAAGGAGGTTCCTTTGGTTAAAGTACAATGGAAGAACAGAAAAGGGTCAGAAGCTACTTGGGAAAAAGAGGGTGAGATGAAGAAACTGTACCCTCAACTGTTTAACTTGTAGCAGGTTTCGAGGATGAAACCTCTATATGGTGGGTAAACTTGTAACATCCCAAAATAATAAAACAGATTAATGGAAGCAAGGTAGGGAATTAATTAAAGAAAAACCGAAAGAAAGGGGAGCGGGCTTGGGCTTGGCCCCAATGGGCCGATATGGACCCATGTATATAAGGATATGATCAACATCTCTTTCCCTCATTCATCATCTTCAACCTTGAAACCCTAGAGAGAGAGAGAGAGAATTCTAGAGAGAGAAAGCTCAAGAAGACCCATTCAATCTTGGAACATCGAGTTTTAAGGTAAGAATCAACCTCAGATCTGAGTTTTTCTTCAAAAATGGGGTTTTAGGGTTTATATTGTTTTTAACATAAAGGAAGGATTTTTACGTATGAAAAGTGGATTAAAGCTCAGATCTAGTTTCATGGAAGCTAGATAAATATTTTGAACTAAAAAGTTAAGGTTTTGGATAAAAAATTAGACCTGCAAATGCTCAATGTTCTTGAGCCGACTCTCGAGAGTCGGCCACCTGCATATGGTGACTCTCAGTGAGGAAGAAGAAGAGAGTCGACTGTCAGAGGGTCGACTGTTAGAGTCGACTATCAGAGAGTCGACTGTCAGAGATAAGACTGTCTAAGAATCGGCCCTTTAAGAAAAACGTTGAGTATCGACCCATTATGTCACACTCCCAAATTCCACTAACGGAGTTTTACCGTTTGGGAAGTGACAAACCAGGATCTCAGTCATTAGTTACATTGAACGACTCTACATGAGACTCAAATGAAAATATCATATCAATCAGAGTTTAATGCGGAAGCGTAAAGAAAAGTAAATGCGCAAAACACACATGCCCAAAAGTCCAAAAGTACAAGCCAAATATAATTCAAAACAAAGTCCAAACAATTTAATAAAGCATTAATCAATAGGAGAATCCCATGCATGTCCTACATGTGCACATGTGCCTTATCTTAGCGACCTGAGAAAACATGTAAGAAAAGGTGTCAACACGAGGTAGGTGAGTTCACATGTTTCAGTTTATAGAAGCGTTTAACAGATTAATGTACATTCAATATATAAATCAATAGGTAGCTAACCCATAAGCATGTTAAATAATGCGCTCGTAACCGACAGCTGACTGTTTATATGCCTCCCACCATCATGGTGCATGATTAGGTCAATATTGCACCCGTTCGACTTCCAATCGAGTTAGCGCGACTAACGCGGGTGAGTTTTGTCAAACCCAGTAGTACTACTCAAATTACCTCGCTATGTTCATATTAACGGTCCGATGTGAGGACTTTAAGGATAATGTGTACGCATAGTCATACAAGTGATATCATATATGAATTACAAAAATCAAACGCGTTTACGACATGTTTTCTCCCCCAGTTTAAAAACAGTAAAAAGGGGTCGTGAAAACTCACCTGATTGCGTAGGTAGTGATCACACAAGTACGAGATCAAAATCTCAAGTGATAGCCCGACACGGCTCATGAATGCCCTAGAATTATACACATAACAATTAGGGATAAAATGGGAATTATTAGGGTATGCGACGGTGACACAGAATGTTGAACGACTTAAGAGAAACGCTCTAAAGATCAAAGAGTAGACGAATACGTCCACGGGAATGGGAACTGCTAATTAATGAATGCGATAAATACGTTACGCGAAGAACGACAAATAATAATATAATAAATATGCTCAAGCGTCATCGTCATTAAGTAGTGATCTAGAAAATAATATTATTATATTATTTTTTAAACTCGTAGGATTAATCCGGTAATCATTTATCTGGTAAAAATAATAATTATATTATTTTTTTATGGAGATTATATAAACGAGAAAATAATATAACTAATTATATTATTTATAAATTTGGAGTATTACGCAACGTTCGTTGAAGCGACGAAAATATTATATAAATATATTATTTTTAATTACGAGAAATAATATTAAAACGGATACAAGATTAAACCCGAATATAAACGCAATTGCTTGAGTTTTCATAAATTAAATATAATTTTTGTGAAGTAATATAATTAATATATTATTTTTAATATCACTAAAACTCTTTAAAATATTTTATAAAATCAATCCCGAGCCTTCAGTTGTTTCCGGGTTTCAAAACAAGTTAATATATTAATATAATAATATAGCATTTGATTTTATCTTAAAATAGTAATTATAAAATAAATAAAAACCGAAACAGGGGTGAGGAGACTCGAACCTGGGTCTCCTCCCCATCGACACACACACTTAACCAGTCCATCTGCTAAGGCAATTGCAACATGAACCAGATCTGAAGGGTTTTGACTAACAGTTTCACTGTGTTCTTCTCCCTTAGCGCGAGCTGAACCAAAAGCCACTCCAATTCTTATCGATTTCGACTCTGATTTGATTCAAATGTTTAGGGGTTTTGTTAACCGGTTAATTACAAATCTGCAGGTGAAATTAATTTGAAAAACAACAAGCTTAAGGTCATTTAATTGAAGATACTAGAACCGAAACCCTAGATTAAAACATGGAATCAATTTGATAAAATTGTATGTTAAGACTCAATGGAATCATGGGGCTTTTACTGTATAGATCATCGCGAATCTAAGGATGCGTTTAATTCCATTTACGTTGTGTCTAAGATCAAAACCCCCAAATTCACATATGAACAAACCCTAGATTCCGGATCAAGATTAATTCGATGTTTTTAGATTAAACAAACATAGGGCTTTTGAGGAGTGGCTGATTACAAAGCTAAACATGTTATTTAACTGGATTATGATCAAGTCTAGAATCAAAAGCCCCAAATCGATTTTAGAACGAACCCTAGATTACAGATTGGGTTCAATTTGATGTTAACCGATCGAATTATCATAAGGTTTTCAATTGTTAGTAAAAACGAAACCAAGGATGAAAACAATTACCAGAAAGGAGTTCAAATTGAGGGAGAACGGCCAGAACGTGTTTCGACTTGCGCGAGCTTGATCTCCGACGGCTGTGACTGCTTTTCCGGTCGTATTGAGTAGTGTAACAGGTTCTAACTGATGCGACTAAGGTGTGTGCACTCTCAATTCGTGAGAATAATGACCGAGATCGACGAATTTGATGTGCACGCAGTGATGGTCGATGGTTACGACTTGAACACCCATTATTGGGTTTAATTCGATATAATAACGAGGATTAAAGGTTCAATGATGGTCGTAATTGTTATTAAAGATCAAATCCGTTACGAATTCAAATAATATTCGATTATGATTTTTGAATTTGGATTCAAATTTGCGAGTTTGACTTTATGAAGGTCAACAGGAACAAGAACCCTTCAATTTTGACTTTCTATAGTCAACATATTTAGTTTAGGGACTTGGCAGGATAAGTCCCTGAAGTTTGAGATTCGGAAATGACAGAATTGGTCCTTGAGGTTTAATATAGCGTTAACAGAGTTAATATATAACATAAAATTTAACGGGAATTCTAACTGAGTTAGCTTGAAAAGTCGGATTGTCACACACTACACAACACAAAGTCCTGAACGCAAGTTCAGGCGACACTCATGAGTGTGGCTAGCGATTCTCGTAGCCGACATTCGAGTGTGGCTAGCGATTCCCTAGCCGACACTCTCGGCGATACCCACAAAACTACCGACTCTTGCATGAAATAATAGAAATTGTACTTTGACTTATGTGCAGATTGGTATACGCATTAACAGTAGCTAAAACATCACTTTCGGGTTAAACACCGAAAAACATGTGAGTTCTATGTGCCCCCTATATGTTACGTGCAAATTGATGTAGTGCAAAGCACACATCTTTATTCCTTTGTTTTAATGCGTTTTACATAGTTTTATATTTGTTTTGAGTCGTTTTTGTATACTATTGAGTGTTTGTCTTGTTTGCAGGTGCTTGTATGGATTATATGTGAATATATGAAGAAACCGAGCAAGAGGACAAAGCCGGAAGAAAGTTCAGGGTTTAAAAATGAAAAAAGTTGAATTTCAGTTTCTCGTGGTACGCGAGAAGTCCAGAGAATTCTCTCGTGGTACGCGAGGGAAAGGAAAACCGGCCGCGACTATTTTGTTCCTCGCGGTACGCGAGGAACCCAACCCAAATGTTTCGCGGTACGCGAGAGAGCTATTTTCTAAGAAAATCCCTAATTTTGATTTAAATAGATTTTGATTCCCATTATGAGAGGATTTTGACTTTTGGCCGTCTAGAGAAGGTTTGAGGGCGATTTTGAGGAGTAGGAAGTCGATTGAAGGAGCCTTGGTGAAAGCTTTGGATTCCGGGTTCGTTGTTTAGACGTTCTAGGTTTGCAATATTGAAACTTTATCTTTAATTTGTGTGTTTGATACCATGGTTTGTGTTTCTACTTTTGTTTTTAGTTGTTTGAACATGATCCTAGGCTAAAACTCTGATATTGCCTAGGTCACATGATGAATACTTAGTAAAGCTTTGATTTTTATCGGTTTTGGATTCTATTAATGGTTTTATGATTTTGTAAAAGATCTTGAGTTGATAATTGTGATGTCATTGCATGTTTAGATCAGATCTTGTGTTTGATTTCAATTTCTTACGTTGATTGTGGTTGTTTGCCAGTTTGATTAGCGTATCTTGGTCATAGATCTTAGGGTTTGTGATTAGGGTGGTTTGCTAGACGTAGTAGCCATAGGAGTTGTCTTTGATTACTGATTAGAGTTGAGTGTGTATCCTAGTTCAATACCTGAGAGGTGAGAATTAGTCGTTTAGTCTTCGTCATTAGGAATCCGAGTGTCAGCTGTCTGAGAGGAAGCATGTATTAGGTGTTTAGTGATTGTTGCTATTCGTGTCATAGTTATTATCTTGAGATTACCCCATGCATTCTTTGAGTGTATTGGTGGACAGTGAGACCGAGAGATAATCTGTCTATTAGCGTACTTTATCATAGTTGGAAATACCTGAGAAGTGATCCAACAATCTGGTGAGTTATTACATCTTTAGGTTCCTTAGTTGGTGACACCCTGAGAGTGATTAGGGATCCACTAGGCTGTCTAGAGTTGTTTCATCAGAAACCTAGATCCATTATAGTTTCCATAATCGATAGAAGTTGTGCTTTGCAAGTAGGATTCTGACCTAGGTGATATTCTTCCCATCCTTGATTCAACCTTACTCTTGATCTTGATAGTTGAGTCGATTTTGTTTGCTGCATTCCTTAGTCTAAATAGTAGTTTAGTCAACCCCCCCAATCATCAATCTTTTGTCCGAGTCAGAGTCTAGTATAGTTATACAGTGTCTCTAGGGTTCGATAACTAGGTTTACCGTTAACCTGTGCTACACTCGATAGGTACACTTGCCTGTCAGTGCGGTTTAGTTCATAGGTATTCCTATTATTACTTAGGAGTCTAGGTTAGGTTGTTATTATAGTTTTATAGACCGTCTAGGCGACGTCAAGTTTTTGGCGCCGTTGCCGGGGACACTTGGCATTAGCAATATTAGCTTTGACTAGTTCTTCTAATGATTTTTGGTTTCTTTTCTTTTGAGTCTTGTGAGTTTGCTTGTCTTCTATGCTTGTGTGTCCTATCTGAGTGTATAGTATAGGATCGAGTCTTTATGTTTTGAGTTTTTGTTTATTTTCTTTTGTTCTTGTGTCAGTTTATGCACCATACTCGTTCACAGGGATCGCCACCTTATTCATCTTACGAAGAGCCTGAACGAGATCTTCACGAGCGCACCAACGACTTCTGGGAGCGTTTAAAAGCGTTGTGAAGAAACCAGGTACGCTCTATTAGCCCAGTTCCATTTCCTACTACGGGCGACGCTGATCCACCAGCGAGGCGTGCAGTACACCAGAGGGCCAGTGATGGGGTCAAGGGTGCGAGATCTTCGATCACACACCCCACTATACCGAACTCCAATTCTTGGCAGATCCCATCACATGTCATGAGTACGATCACTCATGCCACCCAATTCCATGGCCTTGAGGATGACGATGCACCCGGACATTTGACCCACTTCGCGCGGATCTGTGATACCTTTAATATCACGGGTGTGTCTAAGGACGCAATCTACTCGCGTCTCTTCCCATTCTCCCTCTTTTGGCGTGCTTCTATTTGGCTCGACACTCTCCCAGACAACTCGATCACCACATGGGATGATCTTGAAGCCAAGTTCTTCAAAAAGTACCATCCACCTTCTAGGGCCCTCGCCTTAGGGATCAGATCAACTCCTTCCGGATGGATCCCGATGAGCCTTATCACATGGCCTGGGAGCGGTTCAACGCGCTGTTGAGCCGATGTCCCAGCATGGTCTGTTGGACTGGGCGATAGTGGAGAAGTTTTACAATGGTCTTACCTTCGAGAAGCAAAAAATGTTCAACACAGATGCGGGAGACCATATCATGGATTAACTCGAGCCGGACGAGTGTGAGGAGATGTTCGAGAGCTTCGCTCAAGCCGAACAACAGCATCCACGTTCTGTTAGGAATTCCATTCCTACTGCTAGAGAACTAGCCTCTTCTTCAAGAGGTTTACATCAGGTCACTCCTCATACTAGTGTGGCTACTGCACTCGCAGCAATGGCTAACGAGATAAAGGAGCTGAAGCTCAGTGCTCAGCGGTGTGAGGTGTGTAGGGGAGGACACGACACCAGGGATTGCCCCGTCAATCATCAGGAGCAGGTGAACTTTGCTGGCAACCAGAACCAGAACCGAGGGTACAACAATACTTATGGCTCGGGATGGAGATCTGGAAATAACCCGCCTGGGTTTAATGGTCGCCAGCAGCAGTATGGAGGAGCAGAAGTTGGAGCGAGCTCGGGAAGCAGTGTCAACACAAGGAAGATCGAAGAGATGCTAGAGAATCAGACACAACTGCTTGCCCACTTAGTCCAACAAGACAAGGACACGAGGCAAAGACTGTATAGCCACGACACTCTATTGAAGAATTAGCAGTCGGCATTCCAGGATTTGCAACGCACGGTAGGAGACATCGCTCAGAGCCTGAAGGGGAGACAAGGAGGTCCATCTTCGTGCTCAATTGCTTCAGTGATGGCCGTGTCAGTTAGGAGTGTGGAGAAGAAAGAGGTTGTAAAGAATGACTCCCACTCCATTAAGTTTGGCATCCCTTTGGTAGAGGAAGTGAAGAAGGTAGATTGGAAAGCTGGTTTCGCTGCGATCGATGCTAAGTTGAGTGAAGAGCAGGTAGATGAGGAGTATCATTCTATCTGATTAGACTTGTTGGATATTGTCTCTTACATTAATGATTACTGTGTCCTATGTTAGTACGTTTAAATCCATGAATAACGGGGTTATTCTAAATGTCTGTAGTCGATCAAAATTATGGGAATAATTTTGAACTAAGACTATTGTGAATTGAGTAGTCGGCAAGTGTCACAACCTAATTCACATATACTTATAAAAGGTAAATATTGGACGTGACCGCCTTCAAAACACTTCATGGATCAGCGTCATCAGTGTTTTGAAAAATGATAATATCTTTGTATCCTTTGACCTGAGATGCATATTGGGGGTTGATTGCATGGAACATTGTTCTTTGACAATGTCTAACGTTGTTCTTTGACAAGGCAGTAATAAGGGCTTTCGTTGGGAATGATGTGAAGTGTAGTGAGAGGCGCATGTAGTCAAAATGGGATCTGTTCCTTTACAAGGTTGATATCTTTGGGCCCCTCGTTGATTCAAACTGATATAAATGCATAGCCATGCTCAAACTAAAGTTTGATATTAATCATGTTGAATCTTGATCGAGAAACATAATAGTTGAACACCATATGAAATAGATGCCAATCCATGTCTCATGTTCAACGAGATATCTATTATAGAAGGATAATCGACAGCTTACCATATACCATTGTTTTTAAGCTGAAGCGCTGTAATCTGATGGGTGTAGTGGATGACATTAAGTCTTATGTCATTGGGGGCAGTGAGATGTCTTCCACTGTCTATGTTGAGATATGTTTAATCTTGTGCAAGTGAAAGATTGTTGGAACTATATGTCTAAGACACAACATATGAAAACATTGCCATATATATAGGATCCCAAAATGTCACACACTAAAAATCATTCCAAGTACACGTTTAAACTCAATTTAAACGTATATAACCCGGTTAATGTCAAGCATATCATTATTAAGTAAAATTATGATATGAAACAAATCGTTACATAATATATATCTTATGAAGTGACATAGAATCTATATTATGTAGATATATAAATGTTTATTTATATATTCATGATTTGATGCAAGTATTATATGGTAGTGACATATGATTTGTATATTTCTTGCAACCCTTTATATGTTATCTAAATATCAAATGGCATTTGATATTTATATATCATAAAACTTTATATATATATATATATATATATATATATATATATAGTGGTGGATCCAGAAATTTTTTTCAGGGGGTCAGAAATTTTAGCGGTCGGTTGTCCATCGTTAAATATTAATTTTTTCAGTCCGGTTCAAACCGGGTCGGGTCGGGTATAGAATCGACTTGTAGGTATAGACTTGTAGGAGCAAGGCTGTGAATAGTGAATCGACTTGTAGGCATAGAATCGAAATTCGTGATTAGCGAAGAGGTCTGAAATCGTGATGAGGTAATTAGCAAATTGTCGTTCTTTAGATCGTGTGAAGCGTAAATATAAAATGTCAAGCCGTTGATGGATCAGGATTGCCACTACTTTTTTATCAGGTTAAATCTTTTAAAATTTTAAATGGGTAGTTGGTTAACTAAACGTGGGCTTAATTGTCTAAATGAGTAATGAGTTAATTAAATGTGAGTTTAATTGTTTAAATGACTAAGTTTTTAGTCCCGTTTATTCCAAATGTCCAATTAAGTTATTAGTTTAAATGGGGTCGGTTTAAAAATTAAATTTTCTTAAGGTCAGTGTTAAAAAATAATTCGTTTCGGGGTTGGTCAAAATTTTATGGGGGTCGGTATCGAAATTTCGTTGGGGTCGGTCGAGATTATGTCGCATATATAACAAACAGAAAAAAAATTCTATCGGGGTCGGGCGACCCACCTAGCATATGCTAGGTACGCCACTATATATATATCCATGTTTATATAAAAAAGCAAGATCTATAAATAAAATTTTGTGGTTAAATCAAGACATGGCTTGAATCTTTAACCATTGGTTTATCTAGTCACCATACTATATTCTCACGTCTCTTTCTATTGTTCAGCCGAGAATGGTTCAAGGAAGGGTTCCCCTTCTTGAATATTGGTTGACTTTGGCTTTGCAAGTTCCTAGGTGCATATGAGAAAAGTTGGTGTACTTTTGTAACATAAAGTGAAGACAAATTCTTTTCATGAGTTGCTTAAGTTACCAGACTTCTCTTTTTCTCTGCTGCAACTTTTGAGTTTATAACTTAGAGAGAGAGTAATGCTCTCGGTTTTTTTAGAGAAACTAATGGGGTCCTCCATATATTACAAAGAAAACGTGTGTGTGAGGGTGACAAAAAGGTGTAAAATGATTACAAAAATTTGATTTTTAGTTCTTCTGTTCTAAACTCACGCCAGTGAGTTGATTTTGATAAAAATCAATTTTTTTTTTGGTAATTAACTCAGAATAATAAAACAAGGCAGGAGCCTTTTTATGAAAAATCAATTTTGTTTACCTTTTGGTGCCACATAGAAAACGTAGGTTTGTGAGAGTTTTTCACAAATCGTTTTGAGGTCTAAGAACACAAGGAACATATACAAACACCTTAGTTCATAAGGTGGTTTGTTTTGGTTCTTGGATGTGTTCATTTGTTTGCATAGATCTAATAACAAAAGAAAGAAATTTTGTTGTTGTGTTCTTGACATTATAGGTTGTTGGAGACTAGCATCTCTTAGAGCTACACTTGCTTGGTGTGCATACATTTTGGAGAAAAACATTTGGATCTTTGTTCATCTATCTTCACCAACGAGCTACCACTTATCTACAAAGGTTATTATGCTAAACACCCTATGTATGGTTTTGGAGTTTCAAGATTACTCACATATGGATCCTTTGGTGGGTTTTGTTTCTAAAAGTTTTATTAGATCTACATGTCAAATGCTTCAGCTGCGAACTTATTTTCAAAAGGACATGTTAGAAACCCAATAGCTTGTTGTGTTCTATTTGTTAACTAACGTGGTGACATTAGATTCTTTGTTCTTATAAGAAGAAATGGCAGGACGTCGAGGGCGAAGACGTGGTGGGGGTCGTACCGGACGTCACGGTAGGGAACCTATTAAACAAAGGTAAAATAATGAAGATAGTGTGCATGTTAGTCCGATAGTGATCCAACATGAGATTAAGAACACTTTGTGGCTGAGCAACAATTTAGATTCGAACCAGATGTAAATATGGCAATGGCTCGGGAAATTGCTGAGATAATGAGGCCACCTTGCCTACTATGTTGTCTGAGGCAATGAAGAGCGGGAATGGGTCGGCTGGTACTAACCCGGGAGCCGAAGGACCTATCGTCATTGTGAACGACGCACCGCCTGCTCGCGGTTGCAACTACAAGTCCTTCCAGGCGTGCGACCGGCCAATGTTGGATGGTAAAAAGGACGCGGTGGCTAAGTTTGACTGGGTGATCCGTATGGAAGCCGCCATCCATCTCAGTGAATGCAGGGTGGATCAAGTTGTCAAGTTCGCTGCGAATTCACTGAGAGAGGAGGTGTCTCACTGAAAGAATTGGTAATCAAGAAGTTCTGTCCAAGAAATGAGATCGAGAAGGTGGAGAGAGATTTTTTGGGGTTGAAGGTCGAACTGATGACGCATCAACCGTACACTATGAGGTTTAATGAGTTGGCGCTCCTGGTGCCATACTTGATTACCTCCGAGGAAAGAAGAATTGTCTGCTATGTCGAGGGGCTACCCGCCAAGTTTCACAAATTTGTAAAAGAGAATACCCCTCGGACGTTCGAATCGGTTGTGGAACTGAGTGTGGTTGTGTATGATGACCTGTCACTTGACGATGCGGTCATTGAGGAGCCTAAGAAGAAGTTTATGTTGCCGGTTAAACAAAATGGTGGTAAATTGTTTGGATCGAATGATAAGAAGGCTAGAGTTGACAAGCATAATGTTTGTGGAAAGTGTGGTAAAGGGCATTCAGGTGAATGCAAGTTTGGGTCGAACATATGCTACAAGTGTGGCAGAGTCGGCCACTATGCTCAGGATTGTCGGGAGCTACCAAATGTTATAACTGTGGGGAGATGGGGCATTAGGGTAAAGACTGTAAGAAGCCCCGGGATGCTGGAAAAGGGAAAGAGGCCGAAAAGCCAAGGGCTCGGACAAGGGTGAATGCCCTAACTCAAGAGGAAGCGAGGGGAAAGCCTGACACCGTGTCAGGTACGTTTATCCTTAACAGCACCTTTGCTTCTGTACTCATTGATTCCGACTCCATTAAAAGTTTTATGTCCTCTATGTTCTGTAATCGAATAAGGTGCATGATTGATAAAATATAACGGGCCTTTAGCATAGAAACTGTTGTGGGTAGAACCACGAACGTAATAAAAGTTGTAGATAATTGATTTATAAAGATAGATGACCATAGATTCCCTGCTAGATTATACGCCATAGCGTTGGAAGGATTTGATGTGGTATTGGGAATGGATTGGCTAGCGGCCAATGAAGTGCAAATTGTCTGTAAACAGAAAATAATTTAGCTCAAGGCTCCTTATGGAAGCAAACTCATAATTTATGAGGATAAAGATGTCTCGATGCCAAACATTGTTTCAATGATCAAGGCGAAAAGTTATATGAGGCACGGATGCGAGGCCTACTTGGCTTATGTGATTGACAAAATTAAGGAAGTGGCAGAACTGAATGACGTGCCTGTTGTGTGTAACTATCCAAAGCTGTTCCCAGGGGACTTGCTTGGAGTTCCGCCCGACTGGGAGATATAGTTCAAGATTGACTTGATGTGAGGTGCCCAGTCCGTCGCGAAAGCACCATATCGACTAGCACCACTTCAAATGAAAGAGTTGATGACATAATTAGAAGAACTTCTGGTAAAGGGTTTCATAAGACCGAGCATTTCACCTTGGGGTGCTCTGGTTCTAGTCGTAAAGAAAAAATATGGGTCTATGAGGATGTGTATCGATTACTAGGAACTTAATAAATGAACTGTGAAGAACAGATACCTGTTACCTAGAATTGATGATCTGTTTGACCAATTTCAAGGCGCAAGTTGGTTCTCGAAAATCGACTTACGGTCGGGATATCACTAATTAAAAGTAAGGGTGGAGGATATACCGAAGACCGCGTTTCACACACGGTACGTACACTATGAGTTTCTCGTGTTGTCCTTTGGATTGAAAAACGCCCCGGATGCGTTTATGGACTTAATGAACAGAGTTTGCCGTCCGATGTTGGATCAGTCAGTAATAGTATTCATAGATGATATTCTCATATACTCAAAGAGTGAAGGCGATCATGCCTGTCACCTGCGAGAGGTACTAGAGACTCTAAAGAAGGAAAAGTTGTATGCCAGATTTTCCAAATGTGCATTCCGGCTTAGGGAAGTTCAATTCCAAGGTCACGTGATCAACAAGGATGGAATTATGGTTGATCTGACAAAGAGACTAACGGTGAAGGAATGGGACATTGATGAGCGTGTTTTAGTGTATAAAATATATTCGATTTATTGTTACACAAATCAGGTTTTAAATTTATAAATTAAAATGATAAATACTTCAACTAAACACACACACAATAGGCAGGTGTACCTATAGTAGCGTAGTATAGTCTGGTTAAGAACCAAGTATCGAACCATGGACATGGATCCCGTACTCAACCCTCGCTATTGTCTGACTAGGATAATAAGTTGGAAGATGGGTTTTGTTTAAAAGATAGTAGAAATGATAAGAAACATAATTAGAAACATTATCTCATTTAAGGTGTTACTCCTGTTTTTATCACTTGTTAATTAACGTTATATTTTAGTAAGGTTGGTCATAGTTACTAGTACTAACCCTTTCGATGGGGGAGCTAGTATTTCGTAACGGAATAGTGGATACGGTCGGCCAACTGTTCCTAATGAATCTCGGGACCCTAAACGGGGTCTCAAGTCCACCGGCTATCCCGTGATTCATTATTTGGACTAAGATTATCCTTTATCTGACGTACGTCATGTCGTGTAACTTCTTCCGGAAAGTCGGAATGCGCAACTTCCTCCAAAGGTACTTTATGAACTCTCGGACCTAACAAATTATATTCTTAAATAGTTGTCTTAACTTATAATAATATTTTAAATAAGTAAAACTTTCATTCTGAAGATCAAGCCCCATGGCTCCCGATAGAAGTCCTCTGCAAGCTAACACAAGAGAAGTAAAGCAATACTGACACGTTTCATAAGGTCCAGTTAGGACTTGAACAACTCATTGAATACCCAAACCTCCAATCAACCCATAATAATAAATCAATACTAACTCGATCGTTACTAGCACCAAGATTTGTATAAAGACCGTACAAACTCGAATAAGCTTTCCAAACAAGAAGTCTTGCTTAAGTAACTCACAAGATTTAAGATTATTAAGTTGGTTTAAAGATCACTTACTCTTGTATTTTTAAGATAAGTTAAAATAAAGACTTTAAGAACATAACATACTAAAAATACTTCATTAATTAATTAAAGTTCAACCAACTCGAGCAACGCAAGAGGACTAGCCACGAATGACCATACAAGTGACTCCACTAACCCTTAGACAAGGTGTGAAACTATTCCAACACCAAGGGAGAGTGGGTATAGGTTGCCTCTTGTTTACTCGAACGAGAAGAATCATTTCACATTGCAAGACTTAGAAAAGGAAAATAAACAAAGAAAAGCTAAAAACGGACCAAAACTAAGAGAGTTCCGGCTCTTAGCAGAGCACTAAGGCCTTCACACCTCTCAATCTTGGACACCTAAATGCTTGGAATGAGCTTGCTATTTATAGGCTGAGATCTGGGCAATGCCAGGCAGTGCATTGGATTGCACGGGCTTGCAAAGTACCTATTTCTTACACGTGAGGGAATCTGTCAGGTCTGGCAGGCTCAGGGCCTCTTTTCACCATTTGCACGACCGTGCATTGGGATGCACGACCGTGCATTACCTATTTTGACTCCTGCTTGACTTTTGACTTTCTTGGTTGACTCCTTGGGTACACGAACGTCCGATTGACTTCCGGATGCTGATTTTCCCTTGATTTTGAGTGATTTCTTCATGTTTTTGCACTTCAAGGGTAATTATCCTGTTGTAACACAAATGAATGGATTAAGTATCAATTCCCATCATTTTGTTAATCATTGTGATGAAAATGAGGATAGTTATGCATGCAAAATATGTATAATTTATGACATATCAAACATCCCGAAAACGCCGACTGAAATACGGAGTTTTCTGGGATTGGCAGGCTAATATCGGAGGTTCATACAAAATTTCTCGAGAATAGCCTCGCCTCTGACAAAGTTGACAAGTAAAAAAGTTAAGTATGAATGAGGTCCGGTTCAAGCAAAAGCATTTGACGATTTGAAGGAAAAGTTAACTCAAGAACCGGTATTGGCCCTACCCGAGGGCAATGAAGACTTAATGGTCTATTACGGTGCTTCAAATCTGGGTTTGGTTTGTGTATTGATGCAACGAGGGAAGGTAATTGTGTATGAGTCATGTCAACTAAAGACTCTTGAGGTCAGCTACCCGACACACGACTTAGAGCTCGCGGCCGTTGTGTTTACACTAAAGATCTGGAGGCATTACCTGTACGGGGTCAAGTGCACCATCTACTCCGATAACAAGAGTCTGAAGTATTTCTTCGAGTAGAAGGAGGTGAATATGAGACAAAGACGTTGGTTGGAGTTGTTGAAAGACTAAGACTGTGAGATCTTATATCACACGGGGAAGGCAAACGTGGTGGCTAACGCTCTAATCTGAAAGGAGAGACTAACTCCTATCAGAGTGAAAGCATACCTACTGGTGGTGGAGTCTAATATTATGACTGAAATTGAAAAAGGCATAAGTTGAAGCACTTAAAGCAGAAAACATAAAGGAAGAAAGAATGGTAGGCCAACAAGAGTCACTGGAAGACAACACCCTTGGTGTGCGGACTAGATTTGGCTGAATCTAGATACCCAAGAAAGGCAAGCTTAAGGCTAAGATTCTCGACGAAGCCCATAAGTCTCGTTATTCTATACATCCAGGAACCACAAAAATGTATGAACACCTGAGGAAGGATTATTGGTGGACGGGCCAGAAGAATGATGTAACCTCCTACGTAAGCAAGTGTCTGACTTGTTTACAAGTAAAGGCCGAACACCAGAAGCCATGAGGTAAGATCTGTAACATACCGGTTTTTAAAGAATAAACGGGAATAATGTAGTTATATATTTTGTATATAGTGGACGGAGATTTAACAGGGACTTATCAAGATTTATCCGAAACGTAAAAGCGGAGTTTGTATGTATGTAAATAAATGTTGAGGGTGAACCGGTTTTTATCAGGATTCTTGGGGGGAGGGATACCCTACTATAAGACGGCAAAGATTTATCTGAAACTTAAAGGCGAAGTTTGTAATTTAAAAATGTGAACGAGGCCAAGCCCAGGGGAGCGTTTGTGCGCATGGGCCAAACCCGACCCATGGGGGAGATACCCTACTAAGCGACGACAGGGGGGGGAGTCCCCCACTGTGTGTTGGCCGCAAGAAGGAGAGAGCAAGGGGAGAAACGAGGAAGTCGTTTGTCGCTATTCGAAGACGGATGAAGGTATTTTCTCGATCTTTTGATCATCGAATCCATGTTATAAAGTTGTGTGATTTTAGGGTTTTTGTAAAGGTGAAGTTTCAAAGAAAGACAAGGTCATTGGTGATTTGACTCACACGAGTCACACACCGATTGAAGGTATATTATCGAAACTCGACTCGTTGTTATTTGGTTTAATGATTCGGATGTGCTTAAGGTTTGTGGGAGTCTCAGCCAAACCCTTTATGGTGGCCGACGAGGTGTCGGGTGATCGGGTGAGGGATGCAAAAGGTGGAGGAGTAGTGGTGGTGGCTCGACGGCGATGGCCAAAGTCAGTGGTGGTGCGGCAGCGGTCCGGCGATGTACGTGGAGTAAGGAGGTGGAACACAGGAGTGCCCGGAGTTGACGGTTCATAATTTCTAGAGTTTTGACATAACGGTGGAATGTATTTGAGTCCGGAGACTTGCATGGATGATCGTGGAGGACGATTTGGGCATGCATGGCGGCGAGTGAGGTGTTGGTTGGCCATGCAAGGTGGCAAGCCAACCACTAAGGTTAGAATTCAACTTCAAGTCGCGTATTGACTTGTATATTTATGTACATTGTAGGTGCGAGGTCGAAAGACGAGCGTGAGAAGCTAACGAGTTCTAGGGAGCGGGTTGTATCACATAAAGGTGAGTTTCTATCGCCCACTTTTAAATGTTTTATATTTTTGGGCATGAATTACATGTGACGTAAACGTTTTATTATACACAATGCAAAGATAACGTTTTGTGGTGAAATAAATATTTTTAATAATCGTTATGCTTGCGTATGTGTGTTATTTGTATCACGTACTTAATTGTCATGGCGGGTTATTAAAGCGAAAGCTTTATATTGTGTTTGACAAGGTCAAAGGTGTTATTGTGTCTAACGGCTGTCAGGCGGGAAAAATATGTGTTTGCTTGTGTCCACGGATACAGTAAATGGGATATATTTGTGTGTCGTTGATATTAACTATTATTTGAGATTAACTCTTTAATAGGAAATGTGGTAAACCTTTTGGTAGTGAAACCACTTTGATAGACGGTTTTGGGACTAATCATCCTAAATAACTCACTATAGAACTCACTCATCGTAGCTGACTTTTTAGCATCTTTTTCATGTAAAAAGAAGGAATGAACTGGCGGCTCATGGGATGGAGAATGGTTAACTGGCTTGTGATGACATTATGGCATTCCCGTGTTTAAGTGTTTGCGTGTTTCTTGAATTTTAGTATTTGAATATTGTTTGTGTTTTAGCATTGGGACGTCGAGTATGGGTTAACATTGAGATTTTCCACTGCAATTTATGATAATATTTAATATCTAAGACTACTTAGCTTGTGATCGTGCCAACAAGTAGGGTTCATGGGTTTGGGGCCTTACAAGTTGGTATCAGAGCCAGGTTAAGAAATCTGGGCATCCTTGATGCCTAGACTTAGACTGAGAATGGGACCAATGAGTGGGAATGCCATCACGGGTAACCAGAAGCCAAGAGCTCCAGGTATGAGTCTATGTGTGAGTGTGTCTTTATTAGTAGGTTAAGACAGGAGCGTAATGCCAATGTGCAGTACAGGGAAGGTTTAAAACCTGAAAAGCCAGGCGAGTGGGTAATGGCGATTGACCACCGTCATTAACTAATTGCACTGCTCGTAATGTTTTAAATTGTACCTGAATTGCTCTGTTTGGTATTGTTTCAGTAACGTAATGGCACCAAAGAAGCAAGTTGCTAATGCTACCAATGGAAGGAAGGGTCACAAGAGTGTTCGTGGCGAGAACGATAATCATGATGAGGTGTCGGTTCATACCAAACCTTCTGTACACACTGAACCATCTGTGCATTCTGAACATACTGAGGAGTTTCGGTTTGAACCAGCGGTTCGTGGCGCTGTTAAGAAGGAAGTGGTGAATATGATTCATGAGTATTTGCCCGACATTTTGAAGGCGGCTTTTGAGGAACTAGAAAAGAGGGTCCTGGAGTAAGTCAAAAGAAGAAATCATCTGGAAGTGACAGTAATGATGGACCTGAGAATAGGGTTTGCGACTATGGACACTTTAAGAAGTGTGATCCGACTAAGTTCGATGGTCTCAAGGATGCAGTGGCTACATATCACTAGCTCACCGAGATGGAGTCGACCATCTCCATTAGTGAATGTAGGCCAAATCAAGTTGTGAAGTTTATTTCACACTCATTCTCTGCTGAAGTTCTGCACTGGTGGAACTCGGTAAAGGAAAGGAAGATTGTTCAGGAGCTTGAAGCTATGACTTGGGAAGATCTGAAAGGGATGGTGAGGAAATATTTTTATGCTCCAGGGGAATTAGAGTGGGTAGAGTGGGAGTTCTTGATTCTCAAAGTGGGCAAGCTAAAATACTGCGAATATACTTTGAAATTTATCGAGATGGAACGTCTGATGCCACACTTAGCGGGTAATGATGAAAGATGGATGAAGCTTTACATAGCTGGTCTACCGGATCGAGTGACGCACTTGGTGAAAGCTCAGCAGCCACCGAGCTTTGATGATGCAGTTGAGTTAAGTGGGACGTTGTATGATGACGTCATGGGAAAGAAAGTGCAAGAGACTAAACCAGAAGAAAGAAATTGGACGGTGCCGAGTAAGAGGTTTATGAAGGACCAGAAGGTCCCGTTTGGTAAAAAGATGAAGACTGAAAATCCAGGTACATGCCGTAAGTGTAGAAGGTTACACTCGGGTGAGTGTAGGGCTGATTCAATGTTGTGTTACCGTTGTGGCAAGTCGGGCCATTTTTCTAAAGAGTGCCCACTTGAACCTAAATGCTATCAGTGTGGGAGACTAGGTCACCTCGCTAAAGATTGCAAAACAGGCCAGAATACGGGATCGGGCAAGGAGACGGCTCCAGTGAAGAAGGAAGAGGAGAGACCCAAAGCGAATATGAGAGCCTTCACTATGACTATAGCAGAAGCTAAGACCAACCCGGACGTTGTCTCAAGTACTTTTCTTGTTAATGATATACCTGCTTCTGTGCTAGACTATTCATCATCACCTTAGGAGGTTTTGATGTAGTGCTAGGGATGGATTGGTTAGCCACGTATGGTGCGGACATTGTTTGTCAAAAGAAAATGATAAGCTTGACGTCCTTGGAGGGGACGGTGGTGACGGTTCATGGTGACAGGGTGAGCTCTCTGCCAAGAGTCATTTCGATGATGAAGGCAAAAAAGTCTTTAAGGAGTGGATGTGGGGCGTACTTAGCGTATGTCACCAATACAGAAGCAAAGAGTATAGAGATGTCGGAGGTACCAGTGGTACAAGATTTCCCTGATGTCTTTCCTTGCGATCTGACGGGAGTGCCACCAGAGCGGGAGATTGAGTTCAATATCGATTTATTACCAGGAGCTCAGCCGGTCGCTAAAGCGCCATATCGTTTAGCACTGACGAAAATGAAGGAGTTGATGGAGGAACTTCAGGATTTGCTGGACAAGGGATTCATAAGACCAAGTATCTCACCTTGGGATCACTGGTCTTGTTTGTTAAAAGAAGGACGGTAGCATGAGGATGTGCATAGATTATCACGAGTTGAACAAGCTGACGATCAAGAACAAGTATCCTTTACCTCGTATTGATGACTTGTTTGATTAGCTACAAGGTACAAAGTGGTTCTAACGAATCGACTTAAGGTCGGGATATCACCAGTTGAGAGTTAGAGAGGAGGACATATCGAAGACTGCGTTTAGGACACGTTATGGGCATTATGTGTTTCTAGTGATGTCGTTTGGATTGACGAATGCCCCGGTGGAATTCATGGACTTAATGAACCGGGTGTGCCGACCAATGCTGGTTAGTTCAGTGATTGTATTCATCGATGATATACTAATTTACTCGAAGAATGAAGATGAACATCGGGAGCACCTACGAGAAGTCTTGGAGACGTTGAGACGAGAGAGGCTTTATGCAAAGTTCTCTAAGTATGCATTTTGGTTGAGAGAGGTACAATTCTTGGGGCACGTTATTAACCTAGAGGGAATTATGGTGGATCCTACTAAGATTGAAGCAGTAGTAAAGTGGAGCGCGCCTAAGACTCCAACCGAAGTTCGTAGTTTCTTGGGTTTGGCGGGTTATTACATGAAGTTCATTAAGGATTTCTCTAAGTTAGCAACACCTTTAACTAAGTTGACGCGCAAAAGGGTGAAGTTTGCATGGGGGGTGGAACAAGAGTCGGCATTTCTAGAATTGAAGAAAAGATTGACGGAGGCACCGGTGTTAACGTTGCCGGAAGGGAACGAAGATCTAGTGGTATACTCAGATGCTTCGTACTTAGGGTTAGCGTGTGTGTTGATGCAACGGGGCAAGGTAATTGCTCATGCGTCGAGACAATTGAAGACTCATGAGGCGAATTACCCTACTCATGATTTATAATTGGCGGTGGTGGTGTTTGCACTTAAACTTTGGAGTCATTATCTTTATGGAGTCAAGTGCATGATTTATACTGACCATAAGAGTTTAAAGTACTTCTTCGAGCATAAGGAATTAAACATGAGGCAACGAAGGTGGATCGAGTTGATAAAAGACTATGACTGTGAGATACTTTACCATCCCGGTAAAGTGAACGTAGTTGCAGATGCATTGGGCCGTAAGGAGGAGCACGCACCTATTATTGTAAAAGCGTGACAGTTGATTATAACACCTGACTTTCTGAAATTGTTAAGAGATGCGCAAACTGAAGCATTACTCGATGAGAGGCTGGAAGAGGAGCGGATATTTGGTCAATGCGAAATATTGACTAAGAATAGCCAGGGGGTGTGGGTACGGGGTGACCGTATGTGGATACCAAGGTTTGGAGGGTTTAGGGAGAATGTACTTGACGAGGCTCATAAGTCAACGTACTCGATTCATCCTGGAACCACAAATATGTATCAGGGTATGAAGAGGAACTATTGGTGGCCAGGGATGAAGTATGATGCGACACAGAACGTGAGTATATGTTTGACTTGCTTGCAGGTCAAGGCAGAACATCAAAAGCCGTATGGCAAGGTTCAGCCTTTAGAGATTCCAAGGTGGAAGTGGGAACATGTAACTATGGATTTCATTACCAAGTTACCTAAGACGGTAAAGGGGCATGACATGATTAGGGTAGTGGTTGATCGTCTAACCAAGAGTGCCCATTTTCTACCCATTCGAGAGACCTTTTTGTCTGAGAGGTTGTTAGAGGTGTTCGTGAACGAGATTGTTGCAAGGCATGGGGTGCCAATTTCCATTGTATCGGATAGGGATACGAGGTTTACGTCCAAGTTTTGGAAGAGGTTTAGCGAAGCTATGGGGACGCGTTTGCACATAGGTACAGCGTATCATCCTCAGACTAATAGACAGTCCGAGCGAACGATACAAACTTTGGAGGACATGCTTCGTGCATGCGTTATCGACTTTGGCGGTGCATGGGATAGTCACCTACCATTGGCAGAGTTTTCATACAACAATAGTTACCGCACAACTATTGGAATGCCGCCCTTCGAAATGTTATACGGGAGGAAGTGTAGGACCCCTGTTTGTTGGGGTGAGATTGGGAAGAAACAACTAGGGAGCCTAGATGTGGTGAAAGAAACTTCAGAGAAGTTTGAGATGGTGAAAGTGAGAATGAAAGCTGCTCAAGATCATCATAAGTCGTATGCCGACAATAGACGGCGACCTATAGAGTTTAACATGGGTTATTTTGTTATGCTGAAAGTGTCTCCCTCGAAGGGAATTATTAGATTTCGGAAACGCGGGACGCTTATTCCGAGGTATATCGGACCGTTTAAAGTCGAGGAGCGTGTGGGTAGTGTCGTATACCGACTATTGTTTCCAGTTGAACTGGCAGGGATACACCCGACAGTTCATGTGTTTCATTTACGAAAGTGTTTGCCGGACGCTACGAAATACGTGTCGTTGAATGACATCGTGGTCGATGATAAATTGAATTATGTGGAGGAACCAATTGCTATATTGGACAAAAAGGAAAAGAGATTAAGGAGGAAGGTGGTTCGTATCGTGAAGGTGCAGTGGAAGCACCGTAAAGGATCTGAGGCTACTTGGGAACCAGAGGCAGAGATGCGTGAACATTATCCGCATTAATTTCCTAATGAGACAGGTTTCGGTGACGAGACCTCCTGTGGGGGGAAGACTTGTAACATCACGGTTTTTAAAGAATAAACGTGATTAGTGTATGTAGAGTCTTATAATTGTATAAGTTGTTGTCATCAATGTATTTCTTTTGAACATTGTTTAGTTAGTTTATTTACTTTTATTTTCATTTTAATGTAATTTCATGTTTTATTTCTAAGTCTGGGCCATCGAAACTACTTAGTTTCGATTGAGGTTTGTTCAATCGAAACTAGTAGTTTCGATAGATAGTTTAGTTTCGACAGGCTTATCACACTTGTAAATGCTTCACCGAAACTAGTAGTTTCGGTAAGCATAGTTTCGATGCCTGTCAACTTGCTATAAATAGCCTAGTTTGAGAATTTCTAGGGTGTGGATAACGGCTATAACCCTGAAATTCTCTCTTTCATAGTTTTCTGAATCAATACACATTTGGAGTTATTTCATCTGTTGTTCTTATAATTTCATATCTTATTTGTGTTGATTCTTGTGTGGTTTGCTTGTGTATCTTCACCAATTCTGTTTCTACCCTCTGTTTCACCACCATACACACAGATTCCACCTGTGTGTGTGTAATCGATCTGTTGAGTGATTTTCGATTGAAATCTGGACCTACAATAAGGAAAGACTTTGGGGTTTGATATAAAAAAGGTGAGATGCTACAACTGTGACCAGCTGGGTCATTTTGCAAGGAACTGCAAGGAGCCATCATCAAAGGAGCAGCATGAGAAGAAGAATTCATCTGGAAAGCAAGCTGCCATCTCTCCCAAATCCACTACAACTTCTAGCTCAACAGATCTGGTATGTCAAGCTGATGGACACTATCATTGGGGAGATCAAGAAGGGAAGCAGCTGACAAGGCACTGATGGCAGACATTGAAGAAAAAGAGAAATGTGTCATGATTGAACCAGCTAAGGATCTCACCGCCATACCAGCTGAGGTAATGTCTAGACTTTGCAATGCTAAATCCTGTTTAAATGAGATTCAGAAATATAGATTCATCAACCAGGCTTTGGTCGATGAACGAGATCATATAAAGGTGATGTATGATTCTGTGGCTAAAAATAAGAAACTTTACTTAAAGAAAATTCGTGATATTTCTGGAGAAAACCGATCTTTGATTATACAACTTACTACACAAAAGAATAATAATCAAATTTTAACTGAAAGATTTCAACAGGCTAAAAAAGCAAATTTTCAAGTTGAACACATGGGTATGGATCAACAAATTCTTTTTGGAATCATTGACAACCAAATTCATAAAAAGGTCACAGAAGGCACTGGCTATAACTCTCACCCTCCTCCATATTCCAAGTCTGGAAGATTTGCTGATATGCCAGTTCCTCATGTTCCCACACCTTTTGTTTGCAATTTATTTGCTGATGATTATATTCAAACTTCAGATTCTGACAGTTTTGCTTCCTTTGCAGAGTCAGATTGTGTAGGTTCCGAAGATGATTGTGATGAGAGTTCTAGTAAGGGAAAAGTTTTAAATGAACTTGAGTCGGATGAATGTAATAATATGTCCGTGTCAAAACCAGATATTTGTGAACACATTGAAAATTTGTATTTTGGTTCTGTGCCTTCTGAGCATGATAGTTTGAGAAATGTTATTTCTAAGTTTAAGAATGCTTTGCCTTTTGTTCCTAAATCTATAAATGCTATGAGTTGTATTGCAAATTTTAAAAGTGCAGGAGTTGTTGTGACTGGTATTCCACAAGAAACAATGAGCATTCTGGAATTTTTCAGATTAAAGGAAGATGAAAGTCTTCAAGAAAGAAATATTGAAGAAAGAGTCGCCTCTAGTTCTGATGTCTCAACATCACAATCATCTTCATCATCCTGAGATGACAACTATCAGGCTAAGCCAACATGTGATAAAGTTTGTTTTAGTTGTGGGGAATCCAATCATGTTTTCAAGACATGTAAATTGTCTACATATCATTTCAAAGAAGAAAACGTACTATCTGTTATTCAAAATTCTGTTGATGGTGTTTCAAATGTTTTTTTTCTAAATCACAACATAATAGAACTTTGCGACGTTAAAGGATTAAAAATTCTAAAAATTGGTCGAAAAGGATTTTGAAAATTAAAAATAATGATCTTTTTGAGAACACATTAAAGAAGGATTCTGACTATGACTTTCGAAATGCATCTTGTAAAATTAAGAAGCTCCAAGTTAGCAATGGCTTGGGTATAAATGTCTAAATGATTCATTTTGTGTAGGGACAATTGAGGAGGACTGGAGACCGTATATGGCATGTCGACAGTGGTTGTTCAAGACATATGACTGGTCATTTTTCGCGGAGTACCAAGAGCTGAAGAGACCCCCCGTGGGATGGAAATATGACAATGAAAGGAGATTATACATTGTCAGGAGGTACAAGGGAGGAGTAGAACACTTCAAAACTTCTCATGATTTCAGCTCACTCCCTAGATATGATCTTAGGACACTTGCCAAATTACCCCTACAAAATCCTGGAAAAGTTAACGAGGCACGCAACTTTGAACAGTTTCTTAAACAACAAGCCCTCCATGACTTCAAGTCAATGAAGACCACTCTTACAAAGAGAATTATATAAAAAACCAGGATTCATCCGAGAACAAAAAAGCCCTGGGTAAGCCTTTGGTACAAGACTGCTGAAACTGTCAAATCTATAATTCTGCCACGTTAAGTACCTGTACAGCTACAAAATTTTAGAAAATGGTTTTACAACTCAACCACTGGAAGTGCTGTGATCGAGTGTGAAGGCAAGGAAGATATTGTGATATTTGAGCCCATGGAGCTTCTAAAGTTTCAACCTTAAGATTTTGAAGTTTTGTTCAAAAACCCCCCATCAAGCTCTTTCATGGAGATGATGAAGCTGGTGCTAAGGCATATCAGAGAGTGGTGTCGTTGAATGTCAAGCCATTTTTCTAGAAACCAAGTCAAGGGCCAACCGCTTAGAGAAGAGTTGAAGACATTGATGCAGCAGCTTAGCGGGAGATTGTAGAGTCTTATTATTGTATAAGCTGTTGTCATCAATGTATTTCTTTTGAACATTGTTTAGTTAGTTTATTTACTTGTATTTTCATTTTAATGTAATTTCCTGTTTTATTTCTAAGTCTGGGCCATCGAAACTACTTAGTTTCGATTGAGGTTTGTTCAATCGAAACTAGTAGTTTTGATAGATAGTTTAGTTTCGAAAGGCTTATCACACTTGTAAATGCTTCACCGAAACTAGTGGTTTCGGTAAGCATATTTTCGATGCCTGTCAACTTGCTATAAATAGCCTAGTTTGAGAATTTATAGGGTGTGGATAGCGGCTGTAACCCTGAAATTCTCTCTTTCACAGTTTTCAGAATCAATACACATTTGGAGTTATTTCATCTGTTGTTCTTACAATTTCATATCTTATTTATGTTGATTCCTGTGTGGTTTGCCTGTTTATCTTCACTAATTTTGTTTCTACCCTCTGTTTCACCACCATACACACATATTCCGCCTGTGTGTGTAATCGATCTGTTGAGTGATTTTCGATTGAAATCTGGACCTACAGTGTAGTTATATATAGTGGACGGAGATTTAACAGGGACTTATCGAGATTTATCTGAAACGTAAAAGCAGAGTTTGTAAGTATGTAAATAAATGTTTAGGGTTAATGGGTTTTTATCAGGATTCTTGGCGGGTTTTAATTTAAAAACGCAAACAAGGCCAAGCCCGGGGGAGCGTTTGTGGGCATGGGCCAAACCCGGCCCATGGGGGGGATACCCTACTATACGACGATAAAATGGGGGGGGGGGAGTCCCTCGTTGGGTGTTCGGCCGCAAGCAGGAGAAAGCAAGGGGAGAAACGAGCAAGCAGTTTGTCGCGATTCGAAGCCGGATTAATGTATTTTGTCGATCCACGATCCTCCGCTATAAGTTTTGATCATCGAATCCATGTTATAAAGTTGTGTGATTTTAGGGTTTTTGCAAAGGTGAAGTTTCAACGAAAGACGAGTTCATTGGTGATTCGACTCACACGAGTCACACAGATTGAAGTATGGAAACTCGACTCGTTGTTATTTGGTTTAACGATTCGGATGTGCTTAAGGGTTGTGGGGGTCTCGGCCAAACCCTTTAGGGTGGCCGACGAGGTGTCAGATGATCGGGGGAAGGACGCAAGAGGAGGAGGAGTAGTGGTGGCGGCTCGGCGGCGATGGCCGAAGCTAGTGGTGGTGCGGCAGCGGTCCGACAGGGGCCGTTAATGGCCGGCGTTGGACGTTGGAGTAAGAAGGTGGAACCCAGGAGCGCCCGGTGTTGACGGTTCGTAATTTCTGGAGTTTCGACGACAACAAATGCATGGATGATCGGCGAGGACGAGTTGGGTATGCATGGCGGCGACTGAGGTGTGGGTTGGCCATGCAAGGTGGAAAGCCAACCACTAAGGTTGGAATTCAACTTCGAGTCGCGTATTGACTCGTATATTTATGTACATTGTAGGTGCGAGGTCAAAAGACGAGCGTGAGAAGCTAACGAGTTCTAGGGAGCGGGTTGTGTCGCGTAAAGGTGAGTTTCTATCGTCAAATTTTAAATATTTTATATTTTGGGCATGAATTATGTGACATCCGGGCATTTAGGGTTAACTTCGTTATCAAAATCTAGTTAAATACTAGCCTAGTTAACTCAAATTCTAACACTAGGGACCAGCTCTGTCAAAATCAAAACTCTATTACATGAAACTTCAAGGACTAATTGTGTAATTAGGCAAAACCCTATTATGTTGACTTTTGAAAGTCAAACAAACATATATTTAACCTCATCACAAACTCCAGGGACTATTATGTCATTATCCCAACTATAACTACAATGACTATTTATGCCAAATCCCCAAACTCAACATCTTGACCTAGAAAAATCAAAATTGAGTTTTAGCTTCTGTTGACTTTTATAAGTCAAATCTACGGTTTTGATCAAAATTCGAATCCCATAATCGATCTCTGTTTGATTCAGTAACTGATATGCATGATTAAGCTATTAACGACCATTATTGAGGCTTTAAACATCTGCATTAATCGAATTAAACCTAAATAATGTGAATTCAAGACATAACCGTCGACACTTTATGTCTAACCATCAAATTCGATCGTTTTATCTGTTATCCTTGCAAATCGAACACCTGCGCATCTCAAACGTTTCTCAGAGAACCTTTTGCACATGCCAATTCGATCGATGATGAAGCTAGAGCTGTCGGAGACCAATCCAGTCACAGTCGGCATCCGTTTTGGTCGAACACTGTTGATTCGAGCACTATTCTGGTAATTAAAACCTCCCTTAGCTTCAGTTGAGTCTGTTGACTGAAAGCCCTATGCCAATTTGGGCTTATATCATCGATTTGATCGAAATCCAGAATCTAGGGTTCATATAATCTCGGTTTAATCGAATTCAACCCCAGACTCTGCCTCAATCTAATTAAACTACATAGCCAGTTTCGCAAACCCTCTCTAATCAAAGCCAATGCTAATTTAAACTAATAAAATCGAATTGTGTAAGATCCGGTAACTAGGGTTTGCACATAAATAATTTGGGGGTTCTAATCTTAGCAACTTTTTAAATCAAATTAAACCACAGGGATCGAATTGCAATCCTTTGTTTGTCAAAAGCCCTATGATTTCAACAAGTTGTATCATCGGAATTGTTCAAATCGAGTCCATGATAAGAACCTAGGGTTTCGGATTTTTAACCTGAGATTAAACGATTCAAAACTCGATCATTTTGCAATTAAACCCCACCTCAGATTCGCAATCATCCGATTAACAAAACCCTTAACCTGTTGTTGTAATCTAGTGTCGAAATGGTGGGTTTTGGGACCGGTTTCGAGCTGGTATGCACATGGGAGGGAAACCTGTTAGAGCCTTATGTTAAAACCTTTCGGATCCGATTGATATCGTGAAACCCTTGCGGGCGGGACTGGTTAAGTGTGTGTACTTGTGTGGGAGAGACCCGGGTTCGAGTCTTTCCATACCCTTTATTTTTTTTAAACGGTTCTAGGTTAACATTTTTAAATAAAAATAAAACCTTATATTATTATATTGATATATTATTGTACACAAACCAACATCTTTTACTTGTTTAAGACTGTTTGTGTTTGTTTGCCTCCCGCCATGTCTATCAACTCTGGCAAAGTGTTTAGGCCAACATTTCACACATTCGACCTCCAATCGAGTTAGCGCGACTAACACGGGTGGGGTTTGTCAAACCCAGTAGTACTCACAACATAGAAACCTGTGAACTCACCAACCTCGTGTTGACACTTTTTCTTACATGTTTCTTAGGTCGCTAAGGCACAGGTTGCGCACTTAGGACATGCATGGAGTCCTACTATCATATTACTCTCATGCAACATTTAAAAAAATTCACTTATTTTATTAAACTAAACTTGGGCGCGTTTGTTTTGCGCGATAACTGCTTGACTTAAATCGCTTCCGCATTTAACTCTGAACATTTAATGGTTTTGTTTAAACTCATACAGTGTCGTTTGACGTAACTAGTGACTGAGATCTTGGTTTGTCACTCACCAAACGGCAAAACTCCGTTAGTAGAATTTGGGGGTGTGACAGATTGGTATCAGAGACATTAGTTATAGAGAACTAGGATTGCATACTAGACTATAACCACACACATGCATTAGTTACACGACACAAACACTCATACATGATACACATAGCATCCTTACATACATTGCCTTGTAATCATGTTGACATAATTCATATCACCCTCTTCTGACGAGAAACAAGTCATTCGCATTGCATCATCATTCCCAGTGGCGACACTCGAGGAATCATCAGAACAACATCCACTCCCGTCTGAGGGCAGCATGATGGAGCCTTCGGAGGAGTCTCTCACACCACCATCATCTGCCGGGTATGGTGGGCCTTCTCAGGACCGTTTTAGGGACGACACCCAACACTGACACATATCTCTTTAGGAGTTAGGTTCATTGGAGGTGAGTCCCTCTTGCACCCACTAGCTACTATATTCCGATCTCACTGGCTTTACTCTACTTCAAGCCCGAACCCGTGGGCCTCGCTTGAGGTACGCCATGTGAAGGCAAACCGTTGCACGTACTATGGTAAAAATTCATTGACACATAGATGTCATCACCATCCCGAGCCATGGGCTCGCGCTTTGGTCGATATTCTGTTAAAAAAAGATTAACCATAAGGTTGAGAACGCCATGCTCATTGCATACTCAAACCCTATCCTGACTCAGTTAGAAGGACGACTACTTTGCCTCTTCCAGTAACACATATCCATGAACTAGTTTCACTTCTCAAAGCCGCATTTCATGTGCATGTTTGTTTCATGTGCATGTTCCTATCTACCATCTGCTGGATTGGAATCTCGTATTATGTTCTAACTCGAGTGAATACTCGGATCAAACGATCCCCGACTACTCATCCTGATATGAGTCCTAGTTGATCAATTGATGGTTGATGACTAAGCCTTTCGATAACTTATCATCTCTAACAACACTCTGAACTCAGTAATAAACCGATGGACATTTTGACACGAGATAGGGAGAATTAGGGTGAGCGTGCAAAGCAAATTATCATTACGAGTGCACACGTAATAGTAATTTGAAGTGCATGTAAGTCCTGGTGGAACCAAGTGTGTGGATAAATGGTCCTAATCAGTGATTTACAGACTTAAAGTTTCCACTGTCAGTAGAAATTCTCGTAATCCGCTCAATGACTAGTTAGTATCGTTAAACCTGTTCAACAGTTGATAGACGCAACTATCATGTTGAAAATGTTTACAAAGACACTGAACTATCATTAATGGAATCCATCATGTTATTTTCACTCATGTAAGAGTCTTAGCGAACTTAAGACTCTCATCCAGACTTGATAAATGAAACCATCTCGATTGAAACTCTAATAGAACCTCATGGTAAATCCACCGACTCCAACTATGTAAGCGGAATTTGGGAAGTTCTTCCTAAACTAACACGTTATTCCTTACACTCCAACAATAGATTCCATTTGACCTTGTTACCTCATCATGTGACTAATCATTGGTCTGATTTGATTTATACCCCAGCATATCCAGTTATCCAGTTAAATACTAGCCTAGTTAACTCAAATTCTAACCCCAGGGACCAATTCTTTCAAAATCAAAACTCTATTACATGAAACTTCAAGGACAAATTGTGTAATTAGGCAAAACCCTATTCTGTTCACTTTTGAAAGTTAAACAAACATATATTTAACCTCATCACAAACTCCGGGGACTATTCTGTCATTATCCCAACTATAACTACAAGGACTGTTTCTGCCAAATCCCCAAACTCAACATGTTGACCCAGAAAATTCAAATTTGAGGAGTTTTAGCTTCTGTTGACATTCAAAAGTCAAATCCGCAGTTTTGATCCAAATTCGAATCCCATAATCGATCTCTGTTTGATTCAGTAACTGATATGCACGATTATGCTATTAACGACCATTACTGAGGCTTTAAACATCGGCATTAATCGAATTGTTGATGCACTTTCCTGTGACAACACTCTGGATAGAGTCTTAGTTTGTATGTCTAATGTCTGTAATTTGTCTTTGTATTTATGAGTCATTATGTAATAGTTTATCGAGTTGTATTTACTTTTACATAATGTATGTTGTCTTTCTGCCAAGTGTTTTGCGCACTTACATGTGCGCAGGAGAAAGCTCATGCGTACTTAGCAAGTACGCAAGAACACCTTTGCGTACTTGTTAAGTATGCAAGAGCAATTGGTCCTGCGCACTTGCTAAGTGCGCAGGCATCAGGTCTGTATAAATAGGATAGGTTCACAGAGGCTAAGTACGCAGAACCATTTGTTTAGACGAACTCAGTTTTGCTAAGTACGCAGCTTGTATTCTCTCTGTAACCGTCGAGTGTTTATAATACAAAGAACGTTTATTGTGACTCTCGTGTTTGGTTTACTTTGTTTAGTAAGACTCTCCACCTAGTCACGGGTATTCCGCAACCCGGTGTGACTAGTAGACCACTTGCATGTGACGATCCGACACACACGAAGGGACCTACAAGTGGTATCAGAGCGTTGCTCTTGAAATCGAGTGTTGTAAGTGAGTTTGGAGACGTTTTACTGAGTTTTACAAGCAAAAAGAGGTATTTTTGTTGATTTTTGTGATAAAAAAGGGGTAGCTCTTGAGCACTTTTTTAGAAGCAAAAATCTCTCAAAAACCGATTTTTGTTGTGTATTTGTGTGTTTTGAGCATCAAAGGTTGGCTAGAAACTTGTTTCTGATCCTTTGGCTCGATTGCATTGATCATCAGCCTATTTTTCACTATCTCCGGCGATTTTCAGGTGACCGGAAAAGTTTGGTGAGAGTTGCTGAAAAGGTGTCCTGCATACTTACCATTTTTGGTAAAAAGTACAGTTTTCTGCGTACTTACTAACTACGCAAGAGTTATCTCCTGCGTACCTACAAGTGCGCAAGACTGAACTTGTGCGAACTTAAGTTATATCCTCCGTACTTAATATTTCCTCTTGCGTACTTACAAGTACGCAAGAGCAAATCTTAACTACGCAAGACCATTTCTCAAGTGCGCAAGGCCAAAACCAAGTGCGCAACAGTGTTTGATTTTTTGACCAAGTAATTCACTATGTCGAACCTTCAGAATCTTGGAAACATGTTAAATTATGACAATGAGATCGGTACACCTCAGAAACCGCCTAAACTATTAAATGTAAATGATTATTCTAATTGGAAGGCGCGTTTTGAGCACTACATTTCATACACCGACTCATCATTATGGATACCAATCATTGAGGGATATAAGCATCCCACACACATCTATCTTGATGAAGAGGTGCCAAAGCCCATCTCTAAGCTTGATGAAGAACAAAAGAAAGCTTATGATCGGGAAAACAAGGCTCTTGGCTCAATCACTATGTCATTAACTCGGGAATTGTTTCACAGTTTCCGATGCTATGACACCTCCAAGGATCTTTGGAAAGCACTTCAGAAAAGATTTGAGGGGAACAGTGACATTAAGAAGAGTGAGCGGGATCTTCTCCGGAAGCAGTATGAATGCTTCAATTTCATGGAAAATGAATCGTTAGATGATCTCATCTCTAGATTCTATCATTTACAAACGGAATTGAAAGCTTTTGAACTGAAATATCCCGATGAAGAACTGGTGGAAAAATTTCTTGATGCTTTGCCACCAAAATTTGAGATGTATACAACTCTGATGAGGGAAAATCCTAAATTCTATGAGTTAACAGTAGATGAGGCTATTGGTAAGATTCAAGCTCATAACATGAATCTTATGAAGAAGGAGAGCTCGGGAAGACCTCAGATACAGGACCCTTCCATGTATCATTGGACGACTTCCACTTCAAAATCAGCGGGCTCTGGAATTGCCCTCTTTACTGGACACTCCAATGAAGAAGACCACTCAAATGGGTGTGGTGGTCATGCTTGTTATGCATCCGGATCAGGGTTGGGAACTAATCATCAACACACCTCAAGAAATCCTCCAGCTATGTCTTCAGCTAACCATCCTGCAATAGTCAAAATAGCTGAAGATCATGTAGCATTGTTTTCATCATGTATGCTTGCGTATGAGAATTTCATAGGCGGCAAGCTAACGGATCCCGAAACTATTGAAGAAGACTTTAACCAAGTGGATCCTGATGATATTGAGGACATGGATATTCAATGGAATATGGCCATGCTTTTGAGGAGGGCCAAGCGTTTCCTGAACAGAACAGGAAGAAAGTTCATTGGTGGACATTCTAATGCCAAGGTTGGATTTGATAAATCCAAGGCCAAATGCTACAAGTGTCTGAACTATGGACACTTTGTTCGTGAGTGTCAAAAAGACCGAGCACCGGCCTCTGGTTTCACCAGACCTAGCCAAGGAAACAGCCACGGCCACAACAACACTAGCCACCACAATCAACACCAAGGTGGTTCGTCAAATGCACTGGTAGCTCAGCATGACGAAAACTTTGATTGGGGTGTTCATCTAGAGGACTCCATCATTGCTCAAACACAGGTTGGTCTCATGGCTGAGATCATGGAGCTGATGGAGGCTGAGAGAAAAGAAGTTGAGGAGATGGAAGCTCTTGTAGCTGTTGAAAAGGAGTCTACCACTGTCATTGCTCTCATGGCCATTGGAGAAGCACAGAGTTCATCATCTGAGGTAGATTCTAACCCTTTATCTGTTATTTCTTGTTCTAAATGTCTAGGGCTAAAGCTTGAAATTTCTAAGCTCCAAGACAAATTCGAACCCCTAACTATGGCAGCTCATAATTACAAAGAAAACGAAAAACGTTTTAAAGAGTCTGTTGAAACGTTGAAAAAAGAAAAATGTGAATATTCTTTACAAATAAGTGAACAACAAGTTCACTTGGATATTGCGTATCGGGGGTTAGAAAAACGGAACAATGAAATCAACAAACTGCAAAATGAGATCCTGCAGTTAAAATGTACAAATGAGAAGTTGAAAAACTCTCGCTTTGTGGTGGAGCACTACGAATCAGTAGTGAGGAAATTGAAGGGCCTAGGTCTTGGTACCAATGCCATTCCTCCACCAATAAGTGGGAAGTTTGTCAATAGCTTGATAGACATTGATCTCACCTGTCTAGATGAGTCCTCTGATAAGGACGATTCCCCTAAAAAGGATGAATCCTCAAGTAAGGCTAACTCCACATCTAGTGAGGAGTATGTTACTGCTTCTGATGATGGGTCGGTTAACACTTGCCCTGAAGGAGTAGTCTCTGAGGAGTTGTTGACTGAACATAAAGTCCACAAAAACATTATCAATAATGGTGATAACTGCATTTTAACTGAACCTGATATCATTGAAACAAATGATAAACTTAAGGTAATGCTTTACGGGGGTTATAAAAATATTAACCAAGTTAAGAAAGAGGCTTTTTCAGCTCATTATGGGCTTGGTTACAAAGAGAATTTGCAAAAGTATTATACCCCCAAAAACCAAACTGAAAAAGGTCAGACTCCTGTTCATAAACCAACTCCTCCTGCTCATAATGGAGAGTTATCTAAGGCCAGATCTAATGAGCCTTACAAGAGAACTCATGTGGACAAGAGGATGTGTTTTCATTGTGGCATGGTTGGTCACATTCTTGTGAACTGTCCATCAAAGAACCAAGGGAAATGGCATGTTGTCTCACAGCCAGCCGTTATCCCTAAGTCGCCAATAGTGAAACCTCCCAGAAGTCCAAAGCAGAATGTGGTGAAACCCCCAGTACAACCTATGGGAAAACCTAAGATTAAATCTAAGGCCAAACCATCTGTTGCAAGAAAGGTAAAGCAACCTGCTGTACCTCGTGTGTCTACATCTGGTAGTACACACACTGGTGAGAAATCTGTGGCTAGACTCTCTAAGCCACAAAGAAGAAGAAGGAATAAGAGGTTGAGAAAGCTGGAACAGCTGACTAAGACTCAATCAGGTGAAGCTTCCACAAGTTCACCGGCTGTGGTTGAGACAAAGTCTACTGTTCTGGTTAAGAATCAAAAGAGATCCTGGAACAAGAAAGTTAAAGGTTCTCAATCTCCTGTTCCAAATTCATCTAAAGATTCACCAATTTTGAACAGTCATCATGACTGTGAGTTGAAAGAAGTAGTTTATTTTGAGAAGGATGGACGACCCAAGACCACAATGGCTTGGGTCTCCAAATCTAACTAATTCTTCTGTTACTCGTGCAGGGACGTCCGAAGGGTACTATCTCTAACCGTTGGTATGTAGATAGTGGATGCTCCCGACACATGACAGGAAACATGGCCTTGCTTCAAGATGTTAAACCATTCAGAGGCGGCTATGTGGCCTTTGCCGGAGAAAAAGGCGGCAGCATCACGTGTCAAGGCGTGGTTTCAAACGATTGTGTTAGCTTTGAAAATGTCAACTTTTGCGAGCAGCTGAAGCATAACCTGTTGAGTGTCTCCCAAATGTGTGACAAGGAGTACTCGGTGATGTTTGACAAGTCAGAATGTCTGATTCTCAAACCCGGTTTTAAGGTTCCCGAAGACTGGATTCTGATGAGAGCACCAAGATCAAACGACACTTATCAGATCGATATGAGTGTGGCAAAAACCACCTCATCAGTTGCTACTTGTTTGCTTACAAAAGCGACAGAACTTGACTCCATCTTGTGGCATAGGAAACTCGGACATATTTCTTATCGTAAAATGAATCATCTTGTCCGAAATGGTTTGGTAACCGGGGTTCCTCAGTTGAGGTTTACCGTTGCAGATGACTGTATGCCGTGAAAAAATGGCAAACAGCAACGGAAGTCTCACAAGCCCAAGCTCCAAAACTCTATCGATACCCCTTTGGAGCTATTACACATGGATCTGTTTGGCCCCATAAGTATCAGGAGTATTGGAGGTAAGTCGTTCTGTCTAGTTGTAACTGATGACTTCTCACGTTTTTCTTGGGTGCATTTTTTAGGTACAAAAGACGAAACTGCTGATATTCTTCAATACCTGATCCTGAGCTTGGAATCTCTTTGCAAGCTGAAAGGTAGAAGAATAAGGAGTGACAACGGAACTGAGTTCAAGAATAATTTGATGGAACTTTTCTGTCTCAAGAGAGGGATCCGTCACGAATTCAGCGCGCCGTACACACCTCAGCAGAATGGAGTTGCTGAACGGAAGAACAGAACACTGATAGAGACTGCAAGGACTATGCTGTCAGATGCAAAGCTTCCTGTCACTTTCTGGGCAGAAGCAGTTAATACAGCTTGTCACGTCTTAAACAGGGTTCTGGTTGTGAAAAGGCATAACAAGACATGTTATGAGTTGATCAACAATCGACTTCCCAATCTTGATTACCTAGTTCCTTTTGGTAGTCCTTATTCCTTGTTGCTACAGTATAAAGACCGTCAGTCTAAATTTCATGCGAAAGCGGTGGAAGGCATCTTCTTAGGATATGTTGCCAATTCGCCCTGCAAGAGAGTGTACAACATAGGAACTCGTACTGTCGAGGAATGGTTTGAAGTGGACTACAGTAAACACAGCACTCCACCAGAACCAAAAGGTCCAGCTTGGGGTTTTGATTATGATGCGCTATTCAAGTCCTTCAATCTTCCTGACTTATCTGCAGAAGAGGCCGCAAATGTCTATGATTTATTGCGTGGCGATAATGACTCCAGTTTTTCTACTCGTGCTACTGTACCAATTATAACTCCTGATTCCAATGCTGCATCTGCATCCGGAACTCATGATAGTGATAACAGTGAAGGTGTTCATATTGTTGGAGATGACGCTCAAGCCAATCCTAACACAATTATAGGAGCTGATCCAATTAACATTGAATCTTCTTCCTCTAGAACACAGGAAATGGGGGAGTTAAGCACAAATCTAGATCCATAAATTCAAGAACCAATTGTACCGGAGACGAGGGTGCATAGGAATCATCCAATCGACAACATCATTGGTGATCCTTATGCCGGTGCTCAGACTCGTCATAGAACCATCACTGAGAACACCAGTCTTTACACAGAGATATTTGACACTGGTGTCATGGAAACATGTCTGCATGCTGCATTCGTGTCCCAGGTAGAGCCGAAGAATGTGAAGGAGGCTCTCGCTGAAAACTGCTGGATTGAGGCGATGCAAGATGAACTGTCTCAATTCCAAAAGTTGCAAGTGTGGGATTTAGTTGACTTGCCAAAAGGCTTTCAGCCAATTGGTACCAGATGGGTATTCAAATGCAAGACGGATGATCGTCATGTAGTTGTGAAGAACAAAGCAAGATTGGTTGTTCAGGGTTTTTATCAACAAGAGGGCTTGGATTACAATGAAGTATATGCCCCAGTTGCTAGAATTGAGGCCATTTGACTGTTCTTGGCTTATGCCACATATGTCGGCTTCAAGGTCTATCAACTTGATGTAAATAGTGCTTTCCTTTATGGTAAGGTGCATGAAGAAGTCTATGTCACTCAACCTCCCGGTTTTGAAGATCCGCATAATATCAATAAAGTGTACAAGCTCGACAAAGCACTTTATGGTCTTCATCAAGCACCGCGGGCATGGTATGAGACATTATCTAAGCATTTACTATCTAATGGTTTCGACCATGGACAGATTGACTCGACTTTCTTCATACGGAAAGCAGGAGGTGACATTCTTCTTGTGCAAGTATATGTCGACGACATTATCTTTGGGTCGACCAATGAAGGGATATGTAGGGAATTCGAGAAGGTGATGAAGTCCAAGTTTGAAATGAGCAATATGGGTGAACTGTCATTCTTTCTAGGTCTGCAAGTCAGTCAAAGAGAGAATGGTATTTATCTACATCAAACTAAGTACGTGCAGGACATCTTGTCAAAATACAAGATGAGTGATAGCACCACTTATGGCACACCAATCCCAGTCAATCATGGTTTGCATCCCGACAGAGATGGAAAGGATGTGGACAGCAGGTTGTACCGTGGGATGATCGGATCACTTATGTATCTCACAGCTTCAAGACCCGATATAATGTTTTCTGTATGTTTGTGCTCAAGGTTTCAGTCTCAACCGAAGGAGTCACATATGATAGCCGTGAAGAGAATTTTCAGATACCTGAAAGGGAAACCCCAATTAGGTCTTTGGTACTCTAAGCAGCAGTCATTCGACTTCAAAGCCAACACTGATTCAGATTATGGCGGTTGTAACCTTGACAGAAAGTCAACTTCTAGTGGATGTTAATTCTTAGGAGACAGACTGGTCTCCTGGCAGTGTAAGAAGCAGTCAACGGTTTCTGTCTCAACTTGTGAAGCAGAGTACATTGCTGCAGCTAGCGGTTGTTCTCAGATATTGTGGATTCAGCAGCAATTGCGAGACTACGGCTTGAACTTCACTGGAACTCCTCTATTCATTGACAACAATGCCACCATGTCCATCACAAATAACCCGGTGAAACATTCCAAAACTAAACATATAGAGATTCGCCATCATTTCATTCGTGACTGTGCTGAAAAGCATTTAATTGAACTTGTAAAAGTTCACACGGATGACAATCTTGCTGACCTTTTCACAAAGGCATTTGATCGATCCCGTTTTGAGCATCTTGTCAACTTGATAGGAATGTTCAATCCTGAGTGAAAACTAAGTTTTCTTAACTCAATTCAATTCATGAAAGTTAAATTTTTAATTCTTTTAAATTTTCGGTATAGTTCTTTTAGTCTTTAAAATATTTTACAAAAACCAAAAACAAAATAGAAAATGGAGAAAATTTCAAAGTTAACTTGAGAAAAGAGGAAATGATAGTACATCAGAAATAATCTAAACACCACAGAATGCTCATATGGGAAATGATTGCGTCATGTTTACTTAATTGTTTAAATTATTATGTTTTTAATCTGTTTATTTACAAGTAATTTGAATTGTCAGTAGGCTGAATGCGTCTTTGAATCACTAGTAGTGTGGAAACTAAATCTAAAATACAGCCGTGATTTGAACCCATGTTTGCAAGCGGGTGTGAGTAAAAGATTAGAAAAGATCACTATCAGATAAAGGATGTTAGACTTTGACAATAATTTTCTTTTGAGATCAGTTTCGGGTTATGTTGTTAGCACAATTAATGCGGCTCATCTCACTGCCCATACTCACAAGTATGTAAGGAGAGATTGAATCAAGACATGTCTCTACATTAACCGTTGAGCATGTATTCACCCTTGAATCATTCCTGATTCATTGAAATCAAATCCAGATAAAAGTTGGATCCCCTTACCCTATAATCAAACACCATGTTCATTATCCCGAATCATCATACCGATATTCAAAGAAGAAAATCACATGAAACTAAGACAAAAGAATCACTCGATTCTGAATCTTATGATTCCTGATAATCCTTATGGATTCTGCTTGATTTTTCTGTGCTAATTGATGTAACTTCATTCTGAAAATTAAGAAAATAATTGAAAATAATCTTAGATGCCTTGAAGATAGTGCAAAATATCATAGCATCTCAGTGGGGTACACGTTGTATATCTTATAATTAATACCTTAATACACAAGAACGTGATACAAAGATGCTTATAGTTTCAAATCTTATAATATTGTCAACTTGAATTACTTGTTTATTTGCTTATTACGTATGAATAAAGAGTAATACATGACATGATCCCATATTCTTTGATGTTTATATTGTATCATTTTTGCTATAAGTTAGCCTGATATGATCCTCTGCTCGTGTCTTTGATCAAAAATATTTTAAGTTTATGCGTAGTTCAACTTTATTCAGAAAAGCCAAAAATATTTGTATTTAACCTTCCTGAATTGATTTTGAATCCTCTTAGTTGAATATTTTTATCTTGTTTGTTATTTGACTTGAAAATCTTCATAAATCTGGGTTGAAAAATTACGCACTTAAGGGTTGTGCGCACTTGCCAAGTTCGCACGAAGTAAAACTTGCGCACTTAACAAGTACGCAAGAGTTATTCTTGCGCACTTGTAAATGCGCAAGAGTTAAGTCCTGCGTACTTGTAAGTACGCAAGAGTTAACTCGTGCGCACTTAACAAGTACGCACGAGCAGTAAGTGAGGGGTATATATGTGACACTTAGAATTGTTCTCAGTTTCACGCATTCAAAACTCAAAAGTTCCCTCTGCAAATTTTTCGCTCAAAATCGATAGTGTCTAAACCATCCTTTCGTCCCGTCCATACTTTCATCATCTTATTTCATCTCATAGGTGAGAATCTTGGCCAATTTCATCCGTTTAATCATGACTATTGACCGATTTTTGACTTAGAAAATGTTAGGTTAAATCCGATATATTTTGGGGGTAAAATGGGGTTGTTTGGGTAACTTATTATCTGTAACAGGCGAATAGGAAGCTTTAATCGATTCCCTAATCATCTCCTGGTCCTCGATTGATCCGTCGGTTGAAGTTGAACCGACGGTGGGTCGGCGACTGGTCTAGGTCAAAAATTGAACGAGGTTAAGCAGTGTGTGGTGTTGATAATGGTACCATAGGTTAGAATCCTTGATTCCGACCTAGTGGCGACCTAATCAACCCACGTTTTGAACGAATTACAATTTTCTGGAATTTTTGCTAAGTGTGAATCTTGCGCACTTAGCAAGTACGCAAGAAGCAATTCCTGCGTACTTGCTAAGTACGCAAGAGGAAAATCCTGCGCACTTGCTAAGTGCGCAGGACCAACACTTATAAATTTTTCCTAAATCTGAAAATTTTTTCAAAGTGTAACTACTGTACTGTGTCATGTGTGTCTATTCCCAATGCTATACTTTGTTCTGATTATGCTTTTTGTATGTTTTTGTAGACTATGGCTCGGGCATTCACTGATGAATTTAATTTGTTAGCAAACACCGACCAGAATGGAAAGGGGCAGCTTTGCAATATCGGGAGATCGTGGATTTTCTGAACTGATCAAGAATAAGCTATGCAATCTCAGCTAACCCAACGGTCTCAAGACCATACTTGGAGCAATTCTGGGAGACAGCAGAGCACGATTGCACGGTGTCCCCTAATGTCATAAGGGCTACCGTTAATGGTCGGCAATTGCGTTCTCTGAAGATACAATCAGAAGGGTACTGCAGTTTGGAGACCTCGCTACTGACCCGACATCCTATCCAGATTACTACGTGGATGGGTGTTGGAGGCATAGAATGGGATATGTCGGGGCTAGGGACTATGCTTCTTATAAGAAGATGTGGGTATTGGATCAATGGCGTTACTTTACCCACATCATGATCGTGTGCATCTCATCCAGGAAAGCGGGGAAAGATGCCATGGGTCATGACCTTGCAGCGTCCATGGTGGGCCTGTCTCTCAATCGGGGCTACAACTTCTCTCGCTATATCTTCAAAGCACTCAATGACCAGATAAATACAGCAGAGAGGTTCAGGTTCCTTTTGTACCCGAGGTTTGTGCAGCTCCTGATCGATGATGCATTGCCAAACCTACGTGCTATCGGGGAGAGACTGCAGGTAAAAAGGGTGGACAAGAGAGTCTTTGCTCAGTTTCTAAAGCCAGGCAGTGTAGAACCTACCCCTGCGCACACTGAACTCTTTGGCCACCTACTGAATGAAGCATATGTCGCCCCTGAAGATTGGAACTGGTATAGTCCTAACTCAGCACCAGAGATGAGTGATGACTCTGATGAAGAGCAAGAGGAAGAGCATGATGATGATGAAGGTGATGCTGGTGGTGCTGAGGAATCGGATTCTTCGGATTCCGATGACGCACCCTCACAGGCACATCCGAGAAGGTCGGCACAGGTAACCCTGCCTGCGTCGTCTTCAAAAAGAAAACGACAAAGCTCGAGCAGCAAATACGAGCCGAATTCTGACTCTGACGCTACTCTACAAAGACGAAGGCGTGAGAGGGCCAACAAGAAAAGGGGCGATCGGCAAGAGGTTGCTATCCCTAGGGTTGAAGAGATTCTGACTGTGCAGCTAGTACAAGTTGAAGCTGCCAATCCAGAGTCCGAATCTACCCCGTCAGCACGGCAACTGTATAGAAGGAGGAGAAGGCCACTGGTACAAGCAGATGTGGCAGTCACGGCGGTCACAGAGGTGATTCCTGTGACGCTGACCCTCCCTACTCCAACCGTCCAGGTGACGGTGACTGCTCCACTTTTCACGGAGTCAGTCACCATCACCCCAACCATAACTCCCATCATTACATCCCCCATCCCAACACCCACCAAAGATCCGTCAGGTCAACCCTTTAACTATGGTGATTTCTCACAGGGGTTCGACTTTGACACAATCTTCTCTTCCCCCATCCACAATGTCGAAGCCTCATCATCTAGGCATCCAGATCCAAATGAAGCTAGGATCGATGTGCTAGAAACCCAAGTTGCTGGCTTGTTGAAGACTATTCAAAAGTCAAAAGAGGACTCTGATGCTCAACAAGCACAGATAAACTCTCTGGCGGATGAAGTTAGGATTCTGCGCAGCCAGAGAACGGGGACTGATGAACGATTGAAGAATGTCATGGCACAGAATGAACTGTTGATAAAGACTAATGACATGATTCTAGCCCACAGAACTTCCCTAGAGCTAAGGCTGGATCTACAAAGGAAGGAGCACGAAGCTATGGTCAAACTAGTTGGTGAACTGACCGCGAAGCTAGGTGCTCAGGGGGAGAAGTAGACAGAGAAGGAGACAGAGAAAGACAAAGACAAAGACAAAGAAAAGAAATCCACCGGTGCCGAGTCTTGTCATCCATTCGATCTGACTAAGGATGATGATGAAGACAAGGATCCTGAAGCCGGTCCTAGTGGAGGTGAGCACCTAGCTTTGGCGATTGTGCCCATCTTTTCTGTTCCATTGGCTGAGGGGGAGTCTACTCAGCAAGAGGGTGGTGATACCTCAGGTGGTGGTGGCGGAGATAAAGGGAAGTCAGCGGCTGACGTGCTCAAGGACTTATCTGATGATGAGATCCTCTATTTAGAGCCTGACTATTCCAAAGAGGCACAGATCGATGCTCTCCTTAATCTGGAAGAAGGAGAGATCGACTCTGGTGATGACTGGAACGAGGATGACGATGATGTGGTCATTGAGATTCCCAAGGGCGACGGGGAAGGTAAGTATGAGTTAGAAGATGGTGAGATCTTTGAAGTACCATCTCTCGACTCTATGCTCGAAACAGGCTCAGTTGACACGGCAAGTAATGTTGAAACTACAACTGAATCCTCCCCGGTCGACCCTATACCTGTGGACCCCGAGGCACAAAAAGAGAAAGACATGCCTTCTGCATCTACAAAGGGTCCAGCTCCTGTGTGGCAAAAGACGTCTATCACAGACAAGCACGGAGCGACAGGTATGATCTTAGCTGTTAGGTTTGAGGAGGACAAGCAGCTGTTCGCCATCAAAAGATCTGGGGGGTTCAATACTTGAAACCCACCAGTGAGACGTTCAACTCTTTGCCCAAGTATGACCTAGTTAACCTCGCAAACCGTGATCTGCTAAGTCACTCGAATAATGCAGTAGCAATGGGTTTGTGGGTAACACTACAGCGGGAATCAAGATCAGGGAAATTTGAATACCTCAAGCCTCAGGTGCCCAGAAGAGTCAAGGATAAGCACGCTGTGCATCCTGTGACTAAGAAGCCCATAAAGAGATTGGTATACAAGCCAGTGCGATGTGAAACTAAGATTCCCCTGAGCAAGTTACCTCAGGATATTCTTGGTGACATGTGGTACTGGTACGTTGATCCAAAAACAGGCGAGGCTGTGGTAATGAATAAAGGTAAGTCAGCAAGTGGAAATATTGTGCCAAAGGAAGTGATCAGGATATTTGATGAAGTCTGCTTCATCAACTTTTCTGTGAACGATCTAGAGGTACTAGCCGACAAGTACTGCATCCACACTGATGAATGGACGAAGCTTCTCTCTACCAAATACGACAAGCTGATTAAGTTCTGTCTTGATTACAAAAAGAAGATGGAAGCTAAGGAGCAGATGCTGTGAAGACTGAAGACCGAAGACTAAAGACGATGAAGATCCCGAGCTGTTGTCAAGGGGGAGTTTGTTGATGCACTTTCCTGTGACAACACTCTGGATAGAGTCTTAGTTTGTATGTCTAATGTCTGTAATTTGTCTTTGTATTTATGAGTCATTATGTAATAGTTTATCGAGTTGTATTTACTTTTACATAATGTATGTTGTTTTTCTGCCAAGTGTTTTGCGCACTTACATGTGCGCAGGAGAAAGCTCCTGCGTACTTAGCAAGTACGCAAGAACACCTTTGCGTACTTGTTAAGTACGCAAGAGAAATTGGTCTTGCGCACTTGCTAAGTGCGCAGGCATCAGGTCTGTATAAATAGGATAGGTTCACAGAGGCTAAGTACGCAGAACCATTTGTTTAGACGAACTCAGTTTTGCTAAGTACGCAGCTTGTATTCTCTCTGTAACCGTCGAGTGTTTATAATACAAAGAACGTTTATTGTGACTCTCGTGTTTGGTTTACTTTGTTTAGTAAGACTCTCCACCTAGTCACGGGTATTCCGCAACCCGGTGTGACTAGTAGACCACTTGCATGTGACGATCCGACACACACGAAGGGACCTACACGAATTAAACTCAAATAATGCGAATTAACCATCGACACTTTATGTCTAACCATCAAATTCGATCGTTTTATCTGTTATCCTCACAAATCGAACACCTGCGTATCTCAAACGTGTCTCAGAGAACCTCTTGCACACGCCAATTCGATTGAAAACGAAGCTAGAGCTGTCGAAGACCAATCCAGTCATAGTCGGCATCCGTTTTGGTCGAACACTGTTGATTCGAGCACTATTCTGGTAATTAAACCCTCCCTTAGCATTATTTGAGTCTATTGACTGAAAGCCCTATGCCAATTTGGGCTTATATCATCGATTTGATCGAAATCCAGAATCTAGGGTTCATATAATCTCGGTTTAATCGAATTCAACCCCAGACTCTGCCTCAATCTAATTAAACTACATGGCCAGTTTCGCAAACCCTCTCTAATCAAAATCCCTATGCTAATTTAAACTAATAACATCGAATTGTGTAAGATCCGGTAACTAGGGTTTGCTCATAAATAATTTGGGGGTTCTAATCTTAACAACTTTTTAAATCAAATTAAACCACAGGGATCGACTCTAATCCTTTGTTTGTCAAAAACCCTAGGATTTCAACAAGTTTTATCATCAGAATTGTTCAAATCGAGTCCATGCTAAGAACCTAGGGTTTCAGATTTTTAACCTGAGATTAAATGATTAAAAACTCGATCATTATGCAATTAAACCCCACCCCAGATTCGCAATCATTCGATTAACAAAACCCCTAACCTGTTGTTGTAATCCAGTGTCGAAATGGTGGGTTTTGGGACCGGTTTCGAACTGGTATGCACATGGGAGGGAAACATGTTAGAGCCTTATGTTAAAACCTTTTGGATCCGATTGATATAGCGAAACCCTAGCGGGCGGGACTGGTTAAGTGTATGTGCTTGTATAGGAGAGACCCGAGTTCGAGTCTCTCCACACCCTTTATTTTTTTTAAACGGTTTTAGGTTAACATTTTTAAATAAAAATCAAACCTTATATTATTATATTGATATATTATTGTATTCTAGCATCGTGAAACACCCATAGGCTCGGGTTTGATTTGTAACCAATATTTATTATTAGTACCACTTATAAAATAATATATTTATATTATTTTCAAACCATGGCTCTGAATAAAATAATTATTTATATTATTTTCAACTCGTGACCCCAATTAAAAATAATATATATTTATATATTATTTCGCCACGTTTATAAACATTGCGTAACGTATTTATCCTAATTATTTAATTAAGAAATCCGTATTCCCGTGGACACGTTCGTCTACTCGTTGATCCTTCGAATGTTTAAGACGTTCAAATATTACGTGTCGTCACAAATCCCATTGTGTCCCTAATCGTTATGTTTATAATTCTAGGGCATACGTAAACCGTTTCATGCTAACACTTGTGTTCCAATCTCATTCTTGTGTGAATCTACCTACTACTCAACTCAGGTGAGTTTCACGACCCCTTTTTACTCGTTTTCCTGTTGGGGGAGAAACATGTACAAAAACCAACATCTTTTACTTGTTTTTCCCGTTGAGGGAGAAACACACATGCAAGCAATCATACTTTTACTTGTTTTCCCGTGTGAGAGAAACAGGCACGCAAAAAAACATTATTTTACATGTTTTTCCCGTTGGGGGAGAAAACATGACGCAAACTCTTTTGATTATTGTATTTCATATGTTATCACTGTTGAGACTAAGCGTAACACACTATCATGAAATTCCTCACACATATCGGACCGTTAATATGGATTTAGCAAGGTAATGTTTGGTAGTACTACTGGGTTTGACAAACCTCACCCGAGTTAGTCGCGCTAACTCGATTGGAGGTCGATCGTGTGAAATGTTGGCCTAAACACTTTGCAAGAGTTGATAGACCTGGCGGGAGGCAAACAAACACAAACAGTCAGCTTCGGTTGTGAGCACTTTAGTAAGACATGAACATAGGTTAGCTACCTATAGATATGCATATTGAATGTACATAATCTGGTAAACGCTTTACTTACAACATAGAAACCTGTGAACTCACCAACCTCGTGTTAACACTTTATCTTACATGTTTCTCAGGTCGCTAAGGCACAAGTTGCACACTTAGGACATGCATGGAGTCCTACTATCATATTATCCTCATGCAACATTTAAAACAATTCATTTATTTTATTAAACTAAACTTGGGCGCGTTTGTTTTACGCGATAACTGCTTGACTTAAATTGCTTCCGCATTTAACTATGAACATTTAATGGTTTTGTTTAAACTCATATAGTGTCGTTTGACGTAACTAATGACTGAGATACTGGTTTGTCACTCACCAAACGGCAAAACTCCGTTATTAGAATTTGGGGGTGTGACAAATTACATGTGATGTATACGTTTTATTATACGTAACGCAAAGATAACGTTTTGTGGTGAAATAAATATTTTTGATAATTGTTATGATTGTGTATGTATTATTTGTGTCACGTACTTAATTGTCGTGGTGGGTTATTAAATCGAAAGCTTTATATTGTGTTTGACGAGGTCAAACGGGTTATTATGTCTGACGGGAGTCAGGACGAAAAAATTTGTGTCTGCTTGTGTCCACAGATACAATAAACGAGATATATTGGTGTGTCATTGATATTAACTATTATTTGAGATGAACTTTTTAACAGGAAATGTGGTAAACCTTTTGGTAGCGAAACTATTTTGATAAACGGTTTTCGGGACTAATCGTCCTAAATAACTCACTATAGAACTCACTCAGCGTAGCTGACTTTTGAACATGTTTTGAAGATAAAGAGAAGGAATGAACTTGCGACTCATGGGATGGCGAATGGTTACCTGGATTGTGATGACATTATCGCATTCCCGTGTTCAAGTGTTTGAGTGTTTCGTGAATTTTAGTATTTGAATATTGTTTGTGCTTTGGCATTGGGACATTGAGTATGGGTTAACGTTGAGATTTTCTGCTGCATTTTATGATTTTATTTAATGTCTAAGACTACTTAGCTTGTGATCGTGCCAACAAGTAGGGTTCCCAGGTTTGGGGCCTTACAAGATCTAACCCTTGGAGATACTAGAGTGGAAATGGGAACATATCACGATGGACTTCATTACCAAGCTACCTCGTACAACTAAAGGTTTTGACATCATCTGGGTGACCGTGGACCGACTGACGAAGAGTGTCCACTTTCTGCCGATATGCGAAAAGTTTTCATTTGAACAGCTGGCAGAAATGTTCATAGAGGAAGTTGTGGCTCGTCATGGAGTACAAGTGTCCATTGTTTCGGACAGGGATACGTGGTTCACTTAGCGGTTTTGGAAGAAGTTTCACGGAGCGATGGGTACTAGACTAAACATAAGCACAACATATCATCCTCAAATGGATGGTTAGTCAGAAAGGACCATTCAGACCCTAGAGGACATGCTTCGTGCCTGTATCATCGACTTCGGTGGGAGTTGGGACAATCACCTGCCACTAGTGGAATTCTCATACAACAACAGTTATCACCTGACGATAGGCATGCCGCCGTTAGAGATGTTGTATGGAAGGCGATGCAGAACTCCACTATGTTGGGGAGAGATTGGCCAGAAGGAATTCAGAAGTTTAGAAGTAGTAAAATCTATATCCAATAATTTCGATCATATTAAGGCAAGAATGAAAGCTGCACAAGATAGGCAGAAATCTTACGCCAACCGGAGACGGAGATCCCTCGAATTCTTGCCTCAAAAGGCGGCATACCAATACTAGAATGGTAGCTATTTTTATAAGAAAATTCCATCAACAGTAAATGGTCGTCCCAACTACCCCCAAAATCCAATGCACACGCTCGCAACATATCCTCGAGCATTTGAATCGTCCGCTCGCTTTGACCATCCATTTGTGGATGATAAGCGGTGCTAAGATTCAATCTAGTCCCCATATCCTCATGGAATTTCTTCAAAAAACGAGAAGTAAATCTCGTATCACGATCCGATATAATCGACACCGGTACACCATGACGTGACACAATTTCCTTCACATACATTTCCGCCAATCTATCCGATGAATACGTTTCCTTTATAGGAAGGAAATGTGCACTCTTTGTCAACCGATCCATTACTACCCATATCGCATCATAACCCTTTCGAGTCTTTGGTAGTTTAGTGATCAAATCCATGGTTATGTTCTCCCATTTCCAAAGCAGTATTTCAAGCGGTTGAAGTTTTCCATACGGCTTTTGATGCTTTGCATTTACCCTTAAGCGGTATCACGTCTCATACCCGGCCACCAAAACTGACACCTCAAATCATAAAACATTTTTGTGCCCCCCGGATGGATAGAATACTTGGATTTATGCGCCTCATCCAAAATAGTTGTCAAAACACTTGACATCCTAGGTATCCAAATTCTATCAAAGCATGTTTTCAACCCCGAACTATCTTCCCCAAGCTTATCAAAATATGGAACCATCCGTTCCTTCTTCAAATCACCACCAAGTGCTAATTCTTGAGCCTCCCGGATTTCATCAATAAGAGATGATGAAATTGTCATCTTAAATGACTTCACTTTGATAGGTGTATGACTCGTCTTCCGACTAAGCGCATCCGCTACTACATTCGCTTTACCCAGATGATAAAGTATCTCACAATCATAGTCCTTGACCAATTCAAGCCACCGCCTTTGCCTCATGTTGAGGTCCTTTTGGTCAAAGAAATATTTGAGACTTTTGTGATCCGTGAAGATCGTACACTTAGCCCCATACAAATAATGCCTCCAAATCTTGAGCGCGAACACCACGGCCGCAAGCTCTAAATCATGGGTAGGGTAATTCACCTCGTGAATCTTCAATTGCCTAGATGCGTAAGCAATCACTTTCCCCCTTTGCATCAATACACACTCCAACCCCGAATGTGAGGCATCCGAAAACACAACAAAATCTTCGGTCCCGTCCGAAAAGGATAGAATAGGTACCTTAGCCAACTTTTACTTCAAGAGTTGAAAGGCAGATTCTTGCTCGGAACCCCATACAAACTTAGTCTCTTTACGCGTCAACTTCGTCATCGGCAAAGCAATCCGAGAGAAGTTTTCAATAAACCGCCGATAATAACCCGCCAACCCCAAGAAACTTCTAATTTCCGAAGGCGTTTATGGCAATAACCAATCTTTAACCGCCAATATCTTGGATGGGTCGACAGTAATCCCTTTCTCATTAATCACATGACCCAAAAATTGGATTTCGCGCAACCAAAATGCGCACTTAGAAAATTTTGCATAAAGCTTTTCCCTTTGAAGAACTTCAAGAATCTCACACAAATGACAAGCATGATCACCTTCGCTCCTTAAATAAATGAGAAGATCGTCAATAAACACAATGACTGAACGGTCGAGGAACGGTCTACACCCCCGGTTCATAAAATCCATGAAAACCGCGGGCGCATTGGTTAAACCGAATGGCATAACCGTTAACTCGTAGTGACTGTATCGAGTGTGGAAAGTTGTCTTATGAACGTCGTCTTCTTTCACTTTTAGCTGATGGTACCCGGATCTCAAATCAATCTTAGAAAACCATGACTCCCCTTGCAATTGATCGAAAAGGTCGTCAATCCGAGGTAGTGGGTACCTATTCTTCACCGTCAACTTATTCAACTCCCGATAATCCATGCACATCCTCATGCTTCTGTCCTTCTTTTTAACGAAGAGAACGGGCGCACCCCAAAGCGAGATGCTTGGGCGAATGAAACCTTTATCAAGTAGTTCTTGTAATTGCTCCATTAGCTCTTTCATCTCCGGCGGTTCCAATCGATAAGGTGCTTTAGCTACCGGCTTAGCACCCGGTATCAAATCAATCCCAAACTCTACTTCCCTCTCCGGTGGAACCCCCGGTAACTCATCTAGAAACACAACCTCAAACTGATTCACAACCGAAACATCACGAATATCTTTCACTTTCTCGATCACATCCGCAACACAACCTTTTATGCCTTGCACCCACACACCATGTACTTTGTTGCCTTCACATAAGAACATATCTTAATCTTACCTTTCTTCTCACCTTCTATGTAAATGGACTCACCCGATGGGGAATCGAGTTGTATCGCCTTATGTCCACATAGGATATTCGCTTTGTTCTTTGACAACTAATCCATCCCCACTATCACATCGAAATCCCCCATAGTCATAGGAATTAAATCAATAAGGAATGTTTCACCCCCCCCCCCCCCCCGCCCTTAACTTGCAATTCCTATAAATATCAAACACTAGGAAACTCTTATCATTTGCCGCCTCGATTTCTAAGGGTTCATCTAACTTGCTACTTAGAAACGAAGAATGCTTAACAAATTTCAAAGACACAAATGAACGACTAGCCCCCGAATAAAAAAGAACTAGTGCAGGTAAAGTGTTAATCTTGAGTGTACCTGACACCACTTCTGAGTTCGTCTTTGCCTCTTCCACCGAGATGTGGAAAACTCTACCCTTTGGCTTTGGTATTTCAACCTTCTTTTCACTTCCACTTTGCTTCAACTCTGGGCAATCCACCCTATTGTGCTCGGGCTTGTAACAAATGTAGCATATACGGATTTGGCTTGGACATTGATTAGCCATAATCGTATCTTGGGTACGGGTCCAGTGTACGTACATTACCCTCGGGTAGTTCCTAAGTTCGTACCTCGCTTGAACAATTCTCCGAACTCGAACCGTACTCGTAGCGTATCGCACTCTCACTTAAACGCGCCACACCGGGTCTTCTAATCCTTCTCAGAGCATGTGTGTCTGTTGTATGGTGTTGTGTGTTTTTTTTCTCATTTGAACAACTCTAAGAATCTATTTATAGGCTGAAATGGGACTCATGTCGGACCGATATCCTTGGTGATGTCGGTCCGATATCCAGGTGAGGCGGTGTATTGACTTGGCGAGCAAATAGCGGACCGCTATGCACATACGTGTAAAAACTTAGGGCTGAGTAATAGGGCATGTGTCAGCACTAGGAATTGTGACGCAGTGATGGTTGTCGGACCATTATCCAACTGATATCGGTCCGATATTTGACCTTCGGCTTACTTCGGACCGATGGGGAGGATGATGTCGGTCCGATATCTGTCCAGATTTAAAAAATTTCATTTTTAACCTTGGACTTTTATTTCTTTAGAAATTGGGGTGTTACAACTCTCTCCACCTTAAATTAGGTTTCATTCTCGAAACCTGTTAATTTTTAAAGTGTTGAGGATAACTTCTTTTCATTTCATCCTCAGCTTCCCATGTCATCTCTGGTCCTCTTCTGTGTTTCCACTTTTCTAACACTTGTTTGATCGTTTTGTGGCGTAACTGCTTTTATTTTTTGTCTAGGATCTTGATAGGTTCTTCCACATAAGTTAGTTTATCATCAACTTCTCTTTCTTGTAGAGGAACACGTGCAGTCTCATCTGCCAAACATTTTCTTAAATAAGATACATGAAATGTGTTGTGTATCTTATTCAATTTTTCATGTAGCTCTAACTGATAAGCTACTTTTCTGACTCTTTTGATGATTTTGAAAGGACCAATGAATCGTGGACTTAGCTTTCCACGTTTCTTAAATCGGATTAGACCTTTCCATGGAGATACTTTCAACAAAACATAATATCCTTCTTGGAATTCTATTGGTGTGCATCTCTTGTATGTGTATGACTTTTGTCTATCCTGTGAAGCCTTCAAACATGATTTGATTAAGTCAAGCTTTTCTGACATGGCTTGAACTATTTCTTTGCTGTCCAATCCTTTCTGACCAATTTCTCCCCAACATACAAGAGTAATACATTTTCTACCATATAGCATCTCATATGGTGGCATACCAATACTGGAATGGTAGCTCTTATTGTATGAAAATTCTGCTAATGGAAGATGGCTATCCCAACTTCCACCGAAATCAATTATAAAAGCATGCAACATATCTTCAAGAGTTTTTATTGTCCTCTCACTTTGTCCGTCAGTTTGAGGATGATATGTCATGCTGATTAGAAGTCTAGTTCCCATCTCTTCGTGGAACGTTTTCCAAAAACGTGAAGTGAAACGAGTATCTCGATCAGAGACAATCGAGACTGGTACTCCTTGTCTGGAAAAAATTTCTTTGATGAACAAATCGGCTAACTTTTCTGAAGAGTATGTTTCACGTTTTACTAAGAAATGAGCACTCTTAGTTAGTCAATCTACAACCACCCAAATGGTATCATAACCCTTAGCTGTCTTTGGTAGCTTGGTTATGAAATCCATAGTGAGATGTTCCCACTTCCATTCTGGGATTTCTAATGGTTGTAATCTTCCGTATGGCTTCTGATGTTCTGCTTTAAATTGTAAACAAGTTAAGCATTTAGCCAGATATTTCATGACATCAAACTTCATTCCGGGCCACCAATAATCTTTGCGCAGATCTTGGTACATTTTCGTAGTACCCGGGTGAATAGAATATCGTGATTTATGAGTTCAACGAGAATCTTAATTCTAAAATCACTTGATTGTGGTATCCACATACGACCAAATCGAGTCTTGACTTTATACTCATTCTCTTCTAAAAACTTCTCCTAAACAGCCATCCTTTCTTTCTTAACATTCTCACCTTTTAATGCTTCGATGTATGCGTCTCAAAGTTGGATTATGAATTTAGGAGTTATCACTAACTTATATGCTTTCACCCGAATAGGATGATGCTCTTCCTTGCGGCTTAGAGCATCGGCAACCACGTTGGCATTTCCAGGGTGATATAGAATTTCACAGTCATAATCCTTGACCAGTTCAAACGTCGTTGCCACATGTTTAAGTCCTTCTAGTCAATGAAATATTTAAAACTCTTGTGGTCTGTGTAAATCATGCACTTCGTTCCGTACAAGTAATGCCTCCAGATCTTTAGTGCGAATACTACCGCAGCTAACTCTAGATCATGAGTTGGATAGTTTACTTCATGTGTCTTTAGTTGTCGAGAGGCATAGGCTATCACCTTTCATCTGTGAATCAGAACACACCCTAGCCCAAGCTTGGAAGTATCAGAGTATACCACAAAATCTTCTACTCATTCTGGCAATGCCAAAACTGGAGCTTGTGTCATTCTTTCTTTCAATATCTGGAATGCCTTCTCTTGTGTCGTATTCCATTCTTATTTCGAGTTCTTTCGAGTTGGCTTAGTTAATGTGGTGGCTATCTTAGAGAAGTCCTGGATGAACCTTTTGTAATAGCCAGCTCATCCCAAGAAACTTCTAACTTCTGATGGATTCTTAGGTGGAGACCATTTCCTCACAGCCTCTACCTTTGCTGGGTCTACTGAGATACCTTATGCGTTATCAACATGACCCAGAAATTTATCTTCCTTCAGCCAGATTGCACATTTTGAGAATTTGGCGTATAGTTTCTCCTTCGGTAAAGTACTAAGTACTTCCCGAAGTTGTTGTGCATGCTCTTCTTCATTCTTTGAATAAACCAGGATGTCATCAATGTAGACAATAACGAATTTGTCTAACATTGGCCGTCATACTCTATTCATGAGGTCCATGAAGGCTGCCGGAGCATTCGTTACTCCGAACGGCATCACTACAGATTCATAGTGTCCATAACGAGTTCTGAATGCTGTCTTACGTACATCTTCTTTTCGTACCTTAACCTAATGATAACCAGATCTTAAGTCGATCTTGGAAAACCAACTTGATCCTTGTAATTGATCAAACAAATCATCAATTCTAGGTAAAGGATACCTATTCTTGATATAGTCAGCTTGTTCAATTCACGGTAGTCTATACACATTCTCATACTACCGTCTTTCTTCTTTACAAACAGAATTGGTGCACCCCAAGGGGATACACTTGGACGTATAAATTCCTTGTCTAACAACTCTTGCAGTTGTGACATCAATTCCTTCATTTTTGTTGGTGCTAACCGGTATGGAGCCTTAGCTACCGGCTTAGCTTCAGGAAATAAATCGATTTTGAATTCGATTTCTCTTTCAGGTGGGGCACCTGGAAGATCATTTGGGAATACTTCTAGGAATTCTTTTACTACTGGAACTTGATCCAGTTCTTTCCCTTTTATCTTTACATCTAATACGTAGGCTAAGAAGGCTTGATGACCTTGTCTCACGTAGCTACTTATTTTGGCCATCGTACATAGTGTGATCTGGTTCCGTCGTTCACCAATGATACTAACTTTCTTTCCTGTAGTTGTCATGAAGCATACAATCTTCTGATTACATATAATCATTGTAGCATGTGAAGATAACCAGTCCATTCCAATGATCACGTCGAACTCTTGCATCGGCATCAGAATTAAGTCGACGAGATATTCTTCTTTTTCTATTAGAAGTCGCCAATCTCGGCATATTTCAGTTACTTCGCAGTTTCGATCATTCGTGATTTCGACTTTTAGTTCCTCAGCCAACTTACTTCTATTGAAGTTTCTAGCATTTTCATACTTTAAATAAATAAACGAATGACTAGCTTCTGTATCGAATAAAACATAAGCAGGTAGGGAATTCAAGAGGAATGTACCTGATACAACGTCAGGAACATCTTTGGCTTCCTCGGTAGTGATCTGAAAAGCCCTACCTCTTGGCTTCGGAGCCTCGATTCTCTTAACTTCATTCTCTCCTACTCTTGACCCTTACCCGGCCTTCTCCATCTGAGATTTCAGCTCAGGACATTCCCTGCTAAAGTGTCCTAGCTTATAACAGTTGTAGCATAATCTGGTTCCAATCATACACTGCAATGTAGTGTATCCTGCCTTCCCACACTTGTTGCAAGTCATAGACTTGAATCGGCACTCTCCCGGGTGCCTTCTTTCACAAGTCTTGCAATTTTGGATACTTTTCCTTGGGGAGGAACCGCCTCTCGGTTTATTGAACTTAAATCTCTTAAGAGGCATAGGAGAAGGATAACTTTCTCCTTTCCTCTTTCAGTCCCTCTCAGTCTGCCTTTTGAGCTCAGTCTCACATTCCCGAGCCCAATCAATCATCTCCTCCAAGTTTGCACACTTGGACGAATGGATAAACTCTCTAATCTCTGTTTTTAGAATGAGATGATATCTCGTCATCCACATCTCAAGGGTTTTTAACAAAGCCGGACAGAATCGGGTCTTGTCAAAGAAGATCCCTGTGATTTCATCCACAGTTCCATTGTTTGATGGAGTTGAAGAAACTGCTCAGTGATTCTTTCAATTGCCGCTCGAGGGCAATAGTGTTTCAAGAAAAGATCCTTGAACTCTTCCCAACTCATCTCTTTAATTTTGACTCTACCTTTCTTTCTCTTCACTACTCCCCACCAATCGTCAGCTCGCTCTTTTAATTGGTTGGTAGTGAAGGTAACCTCATCTTCCTTTTCATAATGACATGTATCGAATGCCCTTTCTATTGAGGCGATCCATCTCTGACTTTCTAAGGGATTAACAGCTCCCTTAAACTCTAAAGGTTTACAGGTCATGAAATCCTTATACGTACAACGAGTTGACTTCGTATCAACTTTTGGATTTCCTCCTTCTCCATTTTGAATAGTCTCTTTATGACTTTCAAACCAACTCTCTAATGAGCTTTGTAGTTCAGCTTGCAAAATCGGGAAGGTTGCATCGAATGCCTTTCCTACTTCTATTACAATTTGTCTCCAGATATTTTCTGGGACTTGTTCAACTTCATTTTCATCATGACGTAGAGATTCAGTTCTCCTATGACTTCCTTCACTGCGTACCTCGTCGTTCTGATGTTTAGCCATTTGCTGAAACATGGCATAACTTTAATCTCTCATTCGTTTACCCTAATCATAGTCTAGGGTTTTATACTATAGGCCTTTTATCCCTATTTAAGTATTCTAGGGTTTCTCATAAGGCCCCATCTATGCATTTTACACATATGCACATTCATTCATGCATTTTAATCATGCATAATCACATTCCCAGCTTACTATCTGCTGACATAAGTTATCATATGATGTTTGCGATATCATGATGGTCCCATACATTAGCTCCAATACTAGCCAGGTATAAGGCAATGTATGTTACGTATCATGATACTCCCAATTATCATATGGAGCTTATCTCATACAAAGTTCTTCCCACGTATGCTCATACATTTCTGTTAAAGCACTGGAATTTAAACATACCTACTTTCTTGGACGGCCTCGGATTGAATCCCTATTTATATCACGAGCATTTATTGTTTGAGTTTAAGTACCCCTTCCGATACTTAAATCCATCAAACCGTGCTCTGATACCAATCTGAAACATCCTACTTATTTATTATTTTATCATAGTATTATATTACGAAAAATGGTCCCAGTTTAACAAAACCTTGCCATTAAATGGCTAAGGTAACTTTTTATTATAATATTGTTTTACATAAGATGATATGATTACATCATACTATATAGGGATTCTTCGATTCCGGCCGCTCCGTCCTCAGGAAGCTTTATTCCATGTGCCTCGTTCCTTCAATGTTTGAAAAACGTTTTTGAATTAGCTTACGCTAAGTAAGTACACTGCATCATTCCTTTTATTATGAACCCTTTAGGTTCTTATTATTGTTCAAGTTTTCCAAGCTCTCGGCTACCCGTAACCATCTTCGGACGTATCTTCGGTCATGCCATTCGTATATTTTAGGGTGTGCTAACCCCCTCGCGACCATCTTTGGACGTACCTCCCGTCCGAGTTTTTAGCAAGGTTCTTATACTCGTCGGTATAGACCCCTTGCATTTGTCATGAAGACTCATTCATTTCCTCAGCCCCGTAGGCTTGGAATCTTTTCCTCCTCAACCACATAGGCTTGGAGTCCCTTTTTCCTCAGCCCCGTAGGCTAGGAATCTTTTTAGTTTTCTTCTTTATTATTGAAATCCACATTACAGGCCGGGTATCTCATTTCATTTGGGACCTTGAGTATCTTAGACTCATAGTCTCCCAAATGTATCATGCGTTCATTTTCATTTCATGTATATGCTTGACTTATTTCCTAACTAGTCCTCACCTTAAAACTTCGTAACGGTTTCTCCACGATGTATTAACTGGGTTTATATAGAGGAAGTACCAGCGGTGTATCCACCACCCCCACTTCGTGAGTACTCCGTTATTCCATTTTAGGGTTTAGACTCGTTCCATCACACTCATTCATACTTGTACGTATCATCATGCATTCACGTATTCATATTTATCATGCATCACATGTTCATGTATTCATTACATATTCATACTTGTCATATATTGTAAACTGAGGTGATTATCCTCCAGAGCAGTACCTCCAACAGAGATGTTCCCAGGAAAGAGTGACGGGTCTAGGAGAGATTTATACACCACTATTTCCTTAGACAAAACATTCGTTTATCAGATAACTACATACCGATCGAAAGTTCTCCCGTATGTTTACTATATTCTTATTACTGTCTTTTATTCTATACCCCTAAACATTCATAATGGTTTCACCACGAAGCATCAAAGAGATTTATATATAGGAAGTACCAGCGGCGTATCCACCACCCCTTGGACACGTCGTGATTACTCCATTATTCCCGTTTAGTGTTTAGACTACCCTTCATTATCCCGTACCCTTATTATATACATATCACATAACACATATCATTTAAGCACGCAATTCAAATAATCGTGTATAGGGTACGGGTCCAGTGTACTTACATTACCCTCAGGTAGTTCCTAAGTTCGTCCCTCGCTTGAACGCTTCTCCGAACTCGAACCGTACTCGTACCTTATAGCACACCGGGTCTTCTAATCCTACTCAGAGTGTGTGTGTGTGTGTGTATGTTGTATGGTTTTGTGTGATTGTTTTCTCATTTGAACGGCTCTAAGAATCTATTTATAGGCTGAAATGGAACTCATGTCGGACCGATATCCTTTGTGATGTCGGTCCGATATCCAGGTGAGGTGGTGTATTGAGTCGGCGAGTACATAGCGGACCGTTATGCACATGGATGTCGGTCAGTTATCGAGACACGTGTAAAAATTTAGGGCTGAGTCATAGGGCACGTGTCAGCACTAGGAATTGCGGCGCAGTGATGGTTATCGGACCGTTATCCAACTGATATCGATCCGATATCTGACCTTCGGCTTGCATCGGACCGACGAGGAGGATGATGTCGGTCCGATATCTGTCCAGATTTTAAAATTTTTATTTTTAACCTTGGACTTTTATTTCTTTAGAAATTGGGGAGTTACACTTGATCTACAAATCAATCTTATTTTTCGTGTTAAGGAATCTCAAAATTTTGCCTTATAAGAACCAAACCTCGAGAAAGAAGGTTTGGGAGGCATGATTGAACAACTAGTTAAGGATGAAGATGATATTCTTAGAATGAATAAAATAATCTGGGTTCCTATCTATGGAAATATACGTGAAGAGATTCTTGAAGAAGCTCATAAATCTAACTATATGATGCATCCTAGAAGCGATAAAATGTGCAAAAACCTAAAAACTAATTACTGGTGGATAGGAATGAAGAAATATAACGCTATCTATGTTGCAAAATGCTTAACCTGTTCTCAAGTTAAAGCTGGACATCAAAAGCCGTCTGGCTTGTTACAACAACTTGAAATTCCTGTCTGGAAATGGGAGATGATAACCTTGGATTTATTTACTAAACTTCCCCGAACCAGTCAAGGAAATTATACTATCTGGGTTATTATTGACAGACTTACTAAGTCTGCTCATTTTCTTCCCATGAAAGAAACATTTAGCATGGATAAGTTGGCATAGTTATACATTAATGAAATTATGTCTTTACATGGTATGCCACTATCTATTGTGTCAGATAGAGATAGTTGATTTACTTCTCGATTCTAGCAAAGTTTTCAAAAAGCCCTGGGAACGAAATTGAATCTTAGCACTGCCTATCATCCTCAAATGGAGGGGCAAAGCGAAAGAACTATTCAAACTCTAGAAGATATGTTAAGGGCTTGTGTTATTGATCTTGGAGGAAGTTAGGATGACCACTTACCTCTAATGGAATTCTCCTATAAAAATAGCTATCATACGAGTATACAGGCCGCTCCTTTTGAAGCCTTATATGGTCGTAAATGTCGAACTCCAATCTATTGATCAGAAATACGAGAAAATCAGTTATCTGGTCCTAATATAGTTCTGGAAACAACTGAGAAAATCATTCCAATAAAAGATAGATTGAAAGCGGCTCGTGATCGTCAAAAGAGTTATGCTGATAGAAGACGAAAGCCGTTAGAATTCAACATCGGTGACAACGTTCTGTTGAAAGTTTCACCATGGAAAGGCGTTGTAAGATTTGGAAAGAAAGGAAAGCTAAGTCCTAGATTCGTAGGACCATTCAAAATCCTGAAAAGAGTTGGGCCTGTGGCCTATCAACTCGAATTACCAGAAGAAATGAATGGAGTACACAATGTATTCCATGTGTCAAATCTGCGTAAATGTTTGGTAGACGAATCTCTGGTAATACCCCTACATGACTTAGAGGTAGATGAAAAGTTGAAATTTGTGGAACAACCTTTACAAATCGAGGATAGGCAGGAAAAGAAATTGAAAAGAAAGAAATTGATGATTGTGAAAGTGAAATGGAACTCCAGACGTGGACTGAGTACACGTGGGAACTGGAGTCAGAAATGAAAAAGAAATATCCTCACTTGTTCAAGTAATCTCGGGTACAAGATGAAAACAAGGTGGGGAGGATGTAACACCTACCACTAAAACGTCCAAGATTTGACTAAGGTACAAACCACAAGGATTATGTGTAATTAACCTATAGATTTAGGTTCATAAAGTGAAAAACATGAAAATCCAACGGTAACGGACCGTCACGGATGGTAACGGTCCGTTACGGGCTGAGCACACATGCAATGATAGCTTGCCACGTGCCCAGTGACTCATATTCAAAATCTGACGCGTGGAAACCCTATAACGGACCATCACGCCTGGAAACGGTCAGTCACAGCCGCAAAAGGCCCTGGGTGCGCCACCTATCACTCCGTAACAGACCGTCACGCCTGGTAATGGTCCGTCACGCCGCAAAATGACCAGAGGGATACACGTGTCTGATGACTCGCGAAACCCTAATCTGGTGACGGACCGTCACCACCCGTAACGGTCCGTCATGGGGTAAAATTTGGCCCTATATATAGTTGGTCGAGTTCATTCAGTTTTCTCATCCCAAACATGAATCTCACACTCTAAACTTGTTCCAGAGACGTCTTAGCCCACTCCCAACGATCCCGGTTCGATTCCCGCTCATTGTAGTACTCGGTTTAAGAAGAAACGCTCGTAGAAAGGTCGGAACGCTAGAGAAAGGCCTCGTGCATGGGAAATCCTAAAAAGAGGAGATAGGACCAAGGGACTGATCAACCTTGGATAGTACTATTTCCCGTGGCTTGAAACTTGTCCAAAAGAGACAAGAGATGTATTTGGTTTCAAACTCTATTTTGTAATCAAATGAAAAGGGTATGCAATTCCTTGTGTTTATGAAATAAATACGAGAATTTGGTTTTCCAACTGTGTCTTGATATTTACAAATACAATCCTTGAGGTTGATACAAATAATGAACGATCCTTGTGAAAAGACTTCCGCTGTGTTTTATAAAAACTCTAAAATTAAAACAGGTACAAATCGAGCTCGCACAAGTCCAGGGGGTGCCTGAGGTGGGGTGTGACTCATGGGAAACGGATGCCTTGGGGCAGACGGGCTAAAGGACGGACTACGACGGTAGACACGGTAGACGGGCGGCTAAAGGTTGCTGAACGGTAATGAAGGACGGACTACTTCGGTAGACAAGGAATGAATTACAGCCTACGATGGTAGGACGAAGCGTCTGTCTTTGTGACTTACCCAATCAATGGCAGGCTGATCACCCTTATGTGTATAACCGATGAATGTTCAATCGAAGTAATGATATATGCATATGCACATACTAATGTGTATAGTCAATGTATGTTCAATGAAAACAATGATATATATATATATATACACAAATGGTACCAATGAATGACTGATGTTATACCTAATTTCTTTATACTAGAACTCACCAGCGTTAGCTGACTTTTAGTATGCACTTCAGGTAACAAGAAGAAAGGACGGGCAAAGGCGCGAAGGCTACCTGATCAAAGACTGACATCCTGTTTAATTGCTTATGTGTTAAAAAAATGTTTCTTTTGATGTTAAGACTTCCGTTGTTCGTGTAACCCAATGATGAATGCTTCCGCTATGTTTTTAATGTTTTTTAATTAAAGTTCAGTGTTTGATGACTATATTTATGAGTAAATCCAACAAGTGAGGTCTCCCGGGTTTGAGGCCTTATAGAATAAAAGGATCTATGAACTTGATAGGGTTTTCTCTAGTAATCTAATCGCAGGTTGTAACTCACTAGAGCGCTTATCTGTCTAGATCACTATAGAAACTCTATGTCATAAGGAATTAATAATAAAACTGGCTTCACAAGATTAAGATATTAGTGTGTGTCTATAGCACTTTTATTCTTGTTTCGTGGGATTAACCCTAACGGGCTCTAATTTGTTCTAGCACTTCACACACTTTTTTGTTCTTCATCTAAATCAATAAACAGTTTTCATAACAAATGTACATGTCCATCTTTCCAACATAATTGATTTGAGTCTAAAGAGTTATCTCTTTAATCTAATTTACTATTCGTTCTATTTTGAGTTCTGTTTACAACATTGGTTAGTTTAAATCACATCTCTTTCTTAGGCTAGATATTGATAGAGGGTTGAGTATTAGGATACATCCAGCTCCCAGATTGATATTTGGTACTTACTATATGTTATATCGAGTGTGATAAGTGCACTACCTATACGTGTGTAGTTTGGTTGTTAGTGATTATCATTAAAACTGAGTTTGTGCAAAGAATTCCCTAATTAATTTATGTAACATATTGCACACGTCAAAGTTTTTGACGCTGTTGCCGAACGGTGATTCTGAAAAAGGTCTGAGTCAGTATTTTAGTCATTTCTTTTTGTGCTATTTTATTTCGTTAGTTATTTAGTGCCTGGGCCATACGTGTTACTTGAGCTTTAGAGTAAGCTGCTTTAGTGCCTGTAAGGATAGTGTATGACTAGGTCATCAAAGGCCGGCCTTATACCGCTAATTCTTGAACCCGATCGTGAATTTCGCAAACGTAGGAAGGAGAATGCTGAGGCAGAAGAGTAAGAAGATCAACATTCAGAAGGAGGACAAGAAACAACAACAATGGCTGATCAAAGGACGATTGCTGATTATGCAAAGCCGTCATTAGAGGGAGCACGTCTGATTGTTACGAGACCTACTGTGGAAACAAACAACTTCCAGATTTCTTTCGAGATCATCCAAATGATTCAAAACACTTGTCAGTACGATGGTGTTGCTGATGTCATATTTCGTACTTCTTGGAAGTGTGTGACACCTTTCACATAAACGGTGTGTCTGAGGCAGTCAAACTGCGACTATTTCCGTTCTCTCTGTAAGGAAAAGCCCAAGCTTGGCTTCTTTATCTACCAGCAGGTTCCATTACCACCTGAGATATCATGGCAGATAAATTCTTTCTAAAATATTTCCCACCTTCACGAACAACTCAATTCAGAAACAAAATTCATGCTTTCGTGCAAGATGACGATGAAACACTCTATGAAGCGTGGGAGCATTTCAAGGAACTGTTAATGAAATGTCCACATCACGTACTGGAGCTTTGGCTCCAGGTCCAGAGTTTCTACAATGGCTTGTACCCATAAGCCAGACATACCATGGACACCACAGCTAATGGTATTTTTAGCAGTTTAACACCCACTGTAGCATATGAGCTGCTAGAAAAATTGGCCACAAATGATTACCACTATATCTCTTTTGCCTGCACCAAAGGCCGACCTTCACAAGGTTGATGCTCAAGTAGATCTGGAAGCCAAGGTAGATTCCATGGCCAGTCGAATTGATCAACTCTTAAAGAATCAACCAACATGTGGAACTTGCAGTGGAACGCACAAAACAACGGCCTGCTCGATCAGAACCTCCTCTACTCAACATGAACAGGTAGAATTCATTGGAAATCAAAACCGATCTCAAATAGCCCCTACAGTAACACATACAATCCGGGGTGGAGGAATCATCTTAACTTTAGTGGGAAGGATTCTAACAATGCAGGTCCATCAAGTTTCCCTCAATGCAACACAAATCAAGGGAACGGGAACACCAACCAGCCTAAAAGTATGTCAAGGTTGGAAGAGTTGTTAGAATGCTACATTGAGAAGAGTGATAAGCATATGGAAAGGTTGGAGGTTGAGATGAAACAACAGAGGATCCTCATCCAAAACATAGACAAAACCGTGGGACAGTTGGCCAAAAAATTATCAGAGAGACAACAAGGGGGTCTACCAACCAATACTGAAACCAATCCAAAGGCGCAAGTGAAATATATCACTACAAGGAGTCTCACTACCACTAAAGATCTGGTTGTGAAGCCTATGGTCCAAAGAGAAGATGAGAAGAACCAGATAGAAAATCAGGCTGAGAAACCTAAAGAAAAGATTGCTCGAAGCAACACAGGAATTGCTGAGAAAGTAAAGAAACCTGGGCCGAGGGAGTACACAACTTCTGTTCCTGACCCAACAAGGTTGAAAAAGGAGCAATTGGATGCACAGTACGAGAGATTTTTAGACACGTTCAAGAAGTTGCATATTAACCTGCCATTTGTTAAGACACTATCCCAAATGCCTAATGATGACCGTCGTCTGGGTCTTACAAAAACCTAACAAACCTAGAGAGCTAAGGCAAGTAAGGTATCGTATCCACGAGAAGCATGTGGTCAGTGTAATAAACTATGTTGATTAATCTAACCTAAATCTAATTAAATTATCTAAATTAAACTAAGAATGGAAAACTGATTTTTGGTTTATTTGCGATTTCAAAGAACATAAACTTAATTAACTAAACAAATATGAGAAGAGAGTAACCACCCCGGGATTCAGATTCAATAAGCAACATACGACCTAATTCCACCTAGTTGTAAATCATATAGACATGACCTTGTTTAAATTGTTCAACCCAATTCAATTCTAAAGAACATAACACACAGTCAAATTATTCCCTATGCGAGAAAACCAAGAAATGGTGAAAATTGTGTTAACGTTAAATAAAATCGAACTGTTTAAATAAATCGAACAGACAATTGAATCCAAAAGAACTTAACGGGTTCACAAAACTCAATCCAAAAACCTAGACAGAACTATAATCAAAAGGTTACCTATACGAACCCTTCACCCAGATGTGATCACAGAAAAATTAGCCAATCGTAATAAATTAAAAATCAAATGTTGTTACCACAAGATTATCCATTCAAAGTTACTCCACCGAATAAAACCAATTTATTTTACAACTAGATTTGATAAAAACAAAACGTAACCCTGAAGAAAAATTTCCTAATAAATTAAGTTGACTTTCCAGTCTTTCTAATTCCTTTTGTGCGCATGGGATTTTGCTCCATAGAACTTCTGGCCCATTTTGATGCTCCAAATAAATTCCTAGCCCACATGACCCACAACCCAAATAATTCATATTAATTTAGCCCACTTCCTGGTTGTCTAAATCCAACGTCTTCACTTTATTTCTTGCTTTCAAATGTGTGATCCAACCAAAGTCAATTATTATTTAATTGAAGCTCCTTTCACATGATTATATTCACGACTAATTTTCCACTTCTCTTCATATGTATTTAAATTGCTTACTTCACTTTAGCAATTATTTTAACTTCGTCATTTGATTAATAATTTGTTCGATCATCAACGTCAAATGTGAACATGAACACGTCCATGCAATGTTTCTTTAAATAATTCTAGCTCATTTTCTTCATAACCTACAAAATATTAAAACCAATTAAAGTAAATTGTTTCACATATGATTATAATTAAAAATATTTAATTAGATATAATTAGCACGTGTAAAACAAGCACTCATCACCTAACTACGCCAAATTCTTGAAGAGCCTCCTAGCAAACAAGAAAAATATTGGGGATCTAGCTAAGGAAACACTTAACGAGGAGTGTTTAGTTGTGCTGCAAAAGAAATTACCAAAAAGAGTTGGCTGACCCAAGAAATTTCACAATTTCTTGTTCCATGGGGAGACTGTCAGTTAGCAATGCGTTGGCAGATTTGGGTACAAGCATTAACTTAATGACATACTCCGTATTCGCCAAGCTAGAGCTTGTAGAGCCTACACCAACACAAATGAGCATCCAGTTGGCTGACCGACTAGTCAGATATCCTTGACATATAATGGAAAACATGCTGGTAAAAGTGGATAAGTTTGTATTCCCAGTAGACTTTGTCATTCTGGACATGGACGAAGATGAAAGAGTAACTATTATTTTAGGTCGTCCATTCCTAGTTACAGTCAGAGCGGTAGTAGACGTATTTGATGGAAAGTTGACATTGAGAGTAGATGAGGAAAAAGTGGAGTTTGCATTCCCAAACCGTACAACAAATGATAATCAATCAAAAGAATGCGTGGTTTACCACATCGAAATAAATAATAGAGAAAACCACATTATGAACCTGTCATAATGGAGGAAGTTGAACTAGAACCATCATGGGAGGAAGAATTTGGTGATGATTTAGCACAAATTCCCATGATAGGAGTGGATAATGGGACGTTTGATCCACAAAGAGACATTGCTGAGATTGAGGCATTACTATACGGTAAGCAAGATGTGCCATGTAACATCCCTAAAATAAATAACCTAAAAGAATAAAATGAAAGAAGGCGGGGCATCGCATAAAGGAAGGAACGAAAGAAAAAACGAATCATGGGCTTGAAGACCCCGGCTTAGGCCGGTAGCGTAGGGTGCAAGGGAGAAGGGATACTTCTCCATTCATCACCCTCACCTCAACCCTAGAGAGAGAAAGCTCCAAACCCGCACCCGAATCCGTCATCGTGAACCAAATTCATTGCTGGACTGTTTCTAGCAATCGGAGAAGAAGAATCACACGGGAAACAGGTAACAAAACTCTCCAGATTTAGGGTTTTTGTTTGAAAATGGGTTTAGGGTTTTGAAGTGGGTTTCAATCAAAAGTTGGGATTTTTACGTATGAATTAGTTTAAAAAGCATAGATTTAGCCTCATGTAAGCTAAACAAGTGTTTTGGACGTAAAAAGATTCAAAAACGACGATTTTGGCCAAAAAAATATGAATCGTCCGAAAACTCTTGCCCGTCCGAAAAGTATTTCAGACACATTAGTTTTCGGACAGTATACACCCGATCGAAATAGTTTTCAATCGAAAGGGATTTCGACCGTAAAAGCTTTCAGAATGAAATATTTTCACATGGAATAGATTTCGGTTGAAAAAGATTTCGACCGAAGTAGTTTTTGGACAAGAAGTTTTCGAACGAAAAGGCCATGTAATTGAAAATAGTTCTAACACATAAGTTTTCGATCGAAAAACATTTCGACCGAAATAGATTTCGGTCGAACAAGATTTCGAACATAGAGTTTTTGGGTAGAATGACCTGATGTTGATTTATCTAATTCGTGACTCTTAACAGATCCTTTAGTATCTACCTAGCTTGAAGTTCTTGCTGAGTGTGTTGGTCTTTAAGAAAATCAGGTGAGTTCAAGATCCCTATTTTACTGTTGGTGTGCATACTCAAGAATTAGACGTTTATAATAAATATATTTTATTACCCAAACGCTTGCAAAGAAAGATAAGAAAGATAACGGTTTATTAAATCGAATGTTTTGTAAGAAAGAAGATAACGGTTTATTTAACTGAACGTTTTGTAAGAAAGAAAGATAACGGTTGTTAAACCGAATGTTTTGTAAGAAAGAAAGATAACGGTTGTTAAACCGAATGCTTTGTAAGAAAGAAAGATAAGACATATAACAGTTGTTAAACCTAATGTTTTACAAGAAAGAAAGATAAGAAAGATGAATGTTTTGTAAGAAAGAAAGATAAGAAAGATAACGGTTGTTTAACCGAACGTTTGTAAGAAGGAAAGAAAGAAACAAAAATTGTTTATTTAACTATATGTTTTATAAACAAAATAAAGAAAGAAGAATGGTTTATTTAACTATATGTTTTATAAACAAAAAGAAAAAAAGGAAAGAAAAGTCAAATACATTGTCTAATCTGTAAGAGTATGCTTATTCGAAGAAAGTCTTGAGATAGTAGTATAGTCTTGATGGCTAGTGCTACCCGAAGCCTATGGTTACGTCAGGGGCTGAGACCATGACGTTACCATATGAAACATCGGGACAGTGCTCAGCATGGCACTGTAAAGAGGATGTTATACAATTGGTTAAGAGGAGTAGCGACGGTTACTCTGGTGGTGACGATGATCATCCAAAGAGAAATAGATAAGGGGAAGTCAATGACGACGATACGAAATGGTTGATTCCCAAAATATAGATGTGTGTCGGGCAATGACGGCGATACGTAACGGTTAACCCCATGTATTGATAGGTTGTGGCAATACTGCGATACGAAACGATTGTCCATAACATCGTAGGTTCCTTCGGGGACACAGAGACGCTTACAGACAGATACAGATTGTAGACATTAATATATGACCATAAGAAAAGAGAACAAAGTAAATACGTATGTATTTAAAAGAAGAAAGAAAGATTTTATCGTATTATGTGTATAATATAATATGTATGTTTAAAGAACGTTTTAAAGAAATCCTTGATATAATGTTAAAGAAAAAGAAACACTTGAACTCACCAGCGTTAGCTGACTATTTTAGTATGCACATTAGGTAGCAAATGAAAGAAAAAGATATAAAGTCGCAAGGGCTTAGAAAGTGAATGGATGGATGGATGGCTGCTGCTGGCAACACTGACATCCCCTTTATCAAGTTTATGTTTAAGACAATTAAAGTTTTAATTATTTCAGAATTTTGTAAAGACTCCCGCTGTTGAATTCTATGTTGTTCAATGTTTAAGAACTATGTTTATGTAATGTTTTGCAACTATGAGAGTTCCAGGTTTGGGTCCTTTCATGTCAGAACACGGATCGGATCACTCGGATCAATTCGTTTCTACTTTACTACCTTTTCACGAGTCGGCTATGCAATTTGGCCCACGTTCTAGCATCATACTTCACCGGGCGTCGCTTGAGAGGCCCGAGAGCACACATTGGTGGGGGCACATTTATCACCAGGATTGCACATGGTCTGTGGCTGAGCCTTCAATATGTCAAGGATGAATTGACAGAGGTGGCACCTTCTAGCAGGTAGGGTAGAGAGTCCATACGCCATATGGATATTGTTGAGGATTTTGATGGAGGATTTAGGTTGGTGGCAGTTCGTGAGCCACCAGTAATGGAGGAGCTGGCAACTGAGGGCCCTGCTGGACAGGGTGAACACGTTCCACCCATTTTTCCACCACAACCACCGAGGTGGTGTGAGAGGAGAGCACCGAGGGTAGGTGCTGGAGTGGCCTAGCAGGAGGCTATGTAGGATGAGATTAGACCGTTGAGAAAGAGGATGGATTGGATGATGGAGGCCACTAGGACCATTGGAGCGAGAGTTGATGCACACCTTCCCGACTTCCCACTTCCCACTTCCCACTTCCTCCACCACATCACCACCCACGTGGTGATGATAAGCAGCATCAACCATAGATTAGGCTGTTTTTTTAGTTTTTGATGTATGTCCCACAAGTTGTACTGACATTACTATTTGTATTGTAATATTTTGATGTACAAACTCTGACACTATAATGTAGGTATATACATGATGATGGTTGTTTTTGATTAAACTGTGTCATGCTTTACGCTTTGGTACGTTTATATTATTTTGTGAGTGTGATAGACATTATATGTGGAGGAAACTACAAGCGGTTGTGGCAGACTATACCTTTGACATTTGTGTCACGTAATTTTGGAGCCGCTAAGAACCAGGGGATTTTTTTCAGTTTCTTTTCCTTGCATTTGTTTTAATTATCAATTAGTACATTAGGGATAATGTACCATTTAAGTTTGGGGATGGGTAATTTAGTAAAAAAATGGAAAAACATGCCAAAATTGCTTAAAATTCAAAATTTTTGAAAAACATTACCCGCCATCAAAACAGAACTCTCTCTTACACAAAAAATTATAAATCGAAGCCTAAATATTCTCTCATGTGTGACACTCTTCAACTAAATAACCGAATCTTAAGCATTTATATATAGTTGTCTTAAACAAGCGTTTTTTTAATGAAAATTATATTGGAATCACTAGGAGAGTGAAGATAAACTGAACAGTTTTCAAATATGTCTAATTCAAATTGGTTTCTTAGTGAAAATTTGAGCCTTAATTAGAATACATATAGATTATTTTCATTAATGTGTGATTTAACCAGCATGATTATGTACATTTTAGAACTTGTGCTTAATATGTAACTTGAGATCATGACCGGGACTATACACAAAAGTGATAGAGACATTAGGATTAAACCCTTGTTTTTACCCTTTTCAATTATTTACTTATCCAAACATTAACCCTTAATACACCATTTTGAGCATATACCCTTTTGTTTGTTAAACCCACGTTACAAGCCATTAAACCTTTTTAGCCTTTTTATTTTTTAACCCGTGTGTTAACAATCTGGTCTAGGTTAGTATCTAAATGTGTTAGTAGTCTTCATTGTTATTAGTAGTTATGTTATCACCAAAGTTAAGTTGATGAAAAAAATAAAATAAAATAAAATAAGAGTTACAAAGAAATAAGTGTGTGGATCAAAGATCCACATTACAGTTCATTCAGAATATTAGTTTTTTTGGTATTTTGAGTCCCTAAACTAACTAGACTAGATTGTAACCACCAAAAGCAACTTTTAAATTCCTTATTCCTTACCCTTTGCCCGAGCCTTTCCATTACAACCATTTTTAAAGCCCTCTTGATCTGTATGTGTTTTAGTAATTGGTGGAAAGTTGATTTTTATGTAAGCCTGTGATAATGTTGTGTCACGGTCTGGTTTTAAGAGTCACATACACTAGCACACCTTTGGCTAGAAACAGAAAACAACTGAGTGGAGAGATGACTGTGAGGGGTGTGGGTTGGCATAGTTGGATCTCATGGTGAGTCGAGCTCGATTAGTTGATTCCTTGTTTTTTTTTTAAAATGTAACACCTATTGCTTGTTTAGATATGTAAGTATATAGAAGATGCAAGTCTTAGGGGTTAGTTACAAATTTGGGATGGGGATAGCATTGGGTTAAGGAGAACAGGTTGCATAATCTAGTGTAGAGAGCTTTCTTATGGACAAGCAAGACTCAAGTGTGGGGATGTTTGATGTGTTCTAAATAACACATCTTTTAATGATATTATTCCTTACATTTTGAATAGTTTTAATTGCAAATTTGATAAGAATAGTTACGTATTGATGTTTTGCTTTGATTTACAGGTTTTGATGGAAAAGAAGTGATTTGATGATGAACTAAGTTATTGGACGGAAGATAGAAGACCAAGAAGGTACATCCCGTACACCAGGAATGGCAATGAAACCTGAACCCGATGGGAAAACCCAAAACCCGAAACATTTGGGACGGGTATGAGGTCGGGTAATCGGGTATGGGACCGGGTTTGGGATTACTTTTGAAATTTTTCGCGGGTTTGGGATATGGTGATATACCCGTTTACCCGCCCCGGTTACCCGATAACGTAAACCCGTTTACCCAATTATATACCCGACATAGTTTTCTCTCTTTTTTATTTATTCTAAGTGTATATATTGTATTTATTTTAAGTATATATACATTTTAAATGTATATACCCAACATGATTTTATTTATTTCTTTATTATTTTGGTTACAATTTTTATGTATACTTGATAGATACCCAACGGGTATAGGTTGAGTATTCCTAACATGTATTTTTTAGAAACTAACGGGTTTACCCGAAACCCACGGGTATACCCGATACCCTACGGGTTTTGGGTCGGGTATGGGATAAGATTTTATAACCGGGTATGGGGTTGGGATTACCTAAACCCGTCCCAGACCCGACCCATTGCCATCCCTACCGTACCCCCTACGGGGTACGACCCGTATGTGCATTAACCCCCGTATCCACTTTACAACGTACGACCAGTACGTGAGGAAGAATGATGCGACCCATTAAATGACCACACGGGCCGTACGCTGAACTTGGCAGAAACCCTAATCTTGGCCTATTAAAGAACATTACAGGCTAGGGTTTCTAGGTTCGACCTGAGGCGTAAATTGGAGGCTGAAGACACAGAATTGGAGCAGAAGACTTGGTTGGGGAGCTTTAGAGTCCAAAATCTTGAAGATCTGGCCTTCCGGGTTGCGTGTACACGCGTAGTTCGATTTGGTTTACTACTTGCTTTGATTTCTTAATGTTTTCTAGTCATGTTTACTTCTGATTTGTGTTTTTTTACCATTATTTTGGTTGGCTAAACTCTTCATCTCCATTTTGATGAGATGATATTGCGTTTGGATTGATTGTTGGGTTTGTTTTGTTATGATTGTGTGATTTTAGTATAGTTGTTGTCATGAACTTATGGGTGTGTGTGTGTGTGTTTACTCTTTGTTATTGATCTTAGATCTGATTTGTGTGGTCTTGTTGGGTTCCTCTATGAAGTTATGCATGTTGAATCTAACTTGTTCTATCATTAGGGTATAAAAGTGCACTTATAACCTAGGGATTGACACCTTAACGGGTAAAAGATTAATCAGATATAAAATTGGTATACTACCTAGGGATTTGATCTGAATCAAAGGATCTATGAACTTGATAGGGTTTTCTCTAGTAATCTAATCGCATGTTGTAAATCGCTAGGGGGCTTATCTGTCTAGATCACTATAGACACTCTATGTCATAAAGAATTGATAATACATCTGGCTTCACAAGATTAGGATATTAGTGTGCGTCTATAACACTTCTATTCTTATTTCCTGGGATTAACCCTATCATGCTCTAATTTTTTCTAGCACTTCACACACTATTTTGTTCTTCATCTAAATCAATAAACAATTTTCATAACAAATGAACCTGATTTCTTAAAGCTTCTGTTTTGAGTTTTGTTTATAACATTGGTCAGTTTAACTCATATCTCTTTCTTAGGCTAAATATTGATAGAGGGTTAAGTATCAGGAGACATCCAGTTCCCGGATTAATATTTGGTACTTACAATATGTTATACCGCATGCGATAGTTGCATTGTCTGTAGTTTATGTTACGAGTTGCAGACGTCAAACAATAACCTAATCAAATAAGTGATTATCATTAAAACTGAGAATGTGTAAGGAATTCACTAATTAATTTATGTTACGAATTGGATACGTCAAACAACAACCTGATCAAATAAGTTTCAAGCAATCAAGTTACATAAACAATTAAAATTTAAACATATAACAATAAACACATAATTACATAAACTCTTAAAATTTAAACATTGTTATAAATGCAGACTATTTTACGGCCCAGCCCAACATTATGGTCTTTAGGGTTTCATCTTTTATTGTATATATATATGTATATGTATATATATATATATATACATATATATATATATATATATGATGTATCTGATACTTGTGATTTACTCCCTAATGAATGAATATTATTCCCTTATCATTTTTTCTCTATTATATTTCAAACATATAATAATAACTACATAATTACATAAACCGTACGTGCTAATTGCTACATAAACAATTGAAGATTGAAATCAACTACTCCTAATTGATTAAATGTTGCTCAATTCTCCGCAGCCAAAACAATAAAAATGAATTTTGAAAACAAAAACATTAAAATTGAAACCAAAAACAAAAAAAACATTAATGCAATACAAATAATTTGCCTACTTTTTTTTACAAGATAAGAACGTTTCTCAAGTATATACAAAGTTTAATAAATAATATTTTAATTGTTTACTAAAACATCTTTGCAAGATCCTAAAGTTTAAAGAAATAAAAGAAAGGTTTTAAAATAAAAGGAAATAAAAGATGAGGGACTAGTTGGTATCTTTTCAAAAGAGGAAACACCTCTCATATGCCCTAGCTGCCACCCCTCCTTTGCGCAAACCTCACCCTTAACATCTCCAAACTTCACGCAAGCTTGAGAGTATTTTGGGGGCAAGTTCACGGCTAGAGATAGAAGGAGAATGGATCTATTTTTAAGCTTCTTTTGTGCGTCAAAGCTGTCAAGGGTCGACGAAGGAAACATAAACAAGAGGAGCTACACACATTCAGGTAAAAAACAACTCTAATCCTTTCATTTTTTTCGCTAACAAGGGTTTTAAGATTAAAACCGAGTTTAATGCAAAAAAAAAGTGAAATCTTTACATGCGAAACAATATTAAAACCTTAGATCTAGCCTTCAGGGTGCCAAACGGATGTTTTGGACGTATAAAGTTCAAAACTTGATGTCAAAACAGCTCATATCTAAGCCATGCAGAAAACTAGGGTTTTCTTGAAATGAAGAACCAAGTTCTCGCAGGAGGTATGCGTGCGCAAACCCGCGAAGTTCTTGCGAGTATACCTTTGCACGGATACTTGCTTATGTACGAGTACTTGAAGTTCTCGCATGTATACCTATGAACGAATACTCCAAGTTCTCGTAAATACCCTCTTGTGAATACCTCAGTTCACACAAACTTAAGGAGAGGCGTATACATAGGGTATGCGTAAAGAAACCCTTGTGCGCGTACTTGGAGTATATACACCTATACCATGTGCGTATACATGGAAGTTCATGTAGATGGAAGAGTAAGGGAATACTTGAAATGCGTATACTTAGTATATGAGCCTAAGTTCACTTAAAATGTATCCATACAGGTAGTGTGTACTTCATAGAGCCTACAGACTTCACCTAAGCTCAGCATACGTACCGCGTGACATAGATGATTTCTAGATGCCCCATTTATTAAACGTTTTATAACGTTTTGAGCTGGGGTGCATACTTATACGAAAAATGATATGTTCTTACGACTAAAGGCTATGTTATTTTTATGAAACAAAAGTTAAATGATAAATAACTAACCAACGTGTTTAAATGTTTATATCAACGATTGCCTTCGTGGCAAACGGACGACCAAACGATTACCTATGCAGACAATATATTTACGGCTACTACAGTAAATGGTATGTTTACAGCTACTTCGATAGACGGTATGTTTACAGCTGCGAATGTGGACGGTAGGTGCTTCTTCGATGCTACGGCTACTTCATGCAGACCTGAATGATTTAAGACCATAGACGTAGACGATAAGTGCTTTCGATGCTATAGCTGCATAATAATCGGATGGGAAACGACTACTCTGCTAGATAGTATGTATACGGCTACTTCGCGTAGACGTGTAACATCCCGAAAAATTGCATAAGAATGATTCGGGTTAACGAGTGACCCGACTCCTTACTAAATGGGAAGATTAGTAGGAGTTGTCGTTAGAGGTACATATAATTACCAAAAAGAGACGGTTAGTAGTCGAAAGGGGACGGTTTGAGATCATATTGCGTGAAACGAAAACCCGGGGACTATAATGTAAAACCCTAAAGGTTTAAATACCAACTAAAGGCAAACCCTAGGACATTCAGCCTAGACTTGCGCAAAAGGCAGCCGCGAGAAAGGTAGCCGGAGAGGGAGACGACACCGGTCACGGTGGTTCCGGGGGACGTCCGCACGATGAAGACCAAGGGCTCGATCAGGTAATCCACGTTTTCATTTGTGTACTCGCATATTCGTTTTCTTCCATATTTTGGTTTAGGGTTGTCGTAAGGTGGAAGACGACGAGCGACGATGAAGGTGATGGTGGCTGTGACGGGGTGCGTCAACAGCCGTGGTGATGGCTGACCCAGTGGCGAATACGGTTCAGCGGTGGGGTCACGGTGTTGGAGATGGCCGACGAGGAGGAAGAGGGATGATGTGGCGGCAGCAGTAGCTGTGCGCTACGACGGCGAACGGCGGAGGGCTGTAATGGTGTACTTTCCGACGTGTAAGGAGGTTCGGGTGGAGTCCTTCAGCGTAGTAGTGGTGGCGTTAGCCAACTGGGGTTGGTCACAGAGAGGATGAAGAAGACGGTGTGCGTGGTGGATGGACAGGCTCGGCTAGGGTTAGTGTCGGGCTAGGGTCTGCATGAGAATGCTTGTACACATGCATGCATGAAGCCGGGTTCGTGTATTTGGGTTCCAAACGAGTCAAAGAAGACCCGATACGTGTACTCGTAGAGTTAAGGGTTCAGTGTATCGGACGGGCGAGCAGATGAGACGAGGGTCGAGGTTTATTTATATTTACACGTATTCGACGTATGTTGGAATGTGTCTGATCAAGTAATCATGCATTTGATAGGTTCGGGTTTCGAGCGTGAATGGACGGGTTTGCAGAGCAAGGATTTTAACTCAGCATAACCAGTGAGTTTCTAATCCCCTGTTTAAATGTTTTTAAATGTTTTGGGGCTATCGTACGTATTCATGCATTATACGTTGTTGACTAAACTGGCACAAGTGTGTGGGCAAATGTGTTTGTGCAACTAAACGTATTACGAGTTTTGAGTCTTAAACTAATGAGTTGTGTATTTAATATCCAAATACGAGACTAAGGGTGCGGGTCTTGTACCTAGAGTGTGCGGGCTGGTTATGGAACTATTGGTGGTATGATGTATAGTGATCTAGTAAGGGTGAATTGGGATCGTATTTACATGTCGTACGGGTACGACTAAGAGGTGTTGCAGGGTGTGCACGTACGTGGTAATTGTTTAGATAACGAGACATAGTATTTGTATGTGTGATGCTATAATAATTATGTACTGGTGTTATGAGTTAGTCGGGGTGAGTCGGGATACAAGCTAAACGCTTATGAATACGTGTAGGATACATTATATTAGTGCTACGTGTGGGGTGCAGGTGCAGTTAATGAGTCATGTAAATTCCATATGATGTTATGTGTTTTATACATGTGTTGTGTGTATTGTGTCGTTGTCCTTGTGACACGGCGGGAATTGTTATTGTGTCGTTGTCCTCGTGACACGACGGGTATTGTGTTTGCATCATTGTCTTTATGACATGACAAACGGGATTGTGAAGGATGTAGTCCTTCAGGAAGTCACTAAAGGTGACAATATTTAGCAGGTTAACGATGAGCTCAGGGTGAGTCAAACGCCCTAACGAGGGTACAGTGACGAGGTATGTGCTTGTGTGCACACACACACACACACACATATATATATATATCTGTGTGTGTGTGTTAAATTGCATACGAGTGTTGAGTTATATATGTTGTGTTTGAGATGATATTAATGTGGTGAGTAGATGTTATTAATGTGGTGTGTAGAGTAGGTTGATCGATGTATCGGGATGAGGACATTGTGTTATATTTTTCGTGTCGGTTAACTTGTGAGAGTCTAGGATAGGGCTGGTAAGTCGGTGTCTAGAGGTTGGTTGAAGATAACCAGTGTTTGGTGGATATGTGTAGTAAATTTCGAACTATCAGAGTAATAAGCTCGATCCATGTCGGAGAGACTCATTGAGTTAAGTAAGGCAGGGTGAGTCTGGGGCGGTAAATCTTTTGGGATAACATAAGATAACTGGGGTTATCTAAATGATGATAATTTATAAAACTATCTTTATAAGGACCGGATGGTCTTGAGTGAAAATAAATATTAAATCAGACGAGTTGGCTTTTGATTAAATTAAACTATTGGAACTCATTCAGCGTAGCTGACTTTATATGTACGTTAGATTGTGTTGCAGGTGAGCTTTGGGGTCGACGTATCTTGGCTTGGGAGCGGTGCTACTCGTATTGGTGTGCAGACATTCGTGAGGTAAACTTAATGACGATAAGTACACTAAATAGAAATTAATCTTCTAGAAAGACTTCCGCTATATGTTTGTTAAATAAAATGAGTATTTTCAAAGAGTATAATCAGTTATGAGAACCAATCGTAGGGTGCCTGGTTTGGGGCCTTATAAGACGATATGTTTACGGGTGCATCGGTGAGCGGTAAGATTGCCTCCACTTAGTGTAGACGGTAGGTGCTATTACGGCTACTTCGGTAGACGGTACGACGTACGGCTACATATGCAGACGGTATGTTTACGACTACTATGTGTAGACGGTAGGTGCTTCTCGATGCTACGACTGCATAATGTGGTAGGTACGATTACGGTTGTCTTTGTGACACTGTATGATGCTACGGCTTTACTCATGAGTGTTAAGCTAATCTATATGTTACATGTTTATGAGCTACGGCTCAATATGATGAATGACCCAAGCTAATCTATATGTTACATGTTTATGAACTACGACTCAATATGATGAATGACCACGAGCTACGACTCGATATGATGTATGACTGGGAGCTACGTCTTCATATGATGTATGTTTAGGAGCTACGACTCCATATGTTATATATATATATATATATATATATACACACACACAGAGAGAGAGATATATATGATTATATATATATACATGAGCTATGAGTCTGTATGATTATGTGCTATATGAATGATGAATAACCTGATTGCTTAAAACTAGAACTTACTAGTGTTAGCTGACTTTTAGTATGCATTTCAGGTAAATGATAGATGACAAAGGATTGCTTATGGATATACTGGACCAGGACTGATGGCTACCTGACCCAATACTGAAATCTTGTTTCTATGTTATTTACGAACAATGTTATTAATGTTTTATGGATTATGTGTTATAACAATGTTTCCGCTGCCAATGAAATAAAGTTCAGTTATTAAATTATGTTGTGAATGAGTAAATCCAACGCGCGAGATCACCCGAGAGTTGGGGCCTTACAATCTTAAGAAAATAAATCTTTAAACAATTAAAAACATGTTAAATTATAATTATAAATATTAATAAAATGGTAAAACTTATTAAAAGTTAATAAACCATAAATTAATTAAAAGGATACATACACTGTGACTTTAGCCTTTTGTAGAGAGTTTAGTGTTAGGTCCTTTCAAATGAAAGAAAAGTCAAAAAGTCAACTAAAAGTCATACGATTAGGTTAGATTTTGTTGGAAATCAGTCCCAAGAACACGAACATAAATTTTTTATCTCAACCAAGATTGACTCTTTTATTAATAAAACTCAACTCACACTTTACAGTTATCCCTAACCATCTATTTATAATAAACCATATATTAATCCTAACCAAACTCAAACTCAATTAAAAATCAAATAAATAAGCAGACTCACTCCTAGTCTAATACTAACTCAACCAAAAAATTAATAAATTAATATTAATAAATATATTTAATCAAGATTAATCCATCATTCTCCCCCTTAATCTTGATTTGTACATCCTGAATCACTTGGGTCTTCCATGTCACTTCCGAACTCACCCTTCACATGTTTCGCCCTGAATCTTCCACACTGATTTGTATCATACAAATCGTTCTTAATCTATCACAGATCTTTTTCTTCCACGCAGCTCTCACAGCCTTTTGAACAATCTCTCACAGATTGGATGTATTCTTCACTTCGTTTGAACCGCTCACAGGTTCTAATACTCCTTCACCGGTGTCACACTGTACCACTCTAAATCACACAGGTAAACACTTTGCAGATCTTTACACCATTCACAGGCGATTGATCCTTCACTCAATCTGAATCTCTCAGACAGTTGTCTGTAGTTGTCTTGCACAACCCTCCTCGATCTTGATTGTATCGCACTACCAACCCACAAATCGTATCTCATGATTTTTTCTCTGTCTCGCACAGAACTTCTGGATGATCTCTCGCATATCATAAAATTGAACGGCTCACAGGTTCTCTTCCTTGATCTGATCAATTGCCCTCGGCCTTCTCCTTTGTCCACTCACTGGATCTCTTCGATTGTACCGATCACAAACACAAAGATGTATGATCCGACTCTTGTCGCTTGTTTTTCGGTCCCACGAACACAGACACATCTGTTGTCTTCTGCCACAAACCACTAATGCTAATGTTCACCTTGTAAAATTATCACAACTCCCAACTCTATTCCCTTTTTTTTTCTTTTTTTTTTCAATTGAACGAAACAAACATATGTGTTTTTATATGTTTCAAACAACACAAGAAACGTCATCCTTTTTCCTTTAATTCTTTCCTTTTCTTTTCTTCTTTTTCTTTTTCGATGGATCAAATAATAGTCGTCTTTTATTTCGACCACTGGCTGCTGCCTTATCGACTCCACGTTACGACTCTTAAAACGGCGTTCTCTTTCACCAAGCTCTGATACCAATTGTTAGAAATTGGTACCAAGAACACGAACATAAATTTTTGATCTTAACCAAGATCGACTCTTTTATTAATAAAACTCAACTCACACTTTACAGTTAATCCCTAACCATCTATTATAATAAATCATATATTAATCCTAACTAAACTCAAACTCAATTAAAAATCAAATAAATAAGCAGACTCACTCCTAGTTTAATACTAACTCAACCAAACAATTAATAAACTAATAGTAATAAATATATTTAATCAAGATTAATCCATCAGATTTTTCATTGTTTTAAAAGCGTCCAATTCACCGTATATTAATATTAAGATATCTTTTTTTTTCTTTTGGCTCAATCATCTCTTATCATCTCACCTCTACCGAAGAGGGGAATGAAGAACCAGTACCTAAACAAAAAAAAAATTGGGTCATTCGAAAGTTTAAGCCCTAAACGGTCGTCATCCGACACACCCTTACGGCCAGCCTTGCTCAAACCATTGAGTCAAGCTTTGATTAATTTATAAGTTTTCATTTATTTTTTAAGTAAGAAAAAAATTTAAAAAAAATATTAAACACACTATTTATAACATGTTGCTAAATTTATATATTAGTAATAGTAATATTATATTAGTTTGATGAATTTACGCTACAAATTGTTTTCAGAATGACACTCTAAATAAACTTATTCCAGTTTCACTATAAAGTTTCTTTTAATTAAGTAGTTAAAGTCTAGAAGCCTCATCATCTTAAAAGTAGTGTCACTCTTTTGTGCATGTCAATGGTTTCACGACAAAAATAATAAATCTAGAAGCCTCATCCTCTTAAAAGTCGTTTATTTTCTTTTCTTTTTTGAATAAAACTTTTATACTAAATAATATTTTATATTACTATATTTATCTTTTAAACGATAAAAGATTACATGTTAATATAAAAACGTTAATTATATATGTAATTTTCATATTATGTATACGACGTATGTATACGCGTATCGGTACGCATTAGAGGTGAGTAAAAAACTTAATTGTTAGATCATAACCAATTTAAGCAAAAACCAAACCGAATCATTAAATAACAAATGTTCATTTAGATTTTTTAAAAATTAACAAACGGTGGCGTTTGAATTTCAAACGTAAGCATTGTAGCCCGTTTGTTAGGCGTTTATTTATGTTCATCCAGAATTAAATAAAATATTTATATTTACTTATTTTTCTTTTAAAATGTGTTTAAAAAAGATGTAACGTTCGAGTGTTTTTAAAGAATGTAATCTGATATGACAGCTGAGGTGACGGCGGAATTTAGATTACTAATTAGTATATTTACACACAACTTAAAACCCTAACAAAACCAAACCTAACAGTTTCCTTTCAGAAATTACACGCCACAGACGAAACGCCGGAGAAGACCGGAGACCGGCAGAACGGGCAAGACGTCTGTTTCCGGTGAAGCAACTTTCCGACGCAGTCGGAGTGGAAGACATGGCCGCACCGGCCGAGCTGGCAAAGCACATCATCCTTGTCGTAATCAGCTGAGCAGATGAAGCACATCCGATCCACAGACCGTTGGCGGTGGTTATGCAGATCTTGAAATCGAATAATCGGAAGATCCACCAGGCACACATCCTCCTGGTGGTAGCGAGGGTTCACACCGCCGTATCCAAACCAATACGCGACGGAATCTTTGATGAGGTTGAGCAAATCGGACTTGATTCGAAGAACGGGGATGAGTAGACAGACGTAGAAGATTATGTCAATTATCATTTTTTGATCTTTGAAGGTTGAAGGTTTTAGGTTTTGTGTTTTGGTTTGGTTGTAGGGATTGAAATCAAATAGGTGGGATTTATAATGGAGGAATTTTGGTGATTGGGTTTATGCATGGGGTCCATGGACGTTAAGATATTTCATTTTTCTTTTTCTTTTTAGATATTTATTATAATATAATAATCATTTTCGTGATAATGTTTAAGATATTTTTGAGAAATAGTAAATTAAAATATGATGATTGAGAAAAAAGTTAGATGTAGTTTCAAATTTGCTTTGAGTGTGGGTGTTGACTTTGAAATATTTCTTTTAAATAAGATTCATTGTGAAGATATTTTTTAGTTAAAGACTATCTTTTAAGATTAGAGATTTTATACTTTATATAGACATTATAGCTTTTATAAATTAGCTTGTGAATGATTATTTTGGCTGCGATAGAAGAAAGATATGGATATAGGATGTGTGTTAAGACATGGACGATGAAGAAACAAAGCGAAGACGACGACAAAGATGAATGAATGGTTGAGTTCTAGGCTGGATGACGCGGTATGGATGTGAATACGATAGATATGTTTGTATGAGAACCTATGTGAACGGTAACGTACATAAGTGAATGTCGTAATCTTAAGTTTTAAAAATTGAAAAGGACTTTAAATGTAGTTAGCTATTTTTTTTATCGGTATCAGGGTGTCTAATGTTTGTCTTTGAATATTTATCATAGAATTGATTTAAAAAGCAATTCATTTGTTATGGTTAATTATTATTATATATAAACTAAAACCACATGTTATAGTATTTAATATTTTATATAAATTTATATACCTATTAAAATTATTTCATATTCCACTAAATTATAAATGATTTTATTTATTTTGACTCCAAGAAGAATATGCTAATAAATAAAATCAAATTCATATCTAGTGTTAATTTAACCTATAAGTAACATGTGAAATCTTATAAATAACTTATTCATTGATTATGATTAAATTTAAATGGGACGATTCATATATATGGGACCGATACAATTAGTTCATCTTAGATTTTAATATGTTTTGTGCGGTCTTTTCGGGTTTTTATATCGCATTTAATTATTGTTGGAAACGTAACCCTAGCCTTTAGAGCAGCCTAACGGGTTGATCATGTGTGTCTTTGTGCCGACATGGAGCGTTTGTGAGACGAACAAGAGTTGGAGCCCCACGTCTATAAGAAATGCGTGTGAGATGTCTCTGACATGAACTGGATTGAACGGGCGGGGTGGAGCCGGGTTGGGTTAAAAAAAACTCTCTAACGGCTACACATATATTTTTGTAATTTTTATTTTATTTTTGACTTATACGTTGGTTATTTATTTTTTAATTTCTAATTCATGAGATGTTAAATTTTTAATTTCAAAATTCAAAATTTCTCTCCAATTTTAGAATATTTTAATCAATCAAACATACCAAGTGGATCCCACTAAACGAGTAGGATCAAGGGAGTGTGATATGAGAACAAACATTACCTCTATCTAGTGAGATAGAGAGGCTGCACCCGAAGAGACCCCCGACTAAATAAAACCCTTTTTTTATTTTTAAATGGTATAATACCGCGAATAATATTCGAAAAACCAATATCATAACATGGCATATCATAGTAAATAACATAGCATCATAGCAAGAACATCATATTGGTATAACATAGTCTATCATTAGTAGCAGGCAAAAGCATAGTAATATACAAAAAAAATTCTAAGGCTAAAGCGAGGTAGGTTAAACAATCTAATACTACAAGCACATCTAAAACTAAAGGCACATCTTCTACTAGAGACAAATCTAGAAAGTAGCTAACAATGACACTTACGTTTAAAAGGAAGCCTAGGAAATATCTAACAGCATCAACCTGATACTAGTGGCCCACCTATAAAGTAGGTATAACGAAGCTATAACAAAGATCTAACATATACGGTCCTTAAAAGTCTTTATTCGATGTCTCCCAATAGTCCTGTCACTTTATTTTTTACAATACTTTAATATATTTTCAAATATATTTAGTTTTTATAATCATTACTTTTTAAATTATGTAATGTTTATTTTTTTGTTATTTTGGTTTATGAATTGTTTAACTTTTCTAATTCAAAATATTAAAATTTCCCCTAATTTTACAATATTTTAGTTAATTTTAAAATATATGTTATTTTAAATAATACTAAATTAAAGAATAATTTGGAATAAAAATAATTTGGTTATGAAAAATTAATGTAAAAAATCATGATTATGTGAAAATGTAAGGATATTTTTAAAATATGTATAAGAGCATCTCCATTGCTGGAGATAGACAGCTAAGTTTACCGTTGAAAATCGGATGTAGCGTTTTAAGATCCCGTTTGTTGGGCATTCGTTCGGTGGCGTCTAGATTTTCAAACACAAACAAAGGGATGGTGGTGGGGTCGATACACACAAAACATATTATATATAGATATATATTATCTTAATTTTTTTTAAACGGGTGTTTAAAAAGGATCTAACATTGGAGAAAAAATGGATATTTTAATACAAATCTGATGTAGCAGTTGATTTGATGTAGCAGTTGATTTGATCCGTTCTGTGGTAAATCTTTAGAGAGTAACTTACTTTATTTCAAAGGCTTAAGGGATATTTAATTTCATGTTTTTCGTAATCAGTTTCTTCTAATGATTTATCATTTTACATTGATGATTAAGGAAAAAATATAAAAACTTAAAAAAGTTTTTAAAATGATTTGTCTTCTCACATTCATCGACAGGAAAGAAAATAATGTAAAAGAAAATGTCTATAACACAACATCCTAAGTTGCTAAGCAAGGAAATGGTGCAGAAAAGTGTTTTCAAAACGCTCTCTAACCCAACAATGACTATCTTTTTGAAGTCTTCAAATTTAAGAAGGCTATCCGTTACTAATTTCAAATTTTAGAGTTTCTTCTAATTTTCTATAGTCGTTGATTGACAATATATAACTATTGTAAATAATTTCTTGAGAAGATTAACTTCTTTATATGGAAAATTTCGGTATGCAAACAACACCGTAGATGGGAAAAATGAACTATAAAGAACGACATAAAATGTCGATAATGGTTGGGATGACTTGACGAGAAGGCATTAGCCGCAATCTCGCTATGTCTAGCTCGAGAAGTTCTCCAGGAAGTCATCGATCTACGAAACATCCGTGACTGATTTACGGATAAGTGGGAATGAAAAAGACACAAAAAAGTTGCTATTGAACAATCGCATCTATACCTTTTCCTGTGAAGAAAGGTACATCTATTATTGATAAAGCCACGTCGATTGTAAGTTGTAACGACTAGCATTATAAGATAAAAAAGATTATAAAAATAATAAAAGCCAAGGTGTATGTCTATAGTTACAACTTTCTGTGCCTTGCCTACGTCACCGGTGGCGTCATCATCTAGAAGCCAAGGTATCGACTATTCTTCATCACAACTTAATTTACAACCATTATATCGCGACATGAACAATCCATTAGGTAATTGTCTGCTCGTTTTTGTTACATTTTGTAGTTAATAAAGATATAAAAGAACTAATATAAAAGTTATATTCAGACAAAAAATTTTGAAGCTACTATGATGGAATTAACTCACTCCACAAGCATTAATTTTATCAGTCATTTTTTTTATATATTTAAAACTCTACTAGATTTTACAGATAAAAAAAAGTTTTACGAAGAAAAACTTGTTAGATATGGCACTACAATAGAAAATAATCATTTGTAACGGTTAAAATCTTGTAACACCTACACAAACGCCTATCGTGACTGTGACAAAACCTCATCGTTAGTTATTACGGATGGAAATGCTTTTGCGACCGAGAAAGTCGTCGCTAAATTATTTAGCGACGGTCTCGCCACATATTTTGCAACCAAGCCTTTGGGACGGATTTTATGATAGAAACATCTTTCAACAATTTGCGACGCATTTGTTTGTCACAAATCCATCGATAAAAGTTATACATGATTAAAGAAATTTTTTTTCTGTTTTTTATATTTACAACGGTAAATACCATATAAAACTAACGTAATTTCTATTTTTTCACACAAAAGTCCTTCAATATTTTTTTGCAAATAAAAAACCAATATACTCTTTATTTTTTTCTCACAAAAGTCTATAAAAAAATTTTTACACATAAAAAACCAACATACTTTTGGGGTTTTCTCACAAAAATCATTCGACAACTATTTACGTTAGCAAATGAATCGGCAAAACAAATCGACCGACATGTTTATTTTAGTTGTTGAAAACATAATATTATATAAAGATTAGAATAGTAAGAAAAAGAAATGTACTTGAAAATCCCAATATGTATTTTTTTTTCACAAACAAACGGGTATACCTAATACCTGACCGGTTTTCACCCAACAAATACTCGATGGGTATTGGGTCGAGTATGAGACACGGTTTTATAATTGGGAATGCGACTGAGATTACTAATACATATGGGTCTTAATAGGTTATATTTGGTAATCGACCATTTTATAACCATGATCGGAGAACATGACTTTGGCTGACCAATATAAACCATGACAGTTCAAATATGGCTATGCTTGACCAACTATGACCATGTTTAAGCAAAGAGAAAACTTCGTTTTTGCTTCTCTGGTTTGGTCAAAATAACGGTTTTTGTTCATTAGTTTCAATTTGACTTTTTCTCCCTGTGGTTATCTAATTGTCTCAATTAAGTCAAACTCACTAACAACGTTAGTTTTCTCTGTTTAATTAAAGGGTATTTTATTCATTTTACTGATAAGGACTAATAGTGTAATTTTGAAGGGACAATTTCTGTAAATTACTTAACTAAATATACAAAATAACTAAAACCCAACCCAACCCACTACCACCATCGTTATCTTCATCACTTGTGAGATTGAGAGAGAACAGGAGAGAAGGGAGGGGAGCCGCCAGCCACCTCCGGCGGGATCCACCTCAGGTAAATCGCCAGTTCGGTGCTAGAATCCCTCTCGTGTACAACAAACAATGGCTACATCTTCAAACCCTAGTTGATCCTACTCACATAACCAAAGCATGAGTATCGAGCCATTTAACAAGTACAAATCCCTAATTTACGTTCTTGTTAGGAGGCGGCTGAACTTCAAAGAAGATGCGGTGGTGGTGGGTGACTGGAGCCACCATTTTGCAAGGCTTCGAGCAGATCACCGGTGGTTTTGGTGCATGGCAGCCGACAGGGGGAGGCGGAGGGGGAGGGGATTTGAAGTTCTAGGTGGTGGCTGGTCATAGGAGGTGGCTGGTGGTGGCAGGGTTTTTGGTTTGGGGGGAGACAAAGACTTAGATTTTTGTTTTGTGTAATTTACATAAATGGTCCCTGTATTAATTTAAGAAAATGACACAGTTAGTCCTTAACAGTAAAAAGACTAAAATACTCTAATATTTAACAGAAAAAACTAACGGAGTTAGTGTCATAGGTCTGATTGAGACAATTAGGTAACCACATGAAGCAAAAAAGTCTAATTGAAACTAATGGACCAAAACCTTTATTTTGACCAAACCACATGGCCAAAAACGAAGTTTACTCTTAACCATGTTTAACAAAGTATTGACTACGTTTGATCAATTATAGCTATGTTTGATGAACCGTGATTATGATTGACCAATTATTGCTATATTCTACCAGTTTGGGGACATGATTGACCATCTTTGACCAAGTATTAGTTTAACATATTGGCCATTATAATGGGTCATAATGTATTAGTTTAGCATATTGGGTTATAAGATTGCTATTAATGAGGCATGATGGACCTTTATAGATGATATTAGGTTTTAATATGCTAGATTGACTTGTAATGACTTTAATTGACCATTATTAACATCGACCAATTGTCATAATTATTGACCTTCCTTTAGAATGCATAATGAAAAAGAAGAATCATCGTGATTGACCTTGACTAACCAATTTTGATTATACTATTAGGATTTATCAATTTTGATTGTATTTAACATGATGCGCCGTAATTAACCAATTTTGTCGAAGTTTGAAGAATTATCGACATGTTTGACACGATAATTATTTGAGAAATAATAATAATTATTATTAATATGATTAATAATAAAGTAGTGAAAATATGTTCGGAACATATTTATTAACTACAAGTTATCTTAATATTAATTACAAGTTATCTTAATTGAAGTCTTAATTATATTGGATATAATTATGTAATTAACTAATTGTTAGTTAATTGACAACTAAGATAATAGAGATCATAAATGTAATTACATGATAATTACATGGATCAGGCAGTAGTTACACCAAACCCTAAAACCCTAATTTGGAGAACAAGTTGAAGGCTTATAAACAAGGGGTTTGAGGAGGTGATTTTAGACACAAGAAAATACAAAGAAAAACCTGATTTGCAAAAGTTGCAAACACTATTTTTTTCCCTCACCTATTCTGCTCCCGTCGTCCAAGCCACCTGTCGCCGCCGCCGCCTGCCGGCCGTCGCTTGCTGTCGTTCCGCCACAATCACGCCATCGTTCTGGTTTTGTCCAACAACGAGTAGGTTTACTCGGTTGCTATCAGGTTTCAGTTTCACGGGTGTTTTACGGGTAGATCTGAAAGGTTCAGATTTATGGGTGATTTACGGTGGATATGAAAAAGCTCAGATTCACGGGTATTCTTGTGATTGGATCCGAAGGAGTTCACATTCGTGGAGATTCTTGTAACCAGATATAGCGACTGGAATCATTGTTCGCAAAGTGTTGAGATTGATCCGTCATCCGGTTTCGCGAAAGGTATAATTATCTAACCCCTTATGGTTTGTTTGTTTCTTATTGGTTTGCATCTAGACTCCGGGTGGGCAGTCCAGGGTAGTAGCCTAGACTGGTTCGTACAGTTTTAATATTCCGCTGCGTTGCTAAAAAATGTTTTGAAACCTTGTACGAAACCCCAATATTCTCAAATCACATTTGTCAAAACATATGTTCAATCAAGTGCCCTGGAAATGATTGGAAACTAAACGGATAAAACCATGGAACATGCAATTTCACAATTCAAGATAGTGTGAGGGTCTTGTTCCGCACTATCAAAAGTCCATTCGTAGCGATCAGTCCTTTCGGGACTCACAATACGATCGAGTTAGAGATGTGTGACAAGAGCACAACTATCTCCCTTAAATTGGGACTTGGAGATGTATTTGATAAGAGCACAACCATATCCCAAAGGTTAGCTATATGCATATAACTCAAATTAATATGTCATGTTAGTTTTGTCAATCCAGATAACTTCACATTTCTATCAGAACGTTTTTATCAAGCGTTTTAATACGTTTATTTAAACGAGGTGTACACATCTCAGTTCAAAATCAATTTCAAAAGAACTCACAAGGATGTGTCATTTCAAACATTTCATTTTGCAATTTACTAGGATTTGCCATTCAAAACCTTTGCATTTGAAAACCATTTCAAGCGTCTATTCTAGTCCAAAATTTATGGAAAAAGTGCATAGTCATAGAATACACGTAAAATCGTTTAATAATATGTTAATAAGCCCAAAACACTTAAAAATGGTGTATGGAACTCATATCATAAAAATCAGTTTCATAATCTGTATAGTAGTCCAAAACATCAAAACAGTTTAAGAGTGGTCTTTATACAACTTACGTAAAACATTGTTATATGCAAATTAGCCCTAAACAAAACATATAAAAGAGCGCCTCAAGAACTCACCTTTAAAGCTAGACGTCTACAATCTTAAACGAATAAAATCAACACTAGCTCTTGTATCTACACGATCCTATTGAGAGATAACTTATGTGTGGCAACTGCTTGGAAATCTCACGTCGTGCTTAAGCGATACAAAGAGAGTCGTTAAAGAGTGTCGGGAATCGGGTTATCGAAAGAGAGATTATGAGAATGGATATCCAAATGAAAAATCACAAACCCTATTTGTAGGCTGAAATCTGCACCCGTAGTGAACCGCTAAGGGATCGGTAGTAGTCCGCTACCGCCCAAGCTTTCAAAAGTCAGGAGACACGTGTCAGTCTCTGGTTAATAGCGGCGTAATGACCGTTATGTGTGTGGTAGCGGTCCGCTACCAATGCTACGTGTCAATTCCTCCGGGTGAGTCACCGGGCACGTGGCACAACGATTTGAGCATATCACCTTTGCCTAGCGGACCGCTAAGGAGTGGGCAGCGGTCTGCTACCAGCCTTAACTTCATAATTTTCACTTTAAACCCTACACTTTTAACTTTGGAATAATTGTAGAAGTGGTCCTTTATCTTTAATTAGGAGTTAGGTCACAAAAACTTTACGGGTGTTACATGAAAACTATTCTCGGAAGTCACGGCTTCTTCAAGATAAACACAAGTGAATCGAATTTGACTTTAATAATAAAACCTAACTATTATTATCATTATTCCAAGTTATATAATCTCCTCCCATCACCACAATAGAGATTACGGTACCACCCTTGTATTTATGGGTTTTTTATTATCATAGCATATAAACAAGTATACTATCTCTTAGATCCATCAGGTTGATATTGTTATTGTTTTTCAAAAAAGTGATTTTATAGGTTTTTTTTATTATCATAGGATATTTTAAAACTGTGTATCCCGTTAACCTTCAAACACATGATCCCACCATTACACTCCCAGAACCATACAATGAATCTATTTTACGACACTACTAGAAAACTGATAGCTTTCCGACGCAATTCCGACAAAATCATTGTGTCGGAAAAACCTTCGTCGGAAATACATACACATACGCACACATATACACTTAGATATACAAATACATACACATATATACACACATACACATAGACATGGATATATACACATACACAAACGCATAAATTAATTTTAACATGTTATACAGAACTAATTACTTTTTATTTGTATAAATCCATTTTTATTATATTGTTATTATATTAAAAAAGATTAAAAACGAAACTAAAATTTTGCGTTTCAATTAATTTTAACATTTTAAATAGAATTAATCACTTTTTATTTGTATAAATCCATTTTATTTTATGTTGTTATTGTATTAAAAAAATTATAATATGAAATTAAAATATTTTGCGTTGCTAAAAAGTGTTTTGAAACCTTGTACGAAACCCCAACATTCTCAAATCACATTTGTCAAAACATTCGTTCAATCAAGTGCCCTGGAAATGATTGGGAATTAAACAGATAAAACCATGGAACATGCAAATTCACAATTCAAGATAGTGTGAGGGTCTTGTTCAGCACTATCAAAAGTCCATTCGTAGCGATCAGTCCTTTCAGGACTCCCAATACGATCGAGTTAGAGATGCGTAACAAGAGCACAACTATCTCCTTTCAATTGGGACTTGGAGATGTATTAGATAAAAGCACAACCATATCCCAAAGGTTAGCTATATCCACATAACTCAAATTAACATGCCATGTCGGTTTTATCAATCCAGATAACTTCACATTTCTATCAGGACGTTTTTATCAAACGTTTTAATACATTTATTTAAACGAGGTGTACACATCTCAATTCAAAATCAATTTCAAAAGAACCACAATGATGTGTCATTTCAAACATTTCATTTTGCAATTTACTAGGATTTGCCATTCAAAACCTTTGCATTTGAAAACCATTTCAAGCGTGTATTCTAGCCCAGAATTTATAGAAAAAGTGCATAGTCATAGAATACATGTAAAATCGTTTAATAATATGTTAATAAGCCCAAAACATTTAAAAAATGGTGTATGGAACTCATATCATTAAAATCAGTTTCATAATCTGTATGGTAGTCCAAAGCGTCAAAACAGTTTAAGAGTGGTCTTTATACAACTTACTTAAAACATTGTTATATGCAAATTAGCCCTAAACAAAACATTTAAAAGAGCGCCTCAAGAACTCACCTTTAAAGCTAGTTTTCTACAATCTTAAACGAGTAAAACCAGCACTAGCTCTTGTATCTACACGATCCTATTGAAAGATAACTTATGCGTGGCAACTGCTTGGAAATCTCACGCCGTGCTTAAGCGATACAAAGAGAGTCATAAAAGAGTGTCGGGAATCGGGTTATCGAAAGAGAGATTATGAGAATGGATATCCAAATCAAACATCACAAACCCTATTTGTAGGCTGAAATCTGAACCCGTAGCGGACTGCTAAGGGATCGGTAGCAATCCGCTACCGCCCCAGCTTCCAAAAGTCAGGAGACACGTGTCAGTCTCCGGTTAATAGCGGCGTAGAGACCGTTATGTGTGTGGTAGCGGTCCGCTACCCATGCTACGTGTCAATTCCTCTGGGTGAGTCACCGGGCACGTGGCACAATGCTTGAAGCGTATCACCTTTGCCTAACAGACCGCTAAGGAATGGGTAGCGGTTTGCTACCGGCCTTAACTTCATAATTTTCACTTTAAGCCCTACACATTTAACTTTGGAATAATTGTAGAAGCGGTCCTTTATCTTTAATTAGGAGTTTGGTCACAAAAACTTTACGGGTGTTACACGGAAACTATCCTCGGAATTCAAGGCATCTTCAAGACAAACACAAGCGAATATAATTTGACTTTAATAATAAAACCTAACTATTATTATCATTATTCCAAGTTATATAATCTCCTCCCATCACCACAATAGAGGTTACGGTACCACCCTTGTATTTATGGGTTTTTTATTATCATAGCTTATAAACAAGTATAGTATCTCTTAGATCCATCATGTTGATATTGTTATTGTTTTTCACAAAAGTGATTTTATAGGTTTTTTTATTATCATAGGATATTTTAAAACAGTGTATCCCGTCAACCTTCAAACACATGATCCGACCATTACACTCCCAGAAACATACAATGAATCTATTTTACGACACTACTAGAAAACTGATAGATTTACGATGCAATTCAATCGTTGTGTCGGAAAAACCTTCGTCGGAAATACATATACGTACACACACATATACACTTAGATATACAAATACATGCACATATATACACACACATACACATAGACATGGATATATACACATACACAAACGTATAAATTAATTTTAACATGTTATATACAGAACTAGTTACTTTTGTAACATCCCAAAAATAGTAACTAAGTAAATAATAATACGATGGATATTTAAACGTTATAAAACGAAATAAGAACGGATGGGCTTGGGCTCGGCTCCAACGGGCCGAGGGAAGCCCAGGTATAAAAGGGGCAAGGCAGCCCACTAGCTCATTTCACCTTCATTTTCACCATCTTAGAGAGAGAAAGGGAGCTCGGGTCTAGAGAGAGAAAGTCGACGGATCGTCACGAGATTAGAGGAGCACGTTACAACTGAGCTCGTGAGCAAAACCACCGAATCAGAACTTCAATCCAGGTAATGATTCAACCATAATCTGAGTTTTTGTTCATTTTAGGTTTCTCGAGTTTTAGCTAAATAGATGATGTTTTTACGGATGAAACTTGATAATAAGCTTAGAAATAGCATCTAGAATGAAAACCGCACGTTTTGATCAAAGAAAATTGTAAGATTGGCATGATCGGGTTTGCATGCAAGAACTTCGGAATTTTGGTCCAAGAACCAGGTACTGCGTACTTACCAAGTGCGCAGGAAGGAATTCCTGCGTACTTACCAAGTACGCAGGAGGAAGTCCCTGCGTACTTACCAAGTACGCTGGAGGAAGACTCCTGCGCACTTGCCAAGTGCGCATGAGCAAGTCCCTACGCACTTACTAAGTGCGCAGGCAGCAGACAGCAGGCAGCAGGTTGGTTAAGTAAAGTCAGTAAGTTTAGAATGATTAAACCATTAGAGTCGGGGTTGGGTCTAATGTGTATTTAACTACCTAATCCAGATCGAAAGTGACGTTGTTGAACCTTTGTTTAGGACAACCTAGAGTAGCTCATCAGGTGAGTTCTATGTGCCCCCTTCTATGTTACGTGCAAATCATTTTAAATGTTTTAGGGCTGAAGTGTATACACTAAATGATTAAATGTTATAAATGTCAATGTGATCATACGTATATATATAAATACTTATATATGAGAATGAATTATGAATAAAGAAAGAAGCGTATGATTTTTAAAGAATGAATGAAAGAAGGACATAACGTAAAAGAATGAAATCTTGCTTTATATTACATATATATTGTATGCTATGAATGAATGTAAACGTTATAAACCCTTCTATGACAACGGCTACTTCGGTAGACGGACGACCACGTGACTATTTTGCAACCGGGACAAAAACGTTCCTTCGCAAGCTAGGACGTATGAAAAGGTATTAATGGACGGTCGAAGCACATGCCTTAACTAATGTAGAACGGTTGCATACATAATGGTCGCGTGGGAAACGGATGCCCTAGGGCAGACGGACAAAATGACGGACTACGACGGTAGGACGGTAAAGAGCGGACGGACAAAGGTTGCCGGACAGATTAATGAATGACGGACGGTTTTCTAGAGCCGGACGGTAATGAAATGGGTTACGACGGTAGTTCTGACAGCGATGTCTTCGTGACATTCGCGACAAGTATGACGGGTTGATCTCCCTTAAGATTATGGCCAATATGTGTTCTCTCAAAGAAAGTATGTATGTACACATGTATATACCCTCAATGAATGTTATGTGAGAACAGTAAAGTAAAGAATATTTAAAATTACGAATATACATATATACATTATATTCATGATAAAATAAATATTATGTATGATTGTCTTTAAACTAGAACTCACCAGCGTTAGCTGACTTTTAGTATACATTTCAGGTAAAGGAAGAAAGGGTCGTGCGATGGCGTGAAGGTTACCCGACACAAGACTGACATCCCACTTTAATAGATGTGTTAAGACTTCCGCTGTCAAGTTATGTTATATTATGTAATTGAATGACGAATGAATTTTAATTGAATGATGAATGTTTTTAATTTAAGTTCAGTATTTATGACTATGTTTATGAGTAAATCCAACGAGTGAGGTAACCCGGGAAAGGGGCCTTACAAGTTGGTATCAGAGCAATAGTTTGAGAGATTCAGACATCCCTAAATGTCTGGACTCAAACTGATTATGGGACCAACGCACGGATGTCTGTATGGGTAACCAACGCCAATGCAGCACGGTAAGTAAGTACTAAAGTTAATGCTCTTGGATAAGAATAGATACCTTAACTTAGAACAAATAGATGTCAATGTCACAACCCATTTGAAGAGTTTTGAACCCGAAAAGCAATGTAAATTAGTAATCACAAACCGGTCACTGTAATTAATAATTTACCTTGCTCGTACTGTTCCAAACTATGATCTGAAGAAATGACATTGATGTATTCCCTTTATAACTATCAGGAAATTAAGAATTTATGGCTGGTGGAGGAAGAACAGGACGACGAGGCGGTCGCACAGGCCGAGTATGTAGACCTCCATTGAAGCAAAGACATGAAGAGGAAGAGAGTGTGCATGCAGAACACACTGAGAGTGAGCACGAAACAGATGTGACACCAACAGGGAACAATAGTCCAGGGCCTATACAGTTAGAACCCGAAGTCAGAGATGCTATTGCCCGCGAGGTCGTACTTACTCTGAAGAACATATTGCCTGACCTACTATCTGAGGCATTAAAGAAAAGCAAAGTAGAGGATGAAGGGAAAAATGAAGAGAAAATTTATGACAGTGACGGGGATGAAGTAAAAGTGGCATCAAGCAATCGTGGGTGTACTTACAAAGGTTTCAAGGACGGAGACCCACCTAAGTTTGATGGAACCAAGGATTCGGTGGCTACTTTTGAATGGATTGAGAGGATGAACGCTGTAATCAACATCAGCGAGTGCCAACCGGATCAGGCGGTCAAATATGTTGCTCATTCTTTCACCAATGAAGCGCTAGGTTGGTGGAGAAACATCCAAAGAACAAAGTCGCCAAATGCTCTTGCCGGAATGACATGGGAAGACCTGAAAAAGCTCATAATCCAAAAGTTCTACCCACAAAATGAGATTGATCGTGTGGAGAACGAGTTCCTAAACTTCAAGGCTGGCAACAAGACTCATCGCCAGTATACTTCAAGATTCAACGAGCTGGCCCAACTGGTACCACACTTGGTGGAAACTGAAGAACGTATGATCAAATACTATGTCAAGGGTCTGCCGCAAAGGGTCCGTGTTCATGTAAAAGCTAATCTACCATCGACCTTCGAGTCGGTAGTCAACCTGTCTGGAATCGTCTACGACGATTATGCCAATGAGGACCCGGCACCTGAGACACAAAAGAGAAAGTGGGAGAAACCGTCTAGAGGCACCGAAAAAGTCAAAGAAACAGCTGAAATTAAGAAACCAAGGTTGGACGGATATGAAACATGCAAGAGATGTGGAAAGCAACATCTGGGCGAGTGTCGAATAGGCACCACCGTGTGTTATAAGTGCGGGAGACCGGGGCACTACTCCCGAGATTGTTTGAAGGACGTCAAATGTCAAGTATGTGGATTGTTTGGACATCTGACAAAGAACTGCAGGAAGGCCGGCCAATCTGGTTCGGGAAAAGAGTGGGAAAAGGAACAGCTGCAGACTAGGACTCGGGCCTATGCCTTAACTGAGGAGGAAGCAAGGGGAAATCCTGATGTCGTGTCATGTACGTTTCTAGTTAATGATGAACATGCTGCTATTTTATTTGACTCTGGTGCTAGTAAAAGTTTTATATCCAATGCATTTAGTCGTAAACTAGGATGCACTATCAACACTATAGTAAAGGCTTTTAGCGTACAAACTGCCGTTGGTAAAAATTCGGCAGTATTTCAAGTAACAGAGGATTGCATCATAGAAATAGAGGGTTATAAGTTCCCTTCTAGATTATTCCTTCTTACCTTAGGAGGATTCGATATAGTATTGGGTATGGATTGGCTAGCTGCCAACGAAGCTCAAATCATATGTAAACGTAAGAGGATACACCTCAAAGCTCCTAGCGGCAGTCCAATTACGGTTTATGGGGATTGGAATTGCACGATGCCGAACATCATCTCGATGATCAAGGCCGAAAGTTACATGAGACGCGGTTGCGAAGCTTATCTGGCATATGTTATTGATGATAGAATGAAAATGAATGAACTCAAGAATGTACCCGTGGTGTGCAACTTTCCGGAAGTATTCCCTGAGGATCTACCTGGGTTACCACCCGATCGGGAAATAGAATTTCAGATTGACTTACTGCCAGGAGCTGAGCCCGTTGCTAAAGCCCCCTACCGATTGGCTCCGTCAGAAATGAAAGAATTGATGTCTCAACTACAAGAATTAACAGAAAAAGGATTTATTAGACCGAGCATTTCACCATGGGGCGCTCCGGTACTATTCGTAAAGAAGAAAGACGGCAGCATGCGCATGTGCATTGACTACCGTGAACTGAACAAGAGGACAGTAAAGAACAAATACCCACTACCTAGAATAGATGACCTTTTTGATCAACTGCAAGGTGCGAGTTGGTTCTCAAAGATCGATCTTAGGTCGGGTTACCATCAGTTGAAAGTAAGAGAGGAAGACGTACCAAAGTCCGCGTTTCACACGCGTTATGGGCATTATGAGTTTCTCGTGATGTCTTTCGGATTGACCAACGCACCAGCAGCGTTCATGGACTTGATGAATAGAGTATGTCGACCCATGTTGGATCGATCAGTGATAGTTTTTATAGACGATATACTGGTGTATTCGAAAAGCGAGGGTGATCACCACTGTCACCTAAGAGAAGTTCTGGAGGTGCTAAAGCAGGAAAAGTTGTACGCAAAATTCTCCAAATGCGAGTTTTGGCTTAGGGAAGTCCAATTCCTAGGTCATGTGATAAACCCAAATGGCATCATGGTAGATCCTGCAAAGATCGAGACAGTAAAGGAATGGAACATTCCAAAGACACCAACAGAGATACGAAGTTTCCTGGGTTTGGCAGGCTACTATCGAAGGTTCATTCAAGATTTCTCAAGAATAGCCTCGCCACTAACTAAATTGACACGTAAGGAAGTCAAATATGAATGGGGTCAAACCCAAAACAACGCGTTCGAGGAACTTAAGGCACGATTAACCCAAGCTCCGGTCTTAACACTACCTGAGGGAAATGAAGACTTGGTAGTCTACTCTGACGCTTCGGGGCAAGGTTTAGGGTGCGTACTTATTCAACGAGGAAAGGTAATTGCGTATGCATCGTGACAACTAAAGATTCACAAGGTTAACTACCCAACTCACGATCTAGAATTAGCAGCAGTAGTTTTCGCGTTGAAGATATGGAGGCACTATCTGTATGGAGTTAAATGCACCATCTACTCCGATCACAAAAGCCTGAAGTACTTTTTCGAACAAAAGGAATTAAACATGAGGCAAAGGAGGTGGCTAGAGTTACTGAAAGACTACGACTGTGAGATATTGTACCATCCGGGTAAGGCAAACGTAGTGGCCGACGCTTTAAGTAGAAAGGAAGAATCGACACCTATCTGAATCAAAGCGTGTCAGCTAATTATAACGCCAGATTTGATGGGTGAAATATCAAAGGCACAAGATGAAGCACTGTTAGAAAGAAATGTGAAACGGGAAAGAATAGTAGGACAACAAGGGAACTTAAGTGCAAATACATACGGTGTACGAACCAGGTTTGGCCGGATGTGGATACCTAAGATTGGCGAGCTTAGAGCCAAAATACTCGATGAGGCCCATAAGTCTCGTTATTCTATCCACCCCGGGACAAACAAAATGTATCAAGACTTGAAGAAAGAGTACTGGTGACCTGGCATGAAGAATGATGTGACTGAATACGTGAACAAGTGCTTAACGTGTTCATTAGTTAAAGCCGAGCACCAGAAACCATGCGGTAAAATGCAACCTTTACCTATACCAGAATGGAAGTGGGAAGAGATCACAATGGACTTCATTACCAAGCTACCGCAAACAGCTAAAGGCAATGATACCATTTGGGTGATCATCGACCGTTTGACGAAAAGTGCTCACTTCTTGCCAATACGTGAGTCTTCTTCGTCAGAAAGACTAGCAGAAATATTTATCAAGGAAGTTGTGAGCAGACATGGTATGCCGCTGTCGATTGTGTCCGACAGGGATACTAGATTCACGTCAAGGTTTTGGAAGAAGTTCAATGAAGCGATGGGCACTAGATTGAACATCAGCACTGCTTACCACCCTCAAACCGATGGTCAATCTGAAAGGACCATTCAGACCTTGGAGGACATGCTCCGGGCCTGTATCATTGACTTCGGTGGGAGTTGGGACAGCCATCTACCATTGGCAGAGTTTTCATATAACAACAGTTATCACACAACTATTGGCATGCCACCATTTGAAATGTTGTATGGGAGGAAATGTAGGACCCCAGTTTGTTGGGGGGAAATTGGACAGAAGGATTTTGCAAGTCTCGAAGTGGTCAAAGCTACTTCTGAGAAATTTGATCAAATCAAAGCTCGAATGAAAGCCGCGAAGGACAGACAGAAATCGTACGCAGATAAGAGAAGGAGGGATTTAGAGTTCCAAGTGGGAGACATGGTACTGTTGAAAGTATCATCGTGGAAAGGAATCATTCGGTTCAGAAAACGTGGCAAACTAAGTCCAAGGTTTGTCGGACCTTTCAAGATTTTATCGAGAGTGGGTCAAGTTGCTTACAGACTCGACCTTCCCGTAGAGCTTAGTGGAATCCACCCTACATTCCACGTATCGCACTTACGCAAGTGCCTAGCTGACGACACGGCTCACATACCTTACGACGAGATCGAGGTGGATAACAGTTTGAATTATGTAGAGGAACCAATAGCAATTCTTGATCGGGCTGAGAAACGACTACGCAATAAGTCGATTCAACTAGTCAAAATACAATGGAAGCACAGAAAAGGATCATAAGCCACATGGTAAAAAGAAGACGAGATGAGGGGACTATACCCTCAATTGTTTGACGTATAAACAGTTTCGAGGACGAAACCTCTTTAAGGAGGGTAGACTTGTAACATCCCAAAAATAGTAACTAAGTAAATAATAATACGATGGAGATTTAAACGTTATAAAACGAAATAAGAACGGATGGGCTTGGGCTCGGCTCCAACGGGCCGAGGGAAGCCCAGGTATAAAAGGGGCAAGGCAGCCCACTAGCTCATTTCACCTTCATTTTCACCATCTTAGAGAGAGAAAGGGAGCTCGGGTCTAGAGAGAGAAAGTCGACGGATCGTCACGAGATTAGAGGAGCACGTTACAACTGAGCTCGTGAGCAAAACCTCCGAATCAGAACTTCAATCCAGGTAATGATTCAACCATAATCTGAGTTTTTGTTCATTTTGGGGTTTCTTGAGTTTTAGCTAAATAGATGATGTTTTTACGGTTGAAACTTGATAATAAGCTTAGAAATAGCATCTAGAATGAAAACCGCGCGTTTTGATCAAAGAAAATTGTAAGATTGGCATGATCGGGTTTGCATGCAAGAACTTCGGAATTTTGGTCCAAGAACCAGGTACTGCGTACTTACCAAGTGCGCAGGAAGGAATTCCTGCGTACTTACCAAGTACGCAGGAGGAAGTCCCTGCATACTTACCAAGTACGCAGGAGGAAGACTCCTGTGCACTTGCCAAGTGCGCATAAGCAAGTCCCTACGCACTTACTAAGTGCGCAGGCAGCAGACAGCAGGCAGCAGGTTGGTTAAGTAAAGTCAGTAAGTTTAGAATGATTAAACCATTAGAGTCGGGGTTGGGTCTAATGTGTATTTAACTACCTAATCCAGATCGGAAGTGACGCTGTTGGACCTTTGTTTAGGACAACCTAGAGTAGCTCATCAGGTGAGTTCTATGTGCCCCTTCTATGTTACGTGCAAATCATTTTAAATGTTTTGGGGGTGAAGTGTATACACTAAATGATTAAATGTTATAAATGTCAATGTGATCATACGTATATATATAAATACTTATATATGAGAATGAATTATGAATAAAGAAAGAAGCGTATGATTTTTAAAGAATGAATGAAAGAAGGACATAACGTAAAAGAATGAAATCTTGCTTTATATTACATATATATTGCATGCTATGAATGAATGTAAACGTTATAAACCCTTCTATGACAACGGCTACTTCGGTAGACGGACGATCACGTGACTATTTTGCAACCGAGACAAAAACGTTCCTTCGCAAGCTAGGACGTATGAAAAGGTATTAATGGACGGTCGAAGCACATGCCTTAACTAATGTAGAACGGTTGCATACATAATGGTCGCGTGGGAAACGGATGCCCTAGGGCAGACGGACAAAATGACGGACTACGACGGTAGGACGGTAAAGAGCGGACGGACAAAGGTTGCCGGACGGATTAATGAATGACGGACGGTTTTCTAGAGCCGGACGGTAATGAAATGGGCTACGACGGTAGTTCTGACAGCGATGTCTTCATGACATTCGCGACAAGTATGACGGGTTGATCTCCCTTAAGATTATGGCCAATATGTGTTCTCTCAAAGAAAGTATGTATGTACACATGTATATACCCTCAATGAATGTTATGTGAGAACAGTAAAGTAAAGAATATTTAAAATTACGAATATACATATATACATTATATTCATGATAAAATAAATATTATGTATGATTGTCTTTAAACTAGAACTCACCAGCGTTATCTGACTTTTAGTATACATTTCAGGTAAAGGAAGAAAGGGTCGTGCGATGGCGTGAAGGTTACCCGACACAAGACTGACATCCCACTTTAATAGATGTGTTAAGACTTTCGCTGTCAAGTTATGTTATATTATGTAATTGAATGACGAATGAATTGTAATTGAATGATGAATGTTTTTAATTTAAGTTCAGTATTTATGACTATGTTTATGAGTAAATCCAACGAGTGAGGTAACCCGGGAAAGGGGCCTTACAACTTTTTATTTGTATAAATCCATTTTTTTATATTATTATTATATTAAAAAGATTAAAAAACGAAACTAAAATTTTGCGTTTCTATTAAATTTAACATTTTAAATAGAATTAATCACTTTTTATTTGTGTAAATCCATTTCATTATATGTTGTTATTGTATTAAAAAAAATTAAAATATGAAATTAAAATATTTTGCGTTGTTAAAAAAATTTTGAAACCATGTACGAAACCCCAACATTCTCAAATCACATTTGTCAAAACATTCGTTCAATCAAGTGCCCTGGAAATGATTGGAAATTAAACAGATAAAACCATGGAACATGCAAATTCACAATTCAAGATAGTGTGAGAGTCTTGTTCAGCACTATCAAAAGTCCATTTGTAGCGATCAGTCCTTTTGGGACTCGTAATACGATCGAGTTATAGAAGTGTGACAAGAGCACAACTATCTCCCTTCAATTGGGACATGGAGATGTATTTGATAAGAGCATAACCATATCCCAAAGGTTAGCTATATGCATATAACTCAAAATTACATGCCATGTCTGTTTTATCAATCCAGATAACTTCACATTTCTATCAGGACATTTTTATCAAACGTTTTAATACATTTATTTAAACGAGGTGTACACATCTCAGTTCAAAATCAATTTCAAGAGAACTCACAAGGATGTGTAATTTCAAACTTTTCATTTTTCAATTTACTAGGATTTTCCATTCAAAACCTTTGCATTTGAAAACCATTTCAAGCGTATATTTTAAGGCCCTAATCCCGGGAACCCTACATGTTGGCTCAAACGCAAGATAAGTAGTAAAAGACATCAAACTAAACTCAAGTCATTGCAGCGGAAATCAAATAGTCAACAAAGGTTAATGACCCGACCCAAATATAATTCAAACAAAGTACTAATGTTTAAGTATCTCAACAAAACAACTAGTAATTAATGTCATCTCGAACATCCACGGTAACCGAATGCCATCCAGAAGCCGCCAGCTCACCCTTCTCTTTACCTGAAATACTTGCTTAAAAGTCAGCTACGCTGAGTGAGTTCTATAGTAGTTCATTAGGGAATGTAGAATCCCAAACCGTTATAAAAATGGTTTTCATCTCAAAGGTTTACTCATAATAATTTCTCAAGAATTCAAATAGTTATATTTATCGACATACAAGTATACCATGTTGTCTGGTCCGAGGACACAAGCAAACATGATCTCCCGCCTGACTGCCGTCAGACACAATAACCCGTTGACAGACGTAAACACAATATCAAGCTTACGCTCGATCTCCCGCCTGACTAATGCCAGACTCAATACCCCATTGACAAACGTCAACACAATATCAAGCTTACGCTTGATCTCCTGCCCTTACACTGACACAAAACTCATACACACGTGCAAGCATAATGATTATTTAAAAATATATATTTCGTCACCAAAAGCGTCGTCTATGCATGCATTCACTAAAAACACGTTTCACATGTATTCATGCCCAAAATAATAAAACAGTTAAAGGTGGGCGATAGAAACTCACCTTTGCCTGACACACTTCGTTCTCTAGAACTTGCTAACGTCTCGTGCTCGCCTTTCGACCTCGCACCTATAATTCACACAATTCACGAGTCAATATACGACCCGATATTAAACCCGCCTCTACACGACTATCCCTATGTCACGCAAGGCCGCATGCACGAGCATGGCACCATGCATGGCCTTCATGCTCTACGTGAATCCCATGTTCAAGATCCCGACATTCCAACGCTTCTCGTGCGTCTCCTCTAGCCATCTTACACCCGAATTATCACTTCCGGCATCTCGGTTCTCATACACGGCTCTACCAAGCACGAACGAACCCAACCCAACCCTATTCCGGGTTCCCCATGACTTCGAGCAGCCCACCGCCCCGTTCCAGGAGTGAACTGCCCTAACGAAGGGCTGCAGCCACCTTCTCGCGTCCGAACATCCGTGAACAGCCCTTTCGGGGGACTGTTGTGTCCGTCCAGCACCACCGCCGGCCGCCTTGCGCGGTTACCCGCTTCCCCGATCCTAGCCGGCCCTTCGTCCGACCTCACAACACATATCGGCCACCCACAACGGGTCCGGCTGATTTCTTCTAACCAGTAAACACCCTACAACGAAACCATGATAATAACAAGTCAAGATTTGAGATTATACCTTCGATCCGAGTGACTCGTGCAAATCGAATCACCTAAACTTGTCTCCTTCGAAACCCTAGGATCATACAAACAATTATTCTGATTATTCAGGACTTAGAACACGTAAACAATGATTAGAGGACCACGATTATACCTTGATTCGAACAAGGAACTCGACGAACAACCTTTCCTCCTCTCTCTTTTCTTCTCGGCAACCGCAAGAACCCAAATGGGGTTTCCCCATTGCGTAACACCCTTTAGGGTGTTGTCCTTCGGACCGGGCTTGGGCCTAGCGCGCCATCGGCTATCCCCGGGGCTTGGCCCGTCTCGCAGTTTTTTAGTAAAAACCCCTCTAAAGCCTCGTTATTTACTTGCCACCCCTTCTAGGTTTATTTACATAAAAAGAAACCCGAGAGTACACCTTGTTAGGTCTCGTTACGATCCCGTAACATTCTTTCCATTGTATTACAACATATATACATATATACATTAATCACGTTAGTTCTATAAACAACCAGGATGTTACAAGTCTTCCCCGCTAAGAGAGGTTTCGTCCTCAAAATCTGCGTCATTTGCAAACAAATGCGGATAACGTTCACGCATTTCCTCTTCTGGTTCCCAAGTAGCCTCAGATTCCTTACGATGCTTCCACTTCTCCTTAACAATCGAGATTACTTTTCTCCTCAATCTGTTTTCCTTTCTATCCAGTATAGCCACCGGTTCCTCTACATAATTTAGCTTATCATCAACCACAATGTCGTCTAACAGCATGTGTTCTGTAGCGTCAACCAAACACATCCGTAAATGGGACACATGAAAAGTTGGGTGTATCCCTGCCAGTTCGTCTGGCAACAACAGTCGGTAGGCGACACTACCAACACGCTCCTCAATCATAAAGGGTCTGAAATACCTTGGACTAAACTTTCCTCGTTTCTGGAAACGAATAATGCCCTTCCAAGGCTACACCTTAAGCATCACATAATCTCCTGCATTGAACTCTATAGGCCGTCGTCTCTTATCGGCATAAGACTTCTGTCGATCCTGAGCGGCCTTCATTCTCAGTTTCACCATTTCGAACTTCTCAGAAGTTGCTTTCACAACGTCTAAACTTCCTAATTCTTTCTGTCCGATCTCTCCCCAGCACATCGGGGTCCTACATCTTCTCCCATAAAGCATCTCATATGGCGACATTCCAATAGTCGTATGATAACTATGTTGTGTCACAAAAACTTTACGGGTGTTACACGAAAACAATCCTTGGAAGTCACGGCTTCTTCAAGATAAACACAAGCGAACAGAATTTGACCTTAATAATAAAACCTAATTATTATTATCATTATTCCACGTTATATAATCTCATCTCATCACCACAATAGAGATTACGGTACCACCCTTGTATTTATGGGTTTTTTTTATTATCATAGCATATAAACAAGTATACTATCTCTTAGATCCATCATGTTGATATTGTTATTATTTTTCACAAAAGTGATTTTATAGGTTTTTTTATTATCATAGGATATTTTAAAACTGTGTATCCCGTCAACCTTCAAAAACATGATCCCACCATTACAATCCCAGAAACATACTGTCACACCCCGACCGATGGCGGAATCATCGAGGCGGACAATGTGATGATTGTTCAAAAGCACATGATAACTAAAGGTTGCATAATTCATTAATTAAATTTAGAAGTAACAAGTTCCAAATACAATATATTTCAAATAACCTAGTCTAGTTCAAAACATTAATATATTTAACTAGGTCCATAGTTCCTAAGTAGAGAAATCTTCGACAAGCAGTCACATATCCAAACCTGAAACATTATTTAAATCAAGTGTCAACTAAAAAGTTGGTGAGTACATAGGTTTAGTATTTCCTATAAATAGTAGTTGTAAATCGTTTTGCAACTCATTGTTTATATTGTTAAACATAGTATGTATGATGTATCATTTATTTAATCACAATTCAAACCGAGTTTGACACGCTTGAACAGAGCACAACAGCTAAGTCCGGTATGTTTGAATATAGTTACCCACTATATCCGATATGTTTGAATATAACACGCGGTCATATCCGAGTATGCAGTAATAAACACCCTAACCGGGTGGGCTGGTCAGACACAATAGATCTATCAATATTACAGTTGGTTGTCTTGTGTATAAATGTATGTACATCCAAATAATAAGCATATAGTCTCATGTATAACACGTATAAACAATGTGAGTAGCATGTATAATGTTTCTCCCCAAAACTTATAAAAATGTAAAGTAGGGGCTATGTAACTCACCTGGCTAGCGGATATGTTACTCCACGAGTGCGGGTGATAAGGATGTTGAAACCTAGGCACGATGAAACCCTGTGTGGATGGATAAGTATTATTGTATGTTTATGAGCGTATTCGTATTTAATGAGTATAGGTTTTATAATAATATCCTTAATAATTATTTGTATAAAATAGGGTAGAAAATGATAACGGTTTTGTAGAACTTTAACTCATAAAAATACATATATATATATATATATATATTGTTTTAAACAAATATTTATTATGTTTAACCCATTTATATATAACAATAACAAATAAAAGAAAAATCTTTATTTGACTAATCATATATTATATATATATTAAAATTTGTTTTAACAAGTTTATTAAAAAATATTGCAAGACTTATAAAGGTGGGACATTGTAAAAGGTATTTTGATAAGTTTTATAAAAATGTTACAAAGTTTATAAAAATAGGACATTTTGTATATTATAATGTATTTTAATAAGTTTATAAAAATATTACACGGTTTATAAAAATAGGACATTTTATATATTATAATGTATTTTAATAAGTTTATAAAAAAAATGGGATGGTTTATAAAAATATAGTTTAATCGATTTTAAAATAAACGAACGAGTAAACCGACTCGTTTTATTATTTATTGTATAAAAATGGTATTAAAATAAGTTAAAATAATTAAATGGATTTTAAAACAATTAATTTAAACAAGTAATAATAAGTGGGTTTTAAATTAATTATTTTAATATATATATAATAGATAAAATGAGATTTAATAGTCAAATGGGTCGGACCGGGTCGGCCCAGACCCGAATCCGGGTTCAGAAAAGGGAAACGGGTCCAGAGGCTTAAACTGAGAAAAAAAAGGGGTGGGCCGGAGGCCACAAGTCTCGAACCCGGGACCTTATACTCATCGCACACGACACTGACCAGCCGGGCTATAGCCCATCGCTGGTCAGGTATATGTTAATTAAATGATAACCACTTAGCGAAATGTCCACCGGTTCTCGGCAACGACTAGAAGTCGTGTCCGAGCATTCTCGTTTGTCCGGGAATCAGTGGGCTATGGTCGGGATTATGCTCGGAATTGCTAGCACTAAGATAAACGAAGGGTAGGAAAACGAAATGCAGTGATAATACCTGACCGAAGTGGTCTGTGGAGTCGAGAACGAAGCCGAGAATATCCCGAACTGGAACTGGACTTTGGGGTCGAATTGGAACTTCTAAGGGGGCTGGGGAGTTTCGCCTGGATGTCGCGAACACGGAGGTATCCTCAATTTAGAGAGAGAGTAGACAGAGAGGGAGATTGGGGCTTGAGAAGGACCGACAATGGTTTTTATACCCGAAGTTGAATTCGATGGTGGGACACGAAATTAAGCACATCTACACACTTGTCTGGTTATGCCAAAACTGTCCAGACGTCTTGCAGAGGTCGAGGTCTAGCCGCGTGGGTGAATTGCGGCGTTGACATTCGAGTCAGATTGTGCGCGTCAAATTCTGATGATGGAAAGGCAAATTGGTCGGGGCAACGAGGTCGCACGAGGAAGGCGAGTACAATGGCGCAGGTTTTAGGTGTTGAGGGGTAGAGGGACAGGGCTGTCGGGCGTTCGCCGGAGAAAGCCTTGGACCGCCGGACTATTGTTGGGGGTGACCGGATAAACGAATTGGGTATTGGCAGTTTTAGTCCCTGGAGTTTGATTTCGTTTTAATTAGGTCCCTGCGATAATTACGGATGGGTCCTTGTTCTTTAACTTGTCCAGAAATGGTCCCTCGACAGATTTTAGTTTTTATAACCTTCTAGTTTGATTAATTACAAAATAACCCTTGAACTTTTATTTAACTAAATTAATTTAATTTCTTTTAAATAAAATTAATTTAAAAATGTTTTTTTTATAAACTTATTTTATTTATTATTATTATTATAAATAATTTTTATAAAAGTTATTTATCTTATTTAAATAGATTCTTTTATTAAATATGCAACTTTTAAAATTTAGATTTTATAAAAAATTTTATATATGTTTTTAAAGCTTATAAAATTTTAATTAATTTATATCCGTGAAATAAAATACCTAATCGTATAAAACTAAATAAAACTCTTACACTTTATTAAAATAGGAGATGATTACACAATAATATAACACAAGTGCGTGAATGAAAATCCGAAACGTCACAGTCTCCCAATGTTAGAGGAATTTCGCCCCGAAATTCAACTAGTGGAGGCTATGAAAAGAGATGCGGATACTTGGTCTTCATTTGGTCTTCACGTTCCCAAGTGAACTCGGGTCCACGTTTAGACTCCCAACGGACCTTGACAATGGGGATGCGGCTACGCTTGAGTTTCTTAACTTCTCGGTCCATGATTTCCACGGGTTTCTCAACAAAGTGCATTTTCTCGTCAATACGCACTTCGTCAAGGGGGATGTGGAGGTTCTCGTCGGCTAGACACTTTTTCAAATTAGACACATGAAAAGTCGGATGAACGTTGCTGAGTTCTGAAGGAAGATCGAGTTTGTAGGCCATTTTTCCTATCCTTTCGAGTATCTTGAATGGACACACATATCGAGGTGCAAGTTTTCCTTTCTTTCCAAATCGGACTACGCCTTTCCAAGGTGATACCTTTAGAAGGACCATATCTCCAACTTGAAATCCCAAGGGTTTCCGTCGCTTGTCGGCATAGCTCTTTTGCCGACTTCTTGCTACCCGAATGTTGTCACGGATAAGAGAGACTTTATCGGTGGTTTCTTGGATAAGCTCGGGACCGGTGATTTGTGCTTCACCAATTTCATTCCAACAAATTGGTGAACGACATTTTCGTCCGTAAAGAGCTTCAAACGGTGCCATGTTAATACTTGTGTGATAGCTGTTGTTGTAGGAAAATTCAATCAGTGGTAGGTGAGAATCCCAATTGCCACCAAAGTCAATGACACAAGCTCTAAGAATATCCTCAAGAGTTTGGATTGTTCGTTCGGTTTATCCATCAGTTTGGGGATGGTAAGCCGTACTTAAATCCAAACGAGTACCAAGTGCTGATTGTAATGATTGCCAAAATCGAGAAGTAAAACGCGAATCACGATCGGAGATGATGTTCAAAGGGATTCCGTGACGACTTACGATCTCATCAATGTAAATCCGAGCCAATTTCTCGACTCGATAGTCCTCACGAATGGGTAAGAAATGAGCAGACTTTGTAAGTCGGTCGATAATAACCCAGATACTATCGTGCCCACTAGAAGTGCGTGGTAGTTTGGTGATAAAATCCATAGCAAGGTTCTCCCACTTCCACACGGGAATTTCAGGTTGTTCGAGGAGTCCGGAAGGCTTTTGGTGTTCGGCCTTCACTTTAGAACAAGTTAGGCATTTTGCCACAAAGAGGGCAATATCCTTTTTCATGCCGGGCCACCAATATTGCTGACGAAGACCCATGTACATCTTATCAGCTCCAAGATGTACCGAATATCGAGTCTTATGGGATTCATTCATCAAAAACATACGAAGATCGTTGCGATCGGGAATCCAGATACAATCCAAGTAATACAATAGGCCGTTGGCTTTGGTTTCTAGCAAGAGTTCTACACCACATACCACTTCTTGATACATGTTTCCCTCGGTAACCGAGGTGTGTTGTGCTTGGAGAATGCGGGCTTGGATGTCATTATGAATACGAACACTATGAAGCATGATACGTTCTTTACGACTCAAAGCGTCGGCTACAACATTTGCTTTGCCGGGGTGGTAGCGAATCTCGCAGTCGTAGTCGTTAAGAAGTTCGACCCATCGTCGTTGCCTCATATTAAGCTCTTTTTGATTGAAAATATGTTGGAGACTTTTGTGGTCGGTGAAAACCACGCATTTGGTACCATATAAATAATGTCTCCAAATTTTCAAGGCGAAAACGATAGCACCAAGCTCGAGATCATGGGTCGTATAGTTTTTCTCATGAATTTTGAGTTGACGTGATGCATATGCAATTACTTGGCCACGTTGCATAAGGACACAACCAAGACCTTGGTTGGATGCATCACAATAAACGACAAAGTCGTCATTGCCATTAGGAAGTGTTAGAATAGGAGCATGGCAGAGCTTGTGCTTGAGAGTTTGAAAAGCTTCCTCTTGCTTGGGTCCCCACTCGTAAGGTTTACTTTTGTGAGTCAAGGCAGTGAGCGGAACCGCGATCTTGGAGAAATTTGAGATGAAACGATGATAGTAACCTGCTAGTCCGAGGAAGGAACGAATCTCGGTAGGAGTCTTAGGAGTACTCCAATTCTTTACCGCTTCGATTTTTGCTGGGTCCACATGAATTCCCTTATCGTTGACTATGTGTCCCAAAAATTGAACTTCCTTTAGCCAGAATTCACACTTGGAGAACTTGGCGTATAGTTGTTCTTTCTTCAAGAGTTCTAAAATCAAACGAAGATGTTGTTCATGATCCGCTTTCGTCTTAGAATAGATAAGAATGTCGTCAATGAAAACGATCACGAACTTGTCCAAATAAGGTTTGCATACACGGTTCATGAGGTCCATGAAGACCGCAGGTGCATTAGTCAACCCGAAGGGCATGACCATGAACTCGTAGTGACCATATCTAGTCCGAAAGGCAGTCTTCGGAATGTCTTCATCGAGAACACGAAGTTGATGGTATCCGGAACGAAGGTCAATCTTGGAGAAACATGTTGAACCTTGAAGCTGATCGAAAAGATCGTCGATACGGGGTAACGGATATCGGTTCTTAATTGTAAGCTTGTTGAGTTCACGATAATCAATGCACATTCGAAATGACCCATCCTTTTTCTTTACAAACAGCACGGGAGCACCCCAAGGTGAATGGCTCGGGCGGATGAATCCTTTGGATGAGAGTTCTTGTAATTGACTTGCAAGCTCTTGCATTTCGGAAGGTGCAAGGCGATAGGGGGCTTTTTCCACGGGAGTTGCCCCGGGCACGAGGTCGATACGAAACTCCACTTGTCTAGTGGGAGGAAGACCAGGTAAATCCTCGGGGAATACCTCGGGAAAATCTCGGATGATTGGAATGTCTTGCAATTTCTTACCCTTGTCTTTTGTGTCAACTATGTGGGCCAAGAAGGCAACGTACTTTTTCCGCAAGTACTTTTGTGCCAATGTGCAAGACATGATTTGAAGACCACGGCACGGTTTTTCACCGAAAATAACTAACGTGTCGCCCGAAGAGAGAGGTATACGAATACACTTTTCGTAGCAAACAACCTCGGCATGGTGCTTGGATAGCCAGTCCATGCCAATTATAATATCGAAGCTTCCCAATTGCATTGGAAGGAGATCAACAGAGAATTCATGACTATTAAGCTCGAGATTGCAGTTGCGGATAACGGAGTTTATAGCAATAGATTTCCCGTTCGCTATCTCCACGGAATAAGGATTGTCAAGTTTCGTTCTTTGTTTAGCAAGTTGAGATTCAAAGGTAAGAGACACGAAACTCCTATCGGCACCGGTATCAAATAAAATGGATGCATAATGATTGTTCACGAGAAACATACCGTTTATCACGTCGTTGTTTCCTTGTGCCTCATTAGCGTTTATGTAACACCCAAAATAAAAAGAAAAGAAAAATTCAAAATTTCACTCCCTCGCGGTACGCGAGGGAGATTTTGACAAAACCTCGCGGTACGCGAGGGGACTGCTTATACGCCAGATTTACACCTTCTCGCGGTACGCGAGAAGATTTCCAACCAAGCCTCGCGGTACGCGAGGGAATAGTACACGCGTCAGGGCCAGAAAACACGTGTCATTCACCCTTGCCACCAGCCGACACGTGTCATGCTGACTCAGCACCGTTCGTGACACCTCATCCTCTCGCGGTACGCGAGGGATTTCCTTGGCCAGTCTCGCGGTACGCGAGAGACCGGAATTCCAGCCTATAAAAGGCCGTCAACGGGATTGAAATCTCTACATAATTTCCAAACATTCCTTATACACAAACCCGATCTCTCAAAACTCTACGACGTTCCAAGCCGCCGTCCAACCTTCCAACGAAACCCTGCTCAAGCCGTAGTTCTGTCCAAATCCCGCAAAGTAGGTATCGTTAAAACTATTCATATATATATAGCCGCAATTATATATATATATTCTCTCATATATATTCTCGTTAATCGTGTCTTCCCTAGGAAGAAACGTGTCGAGGTTCTGCTCAAATTCCGAAGCCTACAACCCTACCAGCCATCAAAATCAAGGTGAACACGTTTAACGCTTTTCAAACGATAAAACCATTTTATTTACGAAAACGGCATGAAACAAATTAAATGCTTTAATCATAAGGGTAATCTACGTGATAGCATTCAGGCCATAAGCATACGTAGATTTGATCAAATGGTATACATGTGACGGGTGAAAGTCCGGTCCGTGGCTGGGTACAGATCATGTAAGGGGATATCATAAGACTGAGGATATGGTTCCTTAGCAGATTATACGAGGGACGAGTTCCTGAGTATCATGTAAGACTAAGAACAAGGTTCTTAGCATCACGACCCTGGGAATAGGCTATCAGTCTGAGACATAGCGCTCAGCCAGTTGACCCCATGGCAGTTAACCCAGTGTATGTAGGTGGTATATACTTCAGGTGAAATAGACTGCTGAATGTGTAGATTTACCATACAAAAACGTGCTTAAAGGCTTTAATTTGGTTTATGTTAGAAATCATTTTCGTGTCAGTTAAATGTGATTCACCGGCTTTATGCTGATGTTCATTTTCAAAACGTTTTTCACAGGTAGTGAAAGAAATCATTAAATTCAGGGTGGTGCAGTAAAGACAAGATCTTTAGGCATATTTAAATCCCTGTGGCAGACTAATACAAAACCAAATGTTGGAACGGACATAGATCCTAGACATTTTAAATGGCTTGTATTATGTAAATTAATTCAGCAGATGTACATTATATAATAGACTTTTGAATGTCTATTATCATGAAATGAAAAGGGACGTGGATCCCAAGTTTTGACAAAAAGTACAGAATTAACCCTTGAGGTTATTTACATTACATTTCATTACAAAAAAGGCATCAAGTAAAAACAAAGACTTCCGCTGTCCAAATTTATGGGACCTCATTCAGATACCAGCGTTGTCTCGCGACGCCCGGGCAGGGGTAGCCCGGGGTTGTGACAGGTTGGTATCAGAGCCGCATTTAAGGGTTTTAGCAAAATTAAATACTTGTATGATAGTATCTTAGCTTTAACCAATAGTTGTGCCTACTAAACGAACGGTAGGAAAATGCCTTTAACATAACCAATAAATTTCAGGATGACAGATCCATACTATTACCCTCATAACTACCCAAACTTCTTTCCTGGAGAATTATCTAATCCAAGAAACGATCAAATAGTACCAAGCTATGATGATTATGTCCACTATCTACCGACCCCGGAGAATTGGAACAGAATGGTCGCAGAACAAATGGAGCAGACTCAAGCAAGGCTTGAACCTCTGAGGGAAGAATCAGAGTATTCAGTGGAAATGGAAGATTCAAGAGAATCTTTACGTCCTGTTATGACATCTATGCCACTACCTCAATCGTTAGACATAGTATACCCTACCGGAACAATTCAAGAACATCCACCCAGTCCAAGTGAAGAAACTCCACATTCAATTTCTGAATCCGACAAGGCTGCCGTTTGTGAAGGCAGTAGTGGAAAGTATTTCTTTGATCCTATTCCAGAACATCCCGTTTTCAAGGAACCTTTCTTCTATGTAGATCCCTCCGATGGACGTCAGTATGCAACCGACGGAAAAGTCGTGTGGTCTGTTAACTCAGCATATCACGATCTTAGGATGGGACACAGGGAACCACCTCCTTGTTATGGATACCATGATGAACTGCCAAAATCAATTGATGAACACCTCGATCGTGCTCTTAGAGAGGCTGACGATCTACGTGCTGAACTGTACTTCACCAGACAAGTCGTAGTTAAAAACGAACAAACTATATTTGACTACGAACTAGCCCAGGAAGACAGGAAGTACGCAGAACAATGGGTGGCAGATCAGTTGATCCAGAAGGGTGCTATGACCGAGACCCTGGGGAGATTCTATCAAGATTTGGGAGATGTGCTTCTCGATTAAAGTTAATGATAGTATTTGTATAATTAGCTAACTTTAAGTGATATAGATGCATATCTATATTTCTGTATTTGTAACAAATAGATGAAGTTTAAGCGATAATAAACTTCAAATTTTGACCCAAATTCTTGTCTTGTATTCTTAGATGTCTCAACAAAATAACAATAGCGGTCCAGCTACCTACATTACCAAGGAAAAAGGAAAAGAAATTAATAATAATCCTGAAATAGCTACTCAACAACCAGAATTGCAACAACTGGTCAAACAAAGCATTAAAGAAATGCTTCCTGCCATAATAAAGGAAATACAAGAAAACATCAAAACTCCAAGCCACGTAACTCTTCCTTCAAAAAGAATGGAAAACCCTTCGAAAACCCACACAGAGCAAGTAGCAAGCTCTCGTAGAACTCAAACCTCGAAAAGGTCCAGAACATCAAGCAATAAGTATTCTGGATCTGAAGAATCCTTAAATTTAAGCAGTGAAGACTCTGAAGAAGAAGAGAAAGAAACAAAAAGGTATAGACACAAAGGGTGTTCTTATAAAACCTTTCAGGACTGTAAACCTTATGAATTTAAGGGCACCGAAGGCGGTATTGCTACTCTTCACTGGCTAGAAAAGATGGAGTCAGTAATAGCAATTAGCAAGTGTGCTAAGAAAGATCAAGTACTGTATGCTTCAAACTCCTTCAAAAATGAAGCGTTGGAATGGTGGAATTCAATCATTTCTGCCAAAGGGAGGAGAAAGACCAATGCTATGGATTGGAAAGAATTTCGGGCAAAGGTGAAAAAGAAATTTTGCCCCAAGACTGAAAAAGAACAAGCTGAAAGAAAATTTCTGGAGCACCGAATGGTGGGTACCAACGATCGAGAGTACACCACCAAATTCTTTGAATATGCTCGATTGGCACCTCACCTGGCTAAACCTGAATCAGTTCTCATAACTCGATATATTTATGGCTTAGTTCCAGAGATCCGTGATTTGGTGAAGGTTGTCTCACCAAAAACCATTGAGTCCACCGTAGAATTGACCGGTACCATGACAGCTGGACTAATCAGAAATATAGAGGAAAAGAAGAAAGTCGAATCCTCTACAAAAACAAAACCCGAAGCCAAAAGATTTAGCAAAAGCTTTGGGCAAAAAGGATTTCCATTTAACAATCCACCATGCAAAACGTGCGGACGCAGGCATAGTGGAAAGTGTGTTTTTGAAACTCCATTCTGTAATCATTGCAAGGTCTCAGGTCACACTACTGAGAATTGCTTCAAGAGAAAGGGAATGATTACTTGTTTCAATTGTGGAGAGCTGGGGCACATCAGCACTAATTGCCCTAAGTTTGCAAGGACCGGAAGAGCTGGAGGATCAGGAGCCAAGATCACTCCAGAAAACAAAAAGACCGTACGAGCTTTTGTCATGAATGCTAACCAAGCTGAGAGAACGCCGGACGTAATTACCGGTACATTTCTTCTTAATAATGTTTATGCTAAGGTCTTATTTGACTCGGGTGCGAACCGGAGTTTTATAGATTATAATTTTTGTAATCTATTAAATAAACCATTAAGTCCCTTAGCTGAAACATATGAAGTAGAAACAGCGAACGGTGATTTGATAAAAATATCCCAATCACTGAACAATTGTTACATTACATTGGCTGGTTTCACTATCCCAGTACAATTGTTACCAATGTCAATAACTGGCTTTGACATTGTTTTGGGGATGGATTGGTTATCCAATAACCAAGCCGAAATCCTTTGTAATCAACAAGTTGTAAAACTCGTTACACCAACAAACAAAACTCTAACTATCCAAGGTGATAAATCCACAAAACCTATCCAGATAATCTCCATACTTAAAGCAACCAAGTGCTTAAGAAAAGGATATCTGGCATGTCTGGTATCAATTACTGCCTTGGAAAAGGAGAAGAAGATAGAATCAGTACATGTAGTATCTGAATTTCCAGATGTTTTTCCTGAAGAACTGCCTGGATTACCACCAGAACGAGAGGTAGAATTTCGAATCAACCTTGTACCTGGTGCAACTCCAATTGCCAAATCCCCGTACAGACTGGCACCCACAGAAATGGCAGAACTCAAGAAACAATTGGATGAACTTCTTGAGAAAGGTTTTATCCAACCAAGTTCTTCACCCTGGGGAGCTCCAATTCTCTTTGTTAAGAAGAAAGACGGATCAATGCGCATGTGTATTGATTATCGGGAATTAAATAAAGTTACCATCAAAAACCGATACCCGCTTCCACGGATTGACGATTTATTCGATCAACTCCAAGGAGCTTGTCATTTTTCAAAGATCGATCTTCGTTCAGGTTATCATCAGTTGAAAGTACATGATAACGATATCTCAAAAACTGCATTTCGAACACGGTATGGACATTTCGAGTTCACGGTTATGCCATTTGGACTTACAAATGCTCCTGCCGCATTCATGGACATGATGAATCGTGTCTGCAAACCTTACTTGGATAAGTTTGTCATAGTTTTTATTGATGACATACTTATTTATTCCAAAACCCAAGTTGAACACGAAACTCATCTTCGAACCATACTTGAACTTCTTCGAAAGGAAAAACTATATGCTAAGTTTTCCAAATGCGGATTTTGGTTAACGGAAGTACAATTTCTTGGTCATGTCATCAACATGAACGGAATTCAAGTAGATCCTTCAAAAATCGAAGCTATATCCAAATGGGAAATTCCCAAGTCACCCACCGAAATTCGTAGTTTTCTGGGATTAGCGGGATATTACCGCCGGTTCATTCAAAATTTTTCTCGTATAGCAATCCCACTCACATCCCTAACTCGGAAATCTGTAAAATACGAATGGGGACCCAAACAATCTGAATCTTTTGAAACTTTGAAACAAAAACTGACAAACGCACCTATCTTATCCTTACCAGATGGTATTGAAGACTTCGTAGTTTACTGTGACGCCTCACATACTGGTTTAGGTTGCGTATTAATGCAACGCAAGAAAGTCATTGCTTATGCATCTCGTCAGTTGAAAATTCATGAGAAAAACTACTCAACCCACGATCTAGAATTGGGCGCTATAATCTTTGCTTTAAAGTTATGGCGACACTATCTCTATGGGGTTAAGTTCACAATCTACACTGATCATAAAAGTCTCAAGTATATATTTAGCCAGAAAGAGTTAAATATGAGACAAAGAAGATGGATGGAAATCCTGAATGATTATGATTGTGAAATTTGTTATCATGAAGGAAAGGCAAATGTAGTAGCAGATGCCTTGAGCCGAAAAGAAAATGTCAAGCCAAAGAGAGTACATTCTCTCAGACTTGAACTACAAATTGATCTTGTAAGTCAGTTAAAAGAGGCACAAGAGTTAGCTTTGAAGGAAGGTAACTTTGAAAAAGAAGGAATGAAAGGAATGCTTGATTTACTGATCAAAGGAGAAGATAATATCCTTCGCATGAATAAACGTATTTGGGTACCAGTTACAGGTGATCTTCGAGAGCGAATCCTCGAAGAAGCACACAAGTCCAAATACACCATGCACCCAGGAAGTGATAAAATGTACAAGAACCTCAAAGAAAGTTACTGGTGGATTGGTATGAAAAAGAACATTGCTATCTACGTAGCAAAATGTTTGACTTGTTCCAAAGTCAAAGCCGAACACCAAAAGCCAGCTGGATTATTGCAACAGTTAGAATTACCAGTTTGGAAATGGGAATTGATAACTATGGACTTTATTACCAAACTTCCTCGAACCACTCGTGGAAATAATGCAATCTGGGTTATCATTGACCGTTTAACCAAATCAGCTCACTTTCTACCTATTAAAGATACCATGAGTATGGACAAAATGGCACAAATTTACGTTAATGAAATTGTAACATTACATGGTGTGCCTCTATCCATAGTGTCAGATAGAGATAGTCGCTTCACATCTCGATTCTGGCAAAGTTTTCAAACAGCTTTAGGAACTCGATTGAACCTTAGTACTGCTTACCATCCACAAACTGATGGGCAGAGCGAAAGAACTATACAAACCCTAGAAGATATGCTCCGAGCCTGTGTGATAGACTTTGGAGGTAATTGGGATGATCATTTACCTCTAATGGAATTCTCATACAACAATAGTTATCACACAAGTATTCAGGCCGCACCATTTGAAGCATTGTACGGACGGAAATGTCGAACGCCTGTATGTTGGTCAGATATCGGAGAAAATCAACTATCAGGACCAGAGATAGTCCAAGAAACTACCGATAAAATCTTGCAAATACGAGAACGTCTAAAAATGGCTAGAGATCGACAAAAGAGTTATGCAGATAAACGAAGAAAGCCGTTAGAATTTCAAATCGGTGACAAGGTATTATTAAAAGTTTCACCTTGGAAAGGTGTTATTCGTTTCGGAAAGAAAGGAAAATTAAGTCCACGTTTTGTTGGACCTTTCAAAATCATTAAACAAATCGGACCTGTTGCCTATCAGCTTGAACTACCAGTAGAGATGGGTGGAGTACACGATATATTCCATGTATCAAACCTACGTAAGTGTTTAGCTGATGAATCCTTGCTGATGCCTTTACAAGATGTGGAAGTAAATGAAAAGCTCAAATTCATTGAACGACCGTTACAAATTGAAGACCGACAAATCAAAAAGCTTAAACGAAAGCAATTGGCGTTAGTCAAAATAAGATGGGACTCCAGGCGTGGCCCAGAATATACTTGGGAACTTGAGTCAGAAATGCGCAAAAAGTATCCACATCTCTTTCAATGAATCTCGAGGACGAGATTATTCTAAAGGAGGGGAGGATGTAACACCCAAAATAAAAAGAAAAGAAAAATTCAAAATTTCACTCCCTCGCGGTACGCGAGGGAGATTTTGACAAAACCTCGCGGTACGCGAGGGGACTGCTTATACGCCAGATTTACACCTTCTCGCGGTACGCGAGAAGATTTCCAACCAAGCCTCGCGGTACGCGAGGGAATAGTACACGCGTCAGGGCCAGAAAACACGTGTCATTCACCCTTGCCACCAGCCGACACGTGTCATGCTGACTCAGCACCGTTCGTGACACCTCATCCTCTCGCGGTACGCGAGGGATTTCCTTGGCCAGTCTCGCGGTACGCGAGAGACCGGAATTCCAGCCTATAAAAGGCCGTCAACGGGATTGAAATCTCTACATAATTTCCAAACATTCCTTATACACAAACCCGATCTCTCAAAACTCTACGACGTTCCAAGCCGTCGTCCAACCTTCCAACGAAACCCTGCTCAAGCCGTAGTTCTGTCCAAATCCCGCAAAGTAGGTATCGTTAAAACTATTCATATATATATAGCCGCAATTATATATATATATTCTCTCATATATATTCTCGTTAATCGTGTCTTCCCTAGGAAGAAACGTGTCGAGGTTCTGCTCAAATTCCGAAGCCTACAACCCTACCAGCCATCAAAATCAAGGTGAACACGTTTAACGCTTTTCAAACGATAAAACCATTTTATTTACGAAAACGGCATGAAACAAATTAAATGCTTTAATCATAAGGGTAATCTACGTGATAGCATTCAGGCCATAAGCATACGTAGATTTGATCAAATGGTATACATGTGACGGGTGAAAGTCCGGTCCGTGGCTGGGTACAGATCATGTAAGGGGATATCATAAGACTGAGGATATGGTTCCTTAGCAGATTATACGAGGGACGAGTTCCTGAGTATCATGTAAGACTAAGAACAAGGTTCTTAGCATCACGACCCTGGGAATAGGCTATCAGTCTGAGACATAGCGCTCAGCCAGTTGACCCCATGGCAGTTAACCCAGTGTATGTAGGTGGTATATACTTCAGGTGAAATAGACTGCTGAATGTGTAGATTTACCATACAAAAACGTGCTTAAAGGCTTTAATTTGGTTTATGTTAGAAATCATTTTCGTGTCAGTTAAATGTGATTCACCGGCTTTATGCTGATGTTCATTTTCAAAACGTTTTTCACAGGTAGTGAAAGAAATCATTAAATTCAGGGTGGTGCAGTAAAGACAAGATCTTTAGGCATATTTAAATCCCTGTGGCAGACTAATACAAGACCAAATGTTGGAACGGACATAGATCCTAGACATTTTAAATGGCTTGTATTATGTAAATTAATTCAGCAGATGTACATTATATAATAGACTTTTGAATGTCTATTATCATGAAATGAAAAGGGACGTGGATCCCAAGTTTTGACAAAAAGTACAGAATTAACCCTTGAGGTTATTTACATTACATTTCATTACAAAAAAGGCATCAAGTAAAAACAAAGACTTCCGCTGTCCAAATTTATGGGACCTCATTCAGATACCAGCGTTGTCTCGCGACGCCCGGGCAGGGGTAGCCCGGGGTTGTGACAGTTTATATTAAACGCTCGTCCTTAGGGACCACCTTGATGATGAAGTTTTGGGCATCGGTCACGGAAATGGTTTGGGTCTCCACGCTCGTAACATGCCCGAACATTGAGAAGTGCCGGATAGTTCGGACAGTTGACTAGAGCAGCTTGGTGGACGGGAGGACAGGTACGGCAGGGAGTGACCACGTGTCCATATCGTCCGCAGCTTGAACACAATCGGCATGGTAGGTTGGCAGGATGATGGTACTTGCAGGTCTGACATTGGGGATTCGGACCCAAATAAGGTTTCGGGTTTTGACCCAAAGGGGCCACTTGAAGAGCAGGTACAGCGGGAGTTACGGCTGCGAAGTTTCGACCCTTTCGTTTCTTGTTGAGGTTAGAAGACTCGGGTTTTACATCTTTGACAGCTGCAAGAGTGGAGACAACCTTCTTGGAACCCTTTCTTGTTAAGGTTCCGGCTTTGACGTGGTTGTCGGATAGTGTAGCGGATAGACGGATGGCAGCTTCAAGTGTAGGAGGATTGCTTCCTAACACAGCATCTTGAATTTGCATAGGCAGGCCGCCTATGTATTTTTCAATTCCCCGGGCAAGGGGAGTGATCATATGAGGCACCAGCAGACTTAGCTCTTGAAACCGGGTGGTGTAAGCCAGATTATCCCCGCTGTCTTGGGCAAGATCCCAAAATTCAGCCTCGAGCTTCCTCATTTCATTCCGAGGACAGAATTCATCAGTCATGGCCTTCTTCAGATCATCCCATGATAAGGATGTAGCAACCTCAGCACCACGAGTGCGTTTCTCACCGTTCCACCAGGTGAGGGCTCTCTTTTGGAGTATACTTGTGGCATAACGAACCCGAAGATTATCGGGACAGTCGCTGTTTAGGAATATGCTTTCCATGCTTTCAAACCATTGAAGTAGGCCGGTAGCACCTTCAGTCCTGAAGAATTTAGTAGGATTGCACGAGTTAAAGTGCTTAAATGTGCAATGAGGCGGGTTGGTACCACCGTTCCCTTGGATGTTGTGAGACCCGTCACTGTTGTTATTTGCTTGGGTCATTTGCCCTACTAGCTGGGCAAGGAGAGTAGCAAGATCCGGGTTGGAAGTGCTAGAGTTTGCACGTCGAGGAGGCATTCTAACACCATAAGAAAAGACAATGATATTTTAGATAAGACGGATAAATATGAGTTATAGCGGGAAATAATGTAAGCAGAAATGCGAGATTTATCATGACGCGTGCCAGTGCATGTGTATTTATTCTAAGTTGATAGGGGAACCTAAGTCATCTTTTCCGGGTATGACATGATGTTATAGATCATTATTTGCATAATAGGAATTGTCGGGACTTGCATGCATTACAAATCGTTATTACGTGTGCACCCGTAATAATGATTTGTTTTGCATGTTTGTCTAGTTCTTCCTATCTTGCTATAATATCCCCAAATTTTAAGTTTAAGTTTGGATTGTATCCTTGCGAATACATTGACTTATCAACGTTAATTAATTTCCCGAAACTTTCAAAGAGACATGCTTTAGCCTATAGGTAAACACTCACTTCAGGAATTCCCAGGAAAGCATACGGGTCCGTTTATTTGGATTTATACGAAATGTTTTCCTAGACAGAAAACCCAATGTACAGGTGTCACCCTTCCAGATTGCACGCTTCCTTTACTGGTCTCAAGAAATTAAGTTGTTGACGAGATTTTCAAGATTTTGAGAGTCTATGAGCATAAAACGTGTAGGAATTGTTGCAATTAATACGGATTAGGAAAGAGTATGAATAGGGATGGGTAGTGTATTTGTTTGCATAAGTTTGTTTGCCAAATGTGTATGTAAAGTATGTATCATGTATCAAAGTCTTGCATGTATGTGTATAAGTCTCATGTACCAAACTTGGAAAAATTCAAATATTACCTAACTATAAATAATTCACATAGCATTTAATCATTTAGCACATAAAAGGGAGTCCTAGGGTTATAGTCTAGGTCATTGTGTCTAATAACCTAATTCCATATAACCATGGCTCTGATACCAATCTGTCACACCCCGACCGATGGCGGAATCATCGAGTCGGACAATGTGATGATTGTTCAAAAGCACATGATAACTAAAGGTTGCATAATTCATTAATTAAATTTAAAAGTAACAAGTTCCAAATACAATATATTTCAAATAACCTAGTCTAGTTCAAAACATTAATTTATTTAACTAGGTCCATTGTTCCTAAGTGGAGAAATCTTCGGCAAGCAGTCACATATCCAAACCTGAAACATTATTTAAATCAAGTGTCAACTAAAAAGTTGGTGAGTACATAGGTTTAGTATTTCCTGTATATAGTAGTTGTAAATCGTTTTGCAACTCATTGTTTATATTGTTAAACATAGTATGTATGATGTATCATTTATTTAATCACAATTCAAACCGAGTTTGACACGCTTGAACAGAGCACAACAGCTAAGTCCGGTATGTTTGAATATAGTTACCCACTATATCCGATATGTTTGAATATAACACGCGGTCATATCCGAGTATGTAGTAATAAACACCCTAACCGGGTGGGCTGGTCAGGCACAATAGATCTATCAATATTACAGTTGGTTGTCTTTTGTATAAATGTATGTACATCCAAATAATAAGCATATAGTCTCATGTATAACACGTATAAACAATGTGAGTAGCATGTATAATGTTTCACCCCAAAACTTATAACAATGTAAAATAGGGGCTATGTAACTCACCTGGCTAGCGGATATGTTACTCCACGAGTGCGGGTGATAAGGATGTTGAAACCTAGGCACGATGAAACCCTATGTGGATGGATAAGTAATATTGTATGTTTATGAGCGTATTCGTATTTAATGAGTATAGGTTTTATAATAATATCCTTAATAATTATTTGTATAAAATAGGGTAGAAAATGATAACGGTTTTGTAGAACTTTAACTCATAAAAATACATATATATATATATATATATATATATATTGTTTTAAACAAATATTTATTATGTTTAACCCATTTATATATAACAATAACAAATAAAAGAAAAATCTTTATTTGACTAATCATATATTATATATATATTAAAATTTGTTTTAACAAGTTTATTAAAAAATATTGCAAGACTTATAAAGGTGGGACATTGTAAAAGGTATTTTGATAAGTTTTATAAAAATGTTACAAAGTTTATAAAAATAGGACATTTTGTATATTATAATGTATTTTAATAAGTTTATAAAAATATTACACGGTTTATAAAAATAGGACATTTTATATATTATAATGTATTTTAATAAGTTTATAAAAAAAATGGGATGGTTTATAAAAATATAGTTTAATCGATTTTAAAATAAACGAACGAGTAAACCGACTCGTTTTAGTATTTATTGTATAAAAATGGTATTAAAATAAGTTAAAATAATTAAATGGATTTTAAAACAATTAATTTAAACAAGTAATAATAAGTGGGTTTTAAATTAATTATTTTAATATATATATAATAGATAAAATGAGATTTAATAGTCAAATGGGTCGGATCGGGTCGGCCCAGACCCGAATCCGGGTTCAGAAAAGGGAAACGGGTCCAGAGGCTTAAACTGAGAAAGAAAAGGGGGTGGGCCGGAGGCCACAAGTCTCGAACCCGGGACCTTATACTCATCGCACACGACACTGACCAGCCGGGCTATAGCCCATCGCTGGTCAGGTATATGTTAATTAAATGATAACCACTTAGCGAAATGTCCACCGGTTCTCGGCAACGACTAGAAGTCGTGTCCGAGCATTCTCGTTTGTCCGGGAATCAGTGGGCTATGGTCGGGATTATGCTCGGAATTGCTAGCACTAAGATAAACGAAGGGTAGGAAAACGAAATGCAGTGATAATACCTGACCGAAGTGGTCTGTGGAGTCGAGAACGAAGCCGAGAATATCCCGAACTGGAACTGGACTTTGGGGTCGAATTGGAACTTCTAAGGGGGCTGGGGAGTTTCGCCTGGATGTCGCGAACACGGAGGTATCCTCAATTTAGAGAGAGAGTAGACAGAGAGGGAGATTGGGGCTTGAGAAGGACCGACAATGGTTTTTATACCTGAAGTTGAATTCGATGGTGGGACACGAAATTGAGCACATCTACACAATTGTCTGGTTATGCCAAAACTGTCCAGACGTCTTGCAGAGGTCGAGGTCTAGCCGCGTGGGTGAATTGCGGCGTTGACATTCGAGTCAGATTGTGCGCGTGAAATTCTGATGATGGAAAGGCAAATTGGTCGGGGCAACGAGGTCGCACGAGGAAGGCGAGTACAATGGCGCAGGTTTTAGGTGTTGAGAGGTAGAGGGACAGGGCTGTCGAGCGTTCGCCGGAGAAAGCCTTGGAACGCCGGACTATTGTTGGGGGTGACCGGATAAACGAATTGGGTATTGGCAGTTTTAGTCCCTGGAGTTTGATTTCGTTTTAATTAGGTCCCTGCGATAATTACGGATGGGTCCTTGTACTTTAACTTGTCCAGAAATGGTCCCTCGACAGATTTTAGTTTTTATAACCTTCTAGTTTGATTAATTACAAAATAACCCTTGAACTTTTATTTAACTAAATTAATTTAATTTCTTTTAAATAAAATTAATTTAAAAATGTTTTTTTTATAAACTTATTTTATTTATTATTATTATTATAAATAATTTTTATAAAAGTTATTTATCTTATTTAAATAGATTCTTTTATTAAATATGCAACTTTTAAAATTTAGATTTTATATAAAATTTTATATAAGTTTTTAAAACTTATAAAATTTTAATTAATTTATATCCGTGAAATAAAATACCTAATCGTATAAAACTAAATAAAACTCTTACACTTTATTAAAATAGGAGATGATTACACGATAATATAACACAAGTGCGTGAATGAAAATCCGAAACGTCACACATACAATGAATCTATTTTACGACACTACTAGAAAACTTGTCACACCCCGCCGAAGGCGGAAACACGGAGGTGAGATGAGAGCGGTGCATCGAACACTTAGGCGCAAGAGAATGCTAACGGGTACATCGTAATTTACAAAAGAAACATTACTAAACCCAAAAACTAAAAGAAGTCATACAACATCCGAAATTCAAACAATAAAATGAACGTCTTAGAAACAACCAAAGTCATAGGTAATAAGTTTGTTCCAACGAGAAACCACAAAATCTAAACAAAAGCGTGCCCCCATGAACCTTATCTTCATTTCTGTTTACCTGAAAACATGTTTCAAAAACGGGTCAACTATAAAAATAGTTGGTGAGTATCGCAGGTTTTACCACTCTGTAAAAGTTTATAAAAATCCAAAGTCAGTACACATGTATTAGACAACATATTACCATGAGCCGTAATCAAAGCCTAGACAAAATAAAAATAAAGTACCTCATATGGAAGTCTTATGCCAACAACCGCCTAAAGAAAATAATTGGCTAACTTTGCGCCCACGTGACCCTACAAGTCTGGTTGGTACGACCAAACCATGAGCGGGGGTGTCAACCCAAGTAGTACTACTCAAAATTCTCGACGGCTACGCTCAGCTAATTGATTACAAAAAAAAAATGGGGACTTTAATGCATAAATATAAAAATAACTTATGTAATCAATGTATCATGTAACATGTGACTAAATAAATAAAAATGAAACAGCTTTCCCCCAAAAACAGTAAAACAGTAAGTAAAAAGGGGCCGCGAAAACTCACCTGAGAGTTAAACGCGAAAAAGTGCGGTAAAACAGTGAAACAGCCAACGATGGTATCCTAACCGAGTCCTACTAATAAGTAGACACAAAAAGTATTTAGGAAACCTAATATGTGTGGCTAAGTCAAAAGTGGCTATGCAGTCAATTGTATAGTCAAAACCCGTGCACGTGCGTACGAACCGTTAACAATTGTAAAACCGTCTTTTATATGAATTAATAATCTTAAAGCTTTAAGTTTTAGATTTTTAATAAATAACATCAGTAGTTTAAAAAAATCACATTTGATAAAATCTCATGTCACGGTTTCGTATGATCAAAAATGCGATTACGCGCGTAAAGTCTGGTCTACGGTTTAAATACGATTCGTTCAAAATTAGGGTTTTAGTGTGATATTAGCACCCAATTTAAAAGTCAAATTTTATGTTTTAAATGGGGTTATACTTCTGTCCAAAATCCCTTAGAGTTTTTATAAAATCAATTTTATATAAAATTTTTCCAAAATTAATAACTTTTTATAAAATTTAAATGGACCATAATTTTAAAACCATACTTAGATATAAAGTTACTGTTTCAAATTTATACCAATTGATCATATATATAAATAAAAATTTCTGACCAATTTTCATATTTTTCCAATATCCATATTATTTAATATGAATTTAATATTATTAAAATTTTACAAATTCGGGAAAAATAATTAAACACCTCAAAACTTTACCAAATGTTTACCATATTAGTTTTAAGTCAATATAAGATCCCATATAAAGTTTCAAGTCCTGATTTTATTCAGAAGTATACAAACCCTAAATCATCTATTTAAAATTTATAAATACTAAACGTATACTTAAACAACTCAAATTTTCATAAAGTTTGGACAGGAGTCTTATTTCATCATATAATAATTATTGTCCAGTTTCCAGAATTTTTCAATATTCAAAAGTATTTTTTCGAAATTTCCATGTATTAAACTTGTGTGAATTTTAATAAATAATCTATAAAGAGTTAGATAACCAAATTTTCCAGATATTCATTTTAAAACATATTCTACTGATTATAACCACTTTTGGGTGCTAGATCAATAATTTTTAAAAATTCATCAAGAACCTGTTTGTTCTTGAAAATTCAACAATTAACAAGTTTAATCAAGGATTATACCTTCCAAAATCAACAAATGAAGATGAAATTTGATGCTAAGCTACTGATTTTTCCTTGATTTATATTCTACAATCACAATGTGGTTCAATTCCAAGATCAAAAACTCAAAAATTAACAAAATGTTCTTTTTATTCAAGAAAATGCAAGTATGAACACCAAAGTGTTCATACACGTTGATCATCAAATCTTGCAAGATTTTCACTAGATAACTCATTGTGGATGATTACAACTAGTTTTTATCGACAAATCCTTGCTAAAATCACAAGATTCAAGCTAAAAACTCATAAAAACAACAAAACTTGAAAATTAAAGTGAGTGTGTGTAGTTTGTGTGTTCTTGAGAACACATGCAAATATCAAAACAGAAATTTTAAAGATGAAATCATGTTAAAATACATTTTAAACACTAAAAACAAGCTCATGAATCAATTGGAACCAAGAATCAAGCTTGGAATTGGATTATTCTTGAGCTTGGAAGAGATTTGGGGGTGTTTGGATGAAGGGGGGTTACGGCTGAGTTGAAGGAGAAGGGAAGGGAAAAATGGGGTGGGGGGTTGGTATTTATAGGGAAGAGTGAATTCTAAGTTTAAAAGACCATTTTTATAAAAAAAATACCCACTTTTTATAAAAATTACACCCCTAAACACTAAAAATAAGCATTTTTATCAAACATAAAAATTTAGTATCTAAAATAATGAATTTTTAAAAATTTTAAAACATAAAAACTCAAAAATTTTCAAAAAGTTATACCGGGTTTTTAACGGAAGAACCACCTGTGATCGTTAGTTGAATCAAGAATCACAAAAGTTAGCACATATAATGTTATAAAACATTATTCTTAACCAAAATATAAATATAAAAATTATTTTCGAGAATTTAATTTTTACCGATTATTTAACGCGTTCGCAGTATACGCAGTGTATGCACTTAACCGGGTTTTCTAGTTCGGACCTTAGTGTTTGTCTAAGGTAGTATTCCTAAAATTCCTATAAACACTAAAAATATACAAAATTATAATATTAAAAAAAATATAACGTATAAAAAGTCGAGAAACGGTAAGGACCTGAAAAACCGCAGTTGTCATATTATCCCCCAGTTGAAAGGAATTTCGTCCCGAAATTCAACGGGTGACAGTAGTAACCGCTTCCTTCTCAAATAGATGAGGATATTTTTTGCTTCATTTGGTCCTCGCGTTCCCATGTGAATTCGGGTCCACGCTTCGAGTTCCAACGGACCTTCACAATAGGGATACGACTGTGCTTAAGCGTCTTGATCTCGCGATCCAATATCTCAACCGGTTCCTCGATAAAATGAAGCTTCTTGTCAAAACGGACTTCCTCGGGTGGTATCACTAAGGACGCGTCAGCTAAACACTTTTTGAGGTTTGATACATGAAAAATATCGTGTATACCACTGAGTTCCTAAGGCAATTTCAATTTGTACGTCACGGGACCAATTCTATCAATAATTTCATACGGCCCAATATACCTCGTATTGAGTTTACTTCTTTTTCCGAACCGAATAACGCCCTTCCAATGTGAAACTTTTAAAAGTACTTTGTCACAAATTTGAAATTCCAAGGGCTTTCTTCGATTATCGGCATAGCTTTTCTGTCTGTCCCGCGCAGCTCTTAGTCTATCACGAATCTTAAAAATCTTGTCCGTAGTTTCCTGAATTATTTCAGGGCCAGTTAAATGATTGTCACCAACTTCGGCCCAACAAAGTGGTGATCGACACTTACGTCCATACAAAGCTTCAAACGATGCACATCTGAGGCTAGCGTGATAACTATTATTAGAAGAAAATTCGATTAACGGTAGATGTGTATCCTAATTACCACCAAAATCTATTACACATGCCCTTAACATATCCTCCATGGTCTGAATCGTCCGTTCACTTTGACCGTCAGTTTGAGGATGATAAGCCGTCCTCATATCCAAGCGCGTTCCCAAAGCTCGTTGTAGTGTCTGTCAAAATCGGGAAGTAAAACGACTATCCCTATCCGAAATGATGGAAACCGGCACTCCATGCCTAGAAACGATCTCACCAATGTACAAACGGGCTAACTTTTCCATCTTATAATCCTCTCGGATGGGAATAAAGTGAGCAGATTTTGTCAACCGGTCAACAATGACCCAAATTGAATTATAATCGCAGGAAGTTCGGGGTAATTTGGTGACAAAATCCATTGCAATCTGCTCCCATTTCCACTGAGGGATATCGGGTTGCTGCAAAAGTCCCGACGGTTTCTGGTATTCCCCCTTGACCTTAGAACATGTCAAGTATCTCCCAACATAACTTGCAATATCTTTCTTCATTCCGGGCCACCAATAAAATTCTTTCAAGTCTTTGTACATCTTGTCAGCTCCGGGATGTACAGAATACCTCGACTTGTGAGCTTCATTAAAAATCAGTTCCCTCAAGTTATGGGAATCCGGAATCCACATTCTATCCAAATAATAAATCAACTCATCAGTTTTCTATTCAAATTTTCTCTCAGCACCACATAAAAGTTAGTCTTTCAAGTTATTTCTATGTAGTGTTTCCTTTTGTGCCTCGAGAATTTGAACTTTCAAACTCGTTTGGATTGTCATCCCCAAAACACGAACTCGAATAGGTTTTATTCTTTCCTTTCTACTCAAAGCATCTGCCACCACATTTGCTTTCCTAGGGTGATAACAGATCTCACAGTCATAGTCATTCATAAGCTCAACCCATCGCCTTTGTCTCATATTTAACATCTTTTGATCAAATATATGTTGAAGGCTTTTGTGGTACCTTTAGGAAGAGTGAGAATTGGAGCGTTACATAATTTCCGCTTTAATAACTGAAATGACTCTTCCTGCTTGTCACCCCATTCAAACTTTCTATCTTTCTGAGTCAAGAGGGTTAAAGACTGAGCTATCTTCGAGAAATTTTCTATAAATCGCCTATAGTAACCCGCCAAACCAAGAAATTGACGAATCTCGGTTGGGGTCTTAGGCGTTTCCCACTTCTTTATCGCCTCAATTTTGGCTGGATCCACATGAATGCCTTTCTCATTAATTACATGACCTAGAAAGTGAACTTCTCTAAGCCAAAACTCACACTTAGAAAACTTGGTGAATAGTTTCTCGTTTCGAAGCAATTCCAAAATCAACCGCAAGTGATGTTCGTGCTCTTCCTTACTTCGAGAATATATCAGAATATCGTCGATAAATACTATCACGAATTTGTCTAAATAGGGTTTACACACCTTATTCATCAGATCCATAAATACCGCCGGGGCATTGGTTAGCCCGAAGGGCATAACCAAAAACTCGTAATGACCGTATCGAGTTCTGAACGCTGTCTTTGGTATGTCATCCTCCTGGACCCTTAATTGATGATAACCGGATCTGAGGTCGATCTTAGAAAAATGAGTCGATCCTTGTAATTGGTTAAACAAATCATCGATCCTCAGGAGTGGATATCGGTTCTTAATCGTCAATTTATTCAACTCCCGGTAGTCAATACACATTCGAAATGATCCATCCTTCTTTTTCACGAACAAGACCGGAGCTCCCCAAGGTGAGAAACTTGGTCTAATAAATCCCTTCTCTAAAAGTTCCTGTAACTGATTCGACAACTCTTGTAATTCAGACAGTGCTAGACGGTATGGGGATCTAGCAATAGGTGCGGCACCGGGTATCAAGTCAATCCGGAATTCAACTTGTCGTGGAGGGGGTAATCCAGGCAAATCCTCGGGAAAAACTTCTGGGTACTCGCGTACAACTGGAATATCCAGAATCTTAACCTCCTTTGATTTCTTCTCAATGACATTAGCAAGAAATGCGTAGCTTCCCTTTTTAAGGTATTTCCATGCCTTCATGCAAGACACAATATTCAAACTCCTCCCGGGCTTATCGCCTTGGACATTCAGGACTTCACCGTTTGAAAGCGGAATTCGAACCATCTTTTCTGAGCAAACAATTTCGGCTCGGTTTTCGGATAACCAATCCATGCCAATAACAACATCAAAACTACCGAGCTCTATTGGGATAAGGTCTACATTAAATTGGTGATTATTTAGGTTCATAGAGCAACCTCGGATAATGTCACTAGCTTTAATCAATTTACCATTAGCTAGTTCTATGGTATAGGCCTCTTTTCAATTTCTGTGATTTTAACTTAATCAATGATCTAAATTCAGAAGATATAAAGCTTCTATCAGCCCCTGCATCAAAAAGTATAGATGCATAAAGATCGTTGACAAGAAACATACCCGTCATCACATTCGGGCCCTGACGTGCATCTGCAACCCCAATAACAAAAGCTCTACCTTTAGCTTGATTCGCTGCGTTCCCACCAATTCTGCCTAATTTGGGACATTTGTTCCTGAAGTGATCAGTTGCCCCACATTCAAAACAACCTCTTGGTGCATTAGGGTCGAATCTGCAGTAGTTCGTTGTATGCCCCACTCGTTTACATATTGCACACACGAACTGCTCGCAAGCCCCAAAGTGTTGAGAATTGCACTTGGCGCAAAGAGGTGGATTTCCAGTGTTTGCCCTTTTCTGTGGTGTCACCGCCACATAATTCTTTACAAACTTACGCTTCTTACTTGGACCACCAGTAGATTTCTTCATAGCCTTCTCCTATGGTTTCTCTCCAATTGTTCCTATCTTAACCAAAATTCCATTTCTCACCATCTCATTAGTTAATTCACTTGCCAATTGGATCACACTTTGCATAGTAGAAGGTTTGGCTGAAGTAACCATTCCCCGAATCTGGGGCACCAATCCCCATATACACCTTTCAATCATCTTAGATTCGGGTGTCACCAGATGTGGCACCAAATGAGACAACTCTTGGAATCGAGTTGTGTAAACTAAGATTTCAGCTCCTTCCATTTCTAGGTTCCAAAACTCAACTTCAATCTTCTTTATTTCATTTCGAGGACAGTATTCCTCAATCAACATTTTCTTAAACTCGTCCCAAGTCAGGTTATCAGTAACCTGTTCTCCTAACGCATCAACTTGAGAATTCCACCATGTTAGGGCTTCGCCCTGCAGAGAGCAAGCAGCATACTTAACCTTCTGATTATTCAAGCAGTTACTGATTTTTACGACAGACTCCATCTTTTCTATCCAATGAACAATTCCAACTGCTCCCTCACTACCATAAAAATATAAAGGTTTTCCTGCAGAGAAGTCTTTAAAAGTGCATCCGCGGTTGGTGTTAGCAGTATTTATGCCACCACCAGCACCACCACCGGCTCCACCACTGCCAGAAGCACCACCACTAGTGCCGCCAGCACTCCTGATTAACCCTGCGGTGATTTGTGCCACTATTCTTGGTATAGCCGCATCTATCCCTTAATTTATCAGCTGTTCCAAATCCGGCTGAGTATTCTCTGTCTCATTATGTTGAGGATTCCTCCTCGGTGGCATTTTCTAAAAACGGAAACGGGCATGAATTTGATGAGAGTTTGAGTAAATGAAAATACTTGATTAAAAATCATTCAAAACATAGTAAACAAACCATATATAAAAGATATGTTTTTGAGAATGACAATAAATTTTTTTTAACCGAATCATGTACACAAGGTAACAAATAAGGATGGTAACAATACACAAACAATAACCAAATGAAGTTTATAACATACAAATAATCATCCAAAATATTGTTTCATTCCATCATCAAAAGATTTATAAAAATGCTTCATAAATCATAGATAGTAGCTAGGGTTTACAAGAGCTAGTAATAATTTTACAAAATTAGGCATTAGTTAGAACTAAGCCAATACCCCAAAAATTAAGTTTTTTTAACCCATCAAAAAGGACCTGAGCACATGTCGCTCAGTGTCTGAAATGGAAACTTAACACAACAACAACCAGTAAAACAAAGAAAGCCACAAAAATAGCCATTCTGGAGTAGACCCTTTTCTCAAATCGATCCATGCGCTGGTTCATGTTCAGCTCTGACGCCTGAAGAGTAGTAACATACTGATATAGCTCCGGTATCCTCTCTAGAACATCTTCTAACATAGTATGATGATGATTCAGTCTCGTCTCGTGTCCAGCATAATCCTCCACTAACTCATCCATCTGTACCTCCCTATTAGTCCTGGTGTCCTCTGGCTCCTCCTCTTCATCTAATGATAACTCTATAATAATAGGTGCAGTCCTAGAAGATGATCCTCCGACTTCGAAGGTCGATCCAGGAAACAGTGACAGTCCAACAGCGGGAGTAGCAGGGTGTAGAACAACAGTCACCGGTGCTACCCTGGAAGGGGGTAGGACAGAAGTAGGTGAGGGTAGACGGCTCCCTAAATCCTCTGAGCTGGTCACGTAGCTAGACTCACCGGACACATAGTGCTCCGACGGATCCTACTCTGACGTATGACTTGGCTCGGGCGCACTCCAATCACCTGATGCTGTAGGGACAGGTACAAGAGGGAAACTGTTGAAGCTATCAGCCTCATCGTCTGAGAAGTACTGCTGAAATGAAGATGCTGAAGACGAAGACATGCTGTGACGGAGAACGTAAAGCTAGTAAGAATAAGAAATGCGAAATGATATGCAATGCACACATAGTTCCTAAGGTTCTTTGCAATGTTTCTTAAGGTCATAGTCTAGGTTCGAGTCTGGGGTAAACCTAATTCTCTATAACCAGTTCTCTGATACGAAGTCTGTCACACCCCGTCGAAGGCGGAAACACGAAGGTGAGACGAGAGCGGTGCATCGAACACTTAGGCGCAAGAGAATGCTAACGGGTACTTCGCAAATTACAAAAGAACCATTACTAAACCCAAAAATTAAAAGAAGTCATACAACATCCGAAATTCAAACAATATAAGGAACGTCTTATAAACAACCAAAGTCATAGGTACTAAGTTTTTTCTAGCGTGAAACCACAAAATCTAAACAAAAGCGTGCCCCCATGAACCTTATCTTCATTTCTGTTTACCTGAAAACATGTTTCAAAAACGGGTCAACTATATAAATAGTTGGTGAGTATCGCAGGTTTTACGACTCTATAAAAGTTTATAAAAATCCAAAGTCAATACACATGTATTAGACAACATATTACCATGAGCCGTAATCAAAGCCTAGACAAAATAAAAATAAAGTACCTCATACGGAAGTCTTATGCCAACAACCGCCTAAAAAAAATAATTGGCTAACTTTGCGCCCACGTGACCCTACAAGTCTGGTTGGCGCGACCAAACCATGAGCGGGGGTGTCAACCCAAATAGTACTACTCAAAATTCCTAACGGCTACGCTCAGCTAATTTATTACAACAAAAAAAAATTGGTGACTTTAATGCATAAATATAAAAATAACTCATGTAATCAATGTATCATGTAACATGTGACTAAATAAATAAAAATGAAACAGCTTTTTTCTAAAAACAGTAAAACAGTAAGTAAAAGGGGCCGCGAAAACTCACCTGAGAGTTAAACGCGAAAAAGTGCGGTAAAACAGTGAAACAGCCAACGATGGTATCCTAACCGAGTCCTACTAATAAGTAGACACAAAAAGTATTTAGGAAACCTAATATGTGTGGCTAAGTCAAAAGTGGCTATGCAGTCAATTGTATAGTCAAAACCCGTGCACGTGCGTACGAACCGTTAACAATTGTAAAACCGTCTTTTATATGAATTAATAATCTTAAAGCTTTAAGTTTTAGATTTTTAATAAATAACATCAGTAGTTTAAAAAAATCACATTTGATAAAATCTCATGTCACGGTTTCGTATGATCAAAAACGCGATTACGCGTGTAAAGTCTGGTCTACGGTTTAAATACGATTCGTTCAAAATTAGGGTTTTAGTGTGATATTAGCATCTAATTTAAAAGTCAATTTTTATGTTTTAAATGGGGTTATACTTCTGTCCAAAATCCCTTAGAGTTTTTATAAAATCAATTTTATATAAAAATTTTCCAAAATTAATAACTTTTTATAAAATTTAAATGGACCATAATTCCAAAACCATATTTAGACATAAATTTACTGCTTAAAATTTTTACCAATTGATCATATATATAAATAAAAATATCTGACCAATTTTCATATTTTTCCAATATCCAGATTATTTAATATGAATTTAATATTATTAAAACTTTACAAATTTGGGAAAAATAGTTAAACACATCAAAACTTTACCAAATGTTTACCATATTAGTTATAAGTCAATATAAGATCCCATATCAAGTTTCAAGTCCTGATTTTATCCAGAAGTATACAAACCCTAAATCATCCGTTTAAATTTTATAAATACTAAACGTTTACTTAAACAACTCAAATTTTCATAAATTTTGGACAGGAGTTTAGTTCATCATATAATAATCACTGTCAAATTTATAGATTTTTTCAATATTCAGAAGTATTTTTCCCAAATTTCCGTGTATTAAACTTGTGTGAATTTTAATAAATAATCTATAAAGAGTTAGATAACCAAATTTTCTAGATATTCATTTTAAAACATATTCTACTGATTAAAACCACTTTTGGGTACTAGATCAATAATTTTTAAAAATTCATCAAGAACATGCTTGTTCTTGAAAATTCAACAATTAACAAGTTTAATCAAGGATTATACCTTCCAAAATCAACAAATGAAGATGAAATTTGATGCTACGCTACTGAGTTTTCATTGATTTATAACCTACAATTACAATGTGGTTCAATTCCAAGATCAAAAACTCAAAAAATAACAAAATGCTCTTTTTATTCAAGAAGATGCAAGTATGAACACCCAAGTATTCATACACTTTGATCATCAAATCTTGCAAGCTTTTCACTAGATAACTCATTGTGGATGATTACAACTTGTTTTTATCCACAAATCCTTGTTAAAATCACAATATTCAAGCTAAAAACTCTTAAAAACAACAAAACTTGAAAATCAAAGAAAGTGTGTGTGTTCTTTGTGTTCTTGAGAACATATGCAAATATCAAAACAGAAATTTTAAAGATGAAATCATGTTAAAATACCTTTAAAACACTAAAAACAAGCTCATGAATCTATTGAAACCAAGAATCAAGCTTGGAATTGGATTATTCTTGAGCTTGGAAGAGATTTGGGGGTGTTTGGATGAAGGGGGGGTTACGGCTGAGTTGAAGGAGAAGGGAAGGGAAAAATGGGGTGGGGGGTTGGGTATTTATAGGGAAGAGTGAATTCTAAGTTTAAAAGACCATTTTTATTAAAAAAAATACCCACTTTTTATAAAAATTACACCCCTAAACACTAAAAATAAGCATTTTTATCAAACATGAAAATTTAGTATCTAAAATAATGAATTTTGAAAATTTTTAAAACATAAAAACTCAAAAATTTTTAAAAAGTTATACCGGGTTTTTAACGGAAGAACCATCTGTGATCGTTAGTTGAATCAAGAATCACAAAAGTTAGCACATATAATGTTATAAAACATTATTCTTAACCAAAATATAAATATAAAAATTATTTTCTAGAATTTAATTTTTACCGATTATTTAACGCGTTCGCAGTATACGCAGTGTATGCACTTAACCGGGTTTTATAGTTCGGACCTTAGTGTTTGTCTAAGGTAATATTCCTAGAATTCCTAGAAACACTAAAAATATACAAAATTATAATATTAAAAAAATATAACGTATAAAAAGTCGAGAAACGGTAAGGACCTGAAAAACCGCAGTTATCACAAAACTGATAGGTTTCCGACGCAGTTGCGACAAAATCGTTGTGTCGGAAAAACCTTCGTCGGAAATACGCACACATATACACTTAGATATACATATACATACATATATATATACACACACATACACATAGACATGGATATATACATATACACAAACGCATAAATTAATTTTAACATGTTATACAGAACGAATTACTTCTTATTTGTATAAATTCATTTTTATTATATTATTATTATATTAAAAAACGAAACTAAAATTTTGCGTTTCTATTAATTTTAACATGTTCAATTGAATTAATCACTTTTTATTTGTGTAAATCCATTTTATTATATGTTGTTATTGTATTAAAAAAATTAAAATATTTAGCGTCGGAAATGCGTCGCAAATTTCTGACACATTTGCGACGCAACTTATATTATTCTTTTTATTAACGTATTAAATACAAAATTAAATGCTTTGCGTCGCAAATTTCCGACACATTTGCGGCACAACATATATTATTATTTTTATTAATGTATTAACAACACTAAAATACGAAATTAAATATTTTGCGTCGGAAATGAGTCGCAAATTTCCAACATATTTGCGACTCAACCTATATTATTATTTTTATTAATGTATTAACAACACTAAATGACGATATTAAATGTTTTGCGTCGCAAATTTCCGACACATTTGCGATGCAACTATATTATTATTTTTATTAATGTATTAACAACACTAAAATATAAAATTAAAAGTTTCCGTCAGAAATGTGTCGCAAATTCCGACACATTTGCGACACAACCTTTATTAGTCTTTTTATTAATGTATTAAGAAAATTAAAATACGAAATTAAAAGTTTGCGTCGGAAATGTGTCGCAAATTCCGACACATTTGCGACGCATTTCGTAAGACTTTAGGGTTTCACTTTTGGTCGCAATTGTGTCGCAAATTTCCGTAGCAAACCCACCCATTTTCTAGTAGTGCAAGGAGAGTGTTTGTCCTCCCCTCGTTTTGCTTCTGTACTTGTACTTTAACTTTAACTAGGTTTTTAAACCCACGCGTTGCGACGGGAGAGTTAAATTTGTAATGCCCCGTTTTGATGACCAATCCAATGTCATTGACTCAACGAAAAAATTAACGTTCAAACATTACAAAAAAACCGAAAGTACAAAACATGTTATCAATTAAATAATAAAAAAAGAATATAAAAAAGCAAAAGAAAGTACTGATCTAAAAAAAGGAAAGAAAAGACTCTCGAGACTCAAACCTAGGTCCCTCAGGTTAGACTTGTGCATGCCTAATCACCCCAACCCACCCTATTTTTTGTTTTATTTAAGTTTCAATTTCCATATATATAAAGAAAAGTTATGCTAAAAAGTTTAATTAGTTCTGTGTTATATGGCATTGCACGATAAGTGTATTCACCACCAATATGTCACTCTTACAAAACAACTATTCTCCTTAAACTGGTTGAAAGCGTATATAATATGTAGTATGAGGGGCTAAAACGATTGCCCCTCGCTACGCGGCGGGGGCATGGTCTTTATCGGTTCAGCTTGTTTGCGGGTCTAAAAATTACGTACGTTCGCTATAGCGTACGATAGTAAAGATACTCGAATTTAAATAAAACTCCGTTTTAAAAAATATTTATATCTGAACATTGACAAAAAAACTAAAGAAAACTCGACGTTCTGTTTAAAAAACGAACGAAAGTTATTATAGAAAAAAAAATTATTAGAAATTTAAAAGGGTTATAAGTATAAATAATATAAAGTATGAAGGGAAAAAACTTAATATGTGACGTAGCCCCATTGGGGATGTCACTTTTCACACGCTTTCCTTCTTAAATAGAGTTACTAATAATAATACAACAAATTATTAAATAAAAACATATATATAATTTTAAAATCGCACAAGTTCCTAATCCGACTTTTCGTGACCCCTTGTCAACCAGTCACTAGATGTTAAATAACACAAAGGTTTTAGATTTCTCGGAGGTTTTGAGAAAACATAATAGTTTATACGAGATTTTTGAGTGTTTTGTTTTCTACGAAGTTTCTTACCCTGAGTACAAACTCTAAAAAATCTAACAATGAATGTCTGAAATCGTTGAGGTGACAATGTGACACGTGAATCGCTAGTCACGCATCAGAAGGTGACGTCTTCTTATGAACTAAAACGCTTTCAAAAACCTCCTGATAATACATAAAACCTATTATGTTTTCTTTATGTCTAGACTAGAAATCCAAAATTTTTTAAAGAATAAAAAATTATGTATGTTTTGTAAAAACAAATAATAAAAAATAGAAAGAGAAAAGCATATTCTATTATATTTACGCGAATGCATGTTATATGGCAGTGAAGTGAACGACGCCATGACCCACGACTCCATAAGCGGACACGTGGCTTCATCCAGTCTAGTTTGTGACACGTGTAGGTGTACTTTCATGTCTTATTCATACGCAAAATTTGATTCTTTCAACTAGGTTTAGCTTCTAGAAAATCTCAGTAACAATCCAATTCTCTTGGGTGTCATATAGGCCTACCAACCTTTGCCTGAAGCATTTGATTTGGATTGTTGTCTTTTTTTTTTTAACGGCGACTCTCATTCTTTAAGTACAGTCGTATCTCTGACAAGTCGGAGACCCATCATCCATCAATACCTGACTATTATGTTATCTGAACCGGGCCCGCGGGTTCAAAGTGAGGGGTTAGGCGTTCCCCGGGAAACCATGGAGCCTGCTGCCACTTGACAACAGATGCGTCGCTACACGGGCCAAGACCCGCTAGCGTAACGCATTCCGGTCTAAAACCCGGTTTGGCTCGGGTTTGAACAGTCTAAAACCCGGTTTGGCTCGGGTTTGAACTTGCGTGGCTTTGTTCAAACCTTCATTGCATTTACCACTGGACCAAAGTCATGGTGTAAGAGTACGCATGATCTGAGTGATGAAAGCGCCGCCATACAAAAGCCCGCGCTTCTGCCGTATATAGGCAGACGCAAAATAAATCACGAGGCATGTGGATAGGGCGCACCGCGTGCTTGTAAGCAGGCAGTAGAGAAAAAAGAGGTCTCTATCGGTGCACAACTCACGGCTTTTCAGACGCAGTGCGATTGTCGTCGAAATAAGCCGGTGCAAATATCTATAGAGGGGGTCTCAAATCCCCGAGACCCTCCCCTTGGTACCTAACCAAGGGCTATCTGAAATCAAACCCCAAAAAACAAGGAGATCCTCCTTGTCAACCTCCGTCACCGCCTCAGTGTAAAGCGACGTGATCGTCTTGGGGTCGAAGTACAAACCCGTAGCGACGGCCCACTGACGGAGGCAACCCAAACCATACGCATGTCAGTTACCGGGCAACCCAAACCATACGCAGGCAACTTCAGACCATACGAAGGTCGTTACTGGGCAACCTAAGCCATATGTAGCGTATAGGTCAATACGTGGCGTATAGTATTTTTAAAAAAAATCTTTTAAAACTAATTAAAATCAATTAAAAGTAATTAAAACTAATTACAATTAATTAAAACTAATTAGAATTAATAAAAACTAATTAAAATTAATTTAAATAAATTAAAATTAATAAAAACTAATTAAAAACTAATTCAAACATAATTAAAAACTAATTAAAACATCATCAGTAATTCGTGTAGTATTGTGGAAAATTATGTCTACCACTAGCCATTATCTTATTAAACTGTTCGATACGATCACTGTATATATTTTTTCATTCTGCTGCAGCATCATTTCGGTGCTAATTCCAAAGTACATTCGTCATGGGCATTGGAAAATCTACGTCTAACTTGGCGTGGATGAAATGAGCATTGTTGACGTTAACGATTGATATGATTTGATGTTGAGCGTGAACGTTAGGACCAAACCATAATGGGAAAAAAGTTTGATTACCGGCGATGCTTAAAAGATGAACAATCACCCCAAATTTTTGAGCAATTAGGAGTCCTGTGTATGGCATCCACATCCAACGACTAACTTGTACGGCTTTCACATCATGCCAATCTATCGTGTGACATAGCCTATCATACTCTTGAAAGGCGACTCTGTCGAAAACAGTTCTCCACCATTCTTCTTTATTGTCCATCTCCTGTAGAAGTTGTTGTCGAATAAAAAACCACCGGTTTTCATTTAACCCTAAGCCCACAGCTACCGATCGAAAACCACAGTTACCTTCGGGATTTACATCCTGTATACGTGAAATGTAGGGACGAAACAAAAATGGAATCGGATCCTTAAAACAATTTATATCGTTAACTGCATCTTTCCCCATCATCAATGGAAACCCATGAAGGGCGTTGTCATCTTGTGGTTGCTTTCCTTTACCCGTCGTTGAATGAAGATGTTGAATGACTGAACTCGCTTGTCGAGAGTCCTGTGACGGAATATACGAGCTATGTCTAGCATGGTCACATCTGCTTTGTTGGGATTATGTGAACGAGCTGTTTCTCGCGACATCCTGTTACCTTTGTTGTTGCTTTTTCAAAGTAGGACGACCGCGAGTATCTTCTTGTACCACAAGCGCTTTCTTGTTGCTTTTGCTAGGAAAGACCACCCCTGCGATTCTCGACAACAGACTTTTTTTGACCTGATCGGGTTGTGACATAATTTTGTTTCTCATTTGACCAAGTACTTTATCCACGTCTACATTTTCATCCTCGACAAACGACGGTTTTAGATCAAGCTTCCTCCGGAAGACGTCCACCGCGTCTAGCGGGATTCTGCCACCTGTATTAAAACGAGATAGTTAGAACATTTTGGAATTAGGAAAAAAAAGATAAATATTAAAAGGTTTGCCTGTAGCATCGATATTTGCCAGACGACAAGCACACGGCAACCCACAACTACTGAAAAGTTGGCAACCACACGTTGCATTTTGTTTCTGTATAGTTGATAACTTGTACCACTCGGTTTCTAACAAATTTAGAGCTTTATGTGAAACTTTACCGTGTAGGTTATCAAACAATTCAATAGCTACGTGGCTGTCCATTTTCCTTATAAGCCTTGTTCCAAACACAAACTGTAATTATATATACTGATTTGTTACAATTTCATCAATAAACCCAACAAGTCTATCTAGCGAGTTGTTAGCATTTCTAAGATAGCTCTTTAGGAGCGAATGCTGGCTCTCGACTCGGTTCGTTGTATGTTGACCAAAATTGAAGTTTCTGTTAGACCAGGCGGATACAAACTTTTCTTTATATGGGTCCAATCAATTTTTAGTCACATAGTCTATAACTCCTAGAAAAATAATTTAAAACCTAATAAATATTTAATATTGAAAATAATTTAAACCCTAATACATATTTAATATTCAAAACTTACTTACTCGTTTGGCTGCATACAGTCGTTCGTATAGCCGGTTATAGTTGTACTTGTATGCATCTGGTGTGGGAGACTTACACAATAACGACCATGAATACTTGAAAATTGCCCAGTTTTCATCTATAAACGATGCCTTGCAATGTTTTGAGATATTCTCCTGAATGTGCCACCGACATAGGTTCTTGGAACTATCTGGGAATATTTTATCACACGCGTTCATAAGAGCTTTTTCCCTGACTGTTACTATCACACGCGGATCCATACACTTTTGCAACATACATTTGATTTGTAGTAGCACCCAAACAAAGTTTTCCTCCCGTTCTTTATATATAAATGCATGAGCGACGCATAACGACTGGTGTGTGGAGGTCACACCGACCACTTGGACAAATGGAAGTCTATACATGTTTGTTTTGTACGTCGCGTCGATCATCAAAACGTGCGGGAACGCACGCCACATCTCGTACGATTTCGGATGAACAAGGAATACCTCCTCCACGACATTTGTGACGGGATCCTCCCGAGTATAGTAGATGTAATCTTTAGAAGAAAGCAGGTGCTCCAGAACCTGCATTGGAGTTTCACCGACTCTCGTTTCGTTTTTTATCTTTTGTATCGCATTATAAATGTCCTATTTAATGCAACTACTCTCTGGGTTTTGTTCCCTTATGGTTGCCAGAATGTTTCGTGGCAACATATTTTGCGAATACAGCTTCGCCACCAAAAGTTGTTCCGACTCAGACAGTCTCCTAGTAAAAGAGTGTGCCTCAAGATGTTGATTAGGATCGTGGTTATGTCTATCATCATTCACCGTTAATTTCCAATCACCGGTATTTACTTCGTACTATCCTTCCAATTTAAAGGGACAACTTATTTTCTTGCTATCAGCACGTCTAACAGTGGCAGAAGACTTACGTTCACCGTAACGGTCACACACAAGCCACACCTTGATAACCGGTTCCGACAGGTCGTCTCCTTCTCTCCTTGATCGTCGGGTGAGAATGACGTAACCATTCTCACGTCCTCTGCGGATAGCCCAATCCACCGACTGTTCACGAGACTGAAAATTCTACAACAACGGTACGGTAAAAGTTAATAAACAACAAACTAAATGTATGTATATATATATAGGAATGTTATAACTGGTCAGTTTTATACGACACGGTTGGATGGGTTTGTTCCTCGTCTTCGGAGTCGTTAGCCGGCTTGTTCCCCGCGTATACGAAGTTGTCGGTTTGTTGTGTCGGGTAAGAGACTTCACCGTACACGTAGTCGTCCGTGGGTTGTGTAAGATAAGAGGGTTCACCGTATACGAACTCGGGATTGCTTAGTGGCTCGTTCAAATCTGGAAGCCTTACCCGTTGATTAGAATAAACGTCGGACGAGACCTCCTCCCGGTTCACATCTTGAAATCCAAAACTTTTCTAGCGACTCGTTAGAATTTACCTGAAAACCGTAGTTACCATCCCACCACCAAGACATTGCTATAATTTTTTGAGGGAAATTGTTTGAAAATTGTTTGAACGATACTTTCAAATGAGAATTCTGCATGCTTAAATACACAAAATTTGGCACCTATACGCATCGTATAGCCCTATATGATGCGAATAGTGTAAGGCCCCTTTCCCGAGAGACCTCACTTGTTGGATCTACTCATAAATATAGTCATCCAAACTGAACTTTTTAATTAAAATCATTCAACATAGCGGAAGCGTACGATAAGTCAAATACAAAACGTAGCAGCGGAAGTCTTAACATTTAAACATAAACATTGTCTTAACATAAACTCAAGTAACTGGGATGTCAGTTGTGTCGAGTAGCCGTCACGCCTTAGCAAGCCCTTTCTTCTTTCTACCTGAAGTGCATACTAAAAGTCAGCTAACGCTGTTGAGTTCTAGTTTAAAAGCAATCAGATATTAACATTATTTTATAAGAATAAACATATATATATGTATATTCTTATTTGTACATTCTTTACTTTACTACTTTCATATAACATTCATAGTTAGTACGTATATAAATACATACATGCTTATTTCTTGGTGCACATTCATTGGTCATACACATATGGGTGATCAACCCGTCATTTGCTTACGTAAGTCACAAAGACAAACGTTCTCGAACTATCGTCATAGCCCATTTACTTAACCGTCAGGCACCAGAAACCGTCCATCATATCTTAAACCATCTGGCAAACCTTCAGCTGTCCGTCTTTACCGTCCTACCGTCGTAGTCCGTCATATTCGCCCGTCTGCCCTAAGGCTTCCGTTTCCCGTGCGACTATTATTTATGCAATCGTTCTACTTATCAAAATAAGGCAATTGCTTCGACCGTCCTATAATGCCTTTCATACGTCCTAGCTGATGAAGTAACAAATATGTCCCGGTTGCAAAATAGTCACGTGGTCGTCTGTCTACCAAAGTAGTCGTTATCATCGAATCGTCCATAACGTTTACTTATACTTGGCAAGCAATATATACATGGATATAAAGCAAGATTTCATTCTTACACGTTTTGTTATTCTTTTCATACTTGGCAAGCAATATATACATAGATATGAAGCAAGATTTCATTCTTACACATTGTGTCTTTCTTTTCATACTTGGCAAGCAATATATACATAGACATAAAGCAAGATTTCATTCTTACGTGCTATTTCATGCTTTCATTTCTTTATTTAAAATCATACTTGTCATACTTATATTCAGCATGTATTGTCATATAGCACATAATATAACATTCATTCATATCATGTATACACTCCAACCCCAAAACATTTAAAATCATTTGCACGTAACACATAGGGGGCACATAGAACTCACATGATGAGTGTTTTCTGAAATACTCTTAGCTGGTCACTGAGCGTCACTCACAATCTGTATAATAAAGTCATACTCATAAGGTAGTGCCCTAAATGACACGAGACATTACTATGCTTGAACCCAGTAGTTTCGGGGGGGGGGTGGATCATATCGAAACTATAGTAGTTTCGGGTCATGGGTTTCTATCAAAACTAGGTAGTTTCGATAAGTAACTTATGTAAAATATTAGTAGTTTCGGGTCATGGGTCTATATCGAAACTAGGTAGTTTCGATGGGTCTGCATATATCGAAACTAGGTAGTTTCGGTGGATTCGCCCATATCAAAACTAGTAGTTTCGATGCATCAGTCTTCTTCCCCAACCAGAAACCCTAGATCTGGCCAATTATTTCTAGTTGATCAAGCCTTGAACTTTTTACGTTCAAAACGTTCCTTTTTATTCATGAGCACAAATATGTCATTTATTTCAAGTTTTATACATAAAAACCATGTCTTTATGCGACTTAAACCCGAACCCCAAAATGTGTAAAAACTCATATTTAGAGGCGATGCTTACCTCTTGGAGTCCGGTTTTCCATTGCTATGTGTTGTTGCTATGTAGACAAACGATTCTCAAGCCTTTGAGCTTCTTTCCCCGCTTTCTCTCTTTAGATTCGGTCTCTCTCTCACTCTAGAAACTTGCGCAGGAAGGAAATGAGGGGGAAGGGTTGGTGGCTGCTGATTAGAAGGGTTTCCCTTCATATTTCGGGCCCATGGGCCGAACCTTGTCCAAGCCACCTTGCTTTTTTGTTTATTTGTTTTCTATTTATTCGGGATGTTACAAGTATACCCTCCTTATAGAGGTTTCGTCCCCGAAACCTGCTTCAAGTTAAACAACTTTGGATACAGTCCTTTTATATCGTCTTCCTTCTCCCAAGTAGCTTTAGACCCTTTCCTGTGCTTCCATTGTATTTTGAATAAAGGAATCGACTTATTGCGTAGTCGTTTCTCGGATCGGTCAAGAATAGCTATTAGTTCTTCTACATAGTTCAAACTGTTATCCACTTCGATTTCATCATAGGGTATGTGAGCCGTATCTTCAGCAAGGCACTTGCGTAAGTGCTTTACATGGAATGTAGGGTGAATTCCACTGAGCTCGGCGGGTAAGTCGAGTCTGTAAGTAACCTGACCAACTCTTGCTACGATTTTGAAAGGTCCGACAAAACTTGGACTTAATTTGCCACGTCTTCTGAATCAGATGATTCTTTTCCAGGGTGACACTTTCAATAGTACCATGTCCCCTATTTGAAACACTAAATCCCTTCTTTTCTTGTCCGCATATGATTTATGTCTGTCTTTAGCGGCTTTCATTCGAGCTTTTATCCGGTCAAACTTCTCTGAAGTAGCTTTGACCACTTCTACACTGGCAAAGTCTTTTTGTCCGATTTCTCCCCAACAAACCGGGGTTCTACATCTTCTCCCATACATCATCTCAAATGACGGCATGCCGATGGTTGAGTGATAGCTGTTGTTATATGAAAACTCTGCTAATGGTAAATGGTTGTCCCAGCACCCACCGAAATCAATGATACAGGCCCGGAGCATGTCCTCCAAGGTCTGGATGGTCCTTTCCAATTGACCATCGATTTGAGGGTGGTAAGCGGTGCTGATGTTCAGTCTAGTGCCCATCGATTCGTTGAATTTCTTCCAAAACCTTGATGTGAATCGTTCTTCATGCCAGGCCACCAATGTCCTATCTTCAAGTCTTGATACATTTTGTTCGCCCCGGGGTGGATAAAGTAGTGAGACTTATGGGCCTTATGACACCCGACATTTTAGGTCGATATCCGTACTTATTATAAACGCGTTTACATTATTTATGTTTCTTGACTTACCTAATTGCATAAATTAGGACATTAAAGTCTAGCAAAAGCCATACGTTGTTTCATTTTATATTTTGGTATTTTTGTGAATTACCGGTTCACATACACATATAACTCGTCTAACCCGAACGTTGATAATTAAATTAAATAACCAGAAAAATATATAGACGTATATAGTAACGTTAAGAGTCTAAACCGAATTTGTTTACCGTTTAGCACCCTAATTAATATTTAAGCACCTAATCAACTAATCATTTAACACCTAAACATGATTAGTAAAGTAATTAACCCAAACCACCCCCATTTGACTTCTACAGCCGTAACTTATGAATGGGGTCTTTCCCCACATGTTTTTCCTTCTAATCCAATTCTTTAATTCATACACCATACTTCTTTCCTTCTAAACTTTGACAAGGATCATGACTTCCTATCACATCTAGTCATTCCAAATTCAAACCCACAATCCCATCTCCTTTTCTTTCTCTCTTATGGCAACCACAACAACACCATTTTCATTTTATTTTTCTTGGGTTCACCCATATTCAAGACTCACTTCTTCCATACTAAGGTGTTCTAAGAATTATTCAAGTGATTTCTCAAGGGGTTTTAACTAAGGACTCAAGACCATCTTCTTTTTCCTTTCAAAAATCATCATCTCTCCTGTGGTCTTCCCTAGCTTGTCTAGAGGTAAAAACTTGATCCTTCACATCTTTATATATTCATGTTATTTTCTTTAAATCATGGCTAAACATGCAATTTGTTCACCAAAATATAGGATGTCTTCATAAATTATTCTAACCTAAGTAAAATAACAAGAAAAGTGTGTCGAGTTCAAGACTTAAAATACAAATTTATGCATGTAAGTATGTGCGCTATAGGAGTATAATTTTGAGACTAATACTGTCAATTCAAAAATTGCAGTATTGAAACTAGGAAGTTTCGATACCAATCTTGCTCAAATCGAAACTAGGTAGTTTCGATACCTGTGTTGCTCAAATCGAAACTAGGTAGTTTCGATACCCGACTACTCAATCGAAACTAGGTAGTTTCGATACCTATTACACAATCGAAACTAGATAATTTCGATACACATTTTTGCTTAATCGAAACTAGGTAGTTTCGATATCTGTTCTGCTCAATCGAAACTAGATAGTTTCGACACCTGTTCATCAGTCCCATTGGGCAGTAGCTTGGAATTATTTTGTCATAATGGAACAAGTGTTGAAAAACTAAGAAGATAATTTAAGTAAAATAACCGGAGTTACTAAGTCGGTGAACAATTTGCATTCGAGATATTCGGTCATAACCCGAAATACCCCTTTTGTAAATAGGGTACGATTAATCAAGTTTGACTGGAACAATTATCGTTGCTAACATACACAAAAACGAGGTGAGTTTCACGGCCCCTTTTTACTGTTTTCTATATTTGGGGGAAGAACATACTTACAACTATTTTATGTGATAACAAGAGAATAAGACTCGACTTTTATGTTTGCATGAGTTGAACAATTTAGGCCGCTAAAGTCCCCTGGAACAACTTAGTAACCATTAACTATAGCCTAGGGTCCTATGAATAGTACTATGGGGAGTGACGTCCCCCGGTCATGGTTAGTCGCGCTAACCACAATCTGGAGGATTTATGGCCGCATAGCATCTGATAACGATTGAGAGGGGCAAAAGAACAATTGTCATGGTTTGGTTACGCCTCATGTATGAACATATTATTTGTATTCCTAGCTAGTTTACAAATGGGTCAAACATTTCTTATTCTGATTATCCCATGCAACTGGAACTATTTATGAATAAACGAATTTTACAAAGAACTATTTGAGTAAACCTGTGAACTCACCAACCTAGTGTTGACATTTTTAAGTATGTTTTTCAGGAATTTGAACGTGATCGCAAGGTTAGCAATGTAGATTACATGCATTTACAATGGATACGACTCAAGGAGGATTTCTCTTGTATAACTCATTGTATTTCTCTTGTATAACTTTTTGTAAACTCAGATTACATTTTGGAATGTAAAACTTTAAACTTGTTTATGTATCCATTCATCATGTATGTGTTTGCGGTAATCATATGCTTTGGAAACTATGAACGTTACGCCTCACGTTTCCGCCTTGGCGGGGTGTGACAGATTGGTATCAGAGCCATTGATTGTAGCGAACTAGGAGTCTAAAATGGAACCTAGTCTATAATTTAAATGACTCATTAAAACGTTTTCATTGCATAAGCATTGCATAACCAGTTATCATGTCATATGGATATTGTAGTCACAAGCATGTCATCACACTCTGACCCCGTCTCTGCCTCTGAATCCAACGAGAAACTTTCCGCCACACGCCCCAAAAATCGAGTACAAGTTCGCAGCTCCACACCACCCAATGTCGCCCTGGGAGAACCTCCTATCGTCTACCGAAAGAAAAGCGGAGGACCAGTTATGGTAAAAAGTGCTAGGAAAAAGGTTCGATTTCTGCGCAAGAGGACCCTGGCAGCCCGTGACCCGGAAGACTTGGAGACTAATGAGGAACCACCTAAGCAACGACCCTGCTACCACCCTACTGTGGGGACCATCAGCTGGATGCCCCGTACACTGGCACGATAGAGGGAGATGGAGAGCATCCCCTCTACCTTTGAGCTCGGAGAGTCCTCCAACTCCTCAACACCCCTACCCCACACTAGGGAAGCCATGGAGCTCACAGTGCCTACATTGGTAGCACGCGTTCATACGCACGAGGAACGTCTTGATGACCTCCTAGATGATATCCGGGCACATGGGGATGCAGCCACGCGACTACGTCAAGGGCTCGGATCTCGAGTACAGACTCTGGAGGACAGCACCCGAGACATACAGGGTGCCACTGACTACCTAGAGTTGAGAGCTGATATGGACTGGCAGTTCACTCTCACGGTCCGAGACATGGTGGAGGCGCTGGAAGAAAGGACTTTGGCTACAGAATTTGTGGCTAGGGCTAGCTTTGTCATGGCGGGACTTGCCATGATGATTGGGTTGTACTCCCACATCTTCTTTTAGACCTATTACGGGCGGGTTGTGTCCGTAGCGCATTATGTAGTTTAAAACGTTGGTAGTGATGTGTTCATGTGAACCCATCCCTTTTGTATCCTTGTCCTTTAGAACAATGTACTATGCATGTTTTAACTATGTATGTGATGGTTTATGTTGTAATGATGGTTGTTTACGTTTGATGTTGTTGTATCCTTATGTCATGATCTAGTATTATTATTATATAATGTTGTTTCTTTTTAATTGATATGTTAGAAAGAACGTCATGGCACCTAAGCGTAGGACACCCCGTAACACTATTGGTGACAACAATGAGACGATTTCCCCAAACGTGGAGCAACTCATAGCACAGAGAGTAGCTGCTGCCATGGAACAGTATGAGGCAAATCGAAATAGTGGAGGAGGAAACGGCAGTGGTACCGGCGGAGGAGGTGCAGGAGGTAGCGGTACAGCCGGAGGTTCCGGAGGTAATAGAATAAATAAGTCATAACACATAGTCATGATCCGAATTAATGACGTTATGACTTGTAATTCTACAGATGCTCCAAATAGGAAGTGCTCCTACAAGGCCTTTCTATCTTGCAACCCCCGCAACTTAAATGGCACCGAGGGTGCAGTTGGGCTAATGAGATGGATAGAAAAGATGGAGTCGGTGATTGATATTAGTGAATGCACCGCTGACTGCATGGTGAAGTATTCTAGATGCACGCTCACTGATAAGGCTTTAACTTGGTGGAATTCACAAGTGAAAACCCTGGGAAGGCAGATTGCATACCAACTGACTTGGGAGGAGCTGAAAGCCATGATGACTGAGGAGTACTGTCCTCGAAATGAGTTGTAAAAGATCGAATCTGAAATGTGGAATTTACAAATGATAGGAGATGATGTGACTGGTTACACTGACCGATTCAATGAGTTAGCAAGTTTGGTTCCACACATGGTTACCCCAGAATACAAGAAGGTTGAAAGATATTTGTGGGGTCTTGCACCTCAAATCCGAAGCCTGGTGACTTCATCGAACCCTATGGATGCCAAGAGCGCTATAATCCTAGCTTTCAAGCTAAGGGATAATGCTGTGCGTGATGGTTTGTTTGAGAAGAAGGAGACCGAGGAAGGAAGGTCTGGGGAAAAGAGGAAATGGTTTGGAAAACCAAGTAATCAAAACAAGAATCAAACTTACAAGAGACCTGGAACTATGAAAGTCTATGCTGTCAACACTGTGGAACAAAATGGATATCTTGGAACACGACCGAAGTGTGACAAGTGTGGATATCATCACAGTGGAAGGTGTACCCAATGTGGAAAGTGTAAAAAGTATGGGCATCTAGCCCATAACTGTTGGAGCAATGCGAACCCTAATAAGATCAATCAAGTAGCAGGAAAGGTCAACCTAGAGTGTGGAGATCCAAAGCACTTCAGGAAAGACTGTCCAAAGTTGAAGAACCGAAACGAAAATCAGGCCCATGGAAGAGCGTTTGTGATAGGGGCTGGGGACGCACGACAAGATCCAAACATTGTCACTGGTACGTTCCCGATAAATAATCACTATACCTCTATACTTTTCGATACGGGTGCTGATATGAGTTTTGTGTCAAATGACTTTAAGTCCCTACTCGGTATTAAGGCCAGCAAACTAGACCAAAATTATACAATTGAATTAGCAAACAGGAAGTTAATTAAAACCGAAGAAGTCATTCAGGGTTGTACTCTATGTTTGAAAAATCACACATTTAGTATAGACCTGTTACCTGTTGACCTGGGAAGACGTTGTTATTGGTATGGACTGGTTGTCGAAGAATCACGCCGAGATTGTTTGTTTTGAGAAGATTGTTCATATTCCACTCCCGAACGGAGAAGTTCTTTCGGTTCAAGGTGAGAAGAGTGGAGTGACATTGAGGATGATAAACTGCATGAAAGCTCGTAAGTACCTACGTAAAGGCTATTGCGTGTTCCTGGCTCACGTCGTCGAGAAGAAACCCAAGGAACGTCAACTTAAAGACATACCAATCGTTAAGGATTACCCCAAAGTTTTTCCTGAAGACTTACCTGGATTATCACCACCGAGGCAAGTCGAATTCCGAATCGACTTGGTACCAGGAGCTGCCCCGGTTGCGTGATTGCCGTATCGATTAACACCTTCTGAAATGCAGGAATTATCAAATCAACTACAGGAGTTGCTTGATAAAGGTTTCATAAGACCGAGTTTCTCACCTTGGGGAGCTCCGGTCCTATTTGTAAAGAAAAAGGATGGAACCTTTAGGATGTGTATTGATTACCGAGAATTAAACAAGCTTACAATAAAAAACCGATACCCACTTCCTCGAATAGACGATTTGTTCGATCAACTACAAGGTTCTAGCTTCTACTCTAAGATCGATCTACGTTCGGGGTATCATCAACTAAGAATCCAAGAAGGAGATGTACCAAAGACGTCATTTAGGACTCGTTATGGCCACTACGAATTCCTAGTTATGCCGTTTGGTTTAACGAACGCACCAGCTGTTTTTATGGATCTCATGAACCGAGTGTGCAGGCCATACTTGGATAAATTCGTGATAGTATTTATTGATGATATATTAATATATTCACGAACCAAGGAGGATCATGAACATCATCTGAAATTCATTTTGGAACTACTCAACAACGAGAATCTTTATGCTAAATTCTCTAAGTGTGAGTTTTGGATCCGAGAAGTGCATTTTCTTGGACATGTCATCAACAATGAAGGAATTCACGTTGATCCATCTAAAATAGAAGCGATCAAAAACTGGGAAGCACCAAAGACTCCAACAGAAGTACGTCAATTTTTGGGTTTGGCCGGCTACTACAGACGATTAATTGAGAATTTTTCAAAAATAGCCCTGCCCTTAACCACATTAACCCAGAAAGAAAAGAAGTATGATTGGAGTGATAAGCAAGAGTCAGCTTTCCAATTACTGAAGCAGAAGCTGTGTAGTGCACCGATCTTATCTCTTCCGGAGGGAATCAATAATTTTGTCGTATACTGCGATGCATCACACCAAGGACTTGGTTGTGTGTTAATGCAAAGAGACAAAGTCATCGCATATGCCTCACGACAACTAAAAGTGCACGAAAAGAATTATACGACCCACGACTTGGAGTTGGGCGCAGTTGTGTTTGCGCTCAAGATTTGGAGACATTATCTTTATGGTACGAGATGCACTATTTTTACTGATCACAAGAGTCTCCAACATATCTTTGATCAAAAAGAACTTAACATGAGACAACATCGTTGGGTAGAACTACTAAACGACTATGAATGTGATATCAAGTACCATCCCGGGAAAGCCAATGTCGTAGCAGACGCCTTAAGTCGCAAAGAACGAGTTAAAACTCTTTGTGATCGTGCCCTAGGATTAACAATTCATACGAGTCTTACTACTCAAATCCGAATGGCATAACAAGAAGCACTTAAAGAAAAGAACATCCAAAATGAGGCACTACGTGGAATGATCAAACAATTGGAGTCTAAGTCAGATAATACGTTTTACTTCATGGACAGAATTTGGGTGCCGAGTAACGGTAACTTACGTGGGTTGATTATGGATGAAGCCCACAAGTCCAGGTACTCCATTCACCCGGGTTCAGATAAGATGTATGAGGATCTAAAAGAATTATATTGGTGGCCTAATATGAAAGGAGATATTGCCACATATGTCAGTAAATGCTTAACGTGTTCAAAAGTAAAAGCCGAACATCAGAAACCGTCTGGCTTGTTACAACAACCCGAAATTCCCCAATGGAAATGGGAACAGATTTCTATGGATTTCATCACGAAATTACCCAAGACGTCGAGCGGGTATGACGCGATATGGGTAATTGTCGATCGTCTGACAAAATCAGCTCATTTTCTACCCATCAAAGAGACGGATAAAACCGAGAAACTTGCAAAGCTTTATATCAAGGAAATTGTGGCTAGGCATGGAGTGCCAATTTCTATTATCTCTGATAGAGACAGCAGATTCATGTCTAGAATCTGGAAATCATTACAAGAAGCCATGGGCACACGTCCTGACATGAGCACGGCATATCACCCACAAACGGATGGTCAAAGCGAAAGGACCATTCAAACTTTAGAGGATAGCTCCGTGCGTGTGTAATTGATTTCGGAGGAAATTGAGATACTCATTTACCGTTGGCAGAGTTTTCCTATAATAACAGCTACCACACGAGCATTAAGGCAGCTCCGTTTGAAGCTTTATATGGTCGTAAATGCCGCTCACCGCTATGTTGGGCGGAAGTTGGTGAAAAACATTTGACAGGTCCTGAGATTGTCCAGGAAACCACTGATAAGATCTTCAAAATTAAGGACCGTCTGAAAGCGGCCCGAGACAGACAGAAGAGCTATGCTGATAACAGACGGAAACCATTAGAATTTCAAATTTGTGACCGAGTAATGTTAAAAGTCTCACCATGGAAAGGCGTTGCAAGGTTTGGTAACCGTGGTAAGCTCAACCCTAGATACGTTGGACCGTTTGAAATTCTGGCTAGGGTTGGCCCTGTAGCTTACAAGCTCAAACTACCACAAGAATTAAACAACGTACATGACACGTTTCACATATCGAATCTCAAGAAGTGCTTGGCAAACGAGACCTTGATCATACCGCCAGATGAAATTCATATTGATGATAAACTTCATTTCATCGAGGAACCGATTGAGATTACAGATTGGAAAGTTCAAAGGTTGAGACGTAGTCGTATCAAACTGGTTAAAGTACGTTGGAACTCAAAGCGTGGTCCTGAGTATACATGGGAACGAGAGGATCAAATGAAAACAAAATACCCCTCCTTGTTTAAGGATACACCAGTTCAAGATGGCATGAATTGAATTTCGGGACGAAATTCTTTTAACATGGGGAGAATGTGACACCCGACATTTCAGGTCGATATCCGTACTTATTATAAACGCGTTTACATTATTTATGTTTCTTGACTTACCTAATTGCATAAATTAGGACATTAAAGTCTAGCAAAAGCCATATGTTGTTTCATTTTATATTTTGGTATTTTTGGGAATTACCGGTTCACATACACATATAACTCGTCTAACCCGAACGTTGATAATTAAATTAAATATCCAGAAAAATATATAGACGTATATAGTACCGTTAAGAGTTTAAACCGAATTTGTTTACCGTTTAGCAACCTAATTAATATTTAAGCACCTAATCAACTAATCATTTAACACCTAAACATGATTAGTAAAGTAATTAACCCAAACCACCCCCATTTGACTTCTACGGCTGTAACGTATGAATGGGGTCTTTCCCCACATGTTTTTCCTTCTAATCCAATTCTTTAATTCATACACCATACTTCTTTCCTTCTAAACTTTGACAAGGATCATGACTTCCTATCACATCTAGTCATTCCAAATTCAAACCCACAATCCCATCTCCTTTTCTTTCTCTCTTACGGCAACCACAACAACACCATTTTCATTTTATTTTTCTTGGGTTCACCCATATTCAAGACTCACTTCTTCCATACTAAGATGTTCTAAGAATTATTCAAGTGATTTCTCAAGGGGTTTTAACTAAGGACTCAAGACCATCTTCTTTTTCCTTTCAAAAATCATCATCTCTCCTGTGGTCTTCCCTAGCTTGTCTAGAGGTAAAAACTTGATCCTTCACATCTTTATATATTCATGTTATTTTCTTTAAATCATGGCTAAACATGCAATTTGTTCACCAAAATATAGGATGTCTTCATAAATTATTCTAACCTAAGTAAAATAACAAGAAAAGTGTGTCGAGTTCAAGACTTAAAATACAAATTTATGCACGTAAGTATGTGCGCTATAGGAGTATAATTTTGAGACTAATACTGTCAATTCAAAAATTGCAGTATCGAAACTAGGAAGTTTCGATACCTATCCTGCTCAAATCGAAACTAGGTAGTTTCGATACCTGTGTTGCTCAAATCGAAACTAGGTAGTTTCGATACCCGACTACTCAATCGAAGCTAGGTAGTTTCGATACCTATTACTCAATCGAAACTAGATAATTTCGATACACATTTTTGCTCAATCGAAACTAGGTAGTTTCGATATCTGTTCTGCTCAATTGAAACTAGATAGTTTCGACACCTGTTCATCAGTCCCATTGGGCAGTAGCTTGGAATTATTTTGTCATAATGAAACAAGTGTTGAAAAACTAAGAAGATAATTTAAGTAAAATAACCGGAGTTACTACGTCGGTTAACAATGTGCATTCGAGATATTCGGTCATAACCCGAAATACCCCTTTTGTAAATAGGGTACGATTAATCAAGTTTGACTGGAACAATTATCGTTGCTAACATACACAAAAACGAGGTGAGTTTCACGGCCCCTTTTTACTGTTTTCTATATTTGGGGGAAGAACATACTTACAACTATTTTATGTGATAACAAGAGAATAAGACTCGACTTTTATGTTTGCATGAGTTGAACAATTTAGGCCGCTAAAGTCCCCTGGAACAACTTAGTAACCATTAACTATAGCCTAGGGTCCTATGAATAGTACTATGGGGAGTGACGTCCCCCGGTCATGGTTAGTCGCGCTAACCACAATCTGGAGGATTTATGGCCGCATAGCATCTGATAACGATTGAGAGGGGCAAAAGAACAATTGTCATGGTTTGGTTACGCCTCATGTATGAACATATTATTTGTATTCCTAGCTAGTTTACAAATGGGTCAAACATTTCTTATTCTGATTATCCCATGCAACTAGAACTATTTATGAATAAACGAATTTTACAAAGAACTATTTGAGTAAACATGTGAACTCACCAACCTAGTGTTGACATTTTTAAGTATGTTTTTCAGGAATTTGAACGTGATCGCAAGGTTAGCAATGTAGATTACATGCATGCACGATGGATACCACTCAAGGAGGATTTCACTTGTATAACTCATTGTAATTGAGTCATATTTGTGAAATCTTAACTTTTTGTAAACTCAGATTACATTTTGGAATGTAAAACTTTAAACTTGTTTATGTATCCATTCATCATGTATGTGTTTGCGGTAATCATATGCTTTGGAAACCATGAACGTTACGCCTCGCGTTTCCGCCTTGGCGGGGTGTGACAGGCCTCATCAAGGATTTTGGCCCTAAGTTCACCAATCTTAGGTATCCACATCCGGCCAAAGCTAGTTCGTACATCATACGCATTGGTCTCCAAATTACTCTTGTAACATTTCTGATTTTTCTACCTATTTGCAATTTAATGTAGCTCATTTAAATTTCAAATCCTTGTGCACTAGTTTAAGCTGTTCGTACCAAATATTAAGTCTCAAAACAAAATCCGCAAATCCTTTCACGGGTATATGTTATTAAAAAAAAATCCTATATACGTATACATTTATATAAATTTTCAATCAAATACATACACACATAGATACATTTATTTAATTAACAAAGAATTTCACGGTTGATTGAACCCCCAAGACAATTGAACCCTAAATGGGAACCTCACACTCAAAATTTTGATTTTTAAAACCCTAATTTTGACTTTCTTGATCTATTTTGACTTTTAAAAGTCAAAGGGGCCAAAACCGTGTTAATTCGAGGCTGCTGTCGATGGATCCTTGTCGAGTTGGACTCCTCGTAGATTCACAAGCAGAAACGGACTCAATCCAGGCCCTATCATTATACCAATTCGTTCAAATAAGCGGGCAAGATTCAAATTCAAACGAATTTGACTCCTCAAAGTCAAACAGCATCAATTCACATTTAATTTGTGTAATTGACGCGTAATCAATCCCATAAATCACTCGCAGGGAAATCTCGGGTGTACCTGGACCGGTATTAAGACCCAATTCACTCCCAATTCGATGAATTTACGCGTGATCAGCCCCCGCAAAACATTTCGGTCAAATTGAAATCGAATTGACTAATTCGAATAATATTAAGCGAATTAAATCACTCACCCACTCTCGGATACGTCCTCACAAACTCTCCCAACCCTCGATCAATCCGCATTCCGCGTCTGGACTTCTGTCGATCACCAAGAACAGCCGATCCAACTTCGTAGCCGTCTGCACTTGTTGCCCATTCATAACGTGTAAGTTTTACATCACTAGATTCGTAATCGAACCCTAAATGATAGGCCTTTATCAATTCATGTTAACAATACAGATTCGAACCGCTTTGAATTCTAGGGTTTTCTTTGTTCTTGGCGCTAATCTGATTGGGGCTTATGATCTGAACTCGTGTTTTTAAATTTTTCGAATCTATTATAAACCAGCGAAACCACCTGGTCCGGCCGGTAAGTCATTGCACCGCCGAACCAGGTGGCGTGGGTTCGAAACCCACTAGTCCGGCCTTTTTGCACATACTCTGAACATCAAACCCGGATACCATTTCGCTTTGTGTTAATAACCAACCGGACTGGACTTGTACACGAATAGCTCCACTGGTCCAGCGGTACACACGGACCTCACACACAGGAACCACCCGGGTTCGAACCGGGTGGCCTGTTTATATTTTTAAAACAGTTTTCTAAAACTCCAAAAATTTTGTAAAAAATATTTTTATAAACCTTGAGATATTTATAACAGAATAAAACCAGAATTATTAAATTTCAATATAAATTCAGATTTAATCCAAATTAAATTGTTAAATTTGCACATTAAACTTTTAAAACAAAAACTTTAAATATTTAAAATTAATTTCTAAATAAAAGCAATCATTTTTATAAAAGTTATAAAATATTAACTTTATTTACAAAAAAATAAAAATACTTATTTCTAAATGTAAAATAAGTAAATAAAAGTTATTTATTTTAAAGGTAGATGTATATTTAACTCCACGCATAAATAATATTTTACACAACTCCCTTTGTTTTTCACATCCTTGTAAATGAATACAATTTTTATACATCCTTATAAATAAATAATATTCTTACATATATTTATAAATAAATAAATAAAGCAAAAAAATTATTTAATTAATTAAGATAATTCACACAACTAATTTTATAACTAAGTTACTAAATAATAATTATTTAATTTATTTAGTTATTCAAACCCAAAACCTAGTTTAATTATTCTAAAACTATTTATTTGAATTTCTCATTTTATAAAGCACCTCATTCAAGTATGAACTACTAATACCTACCACTCCAACTCCTGATACACACAACCAATTCAATCCTAGACTTAGACATAGACTATTGTACCCTCTAATAATTCAATATACATTATACACTAGGTTAACGTGGTGAGTTGCAAGGATCATTTTACAACCTAGTCTCCCGTGTTAGCTACACCTTAAATCAAGTGAGTATTACATAGCCCCATTTACTCTTTTACACTTTTTGGGGTGAATCAAGAATTTTATACAAACAATGGCTTACATTTACACAAACTATACAAACACAAATCCTATTTACATTCATGTGTGCAAATTTGAGCTTTATGTTTGAGTGCTAGGTGTGGTAACTTTTGTGTGCAATTTATGTGCAATCATTAACTATTTAAGTCGACGGTTAACAATGATAGATCTATTGAGTCTGACAAACCCACCCAGATTGGGGTGATTGTTACCGACAACACAATTTACATGCTAGTTACAAAGGTTTGATTGTACTTTAGTTACACAATAGCTGCTCCCTATAAATGTCTTATTTTATCATGACATGTAGGGATTTGTTTATTCATATTTATACACTATCTATGTACAACCTATGTATGTTCACCAACTTTTTAGTTGACCTTATTTTATTCATGTTTCAGGTGCTAATGTGACACTTAAGTTTGGACTTAGTTAATTTAAATTCAAAGAAAAATTTGTATTTTCATTTATGTACTTGTTGAATTTTGCTATTTGTGTTTGAATTGTCTGAAATGAAATTGATGATTAAATATTGAAATCTAGCGAACCTTGTGCTCATGAACAGTCTACATGTCCCGCCCCGACGTTTCCGCCGTCAGTTGGGGTGTGACAGGAAGGAAATGAGGGGGAAGTGTTGGTGGCTGTTGATTAGAATGATTTCCCTTCATATTTCGAGCCCATGGACCGAACCTTGACCAAACCCACATTGCTTTTTCTTTTATTTGTTTTCTATTTATTCGGGATGTTACATATAGGATCCTGGTTAAACCGACAGCCTCGTACAAAGTGGTAATTAGTGATTTGGGCGTTTATAGAAGTCGATCATTACCATTGTGAGATTGAATTTGATTGTTAGAGCTGATATGATTTTGACTGTTTGAATTTCTAATGCCACTTCTGATCTATTATATGTGATGCATAAAGAATGCCATTGGCGGTTTAAATGGGGAGGGGGGGGGTCAAGAAGTTGCTACTGATTTGGAGCTGGAATCTAAAATAATCTCTGATTTCACTGTTGTTAATAGTTATGATGCCACTAATTTTCATGGAATATGGTTTGGATTAGGATTTAAATACACGGAAAATTACTAAATGATGCTATAATTCACAATGAAGTGTGTAGCTACATGGATTATGGCAATGTGTATGACAATGATGATTGTATGAAAACTAGTTAATTCTTCCCGCTAATGTCTTATTAAAAGTGAAAACTGAAATAGTTACACGAGTGAATCAACATTTGAAACCAGCAGCTTTTAACATTCTCGGTTTAGTTTAAACAGAGGCGATTTGAAACTTAATAACAAAGGGAAGCTTGATCATGTGGTATGCGTGTAGTTCCGTCATTAAATAGGCATTGGTTTAATCCCGACGCCCCCTTCCTTGGCGGGTTCATTTGCTTTTTAGGTTTTGGTTGAGTTCTTTTTTTTTATAATTTTCGTTTTTGTTTGCACTTATTTTTTTTCCTTAGTTTTTTTTTAAATTCTTTTACGTTATATATATATATATTTATATATATATAGGGTTAGATTCAAATAAAAAGGGTTTTTAAATAAAAAAGGTGAGAAGAATTTAGAGCCATTAGATCAAAATGTAGATTAAATTGACAATGATTTAATGGTTGTGATCAAATTGTACGAGAAAAAGTTGTTGCAAGGCAATTTTAGTAATTGCCACTTTTGTTGACTTTTTATCAAATTCTCTCTTTTTTTAAACATTCATAACTTTTACATACGACATTATTTTATTTTTTTTAAATTACACCATAAAAACAAGTGTTTTTTATATTTAAAACGAGTATAGTGTCGTTATATACAAAAAAGAAAAAACATTTTATATTTTCCAGCTCATTGTGTAATTTGTTCGTCATTTTGTCTAATGTCAGGTCATTGTGTCTAATGTCAAGTTATTGTGTCAAATATTTTTCATCATTGTGTTTAATGTCAAATATTTTTCTAATGTCAGGTCATTGTGTTAAATATTTTTCATCACTTTGTTATATATAATACATAAAAAGCAGTAACAAAAATAACACGAAGTTATCTAAAACATAAAACACGATGATAAATACATATAATACAATGATGAAAAATATTTGACACAATGACCAGACCTAAAATTAGACACCATAAAAACGAGCATTTTTTATCTTTAAAACGAGTATAGTGTCGTTATATACAAAAACGAAAAAAATAATTACGTTTTCCATTGTGTAATTTGCTCGTCATTGTGTCTAATGTCAGATCATTATGTCTAATGTCAAGTCAATGTGTCAAATATTTTTCATCATTGGGTCTAATTTCAAATATTTTTCTAATGTTAGGTCATTGTGACTAATTTCAATTTATTGTGTCAAATATTTTTATCACTTTGTTATATATAATACATAAAAAACAATGACAAAAATAACACTAAATTATTTAATACGTAAAACATAATGGCGAAAACGAGCGTTATCTTTAAAACGAGTCTAGTGTCGTTATATACAAAAAAGGAAAAACAAATTACGTTTTGCAGCTCATTGTGTAATTTGCTCGTCATTGTGTCTAATGTCAGGTCATTGTGCCTAATGTCAGGTCATTGTGCCTAATGTCAGGTCAATGTGTCAAATATTTTTTATTATTGTGTCTAATGTCAAATATTTTCTAATTTCAGGTCAATGTGTCAAATAATTTTTTAATCTAAAACGTAAAACACAATGATGAATAAATATAACATAATGATAAAAAATATTTGACACAATTACCTGACATTAGACACAATGACCAGACCTGACATTACACAATGACCTGACATATTTTACACAATGACCAAAATGTCATCCCTTCAAAAATAATAAAAGAACACATGTCAAGCCCAGAATCCTTTTTACCATTTTTTTATTTTTAAAACTTTTTTTTACTAAATTTATTCAACTCGTGTAATAAATGGGGTTTCTAAAGTTTAATATGAATTGACACTTATTAGTTATATAAAAAAAAATTAATACTCAGCTAAAAAATGTTTTAAAAATTAACATAACATAATTTATAACTGTCAATTAATATTTTATTTAACTCGTGTAATACACTGTTTTTTAAGACTTAAATTTTTTATTACTAAGTATATAAAATTATATTTATTCAACCCGTGTAATACACGGGTTTTTAAAGAAATAAATTTTTTATTACTAAGTATATAACATTACATTTATTCAACCCGTGTAATACACGCGATTCTAACCTAGTTCTATATGTAAAAAAAATTTAAAAAGAAATATAAAAGTAATTATTTATATATAACTAAAGTCATTTATTTATATAAATATAATAATTTTATTAATACAATAAATATATAATTATTGTAACATCCCGAAAACCGTCACTTATACTTGGGGATGGAAATAAAAGAAAGATCGTGGGGGTTAAACGACAAAACGAAAGAAAAGGGGACTGCTCCACAACCCTAGCCGCCCCCACCTTTTCACCCCCATTCTCCATCTCTTCAAACTTCTAGAGAGAAGGTGAGAGAAACCTAGAAAGAGAGAGTGAAGAAAATCATCTCCCTTGCCTCCATCTTGTTTTCATTTGGTTACAAATCGATTGTGAAGAGAAGAACACGGAGATTTAAAGCATTTCAAGGTAAGAATCGATCCAAATCTTTTTGTTTTAGTTTGAAATGGGTTTTTACAGTAAAATGGGGTTTAATCCATAAAGGTCGGGTTTTTACGTATGAAAAAAACACGGAGATTCTGAGCATTTCACGATAAGAATCGATCCAAAACAATGGATCTAGCTACATGAGAGTTAAACAAATGATTTTGACAGAAAAAGTTATGATTTTGGATAAAAAACAGCGGCTGGTTAATGTTTGGTCTCGGGGCGACACTAATATGGCTACACTAATCCTCAGGCGACACTAGTCGTGGATTCTTGATACGGATAGCGACAGTTATGGGTGGCGACACTAAGATAGACGACACTAAAGTCCATAACGAAAGTTATGGAGACACTGTCACTGACAACACTGTCACCGGCGACATTGTCACCCACGACACTGTTATATACGACACTAAGTATCTAGCAACACTAGTCGTGACGAAACTATAGGCGACACTAACAGAAAGTTGATATATTTCATATGTTGATTTCATACAAATCATATAGTACTCGGCCTAGCTTGAAAGCCTCATTGTCGGAATAGTAACAACAAATCAGGTGAGTTTCTATTGCCTATTTTCATATGCTTTTGGGCTGATGTGTATACTTAACAGAGAATATGAACTAAACGAAAGATTTAGAAAGACAGAGTTACATTTTTTAAAATATACATTTTTATAAAAGTAAAGAGAAATAGAGGTAGGGTAAACAGATACAATCTTTAAAATAAATGTTTTAAAGAAACTAATGACAGACAGAGACAGAGACAGAGTTAAAGTGACAGTGATAACAGTACTCCGGTACTGGATGATAGTGATAGATGTCATGTTATGTACTTATGTGATAATATGTGCTAATTTGTTTGCATTTATGTGATAGACAGAGTAAATGCCTAGTTATTTTATAGTATAGAAAGTACAGAGGAGTCTTATCACAAGCATAGAATAAAAGTCTTGCAAGCATAGAGAAGTCTCGTTTTATACGAGCATAGAGTAGAACCGAGCAGTCGTGCCTAGTGCAAGCACATAGGAACCTTGTTTTCATAACAAGCACATAGTAGTATAGTTTTGCCTTGTGCAAGCACACAAGAGACTTGCTTTGTGCAAGCATAAACTAGTCTTGCCTTTTGCAAGCACAGAGGAACCTCGTCCTTGGACAATGGTTCAGTTATGTTATGTTAGTTTTCATACAAGTGCAAGTTCACTTGTTAATAGCACAAATATAGAACGAATGACAGATTCAGAGTGGGACACCGTAACTGTTATCGTAAAACAAAGTTTTAGCAAATGATAGTAAACGAAAAGATTTCATAAATTGTGAAATTACAGAGTTTAAAGTACAGAGAATGTTCTGTTAAAACATAACATAGAGAAAGCTTATTTTTATATTAATAATTAAGTTGTATTAAATGACAGCAAAGTTTACAGTTAATAAAGTAAAGATAGAACTCGCTCAGTATAACTAAGTTAGTATAACTAAGTTTTAGTATGCGCATCACATTAAGGATGAATAGTTCAGAGAAGTTGTGAGAGCTTGGATGGTATGGCTGAAGGGCTTCTCGATCGCTGAATATTGACATTTCTGATAGTTTGATAGTATTGAATAATCATGTTTAAAGTTTAATTCCTTGAGAATTTCGTCATAATTGAACAAAGACTTCCACTGTAATAGATTATGATTTCCAGTTTAACAACTATGTATTTCATGTTTTGGACCAATTATTAGATGTACTCGTTTTGAGGTGTTTCAATTATACATAATAATAAAAGGGAATATCAGTGCCTCATACGAGAATTATTGTTTGTTCCTTACCACCTCTTATGCACAGGTTACAAGCTCTTGATGCGTAGGTTACAACTTTTTTTATATAAATACAACTAGCTTCTGGAGTTAAACCAAAGTGGATGCTGCCCAGCTAGTCTGTGCCTTTCCACCTCATCCGTGAGACGCGGGTTCGAATCCCAACCCTTGTGCCCAGTCATTTCAGTTGCTGATGTTAGCATACCCTCCGCTGACCTCAACTTAAAATTAATTTTTTTTCTTTTCTCTTATATTTTTTTTCAAAGACGTTGATTTATTTCGGGGTTTAACTTTTTTTTTATTTAAAGTTTTGAAAACGTAATTTTTTTATTTAATGTTTTATGTTCCTTCTTTCGAACTGGCGACTTCTCTAATCCTTAACCGGCTAATCGCAATCTACTGGACTACCCGTAACTCACAGCTACAAATCTCAAGTTTAAGGAATTGAGGTTCTATCCATTACAATAGTACTATTTACTCCATTTTTTTATTGGACAACATAATAATATTGGATTAAACACAACTCCCAAAGGGAAATTACATAGAGATAGAAGCCAAACGAGCAACAAGCTGCGCCGCCAACCCTTTTTGAATAGCAAAACCAAGTCTTTTAAAAACTACATCTACAGATCTTGGGGTCATAACATTACTATGCATGACCCGCTGTACTCGGTTAAGTAACTCCACGGCCTCTTGTGCAAGGAAACCAAAAGTGTCAACTAAATGCACTAAAGTCCATATATTACATCACTATTTGCTCCATGTTTAGTAGCTAATTTGCTCCGTTTCTAATCGTAAATTAGGCAGCAACCTGGCATACATATTTACTAAACTTGGTAAGAAATTTGTTTCTTTGAGCAATTGTTTATTTTTAATTAGGCATGTGGTTCCATTTTTTAATAACTATTGATTCACTTGTCAACAAATAAGTTAGTAAATAGCAACTATTGTTTATTTTTAATTAGATGGCAAGTTGACCACAAATCGATGTTAGACTAATCCTTAGGGTGAAGGGGGTGCATTACCCGGCTTGGGCCGGGTAGGAGAGAGGGGGATCGAGTAAACGGGGAACACCACCCCTTGTGGTCCGAGTCCCAACATCGAGTAGTTTGGCAGAGTAAATTTACTCGGGTGTGGAAAAGCGTTGGGGGAGAAAGAAAAGAGCCGTTGGGGGGGGGGGGGGGGTTGGGTGGTTTTAAAAAAAAATTACTAATTCTTTCATCTATATATATATATATATAAATATATATATATATACTCTGCAAACATATTTGTTCTCATCTATAAATCTTTCATCTATATATATACACTCTCAAAATCTTCATACTACAAAAAAAAAGGAAGTGTCATAAAAAAAATCAACAAAGGCTAGAAAATTTAGGCCAAAAGTTCAATCTCAACGCAACCCGAACGAACCCAAGCCGCTCCCCGACGAACCCAACCACCTCCTCAACCAATTCCAAACTACTTCTCGCAACCTCAATATTCAAACTACTACCCCAAAAGTTTAACCGATCCAAATATACTATCTCAAGATATGGATCCAAATATATTATCTCAATTTTCGTGTGGCCCATTCTCGCTTCAAGATATGGATCCAAATATACTATCTTAATTTTCGTACCAATACCAACCGTATCGTGATCCAAACGACATCATCCGTTCGGAATCCGAAGACGAATGAGAAGATGAGGATGTTGATGAAGAAACTGAAGATGACGAAGAAATAGAAGATGGGCAAGAAGTTGAAGTCGAAGTCGAAGATGTGGGCTCCAAGCCCAAAAGACAACATAAAAACCGGTTGCCACCAAAGAAATGGAACGAAGAAGAAGAGGTTACCATGGTCAAAGCTTATATTCATAAGACCTAAAATAAAAGAAAAGAAAATCAATAAAAAGAGGATTCGTATTGAAGGAAAGTTCTAGAGCATTTTACCGCTTTATTTGGTGAAAACGATCGAACCGTTGATCAAGTATCTTAGAAGTGGAAGGATCTTAATAAAAAAAATGACTGTCTTCAACAGGTGTTACCAACAAATGGTAAGATTTATTTTCAAATTATATATATATATATATTTAATTTTCTAAGCTAATGTTTCAAATTATATATATATTTTTAAAATTTGATAGAAACAAAGAAGGCCGAGTGGTACAAATGATTTGGACCTTGTTGAGGCGGCTTTAAGCCATTAGAAAAAAGTGTACAAAAATACATTCACCAACTTGAAATGTTGGAAGGTTGCACGCAACAATGCTAAATGGGAACCCATAGCATTGATGAGTGAAGATTTAGAAGGAAGTCACTCCTCAAAAAGAACAAAAAACTTTCGAGTCGAGAACCCCAAGTGACCCGAATGGTTTTATAAACGTCTTTCCCGACCTAAACGTGAACGCTGAACCGCAAGACGACACGACACCGACAAGGCTAAAACGTCCGGGGAAGAAATCGGCTGAAAGTTCATCTTTTTTTTTTGAACGGCGGACATTGAATGTTGTGACGTCGCACCCCCCCCATCACATGGGAGAGTCTCGTCCAACTCCGGCCAATATGTTGTCTTAACCGTGCCCACTTGGCATCAGAGTTGGAGAGCATCCAAAGAAAAATCCCACCCAATACGGCGCCTTCCGAGCTTGAGGGAAAGCCGAGGCTCGTACCCTGGATCGGCGTGGGTAAAACCCTGTGCATCAGCCTAAGAACTAGGCCTCATTTGCATGCCTCAGAAATTAATGGTGGTGGCAGGGATTGAACCCGGTTCCCTTTGGGACTTCAGACCTCACATCAACCACTACACCACAACCTCTTTGTGGCTGAAAGTTCATCTAGCAAGGGAAATTTCATAGACATAATCGAAGAATACAAGAGTATGAAAGCGTTGGAAAAAGAAAAAAAAAGTATTCGGGATAAGATGACGGAAGCAAAATTAAAAAGAGAACAAACGGCGATTGAATTGATGATTGAAAAACAAAAGGACCGTGACATCAAAACGTTCACCAAATTGAATGATCATATCGTAGAACCGTACTTGTCGATTGTATTGTAACGTAAACGTGAAATTGCGACAAAGTATGGATGGCATTGCACATTTTAGGTTTTTTATTTTTATTATCTAGCTTTTATTTTTTTTGTTAATTTTCTAGTTTTTTTAATTTTTATTTGTAGGTTTTTTATTTTTATGTTTAGGTTTTTAATTGTACTATGTTAGTTTTCATTATATGAAATTGACTTTTTTTTATTTAAATGTTTATTTTAAAAAAAAGTTGGTGAGTAAATTAGTAAATGTGTAGGGTGTTTCTAATTAAACCTGAATAAATGAGTAATTTGATTAGTTTTGATATAACATAATTTTATTAGAAAGTTTTAATTAATAAATGAGTAATCCACCCTTTCATCTTTATATCTAAAGTAAAAGTGTTGAATGATAGGAAAAATAAATGATGCTCGTCGAGGTTTTCAAGAAATGACAAAAGAGATTGAGTTTATTTTGTTTAATAGTTTTATTATTTAATTGCTTTATTTAAGGATTTATTTTTTTATTAGAAATAATTGCTTCACTATTCATACTGGTTGATGTTTAATAGTTTTATATTTATATACTAACTAGGAATGGTACAGCCGTGCATTGCGGCGGCGGCACAATGTCGAGTATAAAACACATATACAAACACGTTGCATCGGCTGTCACTCTGTCAGAAAACCTTAAAACGTACCCAATCGGTGTAAAACCCTAAACCGTAGCGTCAAGTAACCTGAACACAAACGCAGATAAAAAACACGTCGCAACGTATGTCACTCAAACGTAAAACCCTAAAGCGTCTCTCGTTGTAAAAGCGAACGTCACTTTGCCGTAAAACTTGAAAATGTAGTGTCAAGAAACCCTAACCCAAATACAGACGCAACGATTAGAAATCTAAAACCAGACATTCATAAAAAAAATGTAAAAGGAAATTTGTTTAATCCAGAAAAGAAGGAAAAAAGCAAATAAGAAAAAAACAATTGAAATCAGGAAATAAGAGTTCAACGTAATAAAAAAAAGTAATAAAAGAAGAAATAAATAAATAAAAAAGAAATGAAAACTTGTAATTCAGAAACTATTTTCGTTAAAAATTTGTTTTTAAGAAAAAAATCATTTTAATAGTAATGGTTGGTGGCAAACTTGTAATTAGCATTTTTAAATATCAGTTCCTTTTAATTCTATGGCAAACTTGCAATTCAGATCCAATATTAATTCCTTATTATTTTGATGGCAAACTTGTAAATAGGTCGGTGGCCATCGACGTTACATTTTAAAGAAGAAGAAGAAAAAAAAAGCAAATAAGAAAAAAACAATTGAAATCAGAAAATAAGAGTTCAACGTAATAAAAAAGTAATAAAAGAAGAAATAAATAAATAAAAAAGAAATGAAAACTTGTAATTCAGAAGCTATTTTCGTTAAAAATTTGCATTTAAGAAAAAAATCATTTTAATAGTAATGGTTGGTGGCAAACTTGTAATTAGCATTTTTAAATATCAGTTCCTTTTAATTCAATGGCAAACTTGTAATTCAGATCCAATATTAATTCCTTATTATTTTGATGGCAAACTTGTAAATAGGTCGGTGGGTCACCGACGTTACATTTTAAAGAAGAAGGAAAAAAAAACAAATAAGAAAAAAATAATTGAAATCAGGAAACAAGAGTTGAACGTAATAAAAAAAAGGTAATAAAAGAAGAAATAAATAAATAAAAAAAAACAAATAAGAAAAAAATAATTGAAATCATGAAATAAGAGTTGAACGTAATAAAAAAAAGTAATAAAAGAAGAAATAAATAAATAAAAAAGAAATGAAAACTTGTAATTCAGAAACTATTTTCGTTAAAAATTTGCATTTAAGAAAAAAATCATTTTAATAGTAATGGTTGGTGGCAAACTTGTAATTAGCATTTTTAAATATCAGTTCCTTTTAATTCTATGGCAAACTTGTAATTCAGATCCAATATTAATTCCTTGTTATTTTGATGGCAAACTTGTAAATAGGTCGGTGGCACTATAGCCACCGACGTTACATTTTAAAGAAGAGTATAATATTCTAACAATCAATTTTTAATTGCTATTGATATTTCTTAGTTTGCTAGATTATTTTTTTTTGAACGACAAATTTGGATCACTGACGTACCACTGTAGTATAATCGTGTCACTAGTGGTATCACCTGATTATATTTCAACACCAAGTCATTAATTCAAGAGAAAACCTAATTTTTCTAGGAAAACCCTCTTATGAGATTTGAACCCAGGATCTTATGATCACTGAGCTTTATCCCACCACCAAGATACCGTTGAGCTACCATCAAAATACCGCTAGTCTATTATACCTTTGGCAGTTTGCTAGATTGTTAATTTATTATTTTATTAGCTCAAGATTGTTAAATTGACATCTCATGACCACTAAGGGTTCTGATTTATTAGAGTATTAATAAATTCACATTTCATGATCACTAGGGGTTCTGATTTATTAGAGTTAGAATAAATTCATTTTTCTTATATTTTTGCACAAACACATGCTTATTTGTTTACTACGGTTTTATTTAACTTTTAAACCTGGATAGTCTTGACTTGGCCCGTTTCTAAACTGACTTGTTTTTTGCCATCACTGAGAAAATATCCAGGATCCGTCACTTACCCCGAACCCATTCTAATTCGACAACTAGCCTGACCTGTTTGTTTTGTCAGGTATATTTTCATGCATTTAAATGGAAAAAAAGACAAATAAGAGTGAAAGTTACATCATTTAGAAAAAAAAATTATTTCATACAAGACCGAATACATAGAAATCACACTTAAAAAGAGTAATGAATTATATGAGTTCGAGTCTCGTTTGGAACAAAATGTTTCATGTTAAGTCAGGGGGTTTTCTCAGTTGTGTGTTTTCACCTGGATGGTGTGAGGCCAAGTCACCACGTTTCTGTTCTTCGAACGAAAGGGTGATCCGTTTACCAAAGTGATCCATTTGCCTGCGTGAGTCATAAACTTTTTAAACAACCCTAGCCTCAATTGTGTGATTTCAAATTGATTCCACCCGAAATAATAGAATTTTTAATGTGAACTTTAAACAATATAACGCATTTAAAAAATCTATATACTTTAAATTAAAAATAGATAAGTATAATAATATATTATTTTATTCTTACCCCACCCCACCCCACCCCACCCCACCCACGCCAATAAATAGGTAATACATCCACCTATTTCTTTTCATCCCACACGCCATACACAAACACAATATCCACTTTTAAAGCTCAAAAATGATGAACATTATCTTCTTCATATGCTTCCTCTTTCCGATCCTCCGAATCAGGTCCGAGTTGCTGAAACTAATAAAAGATTCCGTCTCATATTATTTTGAACCCGGAAGTATTGATTCTGAGAATCTTTGCCTGGTGGATCTTCCGATTATTCGATTCCAAGATCTGCAAAACCACCGTCACAGATCTATTGACCGGATGTGTTTCATCTGCTCCGCTGCTTACGACAAGGATGATGTCCTTTGCCACCTCAGCCGGTGCGGCCACGTCTTCCACTCCGACTGTGTCGGAAAGTTGCTTCACCAGAAACAGACTTCTTGTCCGTTTTGTCGGACTCCGGTCTTCGCCGGCCTTTCGAATGTGCCGTCTATCAGTTTCTAAATGTATGGCCGTTTTGTCTATCTCGAATATTAAAGAGATTTCGATGGATATATCGTCTTAAAGAAGACGAACATCTTCATTATTTTAAAGTCTTCATGCGAATTCTCGTGTCTGGTTTGATTCGAAAGAGAGCGATGTGTATTTGTTTATATCGAATAAACCTAGTAATGATAAGGTATTCAATAATCGAGATCTTTGTATTATAAGAATTATGGAGGGTATAAGGGTACTAGTTTCTTATCAATCAAAAGTAGATTTAAGACGGATAGTATAGATTAGAGTCATCGGTGCTAATTTTACTTCATTTTTTAATGTATTCGGGGTGTGTTAAGTGTTTTGGATCTAGCTTCTTGTTAGTCCTGGTTTTTAGTTTCTAAGTTTCTAATAATAAAGTACTGTCGTTAAAAAAATATATGTTTTACACGGTTTGAATAAAGAAAACATTAAATAGTAGTAATGAATATTTATAAATTAATAAAAAAAATATTAAAAAGTTAGTAATAAATAAAAAGGAATTTTAAATATAGATTATTAAAATAAACATGTGTTTTACACGGTTTCAATAAATAAAATATTAAATAGTAGTAATGAATATTTATAAATTAATAAAAAAAATATTAAAAAATTAGTAATAAATGAAAAAAAAAAGAATTTTGAGCATAGATTATTATAAGACGTGATATAACCGGTTATTTATTTATTAAATATAAATTTTATTTGTAAAGTAAAACTAAAGAGTAAAATTGTTGACAAGAATTATGTATTATATTATTTTCATTACATATAAAAATCACCTCCTTTGATCTTATGTACCATTATGCATCTTTTGTCTTTTGTTTATTTATCAGCCAGGAAGTGATATAGTCCTTATCCAGAAATGTTGATTATCGTGTAGCAGACGGTCAGTGGATTTTACCTTTATTAGATCGAAAAACTAGCAGTGGACAATTAAGTTATTTTGTCGTCAACTCATATGATTTGATTGAATTGGAATATTCCATAATTTATGATATTTTCTATAATCACATGTCGCTTCTAAATCCTTTAAACACGTTAAGTTTTGGGAAAGAAGCAGCCATGCCCATCTTATACGTCTAAAGGTCAACCGATGGGGATAGTCTCCTAAATTTCAGTAACTACGACTAAATTTGATTTCTATTTCTAAATTATTTTCTTGTCGTCGTTAATATGACTTTAGATTCTTCTTCATCTTTTCCTCTCCGTCAAGGAGTTCTAACTCCAATTGTGCAAGTATTATCACCACGCCTCTTGTGGTCGCTTACTGTAATAGTAGTAGCATCTATTCCGCAATCGTAGCTCATTGTTATCGATTAAGCTGAAATTACAATCGAATAGCAATCGAAGAACACGCTCAATACTCACCAAATGATTACTGTTATTGAAAATCCAAATCACCGAATTGATTTAGGGATTATTACAACGAACAAGAAATGAAACTATTATATAAGAAATCAAAACGAATTATTAAGAATCTAAAAGAGAATTCTAAATAAAAAGGAATAACGCTAACAACGACCTAATCAAGCTCTTAACGATCTGTTCGAATTCACGAACAACTCATTTACACTTTCATCCCTTCAGCTTCCAAAGCTGTCAGAAAACCACTACACTTAATCAAAAAATTGCAACTTGACACAATTGACCCCTGAATTTTTGTAGTAACTTGAAAACACTTAAGAGTCTGCTCCCGATAGACCATGATCACGTACAACAATCTCCACCTTGATCTTGATCAATCAACATTTAGCAATTCCAAACACAAATCAAATTTTGACCCTAGCACAACCTTGGTCAACATATCAGCCGCATTCATTTCAGTCTCAACATACTCAACTCTAATTTGATTTGACTGAATTACATCCCTGATGAAATGCATCTTGACGCAGATGTGTTTGGATATATCATGAAAGACTTGGTTTTTAGACAATTGAATTTCCCCTTGATTATCACATCTAAGCACAGCCTTAACTTCCTATGTACCAAGTTCCTTCACAAATCCCTTCAACCATATAGCCTCCTCAACTACTTCAGTGAGGGCTATATACTCTGCCTCGGTAGTAGATAATGCAACCACATGCTGTAGTGTGGCCTTCCAACTTGCTATACTACCAAGAACCTTAAATGCATATCCTGTAGTTGATCTTCCTCGATCTTAATCTTTGGCAAAATCTAAGTCAACATACCCAAGTACAAGACTTTCTTCATCATCTACCTTGCCAAACTTCAGACCAACATTCTTAGTACCATTCAAGTATCTTAAGATCCATTTCACAGCTAACCAATGCATTTTACCTGGTTTAGATAGAAATCTACTAACCACACTCACAGCATATCCTATGTCTGGTCTGGTACAGACCATAAGATGCATCAGGCTACCTACTGCACTAGAATAAGGTACCTTATCCATCTTGGATCTTTCTTCATCAGTCTTGGGAGAATCTACACCAGAAAGTCTAAACCGTTGGCCTATAGGAGTAGTCATTGACTTGTCTTTATCCATAAAGAAATTGTTTAAGACCTTCTTTATATAAGAGCACAGAGTTAATCTTAACTCCCTTTTATCTCTGACTTTACTGATCTTCATGCCTAGTATCTTTCTGGCTTCTCCCAAATCCTTCATTTCAAACTCATTCATCAATAAAGCTTTAATGGCATCAATTTCAGCTTTATCCTTACTAGCCACTTGCATATCATCTACATACAGCAGTAGATATACCATATTCCCATTTTCACATTCTCTAAAGTAAACATAATTGTCATATTTACTTCTATAGAACCCATGAGTCACCATGTATTGGTCAAACCTCAAATACCACTGTCTTGGAAACTGTTTCAGTCCATATAGTGACCTTTTTAGTAAGCACACTTTATCATCTTGCCTCTCCGCCTCAAACCTAAGAGGCTGCTTCATATAGATCTCCTATTCTAAATTTTCATGTAAAAATGCAGTTTTTACATCTAGTTGTTCAAGTTCCAAGTCAAAACAAGCAACTAATGACAAAATTACTCTTATTGAAGTATGTTTCACCAGTAGGGAAAATATCTCATTATAGTCTACTCCCTCTGAGTAAACCCTTTTGCAACTAATCTTGCCTTGAATCTAGGAGCTTCCACCCCTTTGAATCCCTCTTTGATTTTAAAGATCCACTTGCAATCGACTAGTTTATGTTTTTCTGGTATGTTAACAAGTACCCATGTTTTATACTTCATAAGAGATTCCATCTCTTCCTTCATAGCTTGGATACATAACATTTTATCTTTAGATCTCACAGCCTCATAGTAAGTGAGAGGCTCAAGATTTTCTTCTTGTTCAGCAGCCATAAAAACAAATGCATATAGGTCTTCATTTCCTATATACCTGAGTGGAGGCTTTATAACTTTTCTAGCCCTGTCTCTGGCCAGACTAGGACCCTCTGGTTCTTCACTAGAAGTTTATGTTTGATCTGAACTTGCACTAGTATTAGACCCAACATCTGACTCAAGTTCCACCTCAAATTGAACACCTTGTACATACCCTGCACTTACATTGTCTTTCACATTGCTACCTATTACATCTTTGTACATCAAGCTTTCCTTGAATACAACATCCCTACTCACAATCACCTTTGGACTAACATCTTCTAAACTCCAAAGTCTATAACCCTTTACCCCTTCAGGGTATCCTAAAAATACACATTTATGAGCCCTAGGTTCAAGCTTCCCTTGGTTCACATGTGAATAAGCTAAACTGTCACACCTCGCCTCAGGCACCCCCTAGACGTGTGCGAGTCCGATTGGTATCTGCTTTGATTTGATTTCAGAGTTTTTATTAATACAACGGAAGTCTTTTCAAAAGGATCGTTTCAACATTCTTTCAACCTCAAGGGTTGTAATTGTAAATATCAAAACTCAGTTGGAAAACAAAAGCTTTGTATTTACTTTCATAGACATGGGTTAAAAATACCCTTTCTTGATTTGATTACAAAACAAAGTTCGAAACCAAATACATATCAAGCCATGGGAAATAGTACTATCCAGGGTTGATCAATTCCCTGGTCCTATCTCCTCTTCATTTCTCTAGGATCGTCAATACACGAGGCCTGAGAATCCTACGTGTATTCTATCCTTTTCACATTTCAATTCATGGGCCAGATCTTATGACTGCCCTATCCCTTTTCCATCACGTTTTATTGATTACATGAAAAACATTTTGAAAATGAAACGTCAGCGCGAACACCGGTGAATACAATTATCTTGACACTAAAAAGTATTTGGCACACACAAGTATTAATTCGATAATCACAACTTTATGTTCAATCTACACATTCAGCAAGCCCTCATGTCCTGATTGTAGCACCACTGTATACACGAGTAGTATGTCTTTAATAAGATTGAGGGTGGTATTCGGGAGAGTTGTTATTAGGGAGAATGGCAAACAGATCATCGTTATAGTAGGGCGAAGAGATAGGGTTCATTCGAGATCCTAAGGGATGATACTAAGGTGACTCTTGTTTAATTGGACGATTTGGATCATAATAAACAGGTACAGAATTCTCTCCGGACATCTGCAATCTTAAAATATTAGTACTTATCTTATTTTGGTCAAGACTTAGATACTAAGGCCAGTATCTTTATCTTAACTAAAGTTCTACAAGGATGGTTATCTTTCTAGAGTAGTACCTCCAACAGAGATGTTCCCAGGTAAGAGCGACAGGTCTAGGAGATATTTATACACCGCTCTTTCCTTATTCAGAACATTCCGTTTGTTAGATAACTACATACCGGTCAGAAGATTACCTTGTTTTCTTATCTTAAAAACATTAATGGTTGAAGCTTAGATACTAAATCCAAGTATCTAATTCGCTAAAACCTGTGGCTCTGATACCAACCTGTCACACCCCGCCATAGGCACCCCCTGGACGCGTGCGAGCTCGATTGGTATCACCTGCTTTGATTTCATAGTTTTTATAAATACAACGAAAGTCTTTTTTTTTCTAAAAGGATCGTTTCATCATTTGTTCCAACCTCAAGGGTTGTATTTGTAAACATCAAGACTCGGTTGAAAACAAAAAGTCTTGTATTTATTTTATAAACATAGGGATTTAAATACCCTTTTTATTTTGATTACAAAACCGAGTTTTAAATCAAATACATCTGTTGACTTACATGGACAAGTTTAAGCCACGAGAAATAGTACTATCCAGGGTTGATCAATCCCCCGATCCTATCTCCTTTTCTTTTCTTTAGGATTTCCTTTATACGAGGCCTGAGAATCCTACGTATAAGTTATCCTTTTCACTTTTCTTGGGTCAGATCTTATGTCTGCCCGAATCCCCATTTTCATCGTATTTTATTCGTTACCTGAAAATATTTTGAAAATAAAATGTCGGTGAATACAATTATCTTGACATTAAAATCATTTGGCACAAATAAACATTAGTTCATAATCACAACTTTATGTTCAATCCACATATTCAGCAGGCCCGCCCTGTTTAATCGCACCACAGTATACACTGGCGTCATGTCTTATAACAAGGGACATGTTTGCCTCCGAAGTTGTTATAAGATAAGCACCAGCCGCAATTCGGGAATTTCACCCGAGACCCGTGTATCCCTTGCAAGTTTTACGCATACCTATGGCCTGAATGCTTTGTTCATATAAGAACGTTGAGCATTATTCCCTTAACCTTATTTGGCCATTTTCGTAAATGTAAATGTTTGACACAAGTTTTGAAAGAGATAAAGTATTCACCTTGAGTATAGGAATGAGCCTCTAAGATGAAAGCTTATAGAACTAGCTTCTTAACTTGATTTCTCTAGCATATCAACACTTCTACCAGCTTTTCTTTCTTAACCGGGCACTACAACGAGCGGGAGTTGGATCGGGATCGTCAGGAGTGGCTAGGGATCACCTGGAATGAGTTTTAAAAGCTTGGAATCGTGTTTGGGATGAAGAAATTGAATGAAATCGATCAGCTATTTATAGGCTGAAATTGGGGTCCATGTCAGACCGATATGCATAGGGATGTCGGTCCGACATTCATCTATACACACTTTAGCCCTACATGTCTCAATCTGATTGAAACGCACATGTTTGGTGGCTATATCAGACCGATATATGGACCATGTCGGTCCGATATCCAGACCCACGTCCCATCATTAGGGCTGAGTCATTGGATACGTGTCAACTCCACAATATTGCGGTTGAGAGGAGGTTTGTAGACTGATATGGAATTATGTCGGTCCGATAACCGACATATGAGGTATTGCGGATCGATATAGGAATGGATATCGGTCCGATATCCATCCTGAATTTACTTTCTTTCGGACCGATACGAGATCAATGTCGGTCCGATATCAACTTTCTTTCCAAAATTTTCATTTTAAACCCTAGACTTTGGTGCTTTAAATACACAAGTACTTAGAGGTTTCTAACCTTGGCATTTCTTGGACCTTTTTATGGCAGGTGTTACATTACATCCTCCCCACCTTGTTTAAAACTCGTCCTCGAGTTTATTCAAACAAGTGTGGGTATTTCTTTCTCATTTCAGACTCTAGTTCCCATGTATATTCGGGGCCATGTCTAGAGTTCCATTTCACTTTCACAATCATCAATTTCTTTCTTTTCAATCTCTTTTCCTGCATGTCCTTGATTTGCAAAGGTTGTTCCACAAATCTTAATTTTTCATCTAGCTCTACATCTTGTAGGGGCATTTCCAGAGATTCATCTGTTAAACATTTACGCAGATTGGACACATGGAATACATCGTGTACTCCATTCATTTCTTCTGGTAATTCGAGTTGATAGTCCACATGCCCAACTCTTTTCAAGATTTTGAATGGTCCTACGAATCTAGGACTTAATTTCCCTTTCTTTCCAAATCTTACAACACCTTTCCATGGTGAAACTTTTAATAGAACGTTATCACCAACGTTGAATTCTAACGGCTTTAGTCTCTTATTAGCATAACTTTTTGACGATCACGAGCCGTTTTCAATCTATCTCTTATTTAGTTGACTTTCTCAGTTGTTTCCAGAACTATTTCAGGTACAGACAACTGATTTTCTTCTATTTCAGGCCAACATATTGGAGTTCGACATTTACAACCGTATAAGGCTTCAAAAGGAGCGGCCTGTATACTCGTATGATAGCTATTGTTATAGGAGAGTTCCATTAGAGGTAAGTGGTTATCACAGCTTCCTCCAAGATCAATAACACAAGCCCTTAACATATCTTCAAGAGTTTGAATTGTTATTTCGATCTGCCCATCCGTTTGAGGATGATAAGCAGTGCTAAGATTCAATTTCGTACCCAGGGATTTTTGAAAACCTTGCCAGATTCGAGAAGTAAATCTACTGTCTCTATCTGACACAATAGATAGTGGCACACCGTGTAGCGACACGATTTCATTAATGTATAACTGTGCCAATTTATCCATGCTAAACGTTTCTTTATGGGAAGAAAATGAGCAGACTTAGTAATTCTATCAATGATAACCCAGATAGTATCATTCCCACGACTCGTTCGGGGAAGTTTTGTAATGAAATCCGTGGTTATCATTTCCTATTTCCAGATAGAAATTTCAAGTTGCTGTAACAAACCAGACGTCTTTTGATATTCAGCTTTAACTTGAGAACATGTTAAGCATTTTGCAACATAGATAACGATATGCTTTTTCATTCCTATCCAGCAATAATTGGTTTTTAGGTTTTTGTACATCTTATCGTTTCCAGGATGCATTGTATAATTAGATTTATAAGATTCTTCAAGAATCTCTTCACGAGTATCTCCATAGATTGGAACCCAGATTCTCTTATTCATTCTAAGGATTCCATCATCACCTTTGACCAAGTGGTCAATCATTCCTCCTAATCCTTATTTCTCAAGGTTGGGTTCTTGTAAAGCAAGTTTCTGAGATTCCTTAATACGAGTAATAAGATCGATTTGAAGATCGAGTCTTAAAGCACGCACTCGTTTAGGTTTCTTATTTTCCTTTCTACTTAGGTCATCGGCTACAACATTGGCTTTTCCTTCATGATAACAAATTTCACAATCATAATCATTCAGAACTTCCATCCAACGCCTTTGCCTCATATTCAATTCTTTCTGACTGAATATATACTTCATGCTTTTATGATTAGTGAAGACAGTGAATTTGAATCCATATAGATAGTGCCTCCATAATTTCTAAGCGAAGATTATAGCGCCCAATTCTAAATCATGAGTCGTGTAGTTCTTTTCATGAGTTTTTAATTGTCGAGAAGCATAAGCAATAACCTACCTCCCTTGCATTAACACACCACCAAAACCGGTGTGTGAAGCATCACAGTATACTGAAAAGCCTTCATTTCCATCTAGCAAAGCCAGTATGGGTGCTTGTGTCAGTTTCTGCTTCACATTTTCAAAAGCTTCAGATTGTTTAGAACCCCATTCATACTTAACTGGCTTGTGAGTCAAAGAAGTTAAATGGTACAACAATTCGAGAGAAGTCTTAAATAAATATCCGATAGTAACCGGCTAATCCGAGGAAACTACGGACTTCTGTTGGAGATTTCGGGATTTCCCATTTAGATATAGCTTCAATTTTAACATGATCTACTTGAATGCCATTAGTATTAATGACATTCCCAGGAATTGGACTTCTGACAGCCAGAATTCACATTTGGAGAACTTAGCATAAAGCTTTTCTGTTCATAGGAGTTCGAGTAAGATTTTCAGATGTTCAGCATGAACTTCCTTACTTCTAGAATAAATAAGAATATCTTCAATGAACATGATAACAAACTTGTCTAAGTAAAGTTTACAGACTCGATTCATCATATTCATGAATGCTGTTGGGGCATTAGTAAGTCCAAACGGCATTACTATGAACTCATAATGACCATATCGAGTTCTGAAAGCATTTTTAGGAATATCTTCTTCCTGGACTTTCAATTGGTGATAGCCAGAACTGTCACACCCCAACTAACGGCGGAAACGTCGTGGCGGGACATGGAGACTGTTCATAGCTCATGATCAACTAAATAGTTTCATAGATTGAAATTTGATTAAATTACAAGTAAATGTTCACAAAACAGATCTAAAAATCAAAAGTGAACAACATAATTTCCATGCTTTATTTAACTAGGACTTCATCCCTATGTTAAGCGTTTTGAATCACTTAATCACACATTTATACCTGAAACATGGTAAAAACAAGGTCAACTAAAAAGTTGGTGAGCATACATAGGGTTTGACTCTAAATAGTATTATTGTGTTGCGTGTATACAATCCATACATATCATGGTTAATAAGGCAATTATGGAGAGTTACTATTGTGAAACCAAGTTGTACAATCAAACATTTGTAACTAGCATGCAAATAACCAAATTGTGTTGTCGACAACAATCACCCTAACTGGGTGGGTTTGTTAGACTCAATAGATCTATCATTGTTAACCGTCGGCTTGTATAGTTAATGATTGCACATGTAAATTGCACATAAATTCTAGTTTGCACACCTAGTACTCAAGCATAAGGATCAAATTGCACACATGAATGTAGGGTGGAATTGTATTGTGTAGGTTGTAAACATTGCATAATTGTACTCATGTTCCACCCCAAAAATGTAAATAGTGTAAAAGGGGCTATGTAAACTCACTTGTATCAAAGATGTAGATAGCACGAGAGAATAGGTAGCAAAGTGATCCTTGTAACTCACAAAGTTAAACTATAGTGGAAGTGTATGAACTTGAATTAGTCATTGTGCATTATGTCTAAAGTAAGGTCTAGGGTTTCAACGAGAATGAGTGCAGGGACTTGTACAATGGGTGTTTGTGTCATCACAAGTCATTAATGTGTGTATTGGTGTTTGTAATGGAATAGAGGTTTAATATTAAATGTAAAGGGTAATAATAATTTGATTTAGGGTTTTAATTTGAATAACTAAATAAACTAAATAAATTCTTTTTATTTATTTATTTAGAAAAAGTAATGTAGGATCATATTTATTCAAATATAATTTAACTAAATAAATTTATTTTATTTATTCATTTATGAAAAATATGTCAAAATATAGTGTAAGTATATATAATTAAGAATTTGTACTAATTATACTTTAAACCCTAAGTGGGTCATTAATGTTCAGAGACAATTTGATTAGATAAATAAATTCTCTTTATTTGATTAAGTATATGTCAAGTAATAAAAAGAAAGTGTAAATATATGAGAATATTTATTTAGGAAAAATAAATTTGTTAGGGTAGGGTTCGAAACCTAATTTATGTAATTAATAGAATAGGATTTTAAATAAAAGAAAATATAATTATTTATTTTGTAGGTGAGGTTTAAAAAAGAAGAAGAAATTATTTAAATGGTAAAAGAAGAAAAAAGAATATGTTTCTAATTCAAAGATCCAATATTTATACATACTTTAGTTCCATTTGGTATTAGGTTTTTATACAAATGATATTTATAAATTAAATTGCTGTTTTAAAATGATAAAAAAAGAAAACACACCACCCGGTTCGAACCCGGGTGGTTTCTGTGAGGGTTCAGTGATTTAACAACACACCGAGGACTAACCCTTGTCATTGGAATGGTTCGTTAATTGTTAACATGTTCCAGAAAGAGGGACGGGTTTGATTCAGGTATGCGTGCAAAAAGGGTGGCCCGGGTTATAGGTTTCGAACCCGGGTGTGGTCTGAGGGAGAGAGACACGCGAACCGTTGGACTAGGGTACAGCCTTGGTTAGAATCCATCCCGTTTAATCTATAAGCATAATACCCAAACCACCTTCATCCCCATTTTGTGCCCGAAACCCTAGTCCTTAAATCGAACAAAAAGCAGCAGAGATTATTCCCCAATCCATGGGGCTTTTGATCTCTGAATCAAAACGAATTTAGGGTTGCACGAATTACCTGGAACGGCCACGCGACGAAGGAGGACGACTGAGGGGTGCGGGTTCGAGCTCTTTGGCCGAAAATCGTGATTCAGAGATGGATTGAGGCAGTTTTGAGAGTACCCGGAGTAAAGGGAAAGCGTCGCGAGTGTGGCTAGACAGTTTTTATAGATTAATTCCATTAGAAACATGGGATTCGATTGTGTCTTCGTAGCTGACAGCTGTTGACACCATTTACGCGTAAATTCGATGATTGTGCTACGAATTGAGTCGCGTTTCAAGGTCGGATACATGCATGATCAATCAGTGCGTGATTCTCGGGTTCTATTACGCGTTAATTTCTTGAATTAATGCCGAATTGATCTGGTTTTGGCTCGGTTTGACTCCGATAGTCAAACGCATTTAAATTTTGAAATTCTAGTCATTTTTTTGTTAATTTGGTATGTTGAATGGTTTATGAATAGATTGTAAATCATCCCAGCGTATATGGCATGTCCAAAGAATCCAGATTTGTTTGATTTCTAGGTTTAATTTCAAGAATTGGTTCTTCTTTGACTTCGGGAGGTCAAAGGGACGAGCCAAGGGTTTAAGTCTTGAATATGTTCAAATTTAGTTGCAAGGGCCCAAGTAAAGGGGGGGGGGGGGGGGGGGTTTTTTTTTTTTTTTTTCAATTAGAGAGTTCAAAGGGTTAGGAGGGGGGAGGGGTGTTTTCAATTAGAGAGTTCAAAGGGTTAGGGGTGGTCCAACTATCTTATTTAGATTGTAATCATGATATGTATATATGTGTATATATAAATTTATTTTTGTTTTAAAAAGACTTTTTAAATTTTAAATAAGCAAGTTTTGAATGTAATATGTTTTATAAATATTTTATTAAAATTAACTCTTATTCACATATATCTCATATGTTACAATATGTAAATATATATGTTTATTAGACTAAATGGTAAGAATATAAAATCCTAGGAACTAATTAAAACTGTGTGTGTGAAAATAGAAAAAGAAATTATGGAATTGTATGGATGAAAACTTGAAATTGAAATATAACATAAGGTATGGAATTGAAATAATGTTTATTGAACTAAGACAATTACATGAAAATCAAGAATGTTACAGTATCCCCATGTTGAGGGAATTTCTTCCCGAAATTCAACTAGTTGAGGCTACTGAATCAGCAAAGAGATGTGGGTTTGGATTTTCAACGAGTTTTGACTGTCAGTTTGAGGAGTATAATTGATAACAAGATCCAGGTGTGTTTTCTTAAGGTCGGGTATGAATTATGGTAATGAATTTAGTTTTGAAATGAACTTAAGGAGAAAACTGTCGAATAATAATTTGGATTCTAAAGGTGGAATGCATTACTTGGAATGGATTAGATTGGGATTTGATGATTAGGTTTTGTTTAGGATGTAGTCTAATATGTTTCAAATACGTTACTGGGCAAGAGATTTCACAAACATTGGTCAAAATAACATAAAACTTCACATGACACGAGCAACGCTACTTCTGACAATATGACAGAGCGGCGTATCCACCATGCCCTTATCATATCGCCTCAATTTCGTTACTAGATATTACGACAGGTTTTATGCCATAACACATGACAGAATTCACTATGTTTTCCCATGCGCTGACTTTCATAATTACGTGTGCACCCGTAATTACTCAAATCGTCGCATGGTCCATATAGATCCTTCCGTTGTGTGCGGGTCAAGGGAGGGCACTAAATTAATTAGTTCATGTGTATTGTTTTCACGTATCAGCTGTCAATAAATAACTGTGTCCCTAGATAGTAAGGTCAATTAGCATCTAAAGAGTAATAAGGTGTCATAACTTAGGGTTTCAAAGTTTTCTCGTGTTTGAACAAGAATACGTCAAACCTTGAGTAACTTAAAGTTGATAGCTTGCAACCTTCATGATCATGCCTTGTGTATAATGTGATCAATCAATTGCAATAATTGTAAACAATTTACTTCCGTGTATAATGTAAACGCTAGATTTTCATGTATGATCTAGTGCTATGTACATTGTAAGCAAATAAGTTTCATGTATAATGTGAATAGTTTAGTATCATGTATGTAGTAAGCAAATGAGTTTCATAGGAACAAATACGTTTTCTTGTATAATGTAAACAATCGAGTATCATGTGTATCGTGATCATGTAATCAATCCCATATCATGTATATTGTGAATTCACTAAGTCTCATGTATCATGTGATCAATCTTATATCATGTATATTGTAAACAACTAAGTTTCGTGTATCATGTAATCAATCTCGTATCATGTATGTTGTAAACAATTGAGTTTCATGTATAATGTAATCTATCATGTATCATGTATATTGTAAACAACTAAGTTTCATGTATCAGGTACTCAATCTTGTATCATGTCTGTTGTAAACAACTGAGTTTCATGTATATTGTGGACATTCATATGTAAGCTATTGAATCTTTATGGGTAACGTAAACTATCGAATTCTATAGGTGGTCGAGTGTTGCGGATAAGCGTGTTGTTTGGTGTTCATGCATAATGTGGGTAGTTAGGTTTTAAATCTTGTTGGGGTTTATGAAGATGATTGACGTCTACGCGAAAAGATTCACCTCTTTGAAGCGGCAAGTACGCTCCTGCATTACTAGAGGTATAAGAAAACGAGGAGGTTCTGAAAATATCCTAAGTAATGTGTTTACGAATAAGTGATTTTGTTTCTAAATAAATAAGTAATTGTAAATTCATTCTTGTTTGAAGGTAAATAAGATGGAGAAACTAATGAGTTGAATAATTTGAATAAATGGACGATTTATAGGAGAACCTTTTTATGAGATTTTAATTATTATAAAAGGGAATGTTTCAAAGGAAAAGTAATGGCTAGATTATTTTGTAACTAAGCCAAGATTTGATAATAATTTAGTGATACAAAAGTCATAATTTATTTAAACAATGTTTTATAAAGCGAGTCGTATTTACATTTTCTTACAAAGTAAGAAGGTTTGTTGAAAATTTTTATATTCCCAATAATATTTATAAACTAAGGGCTTGATTGGTGCTTTGCTTGAGCAAAATAACGATGTTGTTTAAATAAATAAAACAATTAGTTTGCAAGGGAGGCTTAGGTACGCATACTAATTTGCAATTAATGAGATGGCGATGTTTGGGTGATCTTGATGAAAGTATGACGGTAATATTGAATCAACGAATGATGGCATTAAGGTTGTAAAATAAAACTTAGCATTAAATGATAAAATGTCAAAAACTTAATCCAATCATAAGGTAGCGTTTTCAAATGAGAATTTAAAGACAAAAGCAGAACAATCCAGCTAGCATCTCAGGTAGCTCTCAACGAGGAAACAGATGAGCACCAAGACAAACATTGCTACGGTCACTAGGATAGCAAATAGGGCCTCAGCTCTTGCTGCTTCCGTGCGTGCAACAAGTATCTCCCTATCTTCTTCCAGGCTTGCAATTATCTCCTCCTGGCACCACACTTGATTCCCTAGGCTGTCAATTCTTTGACCTAACAGGTCGTGTCTTATCCCGTGCTCCATCCCTTGTCTCACAAACTCTGAGGTTCTCACATATTGGTGAATGGCATCAAATGGGACTCCCATAGCACTGGTGGGTGCCATGGTTTGCCTTGCCCTTGGGTCAGGGTGGTATGGGTCGGGTGCTAGGTAGGGGACTCTCATAGAGGGTGGTAACTGGTTGTGTAGATGGGGGTGCCTGATACGGGTTTCTTGATGGATGTGATCCAGATGTTCGAAGTCTTGGGCCAGTGTTCCTAATCCAATCTGCTCTTATGTCAAACCTTGCTCTAGCAGCTAGGGGTGTTGGTGATCGATAGTCTGGTGATCCATTGTTTTCTTCCTGTTCAGACTCTGTTCTGGGATAGTATACCGGGGAGGGGAGAGAGTAGGAGTCCGTGCCTAGTAGGAAAAGGGAAAATATTGTAAGTGGTATAAAAAAAATACTAAGTGTTAAATATAAGAGTTTTCATGAATTTAGAGTTTGACTAGTCACGACATCGAGTCTTCACAATAGTATTTTAGGAGTAACACTTGACCTATAAGTAGTGTACCCATTAAGAGAATTCCCAGGAAAGAGGGGTGGGTCGCAAGGGACACACTTAAGTACTCGGTCCTTCCTTTGCCAGAATTTCTCATGAGTCTACACACACTCTTCCAGCCATCATGTACTAATAACACTATCGTTTGGGCTCATGGTCATGATGAGAATCATTATGGACTGGGCTTTGAGGCCCAAAGGTGAGGTTTGTTTACTCCAACAGGCTTCCTCTTTTTGGAGGGTAAGTGGGCTCCTTAGTTTCTTATTAATGGGCATTAGACCCAATGGTTCAAGATTTGTCCACAAAAGATGATGGTGACATAATGTGCAAGGATAAGGGTGTATAAAGACTTAGGATAACACTTAATGCGATCAAATAGGTATCATGTATATAGCAATGTTTATAAGCACATGAGTTATCAAGTAGTGTAGTACATAGACTATCATGTATTGTATCATGCGATGTAAAACTTAGAATAATATGTAAGATAATCACAAAAAGTATTAAACATGTAGCACTTAACAATGTGGCAATTATCATATAACATATAGCATGACATAAGATGGGTGTCCTACGGTTATAGTCTAGGTCATGGGTGTCTAATAACCTAATTCCCTATAACCAAGGCTCTGATACAAATCTGTCACCCCCCAACCAACGACGGAAACGTCGGGGCGGCACATAGAGACTGTTCATAGCTCATGATCAACTAAATAGTTTCATAGATTGAAATTTGATTAAATTACAAGTAAATGTTCACAAAACAGATCCAAAAATCAAAAGTGAACAACATAATTTCCATGTTTTATTTAACTAGGACTTCATCCCTATGCTGAGCATCTTGAATCACTTAATCACACATTTATACCTGAAACATGGTAAAAACAAGGTCAACTAAAAAGTTGGTGAGCATACATAGGTTTTGACTCTAAATAGTATCATTGTGTTGCGTGTATACAATCCATACATATCATGGTTAACAATGATAGATCTATTGAGTCTGACAAACCCACCCAGTTAGGGTGATTGTTGCCGACAACACAATTTGGTTATTTGCATGCTAGTTACAAAGGTTTGATTGTACAACTTGGTTTCACAATAGTAACTCTCCATAATTGCCTTATTAACCATGATATGTATGAATTGTATACACGCAACACACAGATACTATTTAGAGTTAAAACCTATGTATGCTCACTAACTTTTTAGTTGACCTTGTTTTTACCATGTTTCAGGTATAAATGTGTGATTAAGTGATTCAAGACGCTCAACATAGGGATGAAGTCCTAGTTAAATAAAACATGGAAATTATGTTGTTCACTTTTGATTTTTGGAAATGTTTTGTGAACATTTACTTGTAATTTAATCAAATTTCAATCTATGAAACTATTTAGTTGATCATGAGCTATGAACAGTCTCCATGTCCCGCCCCGACGTTTCCGCCGTCGGTTGGGGTGCGACAAGAACGAAGATCAATTTTGGAAAATCAACAAGCTCCTTGGAGTTGATCAAAAAGATCATCGATTCTAGGGAGTGGATTGCGATTCTTTATCGTAACTTTGTTTAGTTCCCGATAATCGATACACATACGCATCTAACCGTCTTTTTTTTTTGACAAACAAGATCGGAGCTCCCCAAGGTGATGAGCTAGGTCTAATGAATCCATTTTCAAGTAATTCATCGAATTGCCTTTTCAATTCTGCCATTTCATATGGAGCTAATCTGTACGGGGATTTAGCAATTGGTGTCGTACCAGGTACTAGATTAATTCTGAATTCCATTTCTTTTTGAAGTGGGATTCCACGCAGTTCATCAGGAAAGACATTAGGAAATTCAGCTACAACAGGCACATCTTCAATCTTCTTTTGGTGTCGGCGGTTATAGATACAAAGTATGCTAAGCATCCTTGGAATAGATATTTAGTGGCTTTCAGCATAGAAATTATTCCAACAGATTTGGACAATTTATCACCACTTATTGTAAGAATATCACCTTTTGGTGAACGAAGTTCAATGGCTTTCTTATCACACAAGATATGGGCTTGGTTAGAAGCTAAACAATCCATTCCTAGTACTATGTTAAAACCTGCCAAGGTCATTGGCAATAGTCTTGCAGGTATAACATGTCCTGAGAGTGTGATATGGAAATCATTCAGAATTTCAGAGATTTGGACGAGGTCACCGTTGGCAGTCTCTACCACGTATTTCTTGGCTAATTTAGCTAGAGTTTTATTTAACAGTCTACATAATCTATGATCTATAAATATTTGGTTTGCACCAGAGTCAAACAAAACTCGAGCATAAATATCATTGACAAGAAATGTACCCGTAATGACATCGGGCATACCTGCTGCTTCATGAGTATTGAGAACGAATGCTCGTGCATTCTTCTTTATCCCATCAACAGGTTTGGGACCTGTCCCATCAGGTTTCTTCAACTTGGGACACAAAGTCTTGATGTGGCCAGCTTCTCCACATTCAAAACAAGTGATTGGTTTCTTCCTGAAGCAATCTTCTGTCTTATGCCCAGACATTTTGAAGAAACTGCAATAAGGTCCGGTTCGACATTGTCCTAAGTACCTCTTCTTGCACTTTGGAAATTCAGGAATAGAAGAACTTTATTTCGAGGAGTAAAGGTTGATTTCGTGGATCCACTTGGGCCTTGCCCATATGCTTCCTTCTTCTTCTTTCCTTCCTCTTGATTCCTAATCAGACTACTGGTTAATGATGCTCCTAAATCCATAGCATCATCGAGATTTTCACAATTTACGACCTTGACCATGTCACAAATTTCTCCGATCAATCCCCAAATATAACGCTTTATCAGATTGGATTCGGGGGTAGCAATATGTGGAACTATTCGAGCATACTCGAGGAGTTTGGTCGAATATTCTTGATGATTTGTTCCAATCATCTTCAAACTCAGAAATTTCCCTTCGATCTGTTCCCGTTCATTATGGGGAACGTATTTCTTTTCAATTCTTGATTTAAAAGCACTCCAGCCCATTGTATAGGCTGCTTCTCTTCCTTTGGCAGCAATAATGTTGTTCCACCATTCTAAAGCTTGGTCTTTGAATAAGTTTGAAGCATAAAGAACCTTATCTTCTTCTACACATTTGTTTATAGCCAGCACAGATTCAGTCTTTTCTATCCACCTCAATGTGGCAATTCCTCCTTCTCTCCCAGAAAAGTTATATGGCTTACAGTCTTGAAACATTTTATATGTACAGCCAACTACCTTCCTCTTCTTTTCTACATGACCATAGTTATTACCCATACCCTCGTCTTCAGAAGAATTATGGTAATATTCTTCCCTTTCAGTCTTTTTTGTCTTGTGAGTAGTAGAGCCTTCAGGCTTTAAAGTAACTGGTTTAGACTGGGAAATAGTGCGAGTATGTTGGGTCAGAGGTTGAGAATGAACAGATTTTGGTATTGAATGTTGAACAGATAGTTTGCCAGCCTGCCTCTTTTCCAATTCATCAAAGATCATTGGTGGAGAGTCTTTGATTCCTTCAGCAATTAATTTCTGAAGGTCAGCACGAGAATGGGTATTTTCAGCAGCATTTTCAACCACTGCTTGTTTCTTTCTTCCTCTCGTGTTTTGAGAAGGTCCGGTATTTTTCGACATACTATCACGAAACAATACTTGAATTAAAACGAAACTTTTTATTGATAAAATATTTACAAGAAAATACACATGTAGAAATCATTGTTTCTAAAAATTTCTAAAGTTCTTCTCTTCAAGAGCTTAAACTAACAAAGCATTCCGAGCTTCAACCTCGGCCTTTTCTCGTTCCAATTCAGTTACCCGTTTCAGCAGTATCCGTTCTCTTTCACTACCTAACGCATTCTCATTTATATGCGAAGCAAGAACAGGGACCGTCTCATAGTAAGGAACTTAAGGTATATTAGAATCAGCACGTTCTTCTTCTTCAGGTTCACATTTATTTTCATAAGGCATTTCGGCATATCCCTCGTGAAAATTTTGTGAATATATGGGAGTAATATTGTAGCTTCCGGCGGTAGGGACAGAATGAAAACTTATAGAATGATTATAGGGAACATTAGGGTTTCCTATTTCTCCGAGGCTTCTGAAAGTAGAACTTTCAGTCTCCTCATTATTTTCTGTAATTGTTTCATTTGTTTTACGTTCGAAGTAATTAGCTGGAGCAAATTTGCGAAGAAAACTAGGACCTTTTCCCTTTCCAACCATTCTGAAAGCACAACAAAACAAATTTTTTATTATTATATTATAATATAAAGACGAAATACAACAAAGATTTCAGTCCTTCCTAAGTTCTTTCCCAAGAGTCATCAATTTTCTCCATACTCGTATACCTGTTTTCCATAGAACTTGGTCCTTGCCTTGTCTATTATCTTTTCCCATGTTATCTCATCCGTTTGACGCAACGAACATTCTAAACATTCTATATGGGAAGAAGGCATAATATGCTCATAACCATATTTTGGTGGAGGTTCACGGAGTCCAACCATAATATCATTATAAGAATTTTGGTATTTAGGAGGAGCATGGAAATATTCCTTGAAAGGACCATCATATGGAGGTTCAAGAAACATGTAGGGATCGTATAAAACTGGGGATCCTGAGTTATGAGATTGGTAATCAGAACTGTTCGAAACGGGATTATTAAAAGGATAATCATCAGGGTTTTCAGAAACAGGTTCATAATGATAGGAGTCTTCAGATGGATCTTCTTCTGAATATGTATTATGCTGAGCGTGACTTGACTCAACTTCGTTATTTCCTTGCAGCTGCTGGCCATCAGTTCTCCAGTTGCTAAAATATGAACCAGCATTCATCCATTGATTGGAAGAGTCATGGGATTGAGGCTGGTATTCGGGAGAGCCATTATGAAGAATAGCAAACGGATCTTTATTATAGTTAGGCGTAGAGATAGGATTCATTTGTGAACCCAGAGGATGATATTCTGGGGATTTCTGCTTGATTGGTCGATTAGGATTATAACAAGGAATATAATTATCTTCACACATCTGCAATCTTAATACATTAGTACTTATCTTATATTTTTAGTCAAGACTTAGATACTAAGGCCAGTATCTTAATCTTAGCTAAGCTCTACAAGGATGACTATCTTTCCAAAGTAGTAACTCCAATAGATATGTTCCCAGGTAAGAGCGACGGTTCTAGGAGAGATTTATACATCGCTCTTTCCTTAGACAGAACATTCCATTTGTCAGATAGCTACATACCGGTAAGAAGGTTACCTTGTTTTCTTATCTTAAAAGCATTAATGGTTAAAGCTTAGATACTAGATCCAAGTTTCTAATTCCCTAAAACCCATGGCTCTGATACCAACCTGTCACACCCCGACTCAGGCACCCCCTAGACGTGTGCGAGTCTGATTGGTATCTGCTTTGATTTGATTTCAGAGTTTTTATAAATACAGCGGAAGTCTTTTCAAAAGGATCGTTTCAACATTCTTTCAACCTCAAGGGTTGTAATTGTAAATATCAAAACTCAGTTAGAAAATAAAAGCTTTATATTTACTTTCGTAGACATGGGTTAAAAATACCCTTTCTTGATTTGATTACAAAACAAAGTTCAAAACCAAACACATATCAAGCCATGGGAAATAGTACTATCCAGGGTTGATTAATTCCCTGGTCCTAACTCTTCTTCATTTCTTTAAGGATCGTCAATACACGAGGCCTGAGAATTTTTATTCCATTCTTTTCACATTTCAATTCATGGGCCAGATCTTAAGTCTTCCCTATCCCTTTTCCATCACGTTTTATTGATTACCTAAAAAACATTTTGAAAATGAAACGTCAGCGCGAACGTCGGTGAATATAATTAACTTGACACTAAAAAGTATTTGGCACAAACAAGTATTAATTTGATAATCACAACTTTATGTTCAATTTACACATTCAGCAGGCCCTCATGTCCTGACTATAGCACCAATGTATACACTGGTAGTATGTCTTTAATAACAAGTTTTACCCGAGACCCGCGAACGCCGATCCGAGACTTACACCCGAGACCCGTGTATCCCTTGCAAGTTTTACGTATACCTATGGTCCGAATGCTTACACGTAGAAGAACGTTGAGCATTACTCCCTTAATCTTTATTTGGCCATTTTCATAAATGTAAATGTTTGACACAAGTTTTGAAATAGATAAAGTATTCACCTTGTAATAGGAATGAGCCTCTAGAATCAAAAACTTATAGGCTAGCTTCTTATCATGGTTTATCTAGCGTCTTGACCTTTCTTTGAGTGTTTCTTGCTTAATCGGGCACTACAATGAGTGGGAATCGAACCGAGGCTTCGGAATTGAGCTATGGACTTCCTAGAACCAGCTTGGAGTGTGAGTTTTGTGTTTGGGATGAAAGAAACGTTTGAAATGGTCCAACTATTTATAGGCTGAAGAAGGAGCCCGTAGCGGACCGCTATGTAGGCGGGTGGTGGTCCGCCACCTCCCTGGATGACTTCAACCCTAAATGTCAGCTTCTGATTGGACCGTATATGGTTTTGCGGCTAGCGAACCGTTACCGTGGGGTGTAGCGGTCTGCCACCATTACACGTGGCAGATTTTGAGAAGTTTGCGGCTGGCAGATCGTTACCATCTGGCGTGGCGGTCCGCCACGAGTACGTGTGTCACAAAATGTGACCATTAGTCACTAGATACTTGGCACTCCCAGATTGTTTGCTTAGTGACCAAGTAGCGGACCGTTACCCAGGTGGTGGCTGTTCGCCACCCTATTACACAGGGTGGGGGTTCCTTAGCAGACATCTACCTTGAAACATGCACTCGTAGCGGACCGTTAGGGTTTGCCTTAGCGGTCCGCTAAGGTCTTAAAATTTTAATTTTTCATTTTAAACCCTAGACTGATGGTACATTTATACTTATAGTCCTCAGGGTTATACACCCAAACACCTTTAAGTTCCTATGATCTATCTTCTGTCCTGAACATAGTTCCATAGGACTTTTCATCTCCCTTGCAGATGTTGGTGACCTATTGATCAAATAACATGCAGTTGTGACTGCTTCTGCGTAAAACACCTTTGGAAATCCAGAGCTAGACAACATACATCTAACCTTGTTCAATAGTGTCCTATTCATTCTCTCCACCAACCCATTTTGCTGTGGGGTACCCACAACAGTCAAATGCCTAGTTATTCCCAAATCTTTGCAATACTAATTAAACAAGCCATTGCAAAACTCCAGTCCATTATCTGTTCTTAATTTTTTAAGTTTTCTTTCTGTTTGATTTTCTACCTAAACCTTCCATTCTTTAAACTTATTAAATGTCTCATCTTTGGTTTTCAACACATATACCCATACCCTTTTGGAATAATCATCAATTATAGACAGAAAATACATGGCTCCACCTAGTGAAGCTACTTTGATAGGCCCCCATGGATCAATATGAACATAATCCAATATTCCTGTTGTTCTATGTTTGTTGTGACTAAATGATACCCTCTTGGACTTTCCCATTATGAAATGCTCATAGTGGTCAATATGACAACTCTTACTACCAATCATATTATTCTGTTAGTTCAATTCACTTAACCCTTGAACACTAATATGACCTAATCTTTGGTGCTATAATTCTGTTAGATTGGCAGTCTTTCCTTTAGCCACAAACACATTTCCAACCATCACTTCCCCATCTATTAGGTAGATATTATTTCACTTTCTTGTCCCTGGTATTACCACCATAGAGCCCTTTATGGTAACAATACCATGTCCTTGAATGTATCTCACATTATCAAGATGATACTCAACTCCACTGTCAAGTTTGAATGTAACAGTACCATGTCCTTGAATGTGACATTGTCTGTCATCTCCTAACTTGACATACCCAAGGTCTTCAAATTTGAACACACTAAACAGACCTTTATGTGGTGTCATATGGTAAGATCAGCCTGAATCCATAACCCACTCCTGATTACTTGTTCCATTTGTGACAACCATAACTTTTGCATTTTCATATCCATCAGAAAAATCTTCTTGAGCAGCATGACTGCTTGGCCCTTTTGTACTACTAGAATCCCCTTTGCTTTTCTTCATTTCAAGGCAATCCCTCTTCAAGTGCTTTTCAGAATTGCACACATATCACCTCCTTTTGAATTTGGATTTTGACCTTGAACCTTTCTTTGATTTGAAGGTTCTGTTTTCTGTTCTTCCTCTCATAAACAACCATTCACCTCCATCTTCCCTGTTATCCCCCTTCTTCTTTAGTTCTTTGGAATTCAGTGCTGCAAGAACCTCATCCATGGATAATGTCTCTCTACCATACGTCAAAGTTTCCACAAAGTGTTCATATGATGATGGTAGAGATGTCAGGAATATAATTGCATGATCCTCCTCATCCAACTCAACCTCTATATTTTCAAAATCAAGGACAAGTTTATTAAACTCATCAGTATGATCTTCTAAGGTCTTACCCAGATTCATATGGAAGGTATATAGCCGTTTCTTGAGATACAACCGGTTTGCCAATGATTTTGTCATTTACAATGACTCTAATTTAGCCCAAACTTCGGCATCAGTATGTTCTTTAGATACTTCTCTCAACACCCAGTCACCTAGGCTCAAGATCACCGTGTTGTGTGATTTCTCCATCATATCTTTCTTTTCTCGATCACTCATACCATTCGGTAGACCGTCTTCACCTTTCAATGCATCAACAAGTGAACCAATAACGCTCTCATCTTTAGTCTCAAGAGACTAAAGTCATTTCTTCCATCGACCTTTTCAATGTTGAATTTCATTGACACCATAACTGAAATCAATGAGCCTTCAAGTATACTTCCTTCTCCGATCAAGAGCAACAAGGCTCTGATACCAATTGTTATCGATTAAGCGGAAATTAAATCGAATAGCAATAGAAGAACACGTTCAATACTCACCAAACGATTACTTTTATTTAACATCCAAATCACCGAATTGATTTACGGATTATTACAATGAACAAGAAATGAAACTATTCAAAAGAAATCAAAACGAATTATCAAGAATCTAAAGAGAATTATGAATCAAAAAGAATGACGCTAACAACAACCTAATTGTTTTGGGTAAAAATTATGCAAGCTAATTTTGTAACCAAACTTAGTAAGTGAGGTAGTGTGCTTTGATCAAAATGAAAAGTAATCAACCTAAATGCAAAGTTTGACATGATGATGTACGAGGAAAGCCCTTAATCACGTAGGATTGTCGGCATAAAACCTCGGGAAGTGACCAAAAGTCACTTGCCTCCTAGTCTTGTATAAATTGATGAAAAAATTACAAGTGTGAGCAGTGATCGATCGAATGCTAAGTGTTACAGAACTTGTTTGCAAGTACTAAGTAATGTTAAGTGAATAACGTGTAGCAGACGTGCTTCCTATGTCGATCAATCACTCATTAAATACAAGAATTATCCTAACTAACTATCCGCAAATCTTGGATCTCAAATAGTTCTTCTCATATGACCGTTGTAGAAGCCTTCTACGCACATTCCACACGTTTCATTTGACTTGATGATCGGGTCTTCAGGATGAGTGGTCACACACGTTTCACCTGGAAGCAATAAACGAAATAGAGGACAAGTAACTGTTAGTATTATTAATATTCAGGATACCGAGATTACCAGGATCTTGGATTCCGGATTACGCTAGACTCGGGATCCTGCATGAAAATCAATTCCTAACAATTTTCCCCAGAAATTGACAGTTGTCCACAGAAGTTACAGCCGTGAATTTTTAAAAATTCGAATTTCAAATGGCAACGTGATAGGACATGGTGCGATAAACGAGGTGATGATACGTCGTTCGAGGCGGTTTCATAACTACACCCTACATTTATCTTTATCCCTTTATTTTTAGAGTTCATCTTCTTCCTCTTTCTCTGGGATTTCAGGTATAGCTTCTCTTTTCTTCCTTAATTCTCTCGATTTTTATGTCAAAAATGGTCAAAAAGACGACCCAATCCTCGTCTTCTTCGGATGATTTGCTTAGCCAACACTTGCTTTCTAACCCTCAGTCCAAAAAATGCACTTTTTACGATCATGATATCAAACTCCACGAATCCAGAGGATCCTTTCCCAAAAACACTGTTTTCAGAGCTTTCGACCCCAAGACTAGGTCCGATTTCATTTCTGAGAGTTGGGTTTGTTTTCCGTCTTTCCCTTTCACTATAGGTTTTTCATATCCTTTTCCTTCTTTAACTACCGATTTTTTTGAAAAAAACCGGCCTGAGATAGGCTCAAACAATGCCGATGATTTGGAGAATCTTACACACCCTGGAAATCTTGATCCGCCACCATGCTCTTGACTTTAATGTCTTCGAATTGGCTTATGTTTATAACTTGAGAAACCATGGTTCCTCTCTCTTTTTATTCCAAATCAAATCTGGCCAGAGTCACTTGATTTTAAAAACAACCCAGAATGATTCTAATTGGAAAAACCATTTCTTCTTCGTGAGGAGGGACTCCATTCCTGGCGGGGATATGTTGCCTGTGAGATGGATTGTGAAGGGTAGGATTCTGCCTGTAGGATGCTTAATAGTTTGACATCTGGGATACTGATTCTTGGTTCTTTCTTGTTCTGTAGCGCCACCCACACTGGACACTACTAGGAGGGTTGCCTTTTTCTACAGCCTGGAGCCCATCAAGAGAACTTTTAAGTTCAAAGTCCCCTCAGTAGAAGTAAGTTCTGAAACTTACCCCTCTGGCTCTGAAATGTCCGGTAAGACACGAAAATTCATAATATTTTGTTAGTTAATTATATGCATAATATTCTAACCTGTTATTTCAAAATAGACATTCGAAAATCCAGCTCCAAGTTTGCCCTTGATGACATAGACAGCATGGTTTCTAAGGTAAAAACCATCAAGAGGGAAACGAGCCAGCCATCCTTTCCAGCTCCAAAGCCAAGGTTCCCAAACCTGAAGAGGGAAAATCCAGCTCCAAGTTTGCCCTTGATGACATAGACAGCATGGTTTCTAAGGTAAAAACCATCAAGAGGGAAACGAGCCAGCCATCCTTTCTAGCTCCTAAGCCAAGGTTCCCAAACCTGAATCTTCAACTCCTCGCCCTAAGCCCACATCTAACAAGAATCTAAAACTTGCCGATGCCACTGAGGTAGCTATTTCTGAATGCTCGGACTATGCTGATGCCCACAAGAAGCTTCACACTCTTGGTCACCTGGTAAGAGATACTCAATATCCCAGATCCTGATCTTATATTTATCCTAACATATCTCTTTTGTGGTAGGCCTTGGAGTAAATTACCAAGTTCCATGAATATGCGGCAAAAGAGGCCGAAGATGGCAAACAGATGATCTGCGACCTGCAAAAGATAACGACAGCTAAAAACAAAAAGTTAGATGGCGTAACCAAGGAGCTCAACAGGGTGAAAGAGGAGCTGCAAGATGCATATGCCCAACATTCCTAGGATCTTGAGGAGTCTCATCAACAAGCTAAAATGTCAGCTGCTATTTCCATCTTTCAAGCCAGAATAAAGATGGCTGAAGAGGTTGCTGCCAAAGATTTCGATCGGGCCAAGTGGGATGTGTAGGAGTTGAAGAGCCTTGTTGCTGAGCTGGGAGGAGAGCCGGTACAGGTAGCGGATATGGGTAACTTGGTGGCAGAAGATGAGGCTGAGGGCTCGGTGAAAGCGGCGACAGAGGTGGTTGGGTAGGATGATGCGGGCGAAAAAGAGAAGGCCTGAGTCCTGCATATGTGGTATTTGCGGTTCATGTATTTAACTTCAATCATGGTTACTTGTTGAACAATTTACTTTTCTTGCTCTTTGGGATCCCTAGACGGGATAGACAATTTAACAATCTGTGTCTCAGGTGGATAGGTCCTTTTTTCGGATGAAACCCGGGACACTCTTTATTTCCTGCACTTTAGACTTTATGATATATCTTTTGACTGTATGTCTTGATTTTGATGTGTTTGGTATGTTTGTAGAAAGTTAAGATTTGTAGATAGTTAGACCTTCTGATACTTAGAAAAATTAAGTTGAAGTAAATCCTCAGGATACCAGATCTTTAATTCGAACATTTTAAGTTTTCATTAGACTTTGTTTTTAGGAAAACATATTTTGGTAAATGGCTTTAAAAAGTACTAGTCACAAGTAGATCAAGTCTTAGTCATCAAAATTCCAAATCTACTTTTAATTGAAAACTAACAAGTAATACATACCTTTGTTGAGAATTAAGTTGAGTAGAGTCACATACCAAATAATGACATGGAGTCCAAAATATAACAATTGTTAGTTGTCCCCTGTGTATAGCCATTAAACATGTCGTACACTTAGTAATTGCATTTCAGGATCTTCATAAGTCTCCAATCCGTTTAAGGATCTTGAGTCAGCATATTAATGCTAAATACATGAGTTAACACATAAGTATTAAGAACATGTGACAAGTTATAAACGTGGGCCAAGCCAGAAAACGTGGGCCAAGCCAGACTTGAGTTAGCATGAAAATGCTAAAAACCTTAGGAGTAACACGTCTGTTACTATCGTAGGATCCAAGATCTAGCCAAGTGTGATGAAATTATTAGCCACTGTTACATAGACTGGTCGCACCACCTTGAACTATACTTAGATATCGTACGCTACAGGCGGAGTGTTTAAACTCAATTCTTAGAAAGGTGAAAACCTTTAAACCTTAAAAGGTATTCAGAGTACCTTAAACTTAGGAGAGATGGCCAATCTCTATCTTCTGTGAGGATCCTTCCTGTAAAACATGAAACCTTGGTGAAGGTGGCTAACACCCCTTCGACGCTCAAGTCAGTAACTTTAGAAAGGAGTAATAAATATAAAACAATTGGGAATAGAAGACATACCAATTCAAGTTAGAATTTAAGTTCTAACTTACATGAAATAAGCCTTGAGATGGATTGCATTCCAGGATCTTGGCAGAACTTCTCCTTCCATAGTGGCTAACCAATAGGCACCCTTGCCTACTTTTGAGTCAATTAGATATGGGCCTTCCCACTTTGGTGCGAGCTTTCCACACTGGACTTGGTAGTATTTTGAAACGTCTTTCTTAATACAAGATCACCCACTTGGAATCTTCTGATCCTTATGTTTTTGTTATATAACTTTGTTATCCTCTGCTGATAAGCTGCAATACGAACCTTGGCAAGATCCCTGAGCTCATCCACGGTGTCAAGATCATGAGCAAGAGCTTCGTTATTGGTTTTTGGGGTTTGGAGATTGGTTCTTGCAATAGGGATAACCATCTCTGTTGGGATCATAGCCTCAGTACCAAATACAAATGAGAACGGAGTATGGCCTGTTGCATTTTTTGTGGTTGTCCTATCTGCTGAAAGTGCAAATGGCAATTCTTCAGCCCATCTCCCTTTCTTAGCTCCCAATCTCTTCTTGAGGTTTTTTATAATAATTTTGTTACTGGACTCAGCCTGCCCATTGGCTTGAGGATGTACAGGGGTAGAAATTATCATTTTGATCCCCCAACTGGCACAAAAGTTAGTTGTTCTCTTGCCAATGAACTGAGATCCATTATCACTTTTCTGTCTCTGCCGGGATCCCTAATCTTGTTAGGATGTTGCGCTTGATGAAGGAGATAACTTCTTTTTCTCTGACTTGGACAAATGCTTCAGCTTTTATCCACTTGGAGAAATAATCCGTCATTGCCAGCATGAATACTTTTCCTCCTGGTGCTTTGGGAAGTTTGCCGACTATATCCATTCCCCATTTCATGAATGGCCATAGGGAGATGACTGGATACAAGGGTTCTGCTGGTTGATGGAGTATGTTGCTGTGTCTTTGGCAAGCGTCACATTTCTAGGAATAAGTCATAGCATCTTTCCTCATAGTAGGCCAGTAGTATCATATCCTCAGGATTCTTGAGAACAATGCTCTGCCCGCAGTGTGATTACCACAGTCACCTTCATGTATGTCCTTCAATACTTCTTGTGCTTCAGGATCCTCCAACCATCTTAAGCATGGACCAGCAATAGATTTTCTATACAAAACATTATGCAGCATTATAAAACGAGATACCTTCATGCGAAAAGCTCTATCATTCTTTTCGTCATTTGGGATCTCACCATCCTGCAAATATTTTTTGATAGGTAGAATCCAGGATCCTTGATTGGTTTCAAGATCTACTTTCTCAATTGTTGGGTTCATGACATGTATGATAGGTATTTTAATACCTCTTGGTATTTTAAGAGCCAAAGAAAGGTTTGCTAAGGCATCAGCCTCAACATTGTCTTCTCTAGGTACCTGTGCAATGTTAAAAATTTCGAATTCTACAGATAATTTCTTAACTATTACTAGAAATTTAGCTAATTTATCGCCTTTCACTACATATGAGCCATTGAAATGGTTAGCAATCAACAATGAATCTACGTGTACATGGAGATACCCGATCTTCATTACCCTGGCTAGTTGTAATCTTGCTATCAGCGCCTCATATTCTGCTTCATTATTCGATGCCTGGAATTAACAGCTTATGGATTGGGGTATTATGTCCCCTTATGGTGATTTCAGTATGATGCCTAGACTTGTTCCTCTTACATTGGATGCGCCGTCAATGAATAGTATCCACTTATCCTTGGATTCTTACAATTGTTGAACTTCAAGGTCTGCTTCGAGTTGAATGTCATTACTGAAATCAGCCACAAAGTTCGCAAGTTCTTGAGACTTTATTGTTGTTCTAGGTTCGTATACAAGGTCATAAGCACTGAGCTTGACTGACCACTTAGCCATTCTTCCTGACATCTCTGGCTTTCTCAAGACACACTTAATAGGATAATTATTCTTAACATGAATAGTATGAGTTTCAAAATAATGTTCGAGTTTAGTCGATGCCATTATTAAAGCTAATATTAGTTTTTCTAAATGAGAGTACATGGTCTCTCATGCTAGCAAACTTTTACTTACATAGTATACGCGATGCTGCTGTCCTTCATGATCCTTGACTAGGACGACAATTACAGCGTTTCCAGATACCGCCAAGTATAGGGATAATGGTTCACCATCTTCTGGTTTCATTAATAGAGGAGCTGATGACAAGTACTCCTTCAATGATTGGAGTGCTTGTTCGTGCTTCTCTTCCCATTCGAATCTCTTGTTCTTCTTCAGGATGTCAGAGAATTCCTTGCATCTTTCTGAGGATCTTGATATGAATCGGTTGAGTGCTGCTACTCTGCTGGTTAGTCTTTGGACATCCTTGGTATTTGCTGGGGATTTCAGATAAATGATTGCTTTGATTTCCTTCTTTTTTTGTTGTATTGGCCTGAAACTATTATCAACACCCAATTTATGTGTAATAACTTCTTTAGAGATACTTGTCATGTCTTCATGCTTCCAGGTGAAGGTTGAGGTTCTTCTTTTTAGTAATTATATGATATCTTGTTCAATATCCTTGGGGATATTAGTTCCAACAAGCACCTTGAGGATCCTCCGTGCTTAAGGATATTTCTTTAACATCTTGCTCCTTATTTTCCAAGACGTCTCGGGCTTGTTTCTTTAATTTCTACTCTTGCCTGGTTTTGGCGGAGGCTTTCATTGAAAAAGTATAATAGTCTTTTGTCGCCTACTGATCACTTTTGATCTTTACCACCCCCAGGGAGTCGGCATTTTGACACATTGGTGACATGTTGAGGGTACTATCTTCATGTCATGAATCCATGGTCTCCCTAGAATAATATTATAGCAAGACAAAGAATCAATAACACAAAATTTTTGTATAGAATTTACCCTTTCGATGTATATCGGTAGCTTTATCTCTTCAACTGTGTTTTTAACCTCTCCACTGAATCCTACCAGCACTGAGGATTTTGAGACAATTTCAGAATCCGGGATCCCCATCCTCTTTAGGACTTCCAATTATATGATGTTCACTGAGCTTCCTCCAATAATCAGGATCCGGTGGATGAAGTGATTGGCCATGTAGAGAGTGATTACCAAGCCGTCATGGTGAGGATCATGTACATCGTCTCTGTCCCCTTCGTCGAAAGAGATTACTTTCTTTTCGGTTAAGGTGGACGTTTTGGTAGGCATGCCCCTTTTCTCTGTCTTTGCCTCCTTAGCGTTCCTTTTTGCTGCAGAATAAGAGGTACCACATATGTCAGACCCACTAGATATGAAACTTATTGCCTTGGCATCCGGCGGCGGGGATGTTGCTTTCTCCGGGATCCTGTCTTGATCCTTGGCTTTGTCCTTCCTTTTGCCCAGGAACTCCTTGAGGTGTCCTTTGTTCAGGAGGTAGCTTATCTCCTTTCACAAAGAGATACAATCCTCAGTTACATGGCCGAAATCCTCATGGAATGCACACCACTTGGACTTATCCTTCCATCCTGTGTTCTTCTCAAATTTGCGAGGCCACTTGGCTTTTTCACCAAAACCCTAAATGGCAAATAATAAACCTGTCGTATCAAGAGAAAAATAGTATTAAGATAGTCTAGGATACTCTTCTTCGTCTTCGTCATCCTCCACAGCATTGACTCTGTGATTGTCAGGCTTGGAGTAAGGCTTAGATCCTGACTCTCTCCTTCTTCTGTATTTGAGACTTCATCTACTTTCTCAATTGCTGGGTTCATGACATGTATGATAGGTATTTTAATACCTCCTAGTATTTTAAGAGCCGAAGCAAGGTTTGCTAAGGCATCTTGCTATCAGCGCCTCATATGCTGCTTCATTATTCGTTTCCTGGAATTCACAGCTTATGGATTAGGGTATTATGTCCCCTTATGGTGATTTCAGTATGATGCCTAGACCTGTTCCTCTTACATTGGATGCACCGTCAGTGAATAGTATCCACTTATCCTTAGATTCTTCCAATTGTTGAACTTCAAGGTCTGCTTCGAGTTGAATGTCATTACTAAAATCAGCGACAAAGTCCGCAAGTTCTTGAGACTTTATTGTTATTCTAGGTTCATATACAAGGTCATAGGCGTTGAGCTTGACTGACCACTTAGCCATTCTTCCTAACATCTCTGGCTTTCTCAAGACACACTTAATAGGATAATTAGTCTTAACATGAATAGTATGAGTTTTAAAATAATGTCCGAGTTTAGTCGATGCCATTATTAAAGCTAAGATTAGTTTTTTTCTAAATGAGAGTACCTGGTCTCTCCTGCTAGCAAACTTTTACTTACATAGTATATGCGATGCTGCTGTCCTTCATGATCCTTGACTAGGACGGCACTTACAGCGTTTCCAGATAGCGCCAAGTATAGGGATAATGGTTCACCATCTTCTGGTTTCATTAATAGAGGAGCTGATGACAAGTACTCATTCAATGATTGGAGTGCTTGTTCATGCTTCTCTTCCCATTCGAATCTCTTGTTCTTATTCAGGATGTCATATAATTCCTTACATCTTTCTGAGGATTTTGATATGAATCGGTAGAGTGCTGCTACTCTGTCGGTTAGTCTCTGGACATCCTTGGTATTTGCTGGGGATTTCAGCTTAATGATTGCTTTGATTTGTTCTGGACTGGCCTCTATATCTCTTTTGGTTACCATGTAGCCCAAGAACTTTCCTGCCCCCACTCCAAAGTGGCATTTATAAGGGTTTAGCTTCATGTTGTACTGGTCCAGGATATCGAATGCATCTCTGAGATCCCTAAGATGATACTCAGCTTTCTTTGATTTCACCACCATATCATCTACGTAGACTTCCATGGTATCCCCTAGTTTCTCTTTGAATATCATGTTCACCAGCCTCTGATACGTAGCACCTGCATTTTTTAAACCAAAGGGCATATCAATATAACAATAAATACTTGTTGGAGTCATGAATGCGGTATCCTCCTGATCTGAGGGTTCCGTTTGAATTTGTTGGAATCCTAATGAAGCATTCATGAATGTTACCATTTCGTGGCATGATGTGGCATCGACCATCGAGTCAATGTGTGGCAATGGAAAAGGGTCTTTAGGACATGCTTTGTTTAGATCTGTGAAGTCTACACAGACTCTCCATTTTCCATTTTTCTTCTGGACCACCACTAAATTGGCTAGCCATCTTGGGAATTTCACTTCCCTTATCATTCCAGCTTTCAGCAATCTCTCAACTTCTTCCTGGATAACAACATTCCTTTCTCGTGCAAATTTCCTTCTTTTTTGTTGTATTGGCCTCAAACTATTATCAACACCCAATTTATGTGTAATAACTTCTTTAGAGATACATGTCATGTCTTCATGCTTCCAGGCGAAGGTTGAGGTTCTGCTTTTTAGTAATTCTACGAGATCTTGTTCAATATCCTTGGGGTTATTGGTTCCAAAAAGCACCTTGACATCAGGATCCTCTGTTCTTAAGGATATTTCTATAACATCTTGCTCCTTAGTTTCCAAGACGTCTCGGGCTTGTTTCTTTACTTGCTACGCTTTCCTGGTTTTGGCGGAGGCTTTCATTGAAAAAGTATAACAGTCTTTTGCCGCCTACTGATCATTGTTGATCTTTACTACCCCTAGGGGGTCGGCATTTTGACACATTGGTGACATGTTGAGGGTACTGCCTTTATGTCATGAATCTAAGGTCTCCTTAGAATAATATTATAACTAGACAAAGAATCAATAACACAAAATTTTTGTATAGCATTTACCCCTTCGATGTATATCGGTAGTTTTATCTCTTCAACTGTGTTTTTAACCTCTCCACTGAATCCTACCAGCATTGAGGATTTTGAGACAATTTCAGAATCCAGGATCCCCATCCTCTTTAGGACATCTAATTGTATGATCCGGTGGATGAAGTGATTGGCTATGTAGAGAGTGATTACCAAGCCGTCATGGTGAGGATCCTGTACATCATCTCTTTCCCCTTTCTCTGTCTTTGCCTCCTTAGCGTTCCTTTTTACTGTAAAATAAGAGGTACCACATATGTCAGACCCACCAGATATGAAACTTATTACCTTGGCATCCGACGGCGGGGATGTTTCTCTCTGCGGGATCCTGTCATGATCCTTGGCTTTGTCCTTCCTTTTGCCCAGGAACTCCTTGAGGTGTGCTTTGTTCAGGAGGTAGTTTATCTCCTTTCGTATCAAGAGAAAAAAACATTATTCAGATAGTCTAGGATACTCTTCTTCGTCTTCGTCATCATCATCCTCCACAGCATTGACTCTGTGATTGTCAGGCTTGGATTAAGGCTTGGATTAAGGCTTGGATCTGTAAGGCTTGTAAGGAGCGGATTCAGTCTTCTGGTTGGGTTGACTGTAGCTGTTTGGAGCATCCATCCATTGTTGGATCTTTCTGTCATCCTCGAGACTTATGAATCGTGGTGCCCGATTTCTGACTTCATCAAGATTTCTACATGGGTTCATGACAAGGTCTTTGTAAAATGGGGTTTCTTTCTTCAATCCCATCTTGAATGCCTGGACTGCAGTGGCAACGTCAAGGTTCGGAATATCCATGGATTCCCGGCCGAACTTGCTGACTTAATCCCGAAGGGATTCTCCGATATTCTGAGTTGTCCTTTATAAGTCACTTGTCAATCTTTCGAACGTTCTGCTACAAGAGAATTGGTTATTAAACAAGTTGATTAAATGAGCAAATGAAGTTGTTGAATAATGTTGAACATTAAGTAGCCATTTCAAGGTTGATCCTGTTAAGATGGAGCTGAAACCCTTGCATAAGCAAGCCTCTTTTAAGTCCAAATGAATGGGATTAATTTCAATTCTCTCTCTGTATTGTGCGACGTGTTCCTCGGGATCCGTAGTTCCATCATATAGCTTCATGATAGGGGTCTGGAAACGTTTTGGGATCTCAGCATCACATATTTGCGGAGCAAATCTCGAGATCCTGTGACTGGCAGAGGATATCTCCGGTATAGGTTGGACTACACCTGGCACACTAGAGATCATCTCTCTTAGCTTTTTCAATTCCTTGGCCATGGATGGAGTAAATCATGTATCCTGCACAAGTTCGTTAGTGTTTGATAATTGATTAAAAGTGTTACCGATATCCGAATTTCAGGATGACGATCCTGGAATAAATCCAAGATCCTGATTTGAAGTAACTCTAACAGCCGGAGTCGGCCAAACGGTAGTGGTTCCGGTCCGCATGGGGAGGAAGTCTCCCTTATAGATTCCTTGGGATCCCGAATAATTGAAATCCAAGATCCTTGGTTGCAGCGGAGTTGTTACGTCCACTGGTTTCTTTGATTCTTTGACTTTTTCAAGCTCTCTTAAAAGCATCAGGTTAGTCTTTTTCTGCTGCTCCATCTGCTGCTTCATTTCTGAGAACAAATTGAAGATCTCGTCGTTTGATACGAGCACAGGTCCCCCAGCAGGAATTCCAGATCCCGAAAATCCAGCAGAAACAAGCTTCTTTGGCGGATTATCACTCTTCTTCTGGAATGGAGGATGAGGAAGAGGGTTGTTCAACCCAGAGCTTGAAGATGGAATTGAGAGAGAAATCATTTTGGAATGGGACAACATTTTTTAAATCAGTTTGGAAAAATAGTGATTGAATGCAAATTTTAACAAAGATTTTAGGATAAAAAACACCACTTGCCCCACGGTTGGCGCCAAATTGTTTTGGGTAAAAATTATGCAAGCTAATTTTGTAACCAAACTTAGTGAGGTAGTGTGCTTTGATCAAAATGCAAAGTAATCAACCTAAATGCAAAGTTTGACACGATGATGTACGAGGAAAGCCCTTAATCCCTTAGGATTACCGGCATAAAACCTCGGGAAGTGACCGAGAGTCACTTGTCTCCTAGTCTTGTATAAATTGATGAAAAAATTACAAGTGTGAGCAGTGATCGATCGAATGCTAAGTGTTACAGAACTTGTTTGCGAGTACTAAGTAATGCTAAGTGAATAACGTGTAGCAGATGTGTTTCCTATCTGCAAATCTTGGATCTCAAATAGTTCTTCCCATATGACCGTTGTAGAAGCCTTCTACGCACATTCCACACCTTTCATTTGACTTGATGACCGGGTCTTCAGGGATGAGTGGTCACACACGTTTCACCTGCAAGCAATAAACGAAATAGAGGACAAGTAACTGTTAGTAGTATTAATATTCAGGATACCGATATTACTAGGATCTTGGATTCCGGATTACTCTAGACTTAGGATCATGCATGAAAATCAATCCCTAACACTAATCAAGCTCTTAACGATATGTTAGAACTCCCAAACAACTCATTTACACTTTCACCCCTTCAGCTTCCAAAGTTGTTAGAAAACAACTATACTTAATCAACAATTGCAACTTGTCACAATTGACCCCTGAACTTTTGTAGTAACTTGAAAACACTTAAGAATCTGCTCACGATAGACCATGATCATATACAACACTCATGTCGTTACATACTTTGTCACCATGCCTCTTGCCACCCCTTTCTTTTATCTTTAAACTTGAGTCCCCGCGCCACCATATGCTTGTTTTTTTCTCTTCTATCAAGACCATCTGACACCATGCGAAGGACTATATCCCTTTCAACTCTTGGCGGTGCAATGATATCATTTCACCCCGATTAGAGGTTAGTACTACACTTAGGGGAGTAAATGAGTTGAGCTGAGCTTGAGTATAAAATTAAACAAATGGTATCATCGACGTCGGTAATTACCGATGGACACCGATAAAAACCAATAAAAAAACGTAAAGTAAATAGTTGCGTTGGTGATCCATCAGTAGTTACTGAAGGAATCCATGCCCGGGGTCACACCGATAGTTTCCCACTGAACACATACGTAGGAAACATAGGATTTCGTCATTTTGCAAGATATTATACTGATGACACATCCATCAGTAATCCGTCAAATTTTGAGGATAAGACTTTTTTCTAAGATTTGCGTTCAGGCTTTTTCATTCATTCCTCTGTGTTGGTACCTTATCATTAAATATTCGTCGGTAACACTTTATATAAACAGTAGTGTGCTTGGTGGTAACCGTCGAGTCTTTCTATAAATGGAAATCTCCTTGTATTTCAAATATGGCATGTCATTGTTTGTGCATGGTCTGTGGGAAGAGTTGATACAATGTTAGTGGTTTTGTTAGAATTCGTGTTCTCGAAACTTAAATACTCTGCACCCGCATTAAGAATCGATCTAGCTCTAAACGAAATCTTAAAACAAAGTAAGGATCGATCTGACAAGCCGGTCGATTTCCCCAACTCTTCGAATTACAGTCATGTCCGTACCAAGAGTGGGTCTCCCATGTGTGCATTGTCAGCCATGTGGGCACATATAAAGGTAGTTTGTTTGTATGTGTTTCTCACACCTAGCCATGTGGGCACATATAAGGGACTCGTGGATGCCTAAAGGTAGTTTATTTTTATTTTTCCCCCCATGGTGAGAGATCAGGTCTTGTGGGCACACAGGTAATGGTAATTAATTTGTAAGATGTGAAAATGTAATGTAACTTATTTGTAAGATGTGAAAATGTAATGTGACTTCGTTTTAAGATGCAGCTTATTTGTAAAATGTGGATTTGTGTGGCATAAACAACCAACTAATAGTGTATAATAATCATACACATGGATCAGCATGACTAAAATGACTTGCTATGACCTTATTGTGAGTTTGTTAACTTAAACAACCGACCCACAACATGGGCCATCGAGGCTCACTAGCTAGTGCATAGTACAAACACATGGATCATGAGGCCTAATAATGGCTTGCTATGACCTATTGTATGTTTGTGAAGCCTAAACAAACAACCAACACATGTCAAGGTCAATTAAGGCCCAATAGTGTACAGTAATCATACATATGGTTAATGAGCCCAAAATGGCTTATTATGACCTTATTGTGGATTTGCGTAGCCTAACAACCAACCAACACACGATAATACCCATCAAGGGCCGCTAGTTAAAATGAAATACATGGATTAAAAGGCTTGATAAAAACTTGTTATGACCTATTGTGGGTTTGTGTTGTTTAAACAACCAAACCAACACAATGCAAGCCCATCATGGTCCAATAGTGTAAAATAATTACCAAAAAAAAATAATGAGGCCCAAAACTAGTTGTTATGACCTGATCCTGGGGTTGTGTAGCCTAAACAACCAATCAAGATACAACAAACCCCATCAAGGCCCAATAGTGTGCATTAGTCAAAACATGAATTATGAGGCCCAATAATGGCTTGCTTAGACCTATAGTGGGATTGTGAAGCCTAAACAACCAACACATGACAATACACAATAGTGTACAATTATCACATGCATGGATCATTAGATCCATACTGACTTGTTATGACCCTATTGCGGGTTTGTGTGACATAAACAAGCAACCAACACATAACAAGACTCATCAAGGTCCAATAGGGTACAATAATCACACACATAGATCATGAGTCCCAATAATAATAATAGTAATAATAATAATAATAATAAGGATTCGGTGGTTGCAGTGGAACGCGTTAGTTGGTTGAGGGATAACTCGATCGCTTGGACCGTGGTGAGAATGGCTTCCATAGTAGCTTGCATCTGATTGAGGCTTGACCCATGATGAACCAATCTCTCGCACACGTACTTGTCGAAATCGTCATTAGTTAGGTATTGAGCGGAATGGCTCTGATACCACTTGAGAAGTATCAATTTTGGAATGGATAAAATAGAAGAACCAGGTGATAACTTGGAGAGAATATTGGAAGAGTAAGAATTAATTGATATAATCATTGCATTCATCGAGAGAAAATGGTTGTAAAATACAGCCTTACAGGAGGAAATAACTACCAATCTACTAGGCCACCAATTACTAGTGAAAACAAATTAAGAAAATAATAACTAGAAGGAAATGACTTAATAGTTTTATACATTTATTATGAAAATTTATTTCTAAAATAATTTTTCTGGTCGGCTCGACTTGTTTATACTCCTGTAATAGACGGTTCTTTAATAGTTTTATTCATATATTATGAAAATTTATTTCTAAACTAAAAAGTAAAATTGTTAAAAAAACAATTATGTATTATATTCTGTTTCATTTGATATATTATTTTTATTACATATAATGGGAGTTGTTAAGCGTACACCACCCCCTTCGATCAAGAGACCCGTATAGTAGTATACGGGTCGTATAGCCCTATATGAGTCATATAGCCCAAATGTCAAAGCGATTGTTTATAGACATGTCACATCAGTCACATCCAAACACAATTTGGTCGTATTACGGCCCGTATTGTATCCCTTATTGTGTCCCGTATAGCCCTATATGACTTGTACATGTGTCTTGTATAATGCTATAGATGTCAGTGGTGTACATATTGCGATATGTAGTGTATGGATAGATGTTCCCTTATAAATCACCTCCTTTAATTTTATATGTATCATTTGTTGGAAATCAGGCCTAACAACACGGAATTTGAACTCAAAAGATCGACTCTTTCTGTTTATTATAATTCTTGACTTACTAATTACATGGACCCTAACAATATATTTATAATAAATAAATCATAGTAATTCAACTCAAATACTACTCTCAATTACAGTTTAATGTTAACTCTAACAAACTAATTGATAAAGATAAAATAACTTTATCTAAACATTCAAACTATTAATTAAATACTAATTAATTAACTATTTTCGAATCACCACTTCAACTTTCACGTTCTTCCAAACCAATCTTTCTTTCTTTTGTTAAATCAGGATTAACTCCTTCATTATCCCTCTTAATCCTGATTTGGACTTGCTTCTTGCTCTTTTCATATTTTTTCTTCCTTCTTCCTACTTCTACAAAAAATCAAGAAACAAGAGTTTTTAACAAGATAAATCTTGTTCTTCCTACTCATCTCAATAAGAAACTGGGGTTCTTGATTGACTTCTTTACTTTTTTATTCAAAAATGGCTTTTGACTTCTTTCTTCCTTTAAAAATTGGCTCTTTACTGTCTTTTACTTAATTTAAAAACCTTCTTTCTTGTATTCAAAAAATTGAACCCGACTTACTTCTTACTTGCTTGCTTTCGGTTGATTACCTACTTAAAATAATTAAACACTCTTCTTGCTTGCTTACCTACCCGTGATAAATTTCCAACTATGTGCCTTCTTGCTTGCTTAACTTTCTCATATGATTTCAATCACATATTTTTCTCATGTGTGCTTGCCTACTTCTTTTCTTTCTTTTCCCAAATTGCTTTCCTCGTTCCACATGCAACATCAGCGAAGAAGCTGATGACTTCTTGTTCCTTCGGCCAACGTAGGCAGCCCATACCTCACTAAACACAAAAAAAAAACCAAAATATGCACCCCTCTTGTTCATCCTTTTCTCCCCAGCCCCACAGCCACAAGGGTTGTTTCCCTTTCTCGAAAAACGACTCTCAAACCAGCTTTGTTTTTCCCCGAGCTCTAATACCAATTGTTGAAAATCAGGATCAAGAACATGAAATTTGATCTCAAAAGATCGATCCTTTCTGTTTATTATAATTCTTAACTTACTAATTACATGGACCCTAATCATTTATTTATAATAAATAAATCATACTAATCAAACTCAAATACTACTTTCAATTATAATCTAATACTAACTACAACAAACTAATAGATCGATAAACATAAAATAACTTTATATTAACATTCAAAATATTAATTACCGTTGGCCATTTGTTGCATTGTTAGCCCCAAGACTTCTCATAGTGGAGGTCTTGGGTTCGAATCCGGGCCACAGTAAAAAAAAGGTCCGTGGCCAGGTCAGAGGGTTTACTCAGTTGGGGGTTCCTCCTGGTGTGGGCTACCCTGGATGTTATAGATGTCGTCTCGGGGAAACTCAATTATCCCATAATATCTAAGTGTTGCCGTTCAAAAAAAAATATGGATATATTTTCTATTGTTTGTTTTTAATTTTATCATCTGTTCCCGATGTGATGCATATCATTATCTGGAAATGTTGATTATCGTGCAGCAAACTCTAAGTGGATGTCACGTTTAGATCGAACAACGAAGGATACTCAAGTTCTTTTTTGTCGTCAATTTATAGATTTTATTGAATCGGGATATTCTATTAATTACGACAATTTCTCGTCTTTATCATCTGTTCCGCCTCCTAGGTCTTGTAAACACGTTAACTTGTGTGGAAAAGGATGATAAACAAGCAGTGATGACCATCTTATACGTTAAAGTGGTCAACGCCTCAACTGATAAGGTAATTTTTATTTAGTATGTATTAAATGATAAAATATAGAGTAAATTACACTTTTAATCTACTAGTTTTAATTTTATTTTTTTAGTCACACCGTGGTTTCATTTTTATTTCAATTAAAACCAGGTGTGTAACGTCATCCAAGTCTCCTATTAATTTTTTTTTTGAAAAGACAAAATTGCTCATAATACTAAAAAAACATATAAAATTATATTTTGTCTATATCTATCTATAGTCTCTTTCTGTGTAAAAAAACACAAGAACCTCCATTTTACTCCTCTATTTACTGTCTCTATCCTCACCACAGACTCTTCCATTGTCGGCCACCTGTACCGCCGGAAGCCTACCTGGCCACCTGAACCATCATCGGCCTCCCTTCTCCCTCTCACACTCTCTACTCGCACTCTCTCTCTGTTACATACTAAATAGTAGAAGGACTTGAATTGTAATAGATGAATAGTTGGAGGTCATAACCAGATATTGTAACAGTAGTTTGTTTAAGTAGCAAACTGATTAATGGAATGAGGCATCGATGATTTGAGTTTAAACTCATTCTTCTCTGTGTTTCTCCTTCTCTTCTTATCGATCTTGTGTTTACTCTTGATTACCAATTTGTATCGTAACAATGGTATCAAAGCAATCTTTCCTCTGACTATGGGGTAGTGGAGTGACAGTAACAACAACATCAACGATTCAAGAATTTAGGGCAACAGCATCAATCAAGATTCCCAACGGCGTCAACAAATCAAACGAGCAGATTACCATGGAAGAGTTCATGTCAATGAGCCAAGAAGGTACGGTGGATGAATATTGTGATGAATTCAAATTCTTGCTTAATCAAAGTTTTTGAAGAAATTTATGAAGATTATGCAACATATCTCCTCATTTTCGGTCTTAAACCAGAAATTGGTGATATTCTTATGAGGTATCACAATATGGACAAAGGTTTAAAGTTGGAGCAGGCGTTTTCCTTGGCCAGAATACAAGAAACAAATTTGAAGTTGGATTCAACTAAACTGAAGCACAATCAATTTCTAAATGGGGCTACAATGCAAGAAATGTCCTCAGATTACCAGGTAAGTACAATTGTTCTACACCATATTGTTAATGGCAGAGGTTTCGAATCACATTACCCTTCACAATTCACAAAAGATGAGTCTGCACACAAGGTATTTGATGAAATGCCTGAAAGATTTAGGAATGAGATTCAAGAACCCATTGATGAATCTAAATTTGGGGATGAAGTTCATGAAACCAGCAATATAAATGAAAATGGGAATGGTATTCAAGAAACCACTGATCAAGAATTGATTGATGGTGATGATTCAAAGGAAATTGAAGATGACATTAAGAATGATCAGAATTATATGGATTTTTGTAAGGATACACATGAAAATTATATTTGTAAGCCCTTGGATGGTGAAATGGTAGAAAACAAACAAGAATCTAATGTCTTAAAGGAGCATGAAGAAATAGAAACTTTAATGCATATTTTAGTTGTGATAAAGACTAATAACGTGAAGGTAAAAAAAAGGTTATGTGAAGTTGCATTTTGATGATACCTTTAAATTTGGTTTGTCATATTGGTTATATGGATTTCAAGAACCACATGCCCTGTTGACTACAAAAGATATAGAGTATGCCCTTAAGGTGCTTGATAAAATGTTTAAAAGGTTTAGAAGTGAATTGAAAAAGTTTGAGTTCGTGAAGGATGAAATGTTTGAATGGAAACCGGGTTGGCAATATGTGTTAAAGACGGGTTTTCTGTTCAAAACAAGTTTGCTCCTGTTGTTGAATTGGTTTTTTATTACAATTCTATTCAGCACTTCCAAAGAACCAGAAGAACCTGCAGTTTTAGCCTTATTCCCAGGTTTCCAGATTTCCAGTGTCATAATTGGTCCTTTTCATGCATATTTTCCAGCTTCAATTAGCAGTTTGTTAGAACAATATAGAAGCTTTATTTTGTGGTTACACCACCAAACAGCTAGCTATGTTGTGTATGTGAATTTTGGAAGTATTGCTCAGATGGGTAAAGTTGAGTTTACTGATAAGGCTACGGGGTTAGCAAATAGGAATCAAAATTTTATGTGGGTGGTTCGACATGGTTCGGTCTCTGATTCTCAGTTGCACGAGTCTATTTTGTATGAGGGTATTGAATTTTTTCATTATGGAAAACAATTTAAGTGGATAGATACCTGGTGGGTTTGTAATCCGGAATACAAAAGTGGTTATATTTTTATGAATGAGATGCAGCGGAATCTATGTTTCCTATTTGGTGGTATTTTTAAAGAAAAGTTACCATCACATGGTGGAAAATTTTGGTTGACATTAAATTTCGTGGAGGTTTACAACCAACCCAATTGCAATGATGATACGAGGAGGCTGCTATGGTGTGCAATTTTAACTAATGGTATTAAAGGAAATGAAGAAACTGTTTCCCTTGAAATGAAGGGCCCCTGGTCCAAGGTATCTACTGATGCAGGTCAAAAACTTGGTCTTTTACAGGTGTTCTATCAAACCACATTAAGCACATGTGAAGTAGAAAACAATGTGAGATTAAGGTTCAAGACAAATTTTAAGCTTTACAAAATCTGGTTTGACCTGGTTAATTGGTTTTTTACCTCACATATTGCACATACTGCTCCCAATGGTTCTTGCTTAAAGATATTCGAAAGCCACACAACCTGTGTTTGCATAGTTCAAATTTTTAGTGCTCAGCTTGTTTCTTATGGTGCTGATAACATACAACAAATTATTGAAAATCAGAAGCAGTGTTATAGGGACACTAATCAGTTATTACTCAACAATGGACTAGTACATATGGTCATTTTGGTGGGTGTCAATGGCAACATGGGCTATGGATTGAAACCATTAAATCAAATGGAAATGAAGAATGGATCAATTTTTTTGGTCATTTTGGATGATGATAATGATGATGATGATGCTGATGATGATGATGATATGAGTGGCCACTTCAAAGTTGGAGGTCATAAAAGAAATACAGTCCAGTTTCAAATTTTGGAAGGTTTGGTTATTTTAGTTGCATGTTGGATGCTATTATATGTGACATTCCGGATTTTTATTCACGCATTTGTAATATATATCATGTAATCATTTTCAATTAAATGAAATGCAAGTGTTTTTATTTAATTTTGTACAAAATATATATTTATTTTATGGATTAAAAATAATTAAAATTTTATAAGTTTTAAACTTATATAAAATTTTATATAAAAATCTAAATTTAAAAGGTTGGTATAAATAAATAAAATAATTTGCTTAAAATAAATTGATTAATATAAAATAATTAATTTTTTTTTAAAGAAAAATAAGTTTATAAAATCATTTAAATATAATAAATTGATTTAAAAAAAAAGTTAAATTAATCTAATTAAAAGTTCAGGGTTGGTTTTTGAAAATTATTAAACTAAAAGGGTTTTAGAATGAAAATAAGTCAAGGGACTATTAAGGGACAAATCAAACCACAGGGACTTGTTAGTAATATTCGCAGGGACCAATTTAAATCAATTGAAAACCCCAGGGACCATACTTGCCAGAACCCAATTCGCTTTCCCGGTCACCTTGTTCCTTGGTACGGCGGGTAAAAAGCTTTTCCGGCGAGCCCGACAACCCTGTCCTCTGCCCCTCGACACCTAAAACCTACGCCGTTGCACTTGTCGACCTCATGCGACCCCGTTCCCCCGACCAATTTGCCTTTTCATCATCAGACTTTCACGCGCATTAAATGACTTGAAAGTCAACGCCGCAATACACCCTCACGACAGGACCTCGACCACTGCAAGACGACTCGTTCGTTTCGACATGTCCAGACGAGTATATAGGTGTACTCAATTGCGTGTCCCACCATCAAATTCAACTTCGAGTATAAATGGCCATTCCCGGTCCTTCTCGAGCTCCATTCTCCCTCGTCCCGCTCTCTCACCTTAAATTGAAACCATCACTGAGTTCTACTTGCTGAAACAAAGCTGTGACCGGATTATAAAGACCCAATTCATCCCGAGCCGTGATTTCCCATCCTTGGTATTTTCGGGACTTTCGGTCCAATCATCTCGACCCTTCGCGACCAGGTAATCACCTCTAATTCGTTCCATAGCTTTTGGTTAACATGGTGCCATCGATTTCGAGCACAATCAGGACCTCAGACCATTGATTCCCGGCCAAATCGTGGTTCTCGGACACTGGTTCGCATGGTTGCCGAGAACCAGTGGTCAGATTGCATACTGGATATATATTATGTGCACAACACATAACCAGCGATGGGCTATAGCCCGGCTGGTTATGCGTGTGCGAGTTATGTCTCCCGAGTTCGAATCCGGTTCCAACCATTTTTACATTTTTTCTTTTTTTTGAACTTCTGGATCCCCTCTGCCCGACCCGGTTACCCGTTGACCCGCGCTTTTCCTACCTGGGCCGACCTGGTCTGACCATTTCCCTATTTTTATATGTATACATTATTATTACTATTATTTATTAACTAACTTATTAATTTTAAAACCCCTTTAAATTATTTCGAGCCCGTTAACTCGGCCCGATTATTTTTAACCCAACTTTTGAACATATTCAAACCCGTTAAATTTTATAAAATAATAAAACCGACGTTGTTCATAAGTTATTTAATTATTTAAACCCACGAAAAATAATAAAGATAACATTTTTATAAATAAATGAAAATACGCGTTATTTAAAATATAATATTTTCATGAAATTTAAAATAGGTAATTTATGATTTATAAAAGGCAAGTGTTATTAAAAATAGATATATTTCGAGAAGTTTAAATATTTAATTTGGATTTTTATAAAAATACAAAATCTTACAAAAATTAATATTTATTTGTACAATGATTTTAAAACATATAATTTTTCGCAAAGGTTATTCCATTTACAAATCCACATACATTTAAACAAATATACGCGTACGCGAATACATATTTGATACATATTCGTTTACATAGGATTTCATCGTGTATAACAACAATACAAATATCACCATCGCGCGTGAAGTAAAACCCTCGCTGCAAGGTGAGTTACATAGCCCCTATCTACGCATTTTAGGGTGAAACATTATACATGCTACTCTCTTTGTTTATACGTGTTATACATGTAAACTATATGCTTATTATCTTGGGTGTACATACATTTAAACACAAGAAAACCAACAGTAATATTAATAGATCTATTGTGCCTGACCAGCACACCCGGTTAGGGTGTTTATTACTGCATACTCGGATATAGCCGCGTGTTATATTCAAACATACCGGATATAGTGGGTAACTATATTCAAACATACCGGACTTAGCTGTTGTGCTTTGTTCAAGCGCGTCAAACAAGGTTTGAATTGTGATTAGATAAATGATACACCATATATATATTATGTTTAACCAGATAAACAATGAGTTGCAAAACGTTTTTATCTACTACTTATCGGAACTACAAAAACCTATGTACTCACCAACTTTTTAGTTGACACTTGATTTAATTAATGTTTCAGGTTTTGATATGTGATTGCTTGCTGATGATTTCTCCACTTAAGAACTATGGACCTAGTTAAATAAATCAATGTTTTGAACTAGACTAGGTTATTTGAAATGTATTGAAATTGGATCTTTGTTGTCTTCAAATTTAATTAATGAATTATGCAACTTTTTAGTTATCATGTGCTTTTGAACAATCATTCCATTGTCCGCCTCGATGATTCCGCCATCGGTCGGGGTGTGACATTATACAACTGGAATTTGGATGTAAGATTCATGAAAATAAAAATCAATCTGGGTCAATGAGTAATTGTGGAAGGAAGTTGTATTGGAATAGTCCTCAGCAATATGAATTCATTTCAGCTATTATCATATAAGAACAAGAATCTTAGAGGTCAGAACAGAAGCAATGCAAAGAAAAATCAGCTTTTAGTTAACTACTGGTGGCTGCTCAAATTAGGAAATCAAAGTGAAAGTCAGTTCCTGGACAATTGCTTGATGTTGAAACTTAGCATTCAAGGATCCTTTGCAGTTCAATCATCCAGATTTGTTAAAGCACAAGAATTTCCACAGTTTGGTCTTGATAGTTTTGATTAGCGTTTTTTAATTTGTTTTTATAATTGTTTGTTTACAATTGCTTCTCCTTATTATGATTTTTGGGACAAAAATCTTTTATGGGGGAAGTATTGTTACATACTAAATAGTAGAAGGACTTGAATTGTAATAGATGAATAGTTGAAGGTCATAACTGGATATTGTAACAGTAGTTTGTTTAAGTAGCAAACTGAATTAATGGAATGAGGCATCGATGATTTGAGTTTAAACTCCTTCTTCTCTGTGTTTCTCCTTCTCTTCTTATCGATCTTGTGTTTACTCTTGATTACCAATTTGTATCTTAACACTCTCTCTCTCTCCCTCTGCCATCTTTCTACCCAAACCTAAGCAGCTTTCAAGAAGCCATGGCCGGATTTTGAAACGAATATCGATTTTGGAACACATATTGGTGAAATTACCACACCCTCTCCCCTCATTCTCTGACAGTGGTTACGCTGGTTTCGATATAAACAACTTTTTGTCATTTCACACCAATTTAATAGCATAAAATAATGTTAATTTCTCCTATCTGATGACGAATTCAAGGAGGGGAGATGCGCGGGTTTGGGTGGTGGGGGAGATGGCGGTGTCGGTGTTGGTGACGAGGACGGTGGACTCTTTGAGGCGGTCGATGGCGAGGAAAGGGCAGTGGTCGAGATTTGATAGATTTAGGGGAAATATGAGGTTTTCTACAAAAGATGGAGTTACTTTTCTGAGGCAACCGCCCCCAAAAAAATGTATGGGTCGCCCCAAAAAATCAAGAGTAAATTACTGTTTGAGTTACTGACGTTTGATCATTTTAACTATTTGAGTTCCTTATGTTTAAATCCGTCTTTTATAACCCTAACGTTTCATTTTTGCTTCTATTTGAGTTCAAAGAGCTAACGTCGTTAAATTTAACAGTTAAATTTTTTCTAAAATGACCAAAATACCCTCAAGGACTCAAAGTGTTAAAAATACTTTTATATTTATCAACCCACTATCTTCATCCTTTGTCTTCACCACCACCACCATCTCCGGCGACCACCATCATCTCCGATCACCACCACCGTCCGGATTGCCAAGAGTTTATTTGGACCAACTATAAGCAAACACAAAGAGTTTATTTTATCTAGAAACAAACACATGCCGACCGGATTGCTAAGCCAAAATACGGATGAGATCTGTAAATTCCAATTTTGCTCAAAGAGGTTCCATCATCACAGATTTTCTTTAAATGAATAACAACAGCAACATCATCATCATCATCAAAACCCCAAATCTAGAAGAGCTAATTGAAAAAGGAGGCTCAGATCTGTTAATAACGAGAACAAAGAGGAACAAACCGCCATGGCTGCAAACATCACGGCTGCTTCAACGGTAGAAACATCCGGAGATTACCTCACCAATATACGGTAAGTTTCAAACTTGGCTCGATTCACTCAGACAAAGACAAATTCATTATCGCCTCTAATAACTGTTGTTGGTCCTTGTGTGTTTGAAAAAAGTGTTGCCTTTAGAAGAACAATCGATATGTTTTCAGGAGAAACATGCAATTTGGGATAAACCACATGAACGAAAATGTAATTCAGTCAATATCCACAGAAAAAAGGTGTCGAATTTTTGGAGAAATCGAAGATCATAGACTACGGAGGGGGCAACACCAATCCTTCCCTCAGCCGCATCATTCTCTCTTGTCTGAGCTTTTGCTTTCCCCAAACCCTAACTTCAGAATTGGACCTTTGCTTTTATTATAGATGAGTTTAGAGCATTCACAACTCTTTCTCCATCTTTATCTGTATAATTTCAGAGGGGGAGGAGGTGGTGTGGTGGTTGTGGGTGGCAATCCGGTCGATGGTGGTGGTCGGAGATGATGGTAGTCGCCGGAGATGGTGGTGGTGGTGAAGACAAAGGTCGAAGATAATGGGTTGATAAATATAAAAGTATTTTTAACAATTTGAGTCCTTGAGGGTATTTTGGTCATTTCAGAAAAAAGTTAACTGTTAAATTTAACGACGTTAGCTATCTGGACTCAAATAGAAGCAAAAATGAAACGTTAGGGTTAAAAGAGACGGATTTAAACATAAGGCACTCAAATAGTTAAAATGGTCAAATGTCAGGAACTCAAACAATAATTTACTCAAAAAGCAATTTTGTAGTAGTGATAAAACCGCTTTATAAAATGATTTTTTTTGCCGTGGTTTAACAAAACCGCTTCAAAAGATATTTTTTTAGGTGGCTCTTATTTTTTTTTTTTTGGGGGGGGGGGGGGGTGGGGGTTTATTTGAACCTGACTTTTCTAGATGGTTTTTTGAGACGGTTTTATATATAAACCTCTTCAAAAAAGCTTTTGTGTACTAGTGTACATATCTACATAAACAAAACACATAAAGGTATGATAAACGAACAACGATGTATAACATGAGTCCACTAAGAGCATGAAAAGCTTGTTTGAGTCCATAAATGATTTTCTATAGGAAACACATGTGAACCAAATCGACATAACCAGGCCAGATAAGTCACACATCCTATAGAATACGCACTAACTATCCTATAGAATACGCAATAGACTGAACAGTACATCTAGTAATCGATAGTAGGTTTCATAACTAGTCTAAGACAAATATTTAGCACCAAGGGGTACTTTGCACTAACAAATATATATGATTGTATTTGGATATATATGTGGATTGCATGTTTACATGGTGTATATGAATGTATACTATATTTTTATATGTTTTTATAGATGTTACTTTTTTTTATAAATTATGAAGGTGGGTGCGCAGTTTATTAGAATCAAATTTGTTGATTAGTTCTTGTAACATGATAATGGAAAACAAATAATAATAATAAATCATACTTGATAAGCTAATCGCGGAGAGGGAAGACTTCATGATCTCTGATATGGATCGGGTTCCCGTTTAGGGTGTACGGTTAGGATGGTATTAGGTGAGTTCTTGAGACTCACAGTTTCATGAGAGAGAAGGATGAGTTTAGTGGTGATAGTAATTGAATAATCATTAGTCAATTCCTTTTAATTAACTCTCTATTTATATGTACACCCAAGGGGAAACCCATTAATGGTTCATTAAGAGTAATTAAGCTCATCAACTAATTACTAGCCATAGGTTATTAAATAAATAAATAATTATATTTTATCATTTAATAATTAGATAAATGATTATAAGAGCCACACAATAAATCGTGTCTTACATTCTCCACTTGGCTGAGTAATCATTTATTATGAGCATTAGTAAGTCTGCAGAGATTTAATACTCATTTTAGTTCTAAACTATAACTATAGCAGAGAAATATAGTCATTGAATCAGTATTCAACTCAAGACCCCCATTAATCATACTATAGCACAAATTTAAAACTTAAGTAAACTTTAGGATCAAATTGATAAATAATCCCTTTAACGTTGATTTGTATAGTTAGTTGTCTATACGTTTTTAGGCATGCATGAACGTATTTAGAGACAAACAAATTCAAATAAGTGAGGAAATTTCATTAATAATTAATCATTCATAGTACGATATGCGATTATACATGGTCATTAGTAAAACCCGTCTTTATTATAAGCTCTTACATAAGACTTATGGGTGATAGACCTTTAGTTATATGGATCCATTAGCATATCATGAATGTATTCGATACAAAGATTTAGTTTCCTCAACTTGTTCATAATTCATAAGCGAACAATAATTTCGTATCAAAATTTAATGCAGTTTCGGTCGAACTATTACTGTTCGAGAAGCAAGGGTAACTGACATATCACAATAAGTCTTCGATGTGATATTTATGTGGAGTTATTAAATTATGAGTCTACTGATAAATTTTCCTACAACATTTAGTGACAATTATGTTGTGATCAGCAACATATTATTTTATTGAAACTTAGGTTGTTCACAGTTTCTTATGACTCCTCCATGAGGTAGGTCTGCTACTGACATAAGGATATACCCATAAATTGACATTTTATTACATTTTAATACAACAAAGTTAGAATAACAGTAGTCAATTGTTTTAAGTTCTCATTTCTTTTTTAAATTATAGTCTCTTGTTTGTTAAAGATATTGTAATATTCCATTAGATGCCTCACAATAATCTAGACTAGTATAGTGTTTAGCAATACGAGCAATATCTAAACGAGTATAGACTTTATCCTTCATAAGGCTTCTAATTAATGAAGCATAAAGAAATAATTTTCATTTATCATATTAGCCTCTAAAGGAGAACAATTTAAATGTTACACGTGTAAGGATCCGCTTAGTGTAAAGCTTATGGCACGAAACTAATGTCCCATTGGATCTATCTCAGTGTATTTTGATACTTTTCACATAAGAAGTATCTCCGAGATCCATCATGTCAAAATATGAGTAATCAATGCTTTGATTCATGATTTAAAGTAACTGAGAATGAGATTTGGTAACAATTCATCCTGCATCAACCTCATCATGATTTCTCATAAAATTTGGTCTTAATGGATGAAGTGCATAGGTCTCATTAATCTTTTGTTAAATTTTCATTTTCATGATAACAAGAGTTGTGAAAGTTTATTGTATCAGCTAGTTCTATGTCATAAAGGTTTCTATCCAGATAATGATAACCAATAATATGAGAGTTTAAGTTAATGATGACTTTGTTTTGGCCATGCAAACCTCATAACTGTCAAAGTGTAGCTTTATTATTGATACTAAATTCCGAGTATTCTCCAGAATATGTAAGGTATCACAAAAACAATTATTTAATGGTTCTATGTAGCCTTAACATTTAAATCCACCACCAACTTCTCATCTTAATTATTAGTTGAATTCTAGTAAGGAAACGTATAGAACTAGACTCAAAGCATCATGTGTTGATAGGAATATTAATATTAGCGGCTTCAAAAATCATTAACTTGTAACTACCTTATCTTAGCCGGCTAGTCTCTTGGCTTATGGCTAGTCTCTTGGCTTATGGATGGTCTCATTGCTTATGTCTAATATAATGACATAGTTTTGCAATGAGATTTCTCCTGGGAGAATGTAAGAGCTGGAATCAGTACTTGTATTTTGTTTCATGACCTTAGAACTATCCTCTTTTTAGGTGTAGTGGTAGTGAGGTGAATAACATCTAGTTTTCCAGTTTTAGGCGTTTCTTTTCCTATACGTATGTTGCTATCAATACACTCATTTTCCTTTAGTACTTCTGAGAGTTATAGTTGATTTTTAAGGCAACTAATCGTACTAGTGAAAAATAAAATTATTATGTACGCACTGAAAAACTCCACTGATTTCCATGTATAAGCCCTTAGTTTATAGGTTATGTCAGTGTATATGATGATGTGTTCACAGATGCCACTTAACCTTTTATTTAGAATTAGAAAGTTTGCATGCGTCTTAGGAATTATTTTTGATTCTTCCATTTCCATAGAGAATATATTAGTCTTAGGAAATTCAGAATCTGGAATAGCTCCCCTGATAACAATCATGAAAAGAGTTTTTGATTACCATAAGAGAATTCACGGCTCAGGTGAAAGTTCTCGGCTCATTAAGGGTTCACGGATCAGGTATAGGTTCATGATTCATCAAGAGTTCACGGCTTATAATCACAACCGTGAACATTAAAACAACCTGTGAACTTAAACCGTCAACTTACCCGTGAACTTGAACACCCGTGAACTGCGATAGCGTGATATATAAACCGTGAATTATAAGACCCGTAAATACATCCTATGAATTCTTAAACCGTGAAGGCCAAGACCCGTAAACACAAACAACCGTGAAGGTCTAAAAACGTGAAAGAGAACCTGATAAGGCAGTGCGATATTTAAGGAATTTGATTGTGTTTTAAATTTCAAAAATCTTTTAAGTTGTTTAGTATATCCAAGTTTCTTTATTTAAAATAATATTTTAATTTGAAATTTTGGAGATAAAGTTACATGATTTTAGGAAAAACACAATCAACATCCTAATCTATCCCAAAATAAGGGGATTTTCATCGAAACTAATGATGAACATGAAGAACAGTTTATGAACATCAGATAAACTGTTCTTCAATAATATCAAATTAAAGCCAAATCGAAATCTTGAAACATAATTTTAACAGATTTTGTCACACCCTGAAATTCCACAGCGGGTTACCCGCGGGTTGTGACTGTCAAGGATCATCAGTCCCGGTCATTTCGAACGACATCTAAATGGTTTTCGAAAATACTTTCCGTTTGAACATCATACAAAAATAAATAAGTAATACAGAGTTTGAAAATGCGAAAAGTAAAGTGCGGAAGCAAAGTAAAGTAGCAAAATACAGAAGCATAACAAATTAGGTTCCCATAAACCTAGCTTCTAAATGAAAACATGAAATGTGACTCCACATATGCAATCCTAGTCCATATGTGAATGTTTAGTGACATGAGATAAACATGCTTAAAAGTGTCAACATAGGATTGGTGAGTTCACAGGTTTGAGTAACAGAAACAGAACGAAAAACAGTGTAACAGTACGTATGTATACTAGTGATTCGATTGTTGATCAGACAATAAACATTAACTATATAAGCTACACCGAAACCGAAGCTCAACGAAGGAATGCAGAAACTAGCATTTTGCCTCTTACGTGCCCAGCACGCAATGGATTAGGTCAATTATGCACCCGTTTGACTCCCAGTCAAAGTTAGTGCGACTAACCCGGGTGGGGGTTGTTAAACCCAATAGTACTATTCTTGAATCACCTCGCTTTGTGTAATAATTAACGTTTCGAATATGAGAGGACTTTATGTGCGGGAAATGCATCCACTTATATATATTAAAGCGAAATCAAAGTAATCATCATACAACTAATTAAGAAAATGGTTTAGCATGTATCTCCCCCAAATGGAAAAGTAAGTAAAATGGGGCCGTGAAAACTCACCTAGGAATGAGGTGAATGAAGTATGAAAGCAACACGAGAAATCTAGCACTCTGGATAACCGACCTAATCGAGCCCTAGGAATAGTAAGGCTATAAGATCTATGAAAGTAAACATGGTTTATGTAACCACATTCATCCAAACGACTCAATGTTGAAAGGTTACATTGACGTTTTGAAAAGTTTTGACCAAAGTTGATCGAGGTTTGACCAACTTTAACCAAGGTTTGACCAATGTTGACCAATGTTGACTAATGTTGACTAATGTTGACCAATGTTGACCAAGTTGGACTAATGTTGACCGATGTTGACCAACATTGACCAATGTTGACCAACCTTGACCAATGTGAGACGACGACCCGTTGGTGACACATGGTGAGCACATGTACAAGTAGCACATAGGTAACATATGAGTAACACATAAGTAACATAATAGTAATACCTAAGTAACACATACTAAGTAACATAATTGCATATGTTCATAACATAGATGGTAACATATAGTCTTAAGTAATGGCATAAGTAAGTAACACATATTAAGTAACATAGTTGCATTTGTACATTCTCATGGTATATCTCATACATGTTAACCAATCATCCACATAAGTTATGTCATTAAACTAATAACCTATTAACAATATTTCAACTCATTTGAACAAGAATCATAACATGTCATTACCATACCACAGTTCTTTAACATAGTAAAGTTTCCCTTTTTAGGCAATTAGGGTTTTAGGGCACTTTAGGTGTCATAGCTCAACTAAACAAGTTATACATGAAATTACACTAGTAACATACCATAAACATGATTCTATGCATACACTTTCTATTTCAAGCAAAGGTGAAGTTCCCAACTAATAAAGTTTCCTTATGTAGCAAGGTCTTCCAAAACACGATATAATACCATTTCAAATTACATATTCTTGCATAAGACATCTATTCATATAGTAATAAAGCCATTTAACCTATTTTAGACCTTTATAACATACACATACAAAATATGTTTAATTAAAGTTTCCTTTTTAGGAAAGTGGTCCAAACGACCTTTTACACATGTGTAACTTCCAATAACTCTTTCTAACACTTTAATAGATGTTTTAGAACCATATTAGCATGCTTTCATCCATTCAAACACTATAACTCAAAATATGCAAAATTAAAGTTTCCTTTTATAGAAAGACGACCATAACCTAGTGTAAAACAACATTTCAACCAAAAAATCATATTTCTAATCTATTCTAACATTACTAGAAACATACAAACCATCAAACATATTATATACACATTTCTACAAAATCATAACCAACAAAGTTTCTATAAATAGAAACGAGCAAATAACAACATAAACAAGCATTTCAAACCATAAAAAGTGCAAATATGTGTCAACAACTTTATATTATGAAAACTTTTTGACTAAAACATGGATTAGAACACTTATAACAATAAAACTCGTTTGGATGAGAGGGTTTCTTCATATGGCCGAAAATGAGTAAAGAAATATGGTTAGAAACTTACAAAATCCAAGTATAATGTTGGAATGGTTGTTGTTTGCTTGAAAAACCTTGGATTGTACCTTAGAAACACCATAATTTTTATGGAGGCTCCTATGGAGGTGGTGATGGCTCCTATGGAGGTGGCAGCTGAGTTTAGAGGAGAGGGAGAGAGGTTTGCAATTTAGGTTTAGGGTAAATGAGGGTGGAAATGGTTTAAGGGAGTGTTTAACTAATTTCTCACTCTTTTGAGGTTTTTTTAATAAAAATGGGCTCCCTAGTGGATTAATTATAATTAGATAGCTGAATTTTTAATAGCCCAAGTGTAAGACCATAATTTTTATAAAATCTAATTTAGTGTTGTTGGCACATATCGCGTATTTGCTTAAAAAGCGTTAAAATAAAAGTTGCTCCAAAAATTCATGAAATATTCATATAAGCATGAAATATTAAATCACAGTATTACATATAATTTTTGCACACCAATAATATGTCTAAATATTATTTCTAAAATTCACCAACGTTCGTATGACAGGACGCGTGCGTGATCCGGTAATCCGCCCGATTACCGATACATTGTAATGAAATGAAACAAATGGACTTGCTATATGAAATATGTACTTAATTACTCTATAATTAAGTATGGTGCAAGTGTAATCATATGAATTCAAGTAATAGTCGGGTATTGATATTAACCTGAATTTGCTGGGTATCACAGATTTCGAAAATACTAAGGATCTCGGGTTTAGGAGATCAATAAATGATATTTTAGCATAAACCGAAAACCGTAAATTTTAAGAAAAAAACAATTTTCTTATGGTTTTAAAACAGAACTTTGTTCTCCGATTTTTATTCCAGTTTAGGGAATGAAACAAGAACTGATTAAGCAACATACTTTCTGATACCACATGTTGATCAGTTCTTGTAACATGATAATGGAAAAGAAATAATAATAAATCATACCTGATAAGCTAACCTCAGAGAGGGAAGCCTTCATGATCTCTGATCTGGATCGGGTTCCCGTTTAGGGTGTACGGTTAGAATGGTATTAGGTGAGTTCTTGAGACTCACAGTTTCATGAGAGAGAGAGAGGGACGAGTTTAGTGGTGATAGTAATTGAATAATCATTAGTCAATTCACTATAATTAACTCTTTATTTATATGTACACCTCAAGGGGAAACCCATTAATGGCCTATTAAGAGTAATTAGGCTCATCAACTAATTACTAGTAATAAGTTATTAAATAAATAAATAATTATATTTGATTATTTAATAATTAGATAAATAATTATAAGAAGCACATAATAAATCGTGTCTTACAAAATTTTCTTCAAATATTTATTAAGAATAAAAATATTATACACATCAATTTTGTTTGAAAATAATTGAATTTCTCCAATTTTATTAGCCATTCATTTTGTGACCGGGACCTTTACTAGAAGGTCGGTATATAACCATACACGCGTCACTAATTAATTGATGTTCGTATCTTTGTAGATCTTTGACTAGTAAAAGGGGAAGCAAACCACCACACAGTGACAGTCCCCGGTTCTCAGCAACAATTATAAATACGTTTACTAGGCAATCCGTACTGGTTTTACATTCACGTTTGTCATGTTATCGGCACATCAACATGGGGCAATCACTAACGTTCGTAGTGGTTTCCCTATCCACACATAAATATATACACACACATATATATATATATATATATATATATATATATATATATATATATATATATATATATATATATACATAACACACACACATGAGAGCTACTTTGCCCGTGAAACCCTCACGCCATGCGCCCACGCCCTAGATCACGCCCCAGGGATGCGTTGTTCCATGCTCGTGAAAGAGTCAGGTGGCTCACGCCCTGGCTTTCACGCTTCAATTACGGATAGTCTAAAATGATGATCATTTTGTAAAACAAAAAACAATTATTTTGTTTGCGATTCTAACTTGTTTGGACCTTATAATGCCACGTATTGGATACGGGTATATTTTCATCGGTCTGTGGTATTACTTTAAACTCTCGTATGATAATTTAGATATGAGGTTAATTTTTAGGTCATGTAACTTTTAATTTTATTTTAATTTATATTCTATTATTTTAAATAATATGAAATATAAAAAATATATTATTGTTAAAATAAATTGCTTTATATAAATAAATGTAAAAGTAGGTAATAGATGTTGAAATATAGGGGTGATGTTTTCTAAGGATGAACCCAAATCTGATACGCCAAAGAGCATTTGGCTCAATGGTATCCAAGAGTGTTGTATAATGTGTCATTCCCCAAGAGGTTGTGGGTTCTAGTCCTGTCATGGTCAAGTGATTTAGATTTAAGGGTAGATTTAAAGTGTGTGAGTTTGCCGTTCATAAAAAAAGAAAAAAAATATAAATTTGATGTGGCGCATTTATGTAAGCGTGAATTGGTTAGCATTGGAGATGCTCTTAGAGCACTACCAACAGCTTCTGTATATACCCCCTAACCTCATAATTTAAAGAACAAAATAGGATTTTACATGTTTGAAGCCTCCATCAGCTTCCCTATACTACATATGAGATTTACCCTATACTGCATATGAGATTTACGGTAGATTCAAAGTTTCCTATATTTGAGAACTCCGTGTTCATCCACATCCCTAACTGTATCTCCCTCTATCCGAGTGTTCTTCTCCCCCTCCCCTTCCTTGGCAAAGCAACAACAACAAATTTAGCACCTGTCGACACATGCTTTAGGTTCAAGAAATCAAGATTTGATAAACAGGTTCGGGTCTAGAGGTTCTTATTCGGGTAAAACCGGTTGCTCAACCCTAGTCGTTTTCATCCTTGTTAGGTTAACCCGACCCGATTAACCCGATTTCAATTAACCCGAAATCCGAAAATGATAATAAGATAGTAAGACTTATATAAAAATTTATTAAAAATCAATTTTAGAAAAAAATGGTAATAAGACAAAATAGTTAGTAGTTAAAGATTGTAAATGGAAGAAAGAGAAAAAATAATAAAAAAGAATATAAAAATAGGGATGAGGAATGAGATATGAGAGGTTTTAGAAAATGATAGTTAAATTTAAGAAAAAAGTGATTTTTATTTAAATTATAAGGATGATGATAAGGAAGTTGATATGAATGCTCTTAGCATAAAGCCCACACAAAAATTACTAAAACAAATTTACAATTAAGTCTTTTAGAAAAATGAATAACTGAATAAACAATAGAAATATACGATTGGTCGATCACCTTAAAGTAGAACATAACGGATTTGCAAAGGAGCCAAGTAGGAGATGATAAAGGGTGCAAAACAAACGTTTCATCCTGGCCTAGTATTTAGGTAGCGTTTGGTATCAGGAATGAGAGGTGGAATGGAATAGACGATTACGAGGGAATGATAAAAATGGTGTTTGGTTGGACGATGGATTGGAATCACCCATTCCACAAGAAATGTCATTCCCTCTAAATCCCTCAAATTCATTCCATCCAACCCCCTTGTTTTTTTTATTCCATCTCCTCTTTCACCCTTCATCATCACCACACCCTCCTACTACCACCACCACCAACCACCACCCACCACCTCCCACCACCGCCTCCACCACCCACCACCACCACCACCACCGCCACCTCCACCACCCACCGCCATCTCTCGCCACCACCACCGCCACCCACAACCACACCACTGCCTCCCACCGCCACCCACCCCACATCCCGCCGCCACCACCCACCGCCAGGCGCCACCTCCCACCACTACCACCGTCACCACCACCTCCCACCACCACCACCACAACTATCGCCTCCTCCAGCACCCACCACCACCACCACCTCCTACCACCGCCACCGCCACCCCCACCCACCACCTCCTACCATCGCCACAGCCACCCCCACCCACCACCGCCGTCATCACCCACCACCGCCACTCACCATCGATTTTATTCATTCGTCTTTTCTAGTCTACCAAACAACATAAAGTAATTATTTATTTCATTCCCTCATGGTAACCAAACAAGACAATGGAATGAAATGGTCCATTTCATTCCTTTTCGTCCATTCCATTACCTCGTACATTTCATTCCTTTTCGTCCATTCCATTACCTCGTACATTTCATTACCACATACCTAACATACCCTTAGTTTCTTTATTAAGCTCAAACTTAAAAAAGAAACCTAATTTAAAATATATTAAAATTCTCTTATAAAATAAAGACATAAAGTTTAGGGCCCTAGAATCTTTACTTTAGTGTTAAACCTCTTTGACCATCATCATATAATAACGTGTTACATAATGAACACCGTCAAGTAAGCATCGTCGTGTTTTATTTGAAAGGCTCAGAATAAAAAGGTATCTAAGAACATAAATTTGGGGGCTGACAAAATAATTGAAGAGATCAAATCAAATACTTTCTCATGGATAATTAAGGAATAGAGCGGAATCCCATTCGTTTGATTGGAATTCCTGATGAACGTTCAACTTTTTGAATTCTCGGATTATATGTTTTTCATTCGATTCCTATAATTAAATTTTCGCCGTTCTAAAACAAAAAAAGTAAACATTTGTGACCAGTGTTAAAATACTTTCTTAACACCAACATAATTAAGGCTTGTAGTCCAATGGTATCAAGGTGCTTCTTTTCAAAAAGATTGAGAGCTCAAGTCTCATATCACACAAAATGGTGGGTGAATTTACTCTTAAAAAACACCAACATAACTGGAACTAGAACTTGATTCGTTGGATTTTGTTGAACAGAAGTTCATGTAAATTTTTATAAAGATTCTTAAAAACTTTAATATATTTAAATACATGTCACTTAAATAAATAGCAAATTCGAATTTGTTAATCGGATTCATACGTCCAGGATGCACCAAACTCCCAGGTTAGAAATCATACACGTCACCACAGCGGCCCCATAATTTCAAATAATCGTGTATAAAAATCCCACGTGTTTTCAATTTCAAAACATCCTCAAACTTCACACCAACAATGTCGACGATCATCATCTTCGACATTTGTATTACAATTTTCCTAGTTCTTCGTATCAAGAGTGAAGTACTCACTCTATTAAAACATTCTGTCTCCGGCTTGTTTGGATACGCCAGAGTTGAATCTGGTCTCCACCACGAAGATGAAGATGTATGCTTGGTTGATCTTCCGATCATTCGGTTCGATGATCTCCAGAACCTTCGGCAGAGATCTGTGGACCGGATGTGTTTCATCTGTTCCAAAGATTACAACAGTGATGACGTGGTCTGCCAGCTCAGCCGGTGCGGTGACGTATTCCACTCCGACTGTGTTGGAAAACTGCTTCACCAGAAAGAGACTTCTTGCCCGTTTTGCCGGACTCCTGTCTTCTCCGGCCTTTCTCAGGCGCCGTGTAAGGGTTTCTGATGGCACCACCTTTTGCGTATATTAGATATTTTTTAGGGTGTTTTGTTTTTTTTTGTAATTGTAAGAGTCGTTGATCTAGAACTCCTTGTATTTCTAGTTTTCTATCTCAAAACTGAGATGAACTTGCAATTTAGATAACAACTCTTTGACTCGTATAATATAAAGCTCGAAAGTGTAGGTTTTGATTTTGGTGTTGCTTGGATATCTCTTTGAATCGTGTTAAATGCTTTCGGGTTGAAATATTTTGTTATTGGCACGAGGTTTTAATCGGATAAGATGGAGAATTTGTCAATAACGAATATGGAAATTTTGTTCTGAAAATTTGGGGACGAGAATTAGTGATGAGTTCAGTTATGAAATCATACCAAATGAATCTTTAATATAAGGGAGGAAAAGTAACAATGAATCATTGCAACTCTTCATGAAGATGGGTGACGGTTCACGGTTATAATTGTTCGTAACTGCATCGGTATGAACATCAGTGAAAAATACCACCAGTAGTAACTAAATTACTACCGAGGTACCAAGTTGCTACCGATGCTTCAGTTGTTACCGATCATCATTCGCTACCGTTCCTTTAGTTGCTACCAATGATCAATAGAAAAATTTATGTTGTTTCATTGGTTCCTATTGATCACTGATTTCATGCAACTTTTCACCAATCATGCAAATCTGATGCATTTCCAATCTGATGCGACCCCCTCCAAGGGCGTTGCCCCTTGGAACCCATCGGAGCTAGCCCTCGACCCCCACCCATGTCAAGGAGCAGCCCTCGACCCCGCCCGCCCCCTTAAAACCCCGATGTTTAGGAGCTTCACCCCTAACAACCTTGAATGTTCTTAAGTACCCGAAATCAGCATTGTCTTGATCGAGTTCGCACTCCACACATCCTAATTTGTACCAATCTATATCTAACTTCTCATTTGTTCTTAAGAAAATCCAAATAAACTAAAATGACTAAGATTAACCTAAAATCACCAACAAGAACAAAACCAGAATATAAGTAGTCTATGTAAGCACGGTGTCACGAATAAGTAACACCTAGAATATCATGTTAAGAGAGTGCAACTAATACTATGATGTGGTGTGAGCTAAGGCATGATACTCAGCATCAGTGTAAGACATAACAATAGTGTGATGCTTACAAAAACTCTGACTAATTAGTTCTAATCAAGAAATGCCTAACATATAATTTGGACAAGCATCAAAATAAGCATGTAGAAAAAGATAAACCATCTACAAATCATTAATCCATTAGTAGTGAGAGATTGCACTTGACCAAACTTCAATGATGATCTGATGATGCCAACAATATTGGCAATAGCATGGTGTAAACGAGTACTAAATACAAGGGTGTAAATAAGTTGAGGTGTAAATAAGTCGAGCTGATTTATTCTAAGTTTGACTAGCTCGACTCTTTATTGTTTATTTGTTATTTAAATATTCATATATATATATATATAATGGGGAAAGTGAATATGGGGCTGTTAAACATCTAACTTGTATGCGAAACCCATCAAAACTACGTCGTTTTGATTAAAACCAATTAAAAGTTAAATCAAATCTTTTTATTTTAATATTTTATCTCCTTCAAGCTCTTTATTTTAGTATGCTATCATACATCAATTTCACTACCTATTACAGATATGTGGGTAAGCTGATCATAAATAATTAAAGAAAATCCACCGGCAATCACATTCGAGTTTTCAAGAAACAAATAAAAATGAGTTTGATCCTTAAGTGATTAGATAACAGTGAAGAGTGAAGTAAAGAAAAAAGGTTTTCATCAAAAAGTTATTCATAGAACAGAAACACCCAAACAAAAATATACATTACCAAATTCCCATAAAAAGAAACTCAATACAGATTACAAAATTAGGCAACAAACAATATCAGCGAAATTGATGGAGAACGGTGACAAAATATTAAAATAAGAAGATTTGAATTAGTTTTTAATTGGTTTTAATCAAAACGACGTAGTTTTGATGGGTTTCGCATACAAGTTAGATGCTTAACAGCCCCATATTCACTTTCCCCATATATAATATGTGTGTGTAATTATTTATTTATATGATAATTACAATTATTTATATAATTCAACTTTTATTTATTATGCTTATATCTATTTCTATTATACCTAATAAAAGAATAACAATTGAGAACACATGTTACTCTTTGGTGCATCCTCAGTTTTTTTTCCTGCATAAACTCTTTTACCCATTTTGATAAAACACGCGGATCCTATGACCCAGTGTTAATGACATGTTTTCAATTTTGTGGAAACCCTAACGATATTCCTCTCATCATCTTCAATCTCCCTACACTCTTCACCCACACCACAAACATCAACCACTTCTACATTCTCCATTGCCATTGTTACCGTTATCGTCATCCTCCATGGCTAACATGGTCATGGCCTCATCCAAAACCCTAATCACATCTCCCCCAACCACCACCAACACCACAACGGTAACATCCACAAATTTTAATAAAAGAGAAACTTTTAGACATGGATTAAAAGATGTTAGAACTAAAGGACTAGAAAGGTTAAAACTCAAAAGGAGGGAGAACCCTATATAAAAGTCTAGCCCAACTCCCCCCTTGCGCAAACTTGCACATTTCAGCAACAATTTGCGAGAACTCTAGAGAGAGATTATGAAAGAAGAAGAAGAAGAAGAGAGAGAGACGAACAAATGAGAAAGAAGCGGATATCGAGCTTCCATCCTGCTCTTTCTTGTCAAGGATCAACGAGGGACAAGAGAAATGGGAACTACACGAGATTGAGGTAAGAATCGAACCCAAGATCTTATGTTTTAGCTTGAAACGAGTTTTAATTAAAAAAAAAGATTTCATTTTTACATATGGAATCACCTAAGAACCGTAGATCTAGAATTCTGGGAACAAAACAAAGGTTTTGAACGTAAAAAGTTTGGATCTTGATCCGTTTTCAAGAACATTCGCCATAACATGCAAAACTAGGGTTTTTTATATGAAGAACAAGGTAATCGCAAGGCTAGTTCACACACGGGTACTTGAAGTATCCGCACAAATACTCCACGCGTGAACTCAGAGTACACGTGGTGATATTTTGGGTCTAAAATTGAGGTGCTCGCAAGAAGACCCTAGTGTGCGTACTTCTATGAGCATACTCAGAAGTATTCACAAGAGGGGCGAATACTTGGAAGTATTCGCAAGGTCTTGGTGCGATAACTTCTGTTCGTAAACTCTTAGGGCGTGTACTTAGGGTATTTCCATTTCAGACGACTGTAGCAATATTTATAGAGTTTTTGTGGTAATTCTTATGCAGATAGTATAGTAGCCTAGCAAAACCGTTGAGAAAAAACAACAAGTCATGTGAGTTCTATATCCCCTTTAATGCCTACTTTTGTGATGATGTGGATAATGTGTAGTGTTTATTATAAACGCATGTTAATAAACAAAAGCAAAGGAATGTATTTACTATAATTGCGTGTTAGTAAACGAAAGTGAAGGAAAGTTTTAAAGAAAGATAAAGTGAGGCAAACAAACGTTTTATGAAATAAAGATGTTTATGAAAATTTACAAAAGTGAAAGAATGTTTTTAATAAACGTAAGAAGGTGAAAGCTTTTAAAGTCATTTCGTTTTCTATTTTCGGGAAAGGGAAGGGAAGGGTTCCTTTAGGAACAGATTTTACTTTATGATAGGAGTCTTGGGAGTTCGGCACAATCCTCGTGACTAGCTCTATCCTAAGCATTATGACAGCTTCACGGTCCCGAAGTCCGTGACTGTTATATATAACATAGATGGTGACTTTGTGGCCAGTATATAGGTGTGGTTGTACAATTGTTCAATGTGTAAGGGTGACGAAGGTTACTCAAAGGGTTAACGTGACCCTCAGCGAGGAATATCTGCATCATGGACGATCGTCATGATAAGGCATTGCGTACACTTCATGGACGGTCGTCCTGAATGTTACGTGACTTCGCGGACGGTCGTCACGGAGGATAGGAAGGAATTGACGAATACATCAAAATACGGATTAGACAAATAATGTATGACTTAACAAGAAGTGTGTATGAATGTTTTGCCTTTACCGACACTGATGTTAGCGTGTTTTAAACCCTTCTTCTTTTATTAAATGATTATGTTTTATGAAAAGCTGGAACTCACTCAGCGTTAGCTGAATTTTAGTATGCACATCGGGTTAAGTGTAGGTAAGGAAGGTAGTTCGAGGATGCTTGACTTATGTGACATCCGGCAATTTCAGGTTAACTCCGTTAACTCAAACCTCTTAGTTCAAACATTTTTCGTTACAAAATCAGTTATCTCAATTAGTCACACATACATTGCATTTAATTAGGATTAATTAAATGTGTCAGTTAGTTCGCACACATCGGATCGCACTCGAGTCTAACCCGGAACGTTGGTGATTAATCGAAATTAACATTACGAACATTTAATAATTTATATTTAATATAAATTATGAGTTTTTATGATTTATATGTGATTACGTGAATTATGTGAATGTTATTGTTTTCGTACGTGTTTATCGTGTGTAAATCGTATTTAGTATTTTTATAAAATTTAGTATTTTTATAAAAATAAAAATTGAATGTTTTAATTATTAATTAAGTTATTATTTAGTTAATCTGACTTATGGGCCTTAATTAAGCCCGCAGGCCAATCTTAATTATCCATTAGTAAAGAGATAAGGATAAAAGTTTTAAAATTAATTATCCATTAGTAAAGAGATAAGGATAAAGTTTAAAAAAAAAATTTAATTAAACCCTAACCATAAACCCCACCTTGCCGTCGACTTCACCATCCCCACCCTCTCAATCGACCGAACCAATCGTTCGAGCCCCGATCGTGAATCCGGAAGTAGATACGTGATGGTCTACGCATTCCTAACGTTCCTACGTAAGTCGTTTCGTTCAATTTCATCACTTTTTGATCCCTAAATTTTAGATCAAAACCCTAGTTCATCCAAACATGGATTTTTATAATAAAAATGTTAACTTTATTATTGTTTTGCATGTATTTGTTGATTATTTGGTTATTTGCAAAACCCTAGCTCCATGTGATTAGTAACTTGTTAAATATTGAAACTTTTTTATTATGTAATGGTGTAGAATTGCATGTTAGAGATGTTTGACACTTGTTATGATTATAATTATGTTAGATAAATCATACGTGATGGATTTGGTACTTTAAATCTCGTTAAACAAGCTTAAAAACCCTAACTTACTTATAATGGAAACTTTTTAGGAATTCTATCTTGCATACTAGAAGTGATTTGAATGATATGAGGATGTTCATATGTTACTTGATGCATGTTGACATGATTTGTGAAATCAGATTTTGAATACATAACCCGGTTTTACCAACTTTCCAAATAAGGAAACTTTAATTGTTAAAAGTGGTTAGAACTTGCTATTTAGACATGCATGATATGGTTTAATGATTGATACATGTTAGTTAAGATACAATAACCTGTTGTAACGTGTTAGGTGTTTGAAATCACGCATGCTAGTCATAGGTTACTAAAGTTGGAAACTTTGTCTTGAATTATGATTTGCATGTTTAGGTTCTAGACAATTGTTATGTGATGTGATGAGCTAGAACATGTTAGAGTGATCCTATGAATATATCAATGATGATAGTTTCCAGGAAATGAGTCCCGAACAAACCAGCTATTTTTGGAAACTTTCTATTTATAGAAACCTGCTATTTTTGGAAACTTTCTATTTATAGAAACCTGCTATTTTTAGAAACTTTCTATTTATAGAAACCTGCTGTTTTTAGAAACTTACTATTTATAGAAACCTGCTATTTATGGAAACTTGCTATCTTGTTAGAACAAATAGGATTTGTTGCTAAGTGTTACAGCATGATCATTTGTGTATAATATAGAGGTATTATACTGAACAAACATTTAATCACTAAACGGGTCGCCAACGGGTCGTCGGGTCAAACTTGGTCAAACTTAGTCAAACTTGGTCAAACTTAGTCAAACTTGCAAACTTTTCTAAACCCTTAAAACAATGAGATTGTTTGGATACTTAGGGTTCGTATCAACTTGCACAAACACACACTTATAAACCGGTGTTTATAGGTGGCAGTTAGTCGTCAAGCATTCTAAGTTCGCTTTCTTTCGCACATACTCTAAGGTGAGTTTCACGGCCCCTTTTCTTATGATTTAAACTTGGGGGAGAAAACATGGGTACGAACATTTAGATTTTACATTTCAATTATATCACTTGTTGTACTAAGCGCAAACATATCATGCAAGTCCTTACTTATCGAACCGTTTAATATATGGGATAGCGAGGTAATCTTGAGTAGTACTACTGGGCATTGACAAGCCCCACCCGCGTTAGTCGCGCTAACACGACAGGTAGTCGAACGGGTGTAACATTGACCTAAACATTTACCATTGATCATGATAGTCATGGTAGGAGGCAGTTCAAACATAAACAGTCAGCTTCGGTGTCGAAACGCTTTAGTAACATGTAACTAGGTTAGCTACCTATGATATGAATTGTAAATGGTTTTATCTAGTAAACTTTACAAACATTGAAACCTGTGAACTCACCAACCTAGTGTTGACACGTTTTAGCATGTTTTCTCAGGTAATTAAGGTACAAGCACGAGGTAAGGCATGCATGCATACGAAGTCTATCATTTGCAAACTCAAGAATTATTTATTTTAATTATCGTTGAATTGTTTATTTTGGCGCATGTTTTTCATTTAACTTTTCGCTTCCGCAAGTCTTACATTAAATCAATATTTTCATTACTATTGTTGCATCGTGACTATGAGCAATACTAGTGGTTTTTATTAAACTCATATAGAGTCGTTCAACGTAACTAATGACTGAGATCCTGGTATGTCACGCTCCTAACGGTAAAACTCCGTTAGTGGATTTTGGGGGTGTGACAGATTGGTATCAGAGCCATTGGTTATAGAGAACTAGGAAATGCATACTAGACTATAACCACGTACATGCATTAGTTACACAGCACTTACACTCATACATGGCACTCACTCATCCCGTTACAGGAAATGTCGACCCCGCCTAATTCACCCGCATCCCCAGTCGTCCAGGAGCAAGATGTTCCTACCGTACCTTTGCCAGAGCCGAGGAGACGTCGACTCAATCCGATCAATACCACTATAGGGTATGATGAGCCTATTCATGTGCGTGTCAGAGGTAACACGCAGGACTGGGATTGGTATCCCGATAGGATCAGAAACTGGATCCGCGAGGAGGAAGTACCACCTCCACTCACTGCTGACATTGCTTCTTCTTCATCATCTTCTGTGCGAGCTTTGCCACCATTATAATACCCCTTTGAGCAAGTGTTTGCTGCATTTGTAGCTAGGATGGACCGGGAGATCCGGAACATGAGAGATGCAGCAGGGGAGATTTCTGGTATATTAGAGCGACAGATTCTGATGAATCAGAGAATTGACAAACTGACTTCAGATTTAGCACTCACTGATAAAGTCCATGAGAATTTAGCAAATGGATGTGTGGATATGGAAGACCGGCTGAACACTGCAGAGTGGAACCTAGATATACTCCACACTAGGATCGAGCAATTGGTGGCTCGACTTGCAGCTGTTGAAGCAGCAGGAGTTGCACCAGAGGATGCACCTGCAAGAGACTAGGATGAGGACGATGATGCAGCATCTAATGTTACATCAGCTAGTAGTGGCATTTGATATCTTATCGTCATTTCTTATTTATGTCTTTTCTTTTGAACCTAGATGGGCAGGGTTGTTCCCATCCAACAGATGTTTCTGGATTTTGGTTAAGATTATGATGCGGGAGGAGTATTGTCCCCGCGATGAAGTGCAGAAACTTGAGGGCGAGTTCTGGAACCTCAAGATGGAAGGATCTGAGATTGAAGCCTACACTACTCGTTCGCATGAACTGGCGAACTTGTGTCCGCAAAGGGTAACACCTTCCTATAAGAGGATTGAGAAGTTCATTGATGGTTTGGTCCCGCAAATTCAGAGCATGATGACATCTTCAAATCCCACTACAATCTAGCAAGCAATCAGGTTGGCTCACAGGCTAACCGATCAGGCAGTGGCTCAGGGCACTCTACCACCTAGAGGTGCACTATCAAAGACAGCTGACAACAAGAGGAAGTTTAACAGTTCATTCCCCAAAACCTTCCAGTCAAACCCACCTTCTCAGCAACAGCAACACCGTAAGTTTGAACCGTCAAAGAACAACAGTCAGTCTAACTCTTCTCAGCAGAATCAAGGTTCTTATGTTGGCAAGTACCCGAAGTGCAATAAATGTAACTTTCACCATCATGGAGCATGTGACAGGTATCGTTGCCAACGGTGTGGAAAATGGGTCATTTGGCCAAGGACTGTAGAGTAGATCTACAGAACAAACAGACACCACCTGGAAACGCACCCAAAGGTTGCTTTGAGTGCGGTAAGGAAGGGCATTTCAAGAAAGATTGTCCGCAGTTGAGGAGAAACGGGAACGGGAATGGAAATGGCAACAATCATCAGGGCGGTAATGGAAATGGTAATAACCACCAGGGTGGAAATGGTAATAACAACGGAAATGGTGCAAAGGGCCGAGCATTTGTGATTGGATCGGGAGAAGCTCGGAATGATCGGAACGTGGTGAACGGTATGTTTCTCTTAAACGATCATTATGCTTCTGTACTTTTTGATACTGGCGCCAATAGAAGTTTTATATCTAGAGAACTTAGTAGTTAGTTAGAAATAAACCCAACTTTATTAGAACACCATTATACCGTAGAGATAGCAGACGGTAAAGTAATCGAGGCAACTCACATTCTCAAGGGATGTAAGTTAGAACTTTCTGATCACAAACTCGACATCGATCTCATGCCAGTTACACTTGGCAGTTTTGACATAATTGTGGGCATGGATTGTTTGTCTAAAAACCAAGCCGAGATCATCTGTAGTGAGAAGATCGTTCGTGTACCCCTTCCTAGTGGAGAAATCCTATCTGTTCAGGGCGAAAGAAGTGGTGCAGCCATGGGCATCATATCTTTCATGAAGGCTCATAAGTGTCTGTGTAAGGGTCATACCGCGATACTGGCCCTTGTTGCTGACAAGTCTACCGAGGAGAAAAAGTTAGAAGATATCCCAATCGTTCGCGAATTCCCAGAAGTATTTCCTGAAGACCTACCTGGTCTTCCACCTCATCGTCAGGTCGAATTTCAGATTGACCTAACACCCGGAGCAGCGCCTATTGCTCGGGCACCCTATAGACTGGCACCAAGAAAGTTGCAAGAACTATCCACACAACTGCAAGAGTTGTTGGATAAAGGTTTCATCCGACCGAGCTCATCACTTTGGGGAGCTCCAGTCCTATTTGTCAAAAAGAAAGATGGAACTTTCCGCATGTGCATTGACTACCGAAAGTTAAACAAAGTAACAGTCAAGAACCGCTACCCACTACCCCGCATTGAAGATTTATTCGACCAACTTCAAGGGTCAAGTTTCTACTCGAAAATCGATTTAAGGTCTGGATATCATCAGCTGAGAGTTCGAGATGAGGATATATCCAAGACTGCATTCAGAACCCGGTACGGCCATTTCGAGTTTTTGGTCATGCCATTTGGATTAACTAACGCACATGCGGTGTTCATGGACCTCATGAACCGTGTGTGTAAACCCTATCTGGACCAATTCGTCATTGTTTTTATTGACGATATCCTCATATACTCTAAGAGTCAGGAAGAGCATGAGGAGCATCTGCGTTTGATCCTTGAACTACTGAAACAGGAGCAGCTGTACGCGAAGTTTTCCAAATGCGATTTTTGGATTCGCGAGGTTCAATTTCTAGGACATGTGATCAATGAGAAAGGGATACATGTCGATCCAGCCAAAGTGGAAGCTATCAAGAATTGGGCAGCACCCACAACTCCAACCGAAGTTCGGCAATTCCTAGGATTGGCCGGATACTACCGTCGTTTTATCGAAGGATTTTCAAAGATTGCCCAACCCCTCACCTCCTTAACCCAAAAAGATAAACCCTATAATTGGAGTGAGACTCAAGAATCAACATTCCAGCTACTGAAGCAGAAACTATGTAGCGCACATATCCTATTTATGCCGGAGGGAACGGATGACTTCGTGGTGTATTGCGATGCCTCCATCCAAGGTCTCGGTTGTGTGTTGATGCAACGTGACAAGGTTATCGCATACGCTTCTCGACAGTTAAAAATCCACGAAAAGAACTACACGACTCATGATTTGGAGTTAGGAGCCGTGGTGTTTGCACTCAAGATATGGAGACATTACTTGTACGGTACCAAGTGCACCATCTACACCGATCACAAGAGTCTTCAACATATTTTTGAGCAGAAAGAGTTGAACATGCGTCAACGTCGTTGGATCGAGTTACTAAACGATTATGATTGTGCAATCAAGTACCATCCGGGCAAAGCTAATGTGGTGGCCGATGCCCTAAGCAGAAAAGAAACCAAACCCCGACGGGTTAGAGCATTACAACTCACTATTCATACAGGGTTACCCGAACAAATCTGCAATGCCCAACTCGAAGCCTTAAAAGAGGAGAATTTATCATTAGAATCCACTCGTGGTATGGAGAGACAACTTGAGGTTAAAGCAGATGGTATTCGCTACTTAGTAGAACGAATATGGATACAAGTATATGGAAACCTAAGAGATCTAGTTATGGATGAAGCTCACAAATCCCGATATTCTATCCATCCGGGATCCGACAAGATGTATCACGATCTCAAGGTTTTGTATTGGTGGCCGAACATGAAAGCCGACATAGCCACCTACGTGAGCAAGTGCCTGACTTGTTCCAAGGTCAAGGTGGAGTACCAAAAGCCATCCGGATTACTTCAACAACCGGATTACTTCAACAACCGGAAATACCAATGTGGAAATGGGAGCAGATTTCCATGGATTTCATAACCAAATTACCCCGAACCCCTACTGGATGTGACACAATCTGGGTGATAGTGGATTGCCTAACCAAATCAGCTCATTTTCTTGATATCAAAGAGACCGACAAAATGGAAAAGTTAACTCGTCTCTACCTTAAAGAAGTAGTATCTCGACATGGAGTGCCAATCTCCATCATCTCCGATAGAGACGCCCGATTCACCTCACGTTTCTGGCAATCATTACAGAAAGCTCTAGGCACGCGTCTGGACATGAGTACAGCGTACCATCCTCAAACAGATGGCCAGAGTGAGCGTACCATTCAAACCCTAGAAGACATGTTAAAGGCTTGTGTGATCGATTTCGGAAACAGTTGGGAGACTCACTTGCCTTTAGTGGAATTCTCTTACAATAACAGCTATCATACCAGTATCAAAGCAGCACCGTTCGAGGCTTTGTACGGAAGAAAGTGTCGATCACCACTTTGTTGGGCTGAAGTTGGAGATAGTCAACTTACGGGTCCTGAACTTGTGCACGAAACCTCAGAGAAAATAGTGCAAATCAGAAACCGTATGGCGGCAGCTCGTGACCGTCAAAAGAGTTATGCAGACAAGCGTAGAAAACCGCTAGAATTCCAGGTGGGCGACAAAGTGATATTAAAGGTTTCACCGTGGAAAAGGTGTGATTCGTTTCGGGAAACGAGGAAAGTTAAACCCGCGTTATGTTGGACCATTCGAGATAGAGAAAAGGATCGGTCCAGTAGCATATCAACTAAACCTACCGGATACACTCAATGGAGTACACAATGTATTTCATGTCTCAAACCTAAAGAAGTGCCTGTCAGATGAGACACTTGTAGTTCCACTTGAGAAGTTGGAAATTGATGAACAACTACTTTTCATTGAGGAACCAGTTGAGATCATGGACCGAGAGGTCAAGACACTCAAGCGCAGTAAGATACCTATTGTCAGAGTTCGCTGGAACTCGGAGCGTGGACCGGAGTTCACGTGGGAACGCGAGGATCAAATGATGAGAAAGTATCCTCACCTGTTCAAACATTCAACGGCAAACACGGAAGGTACTAACTAAATTTTGAGACGAAATTTATTTCAACAAGGGGATGATGTGACAAACCTAAACTTTTTGTTTCAGACGTTACGGGCTTCGTTTAATATTCGGGACGAAAATTCTTTCAACAAGGGGATGATGTGACATCCGGCAATTTCAGGTTAACTCCGTTAACTCAAACCTCGTTAGTTCAAACATTTTTCGTTACAAACTCAGTTAGTCACACAAACATTGCATTTAATTAGGATTAATTAAATGTGTCAGTTAGTTCGCACACATCGGATCGCACTCGAGTCTAACCCGGAACGTTGGTGATTAATCGAAATTAACATTACGAACATTTAATAATTTATATTTAATATAAATTATGAGTTTTTATTATTTATATGTGATTACGTGAATTATGTGAATGTTATTGTTTTCGTACGTGTTTATCGTGTGTAAATCGTATTTAGTATTTTTATAAAAGTTAGTATTTTTATAAAAATAAAAATTGAATGTTTTAATTATTAATTAAGTTATTATTTAGTTAATCTGACTTATGGGCCTTAATTAAGCCCGCAGGCCAATCTTAATTATCCATTAGTAAAGAGATAAGGATAAAAGTTTTAAAATTAATTATCCATTAGTAAAGAGATAAGGATAAAGTTTAAAAAAAAAATTTAATTAAACCCTAACCATAAACCCCACCTTGCCGTCGACTTCACCATCCCCACCCTCTCAATCGACCGAACCAAGAACAAGCCAAGGAACCTTCGTTCGAGCCCCGATCGTGAATCCGGAAGTAGATACGTGCTGGTCTACGCATTCCTAACGTTCCTACGTAAGTTGTTTCGTTCAATTTCATCACTTTTTGATCCCTAAATTTTAGATCAAAACCCTAGTTCATCCAAACATGGATTTTTATAATAAAAATGTTAACTTTATTATTGTTTTGCATGTATTTGTTGATTATTTGGTTATTTGCAAAACCCTAGCTCCATGTGATTAGTAACTTGTTAAATATTGAAACTTTTTTATTATGTAATGGTGTAGAATCGCATGTTAGAGATGTTTGACACTTGTTATGATTATAATTATGTTAGATAAATCATACGTGATGGATTTGGTACTTTAAATCTCGTTAAACAAGCTTAAAAACCCTAACTTACTTATAATGGAAACTTTTTAGGAATTCTATCTTGCATACTAGAAGTGATTTGAATGATATGAGGATGTTCATATGTTACTTGATGCATGTTGACATGATTTGTGAAATCAGATTTTGAATACATAACCTGGTTTTACCAACTTTCCAAATAAGGAAACTTTAATTGTTAAAAGTGGTTAGAACTTGCTATTTAGACATGCATGATATGGTTTAATGATTGGTACATGTTAGTTAAGATACAATAACCTGTTGTAACGTGTTAGGTGTTTGAAATCACGCATGCTAGTCATAGGTTACTAAAGTTGGAAACTTTGTCTTGAATTATGATTTGCATGTTTAGGTTCTAGACAATTGTTATGTGATGTGATGAGCTAGAACATGTTAGAGTGATCCTATGAATATATCAATGATGATAGTTTCCAGGAAACATGAGTCCCGAACAAACCAGCTATTTTTGGAAACTTTCTATTTATAGAAACCTGCTATTTTTGGAAACTTTCTATTTATAGAAACCTGCTATTTTTAGAAACTTTCTATTTATAGAAACCTGCTGTTTTTAGAAACTTACTATTTATAGAAACCTGCTATTTATGGAAACTTGCTATCTTGTTAGAACAAATAGGATTTGTTGCTAAGTGTTACAGCATGATCATTTGTGTATAATATAGAGGTATTATACTGAACAAACATTTAATCACTAAACGGGTCGCCAACGGGTCGTCGGGTCAAACTTGATCAAACTTAGTCAAACTTGCAAACTTTTCTAAACCCTTAAAACAATGAGATTGTTTGGATACTTAGGGTTCGTATCAACTTGCACAAACACACACTTATAAACCGGTGTTTATAGGTGGCAGTTAGTCGTCAAGCATTCTAAGTTCGCTTTCTTTCGCGCATACTCTAAGGTGAGTTTCACGGCCCCTTTTCTTATGATTTAAACTTGGGGGAGAAAACATGGGTACGAACATTTAGATTTTACATTTCAATTATATCACTTGTTGTACTAAGCGCAAACATATCATGCAAGTCCTTACTTATCGAACCGTTTAATATATGGGATAGCGAGGTAATCTTGAGTAGTACTACTGGGCATTGACAAGCCCCACCCGCGTTAGTCGCGCTAACACGACAGGTAGTCGAACGGGTGTAACATTGACCTAAACATTTACCATTGATCATGATAGTCATGGTAGGAGGCAGTTCAAACATAAACAGTCAGCTTCGGTGTCGAAACGCTTTAGTAACATGTAACTAGGTTAGCTACCTATGATATAAATTGTAAATGGTTTTATCTAGTAAACTTTACAAACATTAAAACCTGTGAACTCACCAACCTAGTGTTGACACGTTTTAGCATGTTTTCTCAGGTAATTAAGGTACAAGCACGAGGTAAGGCATGCATGCATACGAAGTCTATCATTTGCAAACTCAAGAATTATTTATTTTAATTATCGTTGAATTGTTTATTTTGGCGCATGTTTTTCATTTAACTTTTCGCTTCCGCAAGTCTTACATTAAATCAGTATTTTCATTACTAGTGTTGCATCGTGACTATGAGCAATACTAGTGGTTTTTATTAAACTCATATAGAGTCGTTCAACGTAACTAATGACTGAGATCCTGGTATGTCACGCTCCTAACGGTAAAACTCCGTTAGTGGATTTTAGGGGTGTGATAACTTACGACGAGGAGTTACCCGACCACTGAATATCTGACATCCTGTGGGCTATGTTTTGTTTGAAATTGTTATGTTGAGACAATATTTTATTGTTTTTGGACAAGTTGTAATCTGGTTGAATGATTTTTCACTGCGTAATTTAAGGTTTTAAGTTTATTAACTATGTGTGATTGAGTAAATATAACAAGTGAGGTCTCTCGGAATCGGGGCCTTACAAATTGGTATAAGAGAAATAGTTTGAGAGACTAAGACATTCCCAATGTCTGGACTTAAACTGAGAATGGGACCAAGAAACATATGCCAGTAAGGGTGACTCAAAGCAAAAGCATCATACAAGTGTAGTAAGTAAAAGTTTTCCCCTTAGACAGGTCGGGTTAGGATATGGGCTTTTAATGTTATCTAAAAGTGATCAAATAGAAACCAAGAAGTAGCGTAATAGTTAATTGCAGATGGCTAGTGTATATTAACAACTTACCTTACTTATTGTGTTCTACTTGTTAACTAGTGTGATGACATTGGATTCCTTATTCCCTATATTTAAGTAAACAAGAATGGCTAGAGGAGGCGATAGACGCGGTGGTGGGCATACTAGACGTCATGGTAGACCACCCATCAATCGAAGACAAAACGATGAGGAAAGTGTTCATACTGGCCCAGAGGTTAGCTAGCATGAGGCAGAAAGGACCCAAGTGGTCGAACAACAGCTTAATTTCGAACCGGAAGTGAAGATTGCTCTAGCACAAGAGTTTGCAGAACTGATGAAAGCCACTTTGCCTGTAATTTTGACTGAGGCCATGAAGAGTGCTAACGTGTCGGAGGGTACGAACCCAGTTGCTGAGGAGCAATTTATTGTGGTGAACAATGCACCGCCTGCTCGCGGTTGTGACTATAAGTCTTTTCGAGGATGTGACCCGCCAATTCTGGACTGGAAGAAGGACGCGGTTTCCATGTTTGACTAGGTAAACCGAATGGAGGCTACGATTCACCTCAGCGAGTGTCTGGCGGACCAAGCTGTCAAATTCGCTATGAACTCGTTGAGGGAGGAGGCCTCGAATTGGTAGGAAACCGTGAAGGAAGCCAAAGATGATCGTGAGATCGAGTGGATGAGTGGGATAGTCTGAAGGAGTTGGTAATTAAGAAGTTTTGTCTGAAGAATGAGATTGAGAAAGTTAGGAGAGAGTTCTTTAGGATGAAGGCTGGACTGAGGACTCACCGACAATATACATCCAAGTTCAATGAAATGGCCCGACTGGTGCCCCATTTGATCACTACTAAGGAGCGTGAATCAGCTGTTACATCCAGGTAGGGGTGTACAAAGTCGGTTATGGGTCGGTTTTGGTCTCTTCCATAACCATAAGCGCCTGGTCGGTTATGCCCTCTTCCATAACCATAACCATAACCGCTTTTCGGTTATGGGTCGGTTTCGATTCATTTCGGTTAATTAACCACTTTCATTCCGTAATCACGAATCATATTTTTTTTAGTAAAAGACTTGGGATTGTGTTAGTAATAATTTTTTTTCTAGTCATAAATTCATAATTAATGTATTAATTATCTACAAATTTTCGGTTAAAGGGGTTCGAGAACGGACTGATGAGTATACTTTGCCATCTAGCGCGAGGAAAACAACTTGGTTCGCTTGTCTTCCTAGGAAGATTAATATTTGTGGATGGCGTGTGTTGGGAAATAGTCTCCCTACTCGGTGAATCTGGATGCAAAGGGTATTGATGTTCCGTCTATCATTTGTCCCTTGTGTCATGATGGGACGGAATCAAATATTCATATTTTTGCCGAGTGCGGGACGATTAGGAAGGTTTGGGATTCGCTTGAATGATAGCTTGAGATTAAGTTTCCTATTCTAAGATTTCCTGGAGACTTTATGGATTGACTTGATACATCGAATCTCAATGTGGCGAAAAGAAAGATTGTGGGGGCAATTTTTTTGTCAAATGGTGGGCTATTTGGAAGCTTTGGAACGATGTGGTCTTTATGAGGGATAGGTCAAAGGACGAGAGTTTATTTGATGATGTTGTTTATTTTTCGTTATTTTGGTATTCGAGTAGGAAGAATAATCATAAACGGGATATAGTGGTTACAAAATCCTCTATTATTCATGCAATTGTTCTTTATTCCGTCTAGTTTCTTGCTAGTCGGTGTTTATAATATCGGTTGTTTAAAAACATGGACAGAAAAATTTGTGCATATATTTGTGAATATATATTTTGTGCACCATTAACCAATTACTATAGTGAATGGGGAAAATCATTTATATTTTATCCATATATCTTATGCTTAGGTTGTATCGGTTCGGTTATGAGACACCTTTAACCATAAAGTAGAAATGGCCTTTAACGTAGAAACTATTAGAAAATAAAAATAAAAGGATCAAAATATATCATTTCCTTTGATTGAGGTTTTTTTCTTTGACAGCTGCATTCTACCAATTAGGACCGTTCGGCTCAATATAGAATTATTCCAGCCTTCAATTTATGATTGTATTTCCTTGTTTATTGCCCTGCACCTATCTATTTATTTGTAACCATTTTTCCTTTGTAAATCAATCGATTTAATCAATAAAGCAATTCACAATTCTCAGTCTTTTCACTTGCGAAGATGGTATCAGAGCATGGTACACGGTCTTTGGATAAACCTGCTCATCATCTACCTTTTTTTAACCTTTCAGTTTCACCAAAGCCATCATGTCAGACGAAAACAATAGGAATGATGATCTTGTACTACAGATCACCAATCTTCTAAAAAACAGCCTCAATAGCCAAAATCAAACCCATCATCTGCCAACGTCCTCTCAGAACAGTGTGGCGGCAGGGTTATCTACCAACGGGTCACACGAATCCGGAGGGCTAGGTTTTCTGTCGAAAGGGCGAACCGATTAGAAAAACTCAGTCAATAGTTCATCATTCCGGGTTGATAAAACGAAATTAAAGTGCGACCATTGCGGTATGATGAAACATACCAAGGACCAGTGCTTCCAAATCGTCGGTTACCCGGAGTGGTGGAACGACGGACATAAAAAGGGGAATAAAGGTGGGGGAAAAGCGGATGCCGCCGTCCGTAACTCAGAAGATACCAGCAGCGGTGGAGACCAACAGAGCAGCTGCGGATTCGACGGCATCGCCTTCGACGGAGATGGAACAGATGGTCCGGCCTTGAATGACGATGGGGGGGAGGTAATGGGTTTGAGAATATATTCTCAAACCCCTCTCTTTTTAATCCTAGCTTTTTTGACCCTGATGTTTTTAAAATGTTTATTAGGCCCCCTAGATGTGACATCCGACAATTTAGGGTTAACCCCGTTAACCAAACCTAGTTAAAAGTTAACTTAATTAACCCTATCACAAACTTCAGGGACTAATCCTGCCTTTATTCAAACTCTAATACATGAAATTGGAGGGACCAATCTGATAATTCACCCATTCTTGATTTGTGTTGACTTTTGAAAGTCAAACAAACTTGCTCTAACCAAATTCACACCCCAAGGACTGATTCTGCCTATTTCTAAACTTTTAAGCATGAAACCAGAAGGACTAGACTGGTAATTAACCCATACTCAATTTCAGTTGACTTTCATAAGTCAAACAACATGTTCTTGACACAAATTCATGAAATTCGTTTCAATTATAACCGTTTTGCACGTCCATTATCATTAACGACATCATTAAAGCTTTAAACAGTGTCATCATGCACGAATTAAACCCAATTATGGGTAATTAACACGAAACCGTCGACCACGATCATATGGCCATCAAATTCATATAACTCCTGCGTAAATCCCACAATTGAACCCTCTACACTCGACAAACGAACCCCATTGAAGCTTTTGCACGCGCCAATCTGACTGGAATCGCAACAGAGAGCTCCGGAGATCAAAACAGTCATCGTCGGCGTCGGTTCTAGTCGATCACACTCAATTCGTCAACTATACCGGTAATTGATTCTGTCTTTAGCATTGTTTTCAACCCTAAATCAAAAGCCCCATGGTTAATTGGGCTTACATTATCGGATTCATCATAATCCGATGCCTAGGGTTCTTGTAAAACTGGTTTAATCGATCACCACTCTAAACCATGTTTAAATCCAATTAACTTTCATCATCAGACTCGAAATCATTTGTTTATCAAAAGCCCTTTGTTAATTTAAACCTTTAACATCAAATTGACTAAGATCAAATACCTAGGGTTTTCATATGAACTGCTTAAACAAATCCTAATCTACATTCGATCTAAGTCCAATTAAACTACATCAGTAGTTTCGTTATACTCTAATATGTATTAGCCCTATGATTCCAACACATAACATCATCAGATTAAACATAATTGATTCATGTTCATATCTAGGGTTTTCGGCAATTCAATCCGGAATCAAACGACCCAAACCATGTTGTTTTTCAAATTAAAACTCACCACATATTTGTATGATATCGATTAACAAAAACCCTATGCTTTGGTGATCAATTGTGGCCGAATTCATGTAGTCTAGAGGGGTGTTGGATCAGGTATCGATAAGGGAAAAGAACCCATTTGATTTGTATGTTAAAACCACTACAAACCGGGTTTTAATACGATTACCCAAGCGGGTGTAGTGGTAAGTCGGTGTGTGGGTAGGGAGGTGACCCGGGTTCGAGTCCCTCTAACCCTATTTCTTTTTAAATCGATTTTTAAATACTATTTTCAATATAAAAATTATCCCAATATTAATATATTATTATAATGTATTTTGTGTCCGGATAACACCCGTAGACTCGGGTTTAGTTTATAACCCATAATTAATATTAATTTCCACTTATAAAATAATATATATTTATATTATTTTCAAACCACGACTCCGAGTAAAGTAATATATTTATGCTATTTTCAACCCGTGACTCCAATTAAAAATAATATATATATATTTATACATTATTTTCACCACATTTATAAACAATGTGTAACATTTCAAACTAATAAATAATATATTTATTTATATTATTACCCACGTTGTTATGATCCGGATAAAAATAATAATTTTTATTATTTTTGTCACGCAATTTAATGATCGTTTATTTCTCTAAATTTGAAATAATAATAACTTGTATTATTCTCTTAGACCATTTTTAAATGGTACAAACGCACGAATACACTTATTATATAATTTTATTCGTAATTAGAAACTCTCGATACGAAACACATCCATCTTAATTATTAAATTAAGGAAATCCCTTATTTCCGTTGACACGTTCGTCCACTCGTTAACCATTAGTGTGTCTTAGGACGTTCACTCTTTCGTGTCATCGACACAATATCCCACGTGTCCCTAATTATTATGCTTATAATTCCATGGCATACGTAACCAGTTCACAGGCAAACTCTCGTGTTTTCTACTTGCATCCTTGTGTGGTGTTATCCACTACTCATACACAACTCAGGTGAGTTTATATAGCCCCTTTTTACTATTTTTACTTTTGGGGTGAAACGTGTTTACAAATGCTTTACTTACACAATTCAATACCTTTGTTCTTATGCTACGGTTTTTATGTTTTATGTCTTAAACTACTTGGTGACCATTACACGTGTTCATGTCAGTGCATTCATTAACCTGCTACCCAGGCCTAAGGTAGTACCTAACATGATCATTTATAGGGGAATCCGATTCATACATAACACAGAACCTTGGCGGGTTTTGTGTATACATCTTACTACCTTTTTAAAATGGCAATCAGTGGGATTGCGTAACTAGTTTTCCATTTACACGGCTTGATTGTACGCTTGGAACCTTGTGTGTTTTCACCTTTATGCTTTAGACATGCTTTGAACATATTGAATTGTAAACCTATACTTCACTTTTATTTGGTGTCAAAACCTATGTTACTCACTAACTACTTATAATTGACATTTACTTACATGTTTCAGGTGCACCAGTTTGAGGACACTACATGATCACGTAGGACTATGGACCTAGCTTTATTAAAGATTGAATTTAACTTGTGTTATGTTTGAACTCCTTGTTTTCCATTTCTACTTGTAACGGATGCTTTAATTAAGATGAAATGATATTATCACTTATTAATAGATGGTCATGTGCTTATGAACAACCGCGTCAGCCCCGACGTATAATCCGCCACCGACCGGGGTGTGACACTAGAGAATCCATTAAATATGATATTGGCCAAAACTCTAAAATTAATACTTTGCCAAATAAAGCCCCAAACTCTAATATTAATACTTTACCAAATAAAGAGCCTCTAGATTATGCTTTTTATAAAAATAACCAAAATAAAATCACAGGGGGATCTAGAACCGAAAAAAAAAATCCCTTAGAATCTGTTGGGCAAGTTAATATGGCTAATACATATGAAAAATATTGATAAAGCTTGGATATTTGATTGCGGTGCTACCGACACCATAACTTATGAACTATCTTACATGGTTTATAGAACTAAACCCAAAATTAATCACATCAAAACCGCCAATGGAGAAATAGTTCCTGTTAAGGGAGGTGGAACTATTGAAATCTCCCCGACTTTAAAGCTTTCAAATTGCCTTTATGTACCATCTTTGTCACATAAATTCTTATCAGTAAGTCATGTGACAAAAGAATTAAATTGTTCGGTATTAATGCATCCCACCTTTTGTATCCTTCAGGACATCAGGACGGGAAAGATTATTGGGTGTGGCACTGAACGCCAAGGATTGTATTATGCGGAAGAGGTGACTCCCCATGGTATTGTGATGTTGGATCATGGGACTACAAATAGAGAAGCTTGGTTATGGCATAGAAGATTGGGACACCCTTCCACGGGTTATTTACATCTTTTATTTCCAAAATTATTTCCTTACAATAAAATGTTAAATTGTGAAACTTGTATCTTGGCTAAAAGTCATAGACATACCTATAAATCGAATAACACAAAAGTTGATTTACCCTTTTCACTTATCCGTTCGGACGTTTGGGGACCAACAGAAGTAATTAGGGGACAAAAATTTCATTATTTTGTACTATTTGTTGATGATTGTACTCGTATGACATGGATTTATTTTCTAAAACACAAATCTGAAGTTTTTGATAAGTTTACTATGTTTTATGCCATGATGTAAACACAATTTAAAACAAACATTCAAATCCTTCAGTCGGATAATATGGGTGAGTATATAAATGATTCAATGAAACAATTTTGTCAATCAAAAGGAGTAATTCACCAAACCTCCTGTCCTCACATCCCCGAACAAAACGGCACAGCCGAACGGAAGAACCGCATTCTCTTAGAAATAACTCAGGCCCTTCTTATTGAATCTAAAGTTCCTACTTCTTTTTGGCCTGAAGCTCTCGCTATGGCCAAATTATCTTATAAATCGGTTACCAACAAAAGCCCTTGACCTAAAAACTCCACTCCAAGCTCTTTCTGAATGTACTAAACCTCCATCCACTCTCACGTTACTACCTCGAGTTTTTGAGTGCACCGCCTTTGTTCACATACCAAAAAAAGATCGAGGGAAACTCGACCCCTTTGCTGAAAAGTGCGTGTTTGTGGGCTATGGTGTCATTCAAAAAAGATATCGGTGCTATAGCCCGAAAAGACGTCACATGTACACTACCATGAACTATGACTTCCTTGAAAAAAAATTCTTTTATACCTCACAACACAGTGGTCAGGAGGAGAAGGAGTCTGATGACACACTGAGTTGGTTGAAATAGGTTCCATTATCAGAAGAAGTTAATCACAGTACCCAAGATGAGTCACTAGCTTCCCATCAATCTGGTGAACCAACTATCAGTGCTACTAACCAAGATCCTCCTAGTCCGGTGTCTGAGGTAAGTAATCTTCAAACCCCTGAAAATAATGAGTCTCATGAAGATCAAAATATTGATATATCTGATAACCATATAGAACAAACAGTGCAGGAAGAACAAGAGGAGCAAATACAAGAAGAAACAACCGAGAGATATGTTCTTCCACCAAGAGTCAACAGAGGGATCCCACCAAAACGGTACACTCCGGAGAAACAAATCAGGTCTTCCAAGTACCCCATGGCAAGCGTTGCCAAAGGAAACTTATCAAAAGAAGCTAAGGCATTTACTTCCTCCTTATACGAGGAACAAATTCCAAACTCTGTGGAACAAGCCCTGGACTCTAAGAACTGGAAAGATGCTATGGAAACAGAGATGGAGGCACTTATAAAGAATAACACATGGGAAAGATGTGACCTTCCTCCAGGAAAGAAACCAATGGGATGCCGTTGGGTCTTCACAATCAAACACAAACCAAACGGAACCATTGGAAGATACAAAGCACGGTTATTGGCAAAAGGATATACTTAAACGCATGTGATTGACTACTCAGAGACATTCTCTCCGGTAGCCAAGATTGATACAATCCGAGTCCTTTCTTCAATAGCCGCAAATGAAGGATGGCATTTTCATCAATTTGATTTTAAGAATGCCTTCCTACATGGAGAATTAAAAGAAGAAGTATACATGGAAGCACCACCCGGTTTCACAGAAAACTTCAAGACAAAGAAAGTATGTCGGTTAAAAAATCTCTCTACGGGCTTAAGCAATCTCCTCGAGCTTGGTTTGGCAGATTTACTCTAGCGATGAAAGGATATGGATTTCAACAAAATAACTCCTATCATACGTTGTTCCTTAAATGCAGATGTAAACTCGTGACTAGTTTGATTATATAAGTTGATGACATGATCATTACAGGGAACGATGAAGAAGAAATGAAGAAGCTAAAGGCGAATTTATTCATAGAATTCGAAATGAAGGACTTAGGAAGACTTAAGTACTTCCTTGGAATTGAGGTTCTAAGGTCTAAAATAGGAATCTTTATATGTCAGAAGAAATACGTTCTTGATCTCCTAGCCGAAACAAGAATTATCGATTGCAAGCCTGCCGATACCCCAATGATGGCAAACCAGAAACTGTATATGGAAAAAGAAGCAGAATTGGCAGATAAAGAAAGATATCAATGTTTAGTAGGCAAATTAATATACCTCTCACATATTCGCCTAGACATTGCATATGCGGTTGGGGTGGTCAGCCAGTTTATGCACCAACCTCAAGTGGCTCACATGGAAGCAGTATGGAGGATTATAAGATATCTCAAAGAAACAGCAGGCCATTGGGTTCTCTTTCAACCGAACAAACACCTAAAGGTCCAAGCGTATACAGATGCAGCCTGGGCAGGAGATAAAGGAGATTGAAGATCCACATCGGGGTACTTTAGTCTAGTTGGGGGAAATTTTGTTACGTGGAGAAGCAATAAACAAAAGGTTGTGGCCCTATCTAGCACCGAAGCTGAGTTTCGAGGAATTGCATGAGGCCTGGCCAAAGTTTTATGGATACGTAAACTTCTGATTGAGATTGGATTTCCTCAAGCCGAAGCTTGTATGATCATGTGTGACAATGAAGCTGCAATCCAAATTTCAGAAAATCCTATTCAACATGATCGCACAAAGCATGTAGAAGTTGATAGACACTTTATCAAATAAAAACTTGAAACAGGGGTTATAGAGCTTACCTTTCGTTCGATCAGAAGACCAATTAGTCGATATATTAAAGAAAGTCGTTAACGGGAGAATCTTTAACCATTGTCTTAGCAAGTTAAGTATTGGAGACCCCACTACTCAACTTGAGGGGGAGTGTTAGAAAATAAAAATAAAAGGATCAAAATATATCATTTCCTTTTATTGAGGTTTTTTCTTTGACAGTTGCATTCTACCAATTAGGACCGTTGCGCTCAATCAAGAATTATTCCAGCCTTCAATTTATGATTGTATTTCCTTGTTTATTGCCCTGCACCTATCTATTTATTTGTACCCATTTTTCCATTGTAAATCAATCGAATTAATCAATAAAGCAATTCACAATTCTCAGTCTTTTCACTTGCGAAGACCGCTATTGGTAAGACCATCAGAATAGTAGAAGTTACAAATGACTGCCTGATAGGTATTGAGGGTCATCGTTTTCCTACTAGACTATTTCTGTTAGCATTGGGCGGGTTTAATATCGTATTGGGAATGGATTGGTTAGATGCCAATGAAGCACGAATTGTATGTAGGTAGAAGATGATTCATCTCAAAGCTCCTGATGGTAGCCTAATTACGGGTTTATGGGGACAGAGAGTGTACAGTGCCTAACACCATTTCAATGATCAAGGCAGAAAGTTTTATGAGGCGCGGATGCAAGGCTTACTTGGCATACGTCATTGGCATATCCATCTTGCAACGTAATCACGTCTTCTGCAACAGATTTTATCTGCAGGTATGTATGTATGCGATTTCCTTTTGCAAAATATGAACACGTATGTATGTATGTATGTATGTATGTGATTTCCTCTTATTAAAAAACTTTATATCTTGATGTTTTGGAGTGATTTCCTTTTGCAAAATATGAATTACGTGTGTTTTGATGTTCATCTATGACGTATGTATTCGATTTACTCTTATGTATGTATGCATACATAATGGTTAACTGAGATAACTATTAGATCAATGATGACTTCATGGTATGTTATTTTGGCTTTTGATCTTTGAATTATGCGTGTTTTGTTGTTCATCTTTGACGTTTGGTACGGACAGACAGGTAGTAGAGTCTTATAGGAATTTCGTTATCCTCCACCATTGTTGACGCGTTAATTTGCACACAGGAGTGGGTTCAAAAGGGGAGGAAAGAAATAAACGAAGAAGAAGAATATGAGAAGTTCGACGAGTTTTCAAAAGGTAAGTATTATTATTTTTTGGTAATCACATTCTAGTGTTTTTTTTTTAATTTCTAATCGTTAGTTTTATGTTTTTGAGAAGATCGAGTCGATGAAGATCGAATGAAGATTCAAAGATGTCATGCGAGTCAGTGGCGATTGAATGAAAAATAAACATTATTTTGGTTTTTATATTTGACTTTTGCAGTCTTGTTTATGAGTTATATGATTTAATATTAGTTGAATTTTTGAATTTAGTTACTTGAACGAAGAATAAATACTATTTTGGTTTTTATAATTGTTTTTTTTTCCGGTTCTAAAAAGAACCGAAGGGTCCAGGACCCGTGATCACCTCCTAGGACCCGAACCCTTTAGGCTACCCAAGGGTCAGATATGGTTCCTAAGAAGCTGAAAGAAAATGGTCGGGTAAGGGTCGGTTCTCAAGGTTCCTACCATTTGCTCAGCCTTAACTTTCAATGCATTTGCTTCATATAGACGTGGTGCAATGAATGTTTCTCCACATCCAAGTTACGGTTTTGAGGGGGTTCCTTCTCCACTACCCTGGTTAGTGGAGAACCTCCTAGGACCCGAACCCTTTAGGCTACCCGAGTGGCGCCCACTGGAGCGTCCCGTTAGGACTTCTCCGAATGCTGCCGGCAGAACCGAATGGCGGATGCCGCGGCAATTTGCTAAGCAACATCCGGATTTCGTCCTTGAGGACAAGGACGTTTTCAGGGGCGCGGGAATTGATATAACCCATGTCATCCATGCATGCGTGAACAAATGAGAAAGTGGGAAGATAGGTTACTGCATGTTTTTTTTTGAACGACGAACATTGAATGTTGTGACGTCGCACCCCCCATCACATGGGAGAGCCTCGTCCAACTCCGGCCAATATGTTGTCTTAACCGGGCCCACTTGGCGTAAGAGTTGGAGAGCATCAAAGGAAAAATCTCACCCAATACGGCCCCTTCCGGACTTGAGGGAGAGCCGAGGCTCGTACCCTGGATCGGCGTGGGTAAAACCCTGTGCATCAGCCTAAGAACTAGGCCTCATTTGCATGCCTCATAAATTAATGGTGGTGACAGAGATTGAACCCGGGTCCCATGGGACTTCAGACCTAATATCAACCAGTACACCACAACCTCTTTAGCTAGTGCATGTTTTATTATTTAGTGTTTTTGTTCTTTGCACTGTTCTTGTTAGTTTTTACTTCCGTAACTTGCATGTAAGCCTTTAAAAATGCTAGTCATCCTTATGAAAGATAAAGAAGAAAATTGGTAATTCAGTCAACCCAACACAAAACCACACAACCACTCCAACACTACCAGGCCCAACGACCTAGCAAACCAAATTAGGCGAAGGAGATTTAAATCTATATCATCTAATAAATAAAGGTTTTTTTATGACACGTGTCGCATCCATATTTATTTTTATAATTTTTTTTCCGCCTCTCTCTTTTATTAAATACACTTCTATATTTTAATAATAATTTATTTTTAAAGAAAATATTAATAATATACTAATAAAACACATTTATTTTAAATTATCTCTTATTATAAGAAATTTTAAAATCTAATTATGTAACTTTTATTTTTAATCAAATATCAATGAATGTCAAATTACATTAAATAGTAATTAACATATTTTTGAAACCCAATTATATATTAATTTTTATATATTTTGAATTTTGTTTTCTATCCTTGGTATATTTAATACCTTTTTACACATGTAAAATATACACATAGATTTAAGAATTTTATATATCGATATTTTTCACCACGTTAAACTACGTCTAATATTTACTACACAAACACAAGTTCAAATTGAAGCATGTTTACTAATGATCTCGAGCACGAGTCTGAGATTTATACACCAAATTAACAAATTTATTCCTTATATAATGTAATATATAATACGTAATAAAAAAATTATATACATAACTATGTTAAAAAAATTAAATAGTACAAATTATACTATAATCATAAATAATAACTTATATAAATAATAAACAAGTCAAACCAAACTCAAGGTAATAAAACCATTCACAAATGAAGCTCGAGTTTTATATATATTATTTAAAAAAAAAATCAAGTCTAGTTAGACTCATAATCAACTTGATGACACCCTTTAAGTCAGAAAGCGAGTTCTGGTTCTACTTTGTCACACCCCACCTAGACAGGGCTCAAGATGACCGATTGATAATGATCTACGCAAATGGATATATAATTTTCTTCACTAATAGCTTTAAGTACAATACTTAAGAAAGAAATCACAAAAAGTCTCTAGAAGTAGTACATTACAATGTTTAGCAAATATTTTAAACACATCTTAAATGACCACAATAAAACCTTGATTATTTTCTTCCAACCTACATATGCTTAAAAACTCACCTGAGTTTACATCGGTGAGTTTAGTAACAAACATTCTATTCAAAATATTATAAACACATCTTAATTTTGTACGAGCTCTTTGTATTGCATATAACACATTCAGCCCGTCACACAGACAACATGGCCTTAACCAAATATATACAAACCATAATTCAGTTTTACGTAATCAGAGACTACTGAGTCCCATAGGCTGATTGCAACGAATATAATCGGTACCATTTATACATGTATACACTATTTGAAATATTATTTATATAATTATATGCACAATACCATTCATAAATCAAGTTTTCATTATGCAAAAGTCAATTTACTAGCATTTATCTCAGTTTTGAAAGTGTTAACGTGAACTCACCCTTCTTTTCTTTAGACGTTTCCCTTAGCATTCGGTAGTCTCAACTTTGTTTGTTTAAACTAGTCAAACCTATAACATAATATATGTAATATCCTTATATTTTATTACCCATGAAGATTATCGGTGGGTTTAAACTAAAACCCTAGATATCATAATTTGTTTCATGTTAAAATACGTTAATCAAGCCATTTATGTATTATGTTCAAATGGCCATACGACCCGTATCGTACAATTTCAACAAACGATACGACTTGTATTACCTTTGGGTCATACGACTTCTACTACTTGTTTTTGTTTGTATTGACTAACTCGTATTAGGAACTCAAACCGTATTTGTTTGCACCGTATGACCGGTATTGACTATATGGTCAGAACAGTCTGTGACAGGGTCATATGGCCCTTATTGAAAAGTTGACCAGAACCAATCTTTGTTTATTCCTAACTTGATTTCAAAACTTTGCTCTAACATCTTATGATTCTAAGATTTTAGAGACTTGCCCACTAGATTGTAGGGATGTTCACGGTCCGGTTTTGACGGTTTTTAAGTCAAACCGTGAGCCAAACTGTTAATAACGGTTTTTGACTATCGAAAACCGAAACCGGACTGTTGAAACTTAAAACCGAACCAAACCGAACCGTCACGGTTTGGACTCATTGCGCCTTTATACAAGTTTTCCAAAATAAGACATGGAATATATAAAAAAAATATGGTTTGGTTTCACGGTTTCAGCATATTTTTGTAATCAACACTTTGTTTCTTTTCAAAGAGTTCCTTTCTATCCTTGTCTACGGGTAAAATTATCTTGTATTTGAGGATTTTAACTAATATCATTATGATTTTAACAAACCTTAATCTATATGCATTTGTTGTCAAGCAAATCTGTCAAAAAATTGTTGTCCAAAAACTATTGTATAATAATACTGCAGCCCAACATATGGTCACACATAACATATATATACAAGTATATATGTTTTCAAATAGAACTTAATTATAGAACAAAAATTATGAACATAGGTTTTCAGTATGGAAAAAAAAATCTGTATATGTTCACTGTTAAGTTTGGTGTTACCCATCGGTTCACTAAGCCCATTTATTATTTTTAAATTTTAATTGAATTAAGCTTAAATGTTCAAAATAATTAATTAGTTATACCTGATATAAAATATCTTAAAAAATAAAATATGTACTAATTTTATGGTCCGGCCCGGTTTTATACGACCAGTTTTCGGTTTAAACCGTAAACCAAACGGTTCACTACGGTTTAAATTTTTTTCAACCGACCGCGAAACCAAACTGATGACCAGTTTGGGCGGTTTAACGGTTTTAAACCGAACCGTGAATACCCTTACTAGATTGCGGTGATACTTAGCCTCTTCTAGTGACTCGGGTTCTATTGCATGTAACCTAATCACATCAACATACCAATATCACTCTTCTAAAACATTAAAAGACCACAAAACTTAGATTGTAAATGGTATTCTTACCAAAAACCAATAACTAGATGCTTCATTGGTTCTGATTGAAGCTCCAATACGTATAAACTTCAGATTTCTTCTAGAAATCACAACTCACCACTGCTTTGCTGAAGACAACACCAATGGAGTCTTCAACACAATAACTCACCAATTTTTGTTTGGAGTGCTCCTAAAATTCCTTTTTAATAATCTCAGTAGCGAAATGAGGTGTTCTTGATGATATAACTCGTTTATGGGGATCTAACCAAGGTCTGGGATAAGTTGGTTCGGATGGATGGGGAGGAATGCGAGCCTATGTGACAAGAAAACTCACTCTCTGGGTGGCTAATATGGCTCGTATTGTATGGGCAATACATCTCGTACTGTGAAACAAGGAGCTGAAACTAGAGTTTCTGCGAAACAGCTTGACAACTGAGAATACGGCCGGTATTAGTCAACTTTCAAATTGACACTTTTGGTCGCTTGGCTTGATATTTCCAGTTTTAACAATTTTAGTCCCTTAACTTTTAATATCAATTCATCCCTCAAATACCGTTAGTCATTTGGTGCAATGGTAGCTCCAAGACTTCACATAGTGTAGGTCTTGAGTTCTAATCCTGGCCACAGTAAAAAATTAGTCTATGGCAAGATCAGGGGGTTTACCCAGTTGGGGGTACTTCCGGGGTGGGCTGCCCTAGATGTTCTAGGTGTTGCCCCGGAGAAACTCAATTATCCTAAAATATCTACGTGTTGTCGTTCAAAAAAAAAATATAGCTTTAAATTATTTAAAGCTTCAAACACCTATATTTGTATGCCGAAAAGTGAGGTGTTAAAGTGTGTTACATACTTGTGTGTGTTTTATTGACTCTACAAGACTAATGACTTTTCCAACAGACCACAAAGCATGCTTAATTAACGAGGATTAAATAAGCTACGATTAGTTCATAATTGCCCTGAATTAAAACCTACTTCTAGAAATTAAAGTTAATGACTTCATAAATATATAATATATTTCTTTTAAATTCAATAGGAAATTCGGTCGATTTGAATACAACTCATAATATATTGAACTTATGTTTCTTACTTTGCCCGATTACACGACTAGAGCCAGAAATGTCGTTGATCATAAGTTCAGTTAATAAAAAAATAAATAACATATTAGGTTTGACTCGTTTCAAGATTCAACTTCCAATATAGAACATACCACAACACACCAAATTATGTGATCACAATCTAATCCTCTTCCTCCATGAGTGACTGAAGAAGTGTGGTGCAACCCGACAAGATCTCATTCTTCATGAACCCCATGGCGTTGGCAAAACACGTGTCCGAGGCAATACCATTGTAGCTCGTGAGCACAACGCGGGCCCTATCACGACCTGGGTCAGCCGTCATGCAATCGCCCACCGGGCTGCTCACAAGGACAACATCACAAGTTTCATCTCCTTGATCCTCGTTGACTAGAATGTGGTATGTTCCCGTTGAGTCGGTTGTTCCCTCCATGCTATAAAGGAGTTTTTGATCTTTGTCCTTGCATTCCACCCTAACCTTAGCACCTATAATTCAACAATTAATGCGAGTCATTTATCGACTTTTGAAATACACGGTAATCGGATAAGCAGTTTGTAAACAACTTTAATAAGCGATCCCAAATAAACTATTGTTATGAAAAGACCATGTGTAACATTCGTGTCAAAATTTAGTTTTGGTATAAACCGAAAAAGTATCTATTACAAATCTAAATAGTGAAAATGTGTGAACTTCATAATCAGTAGTGAACTTTTACAGTAATCCCTAATTAAGCACTTTTCTTGATGATTCAAACTTCAAAGCAGGCTTTACATCTTAAACTTAGTTTTAAAAAGCGAGAAGCGCACCAAGGCGATAAGGTCAAAAACCGAGGCGCAAAGCGGAGAGCTTTTCGTACGCGAGGCGCAAAGTGATTGTATAATTCTTTTTTTATATATATCATAGGTCTTTAACATCCCCTACCCAAAATTTAACTATAATTTTAACATATAAATTATCTACATGTACAATTTAAAAAGCCTGATGTACAACATTCTGCTGGACAAAAAAGGTCCATGTACATTGAGGCGTGCGCCTCAAGCAAAATTTTTAACAAGAAATCGCGCGACAGCTGCGCCTAATGTTTACATGCGCCTTAAGTCACCGGAAGCGATGTTGCTTGCGCTTGAGGTCGCTTCGCGCCATAGTTGTCAATAGCGCTTGTAGCGCGCGCTATAGCGCGCTACATAGCGAATCGACAGACTTCCGCTATTTCCAAATAGCGACCAAATAGCGAATATTCCCTTTTTTTTAATTTTTTTTATGTTTTTAACCAGTTTTTTACTTGATTAATATAAATAGGGTTGCTAATAACCCTAATATATGAAGATTTAGATGGTTATTGATTATAATTGCTACAAATCCTACAATATTTGAATATAAAATATTTCTAAAAATTTCTAGCAGTGTATCGCTAAACGTGAAATAGCGCCCGCTATTCGCTACGTAGCGTATAGGTTGCTTGTCGCTATTTACCGCTATTCGCTATTGACAACTATGCTTCGCGCCTAGGCGCGCTTTTTAAAACCAAGATCTTAAAGACCACAAGATTATCAAACTGTTTAGTAGAACCACTCCAAGTTCAGATCTACTAAGAACATAACAATTTACAGCTTGATCTTTACAAATGTAGGGGATTTCTAAGATTACAACAATGGATATCTAAGAGTCGTGAAACACTTTCAGATCGAAATTATTAGGTGGTTCACCCGAATACTTCAATACTTCAATCGGATAAAACTCAGATTGAGAAACAAGAATCAAATATGTGTGTATGAGGGAATTTTCGTGAACCGGTAAATTGACCAAATGATCAAGAAATCAGTTTTGTAGGGATTGGGGCCAAAAACTACCTTAGGCGGTTATCCATTTACATTCGAATTTTAAATGAAATTGTGCAATTTTATCTCCAATTCTATAAAACGGATTTCAGCTCGACCACAGCCAGGGGCTCTGCTCCTTGGACCCCGCTTCCAGGGGCGTTGCCCCTTTGGAACCCCCATTGCTTAGGGGCAAGTGCCAATTAGGTTCCTAAAATCATAATAAACTCAAATAAGCGTGCACTTCGCACCTCCTAGCTTGTTTGATGCATGTTATGATTCACTTTGTCAACAAGTCAATCCAATTACACTAAAATAGCCAACAACAAATCTAATCAAGCTTCCATTTCTGGATGATTTTGCCCTAATTCGAGACGCTTGGCTACATTTAAACACCTGCTTAGATGTTTTACCTTTTCAAACTTGTATAACTTCAGTTCTAAAGAGATACACTACTCTACTTAGTGAAACCTAACTCAGCATTACATTAATTTCAAAATCAAACAGTAAACATTCAATAGCACTGCAGTAGTTCAGTAAACTCTAATTCAGCATTCTTCTAGATGATAATCATGAAACTGAACTTCATTTCCATCGGCGCTTAATAATAAAAACCCTAAGCAGGATCTAGATCTTATAAACCACAATATTATCCAACGTTTTCGCAGTACTGATACTCGAAGTTCAGATCTACGAAGAACTAAACGTTATACAGCTTTTTTATACAGATCTACCAATTTTGTTAACAAATTTACCAAAAAAAATATGAAAAAGTATAAGTGCGTGCTAATCATCATATTTCTGTAACTGTTTAACAAAATAGAAAAAGAAAAAAGCAATTAAAGCTGAAGAATGAACATACGTGGAATGTAAGTGGTGGCAGATGTCTCGAAACCGGCACGGCAAGTATCGCAGTAAACTTTTCCCAGTAAACTTTGCCCTGTAAACGGAACGGCCGGGACATCGGACGAGCGGCGCTAATCATCGCCGGAAGTAGGACGCATAGTGCCAGTATGAACATCACTCTCGCCATTGCAGTGTGTTTTGCGTGTAACTGTGTGAGAGAGAAACCGAAAGCTAAGAGAGAGGTGGTGAAGAAGAAAAAGTTATGTGAGAAACGGTAATATGTATCGCGGTACACGATAAAAGTTTTGAATACTTACACAAAGGTATAGATTTTGACGGATTGGTCCTTACACTTTTTACAAAATTACACTTCAAGTCTTCAACTAACGCGTTAAAGTGATGAATATTCTTTTTCCTAATAATAAACACAAATCTTTTGAATATTTTAGATAATATATAAGATAAATTGATTTGTGGAACCAACACTTTTCGATCGTACCGACTGTAACCGGAGAGGTTCAACTAAAGCTTATCTGCGACATTTTAGTAAAGAGGGTTAATTAAGTATATATTTGAAAATAACAGGACCAATCGTTAAATTTATGATACCGTAAGGGTTAATCAACATATGGGTCATGACCATTGTCGTCAAGGGGAAAAGAACATGCGAGGGTCCGTGGCAGTTGGCGGTGGATAGTATGTAGAGTTAACAACGCGCCAGCTCAGCTCGTGTAGGCAACGATTGTGCAGATATTGATGGTACCTCGTGGAGCGTTGATTGAACGAATGAGGCATTGAGGCCTAACGTTGGGCACGAAATACAGAAAGGGCGTATTGGGCCGTTTTTTTTAACGACCAACGAATATTATAAGTCCGGTCATCTGGGTAAACCTATTGGCGAGAGGCCGCTCACGTCCGTGAACGCAAACAACGCTGGTGACCTTGCTCGCCCACCATTACAGAGGAAACTCACCACCCAAATGCCCACGGTGGTAAAACACCTGACCCACCTGAGCATATTGCACTAATTGAGACTCGAATCCATGACCTACACATTGGAAGGATATGGGATTTCTTCTCACAAACCAATTGATCTGAGCCTCATTGACATATTGGGCCGTTCTACATGAGATACGCTGGCCTTTTATTTTTATTTTTTTTATTTTTCTTTTTACATCTAAATGTATTTAAAAAAACATCTAAATATTTTTTAATTTACTCATTTTAGTAATAAGTTTTCTAATTATACTCTAAAAAAAACTCTATTATGTTATTGTGTTATGTGATTTAACTAGAAATTAAGATAGAAAAAACTCAAAAGTTAAATAAAAAAGTTTTTGATCAATTCAATTTCGTGTGTCCAATTATGATAGCGTATTACTGTATTGTATTTTAATCCCACTAAGACTGAACGTCATTACACACCTGTTGAAGGTGATGGTGAGGGAAGTCAGTGTCTACGTGGCGTCTATCATTAGCAAACGTATGTTAACAAAAAAGTATATAAATTGTATGCGAAATGGACGTGTGTAATATCTCGTTTATTCATGTAAATTACAACTCAATATTTAGAGAATAATTTTACTCCTAAAATCACACTATCATTCATTTTTAAAACGCGTTGCGTAAGTTGTAAGAAAACCATTTTCTCCTAAAGAAAAGGAAATTAAACTACCTATAACTTCAATACTTTAAGTAAACAAATAAACTACCATGACTCTTTAAACCATAAAAAAACATGTGACTAAATAGATTTTTCTAGTTTACACCTATCCAACTCTATTACTGGTATCGTTGACCATCAAGATTAACTCTTATAAGGCATGAATTTTAGACAACAGAATCATAAATTCATAACCCATTTAAAATATATACAGAGAGAGATTGTTACGCGTTCGTGATTTTATGGATTGATGATGATAAAAAAAATATCGGATGTTTTAGAATCACAAGATCAACCAATATTTGTGCTTTGTTTGTAGGTCACTCATATGAGTGGTGTAAGAGCACGACAGATGTCACACCATAATCATAAAATCAAATTTTGGTAATCAAAGATAAAATCAATTGATAGAGATAAGAGATTAACACATAAATTTAGTTTCTTGATTACTGATTTGTTCATACGATCCATTCTATATAAACCCTGTGAAAAATCTGTGTTTTCCAAACAATGTGTCCATTATACTAATAATACATGTTAAAACTATAATTACTAAATAAGATTAAATGACAACCAAGTTCAACAGTGTCAATACCACACAAATTGCGCCACGTCGTGCTTAATGGTTTTTTTTTTTCGGTTTCACCCATGTACTATTGTCACACCCCGACCGATGGCGGAATCATCGAGGCGGACAATGAATGATTGTTTAAAAGCACATGATAGCTAAAATATTGCATAATTTGTTAATTTAATTTAAAGACAACAAATATCCAAGTACAATACATTTCAAATAACCTATTCTATTCCAAAACATTGATTTAATTAACTAGGTCCATAAGTTCTTAAGTGGAGGAATCTTCAGCAAGCAATCACATATCCAAACCTGAAACATTATTTAAATCAAGTGTCAACTATAAAGTTGGTGAGTACATAGGTTTTGTTGAGCCGATAAATAGTAGATAAAAACGTTTTGCAACTCATTGTTTATCTTGTTAAACATAGCATATATAGTTGTACCCTTCATGTTTATCTAAGCACAATTCAAACCTTGATTGACGCGCTTGAGCATAACAGCTAGGCCCGGTATGTTTGAATATAGTTACCCACTATATCCGATATGTTTGAATATAACACGCGGCTATATCCGAGTATGCAGTAATAAACACCCTACATGGGTGGGCTGGTCAGACACAATAGATCTATTAATATTACTGTTGGTTTTCTTGTGTTTAAAATAAATAAGTGTACACCCAAGATAATTCATGATGAACAAGCATATAATTCACATGTATAACACGTATAAACAATTTGATGAGTAGCATGTATAATGTTTCACCCCAAAGTATGTAAAATGTAAAATAAGGGTTATGTAACTCACCTGGCTAGCGGGTATTTTAATCCACGAGTGTAGGTGATAAGGATGTTGAAACCTAAGCACGTTGGAACCCTATGTAGATAAATAGGTATTATTGTAGGTTTTGTATGTGTGTATTCGTATTTAAACATGTATAGGTTTATAATAATATTTCTTAAAATTTATTTGTATAAAATATTGTAGAAAGATGATAATGATTTTGTAAAACTTAACATCAAAAAATATATATATTTTAATCTTGTTAAAATATTATAAATAAATAGTTATTATGTTTATTGTATTTATAAACAAAAATGTTTTTATTTGTTTATTTATATTATCATTATTAGATATTTTGTGCGTTAAAATTATTTAAACAAGTTTATAAAAATATAGGATTTATTATTTTATAAAAATTTGACGGGTTAAATATGTGTAAAAGTTGTTTAATGGTTTCCAAAATAAACGAACGAGTCAACCGGTTCGTAATAATTTTTAATGTGTATAGAAAATAATAAAATAAAGTGAAATAAAATAAACAAAATAAATAAAATAAAAGATATTATAAAACAGCAAAAAAAATGGTTGGGCCGGAGGCCACAAGGATCGAACCCGCGACCTAAGGCTCAAACACACACACGCATAACCAGTCGGGCTATCGCCCATCGCTGGTTATGTGTGAAACGTTTAATTGATAACCACTTACGCGAACTGGTCGTTGGTTCTCGGCAACCGGCAAACCGTGTCCGAGAACACTGGTTTGTTCGGTAATCGATGGTTTGAAGTCGCGATTTCGATTGGTACAGATTGCCAGAGGATAATAGAAGGCAAAGGAACGAATTCGAGGCACCTACTTGGTCACGAAGGGTCTGGTCGGCAGGGTCGATAGTCCGAAAGTGCCAAGATCGGTTAACTATGCTTTGGGATGAATTAGGTTCTGAAACTCTGGTCACAGCTTCATACAGTGGCGACGAACACTATGTCGGCCTCAATTTTGAGTGAGAGTGGGTGGAGGAGGGGTGGCGAGCTCGAGCAGGTCCGTGAGCTCGATCCCTATTATAAAACATGCAATTGAGTATGTCAAGACACTCGTCTGGACAAGACGAAGCTAACGAGTCATCTAGCAGGCGTGGAGGTCTACTGTCGGGGCCGAATTCGTGGCGTGGACTTTCGGCCACAAACACGATCAGACGTTCCGAATGTTGGGGAGACAAATTGGTCGGGGGCTTTTGCTCGCGTGGGGACGACGAGGTCAGGGAGACCATTTTCGGCTGTCGAGGTGCAGGGGACAGACGTGTCGAGGGGGTCGCCAGAAAATGGTTTGGACCGCCGGACAATGGAGGAGACGATCGGAATTATGAATTGGAAATTGGCAAGAATAGTCCCTAGAGTTTGTTTTTGTATTAAGTTAGTCCCTGGGATTTTTTACCTGTTAGTCCCTGTGGTTTAGTTTGTCCAGAAACAGCCTCTCAACAGATTTTTGTCTTAAAACCTTTTAGTTTGATTATTTCCAAAACAACCCCTTAACTTTTATAAAAATAATTAATTAAATTTCTTTTTAATTTCAATTATATTTTATAAGCTTATATTATTATTATTATTATAAATATTTTTATAACATTTAATTATTTTATTTAAATGGGTTATCTTATTAATATATGAACCTTTTAGTTTAGATTTTTTTTTTATATAAAATTTTATATAAGTTTAAAACTTATAAAATTTTAATTATTTTAAATCCATAAAATAAAAAAAATATATATTTTGTACAAAATTAAATAAAAACATTTGCATTTCATTTAATAGAAAATGATTACATCATACATAATATAAAAGCGTAAATAAAAACCCGAAATGTCACAGTCTCCCCAAGTTGAAGGAATTTCGCCCCGAAATTCAACTAATGGAGGCTATGAAAAGAGATGCGGATATTTGGACTTCATTTGGTCTTCACATTCCCAGGTGAACTCGGGTCCACGTTTAGTTTCCCAACGGACCTTGATAATGGGGATGCGGCTACGCTTGATTTTCTTGACTTCACGGTCTATGATTTCCACGGGTTTCTCAACAAAGTGCATTTTTCTCGTCAATGCGCACTTCATCAAGAGGGATGTGGAGATTCTCATCGGCTAGGCACTTTTTCAAATTAGACACGTGAAAAGTCGGATGAACGTTGCTGAGCTCTGAAGGAAGATCGAGTTTGTATGCCACTTTTCCTACCCTTTCGAGTATCTTGAATGGACCCACATATCAAGGTGCAAGTTTTCCTTTCTTTCCAAATCGGACTACGCCTTTCCAAGGTGATACCTTTAGAAGAACCATATCCCCAACTTGGAATTCCAAGGGTTTTCGTCGTTTATCGGCATAGCTCTTTTGCCGACTCCTTGCTACTTGAATGTTGTCACGAATAAGAAAGATTTTATCAGTGGTCTCTTGGATAAGCTCGGGACCGGTGATTTGTGCTTCACCAATTTCGTTCCAACAAATCGGTGAACGACACTTTCGTCCATAAAGAGCTTCAAACGGTGCCATGTTAATACTTGTGTGGTAGCTGTTGTTGTAGGAAAATTCGATCAGTGGTAGGTGAGAATTCCAATTGCCGCCAAAGTCAATGACACAAGCTCTAAGCATATCCTTGAGAGTTTGGATTGTTCGCTCGGTTTGTCCATCAGTTTGAGGATGGTAAGCCGTACTTAAATCCAAACGAGTACCAAGCGCAAATTGTAATGATTGCCAAAACCGGGAAGTAAAACGCGAATCACGATCGGAGATAATGTTCAAAGGGATCCCGTGCCGACTTACGATCTCATCAATGTAGATCCGAGCCAATTTCTCGACTCGATAGTCCTCACGAATAAGCAAGAAATGAGCAGACTTTGTGAGTCGATCGATAATAACCCAGATACTATCGTGCCCACTAGAAGTGCGTGGGAGTTTGGTGATGAAGTCCATAGCAAGGTTCTCCCACTTCCACATGGGAATTTCAGGTTGTTCGAGGAGTCCGGAAGGCTTCTGGTGTTCGGCCTTTACTTTAGAACAAGTTAAGCATTTTGACACAAAGAGGGCAATATCCTTTTTCATGCCGGGCCACCAATATTGCTGACGAAGACCCATGTACATCTTATCAGCTCTGGGATGTACTGAATATCGAGTCTTGTGGGACTCGTTCATAAAAAATATACGAAGGTTGTCGCGATCGGGAACCCATATACGATCGAAGTAATACAACAGGCCGTTTTTTAGTTTCTAGCAAGAGTTCCAGACCACATGCCATTTCGTGGTACATGTTTCCCTCGGTAACCGAGGTATGTTGTGCTTGGAGGATGCGGGCTTGGATATCGTTATGAATACGAACACTATGAAGCATGATACGTTCTTTACGACTCAAGGCGTCGGCTACAACATTTGCCTTGCCAGGGTGGTAGCGAATCTCGCAGTCGTAGTCGTTAAGAAGTTCGACCCATCGTCGTTGCCTCATATTAAGCTCTTTTTGATTGAAAATATGTTGGAGACTTTTGTGGTCGGTGAAAACCACGCATTTGGTGCCATAAAGATAGTGTCTCCAAATTTTCAAGGCGAAAACGACAGCACCAAGCTCGAGATCATCGGTCGTATAGTTCTTCTCATGGATTTTGAGCTGACGTGATGCGTATGCAATTACTTGGCCACGCTGCATAAGAACACAACCAAGACCTTGGTTGGATGCATCGCAATAAACGACAAAGTCGTCATTACCACTAGGAAGAGTTAGAACAGGAGCGTTGCACAGCTTTTGCTTGAGAGTTTGAAAAGCTTCCTCTTGTTTGGGTCCCCACTCATAAGGTTTTCCTTTGTGAGTCAAGGCAGTGAGGGGACTGCGATCTTAGAGGAATTTGAGATGAAGCGGCGATAGTAACCCGCTAGTCCAAGGAAGGAACGAATCTCGGTAGGAGTCTTAGGAGTACTCCAATTCTTTACCGCCTCGATCTTTGACGGGTCCACATGAATCCCCTTTTCGTTGACTATGTGTCCCAAAAATTGAACATCCTTTAGCCAGAATTCACACTTGGAGAACTTGGCGTATAGTCGTTCTTTCTTCAAGAGCTCCAAAATCAAACGAAGATGTTGTTCATGTTCCGCTTTCATTTTAGAATAGATGAGAATGTCGTCAATGAAAACGATCACGAACTTGTCCAAATAAGGTTTGCATACGCGGTTCATGAGGTCCATGAAAACCGCAGGTGCATTAGTTAAACCAAAAGGCATGACCATGAACTCATAGTCACCATATCTAGTCCGAAAGGCAGTCTTCGGAATGTCTTCATCGAGAACACGAAGTTGATGGTATCCGGAACGAAGGTCAATCTTGGAGAAACATGTTGAACCTTAAAGTTGATCGAAAAGATCGTCGATACGGGGTAAAGGATAACGGTTCTTGATTGTAAGCTTGTTGAGTTCACGATAATCAATGCACATTCGAAACGATCCATCTTTTTTCTTTACGAACAGCACGGGAGCACCCCAAGGTGAATGGCTTGGTCGGATGAAACCTTTGGATGAGAGTTCTTGTAATTGACTTGAGAGCTCTTGCATCTCAGAAGGTGCAAGACGATAGGGAGTTTTTGCCACGGGAGTTGCTCCGGGCACCAGGTCAATACGAAACTCTACTTGTCTAGGGGGAGGAAGACCGGGTAAATCCTCGGGGAATACCTCGGGAAAGTCTCGAATGATTGGAATATCTTGCAATTTCTTACCCTTGTCTTTCGTGTCAACTACGTGGGCCAAGAAGACAACGTACTTTTTCAGCAAGTACTTTTGTGCCAATGTGCAAGACATGAGTTGAAGACCACGACACGGTTTTTCACCGAAAATAACTAACGTGTCTCCCGAAGGGAGAGGTATACGAATGCAATTTTCATAGCAAATAACCTCGGCATGGTGCTTGGATAACCAATCCATGCCAATTATATAATCGAAGCTTCCCAATTGCATCGGAAGGAGAACAACAGAGAACTCATGATTATTAAGATCGAGATTGCAGTCGCGGATAACAGAATTTATAGCAATAGATTTCCCGTTTGCTATCTCCACGGAATAAGAATTGTCAAGTTTCGTTCTTTGGTTAGCAAGTCGAGATTCAAAGGTAAGAGACACAAAACTCCTATCGGCACCGGTATCAAATAAAACGGATGCATAATTATTGTTTACGAGAAACGTACCGTTTATCAAGTCGTTGTTTGCTTGTGCCTCATTAGCGTTTATATTAAACGCTCGTCCTTGAGGACCACCTTGTTGATGAAGTTTTGGGCATCGGTCACGGAAATGGTTTGGGTCTCTACATTCGTAACATGCCCGACCATTGAGAGGTGTCGGATAGTTTGGACGGTTGGCTGGAGCAGCTTGATGGACGGGAGGACGGGTACGGCAAGTAGTGGCCACGTGTCCATATCGTCCGCAGCCTGAACACAATCGGCATGGTAAGTTGGCAGGATGGTGGTATTTGCAGGTCTGACATTGGGGATTTGGGCCCAAGTAAGGTTTTGGGTTTTGACCCAAAGGTGCCACTTGAATAGCAGGTGCGGTGGGAGTTACAGCTGCGAAGTTTCGACCCTTTCGTTTCTTGTTGCGGTTAGAAGACTCGGGCTTTATATCTTTGACGGCCGCAAGAGTAGAAACAACCTTCTTGGAGCCCTTTCTTGATAAGGTTCCGGCTTTGACGTGGTTGTCGGATAGCGTAGCGGATAGACGGATAGCAGCTTCAAGTGTAGGAGGATTGCTTCCTAACACAACATCCTGAATTTGCATAGGCAGCCCGCCTATGTCTTTTTCAATTTCCCGAGCAAGAGGAGTGATCATATAAGGCACCAATAGGCTCAGCTCTTGAAATCGGGTGGTGTAAGCCAGATTATCCCCGCTGTCTTGGGCAAGATCCCAAAACTCAGTCTCGAGCTTCCTTATTTCATTTCGAGGACAGAATTCATCAGTCATGGCTTTCTTCAGGTCATCCCATGATAAGGATGTAGCAACCTCAACACCACGAGTGCGTTTCTCACCGTTCCACCAGGTGAGGGCTTTCTTTTGAAGTACACTTGTGGCATAGCGAACCCGAAGATTATCGGGATAGTCACTGTTTAGGAATGTGCTCTCCATACTTTCAAACCATTGTAGTAGGCCGGTAGCACCTTCAGTCCCGTAAAATTTTGTAGGGTTGCATGAGTTAAAGTGCTTAAACGTGCATTGAGGCGGGTTGGTACCACCGTTTCCTTGAATGTTGTGAGACCCGTCACTGTTGTTATTGGCTTGGGTCATTTGCCCCACCAATTGGGCAAGAAGAGTAGCAAGATCCGGGTTGGAAGTGCTTGAGTTTGCACGTCGAGGAGGCATTCTAACACCATACGAAAAGACAATGATATTTTAGATAAAGTGGATATATATGAGTTACAGTGGGAAATAATGTAAGTAGAAATGCGGGATTCATCATGTCGCGTGCCAATGTATGTGTATTTATTCAAGGTTGATGGGGAAAATAAGTCATCTATTCCGGGTAGGAGATGATATCATAGATTATTATTCATGCAATAGGAATTGCCGGGATTCGCATGCACTACAAATCGTTATTACGTGTGCACCCGTAATAATGATTTGCTTTGCATGTTCATCTAGTTCTTCCTATCTTACTATAATGTCCCCAAATTTTGAGTTTAGGTTCGGATCGTATTCTTGCGAATACAATGACTTATCAACGTTAAGTAATTCCTCAAAACTTTCAAGGAGACATGCTTTAACCTATAGGTAAACACTCACTTCAGGAATTCCAAGGAAAGCATACGGGTCCGTTTATTTGGATTTATACGAAATGCTTTCCTAGATAGAAAACCCAATGTACATGTGTCACCCTTCCGGATTGCACATGTCCTTTACTAGTTTTCAAGATATTAAGTCGTTGATGAGATTTTCAAGAATTTAATACACTTGTGAGTCTACGAGTATAAAATATGTAGGAATGTTGCAAATAGTATGGATGAGGAAAGAGTATGGATAAGGACGTGTAGTGTATTTGTTTGCATATGTTTATTTGTCAAATGTGTATGTAAAGTATGTATTGTATGTTTAAGGCCTTGTATGTATGTGTATAAGTCTCATGTACTAAACTTGGGAAAATTCAAATAATACCTAACTACAAATAATTCACATAGCAAATAATCATTTAGCACGTAACACGTAAAAGGGAGTCCTAGGGTTATAGTCTAGGTCATTGTGTCTAATAACCTAATTCCCTATGACCATGGCTCTGATACCAATCTGTCACACCCCGACCGATGGCGGAATCATCGAGGCGGACAATGGATGATTGTTCAAAAGCACATGATAGCTAAAATATTGCATAATTTGTTAATTTAATTTAAGGACAACAAATATCCAAGTACAATACATTTCAAATAACATATTCTATTCCAAAACATTGATTTAATTAACTAGGTCCATAAGTTCTTAAGTGGAGGAATCTTCAGCAAGCAATCACATATCCAAACCTGAAACATTATTTAAATCAAGTGTCAACTATAAAGTTGGCGAGTACATAGGTTTTGTGGACCCGATAAATAGTAGATAAAAACGTTTTGCAACTCATTGTTTATCTTGTTAAACATAGCATATATAGTTGTACCCTTCATGTTTATCTAAGCACAATTCAAACCTTGATTGACGCGCTTGAGCATAACAGCTAGGCCCGGTATGTTTGAATATAGTTACCCACTATATCCGATATGTTTGAATATAACACGCGGCTATATCCGAGTATGCAGTAATAAACACCCTACATGGGTGGGCTGGTCAGGCACAATAGATCTATTAATATTACTGTTGGTTTTCTTGTGTTCACCCAAGATAATTCATGATGAACAAGCATATAATTCACATGTATAACACGTATAAACAATTTGATGAGTAGCATGTATAATGTTTCACCCCAAAGTATGTAAAAATTTAAATAGGGGCTATGTAACTCACCTGGCTAGCGGGTATTTTAATCCACGAGTGTAGGTGATAAGGATGTTGAAACCTAAGCACGTTGGAACCCTATGTGGATAAATATGTATTATTGTAGGTTTTGTATGTGTGTATTCGTATTTAAACGTGTATAGGTTTATAATAATATTTCTTAAAATTTATTTGTACAAAATATTGTAGAAAGATGATAATGATTTTGTAAAACTTAACATAAAAAAATATATATATATTTTAATCTTGTTAAAATATTATAAATAAATAGTTATTATGTTTATTGTATTTATAAACAAAAAAAGTTTTTATTTGTTTATTTATATTATCATTATTAGATATTTTGTGTGTTAAAACTATTTAAACAAGTTTATAAAAATATACGATTTATTATTTTATAAAAATTTGACGGGTTAAATATGTGTAAAAGTCGTTTAATGGTTTCCAAAATAAACGAACGAGTCAACCGGTTCGTAATAATTTTTAATGTGTATAGAAAATAATAAAATAAAATGAAATAAAATAAACAAAATAAATAAAATAAAAGATATTATAAAACAGCAAAAAAAAATGGTTGGGCCGGAGGCCACAAGGATCGAACCCATGACCTAAGGCTCAAACACACACACGCATAACCAGCCGGGCTATCGCCCATCTCTGGTTATGTGTGTAACGTTTAATTGATAACCACTTACGCGAACTAGTCGTTGGTTCTCGGCAACCGGCAAACCGTGTCCGAGAACACTGGTTTGTCCGGTAATCGATGGTTTGAAGTCGCGATTTCGATTGGTACAGATTGCCAGAGGATAACAGAAGGCAAAGGAACGAATTCGAGGCACCTACTTGGTCGCGAAGGGTCTGGTCGGCAGGGTCGATAATCCTAAAGTGCCAAGATCGGTTAACTATGCTTCGGGATGAATTAGGTTCTGAAACTCTGGTCACAGCTTCATACAGTGGCGACGAACACAATGCCGGCCTCAATTTTGAGTGAGAGTGGGTGGAGGAGAGGTGGCGAGCTCGAGCAGGTCCGTGAGCTCGATCCCTATTATAAAACATGCAATTGAGTATGTCAAGACACTCGTCTGGACATGACGAAGCTAACGAGCCATCTAGCAGGCGTGGAGGTCTACTGTCGGGGCCGAATTCGTGGCGTGGACTTTCGGCCCCAAACACGATCAGACGTTCCGAATGTTGAGGAGACAAATTGGTCGGGGGCTTTTGCTCGCGTGGGGACAACGAGGTTAGGGAGACCATTTTCGGCTGTCGAGGTGCAGGGGACAGACGTGTCGAGGGGGTCGCCGAAAAATGGCTTGGATCGCCGGACAATGGAGGAGACAATCGGAATTACGAATTGGAAATTGGCAAGAATAGTCCCTGGAGTTTGTTTTTGTATTAAGTTAGTCCCTGGGATTTTTTACCCGTTAGTCCCTGTGGTTTAGTTTGTCCAGAAACAGTCCCTCAACAGATTTTTGTCTTAAAACCTTTTAGTTTGATTATTTCTAAAACAACCCCTTAACTTTTATAAAAATAATTAATTAAATTTCTTTTTAATTTCAATTATATTTTATAAGCTTATATTATTATTATTATAAATATTTTTATAAAATTTAATTATTTTATTTAAATGGGTTATCTTATTAATATATGAACCTTTTAGTTTAGATTTTTTTTTATATAAAATTTTATATAAGTTTAAAACTTATAAAATTTTAATTATTTTAAATCCATAAAATAAAAAAAATATATATTTTGTACAAAATTAAATAAAAACACTTGCATTTCATTTAATAGAAAATGATTACATGATACATAATATAAAAGCGTGAATAAAAACCCGAAATGTCACAACTATGTCTAATATACGCCTTTAACTCGTTTAATTTTTTATTAGTGTCGTTTTTCTTTATTAACTTTCGTTCGTTAACTTTTTCCAAAGAACGGATTGCGCGGTTGTTTTTATTTTTTGTCAACGTTCCGATATAAATTTATTTGAAAACTGAGTTCTATTCAAAATCGATTTTTTTTTGTATCGTAGCCTATATCGCGTGCCATTACCGTCGTGATACTGTTATGAACCGAACATATTATACATTTTTTTGTCAACATTCTGATATAAATTTATTTGAAAGCGGAACTTTATTCAAAATCAAGTTTTTTTTTTGTATCGTACCCTATATCAAGTGATGTTACCGTTGTGGTGCTATAACGAACCGAAGCTATTATGAGCGATTTTGCGACCTGACACCCGTCGCGAAGCGCGGGTATTAAATTAGTTAGTTTCTGAGCAATTCAGCTGAAATAAAAAGATCTTGAAGCAGCTAGTACAAGCAAAAATATAAATGCATCGGTGAAAATATAGCATATCTTAGTATCTTATTTGATTACAACTTACATATAAGTGCTTTTAAGTTACTAATGTACTTAGTTATCCAGATGATATAAACCCAATCCATGATGTCAATTTTTGAGCTTGAAAATTACATGTAGTGGTTCCTTCTTATACATTGCGATATCCATCTCCTCATCCATGTTCATCTCCATGGGGTTCATGTTATTTGGAACGAACCAATTAAAGTTTAAGATCAAAGAAGCAACTGTTAGGAGAATCAACTTAGAAGCCATTGTTTCTCCAGGACACATTCGTCTTCCTGACCCAAATGGTAGGTATCCAAAGTCATTCCCTTTGTAACTCAAACTCGATCCAACAAATCTTTCAGGTTTGAAGCTCAAAGGATCATCCCAGATCTTCGGATCACGACTAATCGCCCAAACATTAACTAATACTTGACTGCCTTTTGGAATGGTGTGTCCCATTACCTCACATGTTTGGATAGCTTTACGCGGTATAAGAAGCGGTCCTGCAGGATGCAATCTTAGTGTTTCCTTAAAGCAAGCTTCTAAGTAAGGAAGACGAACAAGATCCGACTCTTTTACTACATTCCCATTTATTTGATTCATAACTTCATCCCGAGCCTTGTGCATAGCTTCTTCGTTTTTGAGAAGCTCTGCGATGAACCATTCTATTGTTAAACTTGTAGTTTCAGTGCCTGCTGCAAATAGCTCCTGAGATGTAAAAGGTGAAAAGATTTGCATATATACCACAAAAATGATATAAACTAGGGGTGGCAATCTTGACCCATCTTTTAAAAAATGGGTTTATTTGGGCAAAAATCAATTGAATATGCGTCAATTTGGGTGATCTCAAATTAGTCAACGGGCTAATTTGAGTCACCTTAAATTAATAAACGGGTCAATTTAAGTCACATCAAATAGTCAATTGGTTAATTTGGGTCACTTTAAATAAGTCAACGGGTCAAAATGATCAAATATTATAAAATTTTGTTAACTTAAAAATAGTGCATATAGCTCCCCCAACTTTGTCACCCCACCCCTCACCCGTCACCGCCCCGCTCCGCCGCCGCCCCCACCCACCCATCGCCACCCCCCTCACCCCACCCCACCCGACGCTGCCCCCGCCACCGCCGCCACCTGCCCCCACCCCCGCCGCAACCCCCCACCCCACTGCCTCCCCTCCCCCTCCCCCGCCGCCACTGCCCGCCTCCGCCACCGCCACCACCCGCCCACCACTGCCCGCCCGCCGCCACCACCCCCTCCCCACCACCACTGCTGAGCCGCCACCTCCACCCCCCTCCCCGTTCTTACTAATCGAATGTGTTGGTTGAATTTTGGGATAATTTACTTAGATTAAAACTCAATGATCGATGTGGATTCTACGTTTATCTAGATGCATCACAAGTATGAGAAGAATATATCAACGAAACTAACCGTTATTTGAGTGGAACATAATATTAAAGGTCTATTGTTAATCAAAAAGCTATTTACCATGCATATTAATTGATAGTTGAAACAATGTCTGGAAATCAGTGTTCTTAAGTCGTGTCTAATAATAAGATTGAAAGAAAACCTACAGTCTACTGTCAAGTATGGCTCTACGTACAGCAGCAGACACCCACCCGCCCACTGCACCACCTCCCCCCACCCGCTCGCCGCCACCTCCCACCGTATTAGCCGAACCCGTTTTGACTCGAACCAAATTGATAGTTTTTTTTTTTTTTAAAACGACCCGTTTTGACCCGGACTAATTTTGCTCCAAACCCGTTTTGACCCGAAGTCATTTTGCTCATAACCCGTATTGACCCGAACACATTATGAACCGTGACCAGAACTCACCCGACCCGACCCGCCCAGTTTGCCAGGCCTAATATAAAACCTACAAGAATTTTTTTACTGCCCGTAATCTACTACTATCATTATTAGTACTTTTTTTATTGTTGTTGTTTTGATTCTCTTAGCCACATATTATGTTATCTAGATTATTATGTTGCACATGTTTGAAAAAAGATTTTTGGAGCCGGGGGTTTCATTGGGAGCAACCTTTCTACCTAATGGGTTAGAGAAAAGGTTTACCTCCATCTCACCCTCCTTGTACCCTACTAATAGCTTTGCTACAAGTATGTTTGTTTTTTTTTTGTTTAAATACAAGATTTTTTTTCAGAAGTAGGTTGTTTTGAAAAAGTGCGATAATACCGACATAGTTTAAACTCTTTTCAATTTACCCCTTATACTTTCATTCGTCCGTACTAAGCCCCCTTCTTTTCTGAAATCAAGATTAACTCCATTGTCGTCACCCATTTTCAAAACAACCTACTTCTAAAACAATTCTAAATACAAATTAAAAGAGTGAGAGAGGAAAGAGTGAAACCTCCATCAACGCATTAATCTGTCGATTCGAAAACCCTTTCTCGATCAAGATATCAATGAAATCTTTTGGACGTGATTGAACATTGCTTCGATTTCGTTTCTTTTGGATACCATCTTCCCAAACAGCTCCTAGATCATGTTCTATAATATGCATAACCTGTTTATACCAACCCTGCAAATCCCATGGACCCAATATAGGAAACATATCTGCTAACTGTGGCTTTGCAACCATCATTACAAGTCTCCTTACAGCATCCATGATTCCTTTCCCTACACCATTTCCTTCATAATCCACTAAATCCATCGACAACGATACGTTACCTAATATGTTGATAGCAGTTACAAACATAACGTCTTTTATAACTACTTCTTCACCTTCTTTTGAACCCAAATACTTCACCATCTCCATAACCTTATTCTCTCTCATTTTCGCACTCGATTCCAACGCTTTGCCTGAAAGAAGCTCCGTTTTGTAGATATTACGTAAAACCCTCCAGTTATCATCACATTCAGATGTGAAAACAAGATTCATATTGTGAACAGTTGGTTTCTTGTTTTGAAGTATTCTTGATACATCTCGACCAGAAAGAACATCATCATGGGTTCTGAGAATCTCTGAAGCTGCCACCGATGATGACCCCACTACGAGGAGTCGTTGACCAATACGAAGTGAAATGAGTGGTCCGTAGAGTTGGGAAAACTCGGTGAGTCGAATGTGAGGATTCTTTCTTCCGATTTGGAAAATGTTGCCGATGATTGGCCATGGATGTGGACCGGGTGGAAGTGGGGGATCTTTTGAAGAAGTACGGTTGATAATCATTCGGAAAAAGATGAAAATTAGTGAGCATGGAAGCAAGAAAATGATGATATCTTTGGTTGTAATTGTTTCCCGATTCATTATGTAATTTGTTGTATGAAATCAAAACAAATGAACCAAGGATAAGATTTAAGAAACGATGATCGGGAATTGTGTATATTATTATTGTATCCGTGAAGTTGATCGTGATTCGGGAGTTTTTTAAAATGGAATCGTGCACCATGAAACCGGGAAGAGTAACATGCAACCTTCTTTTTTTATGATTTTAGATAGGGTTATGTTATAGTACTGTTGGTTTATAATCATTTTATAACCAGTCATCTCCAACCCTTTTTGACCGTTTGGTAACGGTCATATGACCATTAAATTAAAAAAAATCTAGCATTTATAAATACAATTGAACTCAACTAATTTTTGCACACCAATTTCTATTTTTTCAACTTTGTGTCTTTTGTAAAAAGCAATCTTGGGTTCTTTATGAATCATCTAATGGTTCAGTTGTTGGAGAAAAGTCACAATAATAATGAAAGTCAAATAAGGTCTGAAGAATAAGGCTAACCAGTGATGGTTAATGGGTGATAACTACTGATGGTTTCTAATCAGTAGTTTATGAATCAGTAGTTTGGGAGTTCAGGGACTGATACTTATTTTCTTATAAGTTTAGGGGTCATTTGTGACAAGTTTGCCAAAACTTTCAATAAGTTGTTATATCAGATTTAGGGCTCATTAGATAGTTGGGGTTAATTCGCTTTCAATTCAATTTCCTTTCAATTCGTTTGTATTAGTTCTTGATCATTCAATATAATCGTTGAGAATTGGTGATCGATTGTTTCTATTTTCACGGTGTTTTATAACAATTGGTATCAGAGCCAGGTTGGCTCGATTGAGTGAAATAGGTCGATTAATTCCGCTGAAGATTGATTACAATGGTGTCGACGAAGTTTGAATTAGAGAAGTTTGATGGTAGGAATGATTTTAGTCTATGGAGGGTGAAGATGAGAGCTGTGTTGGTGCATCAGGGGATTAGTGATGCGTTGTTGGGTGAAGGCAACATTCCTGCTGGGTTGACAGAGAATGAGAAGAAAGATACGTTGGAAAAGGCTCATAGTGCGATAATCTTGAGTCTTGGTGATCGTGTTCTCCGGGAAGTGTCAAAGGAAATGACGGCAGCAGGGGTTTGGACAAAGCTAGAGTCTCTGTACATGACTAAATCTTTGGCCAACCGTCTGTATTTGAAGAAAAGGTTGTATACTTTTTCAGATGAATACAAACAAATCATTGGAAGATCACACAAGTGAATTTAACAAACTTATCTTGGATCTTGAAAATATTGAAGTTGAATTGGATGAAAAGGATCAGGCAATAATATTTCTCACATCATTGCCATATTCGTATGGGCATTTTGTGGATACCCTCATGTATGGTAGAGAGACTCTAACCATGGAGGAAGTATTGGCGGCCTTAAACTCGAAAGAGTTGAAGAAGAGGTCTGATGTGAAAGAAGAAGGTGGAGATGGGTTGTTTGTGAGGGGAAGGCTTGAACAGAGAAACACTGGTTTCAAGAACAAGAAGGTATTTCTTGTGTAACTCTGAGAAACATTTAAAGAAAGATTGCCCAGAATTGAAGAAGAGAAAAACTGAGTCCAATGTTAGTTTTAAGGGTCATTCCAGTCATGTGGCTCAAGATGAATTGTCAGGTTATGAGAGTTCTGATGTTCTGTGTGTTACAAGCACAGATGATAAAGAGCAGCCGGTGATGGATTCTGGTTGTTCATTTCATATGATTCCTGTCAAAGAATACTTTAAGAACATTAAGATGGAAAATCTGGGTTCTGTAAAGTTAGGTGATGATAGACCATGCAATGTGGTTGGGATAGGAACAATAACTGTGAAAATGAACAATGGGCAAGAAGTGGACATCAAGAATGTGAGGTATGTTCCAAATCTGAAAAGAAGTCTTTTGTCTCTTGGAACATTTGAGAAGGAAGGGTGTCATGTAAGCCTAAGAGATGGGAAAGCAAAAGTGATTAGAGGGTCCATGGTGATGTTGTCAGGAACAAGAAGTAGGAACATTACTTACTTGTTGAATGGAAAAATTATGATGGCCAATACAGTTTCAGTAGCTCTTGAAGAAGGTAATTCTACTGCACTTTTATGGCACAAAAGACTTGGTCACATTAGTAGTCACGGACTTGTTGAACTCAATAAAAAACATGTCATTGATGAGTTAAATAATAGTGACTATGATATAAGTTTTTGTGAAAGCTGTGTAATGGGAAAACATAAAAGGGTAAAGTTCTCTAGAGGCAGGCATACAACCAGGGACATATTAGATTATGTGCATTCTGATTTGTGGGGTCCTGCTAAGAATGAGTCTTTGCGGGGTGCTAGATGTTATATTTCCATAGTTGATGATTACTCAAGAAGAGTATGGATATATATAATTAAGCACAAGAATGAAGCCTTTGGTAAATTCAAAGAGTGGAAAGTTTTGGTTGAAAATCAAACTGGAAAGAAAATAAAGAAACTGAGAACTGATAATGGACTGGAATTCTGTAGTAATGAATTTAATCAATTTTGTAAGGCTCATGGTATAGACAGACACTTAACTATTCCTGGTACACCTCAACAAAATGGTTTGGTTGAAAGAATGAATAGAACCATTTGTGAAAGGCTAAGGTGTATGTTAGATAATGCTGGTATGCCAAAGAAATTTTGGCCAGAGGCTGCAACTACTGCAATGTGTTTGATAAATAGATCCCCATCATCAGCATTGTCTATGAAAACACCCATGGAGGTGTGGACAGGGGAGAAACAAGATTATAGTGATCTCAAGGTATTTGGGTCACTGGCTTATGCTCATATAAGTCAGGGAAAAATCAATCCAAGGGCCATAAAGTGTGTGGTACTAGGAAATACTGATGGAGTGAAGGGTTATAGATTGTGGAGGATGGATGGAAAAAGTCCAAGGGTATTCAATAGTAGAAGTGTAAAGTTCAAGGAAGACATTATGTACAAAGACTTAATAGGTGGAAATTTGAATAATGAAGACTTTGATGAAGTCAAGGGAGTTCAGATTGAGGTGAAGCCTATTGAAGATGTGCAGGGAGAAGTCCAAGGTGAGGGTACTTCTGAAAACAATAATAGCCCAGGTCCAAGTATTGCAAAAGATAGAACAAGAAGACATATCAAAGCACCTTTAAGGTATAGAGATCATGAAGATAATATTTCAGCTGTGGCCTTTATGGCAGCTGAGTTTGAAAGCATTTATGAACCACTTACCTATGAGGAAGCCACAAGTTCGAGTCATAAGGAAGAATGGTGTGCAGCCATGAATGAAGAAATGGAATCACTGTATAAGAATGACACTTGGGAATTGACAAATAAGCCTCATGATAAGAAGTTGGTATCTTGCAAGTGGATCTATAAACTAAAAGAAGGAATGAAAGAAGGTGAAGGTCTAAGGTTTAAAGCAAGATTGGTGGCTAAGGGATTCACACAGAAGGCTGGTGTTGATTACAATGAGATCTTTTCTCCTGTAGTCAAACACACTTCTATTAGAATCATTCTATCATTGGTTGCAACATTAGATCTGGAGTTTGAACAAATGGATGTGAATATGCTTTTTTACATGGGAATTTGGATGAGCAGATTTACATGTCACAACCAAAGGGGTATGAAGTCAAAGGCCAAGAAGATAAAGCTTGTCTGTTGAAGAGGTCATTGTATGGGCTCAAACAGTTTCCTAGACAGTGGTATAGGATGTTTGATGAGTACATAGTGGGTAGTGGATTCAAAAGAAGTCCTTATGATAGCTGTGTGTATCATAGGGAGTATGACAGGGGTAAATTTGTCTATTTGCTTCTGTATGTGGATGATATGCTGATAGCCTCTGAAGATAAAAGTCAAATTGAAGAAACCAAGAAGTTGCTGATGAAAGAGTTTGATATGAAGGATTTGGGGGAAGCCAAAAAGATTTTGGGGATGGAAATTCACAGGAACAGGGCTGAAAAGGTATTAACTCTATCTCAATCTTCTTATATTGAGAAAGTGTTGGAAAGCTATGGAATGGGAGATTGTAAGCCTGTTACAACTCCTTTAGCTGCTCATTTTATTTTGTCAAAGAAAGATAGTCCTCAGTGTGATGAAGAAAAGGGGTATATGAGCAAGATTCCATATGTTAATACTGTTGGCAGTTTGATGTATATCATGGTTTGTACAAGACCTGATATTGCATATGTCGTTAGTGTTGTGAGTAGATACATGGCAAATCCTGGTAAGAATCATTTGGCAGCTGTTAAATGGATTCTTAGGTACTTGGCTGGTACAAGAAAGCTTGGTTTGAGGTTTGAAGACAAAACCAAGGAGAAGGGTAAAATGGTCAGAGGTTATGTTGATTCTGACTATGCCAAGGACAAAGATAATGGTAGGTCCATAACTGGTTATGCATTTTCTGTGTTGCGAAATGTGGTCAGTTGGAAGTCTTAGTTGCAGCATGTTGTTGCACTATCCACAACTGAGGCTGAATTCATTGCTTTAACAGAAGGGGTAAAAGAGTCTTTGTGGTTAAAGGGAATTGTTGCTGATCTGGGTATAACATTGGATGGTGTGGAGGTGAACTTGATAATGCAGGGGCTGTTCAGTTGTCAAAGAACAGTGTTTTTCACGAAAGGACCAAACACATCAATGTGAAGATGTTTTGGATTAGAGATATGATAGCTTCTAAGGAAGTGGAGGTCAATTGGGTAGGAACAGATGTTAATTTTGCTGATGTGATGACCAAGGCTCTTCCTGGTCCAAAGTTTATGTTTTGTGTTGATGCATTAAACTTGGGATGAGCTGGATTGTGACTTAGGTGGAGATTGTTGGAGAAAAGTCACAATAATAATGAAAGTCAAATAAGGTCTGAAGAATAAGGCTAACTACTGATGGTTAATGGGTGATAACTACTAGTGGTTTCTAATCAGTAGTTCATGAATCATGTCACACCCCAACCGAAGGCGGATTATACGTCGGGGCAGACGCGGTTGTTCAAAAGCACAAGGTTGACTAATAAAGTTGAGATATTTCATTAATAAATTAAAGGGTTCAACATGACAAAAATAACATAAGGTTCAAGCATGAAAAGTAACAAAAGTTCAATTCTTGACGGTCTTTCTAAGTCCATGCATCCTACGTTTTCATAGATAAGCCTCACTCTTGTGCACCTGAAACATGTTAAGTAACCGTCAACTAAAAATAGTTGGTGAGATACGAAGGTTTTAACACTGTTTAACAAAAGTCTTTAAAAGTTTTTACAATTCACTATGATTAATGTATTTAAGTATAAATGTGAAAATCAAGCAAGTTAAACATTGTGCACGTCAAACCTCTAACCAAGTTTAGGCATAACCCGAAGATTACTTTTATAAGTTTCAAGTATAAGTTTCAGTAACAATCACCAAGGGCTCCCCCCGAAGGGTCAATCAATCAAGGTGGATTGGTCAAATACAATAGATCTATCACTGTTACTATACGCTCGGCCAAAGTTAATGACCATGCTAGTTTTAAGTTTAATTTAAGCATGCAAGTCTCAAAGCATATAACACATAGAAGACATGTAAACATAGTTAAGTTTGAATTGTATAAGTCTAAAAAGTTTGAACATGTTCCACCCCAAGTTTATAAAACAAAAAGGGAGCTAAGTATACTCATCTTGAGTGGAGTGTAAGAGTACTCAACAAAGATTAATTGTAGTGGAGCGTTTGAGGAAAGTTATCCTCACAATAAACCTAAATGACAAGTCTAACGCTTTAAGGATTGATCATAGGATCTCTAAGACAAAAATTCAAGACTTAGGATTGACTAGGATTCCAAACGGGAAGACGGGGATGATTGTGCTATAACGTTTAAGTGATAGTAAGTTTTAGTTAACCATGCTTTAACTAGTTTTATAAAATATAACTTGAGTAATGGATAAATAAGTATTAAGGTTAATAAATAATTATTCACAAGGTTTTAATATTTAAAATAGTAGTTATCTAAAAGAATAATTATCATGGGTTAATAATAATTACCCAAATGAATAATTCCCAATAGCAATTTTAAAAATAGGGTAGATAATTATTTAAAGACAAAGTAATAATTATCTAAAAGAGTTTGTAAAAAATTGTTTTATCAAAATTTTAAAATGGTGCATTAATTAAAGTATTTATCTATTGAATACTCATTTTATTTAAATGACTAGAAATTATTCTAAGTAACATTTAGAAATTATTTGTAAGTCTAAATAAATAATGTATATTTATTTTCTGTTTATAAAATAAATAAATAAGTTTTTAAGTTTTTAATTCTATGAATTAAAACGTTCGAGTTTATAAGTTTCCAATTTCTAAAGTTAGGATATATGTTTTAAAAAAAAACTTCCTGTCGAGTATTTAAGTTTTATAAAAGTTTAGGGTCGTTTTATAGATTTTAGGAATTTAAAACTAATGTTAAATATTACATTTTTATAGTTTTAAATTTTGTTTTATTTGGTTAGAACGTTTTCTGATAAGGAAAATAAAAATAAAAATAAAAATCGATTTCGAGTTTATAAATGTTCAACATATTTTATAAAAATAAAAGGGATTTTTAAAACTGATTAAATATATATAAAAGAATTCGAAATCAGAAAACCCAGCCGGCCGGATTCGAACACCCGACCTGCTCCGGTTAACACTTGCACACACACACAAACCGCTGGACCAGGGACTCATTTGTGTTATAATCCGGAGGCAGATAGTTTTAAACTCAAACCCGAACTCGCCCCCAAATCGGATGAACCCTAGACCCCAAATCTGACAAATACGTATTGATTAGCCCTCTGTTAATGAAATTAAACAGAGGGCTTTTGATTATTGAGGGATTTCGAGTCGATTGACCATCGAGTTTACCTGAATTGATGAGAAAACGGGGGAGATCGGGACTGTGGTGTTTCGTCGGCGGTCGCAGCTCCAAACCGAGGCAAACGAGTACACGATTTGTGAAATTGGTGAGTGATGGAATGTTGGGGTGCTGTTGTTGAGGGGCCGAAGTCGGTATATATAGCCAATTTTGGCATTAAATGCGCGAACGAGTCGAGGGCGGGTGGTTGAGCCGCTCGTAGTAAATTCCGACTCCATGCGCGGCCTCGATCCAAATTGGTCATCATGGCGTCTTGGGGACGGGTCGCACGCTAGGGAACGAGCCCGAGGTTCAGTGAACCTGGACGAAATCGCGATTTTCGCGTGAAAAGGGGAAAAACCGGGGTTGCGGGGTTTCGAACTCGCGACTGAAACTGGTTCTGAAAGTTTGGGTGAATTACACAATGGTCCCTGAAGTATCTAGTCTTTATCGTTTTTGTTAGAACTTGTAGTTTAGTTTGAAAACATATTTCGTTATTAACAGTTTTGGCCCCTGTACTTTAATAAGTTGAATATGCTTTATTTTCTATCAAGTTTAAATAATAAGTTAAATATCCTTTAATTCATATATTTAAGTATGTAAGTTTATAAATTATTTGTATACTTATAACGCATATCTTTTGGGAATTTAAAAAAATAAACATATGTATATATATTTATTTAATGATAAAAGAAATCAAATGACACGTTTATTTATTTCAGGAATTAAAGAGATTACACGGGAAGTAGATTCTAAATAAGGAAGTGATGCGTCGGAAAAATACTGGATATTACAGTCTCCCCTACTTTAGGAAATTTCGTCCCGAAATTTAAGAGGAGGGTCCCCAGAAAAGGTGCGGGTACTTGACTTTCATCTGGTCTTCGCGTTCCCAAGTAAACTCTGGGCCACGTTTGGAATCCCAACGCACTTTGACTATAGGAATACGACTACGCTTGAGCTGCTTGACTTCACGATCCATGATTTCCACGGGTTTGTCTACAAAACGCATAGTGTCATCAATGCGCACTTCTTCGAAGGGTATGTGAAGGTTCTCATCCGCAAGACATTTCTTGAGGTTAGAGACGTGGAAAGTTGGAGGAACATTGCTAAGGCTTTCAGGTAGTTCAAGTTTGTAGGCCACCTTTCCTATCCTTTCGAGGATTTTAAAAGGACCCACAAAACGAGGAGCTAGCTTTTCCTTCTTTCCGAAACGAACTACTCCTTTCCAAGGTGATACTTTGAGGAGTACAAGATCACCGACCCGAAACTCTAAAGGTTTTCGACGCTTGTCGGCATAACTCTTTTTCCGACTTCTAGCTGCTAGAAGATTATCACGAATACGAAGGACCTTGTATGATGACTCTTAGATTAGTTCAGGTCCGGTGATTTGTGATTCACCAATCTCGTTCCAACAAACAGGGGAACGACACTTACGACCATAAAGGGCTTCAAAAGGTGCCATGTTGATGCTTGTGTGGTAACTATTATTGTAAGAGAATTCAATCAACAGTAGATGTGAATCCCAGTTACCACCGAAGTTAATGGCGCATGCCCGAAGCATGTCCTCCAAAGTCTGTATGGTTCTTTCGGATTGACCATCGGTTTGAGGATGGTATGCTGTGCTGAGATTTAATTGTGTACCAAGAGCGGGTTGTAAGGACTGCCAGAAACGGGAAGTGAAACGACTGTCACGATTAGAGATAATGTTAAGAGGCACACCGTGGCGACTAACTATTTCATTAACGTATATCCGAGCCAATTTTTTGACTCCATAATCCTCACGGATAGGCAAGAAATGTGCGGATTTAGTTAGTCTGTCCACGATCACCCAAATGCTATCGTGACCATGAGTGGTACGCGGTAGCTTGGTAATGAAATCCATCGCTATACACTCCCATTTCCACACGGGAATCTCTAGTTGTTCTAGAAGGCCAGACGGACGTTGGTGCTCGGCTTTAACCTTGGAGCAAGTGAGACACTTCGCTACGTATAACGCAATGTCTTTCTTCAAACCGGGCCACCAGTATTGGTGACGAAAATCCTTGTGCATTTTGTCTGCACCAGGATGGACCGAATAGCGGGTTTTATGAGCTTCGTTCATAATGATAGTACGAAGGTCATCACGATCAGGAATCCAGATACTGTTCAAGAAATAGAGTAGGCCGTTGGGCTTAGTCTCTAATTGAAGTTCAGCTCCGCACGCCATTTCTTCGTACATCTTCCCTTCGGTGACCGAAAGGTGTTGTGCTTCGAGGATGCGGATTTGGATATCGTTTTGAACTCTCACACAATGCAACATGGTGTGTTCCTTCTGACTCAAGGCATCGGCTACAACGTTCGCCTTTCCAGGATGATAACGAATGTCGCAGTCGTAGTCGTTAAGTAGTTCTACCCAACGACGTTGCCTCATGTTGAGTTCCTTCTGATTAAAAATATGTTGAAGGCTTTTGTGATCCGTGAAAACCACACACTTTGTACCATAGAGGTAGTGTCGCCAGATCTTGAGAGCGAAGACAACTGCACCTAACTAGAGGTCGTGTGTCGTGTAATTCTTTTCATGAATTTTGAGTTGCCTTGACGCGTAAGCAATAACCTTGCCTCGTTGCATAAGGACACAACCGAGACCTTGGTTGGATGCATCACAGTAAACCACGAAATCATCATTACCCTCAGGAAGGGTCAGGATTGGAGCGTCACAAAGCTTTTGCTTGAGAGTCTGAAAGGCTTCTTCTTGTTTTGGTCCCCACTCGTAAGGCTTTCCTTTATGGGTTAAGGCTGTGAGGGGCACCGCAACTTTCGAGAAGTTAGAAATGAAACAACGGTAGTAGCCAGCTAGGTCAAGGAATGAACGGACTTCAGTAGGGGTCTTTGGAGCTTTCCAGTTTTTCACTGCTTCTATCTTTGCAGGATCTACATGAATTCCTTTCTCATTGACTATATGACCCAAGAATTGGACTTCATTTAGCCAAAACTCACACTTGGAAAATTTGGCGAACAAGGTCTCCTTCTTTAAGAGGTCTAACACCAACCGTAGGTGTTCCTCGTGATCCTTTTTAGTTTTTGAGTAAATCAAGATGTCGTCGATGAAAACAATTACGAATTTATCCAGGTACGGCCTACACACACGGTTCATTAAGTCCATGAATACCGCGGGTGCATTAGTTAAGCCGAAAGGCATAACCATGAACTCATAGTGGCCATATCTTGTACGAAAGGCTGTCTTAGGAATATCCTCGTCGAGGACACGAAGTTGATGGTAGCCAGAACGAAGATTGATTTTGGAGAAACATGAAGATCCTTGGAGTTGGTCAAAGAGGTCGTCAATCCTAGGTAATGGGTAGCGATTCTTGATGGTAAGTTTATCTAGCTCACGATAATCAATGCACATCCGGAAGGATTCGTCCTTCTTCTTGACGAATAGAACAGGACGAATGAACCCTTTTTCGGAAAGCTCTTGAAGTTGGCTTGCTAACTCTTGCATTTCCGAAGGTGCAAGGCGATATGGTGATTTTGCTACAGAATTTGCTCCAGGAATAAGGTCGATTCTGAATTCGACTTGACGTACGGGAGGAAGGCCTGGCAAGTCTTCAGGAAACACTTCGGGAAAATCACGGATGACAGGGATGTCCTGGATGTTCTTTCCCTTCCCTTTCTTTTCCACGACATTTGCTAGAAATGCCACGTAATTCTTTCGTAGATACTTACGGGCTGTGGTACAAGACATGAGTTTTAGACTGCTTGATGGTTTTTCACCATAGATTTGCAACATGCTTCCTGATGATAAGGGAATACAGATGCATTTTTCAAAGCATATGATTTCTGCACGATGCTCGGCTAGCCAATCTATGCCCACTATTATGTCGAAACTTCCAAGGCGCATTGGAATGAGGCTTATTGAAAAGTTGTGGTCGTTAAAGTTAAGGACACAGTCAGGGATAACGGAGTCAATAGCTACGGGGTTTCCATCAGCTACTTCTACCGTGATTGATTTCTCTAATCTAGAGCGACTTTTAGCAAGTAATAACTCAAACTCCAAAGAGACGAAACTCTTATCGGCACCAGTATCAAATAAAATGGAAGCATAATGTTGATTTACTAGAAACGTACCGTTGACTATTTCTGCGTTGGCTTGGGCTTCATTAGCGTTGATGTTAAAGGCACGTCTCCGTGCTCCCGGGTTTGGGTTTGGATTTGCGAGCCTTGGGCACTGGTTACGGAAGTGGGTTAGGTCACCACATCCAAAACATGCTCGACCATTTGCCAAAGCTGGTAGTGCCGGGACGTTGGGACGATTTCCCTGAGCCATTGGAGGTTTGTTGGCGAAGCAGGTAGTAGACAAATGCCCATAGCGACCACAAAGGGTGCACCACCGACATGGTAAGGTGGTCGGATGATGAAACTTGCAGGTGTTACATTGGGGATGTGCTCCCCCATAGGGCTTCTTAATCGGGGCAACTTGTGCCAAAGGAGCTGCCGGTGTGACCACTGCATAGTTCCTGACCTTTCGTTTTTTGTTGAACGAGGGTTCAGTCTTAACCGTTTTGAGAGGCTCGGGAGTAGAGGTATCAACGGGCTTCTTGGAGCCTTTCTTGAATAGGGTCCCTGCTTTTACGTGGTTGTCTGTTAAAGTAGCAGAGAGATGAATGGCGTCTTCCAGAGTGGCAGGGTTCCGACCCCACACCATGTCCTGAATCTTCATCGGTAGCCCACTGATATACTTTTCGATACCCCGAGACAGAGGGGTAACCATATGAGGCACTAGCAGACTCAGTTCATGGAAACGGGTCGTATACACCAGATTCTCTCCACTGTCCTGGGAAGATCCCAGAATTCAGCCTTGAGTTTCTTCATTTCATTTCTCGGGCAAAATTATTCAATCATTAGCTCCTTGAATTCTTCCCAGGTCAGTGACATAGCAGCGTCAGCACCTCTATTTCGTTTTTCTCCGTTCCACCAGGTCAATGCCCTCTTCTGTAGGACACTTGATGCATGACGAACTCTGAGGTTATCCGGCCAGTCACTGTTCAAAAATGTGCTCTCCATGCTTTCAACCCATTGGAGAAGGCTGGTGGCTCCTTCAGTCCCAAAGAATTTAAGAGGTCTAACACCAACCGTAGGTGTTCCTCGTGATCCTTTTTAGTTTTTGAGTAAATCAAGATGTCGTCGATGAAAACAATTACGAATTTATCCAGGTACGGCCTACACACACAGTTCATTAAGTCCATGAATACCGCGGGTGCATTAGTTAAGCCGAAAGGCATAACCATGAACTCATAGTGGCCATATCTTGTACGAAAGGCTGTCTTAGGAATATCCTCGTCGAGGACACGAAGTTGATGGTAGCCAGAACGAAGATTGATTTTGGAGAAACATGAAGATCCTTGGAGTTGGTCAAAGAGGTCGTCAATCCTAGGTAATGGGTAGCGATTCTTGATGGTAAGTTTATCTAGCTCACGATAATCAATGCACATCCGGAAGGATTCGTCCTTCTTCTTGACGAATAGAACAGGACGAATGAACCCTTTTTCGGAAAGCTCTTGAAGTTGGCTTGCTAACTCTTGCATTTCCGAAGGTGCAAGGCGATATGGTGATTTTGCTACAGGATTTGCTCCAGGAATAAGGTCGATTCTGAATTCGACTTGACGTACGGGAGGAAGGCCTGGCAAGTCTTCAGGAAACACTTCGGGAAAATCACGGATGACAGGGATGTCCTGGATGTTCTTTCCCTTCCCTTTCTTTTCCACGACATTTGCTAGAAATGCCACGTAATTCTTTCGTAGATACTTACGGGCTGTGGTACAAGACATGAGTTTTAGACTGCTTGATGGTTTTTCACCATAGACTTGCAACATGCTTCCTGATGATAAGGGAATACAGATGCATTTTTCAAAGCATATGATTTCTGCACGATGCTCGGCTAGCCAATCTATGCCCACTATTATGTCGAAACTTCCAAGGCGCATTGGAATGAGGCTTATTGAAAAGTTGTGGTCGTTAAAGTTAAGGACACAGTCAGGGATAACGGAGTCAATAGCTACGGGGTTTCCATCAGCTACTTCTACCGTGATTGATTTCTCTAATCTAGAGCGACTTTTAGCAAGTAATAACTCAAACTCCAAAGAGACGAAACTCTTATCGGCACCAGTATCAAATAAAATGGAAGCATAATGTTGATTTACTAGAAACGTACCGTTGACTATTTCTGCGTTGGCTTGGGCTTCATTAGCGTTGATGTTAAAGGCACGTCTCCGTGCTCCCGGGTTTGGGTTTGGATTTGCGAGCCTTGGGCACTGGTTACGGAAGTGGGTTAGGTCACCACATCCAAAACATGCTCGACCATTTGCCAAAGCTGGTAGTGCCGGGACGTTGGGACGATTTCCCTGAGCCATTGGAGGTTTGTTGGCGAAGCAGGTAGTAGACAAATGCCCATAGCGACCACAAAGGGTGCACCATCGACATGGTAAGGTGGTCGGATGATGAAACTTGCAGGTGTTACATTGGGGATGTGCTCCCCCATAGGGCTTCTTAATCGGGGCAACTTGTGCCAAAGGAGCTGCCGGTGTGACCACTGCATAGTTCCTGACCTTTCGTTTTTTGTTGAACGAGGGTTCAGTCTTAACCGTTTTGAGAGGCTCGGGAGTAGAGGTATCAACGGGCTTCTTGGAGCCTTTCTTGAATAGGGTCCCTGCTTTTACGTGGTTGTCTGTTAAAGTAGCAGAGAGATGAATGGCGTCTTCCAGAGTGGCAGGGTTCCGACCCCACACCATGTCCTGAATCTTCATCGGTAGCCCACTGATATACTTTTCGATACCCCGAGACAGAGGGGTAAACATATGAGGCACTAGCAGACTCAGTTCATGGAAACGGGTCGTATACACCAGATTCTCTCCACTGTCCTGGGAAGATCCCAGAATTCAGCCTTGAGTTTCTTCATTTCATTTCTCGGGCAAAATTATTCAATCATTAGCTCCTTGAATTCTTCCCAGGTCAGTGACATAACAGCTTCAGCACCTCTATTTCGTTTTTCTCCGTTCCACCAGGTCAATGCCCTCTTCTGTAGGACACTTGATGCATGACGAACTCTGAGGTTATCCGGCCAGTCACTGTTCAAAAATGTGCTCTCCATGCTTTCAAACCATTGGAGAAGGCTGGTGGCTCCTTCAGTCCCAAAGAATTTAAGAGGTCTAACACCAACCGTAGGTGTTCCTCGTGATCCTTTTTAGTTTTTGAGTAAATCAAGATGTCGTTGATGAAAACAATTACGAATTTATCCAGGTACGGCCTACACACACGGTTCATTAAGTCCATGAATACCGCGGGTGCATTAGTTAAGCCGAAAGGCATAACCATGAACTCATAGTGGCCATATCTTGTACGAAAGGCTGTCTTAGGAATATCCTCGTCGAGGACACGAAGTTGATGGTAGCCAGAACGAAGATTGATTTTGGAGAAACATGAAGATCCTTGGAGTTGGTCAAAGAGGTCGTCAATCCTAGGTAATGGGTAGCGATTCTTGATGGTAAGTTTATCTAGCTCACGATAATCAATGCACATCCGGAAGGATTCGTCCTTCTTCTTGACGAATAGAACAGGACGAATGAACCCTTTTTCGGAAAGCTCTTGAAGTTGGCTTGCTAACTCTTGCATTTCCGAAGGTGCAAGGCGATATGGTGATTTTGCTACAGGATTTGCTCCAGGAATAAGGTCGATTCTGAATTCGACTTGACGTACGGGAGGAAGGCCTGGCAAGTCTTCAGGAAACACTTCGGGAAAATCACGGATGACAGGGATGTCCTGGATGTTCTTTCCCTTCCCTTTCTTTTCCACGACATTTGCTAGAAATGCCACGTAATTCTTTCGTAGATACTTACGGGCTGTGGTACAAGACATGAGTTTTAGACTGCTTGATGGTTTTTCACCATAGATTTGCAACATGCTTCCTGATGATAAGGGAATACGGATGCATTTTTCAAAGCATATGATTTCTGCACGATGCTCGGCTAGCCAATCTATGCCCACTATTATGTCGAAACTTCCAAGGCGCATTGGAATGAGGCTTATTGAAAAGTTGTGGTCGTTAAAGTTAAGGACACAGTCAGGGATAACGGAGTCAATAGCTACGGGGTTTCCATCAGCTACTTCTACCGTGATTGATTTCTCTAATCTAGAGCGACTTTTAGCAAGTAATAACTCAAACTCCAAAGAGACGAAACTCTTATCGGCACCAGTATCAAATAAAATGGAAGCATAATGTTGATTTACTAGAAACGTACCGTTGACTATTTCTGCGTTGGCTTGGGCTTCATTAGCGTTGATGTTAAAGGCACGTCTCCGTGCTCCCGGGTTTGGGTTTGGATTTGCGAGCCTTGGGCACTGGTTACGGAAGTGGGTTAGGTCACCACATCCAAAACATGCTCGACCATTTGCCAAAGCTGGTAGTGCCGGGACGTTGGGACGATTTCCCTGAGCCATTGGAGGTTTGTTGGCGAAGCAGGTAGTGGACAAATGCCCATAGCGACCACAAAGGGTGCACCATCGACATGGCAAGGTGGTCGGATGATGAAACTTGCAGGTGTTACATTGGGGATGTGCTCCCCCATAGGGCTTCTTAATCGGGGCAACTTGTGCCAAAGGAGCTGCAGGTGTGACCACTGCATAGTTCCTGACCTTTCGTTTTTTGTTGAACGAGGGTTCAGTCTTAACCGTTTTGAGAGGCTCGGGAGTAGAGGTATCAACGGGCTTCTTGGAGCCTTTCTTGAATAGGGTCCCTGCTTTTACGTGGTTGTCTGTTAAAGTAGCAGAGAGATGAATGGCGTCTTCCAGAGTGGCAGGGTTCCGACCCCACACCATGTCCTGAATCTTCATCGGTAGCCCACTGATATACTTTTCGATACCCCGAGACAGAGGGGTAACCATATGAGGCACTAGCAGACTCAGTTCATGGAAACGGGTCGTATACACCAGATTCTCTCCACTGTCCTGGGCAAGATCCCAGAATTCAGCCTCAAGTTTCTTCATTTCATTTCTCGGGCAAAATTATTCAATCATTAGCTCCTTGAATTCTTCCCAGGTCAGTGACATAGCAGCGTCAGCACCTCTATTTCGTTTTTCTCCGTTCCACCAGGTCAATGCTCTCTTCTGTAGGATACTTGATGCATGACGAACTCTGAGGTTATCCGGCCAGTCACTGTTCAAAAATGTGCTCTCTATGCTTTCAAACCATTGGAGAAGGCTAGTGGCTCCTTCAGTCCCAAAGAATTTGGCGGGATTGCAGGAGTTGAAATGCTTGAAAGTGCACGGAGGGTTTGAACCTGATTGGAGAGATCCAGAGTTGGCACTGTTGCTGGCTGCTGCTTGGTTTAGTTGAGTAACTAGAGTAGGTAGAATCTCAGCCATTTGTTGAGCGATGAGGGTTGCCATGACTCTGCTTCGGCTACGACGGGGAGGCATACTATAAAATGAAAAAGTTTGGACATAAGAATAGTAGGGTAAGGATCATAGGATGAGGTTATGAAGTATAAGGATTTTAGATAGTGCCTACTTAGTTCATGTTACTAAACAGGTACCTTGACATATCAAAGGTAGTTTAAATTCTCAAACGTTAGAGAAGTCGCGCATTCCTATAAGTGGACACTCATCCCAAGAATTCCCAGGAAAGCATACGGGTCCAACGGTCGATCTGGATTTGTACGAAATGCTTTCCTTGACAGAACTTCCTAGAATACAGACATCCACCCTTCCGCTCAGCACAAGTTCTCATACATTATTTAGAACCCAAATACTTTTGACGGGAGTTAGTTTGGAAACCTAAGTATATAGACTTGATGTAGTAGTAAGTTTTCCAAGTATAAGTATCTATAGGTTTAGAGAGTAGAATAGAGGAGTGATTCCTAATAAGTACATGAGATGACTCATGTCATGGGGAATCCTAAGTTATAGTCTAGGTCAGGTGTCTAATAACCTAATTCCCTATAACCAAGGCTCTGATACCAATCTGTCACACCCCAACCGACGGCGGATTATACGTCGGGGCGGACGCGGTTGTTCAAAAGCACAAGGTTGATTAATAAAGTTGAGTTATTTCATTAATAAATTAAAGGGTTCAACATGACAAAAATAACATAAGGTTCAAGCATGAAAAGTAACAAAATTTCAATTCTTGACGGTCTTTCTAAGTCCATGCATCCTACGTTTTCATAGATAAGCCTCACTCTTGTGCACCTGAAACATGTTAAGTAACCGTCAACTAAAAATAGTTGGTGAGATACGAAGGTTTTGACACTGTTTAACAAAAGTTTTTACAATTCACTATGATTAATGTATCTAAGTATAAATGTGAAAATCAAGCAAGTTAAACATTGTGCACGTCAAACCTCCAACCAAGTTTAGGCATAACCCGAAGATTACCCTTCTAAGTTTCAAGTATAAGTTTCAGTAACAATCACCAAGGGCTCCCCCCGAAGGGTCAATTAATCAAGGTGGATTGGTCAAATACAATAGATCTATCACTGTTACTATAGGCTCGGCCAAAGTTAATGAACATGCTAGTTTTAAGTTTAATTTAAGCATGCAAGTCTCAAAGCATATAACACATAGAAGACATGTAAACATAGTTAAGGTTGAATTGTATAAGTCTAAAAAGTTTGAACATGTTCCACCCCAAGTTTATAAAACAAAAACAAAACAAAAATGGGGCTAAGTATACTCACCTTGAGTGGAGTGTAAGAGTACTCAACAAAGATTAATTGTAGTGGAGCGTTTGAGGAAACTTATCCTCACAATAAACCTAAATGACAAGTCTAACGCTTTAAGGATTGATCATAGGATCTCTAAGACAAAAATTCAAGACTTAGGATTGGCTAGGGTTCCAAACGGGAAGACGGGGATGATTGTGCTATAACGTTTAAGTGATAGTAAGTTTTAGTTAACCATGCTTTAACTAGTTTTATAAAATATAATTTGAGTGATGGATAAATATGTATTAAGGTTAATAAATAATTATTCACAAGGTTTTAATATTTAAAATAGTAGTTATCTAAAAGAATAATTATCATGGGTTAATAATAATTACCCAAATGAATAATTCCCAATAGCAATTTTAAAAATAGGGTAGATAATTATTTAAAGACAAAGTAATAATTATCTAAAAGAGTTTGTAAAAAATTGTTTTATCAAAATTTTAAAATGGTGCATTAATTAAAGTATTTATCTATTGAATACTCATTTTATTTAAATGACTAGAAATTATTCTAAGTAACATTTAGAAATTATTTGTAAGTCTAAATAAATAATGTATATTTATTTTCTGTTTATAAAATAAATAAATAAGTTTTTAAGTTTTTAATTCTATGAATTAAAACGTTCGAGTTTATAAGTTTCCAATTTCTAAAGTGAGGATATATGTTTTAAAAAAAAACTTCCTGTCGAGTATTTAAGTTTTATAAAAGTTTAGGGTCGTTTTATAGATTTTAGGAATTTAAAACTAATGTTAAATATTACATTTTTATAGTTTTAAATTTTGTTTTATTTGGTTAAAACGTTTTCTGATAAGGAAAATAAAAATAAAAATCGATTTCGAGTTTATAAATGTTCAACATATTTTATAAAAATAAAAGGGATTTTTAAAACTGATTAAATATATATAAAAGAATTCGAAATCAGAAAACCCAGCCGGCCGGATTCGAACACCCGACCTGCTCCGGTTAACACTTGCACACACACACAAACCGCTGGACCAGGGACTCATTTGTGTTATAATCCGGAGGCGGATAGTTTTAAACTCAAACCCGAACTCGCCCCCAAATCGGATGAACCCTAGATCCCACATCTGCCATATACGTATTGATTAGCCCTCTGTTAATGAAATTAAACAGAGGGCTTTTGATTATTGAGGGATTTAATGTCGATTGACCATCGAGTTTACCTGAATTGATGCGAAAACGGGGGAGATCGGGACTGTGGTGGTTCGTCGACGGTCGCAGCTCCAAACCGAGGCAAACGGGTACACGATTTGTGAAATTGGTGAGTGATGGAGTGTTGGGGTGCTGTTGTTGAGGGGCCGAAGTCGTTATATATAGCCAATTTTGGCATTAAATGCGCGAACGAGTCGAGGGAGGGTGGTTGAGCCGCTCGTAGTAAATGCCGACTCCATGCGCGGCCTCGATCCAAATTGGTCATCATGGCGTCTTGGGGACGGGTCGCAAGTGAGGGAACGAGCCCGAGGTTCAGTGAACCTGGACGAAATCACGATTTTCGCGTGAAAAGGGAAAAAACCGGGGTTGCGGGGTTTTGAACTCGCGACTGAAACTGGTTCTGGAAGTTTGGTTGAATTACACAATGGTCCCTGAAGTATCTAGTCTTTATCGTTTTTGTTAGAACTTGTAGTTTAGTTTGAAAACATATTTTGTTATTGACAGTTTTGGCCCCTGTACTTTAATAAGTTGAATATGCTTTATTTTCTATCAAGTTTAAATAATAAGTTAAATATCCTTTAATTCATATATTTAAGTATGTAAGTTTATAAATTATTTGTATACTTATAACGCATATCTTTTGGGAATTTAAAAAAATAAACATATGTATATATATTTATTTAATGATAAAAGAAATCAAATGACACGTTTATTTATTTCAGGAATTAAAGAGATTACACGGGAAGTAGATTCTAAATAAGGAAGTGATGCGTCGGAAAAATACTGGATATTACAAATCAGTAGTTTGGGAGTTCAGGGACTGATACTTATTTTCTTATAAGTTCAGGGGTCATTTGTGACAAGTTTGCCAAAACTTTCAATAAGTTGTTATTTCAGATTTAGGGCTCATTAGATAGTTGGGGTTAATTCGCTTTCAATTCAATTTCCTTTCAATTCGTTTGTATTAGTTCTTATCATTCAATATAATTGTTGAGAATTGGTGATCGATTGTTTCTATTTTCCCGGTGTTTTATAACATCAGTATAGACGCTGTCGACTTAAGTCAGTAAACCACTAATCTCTATAGATCATTGTTCCTTAAGAACAGTGGTTTAGTACCACATATTCATCCTTTAGAAAAACGTTCTCAACCCAAGATAGATATCTTGCGTTATTGGTTTATCAGATATGCACAACCTTTGAAGAAAAAGTCTGCATCCACTTGCCTTTGCATATGTCATGATCTTGATAAACAACTTTTATCAAGTTAAGATGTGTTCTTTTGAGACGTTCAAAGATAAGTGATTCCTTATGTTTTACGCACCTTATTTTGGGACACCAATTACTCACAGACAACCTGTCATGAGAGATCCTTCCAGGAGAGCCTTTTGTTGTCCAAGTTCTACGTACTCTTAATACGTTGTAACGTTAATCATCATTATGATTATTCTAGCATGGTTATATAGTTTCTGATCTCGTTAGGAAACGCTCTCATTTAACCTTGCAATGAGGTACTTCATGTTGAATTGAATTTATCTTCTTTAATGAGTTGTTTCCTGCGAGATAAATTCTCTTAAGTTCTCAACATAGTCCTTTCACATGAAAACATCTCAGTGACAATGGCTTTGAACCATTTGCTCAGATTCTAGATCTGAAGTGACATAGTCACAGTTAACTAGATCTAATCTAATGACAATGATATTTTGGCGTTTGGTTTTCAACAACTCTTTTTTATCGTAATTCTAATATCGGGCATGAGATCATTGTTGTTCTAGATTACATTCTCCATTTGGTGTTTCTCTTCTCTAGAAGGAGTTATGAAAATTAGATTTTCAATTTGCATGTCTTTTTGCTTTAGGACATAATGACAATCTCCATTGTCTTTTTAGATTATTGGTCAAGCCGACAAAATTCCATTCATATCTTATACGATTGCCTATTTTGTTTTAGAATTACTTTGGAGCTCTTTTCAATGCATTATGTCGAACTATTATGACTTATTCCAAATATTATCTAATTTAGAGGTAAATGATTTACCTAAGCTATATTTTAGGAAACTTCTAGTTAGATCTAATCAATCGCTTCATGATAGTTTTATTTAGTTGGTCATACTTCATTTAGAACCCTTATGTCTAAACATAATTCTGAAGTATGTTCAGTGTGTTTTATCCTTTAGTGCCATCTCCGAGTAGATGAATAGATCTAGACTGATGAATCATGGGACTCATCATAATAGAGCTACATGTTTCTCGTATAACACTTGTTTTGACAAAACTATAGGTGTGTCATAGAACTTAATGTGGTAATTCGATATTTGGAATCAAAATAATTAACAAAATTTTAATCAAATAAGTTGTTATCCATCATAACAAGATTACCAAACCATAAAGTGAAACATGTCCCATAGTCTTAACTAGGTACTAACTTAAAACATCTAAATGTTTAAAACAAGCAATGTAAGATATTCTATTCCTTTACCACTATGACGTGATCTCTAACTTGCCCGTGGTTTCAGTTTCTTCTCCTCAGTTCCTGCAATCACAATTTGTTGGATTAGATATGAATACTATATTCATAAAGATAGGAGAAGAATAAACATGAGTTCTACATACCAAGAGTACCTGCAATAAAACCAGCATACTCATCCAACTTTGACAGATATTCTAGGCAGTCTCTCATCTAATGACCAATCTCTTTGCAACGGAAACATTTTACGTTCTTACGAGGTGGCTTAGTAAAATTCCTTTTACTAATTATTCTGGATTTACCCTTCCCATATGCATTCATTTTCTAAAGTTCCCAATCCTTGATCATCAATAGGTGGCGATTTTCATTTGGAATATTCATTTCAGCACTTAAAAGCATCTGATACAAATTTGGGAGAGAACTTTCCAGGTCTTTCATATTATAGTTCTTAACAAACTGATAGTATGATTCAGGGAGCAAACTGAGAATCAAATCTATAGCCATACCTCTACCTATGTGAAAATCAAGCTCCTTAGGTTGATCAATGTCAATGTGAGCCAACCTTACTTCCCTCTTGCATTTGGCACATGGTTAGAGCTTTTATGTATATCATATGTGCATACCGTATTTGTTGTTGAAACCTTTCTTTCAACATATTGATCATATCAAAAGCATTTCCAAATTTCAAGTTTCCTTGAATTTCTATACCAGTCTCAGCCATAATGAGAAGTGACACATCCAATGAGTCATTCATGTGCTTACTCAAGGCATACTTGTCATCCTGGGATATAGTTGTAGAAGGCATTTCAGGTGAGGGACTTTCAAGAACGTAGTTTTTCTTTTCTGGCCTTAGAATTCAGAACCAGTCCACGGAACTGTTGTCATTGAGTTTCTCTCTTTTAAAGATGAAACGAAGGGTGCCTTTTAAGTTCGAATTCGAAGACAACTACAAAACAAAGTAGTATTTTTAGCATTTTCAATGTTTGAAAATCCTTAATAAATAATGACCCTTATAAAAACATTATTTTCTTTTAAGGAATGAGATCCATGGTTCGTGATATCTTGTGATTGGGAAGGCACAATTCACAAGACATGGTTATGTAGGTTGGTAACGGTTACCGATTGTACACAATACAATTCTCATATAGTTATGGGGTCGCGTAGACAAGCGGGGTGCCTAAGACATGGTACGTTTAACCCATCTATGCCCGCTCTTCCCTACTAGTAAATAAAAGTCAAATTACATTAAATACTAATTAACTTATTTTTAAAATCTAATTATATATTAACTTTTACATATTTTGAATTATGTTTTCTATCCTTAGTATATGTAATATATTTTTTCACCTGTAAAATATATACATAAATATTTAAGAATTTTATGTATTAATAGCTTTCACCTCGTGTGTAGACACGGGTTCTAAGCTAGTATATATATATATATATATATATATATATATATATATATATATATATATATATAGGGGGGGAGGATCAAATAAGAATGGGGGAGGATCAAATAAGAATTAGTTTTTCGCTAAAAAATCTAAGAAATGACAAAAACCTTAAGAAACGATATCAAACGAACTCCGATTGAGCTAATTTCAGCGGCGTTGGAACCATCTCGCCGAACTCTACCATTTTAGCTTTAAGGGTTTAGCTTTTAAGGTTTAGATTTTACGTTTGAATTTTAGGGTTTTAGCCTTATGGTTTAGCTTTTAGGGTTTAAATTTTATAGTTTAGGTTTTTTTTTAGGGTGGGGGTGGGGGTTTAGGTTTTTGGGGTGTGGGTTTAGGGTTTTTTTTGGGGGGGGGTTTAGGTTTTTTGGGGGTGGGGTGGTGGTTTTAGGCTTTTCGAGGTAGGGTTGGAGGGGGGTTTAGGTTTTTGGGGGTGCGGGTGGAGGAGGGTTTAGGTTTTTGGGCCCGGGTTAGGGTTCGATGAGACGGTTCCAACGCCGCTGAAATGAGCTCAATCGGAGTTCGTTTGACCCACTTCTTAGGATATATTAGCGAAAACCACTTATTAATAGAATCGTAGCTTATGCGCGTGTGTGTATATATATATATATATATGTGTATGGGTTAGGTTATAATGTAAACCCACTAAAAAAAATTTATAAAAAATTTACATATGTAACATTATGATTTACATATGTAACACGCTAGATTTACACTAAAAAGGGGATTTTTTTTAATTTTTCATGATTTTTTTAAAAAAAAGTGTTCGGCGCTTTTTTTTTTGCTTTTTTTTAAAGTGACAAAAATGGGTATAAAACCTACATTTTAAAAAAAATATATATATAAAAGTTACATAGTGTTTTCATGGGTTTTTTCAACTCAAGTGGGTTTGTATTTTATACTTTCCATATATATATATATATATATATATAATATATAGAGAAATGATCAAATAAGAAGTAGTTTTCCTATATAAAATATTCTCCAACAAACTTTATAGTTTGAAACTTTGTAAATAACTATACACAATAAACTATAATGTATAGTATCTTTGTATTATAAAACAACTATCGATTGGCTAAATATAAGAATAGAGATGATTGAGTGAATTCATTTCTTGCGGCTATTATAACTCAAAATAACATCATTTTTTTATGGTTTATTACGTAACACTTGATTTTTTAAAGTTGTTACAAGTTAGAACAACATACTACTCGTAAATATGTAACTTTTAGAAAAGAAAACTTGTGTCAAAACATGGTTTCCTTTGAACAAAACACAAACAAAATATATTCTTTTTGTTCTAAAACCTTACAGATACAAGCTAAAATCGATAATACCAAATGAAAGCATAAAATATTATTACACTTGTCGACACATAACACACTAGCTTCATGGTGTGAGGTTACAGCAGAGCCGATGGTAGCAACGAGCAGGAACAAGGGTAGTATGCAAGACGGCAGAGCAACATCTTTTGTGTTTTTGCGTGTTTGAAACCGTAAGCCGGAAGGAGTATATATACCCGAGCCTACAAAAAACTAAACCACGCAAACAACCCTTGATCTTTCCAGAGAGTTTCAATCCAGCCCCACCAGTTGAGAACCAACTCATACATTCTTTTTGAACGGAAACACCTAGATATTCTAGGATAATTGGGTTTCCCCGGGGCAACACCTAGAACATCCAGCGCAGCCCACCACAGGAAGAACCCCCCAACTGAGTAAACCCCCTGACCTGGCCACAGACGCTTTTTTTGCTGTGACCAGGATTCGAACCCAAGATCTCCACTATGGGAAGTTTTGGGGCTACCATTGCACCAAATGGTCAATGGTCCCAACTCATACATGCCAAAAATAAAAGAAACACATTTATTAAAAAACTTTACTAAAAATAAGAAAAACATAATATATATATATATATATATATATATATATATATATATATATATATATATATATCTTTACATACCATTGAACTTGATAATGTTAACAACTTGTTATTTAAGTAAAATAAATACTTCTTATTTGAGGAAAAATAAACATTTGTTATTTGAGGAAATGAATTTTTTTTTAATATATTTAAGTATAATAACAAATAGTCTTCTATAACCAGATTCTATTAGTTGAATTTCAAAAGAAATTATTGACACAATGCTCGTTTTAACTAAAGATGATTGAGTGAGTTCATTTCTTGTAGCTATATATTATAGCTCAGAATAACATTTTTTTTATGGTTTATTACGTAGCACTTGATTTTTAAAGCTATTATACCAGTTGGAACATCATACTATACTAGCAAACATATAACTTTTAAAAAAGAAAACTAGTTATTTAAGTAAAAATATATACTTCTTATTTATCCACGTATAATGGTGATGATTGATGAAAACTTGACGGGGTGGTGGCAACCGGCAAGATCACATGGTACGTGTTGTAGTGGTTAGTGAAAGGGGTTTGAGTGGTGGTTGTACCTATACAATACATACGGTCAATCATTCATTTGATCTTTGTGTAAAAAATTATTTTTAAAAAACTCGTGTTTTACACGGGTTAAATAAACCCATGGAATACAATATAACTTGTTAACACATACACTCGTCAAAATATGTCAGGATATTTATTAATATAAAGATTAGCATTTTCTTTAAAAATATATTATTATTATTAAAAGATAGAGGTGTATTTAATATGAGAGAGAGTCGGGGAAAAATGATAAGAATGAATATAGAGGCGACACGTGACATGAAAAACTTTTATTTATTATATACTAGTTTAGAACCCGTGTACTACAAACGGGGTGAATAATATCAATACATAAAATTATTAAATTTTTATGTATATATATTTTATAGGTGTAAAAATATATTACATATATTAAGTATAGAAAACAAAATTCAAAATATGTAAAAATTAATATATAATTGAGTTTTAAAAATATGTTAATTACTATTTAATATAATTTGACTTTCATTTACTATTTGATTGAAAATAAAAGTTACATAATTAGATTTCAAAGTTTTTTATAATAAGTAATAATTTAAAATAAATGTGTTTTATTAGTATAATTAGTATTTTTTTTAAAAATATATTATTATTAAAAGTAGATGTGCATTTAATAAGATAGAGAAGCGAGAAAAAAATGATGATAATGGATGTGGAGGCGACACGTGCCATGAAAAAACCTTTACTTATTATATAGTATGGATATAGATTATAGATTCTAAAACTTCACAATCAATCATGTGTATTCTAAAATGTAGTGTTCTAATAGATATAAATAAAATCACAATCGCATAATTAATTAGTAATGAGATCCATAACACCACAAACGTTTCTATTCTTATTGGGTCCTAAAGTTCAAATAACCTAAATTACGAGATACTTAAAAGTTAAATAACTTTATGCAATTATACGAATTCAACGTCGTGTTCAAAATAGTTAATTTTTCTAGTTTAGTAATGTCGCATACGCCACAAAGAATATTGGGTTGGTAGGGGTTTGGTCATCTAGCTAGTGGTCTACGACACTACCATCCAAATGGTGCAATCAGCCACACATGCTATCTATTTTGCATAGCAATATTCCTTTTTTTACCGTGTACTTTTTGTTGAAAAAGTTACAGAAAGGTTTTATGCTTTTAGTGTCATTGTAGTGTCATTGAAAAGTATTTACTAACTAATCTATACTATATAATAAATAAAGGTTTTTTATAGCACGTTTTGACTTTATATTTAATATTTTTTTTTTTTGTATCTCTCTCTTATTAAATACACCTTTATCTTTTAATAATAATATATTTTTAAAGAAAAAATTAATCTTTATATTAATAAATCTCCTGATATATTTTGGCGAGTGTATGTGTTAACAGATTATATTGCATTCAACGAGTTTATTCAACCCGTGTAAAACACGAGTTTTTTAAAATAATTTTTTTATTACTTAATATATAATATTATATTTATTCAACCCGTGTAATACACGAGATTTTAACGTAGTATGTATATATATATATATATATATATATATATATATATATATATATATATATATTTGACAAAGAAAAGAGAGTGCTCGCCCCGGCCAACAAAGACCGTAATTACATAGATAACTGCTCCTCCCCTTCTCCGTCTTTAAGAATTTAAGGCGAACCGTATGGCGGCTAGAAATAAAGACGACCTCACCTTCTCGTAGATGGTGTCAGTGAGAGCCATTTTAGTACCCCCCGTTGACCTTTTTTTGTAGATAGAATCTTCAATGAGTAGAAACAAGCAACCTTACTAAGCTAAGAAAGGTGCTTCTTGAGTAAGGCCGGCATATATATATATATATATATATATATATATATATATATATATATATATAGGGTTAGGTTCAAATGAAAACTCATAAATACTTGAGAACTTGCGAGAACTCGTCAAAAAACCAATTAAAACCATTTTTTTGTTTTCACTATCTTTATTATTAAAATATAATATAAAAAATGATTTATCTTTTCAATTAATTCATCCCTTCTCTCTAAATTATCCTTAAAAAAATTTATATACATGTGTAAATGATAAACACTTACACATGTGTAAGTCGTAAACTTACACAAGTGTATATTTTTTTTTAATATATGAAGACATGTAAATTTACATATATAAATTCATTTTTTTATGTTGTATTCTAACAATAAAAATAGTAAAAACAAAAAAAAAATGGTTTTGATTGGATTTTTGACGAGTTCTCAAAATATTTATGAGTTCTCAAATGATCCATTCCCTATATATATATATATATATATATATACATATGGAAACTATCATAAGAAAACTCATTGTTCATGAGAAAATAAAAAAACTATTTATTAAAGGTAAAAAAAATCATAACTCAAAATATAAATCAAAAACTAAAAAACCACTTCGGAGACCTTGTTCCCCACGTCGCCCTCTTTCAAAAACAAATTCAACGTTTTGCTACATATATGTAGCATAGTTAGCTTTTGAAGGCTGACTCCCAATCAATTGCCAGCCGACTGTCACTTCCCTGAGAATAAACAAACAATTTAAGACAAAACCGGCACTTGTCTGTGCAGATAAACAATTGATCAAAACATAAACACAAATAAAAACCTAATGGAAACCTTATACAACCTCAATTGTTTCCTAACATCAGTTTGTCTTTGAAGATAAACCCAAGAGAAAGCATTAACTGAAAGCATAAACAGGAACAAAAAACGAATTAAGAGGAAGAGAAAGGCAATAGATATGCATGTCACGAACAATAGGAACCAAAGGACCACGCAATCGACAAATGAATAAGAAAATGTTGAAGCCACCGTCGATAGGTGCAATCGGCAAATAAAGAAGCAAATGTTGAAGCCACCATCAATAACAACAGATGCGAAATAAGGAAGAAGCCGGCAAAATTGACATAAGGGAAACCTAAAAAAAGACACGTAAGGCAGAGATAAATGCGAGTAAAAAAAAGAAAGGGAAAAGACAGAAGCATGCTTCGAACCCAGCCCAACCAACAGAAAACAACAGGCCTTACCAACATGCTAAGTTGGATTACCTTTCAGCCAAACTCTTTACTTTTATCTAACAACTCACATGAGACTCAAAAAAAAAAAACTATTCACCCCCATCGGCTTTAAAAGAATTAGTAACGGTAAAAGATGGTTTTCTTGATTTTCTTATAACTAAGTGTTTTCTCATTAGTTTTTGGAGCTGAAGATCTCCTTGGAAGCAGCCTCTCCATCCTCACGGATAGAAGTATGGTTTGCTTACATCTCACCTTCCGCATACCCTACCGATAACTTGTCTATTGGTTGAATTTTACTGTGTATGGTTGTTTTTGTTGAAAAAGGGTTTTCTCATTAAACCTTCCCTTATGTTCTTGGAGTAATTGATTATTTATTTGGATTAACTCTGTTACAAGTGTTTATTTGTTTTAGAGTAATTATGCTTGTGGTATGTCACGTCAAATTTAAATAAAATCAAATACTAACTATACGTAAGGAAGTCACTAATATTATTAGAAGAGGATATGCTCAAAAGAGGCCCAATGTGGATTTAAGAATAGAATGCTAACAGGTAAGGCCAGGGCTCAAAGGGGACCACAATAACGGTTAAAACCACATGGCCTCCCAAGATTGAAAGATACTGTGTCCACCAATAGGAGAAGATGAGACATTTGCATGACCCTGTTGGTGGACCCCACAACCCTCATGCAAGCAGGATGGAACAACCCCACCCTAAAACAGGTAAATGTAGAAGAAAGGAAGAAAACGTCAGGTATGCCCTAATCTCATACTTACACTCACTCACGCACTTCATCTTCTCCATTACATGACCCTTGAAAGAAAACTTATTCTCACGCCGGATGGTTGTTACATGGATTATCCCATCCCTGTAAGGCCCTAACGGTTTTCTCTTTTGCAGGGATCTCAGTTTAGAGAAGTTAAGTAGCAGATTACAGGAGAATCGGAGAATCTTATTAGCGTTGGAACTCAGGATCAATACTAGATCAATATTTATGTTAACATTGGCACCATCCGGTGGTCGGGCGAACTAGATTTCATACTCCTTTCTCCGATATATCTATGTTTTCTGCTACTCCTACTTCTTCTATTCCTCTTCCTCGATCATCATCTCCCTGATGAGATGCGGATTTTGTGTGTATACAGTGCTTTAACCCCGCGATTTTATATGTTTTTCTCTTATTACATATGCATGGATAGCAATTACATATGCATGGATAGCAATTACTACGAGCTTTTGTGTTTGTAGGTAAGAGGGGTTAAAACATAGATGTTAGAGCACGTGGAAATGCAGGTTACGGGAATCGGAACGAAGAAACGAAGAAGTGAAAAAGGGCTGACCGTAAGTTACGGCCAGGAAAGCGTAACTTATGGTGGAAAGAAAATCAAAAAGTTTGGCCGTAAACCAGAAGCTACAAGCCGTAAGTTATAATTTTGAAAAAGTTGACCGTAAGTTACGGCCAAACCACCGTAACTTACGGTGGTCGGGAAAACAGAAAGACGGGAGCTTCGATTCTGAGGAGAAATAAGCCATGGAAAGTCAGTTTCTAGACAGAGACGAACAGGTAGGGAAATCTAGGCGATTTTAGGGCATTTGGATCATCAAGATTGAAGCTTTTTCACCCAAAAATCAAAGAGCTAATCATGGATTCTTTGAAGAACTTTGAAGAATCAATCATTATGATGTCAGGCTAATCACCCGGTACCCAACCCTAGATGTAAGACTTTGATGTTTGGATTCTTAACTAGTTTTGATTGTGTGAATGTAAACATGGGATTGAGTAGTCTTTCTTTCGTGTGTTTATAATTGTTTTCCGGATTCACAAATAGATTTGAATCAATCTAATTTGCAATTATTCGATTGTCATTCGACTTTTACAGCCGCTAGCATATCGAGTTGTTAATCAGGTTTTTGTCAAAGTGATAACTGTTATATTAGTTCGTGATTGTGTTCCATTGTCCGATCTCAGATCGTTGGGTTAACACACTGAATGAAATCTAATTGTTATTGGTTGAATTGGTAACAAATTGTCACTCAATCAAGTTAAATGGTTTTGAATCCATATCAAGTCTGAAGTATAGGGTTGGTTACTATTTTTAACCAATTGTTATTCGTTTTCAAGTTTACTCTCATTTATTTTTGATTTCTTAACTTTAAATTCAGTAAGTGCATAATCGGTTTTTCTTAAAAATTAATCAAATCCAAAATTCGGTTTTACTTTTATCGCCTAGTTTAATTAGTTGCAACAGTTAATCTTCCACGAGCTCCTCGATAATCGATACCCTACTTACCCTTTACTAAAGGTATTTAGGTTTTAATTTGGTTGTACCTTCGACTACGATCAAATTTGTTCCATTGTGTTCCATTGTCCGATCTCAAAAATTTGATCGCAGTCGAAGGTACAACCAAATTAAAACCTAAATACCTTTAGTAAAGGGTAAGTAGGGTATCGATTCTCGAGGAGCTCGTGGAAGATTAACTGTTGCAACTAATTAAACTAGGCGATAAAAGTAAAACCGAATTTTAGATTTGATTAATTTTTAAGAAAAACCGATTATGCACTTACTGAATTTAAAATTAAGAAATCAAGAATAAATGAGAGTAAACTTGAAAACGAATAACAATTGATTAAAAATAGTAACCAACCCTAGACTTCAGACTTGATATGGATTCAAAACCATCTAACTTGATTGAGTGATAATTTGTTACCAATTCAACTAATAACAATTAGATTTCATTCAGTGTGTTAACCCAACGATTTGAGATCGGACAATGGAACACAATCACGAACTAATCTAACAGTTATCACTTTGACAAAAACCTGATTAACAACTCGATATGCTAGCGGCTGTAAAAGTCGAATGACAATCGAATAATTGCAAATTAGATTGATTCAAATCTATTTGTGAATCCGGAAAACAATTATAAACACACGAAAGAAAGACTACTCAATCCCATGTTTACATTCACACAATCAAAACTAGTTAAGAATCCAAACATCAAAGTCTTACATCTAGGGTTGGGTACCGGGTGATTAGCCTGACATCATAATGATTGATTCTTCAAAGTTCTTCAAAGAATCCATGATTAGCTCTTCGAGTTTTTTGGGTGAAAAAGCTTCAATCTTGATGATCCAAATACCCCCAAAATAGCCTAGATTTCCCTACCTGTTCGTCTCTGTCTAGAAACTGACTTTCCATGGCTTATTTCTCCTCAGAATCGAAGCTCCCGTCTTTCTGTTTTCCCGACCACCGTAAGTTACGGTGGTTTGGCCGTAACTTACGGTCAACTTTTTCAAAATTATAACTTAAGGCTTGTAGCTTCTGGTTTACGGCCAAACTTTTTGATTTTCTTTCCACCGTAAGTTACGCTTTCCTGGCCGTAACTTACGGTCAGCCCTTTTTCACTTCTTCGTTTCTTCGTTCCGATTCCCGTAACCTGCATTTCCACGTGCTCTAACATCTATGTTTTAACCCCTCTTACCTACAAACACAAAAGCTCGTAGTAATTGCTATCCATGCATATGTAATAAGAGAAAAACATATAAAATCGCGGGGTTAAAGCACTGTATACACACAAAATCCGCTTCTCATCACATTCCCACACTTAATCTTTGCTTGCCCCCAAGCAAACCTTTATTTTTCACTTATTTCACCAATAACCCACATCCAAAGCCCTTTTATTTCTCAACAAGTTAAGGTCTAGAATCATACCCGTCTCATAGACTGACACAGTCGAGATTGACAAACCGACGAGCAAGTGATAAACAGTTAGAACACAACGCGGTTTGCTTAATCAAACACAACATGCTTTTATTTCTATGCAATTGCCACATATCCCTCACAAGATGCACTCCTCTCGGTTTAATTTCTGGACTAGCATAAATAATGTGCTAGTATAAGTATTCACTCCAAAACCGAATGTGAGACCATATAAGCATATGCTTGTAAAGCAATCAAATCTCCACTACTACTATAGACACTGCACAAATCGAAGGACTTTGGGTTTTTGGCTTAGGCTCGGGTAAGGATTTTAGGCTTTTTGGTGGCTAGTGTGATGAGAAATTCACCATTTTTTTTTTAACTTACAAAGTCACATTTGACTTGTTTTATTTCTTTCACAACTTGAATCATTGTGATTCACTTCTCATACTCCATGCTATTTTTGTATTTTTCACCTTTTTTTTTTTTTTTTTTTATCTAGCATTCTCATCAAAATTTTCAAGAAAATATACACTTTCTACTCGGCTTATGGGGTGGACAAACGACGGGTATAATGATTTTATTCAATGTCATCTATCAGGCTCAACAATGGCTTCTAAGGAATTATAGCAACAAAATGGATTAACGGGGAATATGGGGAATCCTAATGCCTTGTCATCTTTGTGCACATGTCTAATATGTAATCTCGAAATCTATCAACCATACAAGTTCTACCATATCATATCACATTGGTCACTCTCAGCAATTGAAACAAAATTTTCAGTGACCTATCAATCTTATAGCAAGTATGGTTCAAAAACTCACATATGGCGGACAATTGGTTACCGACATGTAGCATTAGCAATCAATTCAAAGCATGTTACACCTAATTAAGCATCCCTTCCCATTTTTCTTAAAACGCCCATCGGAAATACTCTCCTGAAACTTAAAGGGACAACCATGATTCAAGATCTAGATTAGTCAATCAGAAAGGACCTTTTCCATGAGTTTAAAAATTGGTTTGCTTTGCAAAAATTTTTCAATTTTTCAATTTCGACGATTTTTAGCAAAATTCAGCAAAGTTAAGTGTGTTTCTCCCCCCATCCCCACACTTGAGACACATTGTCCCCAATGTGTGGTTTTGTCAATTTCTCATCCTTGGAACTCATGATGAGGGCTGCTAATCCATCCTTCTGCACCCGATGACACTAACCTAACTACTACTAACTAACAAAACAACTTAAGCACACAATATCAAATTAAACACACCCTACACAAATGTCCACACCACCAAAATAGAAAATAAAAGTAGTTCTTCCCAATCCAACCACCCACCACCCTTAGTTACAGATCATTGTTCACAAATAATAGAGGAGCCAAGCACATGGACCTGATGTTTATCAGAGAATGCTCAGAAGTACTGCGGCTGTTGTGGTCCAAAAATAGATGTCATGGTCTCCTCAATTGCACTAAAATCGAACACACTCGGTGTTCCATCGCCTCTATCCTGCTGTTGCTGTTGGTCTTGGTAGGGATTAAGCCATTCCGAGTGATGCACCTGTGGTTGCGGGTATCGAACTGAACCATCGTACGGGTCCAACGCAGTGTAATCAATAACCGGTGGATGTTGTACCACCTATTCACCCCTGTGCCACTCATCGTGCATTCTCCGCTGCTGAGCATCATCAAAATTATGGTTAATCTCACGCTGAGTGTTGTAAGCGTGCAACCTGTTCCAATGCTCACTTCTATCGTACAACCGTTGCGTCTCCCTTCTTTGCAGCTCAGAATTTTGGGTGTCCTGATCAAACATCACCCGTGCATAGGGTGGCCAATCCCGCCACCCCGCAGGCCTAGCATCATTTAGGATCCTTCCCATATCATCATCAACCACACCCCAGGGTGTCCCCCTATCCTGGAATGTGTACTGCGATGGTTGGTGTGATCTCTGACTCGATCCTTCCCCCCTTGACCTTCTAACAATCCGTGCGATTGTTTGATCATCATCGTCGGACTCCTCATTCTCACCCCCCATATGAACATCCTCCATGGCTCCCTCGGAATTAAATACATCTCTCTCTCCTCTCCTCAAAGGCCGAGCATCTGCTTTCAATACATCCCAAACTCGGTTTGTCGCCATGTCCACCAACCTATGATATCGCTCGGATTGTTTATAATCCCATTGCAACCTTTTTAACTTTGAAATTTCATAAGCGACTTCTCGCTTGGACGTATACTCCCAATCAAACTCTCCATCAAACAATTCATTCCATCGAAAAAGTGCTTGGATCAACTTGCAATGTGGGATTACCTTTTTCTCCTTATTATTACGAGCCTCCCAAATATTCATCATCGCCAAATGTCTAAAGGAGATCTTTGGCGTTCCCATCAAAAGAGAATACAAAATCGGCACCTCTGAGTGTCTCACACTTGTTTTATCGCCTCGCCTAGGCATCACATTTGTATTAAAAAACATCAAAAGCAGCTTCGCCTCTTTCTTAAGATCATTCCTTGACACCACTGATCCTCTACCTGGTTCAAAAATCGCCTCAACCATGCAATTCCAAGAAGGGTGTTCCATGGGTCTCTCATAAATCAGATCAAAAGCAGGGTAAATATACTGGTTGCTAGCTTTAGTATCAAACCGAGCAACATGCTTCAACGTGTCCCTTGACATGGTTACAGTCACCCCACCGACCGTGCCAACCAGACTCATAGACTTCGGATAGTTATTACCTTTAACCAACTGCAGAGTACCCATCCACTCTTCAATGGGATCCATGTACACCTTGTTTATCTTCATCTCATCAAATCCCATCACTGCCTCCCATCCTACATCCTGAAAGTATTTAACGATCCCAAACGGTTCAAAGACCCTACGGGTGATCACCCGTTCACAGATAAACCCCAGCTGTTTTGATGCCAATTCATTCATCTTATCCTGAAATAACTCCAATTGCCACCTCCTCGGCATACTTGACAACGGACCACTTCCCCAGATGGGCTTCTGTTCTCTATCAGGTGAGTCCTCTTCAGATGAATCATCTGTCCTTTGGCGTCGCATTGGTGGTTCTTCAGAATGTGAAGAAGAACCACGCTCACCAACCTTTCCCTTTCCTTTGCCAGACACGTGTTTAGTACGAACCATCTGCATAATCACCAACAACAACAAAGGCTAAATCAATCCATGAGGCAAAAACTTCGAAAAACCAAACCAACCTCCCCACACTTGTTTGTCACTATGGCTACTTGATTACTGAATGTTTAACTTTCTGAAAACAAAGTTTCCATGTACCAATTAAACTTGAAGCTTGAAGCTTCCGCAACATTCATGCATATACCCATAATTCATCATTTGCTTAGTATCCATATTAGATATTAACATGAAATCAAAATCATACTAAGAACAAACAATATCACAGCCCTAAACAAGTGTGGTTCCCAAATACTTGCTATTCCTAATTATCATCCAAGTATATCCACATAGTCATGAAGGAACAATACCTTAACAATCCATGAACGTTGCATAATGAACACAAAGAACATACCTTTTCAGCTTAAGGATAGTAATTAGAAGGTAGGACTCAAAAAGCCCCAAATTTTTGAAACTTAGGGTTAACGGGTCGGTTCCAATGTGCCCAAATTAGCTGCGATTCCTTCAAAACTGACACTTGGGTGATGTTCCTTGCTAAAAAACAAGCGGAATAGACTCAAAAATCGTTGGATTTGATTGAGATTTAAGGAAGTTAGGGTTTGAAAGTTTGAGGAAGATGAAGATGAAGATGGAGATGAAAAGAGAGAGAGATGGGTGTTTAAGTGCAGATGGAAAGGGTAGGTGAGGCATTAAAAACTGAAATTGTGGGTTTTTAATCAATTTGGCTCGGGTAATTCGTACAAAAAACGACCAATTTTTTTTTTCTGCAGACGCCATAAGTTACGACGTAGTCACCGTAAGTTACGGCTCCCCTGTTTTTTATTTTCCTCCATTTTTAATCACCGTAAAACAGGTCCTAAGGGCCGTAAAGTAGAACCACCGTAAGTTACGTTTTCCTGGCCGTAAGTTACGGTAACCCTTTTTTTTTTTTTGACTATTCAATTGTGACCTGGTTTACACTTAACTTATTTTTAACCAATTTACCCATTTTTATCCTCACCCCCTCTCGAAAGTTGTGTTGCCCCCAACACAATTCTCAAATCAAAACGTACCTGGTGATCGATCTTCCCCACACTTAGCCTCGTAGGAGAACTCATGACAAACAAACACATCAAACACACAAAAAGAAAACAAACGAAAGTAACAAATGCCTAATGAACAATTTGAAATACAAACTCTACAACCCGATGTTTCCCTCGAGATTACCTGGACCTCAGACGTCCTCATAAGTTGGTGAGCCTTCGACAAAGCTCACCACTTCCATTGATTCCTTGTTAATATCGGTCGCATCCAAATATGGCTTCAGTCGGTGACCATTAACCACTTGCTTTGTCTGATCTTTCACGCTTTCAATTTCAATGTCACCGTAGTGACCAATCCTCACAATCACAAATGGTCCGGACCACTTGCTCTTCAACTTTCTGGGAAATAACTTCAACCGTGAATTAAACAACCATACCTTTTGACCAACTTCGAAGCTTCTTTTCCTTAGCTTCGCATCATGCACCTTTTTCATCTTTGTCTTGTATGCGGCTGCTGTGTCATACGCCTCTTCACGCAACTCCTCCAATTCACAAAGCTCTAACCGACGTTCTTTCCCTGCATCATCATATTCCAAATTAAGTGTGGTCATCGCCCACAAAGCACGGTGGGCGATTTCCAATGGTAGATGACAACCTTTTCCATAAACCAAACGGTAAGGAGTCGTTCTAATCGGCGTTTTGTACGCCGTCCGATATGCCCATAAAGCATCATCTAATTTCTTAGACCAATCTTTTCGATCAGCTCGGACGGTCTTTTGCAAAATTTCCTTAATCTGCCGATTTGAAACCTCAACTTGACCACTAGTTTGGGGGTGGTAAGGTGTAGCAATGCGATGATCCACGCCATACTTTTTAAGTAATTTCCCAAAATTAAAATTTTTGAAATGGGTTCCCCCATCACTAATGATGACCCGGGGTACCCCAAATCTAGAAAAAATGTGGGTTCTTACAAATTCACAAACAACTGCGTGATCATTCGTCTTAGTGGCAATGGCTTCAACCCATTTAGACACGTAATCCACTGCCACTAAGATATATACCTTACCAAACGAAACCGGGAATGGGCCCATGAAATCAATTCCCCATACATCAAAAATGTTAACAATTAAAATTGGGTTCATGGGCATCTCATCCCGTTTTGCAATTCCCCCCAGTTGTTGACACTTAACACAGCATTTAACATAATTCGTAGCATCTTTAAACAAAGTGGGCCAGAAAAGACCACATGATAGAACCCTATATGTCGTTTTCTTCCCACTTAGATGGCCTCCACACGCAAACGAATGTGCATGAGCTAGCACACTCTGCACTTCTTCTTCTGGGATGCACCTTCTCAAAATTTGATCTGCACCTACCTTGAACAAATCAGGTGCATCCCACACATAATGTCTAACCTGAACAAGAAAATGGCGTCTTTTCTGTGCTGACCAAAAACTTGGAATTACACCTGCATCCAAATAATTCACCAAATCAGCGAACCATGGCAATTTAGTAACCGAAAAGAGTTGTTCATCGGGAAATGTGTCATTAATTTCAGAGGGGATCCCATTATTAAGAGTCGGTAGGCGTGACAAATGATCTGCCACCACGTTTTCACTCCCTTTCTTATCTCGGATCTCCAAATTGAATTCTTGAAGAAGCAGTATCCACCGAATCACCCTCGGCTTCGCATCCTTCTTTTCCATCAAGTACCTGACAGCAGAATGATCAGTATAAATAATAACTTTGCTGCCCCAAAGATAAGAACGAAATTTGTCTAAGGCATAGACAACTGCTAGGAATTCCTTTTCAACTGTTGTATAATTCAATTATGCCTCTGAAAGGGTTTTACTAGCATAATAAATAACCACCGGTTTCTTGTTTATCCTTTGACCTAACACTGCCCCTAATGCAACATCACTCGCATCACACATGATTTCAAACGGTGATGACCAATCGGGTGACTGTAACACTGGGGCTTCAACCAACAACTTTTTCAATGTTTCAAAGGATTTTAAGCATTCGTCATCAAAGGTAAAGGTCGTGTCTTTTAAAAGCAAGTTACATAATGGTTTTGAAATGACGCTAAAACTTTTAATGAACCGACGATAAAACCCAGCGTGCCCTAAGAATGATCGCACGCCTTTCACATTCGTGGGAGGAGGCAAAGTTGAAATTACATTAACTTTTGCCCTATCAACCTCACGTTCAGACACAACATGTCCTAACACTACCCCCTCTCGAACCATGAAGTGGCTCTTCTTCCAACTTAGTACCAAATTTTTTTCAACACAACGTTTAAGTACTTTGGTAAGTTGATCTAGACATTTTTCAAATGACATTCCGAAAATAGAAAAATCATCCATGAAGATCTCTAGATTCTCCCCCACCATATCTGAGAAGATACTCATCATGCACCTTTGGAAGGTGGCGGGGGCATTGCACAAACCGAATGGCATTCGCCTGAAAGCGAATGTACCATACGGGCATGTGAATGTAGTCTTGTGCTGATCGTCTGGATGTATGGCAATTTGATTATACCCAGAATATCCATCAAGAAAACAAAAGAATTTCTGACCTGAAAGTCGCTCTATTATCTGATCAATAAAAGGTAATGGAAAGTGGTCTTTCGAGGTAGCTGCGTTCAGCTTCCTGTAATCTATGCACACTCGCCACCCGGTTACTGGGCGGGTAGCAAGTTCCTCACCATTTTCCTTTTTAATTACCTGGATACCTGCTTTTTTTGGAACTGTCTGAGTGGGGCTCACCCACGTACTGTCTGAAATGGGGTAGACAATACCTGCATCAAGCCACTTAAGCACCTCTTTCTTCATGACTTCTCTCATGTTCGGATTGAGTCGCCTCTGTGTGTCGCGAGCGGGTTTTGCGTCCGGCTCGGTTATGATCTTATGCATTACAACAGAGGGACTAATCCCCTTCAAATCTGCTATCGTCCATCCAATTGCTGATTTGTGAGCAACCAGTACCTTCAACAATTCTTTCTCTTGATCCTCGGTCAAATCTGATGCAACAATGACCGGTAAGGTTTTCTCCTTTCCTAGAAATGCATACTTCAAATCTGATGGTAATTCTTTCAGTTCCAGCTGCGGTGGCTCAACCAAGGATGGCTTTAACTCCTTGTTCCATTTATCTGGAAGTTTCTCTTGATGACAGGACCACGGTGGCCTGTTTTCTTGCACTGCTTTAAGTTCAACTTCCCTTTCCGCCTCAATCAATTCCTGCATATGTTCTCTCTCCACCCTGTCAAACACAGAACAATCGTCTGATATGTTATCCTTGCTCACCAAAGGCTCATAGCAAGGAACACATCGGTCAACAATATCTGCCATAAAACAGGTATCACAAACAGGTGGGTTAGTAACGTTAGTGAACATATTCAACCTCATTTTCCAATTGCCAAATGTCATGTCGATTGTTCCTGAAACACAATCAATTATGGCATGTGCAGTGGCCAAAAATGGCCTCCCCAATATGACATCTGGTTGTCTCCCTTGTATCCCCGACACATAATCCAAAACCAAAAAGTCCACAGGGTAATAAAATTCTCCCACCTTAACAAGGACATCAGTTAACACTCCCCTAGGAAGCTTAGGAGTCAATTCAGCTAACACCACAGTAGTGTCAGCCTTCTTGAGGGGACCAAAGTCAAATTGGTCATACAAGCTTCCCGGGAGAATGCTAATGCTAGCTCCCAAATCCAGTAACTCCCGTTCACTTTTAAAATCACCGATTTGAATTGAAATTAAAGGCGTTCCTGGGTCATCAAGCTTTGGTGGAAGTGCACCCGACAAAATAGCACTGACTTGCACATTTACATCTAACTTCTTAGGCAACCTTGGTTGTCTTTTCTGTGTGCAAAGGTCCTTCAAATACCGAGCATAAGTAGGTACCTGTTTAATTGCATCTAGAAGAGGCAGATTGATTTTTACTTGTTTAAAAACTTCCCACAACTCATCTTGTTGTGGGCCTCTTTTTGACTTGTTTGATTTGTCTGGTTTGACCAAGGCTGATGGAAATGAAGCCTTGTTAACAACATTTTCAGATGGTGAGTTATTATTTAAAACCGGTTTAGATGCAATAACAGGTTCCTCACTATCACTCTCTGCACTCTCATTTACATCCTCCACAATCCCTTCGACGAAAGGAGGTGGAGGAGTGACATTATTATTCACTTCTTTACCACTTCTGAGAGTAATTACCTGATTTACCTGAGCATTCTTTTGGCTAGAACTCTGATGAGCTGGATTTACCTGTGTATCGCTGGGAAGTGTTCCAGGAGGTCTCTGTGAAAGTTGCTCTGCTATCTGTCCCACTTTCTTGTTCAATGCAACAAAAGCCTTGCCCCTTATGTCATTTTCCTTCCTCATCTCTTTCATCATCTCAACGAGTTGATCAATTTTTGAGCCTTCAGAATTGGTGGATGATCCAGCTTGTTGATTTGCAGGCGGAGCTTGTTGCCTGTTGTTCTGACCACCTCCTTGTTGCTGATTCCCATAATAAGGTTTCTGATAATTGGCTTGTTGGTACTGTTGACGATCAAAAGCTTGAGGATAACTTCTGTTGTTTGCAGGTTGGAAATTCGGGTTCATCTGATTTGAAGCATTACCATACCTAAAATTAGGATGGTTTCGAAGCCCTGGATGGTAGGTGTTCGAGTTCATATCTCCATGCACTTGATTAACCTCTTCAGTTGGGCCCCCTTGTTGTCCACCTTGTTGTTGCTGACACTGACTAGATTTGTGCCCAAGATCACCACATACCCCACACACATGATAGACCGAACCCGTTGGAGCTGAAGTGTTCTCCTTATCCAACTCGGCTATCTTTGCCACTTTCTGTGCCATAGCCTCCAATTGCTCATCAGTCATTTGGGTGGCTGCCCCATTCACCGTCTCATGCTTAGATCTTTTGTTCGACTGCTCCAACCGTTTAGAGTTGGCACACATTCTTTCTAGCAAATCCCAATCAACTTGTACATGATTATACAAGAAGGTGCCATTACTCTGTGAATTGATATCCCGGATGTCTTCAGACGACATTCCATCATAAAACGCCACCAATAACTCCCACATGTTAATACCATGATGAGGACACTTCCGTATCATATCCTTGAATCGAGTAAAAGACTCATGAAACAACTCCCCACCCTTCTGCTTGAAATTTCGGATATTTGCTCGGGCCTCATTAGTTTTCTTCATAGTGTAAAACTCTTCCAAAAACTTCTGTTGTAAGTCAGCCCATGTGTAAATACTAGCAGATGGTAGAGAATCAAACCATTCCTTCGCACGGTCTTTCAAACTGAAGGAGAACAAAATCAACTTAACCTCATCTGGTGTAAAACCTTGTAGCCCAGTTACCTGACAAAATTGCTTAAAACTCTGCAGATGTGGATAAGGTTCTTCAGTGGCACGCCCATGAAAATTAGGCATGGAAGTCAATACTGCTGGACGGACTTCAAAGGATCTTCCATTTCTCACAGGTGTTACTACCGGAGAAGCATTCGTGGTCAAAGCTGGTTGGAAGTAATTGTTGGCAGCTTGGGCATGCATCATGCCTTGATTGTAGTTTCTCGGTACTCCCATGTTATGTGGTGGAGGCATAGGAATACCGGGCTCATAATTTGGTCCCTGCATCTGTGGCATCGGAGGCCTATAGAATCCATGCGGCTGTGGAGGGTATTCTTGTGGTTGTTGCTGCGGGAATCCATATCCACCATAATTTATTTGGTGTTCTTGATTCATGTAATTCGGTGGTGGATTCTCGTACATGTTCTGTGGCTGCCCTTGATGCGGATCATATCCATTCCACCCATCATCCCATCGTTGTACCCTTACACCCGTTCCAAATGTGCCATGCACACTATCATTGTCAAGAGTATGGCGATCGGTATTGGTTTGTGCTCTGCTTGAGGGTGGATTTGGATTTTGAGGGTCATTCAGAGGTGGTTGATTGGGTGGTGGGTTCTTGTAGGGTGTAGGATCGAATTGATCCTCAAAGTTGAGTGGAGGAACATTAGGATTCACCATTTCTGGAGATGGATTTGGCTGGCTTGAAGATGCAAGATTGGTGCGATGAATAATCCTGTTGTGGCGAGCTGTTCGTTCAGTTTCTAGATCGAAGTTCAATGGAGAAGATCTACCAGAATATCTTGTATGCATACGATTTGTGATCACCTGCACATAACAAAAACAAACAACCCAAGTAGCACTGCTTGAAACAAATTAATCTAAACAATAAACCTTGCGCACTGGCTCCCCGGCAACGGCGCCAAAATTTGATCGCAGTCGAAGGTACAACCAAATTAAAACCTAAATACCTTTAGTAAAGGGTAAGTAGGGTATCGATTCTCGAGGAGCTCGTGGAAGATTAACTGTTGCAACTAATTAAACTAGGCGATAAAAGTAAAACCGAATTTTGGATTTGATTAATTTTTAAGAAAAACCGATTATGCACTTACTGAATTTAAAATCAAGAATAAATGAGAGTAAACATGAAAACGAATAACAATTGATTAAAAATAGTAACCAACCCTAGACTTCAGACTTGATATGGATTCAAAACCATCTAACTTGATTGAGTGATAATTTGTTACCAATTCAACTAATAACAATTAGATTTCATTCAGTGTGTTAACCCAACGATTTGAGATCGGACAATGGAACACAATCACGAACTAATCTAACAGTTATCACTTTGACAAAAACCTGATTAACAACTCGATATGCTAGCGGCTGTAAAAGTCGAATGACAATCGAATAATTGCAAATTAGATTGATTCAAATCTATTTGTGAATCCGGAAAACAATTATAAACACACGAAAGAAAGACTACTCAATCCCATGTTTACATTCACACAATCAAAACTAGTTAAGAATCCAAACATCAAAGTCTTACATCTAGGGTTGGGTACCGGGTGATTAGCCTGACATCATAATGATTGATTCTTCAAAGTTCTTCAAAGAATCCATGATTAGCTCTTCGAGTTTTTTGGGTGAAAAAGCTTCAATCTTGATGATCCAAATACCCCCAAAATAGCCTAGATTTCCCTACCTGTTCGTCTCTGTCTAGAAACTGACTTTCCATGGCTTATTTCTCCTCAGAATCGAAGCTCCCGTCTTTCTGTTTTCCCGACCACCGTAAGTTACGGTGGTTTGGCCGTAACTTACGGTCAACTTTTTCAAAATTATAACTTAAGGCTTGTAGCTTCTGGTTTACGGCCAAACTTTTTGATTTTCTTTCCACCGTAAGTTACGCTTTCCTGGCCGTAACTTACGGTCAGCCCTTTTTCACTTCTTCGTTTCTTCGTTCCGATTCCCGTAACCTGCATTTCCACGTGCTCTAACATCTATGTTTTAACCCCTCTTACCTACAAACACAAAAGCTCGTAGTAATTGCTATCCATGCATATGTAATAAGAGAAAAACATATAAAATCGCGGGGTTAAAGCACTGTATACACACAAAATCCGCATCTCATCACTCCCCCTCTTCCTCCTTTCTCCATAGTTTTTCCATCTATCATTCCTACCTCAGGAGAGGGACTCCCGCTCATGCCGTTCGTAGAGGCAGATTCAAAGGAAGAATTGGAACATCATTCCTCGGGACTGGATACGACAACTCATATCCGATATGTCTCGTTGGTGATCGTATCTCAACTGGCGGGAATACATACTCATGTACTTGGTAAGGGGGTAGCACACACATTTGCTAGGGCACCGATTTTTTCAGTCTCATCCACACCTACATCTCGGCCTCTCCAATCTACTTTCCCGAACCGTTAGGTTCAACTGACCGCTACAATGGGATCCTCTTCCCAATTACAGAAGCAAAACTTTTCACAATTTATGTTTCTGTCTCACGGACAATCAGCGTTCACTAATCTTCCTTTTTCCTAATCTCCCTTTCCACTCCTTCCACCTAACCGGTGGTGGCAGAGCAACAATGATATATGCAGCAGTATGAATAATGATTACGGGAATCTCAGATGGCCAGTGTTCGGACTCGCCTTTCGTATCATAATGACACGCATGTAACCCCGTTAGATCACACCTCGCTTTACCACACCCATCTCGATGGGTAATGAGGGGGAGTAGCAACGGATTGATAGCACCTCTCGCATTACAAGCCAAAGACAGTGGCGCGCGAGGAGGAGTTGAAGATGACTTTTGCAAGCCGTATCTCCCAACCGCCCTTATATCTCAGTCTAAGTTTACCAAGCGCATCGCAGGCGGATTTCCCTGTAAAATTGAAAATGCCCTCCACTGTAGGGAAGTATGACGGTTCGACAGATCTGGATAATCATGTTAATGTATTTGTTAGCGTAAGTGGAGTTGAACAGTGGTGTCATATGTTCATGCAAACCCTCATTGGCGCGACTCGTTTGTGGTAGACAGTTTGCCAGTAGGGGGTATTGGGGATAAACCATAAGTCCTTCATATCCGGCACAAGGATGGAGAAACAGTGGAACAATTTCCTGTACGGTACAACTTAGAAAGCCTAAAGATCGTTAGCGCAATGAGGGATCTCACTATTGCAGGTTTTGTGAATGGGGTTAGAGATGATCATTTGATCATGTGTCTACACAAGCCTAACGGCATGCCTCAGACTATGGAGGCTCTCATGGCAGTGGCTAAATTTTATGTTAAAGTAGAGAAATCTGTGGCGTTGAGTCGCACGATGGAGAAAACAAAAGATTCCGGGAAACCATCTAAAGTTCATACCAGCAAAGAGGCATCCATGCGTAATAAGTTCAGTTATTGATCTCATTGACCTCAAGGAATGTATAAACCATACAGGTTAACGAGGATGGATAGGCCACGCCCACAGTTCCCGCCAAGACGGGAAACCTCTAGTGTTTCTTACAAGAAAGCACATGCAACATTATCTTATCCTTCCTAAGCAATACACCCAACACTATATTACAATCTGAGGGTCTCAGGCTTGAGGACCCTGAGAAAGCTTTACGCGCAACACAAAGAACTTCTGTGAATATCACAAAGCACATGGTCATGAGACGGACTCATGCTGGCAACTGAAAAAACATATCGATCAACAAGTCAAGGCTGGAAAATTGTCTCATCTTCTAAAAGACACAAAAGGAAATTTATCGCCTTAACGTGCGGATAAAGAAACCCCGAACGTCGGTCAGAAAAGGGTATGATGTGTTTATGATCCAGAGTGTAGGACCAATGAAGGGAAGTGGACAAAATTGCGTTGGGGACGCGTTAGAATCATGGATGCTAACACCCTTTGTCTTTCCTCCTCAAACAGGGGATTGTTATATTGGCCCGCTCACTATTACAGCCCTAATTGGATCTTATCAGATGAGAATGGTTTTCATTGATACAAGCAGTTCTTCGGACATCTTGTATGAACAATGCTTCCAGAATTTAGATCCTGAGGATCAAGCGCGGTTGGAAGCAGTCGATGCGCCTATTATGGGTTTCTCGGGGGAAATAATCAAACCACTTGGGCAAATCACTTTCTCAGTAACTTTGGGGGAAGGAGAACGAGTGCAAACAGTGTTACTACAGTTCTTAGTGGTATCAGCTCACTCGTAACAAAATGTTATCTTGAGTCGCACAACATTGGCATGTGGGTTTGTTGTCTTCCTCATTGCTAACTTGGTCATCTTGAAAGCACAAGAAGGGAATATGATGAAATAAGAATGTAAAAAGTTTTTAGAGTCATTTATTTTTAGATCTAGAATATATTATGGGTTTGATATTCATTTTTAAATTTTAACCCATAAAATAAACATTATTAGATCTCAATGGACTAAATGAGAATAAAGCTTAAAAAAATTAAAATTTAAAAACGTTGGGTCAATCATGTTATTACTTGTTAATTTAATCAACCACTTTCAAAGTGGCCTAGTGGTAAGAAGGCCTGGGCTCTCCAAAAAATAAGTTGTAAATATTTAATATTTATTCTTGTAAAAGCTGTGAATACATGAAACATGAACCATGAAACATGAACTATATCATCTTTGATATGATTGTCTCCATATTAACCACTAAATCAAATATACAAATATTTTATTCTTTCTTGAAAAGTTCCAATATGCAATTGAGTTTTCTCTCTTTTTATAACCATAGGATTTTAAACTATTAAGATACACGTGAAGATTAATTTTTTTTGGATAGTAGATAGTCAAGCGATTGGGAGACTTTGTTATTTTAATCGGGTCCAGAGTTCTCACTTTGGTTCGAACCTCACCCCACACAGTAGGAAAACCACAAGTGGAAAAACTCCCTGACTCGACCTAAAACAACTTTTGTCCTAAGGAAGACTCGAACCAATGACCTCCCATTTGAAAAGTCATGAGACTACCACTCAACCAGAAGGCTCGATTGTTACACGTGTAGATTAATGAAACATAGATGGGGTGGGGGTGGGGGTGGGGGTGGGGGTGGGGTACCCTTTCTATCTCCTCCCCATTTATGTATCTTTAAGGCGCTCACCAAAAACCAACCAAACTCCAACCAAATCACACTTAATTCCACCCCAATTTCTGTACAAACACTCACATATCTCCCAGATTTGCTCAATCCCAATTCTTTCACAGTTTCTTTTGATCTCTTTCATCTTGTCAATATTTCATCAACTCTCAAAGATCAAAATTAGGGAATTCAAATTTCATGTTAATATCTAATTTTATAAGTAGAAAAGTTTGATCCCATTACAATACTTCATACCTATTTTCAATTGGGTTGTTGATTATTCCCCCAAAAATGAAAAAAATCATATGAATAGTCAAAAAGACCCTGTTTGACCAAGAAAATTTTAATGTCAAGTTTAGCCTGTTTCTGGATTAGATAGTCATAGGATACATAGCATTACATCTATAAAACGCTTGACATATTAATTCGCTTCAGGAAGGTAGAACTAATTGATAATTAATTAAAAAATAGATTGTTTGACTGAAAAAGTCAAAGTAAGACTGTTCTAAATTTTGATTGCTCTATTTGGCAGTGGAAACATGTCAGAAGCTCAAAGGATGACACTAAATGGAAGTTTTAATTATGGTAGTGGCAACATGAATGGGGTGATTTCACTGAGGTATTCTGCAAGTAGATCTGCCATTGATGAATTTTGTTCTGCTCTTGGGGGAAATAAGCCAATTCATAGCATTTTAATTTCAAATAACGGAATGGCGGCTGTAAAGTTTATAAGAAGTGTGAGAACATGGAGTTATGAAACATTTGGTTCGGAAAAAGCAATTTTGTTGGTAGCCATGGCTACCCCGGAGGATATGAGGATTAATGCAGAGCATTTTAGAATTGCTGATCAATTTGTCGAAGTCCCGGGTGGTACAAATAATAATAACTATGCTAATATGCAACTCATTGTAGAGGTATGTTCGTTTCATATACAAATCCCACATTCATAATTAATTTAGGTATGAAGTGATTGATTTTATGAACCATCATACTTGCCATTTTATTGCAAATTAACCATCATCTTTATGATTTTTTTTAAAACACTATAGTTTGCAAGAACTAGAGATTATTGATTATTTTTGGAAATAAATGTAAAACAAAGAGCATTGTGGTTGACACATATTTGTAAATAAATATTCATTCCTGCAAAGGTAGTGATTATCCTTTTGCATTTATGCAAGAATGGTGATTTGTTAGCTACAGTAATCCAGATATGTTGGTTCAAAAAGTCTGTCACTAAACAAAGTTGGATTTAGTTTCATTTGTTCAAAAATCTTTCAAATATCCTCTTTATTCTCTATAGAGTATTGTTGACTATGAATGTCAAAAGAACTACCTCAATTTTGAAATTAATACAAATGTATGTAACCTTTAATTGGAAATGATAAAAGTGTAACACGTACTAGAAGTTATGTAACTAGAAGAAATAGTGTTAAAAATAGAAAAGAGAATTCCTTTATATATCTGTTACTTTCCCTACTTTGACTTCAAATGTCAACCCAACTATCCTTAACTTTTAAGATTGATATGAGTATGCTTAACTTTTAAGGAAAAATCATTAGCTACATCAAAATGTACAATAAGTATCAGAAAGATAAAAAGATTTGGTATTGAAACTGTAGAAGCATAAATTATCACTATAGTTATAAATTCATGTTTAATGATTTCAGACTGCTGAGATAACACATGTTGATGCTGTTTGGCCTGGTTGGGGTCATGCATCTGAAATCCCTGAACTACCAGATGCATTGGATGCTAAAGGAATTATATTTCTCGGGCCACCTGCTTCATCCATGGCAGCTTTAGGAGATAAAATCGGTTCTTCTTTGATTGCACAAGCAGCTGATGTGCCAACGCTTCCTTGGAGTGGTTCTCATGTAAATTTTGCTACTTTTATATCCTTTTTACCTTTACAATAATCATTATATCTCTTATTCTTAAGAAGTTGCATCATTATACCTCTTATTCTTTAAAAATTTCGGTCTTTGTACCTCTCATTCTTTAACCGTCACGTCTTCATACGTTTAAAAAAAAAACCCACATGTTTATACCTCTTTTTTTAAGAAACTGCATCTTTATACCTCTCATTCCGTAAAAATTGCATCTTCACATCATTCTTTTAAAATCGTGTCTTTATGCCTCATAGTTTTTTTTAAAAACGGCATCTTTATTCCTCTCTGTCTTTAAAAACACATCTTTGCACCTCTTATCCTTTAAAAGCCATATCTTTACTCCTGTTCTTTAAAAATAACATCTATATACTTCTGATACTTTAAAAATTGCATCTTTGTACTTCTCATTCTTTAAAAATCACATCTTTATTACCTCTTATTATCTAAAACTGCATCTTTTAGGTGAAAATTCCTGTGGAAAGCTGTTTGGTTTCAATTCCAGATGATGTATATAGAAAAGCTTGTGTGTATACAACCGAAGAAGCAATTGCTAATTGTCAAGTTGTTGGTTATCCGGCCATGATTAAGGCATCATGGGGTGGAGGTGGCAAAGGCATAAGAAAGGTTTGATTCTTTAAATTTTATAAATTGTTTCCACCTTTGACCTTTAAAAGTCATCGAGTTAGTTTTTGACCTCAAAACCCATATTTTTGTTTAAAATTTTAGGTGCATAATGATGAAGAAGTCAAAGCACTTTTCAAGCAAGTTCAAGGTGAAGTGCCTGGTTCCCCTATATTCATTATGAAAGTTGCTTCTCAGGTGAGAAAATGTTTGAATTACTGATGTGATCTTAATTTGCCACTCAAAACTTATTACAATATTATTTAAAATATTTTAAAAAACAGAGCCGACATCTACAAGTTCAGCTACTATGTGATCAGTATGGCAATGTTGCAGCTTTACATAGTCGTGATTGCAGTGTTCAAAGACGACATCAAAAGGTAGTCTGAGAATCATAATCCTTTCTAAAGATACAAATCTTGATTTTTATCTAATTTTTATTTATCTTTTTGCTATTTTTTAAGATTATTGAGGAGGGGCCACTAACTGTAGCTCCACCTGACACAATAAAGAAGCTTGAGCAAGCAGCAAGAAGATTGGCAAAATCGGTTAATTATGTTGGAGCTGCAACTGTAGAGTATTTGTAGTACAGTATGGAAACTAAGGATTATTATTTTTTGGAGCTTAATCCCCGTTTACAGGTGCACTTATGAATACTTTATAAAACGATATTTCACATCATAGAATCACAAATCTCTTTGTATATTATTGCTGGTATAAAACAGGGTTGCAAGATGTTTGTATATATAGGTCAGGAAACCAGTTGGACTAAGAAACTAAATCAATCTAATTATGGTAACAAAGAATAAAGGATCCTAAATATAATATACGTGTATAATAATAATAATTTAATAATATAATAATAGTGTAGTTACATCGTCTAATATGTCTATTACACATGCACTTCTATAGATATCCACTAGGATTCCTTAGATTCTTACATGCATCATTCATTTTTCATTTTGTGGGTCCTATACAAAATGGTGAAATATGTTGGCATAATTTTTTAGGTGGAGCATCCTGTCACTGAGTGGATAGCAGAGGTTAATCTACCCACAGCGCAAGTTGCAGTTGGAATGGGAATTCCTCTTTGGCAAATTCCTGGTAAATATATCAAAATTATTTATAACTTGAAACAAATGGTTGATTTTTTGTTGACCATTATACTTGGTTTTTCGCTACTAACTAAACATCATTGAAATGTTAAAAACACTATATATTGCATGAAAACAAGAAACTAATGAAAAGTCAACTATGATGGTTTGGAAACTCAAACCTATTTCAAGCTATTTGCTTTATACATTGTTATTTGTTAGAATGTTTTTATATTCATGTCCTTCTGGTTTAGAAATAAGACGATTTTATGGGATGGAAAATAGTGGGGGGTATGATGCTTGGAGAAGAACATCAGCTCTTGCAACCCCATTTGACTTTGACCAAGCAGAGTCAATTAGGCCAAAGGGTCATTGTGTTGCTGTACGTGTAACAAGTGAGGACCCAGATGATGGTTTTAAGCCGGCTAGTGGGAAAGTTCAGGTTTGTAAAAAGACTATATTAAATATAAATATCTGGCTTAATTTTATTATATCCTTATAAAAATTCAGAATATCATATAAATCCTTCTAAATTTCATAATATCATACTTGCGTGTTCAAAACGCTAAAATATTATATTTATCCATTCTATAGCAATTAGCAAATAAAAAAATCAGCTACTTCTAAACCTTTGTTCAATTGAATAAACAAATAAGAAAACAACGTTATTGCAAGTCATCTCCTGCACATAATGTTCTTTTTGTCTATTGAGTGAAACAAATTGTTATAAGTAATTGATTTTGTTTTACTTAGTATGAAAATGGATAAATATAATATTGTAGCATTTTGAAATGGTAAATATTATATTATGGAATTTAGAAGGATCTATGTGCAAATTTGAGCTTTTAGAAGGATCATATGAATATGCCCAAAATATTTGAACTGCCTTTTTTAGGAGCTAAGTTTTAAAAGCAAGCCAAATGTGTGGGCATACTTTTCTGTCAAGGTAATGCTTATTTCCAGATTGTATTTGCATATTTTGCTGCAGTTTCCCACTTGCAAAAGTTATATTTTAATTTGAAAATTGCAGTCCGGAGGAGGCATTCATGAATTCTCAGATTCTCAATTTGGTAAGAAAACTGAACCTTGTTTGGTTTCAATTCTAAATAGTCAATCATTAGTGTAGTTGACTTTTACAAGATTCTTTGCTAGAACATTCATTGTCTTATTTAATTCTTTGATATACTTTTTTTTTTGATAGGTAACTTTCATTTTTTACGTGGCAGTTACATCTCCAAATCGGAGACCCGTACCCCACAACCTGACCACTACGTTGTCTGAACTGGGCCCGCGTGTTCAGTACGAGGGGCATAGGCTATCACCGGGAAACCATGGAGCCTGCTGCCACTTGACAACAGTTGCGCCGCTACACGGGACCAACCCCGCTAGCGAAACGCACTCCGGACTAAAACCCGGGGTGGCTCGGACTCGAACCTGCGTGGGCAGGTTGAGTCTTCATTGCCTTAACCACTAGGCCAAAGCCCAGTAATGTTTTTGCATTTGGAGAGTCTAGAGCATTGGCCATTGCAAATATGGTTCTTGGGCTGAAAGAAATCCAAATTCGTGGTGAAATCCGTACTAATGTTGATTATACAATCGATTTATTACATGTGAGAATCTTGGAATTTTAAAATTACTATAGTTTTTAATCTATTCAATTCAATCAGTTGCTCCCTCCTCCCCAAAGTTTATTGCCTACAAGGTACAAACAAAAAAACATAATTTAAGATATGTACAAGTAATGCAGATTTTAATTAGCAGAAGCCAGTTTTACCCGTAATGTATTTAAAATATTAATTGACTTAGAAAATTTGCAAAATTTAGTGATAACAATCAAGGGTGAAATGAAAAGCTAGTAAATTTTAACTTTTCATTTCTGAAAATGGACAATATTGTGAGACAAATTAAAAAAGAAATGTGTACTAAATTTTTGAGACGGGTCGACTGTCATGCACTACAAGAAATTAGTAGGTTATATACATTTTTGGGCATGTCTACAGAATCAAATATATCTAAATTTATGTAAACACTTGACGATGCGTGAAGAAAAGGGTCATGATGAAAAGCTTCTAAATATTCATACTTTTACGTGTGGATAAATTGATTATATTTCCAAATTCTTTTTTTCTTATATCTATGCTTTATGACTCTGAATATTTTAACACACTTAGATTTTATTATTATTATTATTTCAACACTTGTAGGCTTCAGATTATAGCGACAATAAAATACATACGGGTTGGTTAGATAGTCGAATTGCCATGCGGTTAGAGCAGAAAGGCCCCCATGGTATCTTTCAGTAGTTGGAGGAGCTCTTTATGTAAGTGCTTTTATAATAATACCTTTCAGTTTCTAAGTTCATCATCTTTTAAAGTACTTTGGCTTACCATTGACTTTTGTTGACCTCAGAAAGCTGCTGCTAGAAGTGCAGCCATGGTTTCTGACTATGTTGGTTATCTTGAAAAGGGTCAAATCCCTCCTAAGGTATTTCAACTGACCATTGACTTTGTGTTGACCTCAGATAGCTCTTTGCTGATTAGTGTTTTTTTTATTCTTGCAGCATATATCATTGGTCAACTCTCAAGTTTCTTTGAATATTGAGGGTAGTAGATACACGGTAAGTAGAAACATAAATGTCTATTGTTCTTGATTTCTTTTGTTTTATACATTATTTTTGTTAGATTGATATGGTAAAAAGAGGACCAGGAAGTTACAGATTAAATATGAATCAATCTGAGATTGAAGCAGAAATACATACTCCACGTGACGGGGGTTTATTAATGCAGGTTAACATTCATGTTTATTTTTTCAATTTAAAGAGCTCTTACTATATGTTTAACGTAACTCATATGTCTAAATAGTTCTCAATTTGTGAGTCAATCTGAGAATCACTATAATACAGGGGCGGATATACCATAAGCCGAGGGGTACCTGATGGTACCCCTCAACTTTCGACGCGTAATGAAAATTTTTTGTTTTTTTTTCGTTTTATGTATTCAGATACCCCTGAACGAAATTTTAGATACCCCTGAATGAAATTTTAGATACCCCTAAAATTTATAAAATCATAAACTTTATAAAAGCCCAAACTTTTAAAAAAAACTCAACCCAATACTCATTTTAATTAAAAAGTCCAAATCTCATACATTAAAAAAACTAAACCCAATACAAACCATTTGATTTGGGCTTGCCATCGGCCCGTCCACCAAAATCAATACAACTTGCTGCTGCCATCGGTCCTAAAAGACCCCTGCTTGAGCGAGCGACCAAAATACCGGAAGAAAAACCTACCCCTCCCTGCTGCCACCGATCGACCGCCCCTGCCGCCGCCGCGTCCCGTCCGTCCCTGCCCCTGCTGCCGCCGCCGCAGCCGTCCCTACCCCTGCCGCCGCCGCTGCAGCCACAACCACCACCATCCACGACCACGACCACAACACAAGGTTAGTTAGAGTTTGTGTTTATATGTTTAATTTGGTGAAATTGAAATTTAGGGTTTGTGTTTATATGTTCAATTGGGTGAAATTGAAAGTTAGAGTTTGTGTGTATATGTTTAATTGGATGAAATTGAAATTTAGGGTTTGTGTGTATATGTTCAATTGGGTGAAATTGAAATTTAGGTTAGAGTTTTATTTGCTTTTTTTAGTTGTATAACAAGTTTTTATTTTGTATTTGATATTTTGATTATAGGAAAGATGAAACCACAAACTAAACAAGCTCGAATTGGTAATTGTTTTAAAAGAAAATTCAATGATGATGTTGATATTGATGGAAGTTCAAATATTCCTAATGTTGATATTGATGGAAGTCCAAATAATGTTGATATTGATGGAGATTGGTAAGCATACATTAGGGAAAGCAAAAAAGAATAAGAAACATCTATTTCTAAAGGGCTTTTCATATCAACTTTGAAGTTCCTTAGTGATAATAACCCGGAGATTGGTAAGCATACATTAGGGAAAGCAAAAAAGAATAATAAATTGACAGCTCCATCAATACAAAAAGAGATTATCGATTGCTTTGCGAAAGAAGTAACCAAAATGATTTGCAAAGAAATAAAAGATGATGTGTTTGGGTTGTTAATAGACGAGTCTAGTGACGTATCTTTGAAGGAACAAATGGCTGTAGTTGTGAGATATGTTGATAAACTCGGAGTTGTTAAAGAGAGTTTTATTGGAATTGCTCATGTTAAAGATACATCTTCTACAACTCTTAAACAAGCCGTTGTTTCTTTATTAGCAGATAATCAGTTGAGCATAGATCAAGTAAGTATAATATTTCATTACATAAACATTAATATTTCATTACATAAACATTAATAGTTTGTTTTTTTTAAAACAGGTCAGGGGTCAAGGTTATGACGGTGCAAGCAACATGCGAGGAGAGTTTAATGGCTTAAAAGCTTTGATTTTGAGAGATAATCCATCAGCACATTACATACATTGTTTTGCTCATCAACTTCAGTTAGTGATTGTGGCTGTTGCAAAGAAACATCCCGGTGTTCAAGGTTTTTATGAATACCTTTCCATGGTTGTTAATACGGTTTCTGCTTCTTGCAAACGCAAAGATATGTTACGGGAGGCCAGAAAAGAGAGAGTAGAAAAAGAAATATTTGAAGGTGTAATTAAGACCGGAAAAGGATTAAACCAAGAGGTTTCCTTAGCACGAGTCGGTGATACACGATGGGGTTCTCATCATGGAACAATCACAAGTTTGATTAGATTATTTTCGGAAGTTGTTGATGTACTTCATTATGTTAAAGAAGAAGGAGATAGCATTCAACAACGTAGTAATGCAAAAGGTATTCTTTCATATTTTAAAAAACTTGAATTTGTTTTTTATGCACACTTAATGGAAGATGTTCTAAGCATCACAAATGCTCTCTCAAAACATCTTCAAAAAAAAAGTCAAGACTTATTAGAAGCGGCTAACATGATAAACGAAACAAAAGGAGCATTGAATGAGTTAAGTCAAAAAGGGTTTGACGAGATGTTGATAAAGGTGACTTCTTTTTGTCAAAAATACAATATTACGATGTTAGATATGATGGCAAGTTATGGTAACCCAAGAAACCGAAAGAATGTCATTACTAATCGACATCATTTTGAAGTTGAAATCTTTAATACGTTTTTGGATATGCAAGTTCAAGAAATGGGAAATCGATTCAATGAGGTAACAACTACTTTGATAGAAAATATGTCAGGTTTAAATCCTTGTGATTGGTGTTCTAAGTTTGACACATCAAAGATAGTGGCATTTTCTGAGATGTATCCGAATGATTTTACCACGAATGAAAGAGTTTGTCTTTTGGGTGAGCTTAAGGTCTTACATCATAGTGTAAAGAAAGATGATAGATTTGCAAATTTGGATGGAATATGTGACCTTGCTCGTCTAATGGTGGAAACCGGAAAAAATAAATCTTATCCTTTGGTTTATCGGATATTGAAGCTAGCTTTGGTTTTACCGGTTGCAACCGCAACCGTTGAAAGATGTTTTTCTAAAATGAAGCTTATCAAGACGGATTTACGCAATCGAATGGGTGATGAATTTTTGAATAATGCTCTAGTTTGCTCGATCGAAAGAGAAATATTTGATAAAGTGACGGATGACGATGTAATGGCTAGATTTCAACTTATCAAATGTCGAAGAGGACATATATGAGATCATCTATTAGGTATTTCTTTATCATTTTGTAATATCATGTTTTTTTGGTTTCATTTACTTGAATGTATGAAGAAAAAAAATTTGGACAGATACCCCTGAATATTATTTCTAGATCCGCCACTGCTATAATAATTTCTTGAATTGTTGATTGAATTGAGTTTATGTATGATTAAAAAACAGGAAAATGAGCATTTTAGTGATGTTTAAACCAAAACATGCGTACATTTAGAATATATATTTATAATTTTTACACACAAATTAACAAAAAACATGGTGCAACAGATAGTTGTGATCACCACTTTTGATAGTGTTTGACAAGTTTTGATTATTTAAAGAATTAGAAGATAAAAATAAGGGTATATACTTAATTCCATTCTACCCTTTGATTATTGGTTACCCAAACACTAGAAACAGATTATTGCAACCGTGAGTCACAATAGTCAGATAATCACTTTCCAAATGTACATCTGAATCAAAAGATAATTTTTTTTTAACAACCATGCGTATTTGTTACATTTTTACATGCAATTACACATTCATTTGTTACATGCCCATAAAACACACACACATATATATATATATTATCATTGGTTTATTTAATATTGTAGTTGGATGGAAAGAGCCCTATTATATACGCGGAGGAAGAAGCTGCTGGTACTCGTCTCTTAATTGATGGACGGACTTGCTTGCTTCAGGTGTCAACAACTACTTTTTTTTATCTTCTATTATATTCATTATAGATGTGGCTGTTTCTACCTATTTACTTTTGAATGGGTCAGTTTTTGGTCTTGTTTTATCTCTAACGGGTAAAAGACGGGTCAATTGGGTCCAATCGGTTGAAAGCCTCCAAAAGTTTATCTGTAATGCCTAATGTGATTAGTCCTCCAAATTTTATTAAAAAACAAATAAAATTTTCATGTCAACCCAAACCGACTCGTTTAGACAATCACCTATTTTGACCAATTACTGTCACAGCCCCATCGATGGCGGAATTTACGCGAGGGGTGACGAATTGAAATCATCACAATGATTAAAAGAAATACTATTAAATTAACCGAATAATTGCATTAAATTGTTTTAAAAACACACAACCAAAGAAAATAGATAAACAAATAGTCTTTACTAAACTTTATAATAACTAGATCTCCTAGAGCCAAGTCTTGAAGTCCTAGCGTGATTGTAACAACAACCTAGTTATTAGTACCTGAAAAACATGCTAAAATATGTCAGCTATAAAGCCGGTGAAAACATAGGTTTAAGTAATTACATAGTATAGATAATGAAGATTTTTGCAATTCATAAACAAGATTCAATAACAAGTAAACAAACTTTTATACATCGATTCAACCAAACCTAATGACAAGATTGGGTTCCCATAGAATTGATATAGAATGAATAACAAGTTTTGCAGTTTCTGTATATCTAGTCTCAAGTTGATATCGTATCTCGTCAACTCAAGAACTAGATCGGCATGTCAGGCCCATAGATCTATGACTTACTCCCGTTGGCTTATCCCAAGTTAATGGTTGCAGAGTGTGTATAAAACTGTTTAAGTTTACAAGTATAGAAAGTTGTTATTGAAATTGCAAAAGTGGTATTTGAGTTTGATATAGTTTGTACAACCTTTGATATACGAGCATGTTTTCCACCCCAAAGATAAAAAGTAAAAGGGGCTATGAACTCACCTTGAAGTAGGTGGGCAGAATCTTGTCCTGGTAGTAACTTGGTTACGAGAATGCCTTAATGATTAAACCCTAAGTAAGTTATAGTGCAAGTTAGTTTTAGAATTTAAGTTTAGATTAGATAAAGGTTGATATTGTAAATAGAGGAAAGTGGTTGTTGTATACTAGAGTGGTTATCGTCCCAGAGTAGTACCTTCAACAGAAGCGTTCCTAGGAAAGAGTTGGTTGGATCAAGACCCCGTCTTAACTAGCCATAACTTTCTGCTTGTCAGATAACTACATACCGGTTGGATGATTACTCTATTGATATACTAGACCAAGTTTAGGGTTTATTTGGTAACTTTAGAAAGTGTAGGGGCTAAAGTGTAAATATGTTTTTAGTTGGGATTAAAATGAATAAGTTGAATATTATATGATTATAATTGAAAAAGTAGAGAGTTTGAATACAAACATGATTCAAGAATGGATAGAGAGTAAAAATGAATCAAAGCATAGATTTTTATATAAAAAAAGTTTCAATGCGATTAAAAGACTTATGAGTATCATAAATTTCTATATTTTTATAACTTATAACATGTTAAAATCACTTATCTTATAATAAAATTCGTATCTTTTATAAAAATTATGAATATCATGAAAGTTTGCAAACAGGGGGATTTTGACAGCTTTTGATAGCTTTGCGCACCGATCTTGCGCGGACTGTTTGAGGTTCTTAAACTATGAACCAGAAGACGTGCGAGTAGGCTTTTCGACCGTGAGACCTTAAACTTGATTTTCAAAAAACAAAACGCTTGAAGAAGTTCTGTTTTGAGGGAGTTATGGCCCCGATAAGATAGGGTGACGAATCTGTCAAAATTTCAGCATTATAGTTTTTATGTTTTTGTGAAAACCGTTGATGCATGATTTTAATTTATATCTTGTTTGGATCTGTGATTTTAACATGTAAGTGCTAGGGATCACGGATCTAAGTTTGATTTTTATAATAGAATCATGAAGAAACACAAAAGAGTATAAAAATTCATAAATGGAAAAACAGAAACAAAGAGTTTATAACTTACTTAAAAGCTTGGATAGCTTGGAGAGGCTATGAGAGCCACGAATTTGACAGCTCCTAGCCTTAGGATTTTGTGAATTGGTGTAGAGAAACAAGAGGAGAATGACCTTTATTTATAGTGAGAGATGAGAGTTGAACTAGGAGCTAAAGGGGGAAGATTTGAATTAAGTTTGCAAGTTGATACAACTTGTTAGTTGGGCTTATGATTTTCGAAAATTCTAGGGTAGGATAAGGGTTGTATTTGGTCAATATTAGGGCTAGATTATGAGGCTAAAAGGATAACTAGCAAATAAGATTAATTAGTTAGAGATAATTACTAGGATTTTATAAAAGAATAGATTATATTTTTATAAAAATATTGATGGGGCTTTACATGGATAAGATCAATGAGTTGAAATTTTTTTATTATGGATTAGTTCAAGGTAATTAATTTAGGATTTGGTTTAAATATTGATGGGGATTAGGATTAGTTCAAGGTAATTAATTAGATAAAAAAATATGGAGATAATCATAGATTTAATTTAGGATTTGGTTTAAATATGATTAAATACATAATGTATGTATTCACGAAAATTTTAATATTCAATATAGATTATGATTATTTTAACATAAACCTATTAGTTGTTAAGTATTTAATTTAATATTTTTTTAAGTATTAGACTTTATAAAATGTTACACAATAAACCTTGTAGTTACAAATGTAAAATTTCTAAATTTGAATTTAGGTTTATAAAGATAAAGACTTTCCATAGGATTTATTTTTTATTATGGTTTAAGGCATCCAAGTTACTACATTAGGCAAGATATAGGATAATATAGCATTGAATCACATAGAATCACCATAGTAAATGACAATATATAGAATCACAATATATTGAAATTGAATTATGCTAACGTTTTCATAGATCGAAATAGTTTCAGGAATGCATAAGGAATCAATAGTATCACTAAAAGGTTACATAAATAGAATGGAAAAATCAAGGATGTTACAGTCTCCCATAGTTAAGAGAATTTCGTCACCGAAATTCAACTAGTAGAGTTTGTGCTATCCTGAAATAGATGAGGGTATTTGAGTTTCATCCAGGTGAACTCAGGACCCCGCTTAGAATTCCAACGAACTTTAACAATTGGAATACGGCTTCGCTTCAGTTTCTTGATGTCACGATTTATAATCTCAGTAGGTTCTTCAACGAAGTGCAGTTGGTTATCTATGCGGATCTCATCCAAAGGAATGTGCAAAGTGTCGTCAGCTAGACACTTCTTCAGATTAGACACATGAAAAGTGTCATGGATAGAGTTAAGTTCTTGTGGTAGCTGAAGTTTGTAGGCTACTGGACCAATCCTTTCCAGGATCTCGAATGGTCCAACATACCTAAGAGCTAGTTTACCCTTCTTCCCGAATCGGACAATTCCCTTCTAAGGTGAAACTTTAAGTAGAACAAGATCACTAATATGGAATTCAAGAGGTTTTCTTCTATTGTCCGGATAACTCTTCTGACGATCTCGTGCGGCTTTAAGTCTATCTCGAATTTGAAATACTTTATCTGAAGTCTCTTGAATAAGTTCCGGACCAGTTATCTGGTTGTCTCCGATTTCAGTCCAACAAACAGGGGTGCGACATTTTCTTCCGTATAAGGCCTCAAATGGTGCACACTGAATGCTGGTGTGATAACTGTTATTGTACGAGAACTCTATCAGAGGTAAGTGATTATCCCAACTTCCACCAAAGTCGATGACACAAGCTCGTAGCATGTCCTCAAGAGTTTGTATGGTTCGTTCGCTTTGGCCATCAGTCTGAGGGTGATAAGCCGTGCTAAGATCCACACGTGTTCCCAAGGATTTCTGTAATGATTTTCAGAACCTGGACGTAAACCGACTATCTCGGTCAGAGATGATGGATAGTTTAACACCATGACGAGCTACGATTTCATTGATATAGATCTTGGATAACCTCTCCATTTTATAGTCTTCTCAGATCGATAGTAGTGAGCGAATTTAGTCAGGCGATCGACTATGACCCAAATTTAGTCATGCCCACTGGAGGTTTTAGGAAGCTTAGTAATGAAATCCATGGAAATCTGATCCCATTTCTATTGAGGGATTTCGGGTTGCTGGAGTAGGCCTGATGGTTTTTGGTGCTCAACTTTGACTTTTTGACAGGTCAAACATCTTCCAACATACAGAGCTATGTCTTTCTTCATTCCAGGCCACCAATAGCATTTCCTCAGATCTAAGTACATCTTATCGGAACCTGGATGAATAGAATAGTGAGACTTGTGAGCTTCATTTAGGATAAGTTCTCGGAGATTATCAAAATTAGGAACCCATATTCGACCCATGAAGTAAAGAATTTCATCGGTCTTGGACTCCAACTGACGTTCAGCAATACTTGCCAATTCATCCTTTAGATCCGTCCTGACAAGTGCTTTCCTTTGGGCTAGAAGGATTTAGGCTTTGAGACTAGTATGTATAATCATTCCCATCGCACGAGTGTGTGATGGTTTGATTCTTTCCTTTCTGCTGAGAGTGTCGGCTACTACTTTAGCTTTACCCGGGTGATAGCGAATCTCGCAATCATAGTCATTTAGTAGTTCCACCCAACGCCTTTGTCTCATATTTAACTCCTTCTGATCGAATATGTGTTGTAAGCTTTTATGATCGGTGTAGATAACACATTTCGTACCGTATAAGTAATGTCTCCAGATCTTTAAAGCAAACACTACAGCACCTAGCTCAAGATCATGAGTAGTGTAGTTCTTTTCATGGATCTAAAGCTGTCTCGATGCATATGCAATGACCTTTTCTCGTTGCATAAGGACACAACCTAGGCTTTGGTTGGATGCGTCACAGTACACAACAAAGTCCTCGTTGCCATATGGTAAAGTCAGAATGGGTGCATCACATAACTTCTGCTTAAGCAACTGGAACGCATCTTCCTGTTTTGGTCCCCAGTCAAAAGTATGGTTTTTCTGAGTCAGAGTAGTGAGTGGCAGAGCAATTCTTGAAAAGTTCGAGATGAACCTTCGATAGTACCCCGCTAGACCCAGAAATGAGCGAACCTCTGAGGGAGTCTTTGGTGCATTCCAGTTCTTGACTGCTTCAATCTTGGCAGGGTCAACATGGATACCCTTGTCATTGATCACATGACCTAAGAATTGAATTTCACTAAGCCAAAACTCATACTTAGAGAACTTAGCATAGAGTTGCTCTTTCTTTAGAAGCTCAAGGATAAGTTTGAGGTGTTTCTCATGATCGGTCTTGGTTCGGGAATAGATCAAGATGTCATCTATGAAAACAATGACGAATTTATCTAGGTAAGGTCGACAAACACGGTTCATGAGGTCCATGAATATCGAGGGTGCATTGGTTAGTACAAATGGCATAACTACGAACTCATAGTGTCCATAGCGGGTTCGAAAGACGGTTTTGGGTATGTCTTCTTCATTCACTCGAAGTTGATGATAACCAAAGCGTAGATCAATCTTTGAAAAACAGGCGGCTCCTTGTAATTGATCAAACAAATCATCAATCCTCGGTAGTGGATACCGATTCTTGACGGTTAGTTTGTTGAGCTCTCTATAGTCAATGCACATTCGAAAGGATCCATCTTTCTTCTTGACAAACAAAACCGGAGCTCCCCAAGGTGAGAAACTCGGTCGGACAAATCCCTTGTCTAATAATTCTTGAAGCTGACTAGATAGCTCCTTTATTTCTGACGGGGCTAAGCGGTAAGGGGATTTGGCAACAGGTGTTGCACCAGGTACAAGGTCAATCCGGAACTCGACTTGTCGGATAGGAGGTAGTCCGGGCAAATCATCAGGAAAGACCTCTAGGTAGTCTTTAATGATAGGGACATCTTGCAATTTCTTTCCTAGAGTCTTCTTTTCCACAACGTGGGCCAAGAATACCATAGTAGTGGGTTTTCTCAGCAAGCTACTGGCTTTCATAGATGAAATGATCTTTAAGTTCTTCCCAGACCTCTCTCCATGGATAGTCAAAGTATCTCCAGATTTAAGGGGAATACGGACTAGTTTCTCAGCACAAATGATCTCAGCATGGTTGGTGGATAGCCAATCCATTCCTACCACTATGTCAAAGCTTCCAAGTTGGATAGGGATAAGATCGATTGAGAACGGATGATCGTCAAGTGTTAAAGTACAACCTCGAAAAATAGTATTGATATGTATTAGATCTCCATTAGCTAACTCAACAGAATAAGTAGTATCTAGTTTAACAAAGTTAGAGCTAAGCAAAGATTCAAACTCGGTTGAGACAAAACTTTTGTCGGCTCCGGAGTCGAATAGGAGAGAAGCATAGTGTTGATTGATGAGAAACGTACCCGTAACAACGTTTGGATCCTGGCGAGCTTCGGTTGCTCCGATAGCAAAAACTCGTCCATTAGCAGTTGGGTTGTTGGCATTGTTCGGATGCAGCTTAGGACAACGATTCCGGAAATGACCTGGGTTACCACATTCATAGCAAACTCGAGCAGTGTTATTTCCAGCAGTAGCAGCAGTGGTGGCTGTCACAAGAGTATTGTTGTTAGCCGTGGCAGCTGGAGCTTTGCAAGTCTGGAATACGTGACCAAGTCGGCCGCAGTTAGTACACTTGCGACACTCTTCGAAGTGATGAAAAGGGCATTTAGGGAACTTAGGCATATTCCCTGTATAAGGCTTCTTCACATAGGCCTGAGGAGCATGAGCAGCTTGGTTTACCGGTGTAGCAGGAGTTACCATAGCAAACCCTTTGGCAGTCTTTTGTTTCTTATTATAGTTACGGTCAGGCTTCTTGCTTTCAGCATTCACCTTCTTAGAACCCTTCCTAACCAGAGCTCCCGACTTAACCAGATCGTCGGTGATAATAGCAGACAATAGGATTGTTGCCTCCAAAGTAGTGGGTGAACTAGATAAGGTAGGGATTCGGACTAGAGGGCTCAAACCAGTAATGTACCGGTAAATCTGTCTGCTAACCGGTGTAACCATATGTGGCACTAGAATACTGAGCTCATGAAAACGCTCGGTGTAGGCTGCATGCTCACCACCATCCATCTCATGGTTCCAAAACTCAATCTCTATCTTCTTGAGTTCATTACTCGGGCAGAATTCCCTAATGAGCAACTCCTTAAACTCATTCCAAGGCAAGGCTAGAGCTACGTTTCTTCCCCTAGCCCTGATTTGGGCATTCCACCAAGTAAGAGCCCGTTTCTGAAATGTGCTTGCGGCAAACTTCACTTTCAGATTTTCTGGACTCTCAGCCATGTCCAGAGCAGATTCAACTTTTTCAATCCATTGGAGCAGCCCAGTTGCTCTTTCAGTACCATTATAATCAGCGGGCTTGGAGTTGGTGAACTTCTTGTAGTGGTCAGTGTTGTTATTATCGGCTCTAGAACCGGGTAACCATTTCAGGAAGGACATCCCTTAGTTGTCGTGTGATGATAGCAGCAATCTCATTTATCTCGGTAGTGTCACGACGAGGAGGCATTCTACAAGATAGAGTATAGCTAGATAAGTTGATAAACGATAGATAGAGTCGCAAGATAATCAAAATAGGAATTTTATTCATAATCAAGTTGTTTAATTACAAATAAGGAAAGATAAGGACATAAGCACATATAACCACTTAATGTCCTGAATTGAAAATAAAAAGAATTAATTGACTAATCAAAACTCTAGATCTGCATGGTAGATGGTAGGAGAGTGTGTTTTAGCCTATAAGCGATACTCACACCTAGATTTCCCAGGAAAGAGTGACAGGTCCAAAGGGATTTATGCGCCACGCCTTTCCTAGACAGAGCCCTTCGTGTACAGGTACCCACTCTTCCAGATTGCACATTGTCCTTCGATCCACCAATTAGACCCTTGGTCTTGAAGAGAGTGATTTAGGAATCGTCTCAGCTTTCTTCTTCTATGTCTCGGATGATCGAAGACTTGGTAGTTCCAGCTCTAGTCTCCTTAGGTTCCACCGGTCGTGTAAAGCGTACGTTCTCCGGGCGATAACGACTAGTTGCGTCAGACCGCAGCTCTGGATTGTTCATGTCTCGAGCTTCTTGTGTCCACTTGATTAAGCTTGGAGTTGCTATACTTTGCCTTGTTAGGTCGATGAAGTTATCCATGGCTAGAAGAACGGAGGTTAGAGATAAGTTAAACACATAAGGTTAGACACAAAGAAAAAGTAACTTCTTAATAGAGAAATTCTAGGGTTATAGACTAGGTTTATTCTAAAGCAACCTAATTCTCTATAACCATGGCTCTGATACCAATCTGTCACACCCCCACCGATGGCGGAATTTACGTGAGGGCTGACGAATTGAAATCATCACAATGATTAAAAGAAATACTATTAAAATAACCGAATAATTGTATTACATTGTTTTAAAAACACACAACCAAAGAAAATAGATAAACAAATAGTCTTTATTAAACTTTATAATAACTAGATCTCCTAGTGCCAAGTCTCGAAGTCCTAGCGTGATTGTAACAGCAACCTAGTTATTAGTACCTGAAAAACATGCTAAAATATGTCAGCTATAAAGCCGGTGAGAACATAGGTTTAAGTAATTACATAGTATAGATAATGAATATTTTTGCAATTCATAAACAAGATTCAATAACAAGTAAACAAACTTTTATACATCGATTCAACCAAACCTAATGACAAGATTGGGTTCCCATAGAATTGATATAGCATGAATAACAAGTTTTGCAGTTTCTGTATATCTAGTCTCAAGTTGATATCGTATCTCGTCAACTCAAGAACTAGATCGGCATGTCAGGCCCATAGATCCATGACTTACTCCCGTTGGCTTATCCCAAGTTAATGGTTGTAGAGTGTGTATAAAACCGTTTAAGTTTACAAGTATAGAAAGTTGTTATTGAAATTGCAAAAGTGGTATTTGAGTTTGATATAGTTTGTACAACCTTTGATATACGAGCATGTTTTTCACCCCAAAGATAAAAAGTAAAAGAGGCTATGAACTCACCTTGAAGTAGGTGGGCATAGTCTTGTCCTGGTAGTAACTTGGTTACGAGAATGCCTTAAGGATTAAACCCTAAGTAAGTTTTTGTGCAAGTTAGTTTTAGAATTTAAGTTTAGAATAGATAAAGGTTGATATTGTAAATAGAGGAAAGTGGTTGTTGTATACTAGAGTGGTTATCGTCCCAGAGTAGTACCTTCAACAGAAGCGTTCCTAGGAAAGAGTTGGTTGGATCAAGACCCCGTCTTTCCTAGCTAGAACTTTCTGCTTGTCAGATAACTACATACCCGTTGGATGGTTACTCTATTGATATACTAGACCAAGTTTAGGGTTTATTTGGTAACTTTAGAAAGTGTAGGGGCTAAAGTGTAAATATGATTTTAGTTGGGATTAAAATGAATAAGTTGAATATTATAGGATTATAATTGAAAAAGTAGAGAGTTTGAATACAAACATGATTCAAGAATGGATAGAGAGTAAAAATGAATCAAAGCTTAGATTTTTATATAAAAAAAGTTTCAATGCGATTAAAAGACTTATGAGTATCATAAATTTCTATATTTTTATAACTTATAACATGTTAAAATCACTTATTTTATAATAAAATTCGTATCTTTTATAAAAATTATGAATATCATGAAAGTTTGTAAAAAGGGGGATTTTGACAGCTTTTGATAGCTTTGCGCACCGATCTTGCGCGGACTGTTTGAGGTTCTTAAACTATGAACCAGAAGACGTGCGAGTAGGCTTTTCGACCGTGAGACCTTAAACTTGATTTTCAAAAAACAAAACGCTTGAAAAAGTTCTGTTTTGAGGGAGTTATGGCCCCGATAAGATAGGGTGACGAATCTGTCAAAATTTCAGCATTATAGTTTTTATGTTTTTGTGAAAACCGTTGATGCATGATTTTAGTTTATATCTTGTTTGGATCTGTGATTTTAACATATAAGTGCTAGGGATCACAGATCTAAGTTTGATTTTTATAAGAGAATCATGAAGAACCACAAAAGAGTATAAAAATTCATAAATGGAAAAACAGAAACAAAGAGTTTATAACTTACTTAAAAGCTTGGATAGCTTGGAGAGGGTATGAGAGCCACGAATTTGACAGCTCCTAGGCTTAGGATTTTGTGAATTGGTATAGAGAAACAAGAGGAGAATGACATTTATTTATAGTGAGAGATGAGAGTTAAACTAGGAGCTAAAAGTGAAAGATTTGAATTAAGTTTGCAAGTTGATAGAACTTGTTAGTTGGGCTTATGATTTTCGAAAATTCTAGGGTAGGATAAGGGTTGTATTTGGTCAATATTAGGGCTAGATTATGAGGCTAAAATGATAACTAGCAAATAAGATTAATTAGTTAGAGATAATTACTAGGATTTTATAAAAGAATAGATTATATTTTTATAAAAATATTGATGGGGCTTTACATGGATAAGATCAATGAGTTGAAATTTGGTAGGGGATTAGGATTTGTTCAAGGTAATTAATTAGATAAAAAAATGTGGAGATAATCAGAGATTTAATTTAGGATTTGGTTTAAATATGATTAAATACATAATGTATGTATTCACGAGAATTTTAATATTCAATTTAGATTATGATTGTTTTAACATAAACCTATTAGTAGTTAAGTATTTAATTTAATATTTTTTTTAAGTATTAGAGTTTATAAAATGTTACACAATAAACCTTATAGTTACAAATGTAAAATTTCTAAATTTAAATTTAGGTTTATAAAGATAAAGACTTTTCATAGGATTTATTTTTTTATTATGGTTTAAGGCATCCAAGTTACTACATTAGGCAAGATATAGGATAATATAGCATTGAATCACATAGAATCACCATAGTAAATGACAATATATAGAATCACAATATATTGAAATTGAATTATGCTAACGCTTTCATAGATCGAAATAGTTTCAGGAATACATAAGGAATCAATAGTATCACTAAAAGGTTACATAAATAGAATGGAAAAATCAAGGATGTTACAATTACCCACCCTCCCGACCCGCCCATATTCCCACCTATACTTGTTACGTACTAATTTGTGCTAAATTTGGATTAATTTTTGTTTCTAGAATGATCATGATCCTTCCAAATTGGTGGCAGAAACACCATGCAAGCTTCTAAGATATTTAGTTTCAGATGGTACCCACTTTGACGCCGACACACTTTATGCTGAGGTTGAAGTTATGAAAATGTGTATGCCACTTCTTTCACCATGCAGGTTAGATTAAAAATATCTTCTTGATATTTATTGTTTTGGAGAAATATTTACGTCATTTTTTTTTGTGAACATCCATAAAAATTCAATTTTGAATTTACATGGCAGTTCCAATTTATTTTGGACAATTGTAAATAAGGATTTCCACATAAGTTTGTGACTTTATTTTTACATAATTAGATTCTTAGACTTGTAAAACTTAACGGAAAAGTCCTTTTAATAAAGTTTTGGGACTTAATCATGCAAAATAGGACTTCTATGTTTAATATAGTGCAGGAGCTTTATCTTTAGGTTTAAAAAGTTAAAGGATTTAATCATGCAAAAGAAGGTCCCAGGACTTGTATGTGAATTCAACAAAAAATCGTAGGTTTTTCCCCCGATAATTACCTTAAAATTCCTACCAATTTATCTCAAGTTATAATAAAGCTCTTGATTTTTATGGTTTTGAGAAACATTTACTTTGTTCTTTTAGCATTAGCTATGAATTTACATATTTTTAGATTAATTTTTCCACAGATTAATTTCTAGAATCATGTTACTTGCATTTCTTTGTAACATAATTGTTGTTCTTGTGCAACTGTCACAAAACAATATAGAATCATACTTTTAATAGCTCATCTTGTTCAATAAAGTATATCAAAATGTGACATCTAAGATATTTAGAGGCATAATGAGTTTCACTTCTTACAAATAATATTATTCTTTATTGTTTCCATTTCAAAGAAGTTTATACAAATAATATATTGGTATGTCGGGAACCACAGTGCTTGTTTTTTGTTGTTTACACAATCTCCCTCCATCATAGAATGATAGAATTATATCTTCTATAAATCATAAATGGGTCCCAAATTTTTTTTGTCATTAATTTGATGTTTGAACAATATGAATGTTTGTATTTGTAGGCTGGTGAGCTTATTGCAAGTCTTGATCTTGATGACCCGTCAGCCATAAGAAAAGCAAAGCCTTTTCATGGAGGTTTTCCTGTTCTTGGTTCACCTACTGCCATGTCAGACAAAGTTCATCAGAAATGTGCTGCAACTCTAAGTGCTGCCTGGATGATTCTTGCTGGCTATGATGACAACATTGATGATGTAATCTTTTTTTCCATTTGATGATATATAATTAAATTATGTGTAAAAAAAAAAAATTTAAAGATCTCAACTTTATCCTTAAAAAATGTACTTTTGTTTAAGTTGTTATGAGTGGTAATATGGACCTATTTACTCATAAATGGGTTGATTTGGGTTGTGTTCAATCTCAAATGAGTTAAGTAAAAAAAATTAGCTAGACGAGGAACATGTCAAATGGCTCAACAGAGCCTGGATCGGTTCATTTCAAGCCGGACATGATTTCGACCCTGTTAACCAACCCGCACGACCTGCTCGTCTTGCCACCTCTATTTTTATAATTTTCTTAACAAGTTTAATCTTTGTTGTAGGTTGTGCAAAACCTACTTCATTGTCTAGATAGTCCGGAGCTTCCTTTCCTTCAATGGCAAGAATGCTTTGCAGTATTAGCAAATCGACTTCATAAAGATCTAAGAAACAAGGTAATTAACCTTTTATTATCTTATTTATTCTTTTAAAATTTAATATTATAAGTTTATAACATAACTTGCTAAAAATCAATATTCTTAATATCTTCAGTTGGAATCAAAGTTTAAGGAGTATGAAGGAATTTCCACTCAACAAGCAATTGACTTCCTGGCCAAAGTTTTACGGGTCATTCTAGAAGTTAGTTTATGATCAACATCAACTAGCTCTTTTTTTATTGCGTATTTAAACATTTAGTTTATTTATATGATGCTTTTGTAATGTTTTTAACCTCGGATCTTGCTCAGAAAAAGAAAAGGTAGCCCAAGAAAGACTCATTGAACCGTTAATGAGTCTTGTTAAGTCATATGAAGGTGATTGTTCATGCTCTTTTTGAAGAGTATTTATCTGTTGAAGAATTATTTAGTGACAATATTCAGATGTGCTTTTCTACCGAGTAATTTCATATACATTATTATAAAAAAGTTCATTTACAACCTTCTAAACTTTCTAATATCATATTTATCTTTTCAAAATTCCAAGGTATGCACTAGCATAACAAAATTCTATTGTATTTTATAAAATTCCTTTACATTACAAAACACTATAATTTTCTTCCAAGGTTTGCACATGAATATTCTCTCTTTCATTTAGAGTACATTTTTATGTGAAATGAAACCCTTTTCTCATTAGGCTGATGTAATCGAATGTCTTCGACTCCAATGCAAGAAAGATCTCTTGAGGATTGTTGACATCGTGCTTTCCCATCAGGTATATATGTTATTCCCCTATATTATTGACGCCGGATGGAAAACTGAACCAATTACGCACGTCAGCCATTCGATCAACGCATGATTAATCCTGTCCGTCTTAAATCTAACCGCTTTTTAGTGGGTTTTCTCCCCCAGATCATGTGGGCCTTTAGATCACCGGAATGATGAATCCTGACCGTTTAATACTAAGCAATTATAATCCAGTGATTTACAGCAGATTGCAAGCCCCTGGTCTTGATACATTTTTTAAAATTATTTAAACCTACATTACAGCACACAGATTGTGCTTTTAAAACTGAAATGCAGTTTACCCACTAACCCCACTCCCCAGCAGCCCTATTACTATTACTAAAGTAAAAAAAACAGAAAAATAAATCAGAAAACCTCAGAATTTACACGTTGATATCTTTTGAACAACTTGTAGATGATATCTTTGAACCAGTTCCAGTTGCTTTTTATATCAATCTGCAGTAAAATAAATAAAATTAAAAGTAAAAGATTAAAAAACTTTTAAAAGTTTTATGAAAAAATGAAAAGAACCAAATGTAATCATTATGTTATTTTCAGTTAAAACGTATACAGAAACTTTTAAAATATAACAAAATGTGTTACATGAAAAAACACGTTTTCCATTTTTACATCCAACATTGTCTTTTAAATCTGCAAACAAAAAAACCTTAGTTAAAAAACACCTACCTGCATAAATCATCCAGTAAATAAAAAAAAAACCCTGCAATAATATAGAAAACCGAATCTTGTGTAACCTTACCAATTAACAAAATTTAATAAAATTTTACGAATCTTATATAAACCTTACCAGTTAGCAAAAATTAATAAAAAAACCCTGCAATAATTACAATACCGAATTAATTAAGACCCATGTACAATAATTCCTCCATTACTTACGTTTTTTTTTTTGCATAATTATAGGAATGGTGTTCCATCATTTGTTTGCTTCAGGCTTGAATTTTGGTGCTGTAGAAAAAAAAACACATTTAATTAATTGCCCACGTTGTTCAGTTAATACCCCAATTTAAAAAAAAAGCATATTAGCTGCCAAAAAACACATGTTAAAATAAAGCAGTTTTAAATCCGAATAAAACTGCGAATTGAGAAGTTGGGGTAGGAACCGTAGGATGTAACCTGTAAGTACAGCCTATAAATAAGCATCTGTACAGTTCATTTTTTTAAATAACTTTGCTGGAAAACTTTTAAGCATTTATGAAGCCAACGTAGATACATTCGAAGGTACGAATCAGTTGTTTTATTAAATTTTTATACTAATTTGCAACTTTCATTTGAAAATTTGTAATGGACAATTACCTTTGATTACTTTCATGCTAAATGGAGCAGAAGAGGAGTCCTAAGACTGATGACCCAAAAGTATAGTTAACTTCATTTACTTTATTATCTTTCTGCTGTTTTTAGTAATTTATAACTAAAAATTTCATATATTTTTTACTTAACTAAATTCTTGTGCTCATAATTATTACTTTTTTTTTGCTTTTTCCCGTATACTAAGCTTGATAAGAAGCTTGACCCGCTTGAAGATGGTAGCACTAACAGGGTCAGGGTTATATCTTTTGGTCCTTTGCCCCTATAAATCTCACTTCCAAAGGAAACTGAGTGATGAGGTAAGTAATATATTTTTAGTATTTTTTTCCCTAATCCAATAAATAAGTCTATACTTTGATTTCAAGGATCCCTTGTAGATAATATAGTTTAATCAATGCATTGTAAAATAAAATAATACATTTTAATCAACGCATACCCATATTTTTATGAACGACATTTGCTGATATAGTAAATAACCCAACAGTAAATTATTATTTACAAACACATAGTTGGAAAAAAAACATGTTACATTTGGTTTTTAAAAAAAAAACCTCTACAGTCAATGATAGACATGTTTTTATCTAAAAAAAACAATTTATATGAAGTCCGCTGTGGGTTTAATGGTACAAATAATGATACTTTTACAAAAACTTTTCATTGTACACGTTTTGATACAATCAACCTTTATTCATTTTTAAAATATGTAAGTCTTTCTGAAGTTGTTCAGTAAATATAATATTAAAACTATGTTTATACAAATTAACAAAAAAAAATTATAACCCCACGTTCAGCTAGGGTAGTGGGAAGTTAGTTGGTGGTTTTATGTATTTCTATTAGACATGTGTTTTTTTTAAATCTTTTATCCTACATATACGGTTGACAAGGTCAGTCAGTTCCTAATATTTCTCTTAGTTGAGGTGATGAGTTTTAAGCCTCTAAAACATTTATTTATACATCTTCATATGATCCTTTTTGTAAATGGTCGGGTGATTTTTCCAAGCATTATTCTTCATTGACTAGTATGTGCACATTACAGTTTATCGGTTTGTTTGCTTTGTTTTATTGTATTTTTTTGTCTATATTATACATTTTTATGCTTTCTGTATTTCGGTTCCTATTGAATTATCTTGAACTTATACCTGATTATATGCTCAGGTTTGAAGTTGCTTACCTGATTATAGAACTTGCACTATACGTGTGCATCAATTTTGTCTGTACGGTATGTGATATTTTAGAAGTATTAGTTTTATTCATCTTTTTTATGTTTATACTATTTCTGTCTTTTACATTCCACTTGGACTGTTGATGTTTTATACGTGATGATTTATTAAATGTTATACAATTTTCTACACACTACACTGCATTACCCTGTTTGCATTGTGACTATACTCTGTTACATATGCATGTTTATGATATACCTGCTTATTTGGTTGATTTAAGTTATTTTTTTAAATGTTTTATGCAGACTTATACATACAACAACATAAAAAATACACACACAAGCAACATAGTGTATTCAATTCGACCATAAAACTTATCATAACACTATATGCACACACAAATCAATCAACACATACAAAACAGTTACTCGCAATTGTGTCCAGACACGCTATGTCTGGGATATAAACCTATAAATGCAATGCATATATTTAACAATTACCAGTCCTAACCCGGTCACCACAACAATGCCTACACTATTATATAAATGTGCTACATGAATTTAAAATAATAAAGATAGGAACTTACATTTCGACAGCAATAGATAAAGATTACAGAAAACTTGCAGAGATTCCAAGCACTCTTTAAAAAAACTTGAACAAGTTTGAGAAGCGAATCTTTGCGTTAGAACAAACAAAAATACAATTCGAATTTGACAATAGCCAACACACCAAAATTTACAAGTGTTTAAAATGTAATCATATAATGAATCCCTGAATCATGTTTGTATTAAAGCTTACGTTTTATTTAAACAACAAATTATTTAACATATGTGTATCATGTTTTTTAATCTACATTTTAAAAACATGTATAGTTATGTTATAAAATAATAAATACTTATTGTATGCATACTTCCTATTTCATAATTTCTAATATACATACTTTTTCAAATATAAGAAATTTATTAACTAAAAACATTTTTTTAGAGGCTTTGCATTCTTAAACAGAATTCCCCATAATGGTTACCTTATTAGCTGGTATTCCATTAAACCCACCTTCCTTTTAAAACGGCATAGTACATGTTTATGTGTAATCATTTTAGTAAATGTTATTCCAATTTCATCACACTACACTGAATGAAATCCATCCATACACAACACAACAAAGCCTTCCTAGGGACAGGATTCTGATACCTCTCGTATGAAGGCAGGTCAAGTATAGAAAGGGAGTTGTGGTGTTATGGGTAGATTTCATTTGACAATACAAAACAACAAGTAGATCCATAAACACTAATTCAACAGTTTATTCAAATGACGGTACTCCTAACCCGGTAATATCATATGTGTGAGTGTGTGACCATAAATAAAGGAGTGTTTGAAGACTTACAGATTCATCCAGCAAGCCATGTTGTTGCATATTTCTTTTATTGCTTTTGATTATATCAAAACCAACATAAGAATACATTAATCATAACAGCAAAGGTCATAAAAATACGGAGCACCTCATATACATATAAGAAATACCGTATCATACAGAGTAAGCATAGACTAGAACATATGTTCTTGAATAATAAATGCTATAAATCACTATTCTCAGGTGATGGTATCATAATTAAACATGTCTAACTTGGCTAAGTGTAACTATTAAGTTTAATATTAAATCCACAACTGATAGCTAACAAATGGTACCAAATGTAAAAAATTAACATAAAAATATAATAATACATAATAAAGACAGCATAGTAAAAGCAGGTACTCCCAAATGTGTCCACACATGAAAAAACATATTTTCTATACGTCAATTAATTAATTACCTAGAAAGTTAATAAATCAGGAAAGATAATTAATCGGTAGCTAATAAAAATTAACAAAAAAAATAGAATTCTTTCTGTACAGAAACCCTAAAACACTCATATAGAGTAAATCCACAAAGTATTATGAAGTTATTTTTCAAAATTAAACTTCAATGTTAAATTCTTAAGCTACATCCCATGAATAAGCCCTAGATTCTCATACAGATTATAACAGAACAACGATGAAGTAGAAAATTAAACATCCAAATACTAATAATGAACAACAGCAACAAAATTATCAGGCGAAATTTAACAACTAACCAACAAACCATTAAACACTAGATCGGGAGATTTCGAAGCACACAAACAAACCCTAACAAACGCCCAACAACAGAGACGAGTAATAACGAAAACCATATAAAGTGAAGTATAAGTAACCCGCTAAGCATAAAACGAATAACCCAAAGGACACAAACAAACGGCTAACAACAAATCCATGTAATACTGAACAAGAAAGTGACGTATATATTTGCAAATACTCAAAAGATAAATAAAATCCATGGAATCACCCCTAAAATAGTTTGAAAAAAAGAAACCCTAGATCGTAACTTCACGGGAGAGAGTGGTAGATGAGAGAAGTATCTGGAAGGACAAATGACTTCATTTTTCTTTTTATCCCACTAATATCCGATCCATGCTATCCATGGATCAGCTAATACAGGCACATGTACTTGACCCGTTTTTTTATTACATTTCTTTCTGTGATTTTTATTATTATTATTATTATATATTATTATTATCAGTCATATTATTATTTAATTATATTTGTATTTTATATATTATTTTTTTCCCACTATTGTTGTTCTATGTATTTTTGTAAAAATAGTTATTTATTTAATAGAAGTATTTTGTTACTTATATAGAAACATAATAATAAGCATCAACAACAATATAATATACATTAGAGAAACAATTCAAAATACAAAGAATACTAATTTTATGTTCGATTAACCATGACTAATAGGAGTATCTATAATAAAGTAAAATCACAATGAAAACATAGTTTCTTCGATTAATAATGATTTAATATATAATACTTATCTTTTTTAAAAAAACTCATAATCATTTTTTCAAATCTTATGTGGAGTGTTCAAAATACACTCGTACCATCTAAAACATCAACGTCATCAATATTTATTGTTAAATGCTTATCTTGAAATTTGTATATGTACCGTTTTTCATAACTTATTCCTATAGTTACGTTCAAACTTCAGGTGCTTTTTCATGGGGATCATGAGGTCGACTCTGGAAGCTCTAGGTGTCGCCCACTAGATGATTCTACAAATACACCAACACTGTCAGATGTGGTCCAATTAGCATTACAGCAACATGGGACAGGGTCCCATTTGAGGCCAAGGAGCACGAGCCAAAAGTCGAACCGATTTAAGGAGTAGATCACTTTTGAAACAAAATTAAGAAACATTCAACACATGTTCGCCGACTTCTACCTTTGCATCGTTTTTGGTTTATTTATTGTTTCTGTTGGACCTTTTTTTAACTAACATAACAGTGTTTTTATCACACACTTTGTCTGTTTTTGTTTACATTTCAAAGAAAGACATTTGGATGCATCGTTGTTGAACTTAGATCTTATGGAAGAAATTTCTAATGATGTTAGTATGGACGATAGTATTGTCGTTTCTGATGATAGTTTTTCTGATGAAGATGTAACTTGCTTCACAAAAACCGTTAAAGCACGATTGGTAATGTCATATAGTTTCCTTTTAAAGCTTATGCAAATGTTTAGTATTTGAGTTCTATTAATAACAAAAAAAATAGTTTTGTCATATCACTATGTTAAAGAACCCGACCACCGGAAGGGTATAAAACTAGTTCTTATAGATGGAAAAATGAACCGTAACAAGTGGGTGATACGGTTTTCTGTTAAAATCAGGGCATTTTTGGTAACAGTTGATACCAATTGGGTTGAGTTGACCTGGACCTTTTTTTTCCAATTTTTTTACTTTTTCTATGACTAATTTGTTAGTCAAATATGATGAAAAATATATTTATTATTTTCATAATAATCTAGTTTAAAAGATGATATAGAAGGTTATATGTGTTAAAAATACAATTTGGGAAACTATTGACTTGTTTCATAAGTTCAACCCGCTGGACACGTTTCTTTTAAAGCTTTTCTTCTGCTTTGTTACCTTTTGACCGGTTAAATATGAAGCAGAACCCGAACCGACCCATTCATAAGTACATGGGTTGAAATTGCTATCTCTAGTTTTTTGGTTTTGCGTTTCCACTTTTTAATGTTTAATTTAAACAACCTATAATTATTCTGAGGTCGATATTGTCATTTAACAGGGTATTAGGAGTAAAAACAAGCTGATACTACGACTGATGGAGCATTTGGTTTACCCTAATCCGGCTGCTTATAGAGAGAAACTCATACGGTTTTCCACACTCAACCACACAGATTATTCTGAGGTCAATATCGTCATTTAACAAACTCAAAATCTCAAACCACTTTTTTGGATTAGTTTTATATATTCCTCTAAATTTCAAAATACCGTATTTACCTTTTTATAATACTAAAATATCGTATTTACACATTCCAAATTAAATAAAATAATTTTTGTTACTTATAACATTCTTTTTGAATGAATAAACTAATAGAGTAACGGTATTTTCCTATTTTCTTATTCAATGAAACAAACTGTTAAGTAATTAGTTTTATTTTATTTACCACGGAATATATAAAATATGATGTTTTTAGTGTTTTGAAACTGTAAATATCATATTATGGGATTTAGAAGGATATATATGAAATTATTCCTTAAAAACTAATTTGTGCCTTTTGATTATTATTGTTAATAGTTAGTGTTGAAGGCGAGTCAACTGCTGGAGCAAACCAAGTTAAGTGAACTTCGTTCAAGTATTGCAAGAAGTCTTTCTGAATTAGAAATGTTTACCGAAGAAGGTGAAAATATCGATACCCCTAAAAGAAAAAGTTGTTAAATTTCTATAATGTATAGAATATTCAAAATATGAAAAAAAATTCTTAAATTTTCGTCTCAAAAGTCTAGAAAACTCGCCAGAAATGAATAAATAAACAAATCTTGTGAACTAACATAAAAACATAGATTATTTGCAATTATGAACAAGTGGAAAATGATTAATCTGACCTTGTATGTATTATTATATTATCAGCCGTATCTCGTGAAAGGGAGTGTTAGAATGAAATGGCACAGATCCGGACTTATTGCATCATGGCAATTTGTGGAAGGGCATATCGGGGAATTGCATGATTCTGGCCATGAAATGACTGAAACACCCTTGGTTGACAAGAAATGGGGAGCTATGGTTATTATTAAATCTCTTCAAATTTTACCCGATGTGATAAGTGCAGTGCAGCTCTTAAAGAAACACCTCATAATATTCATGGTTCCAGTCAAAACGGGCTAGCGGGCCCTACTAACCATGGTAATATGATGCACATTGCTTTGGCCGGCATCAACAACCAAATGAGTTTGCTTCAAGACAGGTTTGACCAATTTTTCAGTTTGACCATACAAGTCAACAGCATCATGTTTGGTTATGAAATCGATTTATAAAATAGAAAACCAACAATTTTGTCTTTCCTTTTAGAATTTAAACTAATACGCGCACATTATTTTATAAATTGCAGTGGTGATGAGGATCTGGCTCAAGAAAGATTCAACAGGTTAGCAAAGATACTCAAAGGTAAAGAGTTAAGCTCGAGTCTAAAAACTGCAGGGTATGAAGTTATAAGTTGTATTATACAAAGAGATGAAGATAGAGGCCCGATGCGACACTCATTTCATTGGTCAGAAAATAATCAGTATTATATCGAAGAGCCATTGTTACGCCACGTGGAACCTCTGTTATCCATTTACCTTGAACTGGTTTGTACTCGTTAACACCCTTCATTTTGTTTCCAATTCTTTAAATATTAATATTAACGGCCAATGTCCATAAAAAGTGACATGTCGTCCATGTCAGTGCTTGGACGCCATGTCAACAGTTTTAAACATTTTATATGGCACGTCAGCATATGCAACCTCATAATACTATTTGCAGGTCAATTTTTCAGAAAATTGTAACCACTAAAAAAAATAGAAACTTGAGTGGTAAAATTTTTCGCCAGGTGTAAACTTACGTACACTTGCGAATTTACAAAAATACAAAAAAGAACATGACGTATTGGTGTAATAATGTTATATAAAAAAATTGTTTTGGATCGATTTTGGTAGAGTTAATTGGGTTAACACAATAACAGATATATATATATATATATATATATTATTTGCTTGCACCAGCATGCGACACGTGTTAAGTGGGCGAGGGGTAAATGCGTCCGCGTTATAATCACGCATGATTTATAATAACGTATGACCATAATCACACATGTTATAATCATGACCATAATCACGTAATCACGCATGTTATACACATGACCATAATCACGTAATCACGCATGGTATACGCACAACACATCGACCTTTTAAAAACAAGTCGTTTTTTTTTAATAAAAGTATAGCAAGAGTATACTCAAATTAAAGAGAATAAAATGCTCGATTTTATGGTGTAATTTTTTTAAAAAAATAATGTCGTATAAAAAGTTATGCTTGTTTTAAAAAAAAATGGGGGAACTTGTAAAAAGTCAACAAGGGTAGGCTATTCCAATTTTACCCTTTTCTAAATCTTTTCACACTTAAAACAATCACATTTGATCTTAACCATTGATTTTTCTATATCAAAGCTTCAAAATACTTCTTACGCTTCTCACCAAAAAAACACTTTGTATTTAAAACTTCCTCTAAATATATATTTAATACATTAAATCAAAATTAAAATAAACAAAGGCTTTAGGCTCGCGAGCGTGCTCAAGCTCGATATGTAAAGCTTGGGCTTGAGCTCGTTTATTAATCGAGCCCTAATATAAGCTTGAGCTGGGGCTCGAGCTCTTTTAAGCTTAGCTCAATTTGAGTTTTTAACAAGCCGATCTCGAGTAGCTCACGAAAGGCTCGGCTCGTTTACACAAGTCAAAACCTTTTAGAAGAGTAGTAAAAGGTTACGAGTAGGATTAGAACCAACACCTTGCTATCAATGAATTACCACATCTTTTTACTCATATTTTAGAAAGTCCAGTAAAAAGTATTAATTTTTGGTTGTATTATAAATATTTTCTTTTTTTCAGGATAAACTGAAGGGCTATGAGAATATAAAATACACGCCATCACGCGACAGACAATGGCACATGTATACGGTTGAAGCAAAACCACTTCGGGTTCAAAGAATGTTTCTTAGAACACTTGTAAGACAACCAACGAAAGAATGGTTTTCACCCTCGGGATACCAAGGTTCAGAAGTTGCGGGCCCACGATCTCAGTTGACTTTACCTTATACATCAAGGAGTATTTTGAGATCTTTAGTGACAGCCATGGAAGAACTGGAACTTCATGTTCATAATGCTACTGTCAAGTCTGATCATGCTCATTTGTACCTCTATGTATTAAAGGAGCAACAAATAGACGATCTCGTTCCATTCTCAAAGTAAGTATTCCTGTTTTCTTTTTGTTTTTTTTTTCACACACAAATACGCGATTTGCACTTATAATGGTGTAAAAAGTGTGCACTTTTTTTTATATTTTATGGATGATTTTATAAAAGGTTGCACATGTGTACAGGAGAGTGGATGTAGATTCTGGGACCGAAGAAGGTGAGGTTGAGGCACTTTTGGTGAAGTTGGCTCGTGAAATTCACTCCATGGTTGGTATAAAGATGCACCGGTTTGGTGTTTTTGAGATGGCGTTTTCTGGTCAAGCTAATGGTGCGTGGAGGGTGGTGGTCATGAACGTGTATTGTTCGTTGTTGAAAGGGCATTGTAGACATTTCAACATTAGTCGGACTCTTTTTCTCATACATGTTTAATGTCACTTGTTACATGGTGTACCGGTGAACGCACCTTTTCAGCCCCGTTACATGAGGTGGTTTATCATGCTACCTCGACATCGGGGGCCGTTACATGGTGTACCGGTGAACGCACCTTTTCAGCCTTTGAAATTACTCGATCAGAAACGTCTTTTGGCCTGGAAAAGCAATACTACTTACTGCTATGACTTTACGCTGGTAAAATTACCATTTTGCCCTTTCGACTTCTGATGGATTTTTATTTTATTTTTTTATTGATTTAGAAGTGCTTATTCCTATCGATCACGATTCATGCTTTTGTGTATGCAGGCGTTTGAAGCAGCCCTTGAGAATATCTGGTCATCGAAACTTCCTGGTGTTAACCAGCCTAGTGGTAAACTTGTAAATGTGACGGAGCTCGTGTTTGCTGACCCATGGGGTACACCGCTCGTGGAAACAAATCGTGAGCCGGGCCAGAACAATGTGGGCATGGTGGCATGGGCCATGGACCTCTGCACACCCGAGTTTCCTCACGGAAGGACTATTTTGGTAGTTGCAAATGATGTCACATTTAGAAATGGGTCTTTCGGCCCGATTGAGGATGCATTTTTCGAGGCGGTCACCGAACTTGCTTGTACGAAAAAACTGCCACTCATCTACCTTGCAGCGAACTCGGGGGCCCGAATTGGGGCGGCTGAGGAGGTTAGATCTTGCTTTAGAATTGGGTTGTCCGATGAATCAAACCCGGATTCAGGGTTCCAGTATTTATACTTAACTCCTGAAGATTACAACCGAATCAAGTCGTCTGTAATTGCACATGAATTTAGTCTGGAGAGTGGTGAAACAAGATGGATTATTGATACAATTGTCAGGAAAGAAGACGGATTAGGAGTTGAGAATTTAAGCGGCAGCGGGGCCATTGCTGGTGCGTATTCGAAATCATATAGAGAAACTTTTACATTAACATATGTGACGGGAAGAACCGTCGGGATAGGAGCTTATTTGGCCCGTTTGGGAATGCGATGCATACAACGGCTTGACCAACCAATAAATTTGACCGGGTTTTCGGCCCTAAACAAGCTTTTGGGCCGAGAGGTTTACAGCTCGCAAATGCAACTCGGCGGGCCGAAGATCACAGGGACAAACGGTGTTGTTCATTTAACGGTTTCTGATGATCTTGAAGGCGTTTTGGCAATCTTGAACTGGTTGAGCTTTGTTCCACCATATGTCGGTGGCCCGCTTCCTGTTTTGGTGCCGGTGGACCCGGTTGACCGGCCCATGGAGTACATACCTGAAAACTCGTGTGATCCTCGTGCGGCTATTTGCGGGACGGTGGATGGGAACAGGACATGGTTAGGAGGGATATTTGACCGTGACAGTTTTGTGGAGTCGTTGGAGTGTTGGGCGAGGACGGTTGTAACAGGCCGGGCCAAACTCGGTGGGATCCCGGTCGGGGTTATTGCTGTCGAGACGTAAACCGTGATGCAAATCATACCCGCGGATCCCGGGCAGCTCGACTCACATGAGCGTGTGGTCCCGCAAGCCGGGCAGGTGTGGTTCCCTGATTCTGCTAGTAAAACCGCTCAAGCTTTAATGGATTTTAACCGCGAAGAGCTCCCGCTGTTCATCATGGCCAACTGGCGGGGGTTTTCCGCCGGTCAACGGGATCTTTTCGAAGGGATTCTACAAGCAGGATCGACTATTGTTGAGAATCTTAGAACGTATAAACAGCCGGTTTTCGTTTACATCCCGAAAACCAGCGAGCTTCGTGGCGGTGCATGGGTGGTTGTCGACAGTCGAATCAACTCCGACCATATAGAAATGTACGCAGAAACCACCGTGAAAGGAAACGTTCTCGAACCCGAAGGAAACTACACATGATGATCAGTTCAACGGGTTATTTTCAAACGCAATGTTCTAGACCCGGGGAGACATATTTGATGGGATGCTATGAACCGGAAGCCCTTGAACCATGCATGCAACAACCGCTCCATGCGCACGTAAAAGATGGCGCAGTTTGCAGTAGTTTCCTGTGTTCTTTTGTACAAATATACACATACTTGTGCATATGTATTCTCACACAAACACAGCAAGAAAACACACATGTATGGAAACATCAATAAGTTTGTGACCTTCGGTCCATACTGGAATACGATTCATAAATGTCAAAAACACCATATTGATGACCAACAGATTGGATAGAACTTCAAAGGACCACCATTCAAACATTTCCAGCCAAATCTTGATAGATAAGTTGATGACAATAGATACTATATGTATATACAGGAAACAAAAGCTATCCGTTGAGCAACACCAATTTATTCCTTAAGAATCTGGAAAAATAAGATACTTCAATAATTTGCATGCATAAGAACCAGATGCTATTTTAATGAGTGATTCATACAAAACTTGAAAACTGACTAGATCATTCTCCTTATTTCTCTCTGTCTTTCTTCTTGGCCGGCCGCTTAGGTAAGTTGAGTTTGAGAATTGAAACTTTGAGGTATTGGGTTTTAATAAAAATTTAGGATTGCTAAAGCCTAAATGCTTTATTAAAATCCAATACCTCAACATTTAATAAAATGTGAGGACTTTTTATAAATTATTGGGTTTTTTATAAAATTTTAAACTTTTTACGAAGTGTTGAGCTTTTAAAAAAATTTGAGAGGTAACGTAATTTTTGCTCAGAGGTAACCGGATATATAAAACCGTAAAAAAAAAATTTTTTTTTTGCACTTCGGTAAAAAGTTGAGGGGTAGCGCGGGCTACCCCTGGCTATATGCCACATCCGTCACTATCGTTTGTTTTGGTGGTGAATCTGTATCCAAGCCGTCGATCTATCCTGTTCTTGACCGTTTTTATTTGAATCAAGTGTTGTCGGACCCATCTTACAACTAGTGCTCTTGGGAGCGGGGTCAAAGGGCAAAGCCCCTGGCTGGGTTCGAGCTGAAACAACATGGTTATCCGGACCAAAATGGTCATCCGGAGTAGACTAAAACAGCTGTTACTTTCCAAACAGTCAACGGTTGTGAAGGTTATCCGCCAACCGTCATGACGTTTCATTGCGTAGATTCACCCTTATATGTACAAGTCTTTTGGTCATCAGACACACGAAATTCTTAACAGACTTTCACATATTCGTTCTTGAATCTCTAATTCTTATCCGATTGAATATTAGTGTATACCACGCAAATAATTTAATTTGGAAGCGAACTCTCGCGATTATTAGAGAATCTAAATACACATGAACACCAAGAATTCCTACGGTAAGTACAACAATTTTTATTGTGTTTTTTTTCCTAATTGGTTTCTTGTGCTTTACACTTTACTGATTAACTCAGACCTCATGATTGAGCTTTGGTAAACATGTATGGACCGCGTCTGCAACGGTTAGAAAAATCTTGTTTTCGCCAATCAAGTCAAGGAAACCCGCTGCGTATAGCTTGTCTAGCACTTGTTGACCGGGGTTCGCAAGAACAAGCTGTCGAACAAAAGTAGTGTTATAAGTCATGTGTGACTATTTGGTCCCTGAGCGCATCATTAGGTTGCATGTCACAACAAAATGATAAGTCAATTCAATTTTTGTACTTACCGTAGGAATCATAGATATTAAGTTGAAATTTTTTGACTCATTTACTTATAACTGTAGATAAGTCAATTCAAGTTATCTTTAATTTTCAAGCTGTCAAAACTACATAAATCCTTTAAATCATTTGATAAAAATCATTTTCTTATTACTGATATAAAATAGTTTATCTGTTAATTCGTCCTCATGAAATTACATATTTTGCTCTAAACCTATTTTAAGTTCGTTTTGACCAGTTACCTAACTCTTTGCCATTTCTAAACGGTTTTACTTACTTGAACATCTCTCTTTCGCAAACTCCGGTATAACTCTTCAAAGGCATGGATTCCACTTGTGTCGATATCGGTGACCGCTGTAGTTAGGCCACAAGATATAAGCACTTTAAACAATTTATCTGCTTATTGGATATTCTTTTTCCAACAAAGATACAAACGTTACGGAACCGGTCAAACTTGGAATCTATTATATAATTAGTCCGGTTGAGTTTATTTGAACCGAGACCGACAACCAGCCAGTTGGTTGGACCGGATTTCAAATTCTTTTTAGTTTTTTTCTTTCTTTTAAAATCTCATTTACCAGTTAACTGGACTTACGTGACAAATCCACCATCAAGAATTGAATCCTAGGTTGATAAGTTGCCTTTAGATCATCTTCTTCCTCAGTTAGCCATCTCAATATCCTGCAATAAAATCCCCAGTTAATATTGTTCAAAAATTCATCACAATAATCGAACTTTTGTGCTAAAAAATTTAACCTTTCTTTGACGTAATTAGAGTTGGAAAAATAAACAGCAGAATCAACCCTAACAATAAGAACACCCGGAATTTTATTCGCTTCCGGATACTGTCCGATATTCCGGTAAACGCTGGTCATCGGAATCTTTCCAAGAACAGAAGTTCGTGGACGTGTAACTTGAAGAAGAATCTTAGCGAACGATATCGCAACCTAATTCAACAAGTCAAAAAAAGTCAAAATCGAGGTAAAAGATTCATCAAAATTAGGTCAAAATGGTTGAATCCTTACAGCAATCAGAAGACCCTTTTCAACAGATATGAAAACAACACCAAGAAACGCCCCCAAACACGCTACGAAATCAAATTTATCGATTTTCCAGATCGAAATTGCAGCATCGATGTCGATTAGCCCGATGACAGCAGATATAATAATCGAAGATAGAATCGCGTTTGGTGTGTACTCGAAAAGAGGAGTTAGGAATTTGACAGTTAGTAATACTACAATCGACATCACGATGTTTGAAACCGCCGTCTGGCATCCGGCCATGTAATTCACCGCCGATCGGGAGAACGACCCTGAAAAGATACAAATTATTTTCCGACATTGTTTTCGGAACGAGACCGGTACAACTGTAACCGGTCTATTATTGATCGTTTTCATTTGAACCGACCAGTTATTGATCATTTCCGTTTGAACCGGCCGATTACAAGTTAGACCAGTGACGTTGGAACTAGTTTTCAAGTTTATTTATTTTTCTTTATAAACTCATTATCAGATTAATTTACTCACATTTTATATATTTAACTCTTAAATATTTTATCAAATATTCAAATCCACTTCAAAAATATAAATATAGTATTTTCATATTATGTTTTAAATTAGATATAGGTAAATTGGATTTTAATAATTCAAACTATGACCCATTGGTCAATAATAATTTTTCACTTTTGTTATCAAATGCGGTCCCCGTCATCATAAATACACTTTATTTTTGCCCGGTTTCGCTTGTATGTTTCTCCATTTCATTCACAATCATCAAAACAATTGTAAAACGAGTGTAAATCTATGATAATTATGCTATTAGGACTGCCTTTAATAGCAAAAGTGAAAGTTAAGTCTATGACCGACCAAATTGTTAGTATGGATTATTATCGGCTAATAGATCATAGTTTGGATTATTAAAATTCAATTTGTCTTAGATATATATAAATAGTTTTAATTTTTCTATTGTTTATGACGTCATACAGTTCTAAAACTCGGTCCGACTAGTGGACCGGTAAGAAGACTGGTTTGCTGCCTGGACCGAGTCAGAAAACATTACGGCTAAATTTGTACCTGTTGCAACGTAGCATGATGTCATAGAGCCGACGACATTCATTGTTCCTAGTGCTACCATTTCTTTGTTTCCATCTACTTGATAATCTTTCATTGAAGCAAATGTTCTTCCGATTGCAACGGCTTCCTGGTAGATTAAGGAATAGTGTTAACTGTAATAATCAAACATTAATGTGACTGTTTAAGAATTAGAAACTAACTGTTAATGCTATCATTCCAGCCTCGATGCCGATTCTAAACCCTTTTAATAGATTATCGCCAGAAAAATAGATTTTGTCAAGTGAAGGAGGGTTGATTCTTTTATCAATTTTTCCCACCTGCCAAAAGAAATTAGAGGAATCAGTGTATGCAATGATCATAATGAAAATTGAAAGCTCTATTTGTTTGTTTGACTTTTGAAAGTCAAAACTGTTTTTTGAAAATTATTTGTTTACATATAGTTTCACATTTTTAAAAATTATTTCTGTAAATATAAAATTTTACTTTTCTTTTTTATTGATACATTTAGTGGTTTTTCCTTGAAACTAAATATCTTCATACAATTCTGAAAATAAAATCAAGTAGTTTGACCATGAAAGTCAAACCTGTTTGTTTACATATAGTTTCACATTTTTAAAAATTCTTTCCCTATATATAAACTGTTTTTGTGCTTTTTACCAATACAGTTAGTGGTCTTTTCTTGAAACTTTAAATATCTTCATACAGTTCCGAAAATGAAATCAGGTAGTTTGACCATGAAAGTCAAACCTGTATTTAGAAAAATTGTATTTATTTATATATAGACTTATATTTTTAAAATTATTTCCCTACATTTAAACTGTTTTTGTTCTTTTTATCTATACGGTTAGTGGCTTTTCCTTGCAACTAAACTATCTTCATGCAAATTTTAAATTGAAACCAAGTAGTTTGACCGTGAAAGTCAAAACCATGTTCTTACAATTGCAACACCTTCGTTGTTGGCATGGGTGATGTACACGAAGAAAGTCGATAAGATAACGGAGGTCAAAGGTGCAATAGCGGGCACCCAAAAGAGTTTCTTGTTTTTCTTTCCCTGTTTCACATATACATTTAGAGCTTGTCTAGCAGGAAAGAGTTAATACTATGTGCAAAACAGGCTTTAGAACACGTACACTAGTAATTAGTATTTAAACTATATCTCTTACAATGTACTTGGCGACGAGCAAGAAAGCCAAGAAACTTGCTCCGATAACAATTGTTTGCCAGTTCCACTACAAAATTTACAAATCATATATTGATATGATATTCATAATCATATATAACTTATAAGTTGATAAAATTCATAGGCACAGAAAATAAACTCAACCAAACATCCATGTAACAAAGATTTAAGAACTCACCCCATGATGAGCCGATTTAAAAATCGATTTCATCACTGAAATAACATCGGTTTCCTTCGTGAAATTTTTAGTGCTGATTCCCAGAAAGCCCTTGAGTTGTTGAAGGGCAATGGTGATAGCAGCTCCAGCCATAAAACCGACAACAGCCGCATGCGATAGAAAGTCTATTAAAAACCCTAATCTGACCCATAAAACTATTGTTAGAACTAGATTATGCTAGTTGAAAACACAGTAAACAGTTACCTGAGAATTCCAAGAGTAGCTTGAGTGATCCCAGTAAAAAATGTAGCTGTAAATATAAGCCTAAGGTATTCATCTGGTTCAGTAACGGGATTAAATTCACTTCGAACAAGCGTCCCCAGTAATAAAGAGACCACGGCCACTGGCCCGATGGCTATATCTCGTGAGCTACCCATAAATGCATAAACTAGAGGCGGTACAAAGCTCGAGTCTACAAAAGAATCACATATTTGTAAAACCCTAATAATGCCTGCATTTTGTTTATGTGACCGCACTATAAATAGAAAAATGAAACACTTACACAGTCCATATTGTGGTTTTAGATATGCAAGTTTTGAGTAACCAATATCCTGAAAATGGATTTACAGTGTAAAAGTTGGTTACATCATAACTATATTGTGTTATTTCATGTAAAATTAAGAATCAAGAAAATCTTTTTTTATACCTGTGGGATACAAAGACTAGCAATGGTGAGTCCAGCAATAAGATCACCTCTAAACTTCTTGATATTATAACTTCTTCCCCATTCAAGAATCGGGAAAATCGCTTGCAGGCTGAGAATGATCTTTCTTGATTTCGGTTGATCTTTGAAGGACCGTAACGGATCATCAGGAAAAAAGGTTTCTTTCACTGTGGTTTTGAACTCCTTCAAGAGATCTGGTTTTGGAGGGACACCAATCTTGTGAATGTAAGGTACATTCTGTGTTTGACCGTCCGGAAAAGTCAAACCTTTCTGGTTCATGTCAAGATCTTTGTCGTCTTGAACGGGCATTTCGACTGTTTTTTGACAGAAACAGTATGAAAAAGTCGCTGAGTTCAAGAAAAACAAAGTATCATAACTTCATAACAAGTGATCAAGAAACCTGAAAGATTATATAAGTTCTGTAACAAGGCTAAAAGTCAAACATTTGGATCTCAATAATGAAAGTCTACTCTTTTGCTCTATGCAGGAAGTTAAAATCAAGTTGATTGATCCTAACATTTGACTAAATAGCCTTCTTAGTTATGGACAAAAAGCCGCATTCACATAGCAGAAAACTAGAAACTTTGACGAAAATGATCGTTATCAAGCATCAATAATCAAAATTATATAAAGTATTACAGTTTTCGGTTTTGTTCTCTTTTGAATTCATTGATAATGATCTTGATGTTTTATCAACTAGCATGAACAGCAAACTGTTTCAAGCTTACCAAATACGACTTGTTCAAACCATATAAGTCCACATGAACAATATTCATTTGTTTTCATTACCTAAAACACATAATATTTATAAGCCAAATTGGATTTTAATAATCTAAACTATAACTCATAGGTCAATAATAATCTATACTAACAATTTGGCTGGTGACAGTTCCAACGTTCACTTTGTCGTTAAGGGCAGTCTAATAGCATAATCATAATAAATTTACACTCGATTTCGCTCAAAATGATGATTTTGAATGAAATGGAGAAACGTACAAGCGAAATAGAGTGGGAACCGAGTGTAAGTCGAGTATAAATCTATGATACTGTGACTGGCCTTGACAACAAAAGTGAAAGTTAGGACTGTTACCCACAAAACTGTTAGTATGTGTTATTATCGGCCAATAGGTCATACATTTGGATTACTAAAATCCAATTTGTCTATTTATAATAAGTGAACTACAACTATTATTGTTCTATTCTAACAGGAAGCATAAAAAGTAACGGGCGGGCAAAATAAAACATTTAAAATGATAAATGTGAAACTAATGAAAAATTGGAATCCAAAAAGATATGTTTAAATTAATATCAACGTAATATAATAATATTAGAGAAAATGGTACTTTGTTGGTATGTGCTTTGGATTTGATATCCAGTCCGCCAGTCCGGCAAGTTACACTGTCTGATTCAAACAAAACGGGAAAATCAAACAAATCCAATATAGGATGATATCATAACGATTGTACATTATGGTACAAAAGTTGTAAATTATAAGAGGGAAGTTGTACCTTATGCAGTGAAAGTTGTATATTCCCCTATAGAACAGGTACATCATGCGTAGAATGAAAGTTATAGGCCATGCAATGAAAAAGTTCCATCCAATGTAATGAAGGATGTGATTAAGTTATGTAACGAACATAGGGATGACAATTTCTGAAACGACTGTTTAATTACTTTTGTATTTAATGTTTACTAAATTTTTTTTTCCTTTCTAGATATAACTATTTAATCACTTTAACCTTTATCATAAATGGATTAGATTTAGGATTTCGTAGTTTATGATTTTGATTTCAGTATTTATAGAGTTAGTTGTATTAATGTTATTTTTTTAAACACCATATTACCATTTGTACACTCATAGTCACTTATTAACCCGTAAATTCGTTTGACTTATTTACAAGTTATTTGAAGCACGAACGTACAAGCCGTCGAAGCTGTTTCAAGGTTACATTTTTTTATAGTTTTCATCTTACAACCTTTAAAATATGATGTTTAATAAAATTCCGAATTTGCCGTTTCGATGACCTGCTTATTTTTTTAGCGTTTCGACGTGACCTTTTTTTTGCAGGTTGAATATCAATGTACGGGTCGTCGAAACCAAATCTTACAAATTTTAGCATCCCGTCACAACCGCGGGTTTCGCCCACTAGTTTGATTTAAATCGGGGAATTTAAGCTTTAGTTGGTGCGTGCGAATAAAATTGTTTGTTCATAGTTTAATAAACATTAGAGTTAATTACCCTCATAGTCTATATGGTTTGTGGATAATAACATGTTTAAGTACTAAGAGTTTAATTTTTAAAGTAACATGTTTGAGTTTTATGCTTTCAATTTTGTAAGGAGTTTGGGTATTAAGGCTAACTTCCGTTAACTTTTCTGTTAACTTGTGGGTGAAATGACCAAAATACCCTTTTACTTTAAACCCTTAATACCAAACATATTACTTCCGCAAAGGGTATTTTAGTCATTTCACCCCAAACATAACAGAAAAGTTAACAAAAGTTAGCCTTAATACCCAAACTCGTTACAAAATTGAAAACATAAAATCCAAATCTATTACGTTAAACCCTTAGGTAGTGTTTGGTATGCATGAATGTACGGTGGAATGGAATGAGTCATTACATTGGAATGAAACAAAACATGTTTGATAATCACATAGGAATGGAATATACTACTACATAAGGAATGTGATTCTTTCTCTTTTAATGATTTTCATTCATTGGGGGAGGGGTGTTTTTCTTTCATTCCTTCAAGAAATGGAATAATTTTGTTTACTTAACGACACAAACCATGACCCGACTCATGCCCATACACACGACCTGAGTCATGACCGGAACCATGTCCCAACCCATGACTCGACCTATGACCCGACTCATGACCCGACCCATGGCTAGACCCATGACCCGAACCATGACCTGACCCATACCCCGAACCATGACCCACCCATGCCCCGAACCATGAGCAGTGGCTTGACCCGACCCTTGCCCTCCTGACCCATGACCCGAACCATGGCCCCGTCCATGGTCCGACCCTGACCCGAACCATGTCTCACCACTTGTCCCGGCCCATGACCCGACCCATGGCCCGACCCATGACCCAAACTATATGACCCTTCCCATGACCCGTCCCATGACCCAATTCAAGACCTGACCCATGTCCCGACCCATGCTCTGACCCATAACCCGAACCGTGGCCCATCCCCTGACAAACAGGACAATGAAATGGTAATGATCCATTTCTTTCCTTCGTCCATTCCATTCATTCGTCCATTTCATTTCCTCGTTCATTCCATTACCTCATACCAACCAGACCCTTAGTACCCAAACCTATTACTTTCCGCAAACCACATGCACCATTTGTGTAACTAACTCTAAACATTATTAGTGATGAATTATGTGGATATTTATGCCAATAATGGAGACAATCAATTCTCTAGATGTTAAGAAGACAATAAAGGTGAAATAACCAATGTCCTTATTTTTTACTTTACCTAGATTCCTCCACCATGCATGTACATTTCTTCTATGAACATCATTGACAGTAGGGGTGTTCAAAAAAATCCGAATCCGAAACCGAACCCGAATTATCCGAAAATCCGAATCCGAATTATCTGAAAATTCGGATATCCGAAATTCCGGATATCCGAATTTTCGGATTCGGATTCGGATAGTGATTTTCGGATAGTTCGGATATCCGAATATCCGAAATATTATATTTATATATTTTTTTTAATTGTTTTTATTATTTAAAAATAAGAAAATTTGAATCAAAACCCGATATATTATATTTATATATTTTTATATGTATATTTTCTAATGTTTTTTAAGGTTTTTAATTGTTTTTGTAATTTAAAAATATTTTTTTTATATATTTTTTTATTTTTTTTATATTTTCGGATATCCGTTTCACTATCCGAATGGATATCCGAAATTTCGGATATCCGAATTTCGGATATCCGAAATTTCGGATACGGATTCGGATAGTGAAATTCACTATCCGAAATTTTCGGATATCCGAAATTTCGGATATCCGGTTTTGAACACCCCTAATTGACGGTGGTTGTATTGTATCTCAATATACCTACAAAATCAGAAACACAACTAAAATTAATAAAGGCATAGGTTTGACCGTGTTCGAAATTTGATATGTTATAAGATTTAAAATATTGAAAATGCCAAAATTGAAAGAAAAAAAAACCCTGGTTGCACATCAAGGGGCAAATGGGTCATTTTGGCATGGCCATGATTGCAATCAATAATGTCTAAAAAGTTAGCAAAAAGAAGGATTAAATAAACTCAAAACTTATTTTCTTTTGTAATAAATAAAAAACTATTTTAATGAATATAGAAATTATACTTAATTAATATGTACTAAGTATATCTTTGAATATAGAATAAAACCTTTTACAGATATTTTGAATTTAATCATATATCTAAAACTTTTCCATATCATTTAGTTGGTCAAAAAGAACATTACAAATAATGATAAAAAATCATCACTCAAACTTTTCATGTAAAAGAAACTACTCAACTTTATTATGAAATTCAGTATATTTTTTCATAATAGTATTTTTTAATTAAAAACATATAAGTAATATAGTATATAAATACAATGTTATGAAAATTATATATGAAGTATATATGCGCACATATACTATTTTATCATAAAAGATTGTGTTCAGATTCTTATATAGTTACATAAATATGTTGAACTATTAATAAAATGCTACATTATAAAAAAATAAAATTATAAGTTAGTATGAAGACATTAAATATTATTTAGATAAACACTTGTATAACTCATTTTTAAGTTAGAGTTATTTCTTTAGTATACAAAAATCCATGTCACTTAATTTTTAATCCATATTAGTTTCTAAATTTAAAGATTAAAACTACCCCATGTCATCAATTACAATCTATAACCATCAAAATTTTGAACCTATAATGAAAGTTGAAAGTTAAGTGTTTTTTATTTATATAAAGAATTTAAGTGTCTTTATTAAACACTTGAAAAACTTATAAAATAAATTATAAAATGACTATTTTACCCATTGTGTTTTTATTAAACACTTGAAAAACTTATAAAATAAATTTTGATTTATTTTATCAAAAATAAATTATAAAATGACTATTTTACCCATTTCTTTTACTAAAATTTAAAATTTTTAAATTTACCCTTTTAACTAATTTTTTTTACCTTTATTTTTTTTGGTTTTAACTTATTTTTTCAGGATTTTTTTTTTGTCTTTTCTTTTTGTTTTTACTTTTTTTTTTTTGTCTTTTTATCGGTTTTTTACTTCCTTTTTTCTTCGAAGATCATCAAAATGTAGAAATTATTTGTGCCCCCGGCGCGGTGTGCCCGTGTACAAAATAAGTGTCAAAGTTTTGATTTTGGATATTGGAATTGGAAAACATTCAAAATAATATAAACTCGACAACCTAAATCCGACGACCTGTTTGGATGTTGGAAACGCAAAAAGAAACACACATGTGCGAATCAACCGACTTGGATCAGAAGGTCGTATTACTGGAATCAACTGCTGTACTGGTATCGATGGAATCGAAATCGCCGATCACCGGTTAGGAAACAATCGCCAGTTGAATCGCAAGTCAGATTTGAATTACAAGGTTGTATCGCTGGTTCGAGAATCAAAAAGTCGTGTTTTTCTTTTAAGTTTAAAAGGATAATTTTTGTCGTAATGTATAATTTTATAAAATAATAGGGTATATGCAATTTAAGTTTTGAGTTGGGTATATATGTAATTAAGTTTTAAAATAAGGAAATATAGATAATTTCCCCTTTAAGTATCAGTCAAGACACTAATAAAGTGAAAGTTAATCGGTAGTTCAGAAAAACGGGTTTGAAATCGTTCCTAAAAAACTCCTAAATTTAGACGTGTACCATGATTGTGTAAAGCACCACGAATGGTTCATGTGCTACCTTAAAATAATAATAAATCCTATAAAATAAACGATGAAAAAGTAAGTAAAAGAGTATAATATTGTACCCTTTACGCTAAAAAGGTTGTGGTGTAGTGGTTGAGGTGAGGCCTGAAATCCCAAGGGACCCGGGTTCAATCCTTGCCACCACCATTAATTTCTGCGTGATCGCAAATGAGGCCTTTTAGGCTGATGCACTAGGGTTTTACCCACGTCGATCCAGGGTTAGAGCCTCGACTCTCCCTCAATCCCGGAAGGGGCCGTATTGGGTGGGGTTTTTCCTTGAAAGCTCTCCAACTCTGATGCCAAGTGGGCACGGTTAAGACAACATATTGGCCGGAGTTGGACGAGGCTCTCTCATGTGACGGGGGTGCGATGTCACACATTCAATGTTAGCCTTTAAAAAAAAAATATTGTACCCTTTACAGAAATCTAGGTCGAATTCCGTCCAGGTTCGTCGCATCCACTTTCCCCAAATTGACTTCCCTCTGAGAGACGAATCAAACACAAACTGCGAGATCTGTTAAACCGTAGAGGGTTGACTAAATAGGTGCAAAGAGTCATGGGGTTTTGGGTTCGATTGGAACGTGTGTGGAAGCAAGAGATTTGGGGCCAGTGGATTACATATTGTCAAAAATGTAGGGACGAAGTTAGCGACGACTTTTGATTATTGGGTCAATGGCTGAAGTTAATGGATTAGATTGATGGGACTACGGAATTGGAGTGGAAGTTGGATACAAAAAGTGTATAATGCATTTGTGGAGTTTTCAAACCTTTGCAAATTGCGGTTTTAAGAGGGCGTTTGGGAGTGTGGTGGGAAAGTGTTTATTGACTTATTGGCTTTTTCAAAAAGCCGATAAGTCAAAAAAATTAGCAATTTTTTTTTTGAAAAACCCAATAAGTTAATAAGCCAATCTCAAAAGCCAAGAAATCATGGCTTTTGGAAATGACTTATTGACTTATTAGCTTTTCAAAAACCCAATAAATCAATAAGCACTTTCCAAAAGCACTCCCAAACACCCCCTAAGTTTACCTTTGTTTATGGACCCGCTAAAAGTTTTGATTTAAGTTGAGTTTAAAACGAGCTTAAAACTGTATCTCCTAAATAAACAAGCACAATCCGAGTTTTATAACCAAACTTGATTTAAAACCTAAAAGTCTATTTCGACAGTGCATGTTTAGAGTCAGACAATTTACATTAATATAAAATCAATGGGGGTCGTTGTGTGGGCAAGGGGGCCGATGGGCACATGGAGGATGGGAATGATGCCGATGGCTCCATATGTGGGATAAATATGAGTATACGACTAGTCTATGTAACAAGTTATTACATTAATAATTAAAACTATGGTCCTCAAGCGGACGACCTGGTGGTAAGTGGGATAGTGTCCCATAACCAAAAGGTTGGATGTTGTATTTATCCTAGAAAATCTAGTTGTTGATGTAAAAAAAAAATAATTAAAATTAAGATTAAAATAAATATTTAAGATTCCTAATTAAATATCCTTAAATTTCACAATAAAAGTATGATGAAGGACCATTGACGGTCTGAAGTTAAAGTGGTTGCTATTTACCTTGTTATATATAATAATAAATTATTTTCATTTATGTAATTCTTTTATTTTGTATTTGTTGAATCCCATTTTGTTTGAGTCTCCAAAATGATTTTTAAACTGTAGTGTTGTGAAGACAGTTTGTTGTCAAATATGGTTTAATTGTTGACTCGTATGGAAGATTATGGTCTAGATAGCAATCTAGTTGACAACATCTGAGAAGAAGTCCTCATATGAATTTTACCCTAATTCAGTCCTTGTAAATAGACAATCTTTCAAGAAAAAATAATATATTTTTGACCGCTTAAACCATTACATTGATGGTCTCTTTTATAAGAAACTAGCTTTGAACCCGTGTAATACATACGGGGTAAAAAATACCAATACATAAATTTTTTAAATCTTTATGTATATATATTTTACAGGTGTAAAAATGTATTACATATACTAAGTATAAAAAACAAAATTCAAAATATGTAAAAATTAATATATATTGGGTTTCAAAAATACGTTAATTACTATTTAATGTAATTTGAATTTCATTTACGATTTGATTTAAAATAAAAGTTACATAATTAGATTTTAAAGTTTCTTATAATAAGAGATAATTTAAAATAAATGTGTTTTATTAGTATAATTAGTATTTTCTTTAAAAATATATTAGAGATGTATTTAATAAGAGAGAGAACCGGGAAAAAAATGATAAGAATGAATATGAAGACGACACGTGGTATGAAAAAACCTTTATTTATTATATAGTAAGATTCTAATTGATGGTCCCTTTTATAAGAAATTCTAAATTTGAAAACTACCGTTAAATTTTTTAAATTACAAACTGTCAATTGAATACAGAAATTAAGGAAATAAATAAACATGTAAATTAAGACATTCAATGATTTACGCTTTCACATTAAAAAAGGAAAAAATAAAAATTGCTAAAATTGGGGAAGTATTCTATTTGATGGAATTAGGGCATAACAGCCGTGCCAAACCGCCTACGACATTTGCTACTTATGGATAGGGGCGGACTTACCCTTAGGGTAGGGGTAGCCTCCGCTACCCCTCAACTTTTACGCGCAGTGTAATTTTTTTTACGGTTTTATGTATCTGGTTACCCCTTACGTTACTCATGAGCAAAAATTACGTTAACCCTCAAATTTTTTTAAAAGCTCAACACTTCATAAAAAGTCCAAAATTTTATAAAAAGCCTACTACTTTATAAAAAGTCCCCACATTTTATTAAAGATTTTGAGGTATTGGGTTTAAATAAAACATTTGGGCTTTAGCCAGCCCAAATGTTTTATTAAAACCAATACCTCAAAGTCTCAATTCTCAAACCCAACTTACCCAAGCGGCCGGCCAAGAAGAAAGATAGAGAGCGGGAACTGTGAGTCTGTGAGAGCCAGAGACCAACCGCTCGACCTGAGCTGAGATCACCGCTCGACGCCGCCTCCACCAAACCCCAGTCCTCCGTCTCGCCAGTCGCATGTTACCGTAAAAAAAAAATTGTTTACATGAAAGTATGGTAAAAAAAATTTTTGTTTCATTTACATGAAAGTACGGTAAAAAAAATTCTGTTTACATGAAAGTCCCCTCAAATTTTTTTTTTGTTTCATTTACATGAAAGTACGGTCAAAAAAATTTTCGTTACCCCTGAACTTTTGTTATAGATCCGCCACTGCTTATGGGCCTCGTATAACTACCCACATAGCCCAAGTTTTTACCATTTTATGTTTGGATCTCTTCTGCAATGCTCGTCCAAGTAAGAGTCTTGTATCTCTTGAATCAACTCCTTATCAAATTTGCATCGAAATAATAAGATATTCTTGTTCGACAATTAACGTAGCTCAACTCATTGGTCGAGCGAGCCACTTAGATATCTATGTCCTTATTTTCTTGCAACTTTATTTTTATGTATTTAAACAGTCATGTAAAATACGCATGTGAGATTTAAACGTAAGTTAGTTTTGTTTAACATGTATGAAACTAAAAGATGCATCTTCATTAAGACTAATTATTTAATGGTCATAATCCAATCATATAAAAAGATGGTTTAAGTGACTTGGTTATGTTATGGGTATAAGTTTGTCCAAAACGGGTCCATTTGTGGGGGCACCTTTAGGAAATTTAGGAAAAAGGTCGAATAAAAAAGGAAGCACTTTAAGAAAATGGAGGAAAAGACATATTAGGAAAATGAACTAAAGTTTATAGTGATAACGGCCGGAAGTCATAGGATGTGAATTGGGCGATACTTTGAAAGATTTTGCACAATTTATGAGAATATTTGATGAAATTAATGTGCTTGAAGCTTTTAATTAGAGTTATGAGTTGTATGTATTTTGATATGTATAGACTTTTTAATAAAAGTAGCTATTATGAGAAAAATAAATAAATAGAATGCCTTAAAAATCACAAGCATAAATAATTATTAGAGTAGATTATAAAATACAATCCACGATGTAAATGTTCTTGATGCCACAAACACCTTCGTGGTGTGGGAAGGGTGGAGGAGTCATGTATGCCCCCATTGCGATGGTAGTCTGTGGGCTGGTTTTTAGCTCCAGGTTCGTGTCTTATTTTCATAAGTAAAGTGTCATTTTTTAGCTTTTTCGTCCCTAACTTTTCAAAATCTAGCCATTTTTATCCAACTGACTAACTCCGTTAAAATTTTAACGTTAAATCAGGGATAATTTGGTCTTTTCAAAAATCCTTTTTTAACCCTTTTATTTCCCTCCTTTCCAAAACCTAATCGGACTATTTCCCCCATTTTGCCAACACCAAATCTACTAGCCACCACCTAACACCGTCGATGATGGCAGACCCTCCTCATCTCCGGCACCATCCTTGTCACACCCCAACCGACGGCGGAATACGTCGGGACGGACGTGTAGACTGTTCATAAGCTTATGATCAATTACAGTTTCATATATTACTTTTATCAAGATTTCATTACAATAGTTCAATCAACAACCAAGGTCAGATACATCAACATATTCAATTTCTTTGTTCACTAAGTCCAAATCATATATGTAGCATCTTGCATATGATCTCATACAATAGTATCTGAAACATGATGAAAACAGGGTCAACTAAAAATAGTTGGTGAGCATACATAGGTTTTGACACCACAAGTAATATCAAGAGTTTGTGTACAATTCATATGTGCATGGATTAATAAGGCGATTATGGAGAACCACAATAGTTTAAATTGGGTGCACAATCAAACCTTGTGACTGAAAGGCATAACACGCTGGTTATCCTTAAGTGTTTTCGGAAACAATCACCCTAACCGGGTGGGTTGGTCAGACACAATAGATCTATCATTGTATACCGTCGGCTTGTACGGAGTTAATGATTGCACTTGCACTATGCACAAAAAGTATATAAATGTTGTTTGCACAAATAGTGTTCAGGCATAAGCCACAAATTGCACACATGATCATAATGTTTGAATTGTAATAATTGTAAATAGTTTGAATGTAATCATGTTTCACCCCAAAGATATAAATATGAAAAAGGGGCTATGTAAACTCACCTGAGTTGTGTACGAGGAGATAGCACCACACAAGGATACAATTGGGACCACAAGTGTTTTCCTGTAAACGGGTTACATATGCCCTAGAATTATAAGCATAATAGTTAGGGATACATTGAGATTTTGTGACGACAGACAGAAGATTTGAAAGTCTTAGAACATACTTAGGATCAACGAGTAGACGAACTTGTCCACGGGAATAAGAATTTCTTAATATAATAATTATTAAGATAAATACGTTTCGTGTCGAACGTTTCTAATTACAATAATATTAATAAATAAATATTCTTGTGGTTGTATCATTTAAATCATAGCTAGGAAAATAATATAACTATATATATTATTTTTAAGTTCGTAGCATTATTAAAATAATCATTTATGTGGCAAGAATAATAAATACATTTATTTTTATTTGGGGATATAAATATGGGTAAATAATATAAATAATTATATTATTTATAAATTTGAAGAGTTTACACAGTGTTTATTAATGTGGCGAAAATAATATATAAATATATTATTTTTTTATCGGAGTCATGGGTTGAAAATAATATAAATATATTATTTTAAAGTGGAAAATAATATTAAAAATGGGTTATAAACCAAACACGAGCCTACGGGTGGTTTCCGGACTCAAAACATTTGAATATATTAATATACTAATAGTGGGATGATTTTTATATTAAGAATAATAATTAAAAATCGATTTAAAAAAAATTAGGGGTGGAGGGACTCGAACCCGAGTCCCCTCCCCACCAACACGCGTTTAACCAGTCCCGCCCTCTAGGATGTCACGATAGAATTCGGTTCCAATTGATTAAAACATACAAGTTCAATGAATCCCCTCCCCATACATACTCACGATCGAATCCAGTCCTAAACCCTATTGATTTCGATTATGATTTGAATCAGAAGCATAGGGGTTTTGTTAGTCGAGGGTTTGCGAATCCATGAGTGAGTTAATCTGAAAAATATTAAGGCCGGATCGTTTAATTCCTGATTTAGAAACCGAAACCCTAGTTTATGAACACCGAATCGATTTGATAAAATCTGATGTTAAAAGTTGTTATAATCATAGGGTTTTCACTTATTAGAACATTGTGAATCTGTTGATGTTGTTTAATTTGATTGAGATTGACTTTAGGATAAAAAAACCCCTAAATTCAATTATGAACAAGCCCTAGATTCTGGATTTCGAGCAATTCGATGTTATAAGGCCAAGTTAACAGAGGGCTTTTGCTGTTTGAAGGATTGCGAAGCTGATGATGTCGATTAATTTGATTAAAACAGGGTCTTGGGTTGAATTCGATCAAACTTGTTTCATATGAACCCTAATTTCTGGATTTTGGTCAATTCAATGTTATATGCTCAAATTGGTATATGGCTTTCCATAAACAGATTCAAACGAAACTAAGGGTATGCTTAATTACCAGATTTGATGTCGGATTGTAGGTGCTCGACTAAAATGGACTCCGACTGGTTTAATCTCCGGCGACCACGACTGCTTCTCCGATGGAATTGATGGGTGGGATTGCTTCTGAGAGGTTCGTCTAGTGTACGCATGTGCTCAATTGAGAGAGTAACGAACGAATTGGTCGGATTTGGTTGATATTAGACAATGGGGTCGACGGTTTCGACATAATTACCCATAATTGGGTTTAATTCGACCAATAATGGTAATTAAAGCTGCAATGATGATCGTTAAAGACGCCAACATGCAATTCAGTTACATATTCGAACAGAAAAACGGTTATGAAGCTTGAATTTGGATCATAGGTCGCGAATTGACTTTCAAGAGTCAACTAAATTGACTTTGGTTGTATTACAGATTCAGTCCCTGTGGTTTCTTGTATTCTCTAAGTTTAGAACTTGACAGAAATAGTCCCTAGGGTTTGAATTGAGTTAACTAGGTTATGATCTTGTCAGTTTGACTCTCAAAAGTCAACAAAAATCAACAATAGGCTAATTACAAGTTTAGTCACTCCAATTTCATGTATTTGAGTTTGAATATCGGAAGGATTAGTCCCTGATGTTTGAATTGAGTTAATTAGGTTAAAATCTAACAGAATTTGGTTAACGGAGTTAACCCTAATTAGCCGGATGTCACAATCCTCACCCTCCTCACCGGCGTCATCATCATCGTGGCCGTCGTGGGCCTCATCTTCTTTGCACCCATCATCATCCTCACCTGCCCCACCGCCAACACCACTCCCTCAACTTAATCGCCCATCTCCACTGCCAACACCACTCCCTCTTTTTGTTAAAGATTACCAAGAACCTGTTGAGTTGTGAACCTAACAGAACTTGTTGAGTTGGATATGCAGATTCGCCATTGATGTTGAGATTATTTTCATCATCATATAACAATAGGTCTAACGACGGCTACGCCGGTGGTGGACCACCACCAAGACGATGCTCCAGCGACGCAATCACAATCCTTCTTCGTCTCGACTTTCTGGATTCATCGACGATAACGATAGAGATCGAGGACACGAAGAGGAAGAACGGATTTTGACTCCAATCAAAACCTAATTATTCTAATGATAGTAAGTATAGACCTAGCAATAGAGCATCACCGGAATTAAACAGAACAGATAACAGAAAATCCAAAGGTAATAGCTCTTATGTCCCATTTGATGATGATGATGAACAAAATCCCAAATTACTTCTATAAACCCTAATCGATGAATTAACGATAGTAAGATTCACCAAGCTAACACCTCCTTTATCAGTTCATTAGAGCATTCTCTGATTAAACCAAATTGCCCCCATCCCAGTTGGTCTCGAATTTGATCATACCAAATTGCCCTCATCCCATTCTCTGATCATACCAAATTACAAGCTAACACCTCCCCAACTGGTCTCGAATTTGATACAGGGGATTAGAAAAGAGGGTTAAAAATGATTTTTGAAATGACCAAATTGCCTCTGATTTAACGTTAAAATTTTAACGGAGTTAGTCAGTTGGATGAAATTGGCTAGATTTTGAAAAGTCAGGGACTGAAAAGCTAAAAAAAAGTTTTTGAATTAAAGTGGCTAAAATGGCCAAACCACATGGACGAAAATGACACTTTACTCTATTTTCATTTTAAATCTCAAACATTTAAAAAAAAATCATTTTTATTAAATTTATAACTTTTATTAAATAGTTCTATATTTGTAAATAAAATACATTTAATATATATATATATGTTTTTTGTATTTTTAAATTTTTATAAAGTAAATTTATTAATTTTTTATAAATTTTCTCCCAACTTTCACCTACCTTCATTCATTTCCTCTAAAAAAAAAAACCACTATAAATACAACAATCAATTTTTTTTCTTCACACCTTCAACAACTTTTTCTTTCAATCATAAAATTTCTTAAAGTTATGACTTTAGACGAATTCAATTCTAATAATGTTGAAATCCTGCATCATACACCCCTCAAGTGATCAACAAGATATCAATTTTGGATTTAGCCAAGACGCAACTTTCAAGCCATTTTAAAATTTTTGATGAAATGTGTGTAAAACCAAGGGAAATGAAACTACAATAACAAGCCTAGATGGGTTTGGTTATAACCTTCCTACGAGGAAACACAAAATATACAGAAACATGTCGTTAAGATGGAGACGTACGTCTTTGGAATAACTCTTTTGTCCGAAACTGATTTTTTTATAATACTTTGTTCAGACGAAGGTTACAGACGAGCAAATGACTTATCCTTCGAATTGTTGAAGGTATCTCCAACCGTTCTCCTTACTTTATACAAAGATATGAAAGGTTGGGTTAAAAGGGTTCTTCATCTATGCAAAAAATCACTTTGCCATGCGTGAGTTGGTATATGGGAAATCAGGTGATCAGTTAGAAGAATACATACAAATGGGTGAAAGAACCCCAAGTGATTGTTTATAAAACTTTACAGATTTATAGTTGAACTTTTTCCACAGCGATATTTAAGAAAGCCAAACCCTAGTAACATCCAACGATTACTAGAAAGACGTTCAACCAGACAGGGTTTCCCGGAATGCTAGGAAGTGTCAATTGTATGCATTAAGCTTGGAAAAATTGTTTTGTTAGATGGAAAGGTCAATGTACACGAGGTGACCATGAATATCCGAAAATTATAGCAAGACATCTTGTTTTGACATGCATGCTTTGGCGTAACGGGCTCTAACAATGATATTAACGTGCTCAACTAATCTCCAATATTCGACCATGTCTTAGATGGTACTGTGTCTACATGAAATTTTATGGCAACTGAGACATAATACACGTAAGGATACTATCTTGCCATGGTATATATTCTGAATGAACTACATTAGTAAAACGTTTCACACATCCACAAACCCTTAAGAGGATACCATTTAAACAAAGATATGAGTCTGCAGGAAGGATGTTGAGAGAACCTTTGGTTTTCTCCAAGCTTGATGGGAATTTTTACGAGACTAACAAGAGCTTGGAGCATGAACATAATAAAAGATGTAATGTATGCATGCATTATAATTCATAATATGATTGTAGAGGATGAAAGATTTGCCATGTAATTAGTCGGCTGGTAAAGATGGTTAATCTCCACCATCTTATGCAAGAGGAGCCACGACCGAATTTGAACAATAACTACTAATGTACAAGGATCTATGTGATAATTCAGTTCACCATCAAACTAAAGCTGTTATTATGGAACATATTTGGAACCTTCATAACTAATCATATTTATATTTTGTTATACTTCAATTTTTTGTAATGTCTAATTGATTGTCTATATAAATTATGTAACAATTTGCTTATTTCAAAATTTAATATTTAAATATATTTATTTATACCATATTAAAAACTTAATTAGTTATTAAAAAAAATAAATCCGTTATGAAAAATAAATGTAAAAGTCGGTGATGATAAAGAAATCTAATGACACTTGTGGGATGGGATGGATTGTCAAGGAAAAGTTCGTGGGTGATACTAATATGTCAAATTATCGGATATGTTTATGAGACGTTTTTGAGTTTCAGGAATGTTCTAAATCATTCATGTAGTATATATAAAGTTATGAAAAATGCATCTACAAAGTTACAAGAATTGTATATATTTTTCAAACATTTTATAAAATAGTCCCTAAAATCATTGCCTATCTTTTAACAACTTTTGCCTTAAGAAAAAGTATACTTATGGTTCCTATAACATTTAATTAATTATCTACCCACCCACCACCATGTAAAAATTATAGTTTAGGGTTACAAAGTGTACAAACAAGTTTTCAATGAATGGTTTAGAAGTATCTAACCACCCTTTTAAATAAGGAGACTACTAACAAGACACGGTAATTACTAAGGAGATCGGACCCTATATGCCTCGTATAGGTCAATACGAGACGTACAGGCTCTTCACAATTTTTCAAGCCCGACAACATCGTACACCTGATCATTCCAAACTCTATACGTATCGTATAGTGCTATACGATGCAGTTTAGGGTACGAGTTACCTTCTGCAACTAGTCAACCATCACATCACTATACGCGGCGTATAAGACTATACGCGACGTATAGTGATGTGATGGTTTACTAGTTGCAGAAGGTACCTCGTACTCTAAACTGCATCGTATAGGCCTATACGATGTGTATAGGGCCAAAAATGTTTTGTATTTAACCATGCACATTTCTCATTTGAATGTATAATTCAAAATTTTTACAAACATTTTCCTCAAAAAAGTATGGCCATGTATTGGTGGTGGGATGGTAACTACGGTTTTCAGGCATATTCTAACGAGTCACTGGAAAACAACTCGCAAAGTTCTGACGTTCAAGGTGTGAACCAGAAGGAGGTCTCGTCCGACGTTTATTCTAATCACCGGGTAAGGCTTCCAGATTTGAACGAGCCACTAAGCAATCCCGAGTTCGTATACGGTGAACCCTCTTACCTTACACAACCCACTAACGATTTTGTATACGGTGAACCCTCTTACTTGACACAACACACGGACGACTTCGTATACGGTGAACTTTCTTACCCGACACAACACACCGACGACTTCGTATACGGTGAACTCTTATATCCGACACAACACACCGCCGACTTCGTATATGGTGAAGTCTCTTACCCAACACAACCGACTAACGACTCCGAACACGAGGAACAAACCAATTCAACCGTGTCGTATAAAACTAACCAGGTATAACATTCCTACATATATATACTTACATATAGTTTGTTGTTTCTTAACTTTAACCGTATCGTTGTTGTAGAAATTTCAGTCTCGTGAATACTTGGTGGATTGGGCTGTCCGCAGAGGACGTGAGAATGGTTATGTTATCGTCACCCGACGATTGAGGAAAAAAGGCGACGACCCGTCGGCACCGGTTATCAAGGTATGGCTTGTGGGTGACCGTCACAGCGAACGTAAGTCTACAGCCACTGTTAGACGTGCCAGTAGCAAGAAAATAGGTTGTCCCTTTAAATTGGAAGGAGACTACAAAGAAAATACCGGTTATTGGAAGTTAACGGTGGTGGATAACAGTCATAACCACGATCCTACTCAACATCATGAGGCGCACTCGTTTGCAAGGAGACTGTGTCAGTCGGAACACATTTTGGTGGCGAAGCTGTATTCGCAAAACATGTTGTCACGTAACATTCTGGCAACCATAAGGGAACAAAACCTAGATAGTCGGTGTATTAAAAAAGACATTTATAATGCGATACAAAAGATAAAAAATGAAACGAGAGTCGGTGAAACTCCAATGCAGGTTCTGGAGCACCTGCTTTCTTCTAAAGAGTACGTCTACTATACTCGGGAGGATCCCGCCATAAATGTCATGGAGGAGGTATTTTTTGTTCATCCGAAATCGTATGAGATGTGGCGTGCGTTCCCGCACGTGTTGATGATCGACGCGACGTACAAAACAAACATGTATAGACTTCCATTTGTCCAAGTTGTCGGTGTGACCTCCACACACCAGTCGTTTTGCGTCAGTCATGCATTTATTTCCAAAGAACGGGAGGAAAATTTCGTTTGGGTGCTACTGAAAATCAAAGATATGTTGCAAAATTGCATGGAGCCGCGTGTGATAATAAAAGACAGGGACAAAGCTCTTATGAACGCGTGTGATAAAATATTCTCAGACACTTCCAAGTACCTATGCAGGTGGCACATCGTTTACAGACGAATACTAGGCAAATTTCAAGTATTCATGGCCGGTATTGTGCGAGTCTCCCACGCAAGATATATAGAAGTACAACTTCAACCGACTTTACGAACGACTGTATGCAGCTAGACGAGGAAGTAAGTTTTTACTTTTATCCATATATATTATTTTTAATTTATAATATTTTTAAATTTATATTATTTTTTAATTTATAGTATTTTTTAATTTATATGATAACATTTTTTAATTTTTAATATTATTTTTCCAGGAGTTATAGACTATGTGAGCAAAAATTGGTTGGACTCATATAAAGAAAACTTTGTATCATCTTGGTCCAACAGAAACCTCAATTTTGGTCAACGTACAACGAACAGAGTCGAGAGCCAGCATTCGCTCCTAAAGAGCTATCTTAGAAATGCTATCAGCTCGATTGATAGACTTGTGAGGTTTGTTGATGAAATTGTAACATCTCAGTACGTACAATTACAGTATGAATTTGGAACAAGCCTGATAAAGAAAATGGACAGCCACGAAGCTATTGAATTGTTTGATAACCTACACGATAAAGTTTCACATAAAACTCTAGATTTGTTAGAAAACGATCGGTGGAAGTTATCAACTATACGGAAACAAAATGGATCGTGTGGTTACAAGCTTTTCACTAGTTGTGGGTTGTCGTTTGCTTGTCGTCTGGCAAAGATCGAAGCTACAGGTCATAAATACAACCTTCTACGATTTACCACATTTCTTATAATTCCAAACTGTTATGACTATCTCGTTTTAATACAGGTGGCAGAATCCCCTTGATGCGGTGAACGTATTCCGGAGGAAGCTCGATTTAAAACCGTCGTTTGTTGAGGATGAAAATGTAAACGTGGATAAAGTACTTGGTGTTGTGAGAAACAAAATAATGTTACAACCCGATCAGGTGAAAAAAAGTCTGTTTTCGAGAAACGCAGGGGTGGTCTTTCCAAGAAAAACTAACAAGAAAGCGCCTTCGGTACAAGAAGATACTAATGGTCGTCCAACTTTGAAAAGCAACAACAAAGGAAAAAGGACGTCATGAGAAACAACTCCATTATAAAAGACGATAGCTTGTTTGTAGATTCCCAGCAAGCAGATGTGACCCTGCGAGACATAGCTCATATATTGCGTCACAGGACAATCAACGAGCGAGTTTGGTGGTAAAGTCGAAAAAACCCGTCATGCAACGCAGTCGTTCAACAAGGTCCAATTTTGCTGCGTATGGTCAGGTTTTACCCGGTAACGAGGCTGCGTATGGCTACGTATGGCCTCCTTTACCCGGTAACAGCCTATACGCCACGTATAGTGCTATACGTGGCGTATAGGTATTTTTTTAAATAAAATTTTTGTTTATTATTATTTATATTATTTAAAATAAAAAACAATTTATTATTATTTAATATTACTTAATTAAAAAAAAACAATTTATTATTATTTAAAATAAAAATAATAATTTATTATTATTTATTATCATTTAATATTATTTAATTTAAAAAACAATTTATTATTATTTAATATTATTTAATTTAAATTTCATTTACTATTTTATTTATAAATGTATATATGTATCGGCATTACTTTGTTTCAGATATGGCGGATCACGAGGATGATATTAATATGGCCGAGGTGGACTTAGACGATCTCGCTCACTACCCTTTTCTACGCTTCGCGCTCGGCTCGGAGGCGTTAAGTCGGTTTCAGAAGTTACGGGAGGTGACTATGGGCCCGGGGACGACGGTGGACTGGAGCTTCTAAAGGAGGTCGGAAAAGCGGAGCGGGCCAGGGCCATTATAGGCGAGGACACGCCATGGGATCGTTTGTTTGATATGGCGTTCACCTAGAAGTATAGAAAGGTGGTCGTCGAGTTTCTTTCGACGTTCATCTACTCAGAGGAGGGGTTGGAGCCTATTTCCGGGGAGGAGCAGCCAGAGGAGCCGCTGCAGGTCTCATTCAGGATTTTCGGCCACGTTTACTGTCTGACCCTCCGTCAGTGGGCCGTCGCGACGGGCTTGTATTTTGAGCCCGAGACGGTCACACCACTTTACAGCGAGGCGGTGACGGAGGTGGACGTTCAGGACCTCCATGTTTTTTGGGGTCTGATTTCTGATAGACCTTGGTTGAATACCAAGGGGAGGGTTTCGGGGATTAGAGACCCCCTGTACATATATTTACACCGGCTTATCTCGACGTCGATTGCACCGCGTCTGAGAAGCCGTGAGTGGTGCAAGAGAGAGAGAATTTTTCTTTCTCTTCTGCTTGCTTACCGGCAGGCGGTGCGCCCTAGCCACATGCCTGACGCTTTACTTTGCGTATGCCTATCACAGGCAGAAGCGCGGGCTTTTGTATGGTGGCGCTTTGATCACTCATTTGATGCGTGTTCTTATCCCGTGGCATGATCACGAGCATCAGATGCTCGCGCCTATTCCGCCTGTCCGATTAGACCGCCGCACGGAGAGCGGCATGCGCATCACGCATCGATTCCCGGGCCTCGACCTTCGGTTCGTAGGGGACGTCTAGGACCAGGTTTGGGTCTCGGAGCCGTTGCCGCAGATGCCGGGCTAGGCGGAGACGGTTATGCTTGACCCGCTACAGGGTATGGCGATGGGGAACCCGCCGCACGTCGAGCCCATCCACAACCAGTCGCCACAGCATCCCCGACACGTACGTCGGCCTGTTAGGCTGGACAGGGCCACCCAGGCCTTGCTTGATGGACTTGTAGTCGACTCACGCCGACAGACTTGTCATAGCTAGCGGATGGAGGACTTGATGATGTGGGCGGTTGATCGCCTCGTGGATCTGTCGCCTCGTGGATCTGTCATGAGCAGCCGACATCAAGCCACCACCACTACCACTGCCACGTCAGTATCCGGACGACCCCGGTCAGGATCAGGGTGGGGTGGGGCGGGTCAGAATGATGGCGGGGCGGGGCAGGCTTAGTTGTTTTTATTTGTATTCAGTTGTTTCTTTTATTATGTATGTAAAAACATTTTGATGTATATATTTAACTTTTTTATGTAATGTATATAATGTTTTGGTTATTTGTTTGTTTGTAATGTTTAATTTGTTTGTTTGGTTGTAATGATAAATTATAAATGTAAAAGTATAATAAATGTTAAAAAATGATAAAAATTATATAAATTAGAAAAAGATAAAAATTACATAAATTAAAAAAGATAACAAACTCATATTAACAAATTTATATAAATTAAAAAGGATAAATATAACATAAATTAAAAAAAATTCCAATACGTGGCGTATAGCCCTATACGCAACGTATAGCTTCCTTACACCCTAAAATCTGTCAAGTTTTAAGGCAAAAATATAACCCGTGACCCATACGCTGCGTATAGTGCAATACGCTGCGTATAGTGCAATACGCCACGTATGGTTCCAGCCGCCAGACAGGGAATGACACGTGGCATTCCATGTCAGGAGACTAAACCTTATACGCTGCGTATTGGGCTATACGCAGGCGTATAGGGTTGCGGCGTGTCCAAATAGAAATATTCCGTATGTGAATAGAATCATCCTTAAATAAACATTTATGCTAGGATTATATATAGGTGTGACATATATCGGGACAGTTTTTTTGTAAGTTTTAATAGTTCGGACAAGCTAATTAAAAACTATTATGACTAATTTATTTTTAAAATAAAATATGAATCTAATGATAGCTTATTTTTTCAATAAATTATTTGAGAAACAGAATATTTGAAATCGATGGAGAATTTTCCTTTGATAAACGAGGGGGAGACGCAAAATTTTTAATTTTAAATTTGATTTATGTAAAACATTTTGAATCGGGAATGTCAAAGAGTCAATCTAGAAGTGAAAGAAAAAAAACGGTTCGGAAACGGAACCAGTTTGTAACACAGAACCAGAACCAGTATTGAAATCGGTTTGGCAAGAACCTGTAGGAACTGACCCAACCCGCTGGTTTGGGATCGGTTTGGAGTTTCTGAGACAGGAACTAGTTTAGGCTGTTGGAACTTTTTTGACCGCATCTAAGCTTTATAACCGTTTTTTTCTTTAATTTTTTAACCCTTTTGCACCTCATCAGTTAGTATAAATATGTACTGAGCATGTTGGTTTAATCACAACCCTAAAAAACATTCTTTTCTTTTGAATTTCAAAAACGGCTTCCGAAAGTGGACAATCTTCTGTTGGTGTTGGATCTTCGTCAAACAACTTAACCGTTCTTGTGGTTATACCTACAACGAGGAACCAAACAATTTGGTAACATTTTAATTTATGTAAATGTCAAGTAGTCCGACTTATCGTTGAAGAACTAGCCTACAATAAAGAACTACACAACAATAATTGTGACGAATAAACACCGAATAACAACGATGACATCGATTAAACACCAAAAAATAAAATGTATTGCAATTTCTAGGTTTTTTTGTAATGTATTACAATTTATGTTTGTGTAATTTTTATAATTAAAAAAAAAAACTTTATTTTGTTTATTTTTTATTTTATGATATTTAAATTATAAAATTATATGACTATTAAATATATGTTTACTTTATATTTTATAATATTTAAATTATAAAAATATAAGATTATTAAATCTACACATTAATTAAAAATATAAATAGGTATTGGACTTTATTTTTTTGTAGTTTAAAAAAGAATTAAACCCAAACTAGTTCCGAACCGGTTGTAACTCGACCGAGTGTGGACCTACTCGGACCGGTTCCTATAGGGTTTGGTTTCCCCTACTACTAACCGGTTCCAACAAAAGCAGGTATTGACCAAAATTGTCTCAAAAGGAACCAGTTTCAACCCGAGCAGTTTTTAGCCAAAAACCCGGTTTGTGCGCTCTTAGGGGCTGTTTGGTTCGCAGAATGTTTTTAATGGAATTGGAATTTGTCAAAGGAATTGGAACTTGACGGAATTGGAATTGATTCCTGTCATGCGTTTGGTTGGCACAATGCAATATAATCTTTTGATATAATCCTCTTTGGTTTGTAAAATTGTCAAAGGAATTGGATTGTAAAATAAAGGCAAATGACATAATTACCCTTTATTGTATTTTTATATGTTTTTATTTATTTTATAACTATATCCAGAGAACAAAATTATGTCGCAGGTGAATGTGGGAAGGAAACAATGAAGTCGCAACGATTTGCAGTAGAACGAACTGCTAGGAACGTGCAAAAAAATAGGGTTTTAGTGGGAAGGGCATTTTGATAATCTTGAACAAATTCTTAGGAATGTTTTCAAATTCCATCAGGTGGGTGAAGGAAAATATGATTGAAGGAAAATTTTCAAATTCCATTTCCATCATATGACAACCAAATACCAATTTTAAAGGAATTCATTCCAAATCAAATTCCATTTACCAAACAGCCTTAGTCCCACAATTATTTAGATAAATTTGTGAAAGCCCATAAATAGGACCCTAAAAGGGCCTGTTAGTGGCCCAAATACTAATTGATTTATTGAAGATTTTTCAGAAAATTAATTCCTATCTGAAAAATCAGCTTATAGGAATTGACATCTAACAATAAATAACCAGTCACATTTTATAAATTAATTTATAGTAAACATTATGAAATCTTAACAACTTAATTAACTATAGTTTAAATAATACATATAGCACTTAAGCATAAAGATGCTTGAATATTTAAGAAAAGAAAACAGTTAGAGAGAACCACAGAGACAAGTCTTGCATTTTTATTTCAAAGGGCCTTTGGCTCAATGGTATTTATCTGTGTTGCATGATGTTCTCTTCCTAAATGGTTATGGGTTCTAATCCCGTCGTGAACAAGTGGTGTAGATTTAGAGCGTGTATGAGTTTGCCGTTCAAAAAATAAAATAAAATAATAATAAACAGAACAACTACAAAAGGAAATCGAATAAACACGAATGAGTAGAATCATTTATTCATATCACAAGAAGATCATATACATAGTTACAAGTCGAAAGATATGGATATCCATTAATAATTATGTGTTATATAATTCACTTTTTGTCTTAACTTTGATAATGATTTGATATTCAAAAGAGTAATTTACATTTATCTATATTATCACAAATCATTATAGGCAATATTTGACAGAACTATCAAATGGTTTAAAAAGTTAAAAAAAGGGTATAAAATATAACATTATTAATTGAAAACAAACATCCATAATCCATTTGTGTAGGAGTTGAGGGCATTAAGATGGGGAAAGGAAGCACTATCCAAAAAGTGAAAAGATACAAACAATCTTGAAGAGAGTCCACACATTTGCAATATATATTCCACAAGGTTAGGTTATCAAATTGCCCACCACTCCTTATTTTAACTATATATCTCTTTGGTGCACCTTTATCAGTCGTTGACTTGTCACATTCTTGTATTGCACAATGACATTATGTCTTCAGAGGAATATTTCACTTTGGTATATTTGTCCCACTATTTATTTAACCAAAAACATAAGAATGCATGTGCCCATAATATTAATTTAATACCCTTTTTCGTTTAATTATTGTTAGACTATGTTTCAAATAACACCATATAAGTAATGTGATATTAATTTAAATGTACTTAATTGGATTATTGGATTTTAATAATCTCATCTTTTACCAATTGGTTAACAATAATACCACTGAGAATATTCTTACCACCGGTCCCTACTTTCAAACTATTTTCTTACATTGGACCCCTCGTTAAAGAAACTTAACGTCGTTAGATTTTATATGATGTGGACATTTGCAAACCGCTAGAAAGTCGAGCCAAGCTAGCAATGATCTCGTGATGGGTTTTGAAATTGGCCCTAGTGGTGTTTAACCGGTCTCGTTAAACACCACCGTTGTCTCTGTTTTGACTTGCCTGACAAATGAGACCAGTTAAACACCACCAGAGCCAATTTCAAAAGCCACCACGAGACCACTGCTAGCTTGGCTCGACTTTCCGGCGGTTTGCAGATGTCCACGTCAAATAAAATCTAACGGCGTTAAGGTTTTTTAACGGGGGGTCCAATGTAAGAAAATAGTTTGAAAGTAGAGACTGGTGGTAAGAATATTCTTAGTTGTGATTATTATTAGCCAATTGACACTACAAGAATTTTAGGCAGATTCAACGACATGTCGTCGATATAGCCTTTCTCGACGACATGTCGTCGAGAATGCCTCGTCGGCAAAGCTCCGTCGGGACTGCTTGAAAAGTCGTAGAGAAAACGTCGTCGAGATAGATTACCTTTTTCTCGACAACATGCCGTCGATATTTCCCCGTCAGTAATAACCTTTCACTTTTAAAAAAAATATTAAAAAAAATTAAATAGGGCAGTCTCGACGACATGTCGTCGAGATTGGTCTATTTAATTTTTTTTAATATTTTTTTTTAAATCTGGAAACCTCAATCCCGACGACATGTCTTCGAGACTGGGTTATTTTAAAAAAAAATATTTTTTTAAATTTAAAAATTTCTAGTAATTTAATACACAAAAATTCAGAACCTGTCAAACCTGTTACATATTAATACATTTCACACCAATATATTACATAAAACATCTAACAAAAGTATACAAATTGTATAAGTTATTACAAATCATTCAAATAAAAGTTACAACCAAGTTTATTCATCTTCATCGTCGTCATTTTGGTTGCTGGATTGGTTGCGGTCCTGTTGCATTTGTTTCACGGTCTCATTCAGTTCACGAATTTGTTCTTTTAATTCGTTGAATTGAGACTCGAAGAGAGCCGAAACATTAGTGGGCATGTTTCTAACTTTTCTTCCAACTCCTCGGGTCCAACCGCGTCTCTCGCCAAGGGCACGTTTTAGGACCTCTTCCTCATCAACATCTCCTCCGTCTTGTTGCATCCGGGTCAATTCTTCTTGAATTGTATTCTGTAATAAACAAAAAATACACATATCAAAAAAATTTAAAAATCCGACAGCATAACGAGTGCAAAATTGATAGCCTACCTACTTAACAATACTCAATAAACATAATAATTCAACAAAACATAATTCAATAAAAACCTATAGTAACACTAACAATAACCAATATGATTAATATTCTAGTGTATTTCCCAAACTTGGAATTCCCTCATCGATATATATACTTACCCAATCGTTTTGTGCCCGATCGTTAACCCATGTGCCGTGAGACGTGTGTATACGTCTCCAACCATCAATCAGGCTGACGGTTCCACCTTGTTGTACCTATAAACAACAAAAATAATATTATTTGACTAACTTATGAATTCATTTTTAGAATAATATTAACAACTTTTGTTACCTCCTCATATCGCCGTTGAGAAAATGACTTGCTCCCACTAGTATTGGCGTATGGTTGTTTAGCTCGGTTTGAAGAATTTTGGTTGTAGCGTGCAATATATGTGGGATCAAGGTACAATATGTCGATGAGGGAATTCCAATTGCCGGAACTGATGGACTCATGAGGATGATTCCTTGCTTCTTCCACATCTTCGTAACCACCAACCGATTCAAAATGTCTCTTTAAAACAGATTTGCGGTCACGAAATTTACGGGCACAGTCATCATGGATGCCCGCAGATATTTGTGGCAACTGCGGTGTGTTACTCCAACTTTCTAAATCAAAGTAATTCTGTAAAAAAAAGGTAATTAGGAAACACTTAATAATTATGAATGATAAAAAATTACATTTTATACTTACATGAAGATTGCGAAATACGGTGCTTTGATGCTCCATAGGAACAAACTCCCAACCATAATAGTGTGATGGGATTTTCTCTAGGGCAATAGTTATTTGTCGAACAAACCATCGACCGTTCGGACCGACAAACTTGTATGTCTCATGGGTTGGATCAAGCTCAAGTGAAAGTGGCTTGTTACCATTTTAGGCGAACACCTCCAGCATATCAAGGTTTCTACCACGGCCCCTTACTTTTTTCGAGGAAGCTGTTACATGAATTTAAGACTCACATATGTTACATAAATTTGAAGAATTATCAAACTAAAATAAGTAACTTACAAGACTCGCAGATGTTACATGAATTTAAAGAATTAGCAAACTAAAACAAGTAACTTACAAGACTCACAATCTGTAGGGAGCCTCCTAGAATTCCCCCGGGGATCACGACCCCCACCGTCACCACCATGTGAACGAGCATAAGTCGCCATATATACCTACATAAAATTGAAGTCAATAAAATGTCAGTGTCTAGATACATCAATAAAATATAAGTATCTACATACATCAATAAAATAAGTGTCACATACATTACAAGTCAATCAGAATCATCACTAATATCATCGTTGTCGGCCTCATCCGAAGTGTATGTGTCTTCATCATCATCATCATCATCATCCATAATTTGGGGGTTAAGACTCGAGTGACCACCTTCACCTAAAGTCGACACCATGGGCAAGTAGCCTAAGTCGATAAACATACTACATGATTGAGTGTCATGTACGATAGGTACAACACTGGTACTTGGACCCTCGTTAACATATCCTCCCAAAGTTTCTGATAATAAACGTCTTCCACAACCTTCCACTTGCCGACGGGGCGAGAAGGATCTTGGAGAAAAAAAACTTGCTTGGCTAAAATGTACTGTTGAGCATCATACCATTGACAACCAACATAACTTTGACGGCTAGCGTCGATAATAGTCAGATTGTCCTTTTTAATTATCCGTCCGTTACCCAACGTGTTGAACCATTTACAAAGAAAAACTACAACTGAGTAATTACTTAAATAATTCAACTCTATGATACTCTCAAGTTCACCATAATATGGTGTATCATCTTCTCCGAATGAAACAACACCACAATTTTGGGTAGTGCGTCCGAGATCCGACTGTGTACCACAAATCTAACACTATTAACGATACAAGCAGTGTAAGAATATGCACTCAACGGACCATGTGCCAATGCCCTGAGTTCGTCGGTACAGTCGGGAGACGAGTTTACCTTAGCATTGAGCCATGGTGAAAACTCAGTTTCTACATTTTTGTCAGGAAACTCAGTTTTAAACTCCCTGTACGTTGGATAGAAAAGATGTTCAAGTTATTTATTTATTAAAAACTAAATTAAAAGAAAAGTTTGAGAAAAAACTTACGATAAGTAGCTTTTAATTTCAACACAGTTGTCTAACACAAACCATCCTAATGAATTTTTGGCATTTTCACAAAGTGGAGTCATTTTCTTTGCCGACATTGGCCGACATTGTGATGAAAACACATAGTATTGCCTCTTTGGAATGCCAAGATCTTCATTTCTGTTAGGACGATTGAATTTGGTTTGTACATCCTCAAGATACCTAGAGCAAAATGTCAATGCTTATTTTACAACATAACCCTCCGCTATTGAGCCTTATGGCCTGGCCTTGTTTCTGACATAAACTTTTTCAGTTTTTTCATATATCTTTCAAAAGGATACATCCATCTCATATATACAGGCCCACCAAGAATAGCTTCTTCAGGTAGATGAAGAACTACGTGAACCATTATGTCAAAAAACGCTGGCGGATATATCAGTTCCAAATTGCATAGTATCTTTACCAAGCTATCATGTGCTTCTTGCATGTCTGTCTTATCTATTGATCGTGCACATATTTTTTTAAAGAATGTGCAAAGGTCACTAATTGCATTTTTAATATCCGCAGGCAGACCTATTCGGATCCCTATTGGTAGCAATCGTTGCATGAGAATATGATAATCATGAGACTTTAACTCGATTATATTTGAATCAACTACTTTATTTTTAAAGTTGGATCCAAAGCCATCAGGTAGTTTCACTTCTTTAATGAACTTACAAAAACGTTCTCGATCACTTGGCTTGAACGAGTAAGGGGCATGCGGTTTGACGACCTTTTCGTTTTTCATTGTTATCCATAGATTTTGTCGAATGCCTAAAATTGCCAAGTCTTCTCTTGCTTTGATTGTGTCTTTTGATTTGTCGTTCATTAGCAAAGTACCCAACACGCTCTCTCACACATTTTTATCAACGTGCATAACGACAAGATTGTGTTTTAATTCAAGAGAAGACCAATATTTCAACTCAAAGAAGAAACTACGTTTGGTCCAATTCAACTCTGATTCAGCACGATTTCTTTTCACACCTCCATGCTTAGGATGTTTCCCAGGAACACGATCGGGGAGGTTTTCTAATTGTTCTAATATCCGTGTGTTCGTCAATTTCATAGGAGGCTTTCTTTTCTTTTTTTTGCCATTAAACAATAGACTATCTCTCATACAATTATTGGAAGGCAAAAATCGTCTGTGGCCAACATAAGATAACTTATTGATAACACCATAGGAGGGTGTGTCTTCGTTACAAGTAGGGCATGCTAAATTACCTTGACCGCTCCATCCAGACAAGCTGCTACGAGCAGGATAATCGTTGATAGTCCATAATAGTGCCGCATGCATCTTGAATACAGTGTTGGTTGATGCATTTCTCATTTGTACTCCTTTCTCCCATAACATTTTCAACTCATCCACCAAAGGCCTTAAGAAAACATCAATGTCATTTTCAGGTGATTTGGGCCCTGGAATTAGCAAAGTTAACATGAAAGAAGTCTCTTTCATACATAACCACGGAGGTGTATTATACGTTGTCAACACTACCGGCCACATACTGTAAGACTGACTCATATTACCGAAAGGGTTAAAGCCATCGGCAGTCAAACCCAAGCGGACATTCCTCGGTTCTTCTGCAAATTTAGGATATCTTAGATCAAAATCTTGCCATTGCTTCCCATCAACCAGATGACGCATTATAGAATCCTTTGAGAGTCCTGTTTTATGCCATGTCATGTCTTTTGCCGTGAATCTGGAACTATATATTCGTCGAAGCCGAGAAGTTAAAGGAAAGTAACGCAACACTTTACGTGACACTTTCTTGCCACTTGTGTTTGGGTTAACCCATCTGCTCTCGTTACAAATCGGGCAGTTTTCCTTTGACTCATTCTCCTTCCAAAACAGGGCACAGTCATTTATGCAAGCATGGATAGATTGATATCCTAACTCAATCTTTCTCAACTTCTTTTTAGATTCATAGTGAGATTCGGGAATGTGATTCTCTTTCGGTAATGCAATTGTGAGAAGTTCTAAAAGTTGGTTAAACGAAGTATCCGTCCACTTGTTCATAACTTTAATATGCATCAATTTTGATAAAAAGTTTAGGGAAGACATCCAACTACAACCAGGGTATAACTCGGTACGAAGCTCTTCAAACAACGCATCAAATTCCGGGTCTAAACCAGCTCCACTTCCATCTGCATCAGTATTTTCTTCATGTGTATTTTGTTCCGCCATAACATTATCAAGTGCATCAAACATCATGATCAGTTGCTGCAACACTTGTATTTGTAGCCCAAAGTGCGTCTACATCCGAAGCATTAGCATATTCCTCGCCGTGATAAAACCAAGTGTCGTATGCTTGTAGAAACCCATTAACACGTACGTGTGAATAAACAAAAGACGGACTTTGCCGATAAGAGTTGGCACATTTTTTACACGGGCAATAAATCTTGCCATCTTCGTCAACATAGTTTTTGACATTATCTATAAACTTTTGAAGACCTTTTATGAAATCTGGATGATTACGATCTCGCAGTGCAATCCAACTCTTATCAATTGTCATAACTGTTTTTATTAACTGATAGCACATCAGATGGAATATCTACAGGTGATGGATCCTAACCCACCTTTTGAATATTCTATCTCATATGTATACATTTTAACGGGTTAACTATTCAAGAATAAATCAACAACATTTCCCCTTAACCCTCCAAGTATGTGTATGAAACGCAAACTCGAAGAGTAGGAGAAATAGCTACCAATTTACTCTTGAATAGTCAACCTGTTAAAACGTATACATATCCTAAATGAGATAGAATATTCAAAAGCAGTCCCAAACGGGGACAATCCAAAATTTAACTCTATTAGTTAAATTTCGGACGGGTATTTTCTAAAGGGTACAATCCATAATTTATCTATGTTAGTAAGTCAAACACGAACCGTTTGTTTTTTATCAGATTTTTCAAAAAATACACTTTATATAATAAATTAAACTGATTACGTATCTTTTGCTAAATTAATAAACCAATTTTCCAAGATATTTGTGTTAACAAAGGATCGTGTTCGAGTTCGATATACTAATAAAGTGTTACATAATCTAAACAATTTTTAGTTTAGTAGAAAAGTGTTACATTTTTAATGCAGTCAAAGTCAAGCGAAAAGAGAAAGCTAAACAAGAAATCCTATAAATTCGTTACAAATGTATTAGATATAAAAAATCATAAAAATATAAAAAATAAAAACGAATTAAATATATACATACATACATCTATATTGATCATACAAATAATACATTTCACAAAAATTAAAAAAAAACAATATATTCTTTTAATTTATACAAATACCCAAAAAAATAATGCATACAAGTATTTGAGTCAAAACAAGTGAAAGGTTCGTGTTCTAATTACTAACATATATACATTCACATATTCATCTATACCCATACATACATAACACCACCAATAATACATTTCACAAATACATACAAATACCCAAATAAATAATACATACAAACTATACATTAAAAAAAATAAATAACATCATATAATTCATACAAATAATATATACATAACACCACCAATAATACATTTCACAAATACATACAAATACCCAAATAAATAATACATACAAACTATACATTACATAAAATAAATAACATCATATAAACCATACATTTTATATACTTATACATCTATATAAACCAATTTCACAAATAATCCATACATTTATATACTTATACATCTATATAAACCATACAAACTCTATATCTATATAAATTAACTATCAATTTCACAACATTAACCATCAATAAAAAAAAATGAACCCTACACACTATACATCTATATAAATTAACCACCAATTTCACAAAATAATAGATATATTCATCTATATTATTCAAATAAAAAACAATTAAAACATTTATACAAAACTAAATCTCTCAAATCTAAACTTATTACCAAAATATTAAACAAACATTTATAAATCTATATTAAACTACCCAAATACACCTATAAACACAAAAAATATACATATTAACTCCGGAATTTTCTTGAAACGACGACACGTCATCGGGAAAACCCTCAATCTAGCTTCCAATCCCTCCACTTAGCCAAAAACTTCACCTACACAAGATTTATATTAGAATTTTACGATTATAAAGAAAAATAAAAAAAAAAGTCAAAATCGGGTCTAACCATTTGAATAAGAAGAGTAATGGTGGAGAAGGAGGTAGAAAACGGTGGATTTTGAAAAAAAAAATGGTCGGATTTTGTGGGTGTAGCCAAGAGAAAGATTGAGAGAAGAAAGAGGGCAAAAATGAGGAGGAGAAGGGTTTCTGCGTAGATTAATACCAGGCAGGACCAGTCTCGACGACATTTCGTCAAGATTGGGTCCTTTTATTTAAATTAATTTATTTATTAAATAAAAATAATTTTTTATTATATACCAATCTCGACGACATGTCGTCGATATTATGTATTTTCTTTAAAAATTAACTTTTTAATATTTTACCAGGCAAAAAAAAAGAAAAAAAAAATTAAAAATAGCAATCTCGACGACATGTCGTCGAGACTAGTTTTCACCTTTTCCCGGTAAGCGCCAAAAGCTTTCACCTTTTCCCGGTTAACCATCCCGACGACGTGTCGTTGAGAAAAGGTGACGAAAAAATATCACACCATCGCCGACGACATGTCGTCGTATTTGGTCAATCTATCTCGACGACATGTGTCGTCGAGTTTGCCTCGTCGAAACTGCCTAGTTTTCTTGTAGTGTGGTAAAAGGTGAGATTATTAAAATCCAATAATCCTACTTAATTTCGGTATAATTAACATTTCTGAAATTGGCTCCATCGAACCAGTAAACGATCGTACTATATATTACGATACTTCTATTTTAAGATTCCTCATGTTACAACATTTCGTATGAATAGATTGTTGTTCACCACATATACATGAGACTAAAGTCTAAAACTATGGTTGAAAGAGCATACAAATACAATGTTTGTGAAACACTGACCAAAAAATAGAGCAAGGTGTGTTGATGACTTGATGTGAAACTGACACGTTGTGCATGTGCATATGGCTCATGTTTGTTTTACTATGTGTGTATGTGGCCCAAGGAGAGGGGGAATAAGGGACAATCATTCATGTGTATGACTGTATGTGTATATATGCATGTGTATGATTGTATGGGTATATATGTTGCATAAGTTGAGTATGTCTAGCAAGAGTGAAAATATTGACCAAATCATAAAACTGAACAGCATTCATGCTAAATCGACTTGTATGCTCAATAAGCTGGAGGACGTGGAGCGTTTATGTTGAGTGTTAGAATATATTGTATAAGTCAACTATTCAAGGAGTTTCTAATAAAGTTGGTTATTCAGTTGCACTATAGTTTCTAATGAAGTTGGTTGTTCGGTAGCAAAGTGGAATGATAAGGATAGGATGCTTGACACTAACAATAGTTAGTGCCTAGAGGGACTATTTTAACTTAGTTCACAAAGTCTAGGGGGCTAAGCGGTCATTTCTTGTTAATATTTGTATTATGTTATAATTTGTTACTAGGGGTTTAAAGGGGATAAGAAGTGAGAGTACACAGTGTGGTTCATTTTCAGTTTGTTTCTTCATTACGATTGAGTTAATTAAGAGACAAATCATTGATTGTTGTTAATGGTATTTGCGGAATTGAATCAACCTTAACAACCAAAGATAATACGAACTGAATGTAAAGGAAGAATGAAGTTCGATCAACCAAACGATTTCTTATTCAGGAACCAAACGATTACAAAATAGAAAGAATTTAGAACAAGAACAAAATGAATTCAGAAAGAGTAAGATGCCCTAATCAATGTGATTAACTAACTAATAGCCCTTGTTTAAACTTGTCACTTCCAATCCCTGTAGATACACAAGTAGTGCAAATACAGTACAAAACTTCATCTTTCAGTGAATGATAACTTTAGTCCCCAAACCTTTAATGAAATAGTTAAACCAGTCAAACTTGTTACCCAACCATTCTATTGACTTTGTAACCGACTTTTATTGACTCTCTTGGATTCTATTTGGACATAACATCCAACAATTGTGTTTGTCAATTTCAATTTCAATCATATTTACTTTGTGTTGTAGTTAAATTAAATCCGCAATATAATTTCAATAATTTATATCAGAGCTTCTGGTTGACCTTAATTCAAAGAAAACGATTGTGCATGACCGACCAAGATTGAAGAATGGTTTCAACGAAGTTTGATTAGGAGAAATTTTATGGGAAAAATGATTTTGGGTTTTGGAGGTTGAAAATGAGGGTACTGTTGGTCCATGACAATTGTGAAATGCTCTTAGGTTGAAGCGAACTTACGTGGGACTATGTCTAAGAAGGGGAAGAAGGAAATTATGGAGAAAACACATTGCGCCTTGATTCCTAGTATTGGGGATAGAGTTCTGTGAGATGTGTCAAAAAGGAATCTATAGCAAGAGTTTGGACCAAGTTAGAGAGTTTGTACAAGATAAAATCCTTGGCCAACATGTTATATATCAAGAATAGATTATACATATTCCAAATGTCATGTGGTAAGTCTCTTCAATATTTTACCAATGACTTTAATAAATTGGTTTTTGATCTTAAGAATATAGAGGCAATACTAGATGAAGAAGATAGAGTTGTTATCTTTTTAACTTCACATCCTTAATCATATGAGTATTTTATAGATACTTTAATGTATGAGAGAGATATGTTGTCTATGGAAGATGTTCTTGCAACCATGAACTCAAAATATTTGAAGAAAAGGGATGATACAAGAGTGGAATGTGGAGAAGGGTTATATGTCAAGGTAGGACATAGTAAAGATCTTTTAAAGGAAAGAATCATGCCAATTAGAATTCAAAGATTAAAAGGAGATATTTAATATGACACTCTACAAACACTTCAAAAGGGATTTCCAAAAAGGAAGGGATAGGACAGTTCATCAAGAATCCATGACAATCAATTCTAAACTGCATTCTCTTATAAGTAAAAAGTACATTAGTTCTTATGATATGTACTGCAACATGGAATCATAAGGAATGAATTTGGATTCAGGCTATCATTACTATATGACACCTAACAAGGAGTTCTTCAAGGATTTGAAACATGCAGAACTTGGTATCGTGATGTTAGGAGGTCATAGCCTTGTAAGATTCTAGGATGTGGGATTGTCACATTCAAACTAGAAAATTAGTTTGAATATGATCTTCAAAATGTAAGATATAATTATGATCTTAAAAGGAATCTTATCTCATGTGGTACATTTGAAGAGAAATGCCATCATGTGAAGTTAGTTGATGATAAAGCAAAGGTAATTAAATGGCCAACGACTGTTTTGACCGTAACACAACAAAGAAACAACATATACTTGTTGAATGGCATGGTGAGTTTTAGACCAGTCTTAGTTGCAAAATTAAGTGGTGATATTGTTGTAATGCTTTGACATAAGAGGTTGGGTCACATAAGCAATCAAGGGATCTTAGAGTTACACGAGCAACAAATGATCGAGGGACATAAGCATTGTGATGCTAGTTTCCATGAGCATCATATTCTAGGGAACTCATATCAAGTAATGTTTAGCAAGTAAAGTCATTACATAAAGGGATTGATGGATTATGTGCACCCATGTTTATGGGGACCTATTAAAATTCCATCTTTAGGTGGAGCTATGTACTTTCTTTCAATAGTTGATGATTACGCAATGAGACCTTAGATGTATATGTTAAAAATAAGGATGCAACTTTTGGGAAGCTTCAGTGGAAACTTAAACTAAAAGAAATGTAAAGAAATGCATAGCTAATACTCAACTACATTATCTTATAAGTAAAAAGTACATTAGTTCTTATGATATGTACTGCATCATGGAATCATAAGGAATGAATTTGGATTCAGGCTACCTTTACCATATGACACCTAACAAGGAGTTCTTCAAGGATTTGAAACATGCAGAACTTGGTATCGTGATTTTAGGAGGTCATAGCCTTGTAAGATTCTAGGATGTGGGATTGTCACATTCAAACTAGAAAATGAGTTTGAATATGATCTTCAAAATGTAAGATATAATTATGATCTTAAAAGGAATCTTATCTCACTTGGTACATTTGAAGAGAAATGTCATCATGTGAAGTTAGTTGATGATAAAGCAACGATAATTAAATGGCCAATGACTGTTTTGACCTTAACACAACAAAGAAACAACATATACTTGTTGAATGGCATGGTGAGTTTTAGACCAGTCTTAGTTGCAAAATTAAGTGGTGATATTGTTATAATGCTTTGACATAAGAGGTTGGGTCACATAAGTAATCAAGGAATCTTAGAGTTACACGAGCAACAAATGATCAAGGGACATAAGCATTGTGATGCTAGTTTCCATGAGCATCATATTCTAACTCATATCAAGTAATGTTTAGCAAGTAAAGTCATTACATAAAGGGATTGATGGATTATGTGCACCCATGTTTATGGGGACCTATTAAAACTCCATCTTTAGGTGGAGCTATGTACTTTCTTTCAAGAATTGATGATTACGCAATGAGAGTTTAGATGTATATGTTAAAAATAAGGATGCAACTTTTGATAAGTTTCAAGAATGGGAAACTTCACTGTAATACCTAGGGTAACATGTAGGATAATCACGTAAGGGTATCCTAAAGTTATAGACTAGGTCATTGGTTTCTAATAACCTAATTTCCTATAACCATTGCTCTGATATCAATCTGTCACACCTCAACTGATGGAGGATTACGTCGTGGCGGACGTGTAGACTGTTTATAAGCACATGATCAAACTAAAGTTGCATATTTCATTAAATTCAAATTCATAACAATTGTTTCATAAAAAACAAGGACAAACAAGAATTAAAGTACTTCAAACAAAGTTTAATTGATTAACTAGGTCTTGCAAATCCTATGTGTTGTATCTTGAACATAACTCTCAATTATTGGCACCTGAAACATGATGAAAACAGAGTCAACTAAAATAGTTGGTGAGCATACATAGGTTTTAGCATAACAAGTGTTATCAAAGTTCGTATACAATTCATATGATATCATGGTTTAATAAGGCAACTATGGAGAATCACTATAGATAAAACCGGGGCGCACAATCAAACCTTGTGACTGATAGGCATAACACAACAGTTATCCTTAAATGTTTTCGGCAACAATCACCCTAACCGGGTGGGTTGGTTAGACTCAACAGATCTATCATCGTATACCGTCGGCTTGTACTGAGTTAATGATTGCACTTGCACTATGCATAAAAAAGTAGGTAAATGTAGTTTGCACTAATAGTGTTCAAGCATAAGGCACAACTTGCGCACATGATCATAATGTTTGAATTGTAATAATTGCAAATAGTTTGAATGTAATCATGTTTCACCCAAAATATGTAAATATAAAAAAGGGGCTATGTAAACTCACATTGAAATGAGTAGCTTTAATGTCAAACAAGTATGTTGTTGTTGTTGCACAAATTATTTAGCAAATCATAAGATTAACATAAGTTTAATGCTATAAGTGTATCAATAATCTGTACTAATGAAATAGGAAATCCTAATGTGAAAAGGGATTGATGTGAGTTTTTAGTCAAACAAGATAAATAGTGATTTTGAGTTCCAAATAATATTTGTGTAAGCCTTGATGAATAATTGCATTGAAATTTGATTATGCATAAAAATAAGTAAATGACTTTCTTTGTTTTGTAAGTAATTAGATATCTGCATAATTAGTTTGTGTCCCTTTTGTTTGAAAAGATATGGATGAATGAATAGATATATAGTTTGTAAATGCATGAATTAATAATTGAATAATTAAATGGATAATAATAAGTTGAGTAAATAATAATTAAATAAATAAAATATTTTATTTATTTAATTTAATTTTTATGAACAATAAGTTGTTAAAAATAGTAATTAAACCATATTTTAAGGACTAAAATCACGTTCTAACTAATTAATAATTAAATCAAATTAACTATTAATTAAGAGTATGAAATGTGCTATATATGTTTTTATATAATAAAAATAAATTATACATAAAAGGAGTAAAATATTTACGAAATAAATGGTCTTATAAAAATAACCAAAATTATATTTTAATTATAATTTATAAGATAAGGATCCTAAATAAGTAATTTGTTTAAATTAAATATATTAATTTAACTAAAATTTATTAGGTTTTAATCCTAATAATGATGAGTAAAAATGGTTTTCCTTCACAACTTATCAATTTAAAATAGTAGAACTGATCTGAGTATTTAGGGATTTATAAAAATGATTTTTATAACAAGATTTAAATGTTTAAAACCAACTTTAAAAAGAATGAGGGCAGCCCAGCTCGAACCCGGGTGGGTTCTGGGCAAACCACACGCGCAAACCACCAGACCAGAACTCGATTAGTGTTATATGGCTGGTTTCACGTATAGTTAATCAAGAAGCAAAGGGAGTCCGGGTTCTAGGAGTACCAGACACGCAAAAAGCAAAGGAAAGGGTGCGGGGCTAGACTTGAACCCGCGACCCCTTTTTGAGTGGATCAAGTGTTTTATCGATAGACCAGGGCGTATGCCTTGGTAAGGAAACAGAATCACTTAATTTTTAACTTCTAACCCGATCCACCTTCGTCCCCAGTTTAAACCCGTAACTGTAGCCACTAAATTGATCGCGTGCGTGCAAAGATACGAGCCCAGAATGATGGGGCTTTTGATCAGGAGACAGAAACGAGCAAAATGATTTAAAAATTACCTGGAATGGATGCGTGTAGAGGACGAACGGGTGGAGCTTTTGATTCGATGATCTTGATGTTCGATCGCGTTCCAAGAGTGAAATGAATTGAGTTTAAGAGTTGAGGAAGGTTGTAAATGGTGTCGCGAAGGCTGAGAGACTGAGGTTATCGATCAATTTCATCCCAAACGTTTAATTTGATTACAAGTCGCTTGAAACGGTTACAGACTTGAATATGGAGTTAATTCGTTGATTTCAAGTTAAATTGGGTCATCATTTGTGTTTGAATGCGTTCGTATTACGTCTACCCACTTCCTGATGCAGTTAATCGTGATTCAATTCGTGAATTGAAACGGGAATCATCCGGGTGTGACTCAGGAAAGTCAAAGTCGATAAGGGGTGTTGAAATTCGAATTTAGTCACTGATTTTTACTGAATTGGTTTGCTAAATGCGTTTGGAAGTGATTGAGCAATGTTCTAACATAATCGACATGCATTAACATTCAGAAATCGATCGATTTGAGACTGGATTTGGTGTGGTTTTGTTCCTGTTGACTTTTTGGAGTCAAACAGCGGGGGAAGGAGTCCAAAATCATAAAAGAAAGTCCAATTTGAAATGCAAGGGTCCAAGTTGAGGGTTCTATTGGATTTAGGGGGGGGGGGTTTCAATGCAAGAGTTGGGGTCCAAAACCAAAATCGTTAAGTTACAAAGAAAATTATTTCTAAATGTACACTTGGATTATTTTATAAAAGTCTTGAAAAAGGAAATTTATCATATTGGATTTAATTTAAATAAGTTTATAGTGCTAAAAGGGTACACTATATATATAGGTCTTGGTTTGAATCGGTTTTAATTTACAATCTCAAATATGTAAGCATATTTGTATACATATATCTATAAAGGAGTGGGAAATACATGGTTAAATTATATAAAAATAAAAATAATAATATGGGACTGAAATGTTATTATTGTATAAAATAAATTAAAATAATACCAGAAAGTCTTGGATGTTACAGTATTAGTAAGTTCAACCAATTATGTAAGAGTCATGTAGTTGCAAGACATTTGATTATAGTAGGTACCCCTCAGAAGAATGATTTAATTGAAAGGATGAACGTGGCATTATTGAACAAGGTAAGGTGTCTATTATCTTGTTCATGTTTGCCAAAGGTTTATAGGGTGAAGCTGTGAGTACTGCAACTTATTTGGTAAATAGATCACTTTCATCAACAACGAACTTGAAAACACCAATTGAAAGGTGGTCTGGGAGAGTTGAAGACAACAAAATTTGAAGGTGTTTGGAGCATCGATATATGCTCACATTAATCAAGGAAAAACTGACCCTAGAACTCAAATAAGAAAGGATTTGGTTTCGAGGAAGACATATTATACAAGGATGTGGTTAGAAACAAAAATGGGTGAAACTTATATTGATTTGAAGCATATTAAGCATGGAGTTCAAATGGAGATGGAGCTAGTATCATATGTGGTTGATGATGTAAGTGAATCATCCTAATAACCTGAGTGATCTATCAAGAAAGAAGTTGGTTATAGTTGGCTAGGGATAAACCAAGAAGGTACATTGTTCCTCCTCTTACATTTAGGAGTGATGAAGACATCTCAACTTTTGTGTTTACAACAATTGAATAAGAAGATAGTTTCGAGCCTTTGAAATTCAATGATTGATCACGCGTTGAAGGCCAAAAAATATGTTTTTAGCTACCTCAGACTGTAGTATATGAAGTACGGTTGTCGTATCCACAAGGAATTCGTGGATAGTGCTACCGTTTACTAAAGACTACTTTAAACTATGAAATTAAAAATTGATTTTGATTTGGTTGTGAGAACGGTTGAAAAAGCAACAAACTTGAGTTGGTTTTAAAACAATTGAAAAAAAGGGACCGCTCCCGGGTTTCAGATTGTGAAGATGAATGGATAATCTAGTTTGTATAAATTGGAAATCACATAGACATGATTCGTTATACTACTTAGGTTTAGTAAATAGTTAAAAGCCAGCTTATTTGATTGTATTGATTCACGATTAGAAAACCGAGTAATTGACATAAATTGAATTCCCAACTGATTAACTACGAGTTCAAAGATTAAAACCTGATTGCATTCAATGGTTCACGATTAAACAATATAAGTATTCCGAACCAAGTAACTAATGATAACAACTGAGTTTTATAAAACTAAATTGTTTAAACAAACCCAAATAAACAAGAGAAATTAACTAACCATATGATTGTGTTAAACTCTAATCCAACACAAAGTATGAACTGATTGAATCCAAATTCCTAGCACAATCATCCACCCAGAAACAACCACAAGCAAATTAGCCGCACATATGCATGGTAGATCGTCAAAAACTGATTTGAAATCGCTAAACATAAACAGAAATGGAATCGGAATGCTTACAAACCCTAGAAATCATCCCTTTTCATCTGGAAATCACCCCTAGGAAGTAGGAAGTGTGTTTTTGAAACCCTAAAAATTGAGGCTTAAATTGGGTAAAAATCTCAAAAATCTCGAGTTAATGGGCCGTCGGCGTATAGAACGACAACTTGGGCGTATGAAATGCCCAAAACTCAAGTCATACGCTCCCATATTTCTGCCAATGGTGATTGAAACTCCCAAAGTCAATATGCTGCCCGACGTATGGCACGCCGGGCTCGGCGTATCGTACGCCTAAGAGTAAAATCTTGTCTTTTTTGCTTCTTTTCCTTCTCCATCTTCATGTGTCACTTATATATACTTCTTCCTTCTTTCATCTTACTTCCAAATATCTCTAACTTGCTTCAATTCATGCATTCTTCAACATTATCCAACAACTAACACATATACACCTAGTCATTGTATTCCACACCAATAATTGATTAAGAACTTAATATTAAACAAGGTTATACACAAACTATCAACTACACATCACATTCCCACAGTTATCATTTGCTTGTCCCCAAGCAAACTTCTTTAATACACTACGAAAATAGCTAGACAAAAACGTTTAAGTGAACCTCACCAAGTGTTAGCTAAGGTCCAAAGTCATACTCGGTTCGCAAGACTTGCAACATGCAATGGATTTAAGTCCTAGCTAGCAAAAGTGATATGCATTTAAAACTCAGATTACCTAACCAGACCTACCATGCTTTAGGTTTTAAACATACATGCAATTCCACCTTCTCACAATTGGTCACTCCTCTTGGGTTAATATCTAGACTAACAAAAGATGTGCTAGTTATATTACTATGACATTCTCAAAACCAATAATGAAATACTATTATCATAGGCTTGCAAACCAATCACATCTCCACCAACTAACACAAATCATAAGGACTTTAAAGGGTTGTAATGTTTGGCTAGGGTTAAGGGTATGGATAGGGATGTTTAAAGTGGTTAAGGTGAGTGGAATCCAACTAAGTAGGTTATAACAATTAAAAAAATGTCAAAACTCTAACTCGGGTGAAACTGACACTTTCACAATAAACTCTTACTCTTTGACTACCAAAATTGAAACTTGGGTTACTTTTGACCCAATAACATATTTTTGTTTTATTTTTTTTCTCATTTTTTTCTTCTTTCTTTTATATGTTTTTTTCTTTTTATCGTAAGATATCTCAATTGCAACTGCAAAAATTTACTACCATAAACTCTAGCCTAATTGAATTCCAACTTACAGGTTTAAAAATAAAAAGGCTAAAGGCTAACGGGTTAAATTTTGTGGGTTCAACAAAATAAAGGATTAGGCTCAAAATGGCATCTAAGGGATAATGTCAGGGTAGGAATAAACAAATGAACAGGTTTAAACAAATGGGTTAATCCTAGTGCATTAATCATTTTCATATAAGATTCAGATTCATGGTGTCAACATGTATATAATAAGCAAGTTCTAACATAATGCAACATCATGGTAAACACACAAGAAAAGAAAATGAGAAATTATTCCTAAATATGTTCTATAGCTCAAAACGAGGCTCAAATTCTCACAAAAATGGCGGAAGGGGATAGGCGTAAAGCATGCAAGTTTGTCCACTATCTAGCCTGTTACCCCTAGTTAGACAATTCTATTCAATTTTTGTTTCTGAAAAACGCTTGCTAAGAACACTTTATTCCGCAACTTAAAGAACCAATTATGACTAAGGACCTAGACTTGTGCACTGGTTTAGAAATACTATCACGATTTACATTGAAACACCACATTTTCGTGCACAATTATTAGAATCAATGTCCATTGGCTGTTTAGATGATGGCGGAGGATGGCCACCAACATCTCCAGACTCAGTTTCTTCTGAATCAGACCCAAAAATTCCTTCATCAAGGGTGTCCATGCTAGAAGCACTAGACACAACAGGTTCAACCATAGCTTCATCTTCACCCATATGAACATCATGTTGTACTTCAAAGTTCAGAGGCTCAAGAGGTTCAATGACATTCTCAGCCTCTTGAACGTGTGGATCAGGGTGTTTTACCTCTTGTTGTTGCACTTGTTGTTGTTGGATGGGAGGTTGTTGTGCTTGTTGTTGAATGATGGGTGGCTGTTGTACTTGTTGACCAACTCCACCTTCCTGATCTTCTTCCTCATCAGATAAATTTTTAATCTCTTTCTCTCACGTATATTGAAGATTCATCCTTATTTTATGAATATCCTTTTGGAAATCCAGAAGTGTAAAAATTTAATTTATCTCAAGATAATGCCTACTCTTTATTGAATAACAATTGAGATTTCAAAGGAATATCAAGACCAAAAGGTCAAGAAAAAGTAAAGTGTTTGAGTTATACAGTGTGAACTTTTTTTTTATCAAAACACTTGTATGCAATTTTAAGTGGTGACCACTATCACGTTAGTGAAATAAGAAAGGTATCACGACTTAGATAGCAGGAGTATAAAGAGTTAATCAATTCATTGAAAGTGAGAAGATAGTGATGGTTCCTTCCGCATTGTAACAAGGAAGAAGTTTTGTTGTTCTTTGCGCCCTTTGAGAGAGAAGTTTGTACAAAGTGATGTTAGATAAACGATAATGAAGAAAAACTCTTGTAACATCCCGAAATAAATAAACGAACGAATAATAACGAGATCGGGATTTAATCAAGAGTTAGATGAAGGGTAAGAGATCGGGCTTGGGCTCCGCTCCAATGGGCCGAAATAGCCCATGCATATAAAGGGGGGAATCAACTCATCTTCCTCATTCCATCACATTACACAAACCCTAGAGAGAGAAAGCTTAAGGTTCTAGAGAGAGAAAGCTTGAGGAACAACATTCAAGCTTTGATTTCTGCTCCATCTTGCTTCTCCATCATCTTTGATCGTTTCTACATGAAGAACCACGAGTTTTGAGGTAAGAACGATCTCAGATTTGAGTTTTTCTTCAAAAATGGGGTACTAGGGTTTATGGGGTTTTTAAACATAAAGGAAGGATTTTTACATATGAAAAGTGGATTAAAGCTCAGATCTAGCTTCATAGAAGCTAGAAAAACATTTTTAACATAAAAAGTTAAGGTTTTGGATAAAAAATCAGACCTATAAATGCTCAATGTTCTTGAGCCGACTCTCCAGTTGCAAGTGGTGACTCTCGGCGAGGAAGAAGAAGAGAGTTGGCTGTCAGAAGATTCGGCTGTCAGAGTCGACTGTCAGAAGAGTAGGTTGTGAGAAGAGTCGGCTGTCAGAAGAGTCGACTGTCAAAAGAGTCGACTCTTCTGACAGTCGACTCTTCTGACAGTCAACTCTGACAGCCGACTCTTCTGACAACCGACTCTTCTGATAGTGGACTCTTCTTACAGTCGACTCTGACACCCGACTCTTTTGACAGTCGACTCTTCTGACAGTCTACCTTGACGGTCGACTCTTCTGACAGTCGACCCTGACAGCCGACTCTCTTCTTCTTCCTCGCCGAGAGTCGCCACTTGCAAGTGGCCGACTCTCGAGAGTCAGCTCAAGAACATCGAGCATTTGTAAGTCTGATTTTTAATCCAAAACCTTAACTTTTTATGTTCAAAACGTTTATCTATCTTCCATGAAGCTAAATCTGAGCTTTAATCCACTTTTCATAATTAAAAATTCTTCCTTTGTGTTTAAAAACCCCATAAACCCTAATACCCCATTTTTGAAGAAAAACTCAAATCTGAGATCGTTTTTACCTCAAAACTCTTGGTTCTTCATGTAGAAATGATCAATGATGATGGAGAAGCAAGATGGAGCAGAAATCAAAGCTTGAATGTTGTTCCTCAAGCTTTCTCTCTCTAGGGTTTGTGTAATGTGATGGAATGAGGAAGATGAGATGATTCCCCCCCTTTATATGCATGGGCTATTTCGGCCCATTAGAGCCGAGCCCAAGTGTAAGGCCCCAAACCCGGGAAGCCTCACTTGTTGGATTTACTCATTCACAAACAGATCTTAAACTTGAATATCAAATTACGCAGCGGAAAACTTTCATGTAAACATAATAGTAACATCGTCAAACATGCGGAAGCATAAACATTGTCTAAACATAAAATAACGTAATCAAAATATAACGGGATGCCAGACTTCATAGATCGACCGGGTAACTCTTCATCGCTTGCCAAGCATCCCCGTCCATCGTCCATACCTGTCCTTACCTGAATGTGCGTACTAAAAAGTCAGGTATGCTGGTGAGTTCTAGTTTTAACATAAAACATTAACTTCAAATATTTTCCAAAAACATAACATTCAACTTCATTTAATAAAAGCGTATGAAAACCTGCAATAACATAACATCATCATAACATCGTAACATAGCATCATAACATAAGTCAACGAACATATCGAATCTGCGCCTTCTCGTAACTGTCAATTCCATACATCGCATACCGGCGGAGATACCTAAGGCTCGTTACCTCTAGGCCATCCGTCACCTAGGTCTACTAAGGCTCGTTACCTCTAGGAAGACCAAACATACCTACCGGTGGAAAAATCTAAGGCTCGTTACATCTAGACCATTCAACACCAAACTTCAAGCACGATTACACCGCGAGGTAAATCATACCAACTTCATGGATCACGGTAATCCCCTTGGTGACCGTCATCACCCTAGTTGTACAATAGTTGGCCAGCCACATAGGCCCCTATAAAGGTAAGGCCCATAACATACTTCCCATACCCATAACCTCAATTCACGTAGGAAAACATGGCAGATTCGTTCGTTTGTGACTTTCATAAACATTCACTTCGTTTACTTCAAAACTTCAGTTAAAGCATTCGTACGTTTTATTAAAAATCTTTCATTCATTCGTAAACATTCCGTAAACTTTTTTGGCAAAATATTTCATAAACATTTCTTTCATAACCTTTCCCTTCAAAACAACCGTTCATAAATATCGTTTCATAAAACGTCACATACATCATTCATAAACATTGTTTTATAAAACAGTCACATCGTTACGTATGCATACCAGCCTAAAAACTTTTATTTCAAACATTTAAATAAGGGCTTCAAGAACTCACCAGATAAGCTAGTCTCGGTTGTCCTAAACAAAGGTCCAACAACGTCACTCTCGATCTGAATTGATTAGTTAAATACACATCATACCAAATCCCGAATCGAATGATTTACTCATTCTGTTTTAGGCGAACTTAAGGCTAAGTTCGCCCCTTATAACTCTAGCGAACTTACAGACGAACATGGGCCAAGTTCGCTTGATGTTGATTCGGCGAACTTACCGGCGAACTTAATAAGTTCGTCCCCATTGAAGCCTAAGTGAACTTATCTATAGCGAACTTGACAAATTTGCTGAATGTCCTTAGCGAACTTATCAAGTTCGCTTCCCATATAAGCCCGACAAACTTAACAAGTTCGCATGCGGCTGTCTTCTTCCCCATAAAACTCAAACCATAATGAAGACGTCTAGGTAGAATACATTTCTTTAATTCTAACGAAAATTGGGCAGAGTCCTATTTATTTTTGTCTAAAACCCGACAATCCAAATTGTCTGTTTTTATCCCAATTCATCATCAATAATCCATAAAACCACATTTTGACTTCTAATATAAAAACTACGCTTAAACGCGATGTAGATATCCAAAAATTATATATATATAATTATAACTATATACGTATTACTAACCGTTACCCGTTTTCAAATGACGTCCTCGACATCCAACCAAATCCCATGACATTAACCGAAACTATATGTAAGGGTTAACGGCCCATACCATGTAATCCGTACTAAACGCGTCTACGCAAACTCCTAAACACGACGCGGACCCGAACCTTGTTTAATTTGTAACTCGATCATACGGACACCTTTTTGAGTGACTCTAAAACCGACGAACTCATCTCGTGTAGCCGGTTGCTACAAGACAGACCCCATTACCCTTTGCCACCACTGCCGTCGGGCTATCGCCATGACAGTGGCCGGACTTCCTGCCGGAGTTCGGTTCCGGTCTCGTTCGACATGAATCTTGAACGGAAAACCCTATTAAACAACATTATGGTTGTAAAGAGGTGCTAGACTTTGCTGGAAATCTGAAAATGGTAATAACCCTTACTGTACCCGTCGCCGGAAAACCCGTGACAGCAACACAACCACCTGACCTCTGTCGCTCACCACATACAACCACCACCATCCTCCATTGCCGTGAGCACCCACCACCATGCTAAGTTTATGAACCAAGTATCTCCATTGCTTTCCAAGCATAGTTTTAGTGATTTGTCTTCTTTCAAAGTTACCTTCGTATCCCATTGACCTCACTATTCCCATTACTCTTGTATAACTGATTTTGTAAGGGTAGTTTGGTGAATCTCTAAAATTCAAGACATCTCTTATAACTTGTTCAGTCACTTTGATCTTTTTACCAGCGACTGTGCTTTCAATCCATATATCTTTGTTCACATGGTAATAAACGACGTTATCCCAAAACTCTCTAACTTGGTTCTCGGACACTTGTACTTGAGTTGAAATTGTTGTATTAATTCTTGATCTATTTAAGAACCTCACAATCTCTTCATACCCTCTAGATTTTCTTACTGCTGATGTAAGACATGCAAAGATATTGTACCTAGGCTCAAACTTCGACCGACTCATGCCTAAACAAATAAGATTTCAAAGATTAGAAAATTTTGAAATTTCTGAAAAAATTCTCATCTCCGAAGATTTAGATCGAAAACCATCAGTTGAAAACACTTTTCGATCAAAAACTCAGAACAAAACAAATTCCAACTTTGAATTTTTCCGACCGAAAACCCTTGAACAAACTATTTTTCGATAAAAATCTCAGATTTAATAAAAATTTCAAACTTAAAATATTTCGATCAAAACTTGAATCAAACTCACTTTTCGATCAAAAAATCTTTTCGGACAGATCAGTGACTCTTCATTTCCATCCGGAAAAGATTTCGATCCATTCAAAGACTTTTCGGTCCAATCATTAGAGATTTCGGGCAACTCATATTCAAAATTTAAAACTAAGGCCATGGATCTACCCTAGATACCTCTACGAGTCATGAAAACATACGTTGATGATCGAAAACATAGAAGAAACTCGATGTCGTCAGAAAGACGAGATTTCGCTCGAAAACTTTGGACTTCGTGAAAATCGTCGAACATTCAATCGGAAACTGAGAATGGTGGTGAAATGTTTTCGATCGAAATATCCAAACATATAGCAAACAAGATTTCGTCCGAAAATGATTTCGGACAAAAAGATTTCGGATAAAAGATTTCGACCAAAAACTTTTACTTTGTGAAATTTTAAATTTTATTTTTCTTTATCCAATCCTGATATTATTAAGATTTGTTCCAAAATTTTAATGCAAAACACACAACAAAAAAACACACAACAAAAAAACACACATAATTTTTTTTTAGAAAATCCAGCCTTTTCACATGTCGATAAACTAAATTGACATAGGATCACAAATGCAGTCTTAATCACACTTCATATCAAGTCAGGATCTACTATGTTCAATATTTATTTCCAGTATATTAATCTATATAAACTCATGCATCATGTTTCAGCAAATATTATGTGACAGTTAAGATAAGATTAATCAATACAATGTGTACCCCACAATTGAGATGGAAAAAACTGAGAATCAACACAAAATTTCACCAGATCATGATCCAATCACCAGCATTAAGGTAGCGTTCTTAGCACAGGAAAAATAATCCAAGTGGATTTGATTGGAATCATATTGATTCAGAATCATTTTGATTCATAGTCTTGGTTTCTAAGCATGGAATCATATTGATTCATATGAGATGTGGAGAGTATATATGAAGAATCGAGAATGAATATGTTGTGAATCTGATTGATTCGGGTATGCGGATATCCGTGAGATATTGGATATGTCAATTGAAATCACGAATGATTCAAAGGCGGAACAAACTGACTTCTTGGTTTCCATCCGAGATTTTCACCAGAACCATCAGCTGTATGAAGGTGTTTAACTCTAAATCATATATTTGACGGATATAGTCAATAGAGCAAACAAATTGTGCTAAGAACTCATCAAGATCCTGGTCTCATTGTATGACTAGACTCACTTTGCATTCGAATGTTGAAAGTACCGATATTCGATGTGGGTAAAACACAAAGATTGCAATTTAGTTTATCACACAAATATCGCCTAATTTATACATGCAGAGCCTATCGACATATCAATAATTGTAACCGATGTCACCATCATATCCAATTCATGCGTAAGCTCAGTACACAAATATACTATTATTTCCTATTTGCAAGTCAATCAGTCACATCATTTAGCACAAATGCATTTTATATCACTTCCAACATATTTCTTTTTCTTTTATTCTCCCCCTAAAATTGTGACGCAATTTATTTATACTAAAACAAAGTCTAAACCTATCATAATCACAACACACAAGCACACAAATATAACAAAATTTTAATACTAAAAGAAAATCTTTTTAGGAACAAAAAAATGGTCTTTCAATCAAAATCAAACCCTCTTTTTTATTTTTTTATTTTATTTTTAAATCAGAATACTCAAAAAGATATCATCCCCAACATTTCTATCAGAGAGTTAAACCGATCAGTTGAAAATGCTTTTGTAAAAATATCGGCTTTTTGCTCTAAAGTATCAACGTGGACCACCTTAATCAGATCATTATCAAAACAATCGCGAATAAAGTGTAACCTGATTGCAATATGCTTTGTTTTCGAATGCTGAATTGGATTCTTTACTATGCCCTGCACAGCTTCATTGTCACAGTAAATTGGGGTCTTCAAGAAGTTGATTCCAAAGTCCATAAGTTGATGTTGAATCCAAATAACCTGTGAACAACAGCTCGAAGCAGATGTGTATTCTGCCTCAGCAGTTGAAGTAGACACATTTGTTTGTTTCTTGCATTGCCACGACACTAACCTCTCCCCCAAAAACTGACATCCACTAGATATGGATTTCCTGTCTAAACTGCATCCACCATAATCACTGTCAGTATAAGCATAAAAATTAAATTCGGAATCAGATGGATACCACAGGCCAAGGTTAACATGACCCTTAAGATACCGTAAGATTTTCATGACCACTGATTCATGAGATACTGTGACATTTCGGATTTTTATTCACGCATTTGTAATATATATCATGTAATCATTTTCTATTAAATGAAATGCAAGTGTTTTTATTTAATTTTGTACAAAATATATATTTTATTTTATGGATTTAAAATAATTAAAATTTTATAAGTTTTAAACTTATATAAAATTTTATATAAAAATCTAAATTAAAAAGGTTCATATATAAATAAGATAACCTATTTAAATAAAATAATTAACTTTTATAAAAATATTTATAATAATAATAATATAAGTTTATAAAATAAAATTGAAATAAAAAAGAAATTTAATTAGTTTATTTTTAAAAGTTGAGGGGACTGTTTTGAAAAATTTTAAACTAAAAGGTTTTAAGGTAAAAATAAATTAAGGGGCTGTTTCTGGACAAACTAAACCACAGGGACTAACGGGTATAAATCTCAGGGGACTAAATATATACAAAAACAAACTCCATGGACTAGTTTTGTCAACTTCCAATTTGCGTTTCCGGTTACCTCCCCCATGGTCTGGCGGTCCGAGCTATTTTTCGGCGAACCCTCGACACGCCTGTTCCCTGCACCTCGACAGCCGAAAAGGGGCTCTCTGACCTCGTCGTCCCCACTTGAACAAAAGCCCTCGACCAATTTGTCGTTTAAACATACGAAAAGTCTGATCGTGTCTGTGGCCGAAAGTCCACGCCACGAATTCGGCCTCGACAAGAAACCTCCACGCCTGAAAGATGGCTCGACAGTTTTGTCTCGTCCAGACGAGTGTCTGGACATGCTCAATTGCTTGTCTCATTATCGGGACCATTACCGGACCTGCTCGAGCTCGCCACCCCTTTTTCACCCACTCTCACCTCAAATTGAAGACGGCATTGTGTTCGTTGCCTCTGAGTGAAGCTGTGACTAGAGTCTTAGAGCCCAATTCCATCCCGAAGCTTGAATTCCCATTCTTGATATTCTCGGATTAGAAGCTCTACCGTTCGACCCTTTGCGACCAAGTAAGAAGCCTCAAACTCGTTCCTTTATCTTCTGTTATCGACTGGCCAACTATCCCAATCGAAGTCACGACCTCAGGCCTTGAGTTACCGGGCAAACCAGTGTCCTCAGACACGGTTTGCCGGTTGCCGAGAACCAGCGATCTGTTTTGGTTAAGTGGTTATGTATTAAACGATACACACATAACCAGCAATGGGCAGTAGCCCGACTGGTTATGCGTGTGTGTGATTATGTCCGAGGTCGCGGGTTCGATTCCGGTTGGCCTTTGGCCCAATTTTTTTATTTCTGTTTTATAAAACTTTTATTTTATTTATTTATTTTATCTTATTTTAATAATTTCTCCATACAATAAAAACTATTACGAGTGGGTTGACTCGTTCGTCTATTTTGAAAACGATTAAAACAATTTTTTTTATGTAATAATAACCCACCCAATCTTTATAAAATAATAAACTCTACAATTTTTATAAACTTTTTTAAATAAATTTTAATATATAATAATGATAACATAATTAAACAAATAGAAACTTTTCTTTTTATTTATTATTATATATAAATACGATAAACATGATAACAAATTATTTAAAATATAATATTTTAACAAGATTAAAATATATATATATTTTTGATATTAAGTTTTACAAAATCATTATCATCTTTCTACCATATTTTATAAATGTTAAAAAATATTATTATAAACCTATACACATTTAAATACGAATACACACATATAAAACATACAATAATACCTATTTATCCACATAGGGTTTCAACGTGCTTAGTTTTCAACATCCTTATCAACCGCACTCGTGGATTAAAACATCCGCTAGCCAGGTGAGTTACATAGCCCCTATTTTACATTTTTACATACTTTAGGGTGAAACATTATTTCATGCTACTCAATCAAATTGTTTATACGTGTTATTCATGTGGATCATATGCTTATGATCTTGGGTGTACATCATTTACTTTAAACACAAGAAAACCAACAGTAATGTTAATAGATCAATTGTGCCTGACCAGCCCACCCATGTAGGGTGTTTATTACTGCATACTCGGATATAGCCGCGTGTTATATTCAAACATATCGGATATAGTGGGTAACTATATTCAAACATACCGGGCCTAGCTGTTGTGCTATGCTTAAGCGCGTCAATCAAGGTTTGAATTGTGCTTAGATAAATGATACAACCATGTATGCTATGTTTAACAAGATAAACAATGAGTTGCAAAACGTTTTTATCTACTATTTATCGGTCCCACTAAACCTATGTACTCACCAACTTTATAGTTGACACTTGATTTAAATAATGTTTCAGGTTTGGATATGTGATTGCTTGCTGAAGATTCTACCACTTAAGAACTTATGGACCTAGATAATTAAATCAATGTTTTGAAATAGACTAGGTTATTTGAATTTGTATTGTACTTGAATGTTTGTTGTCTTTAATTAAATTAATGAATTATGCAATATTTTAGTTATCATGTGCTTTTGAACAATCATCCATTGTCCGCCTCGATGATTCTGCCATCGGTTGGGGTGTGACAGATTGGTATCAGAGCCATGGTTATAGGGAATTAGGTTATTAGACACAATGACCTAGACTATAACCCTAGGACTCTCTTTTACGTGTTACGTGCTAAATGATTATTTGTAGTTAGGTATTATTTGAATTTTCCCAAGTTTAGTACATGAGACTTATACACATACATACAAGGCCTTAAACATACAATACATACTTTACATACACATTTGACAAATAAACATATGCAAACAAATACACTACACATCCTTATCCATACTCCTTCCTCATCCATACTATTTGCAACATTCCTACATATTTTATACTCGTAGATTCACAAGTGTATTAAATTCTTGAAAATCTTGTCAACGACTTAATATCTTGAAAACTAGTAAAGGACATGTGCAATCTGGAAGGGTGACACCTGTACATTAGGTTTTCTGTCTAGGAAAGCATTTCATATAAATCCAAATAAACGGACCCGTATGCTTTCCTGGGAATTCCTGAAGTGAGTGTTTACCTATAGGCTAAAGCATGTCTCTTTGAAAGTTTTGAGGAATTACTTAACGTTGATAAGTCATTGTATTCGCAAGAATACGATTCGAACCTAAACTCAAAATTTGGGGACATTATAGTAAGATAGGAAGAACTAGATGAACATGCAAAGCAAATCATTAGTACGGGTGCACACGTAATAACGATTTGTAGTGCATGCGAATCCCGGCAATTCCTATTACGCGAATAATGATCTATGACATCATCTCCTACCCGGAATAGATGGCTTATTTTCCCCATCAACCTTGAATAAATACACATACATTGGCACGCGACATGATGAATCCCGCATTTTCTGCTTACATTATTCCCACTATAGCTCATATATATCCACTTTATCTAAAATATCATAAATTATTGTCTTTCTTATGGTGTTAGAATGCCTCCTCGACGTGCAAACTCTATGCAAATTCAGGATGCAAAAGTCTTAATCACAAATGCACAGTCTTAATCACACTTCATATCAAGTCAGGATCTACTATGTTCAATATTTATTTCCAGTATATTAATCTATATAAACTCATGCATCATGTTTCAGCAAATATTATGTGACAGTTAAGATAAGATTAATCAATACAATGTGTACCCCACAATTGAGATGGAAAAAACTGAGAATCAACACAAAATTTCACCAGATCATGATCCAATCACCAGCATTAAGGTAGCGTTCTTAGCACAGGAAAAATAATCCAAGTGGATTTGATTGGAATCATATTGATTCAGAATCATTTTGATTCATAGTCTTGGTTTCTAAGCATGGAATCATATTGATTCATATGAGATGTGGAGAGTATATATGAAGAATCGAGAATGAATATGTTGTGAATCTGATTGATTCGGGTATGCGGATATCCGTGAGATATTGGATATGTCAATTGAAATCACGAATGATTCAAAGGCGGAACAAACTGACTTCTTGGTTTCCATCCGAGATTTTCACCAGAACCATCAGCTGTATGAAGGTGTTTAACTCTAAATCATATATTTGACGGATATAGTCAATAGAGCAAACAAATTGTGCTAAGAACTCATCAAGATCCTGGTCTCATTGTATGACTAGACTCACTTTGCATTCGAATGTTGAAAGTACCGATATTCGATGTGGGTAAAACACAAAGATTGCAATTTAGTTTATCACACAAATATCGCCTAATTTATACATGCAGAGCCTATCGACATATCAATAATTGTAACCGATGTCACCATCATATCCAATTCATGCGTAAGCTCAGTACACAAATATACTATTATTTCCTATTTGCAAGTCAATCAGTCACATCATTTAGCACAAATGCATTTTATATCACTTCCAACATATTTCTTTTTCTTTTATTCTCCCCCTAAAATTGTGACGCAATTTATTTATACTAAAACAAAGTCTAAACCTATCATAATCACAACACACAAGCACACAAATATAACAAAATTTTAATACTAAAAGAAAATCTTTTTAGGAACAAAAAAATGGTCTTTCAATCAAAATCAAACCCTCTTTTTTATTTTTTTATTTTATTTTTAAATCAGAATACTCAAAAAGATATCATCCCCAACATTTCTATCAGAGAGTTAAACCGATCAGTTGAAAATGCTTTTGTAAAAATATCGGCTTTTTGCTCTAAAGTATCAACGTGGACCACCTTAATCAGATCATTATCAAAACAATCGCGAATAAAGTGTAACCTGATTGCAATATGCTTTGTTTTCGAATGCTGAATTGGATTCTTTACTATGCCCTGCACAGCTTCATTGTCACAGTAAATTGGGGTCTTCAAGAAGTTGATTCCAAAGTCCATAAGTTGATGTTGAATCCAAATAACCTGTGAACAACAGCTCGAAGCAGATGTGTATTCTGCCTCAGCAGTTGAAGTAGACACATTTGTTTGTTTCTTGCATTGCCACGACACTAACCTCTCCCCCAAAAACTGACATCCACTAGATATGGATTTCCTGTCTAAACTGCATCCACCATAATCACTGTCAGTATAAGCATAAAAATTAAATTCGGAATCAGATGGATACCACAGGCCAAGGTTAACATGACCCTTAAGATACCGTAAGATTTTCATGACCACTGATTCATGAGATACTGTGACATTTCGGATTTTTATTCACGCATTTGTAATATATATCATGTAATCATTTTCTATTAAATGAAATGCAAGTGTTTTTATTTAATTTTGTACAAAATATATATTTTATTTTATGGATTTAAAATAATTAAAATTTTATAAGTTTTAAACTTATATAAAATTTTATATAAAAATCTAAATTAAAAAGGTTCATATATAAATAAGATAACCTATTTAAATAAAATAATTAACTTTTATAAAAATATTTATAATAATAATAATATAAGTTTATAAAATAAAATTGAAATAAAAAAGAAATTTAATTAGTTTATTTTTAAAAGTTGAGGGGACTGTTTTGAAAAATTTTAAACTAAAAGGTTTTAAGGTAAAAATAAATTAAGGGGCTGTTTCTGGACAAACTAAACCACAGGGACTAACGGGTATAAATCTCAGGGGACTAAATATATACAAAAACAAACTCCATGGACTAGTTTTGTCAACTTCCAATTTGCGTTTCCGGTTACCTCCCCCATGGTCTGGCGGTCCGAGCTATTTTTCGGCGAACCCTCGACACGCCTGTTCCCTGCACCTCGACAGCCGAAAAGGGGCTCTCTGACCTCGTCGTCCCCACTTGAACAAAAGCCCTCGACCAATTTGTCGTTTAAACATACGAAAAGTCTGATCGTGTCTGTGGCCGAAAGTCCACGCCACGAATTCGGCCTCGACAAGAAACCTCCACGCCTGAAAGATGGCTCGACAGTTTTGTCTCGTCCAGACGAGTGTCTGGACATGCTCAATTGCTTGTCTCATTATCGGGACCATTACCGGACCTGCTCGAGCTCGCCACCCCTTTTTCACCCACTCTCACCTCAAATTGAAGACGGCATTGTGTTCGTTGCCTCTGAGTGAAGCTGTGACTAGAGTCTTAGAGCCCAATTCCATCCCGAAGCTTGAATTCCCATTCTTGATATTCTCGGATTAGAAGCTCTACCGTTCGACCCTTTGCGACCAAGTAAGAAGCCTCAAACTCGTTCCTTTATCTTCTGTTATCGACTGGCCAACTATCCCAATCGAAGTCACGACCTCAGGCCTTGAGTTACCGGGCAAACCAGTGTCCTCAGACACGGTTTGCCGGTTGCCGAGAACCAGCGATCTGTTTTGGTTAAGTGGTTATGTATTAAACGATACACACATAACCAGCAATGGGCAGTAGCCCGACTGGTTATGCGTGTGTGTGATTATGTCCGAGGTCGCGGGTTCGATTCCGGTTGGCCTTTGGCCCAATTTTTTTATTTCTGTTTTATAAAACTTTTATTTTATTTATTTATTTTATCTTATTTTAATAATTTCTCCATACAATAAAAACTATTACGAGTGGGTTGACTCGTTCGTCTATTTTGAAAACGATTAAAACAATTTTTTTTATGTAATAATAACCCACCCAATCTTTATAAAATAATAAACTCTACAATTTTTATAAACTTTTTTAAATAAATTTTAATATATAATAATGATAACATAATTAAACAAATAGAAACTTTTCTTTTTATTTATTATTATATATAAATACGATAAACATGATAACAAATTATTTAAAATATAATATTTTAACAAGATTAAAATATATATATATTTTTGATATTAAGTTTTACAAAATCATTATCATCTTTCTACCATATTTTATAAATGTTAAAAAATATTATTATAAACCTATACACATTTAAATACGAATACACACATATAAAACATACAATAATACCTATTTACCCACATAGGGTTTCAACGTGCTTAGTTTTCAACATCCTTATCAACCGCACTCGTGGATTAAAACATCCGCTAGCCAGGTGAGTTACATAGCCCCTATTTTACATTTTTACATACTTTAGGGTGAAACATTATTTCATGCTACTCAATCAAATTGTTTATACGTGTTATTCATGTGGATCATATGCTTATGATCTTGGGTGTACATCATTTACTTTAAACACAAGAAAACCAACAGTAATGTTAATAGATCAATTGTGCCTGACCAGCCCACCCATGTAGGGTGTTTATTACTGCATACTCGGATATAGCCGCGTGTTATATTCAAACATATCGGATATAGTGGGTAACTATATTCAAACATACCGGGCCTAGCTGTTGTGCTATGCTTAAGCGCGTCAATCAAGGTTTGAATTGTGCTTAGATAAATGATACAACCATGTATGCTATGTTTAACAAGATAAACAATGAGTTGCAAAACGTTTTTATCTACTATTTATCGGTCCCACTAAACCTATGTACTCACCAACTTTATAGTTGACACTTGATTTAAATAATGTTTCAGGTTTGGATATGTGATTGCTTGCTGAAGATTCTACCACTTAAGAACTTATGGACCTAGATAATTAAATCAATGTTTTGAAATAGACTAGGTTATTTGAATTTGTATTGTACTTGAATGTTTGTTGTCTTTAATTAAATTAATGAATTATGCAATATTTTAGTTATCATGTGCTTTTGAACAATCATCCATTGTCCGCCTCGATGATTCTGCCATCGGTTGGGGTGTGACAGATTGGTATCAGAGCCATGGTTATAGGGAATTAGGTTATTAGACACAATGACCTAGACTATAACCCTAGGACTCTCTTTTACGTGTTACGTGCTAAATGATTATTTGTTGTTAGGTATTATTTGAATTTTCCCAAGTTTAGTACATGAGACTTATACACATACATACAAGGCCTTAAACATACAATACATACTTTACATACACATTTGACAAATAAACATATGCAAACAAATACACTACACATCCTTATCCATACTCCTTCCTCATCCATACTATTTGCAACATTCCTACATATTTTATACTCGTAGATTCACAAGTGTATTAAATTCTTGAAAATCTTGTCAACGACTTAATATCTTGAAAACTAGTAAAGGACATGTGCAATCTGGAAGGGTGACACCTGTACATTAGGTTTTCTGTCTAGGAAAGCATTTCATATAAATCCAAATAAACGGACCCGTATGCTTTCCTGGGAATTCCTGAAGTGATTGTTTACCTATAGGCTAAAGCATGTCTCTTTGAAAGTTTTGAGGAATTACTTAACGTTGATAAGTCATTGTATTCGCAAGAATACGATTCGAACCTAAACTCAAAATTTGGGGACATTATAATAAGATAGGAAGAACTAGATGAACATGCAAAGCAAATCATTAGTACGGGTGCACACGTAATAACGATTTGTAGTGCATGCGAATCCCGGCAATTCCTATTACGCGAATAATGATCTATGACATCATCTCCTACCCGGAATAGATGGCTTATTTTCCCCATCAACCTTGAATAAATACACATACATTGGCACGCGACATGATGAATCCCGCATTTTCTGCTTACATTATTCCCACTATAGCTCATATATATCCACTTTATCTAAAATATCATAAATTATTGTCTTTCTTATGGTGTTAGAATGCCTCCTCGACGTGCAAACTCTAGCACTTCCATAGAGTTCACATGTCGATAAACTAAATTGACATAGGATCACAAATGCACAGTCTTAATCACACTTCATATCAAGTCAGGATCTACTATGTTCAATATTTATTTCCAGTATATTAATCTATATAAACTCATGCATCATGTTTCAGCAAATATTATGTGACAGTTAAGATAAGATTAATCAATACAATGTGTACCCCACAATTGAGATGGAAAAAACTGAGAGTTTGTGCTACTCTTCTTGCCCAACTGGTGGGACAAGTGACCCAAGCCAATAACATAAGTGACGGGTCTCACAACATCCAAGGAAACGGTGGTACCAACCCACCTCAATGCACATTTAAGCACTTTAACTCGTGCAACCCTACAAAATTTTACAGGACTGAAGGTGCTACCGGCCTACTACAATGGTTTGAAAGCATGGAAAGCACATTCCTAAACAGTGACTGTCCCGATAATCTTCGGGTTCGCTATGCCACAAGTGTACTACAAAAGAGAGCCCTCACCTGGTGGAACGGTGAGAAACGCACTCGTGGTGTTGAGGTTGCTACATCTTTGTCATGGGATGATATGAAGAAAGCCATGACTGATGAATTCTGTCCTCGAAATGAAATAAGGAAGCTCGAGACTGAGTTTTGGGATCTTGCCCAAGACAGCGGGGTTAATCTGGCTTACACCACCCGATTTCAAGAGCTGAGCCTACTGGTACCTCATATGATCACTCCCCTTGCTCGGGAAATTGAAAAATACATAGGCGAACTGCCTATGCAAATTCAGGATGCTGTGTTAGGAAGCAATCCTCCTACACTTGAAGCTGCTATTCGTCTATCCGCTACGCTATCCGACAACCACGTCAAAGCGGGAACCTTAACAAGAAAGGGTTCCAAGAAGGTTGTTTCTACTCTTGCGGCCGTCAAAGATGTAAAGCCCGAGTCTTCTAACCGCAACAAGAAACGAAAGGGCCGAAACTTCGCAGCCATAACTCCCACCGTACCTACTATTCAAGTGGCCCCTTTGGGTCAAAACCCGAAACCTTATTTGGGTCCAAATCCCCAATGTCAGACCTGCAAGTACCACCATCCTGCCAACTTACCATGCCGATTGTGTTCAAGCTGCGGATGATATGGACACGTGGTCACTACTTGTCGTACCCGTCCTCCCGTCCATCAAGCTGCTCCAGCCAACCGTCCAAACTATCCGGCACCTCTCAATGGTCGGGCATGTTATGAATGTGGAGACCCAAACCATTTCCTTGACCGATGCCCAAAACTTCATCATCAAGGTGGTCCCAAAGGACGAGCGTTTAATATAAACGCTAATGAGGCACAAGCAAACAACGACGTGATAAACGGTACGTTTCTCGTAAACAATCATTATGCATCCATTTTATTTGATACCGATGCCGATAGGAGTTTTGTGTCTCTTACCTTTGAATCTTGACTTGCTAAACAAAGAACGAAACTTGACAATTCTTATTCCGTGGAGATAGCAAACGCGAAATCTATTGCTATAAATTCTGTTATCCGCGACTGCAATATCGATCTTAATAATCATGAGTTCTCTGTTGATCTCCTTCCGATGCAATTGGGAAGCTTCGATATTATAATTGGCATGGATTGGTTATCCAAGCACAATGCCGAGGTTATTTGCTATGAAAAGTTCATTCGTATACCTCTCCCTTCGGGCGACACGTTAGTTATTTTCGGTGAAAAACCGTGTCGTGGTCTTCAACTCATGTCTTGCACCTTGGCACAAAAGTACTTGCGGAAAAAGTACGTTGCCTTCTTGGCCCACGTAGTTGACACGAAAGACAAAGGTAAGAAATTGCAAGATATTCCGATCATTCGAGACTTTCCCGAGGTATTCCCCAAAGATTTACCCGGTCTTCCTCCCCCTAGACAAGTAGAGTTTCGTATTGACCTTGTGCCCGGAGCAACTCCCGTGGCAAAAGCTCCTTTCGTCTTGCACCTTCTGAGATGCAAGAACTAGCAAGTCAATTACAAGAACTCTCCTCCAAAGGATTCATCCGACCAAGCCATTCACCTTGGGGTGCTCCCGTGTTGTTCGTAAAGAAAAAGGATGGATCGTTTCGAATGTGCATTGATTATCGTGAACTCAACAAGCTTACAATCAAGAACCGTTATTCTTTACCCCGTATCGACGATCTTTTTGATCAACTTCAAGGTTCAACATGTTTCTCCAAGATTGACCTTCGTTCCGGATACCATCAACTTCGTGTTCTCGATGAAGACATTCCGAAGACTGCCTTTCGGACTAGATATGGTCACTACGAGTTCATGGTCATGCCTTTTGGCTTGACTAATGCACCTGCGGTTTTCATGGATCTCATGAACCGTGTATGCAAACCTTATTTGGACAAGTTCGTGATCGTTTTCATTGACGACATTCTCATCTATTCTAAAATGAAAGCGGAGCATGAACAACATCTTCGTTTGATTTTGAAGCTCTTGAAGAAAGAACAACTATACGCCACGTTCTCCAAGTGTGAATTCTGGCTAAAGGAGGTTCAATTTTTGGGACACATAGTCAACGATAAGGGGATTTATGTGGACCCGGCTAAAATCGAAGCGGTAAAGAATTGGAATACTCCTAAGACTCCTACCGAGATTCGTTCCTTCCTTGGACTAGCGGGTTACTATCGTCGCTTCATCTCAAATTTCTCCAAGATTGCGGTTCCGCTCACTGCCTTGACACACAAAGGTAAACCTTACGAGTGGGGACCCAAACAAGAGGAAGCTTTTCAAACTCTCAAGCACAAGCTCTGCAACACTCCTATTCTAAGTCTTCCTAGTGGTAATGACGACTTTGTCATTTACTGTGATGCATCCAACCAAGGTGTTGGTTGTGTTCTTATGCAGCGTGGCCAAGTAATTGCATACGCATCACGTCAGCTCAAAATCCATGAGAAGAACTATACGACCCATGATCTCGAGCTTGGTGCTGTCGTTTTCACCTTGAAAATTTGGAGAAACTATCTTTATGGCACCAAATGCGTGGTTTTCACCGACCACAAAAGTATCCAACATATTTTCAATCAAAAAGAGCTTAATATGTGGCAACGACGATGGGTCGAACTTCTTAACGACTACGACTGCGAGATTCGCTACCACCCCGGCAAAGCAAATGTGGTAGCCGACGCCTTGAGTCGTAAGGAATGTATCATGCTTCATAGTGTTCATATTCATAACGATATCCAAGCCCACATTCTCCAAGCACAACACACCTCGGTTACCGAGCGAAACATGTACCAAGAAATGGCATGTGGTGTAGAACTCTTGCTAGAAACCAAAGCCAACGGCCTGTTGTATTACTTGGATCGTATCTGGGTTCCCTATCGCGACGACCTTCGTATATTTTTGATGAACGAGTCCCACAAAACTCGATATTCGGTACATCCCGGAGCTGATAAGATGTACATGGGTCTTCGTCAACAATATTGGTGGCCCGGCATGAAAAAGGATATTGCCCTCTTTGTGGCAAAATGCTTAACTTGTTCTAAAGTAAATGCCGAACATCAGAAGCCTTCCGGACTCCTCGAACAACCTGAGATTCCCATGTGGAAGTGGGAGAACCTTGCTATGGACTTCATCACCAAACTCCCACGCACTCCTAGTGGGCACGATAGTATCTGGGTTATTATCGATCGACTCACAAAGTCTGCTCATTTCTTGCCTATTCGTGAGGACTATCGAGTCGAGAAATTGGCACGGATCTACATTGATGAGATCGTAAGTCGTCACGGAATCCCTTTTGAACATCATCTCCGATCGTGATTCGTGTTTTACTTCCCGATTTTGGCAATCATTACAATCTGCGCTTGGTACTCGTTTGGATTTAAGTACGGCTTACCATCCTTAAACTGATGGACAAACCGAGCGAACAATCCAAACTCTCGAGGATATGCTTAGAGCTTGTGTCATTGACTTTGGCGGTAATTGGAATTCTCACCTACCAATGATCGAATTTTCCTAGAACAACAGCTACCACACAAGTATTAACATGGCACCGTTTGAAGCTCTTTATGGACAAAAATGTCGTTCACCGATTTGTTGGAACGAAATTGGTGAAGCAAAAATCACCGGTCCCGAGCTTATCCAAGAGACCACCGATAAAATCTCTCTTATTCGTGACAACATTCGAGTAGCAAGGAGTCGGCAAAAGAGCTATGCCGATAATCGACGAAAACCCTTGGAATTTCAAGTTGGAGATATGGTTCTTCTAAAGGTATCACCTTGGAAAGGCGTAGTCCGATTTGGAAAGAAAGGAAAACTTGCACCTCGATATGTGGGTCCATTCAAGATACTCGAAAAGGGTAGGGAAAGTGGCCTACAAACTCGATCTTCCTTCAGAGCTCAGCAACGTTCATCCGACTTTTCACGTATCTAATTTGAAAAAGTGCCTAGCCGACGAGAATCTCCACATCCCTCTTAATGAAGTACGTATTGACGAGAAAATGCACTTTGTTGAAAAACCCGTGGAAATCATGGACCGTGAAGTTAAGAAACTCAAGCGTAGCCGCATCCCCATTGTCAAGGTCCGTTGGGAGTCTAAACGTGGACCCGAGTTCACTTGGGAACGTGAAGACCAAATGAAATCCAAATATCCGCATCTCTTTTCATAGCCTTCACTAGTTGAATTTCGGGGCGAAATTCCTTTAACATGGGGAGACTGTGACATTTCGGATTTTTATTCACGCATTTGTAATATATATCATGTAATCATTTTCTATTAAATGAAATGCAATTGTTTTTATTTAATTTTGTACAAAATATATATTTTATTTTATGGATTTAAAATAATTAAAATTTTATAAGTTTTAAACTTATATAAAATTTTATATAAAAATCTAAATTAAAAAAGGTTCATATATAAATAAGATAACCTATTTAAATAAAATAATTAACTTTTATAAAAATATTTATAATAATAATAATATAAGTTTATAAAATAAAATTGAAATAAAAAAGAAATTTAATTAGTTTATTTTTAAAAGTTGAGTGGACTGTTTTGAAAATTTTTAAACAAAAAGGTTTTAAAGTAAAAATTAATTAAGGGGCTGTTTCTGGACAAACTAAACCAAAGGGACTAACAGGTATAAATCTCAGGGGACTAAATATATACAAAAACAAACTTCAGGGACTAGTTTTGCCAACTTCCAATTCGCGTTTCCGGTTATCTCCCCCATGGTCCGGCGGTCCGAGCTATTTTCCGGCGAACCCTCGACACGCCTGTTCCCTGCACCTCGACAGCCGAAAAGGGGCTCTCTGACCTCGTCATCCCCACGCGAACAAAAGCCCTCGACCAATTTGTCGTTTAAACATACGAAAAGTCTGATCGTGTCTGTGGCGGAAAGTCCACGCCACGAATTCGGCCTCGACAAGAAACCTCCACGCCTGAAAGATGGCTCGACAGTTTCGTCTCATCCAGACGAGTTTCTGGACATGTTCAATTGCTTGTCTCATTATCGGGATCGAGCTCGGCTATAAAAAGCCATTACCGGACCTGCTCGACGCCACCCCTTTTTCACCCACTCTCACCTTAAATTGAAGACGACATTGTGTTCGTCGCCTCTGAGTGAAGCTGTGACCAGAGTCTTAGAGCCCAATTCCACCCCGAAGCTTGAATTCCCATTCTTGATATTCTCGGATTAGAAGCTCTACCGTTCGACCCTTTGCGACCAAGAAAGAAGCCTCAAACTTGTTCCTTTATCTTCTGTTATCGACTGGCCAACTATCCTAATCGAAGTCACGACCTCAGGCCTTGTGTTACTAGGCAAACCAGTGTCCTCGGACACGGTTTGCCGGTTGCCGAGAACCAGCGATCTGTTTTGGTTAAGTGGTTATGTATTAAACGATACACACATAACCATCGATGGGCAGTAGCCCGGCTGGTTATGCGTGTGTGTGATTATGTCCAAGGTCGCGGGTTCGATTCCGGTTGGCCTTCGGCCCAATTTTTTTATTTCTGTTTTATAAAACTTTTATTTTATTTATTTTGTTTTATCTTATTTTAATAATTTCTCCATACAATAAAAACTATTACGAGTGGGTTGACTCGTTCGTCTATTTTGAAAATGATTAAAATAATTTTTTTATATAATAATAACCCACCCAATCTTTATAAAATAATAAACTCTACAATTTTTATAAACTTGTTTAAATAAATTTTAATATATAATAATGATAACATAATTAAACAAATAGAAACTTTTCTTTTTATTTATTATTATATATAAATACAATAAACATGATAACAAATTATTTAAAATATAATATTTTAACAAGATTAAAATATATATATATTTTTGATATTAAGTTTTACAAAATCATTATCATCTTTCTACCATATTTTATAAATGTTAAAAAATATTATTATAAACCTATACACATTTAAATACGAATACGCACATATAAAACATACAATAATACCTATTTATCCACATAGGGTTTCAACGTGCTTAGTTTTCAACATCCTTATCACCCGCACTCGTGGATTAAAACATCCGCTAGCCAGGTGAGTTACATAGCCCCTATTTTACATTTTTACATACTTTGGGGTGAAACATTATTTCATGCTACTCAATCAAATTGTTTATACGTGTTATTCATGTGGATCATATGCTTATTATCTTGGGTGTACATCATTTACTTTAAACACAAGAAAACCAACAGTAATGTTAATAGATCTATTGTGCCTGACCAGCCCACCCATGTAGGGTGTTTATTACTGCATACTCGGATATAGCCGCGTGTTATATTCAAACATATCGGATATAGTGGGTAACTATATTCAAACATACCGGGCCTAGCTGTTGTGCTATGCTCAAGCGCGTCAATCAAGGTTTGAATTGTGTTTAGATAAATGATACAACCATGTATGCTATGTTTAACAAGATAAACAATGAGTTGCAAAACGTTTTTATCTACTATTTATCGGTTCCACTAAACCTATGTACTCACCAACTTTATAGTTGACACTTGATTTTAATAATGTTTCAGGTTTGGATATGTGATTGCTTGCTGAAGATTCTACCACTTAAGAACTTATGGACCTAGATAATTAAATCAATGTTTTGAAATAGACTAGGTTATTTGAATTTGTATTGTGCTTGAATGTTTGTTGTCTTTAATTAAATTAATGAATTATGCAATATTTTAGTTATCATGTGCTTTTGAACAATCATCCATTGTCCGTCTCGATGATTCCGCCATCGGTTGGGGTGTGACAGATACTTTGGGAGCAGACTGATATCGAGCACACGAGCAAACGGAAAACATAATATCAGGTCTACTTGCAGTCAAATACACCAATGAGCCAATCATGGGGCGATACAACTTTTGATTAACTTCAACACCGGACAGATTCAATATGAGAGGTTCATGAGGAGCTATGGGGGTGGATGCTGCCTTGCAATCATTCATGTTGAATTTTGTCAAAATATCCTTAACATACTTCGCCTGATGAATAAGAATTCCAGCATCAGATTGTTCCACCTGCAATCCCAGAAAGAACTGCACTTGACCTTGTAAACTCACTTCGAATTTGAGCTTCATGACTGTTTCAAACTCACGATAAAAATTCTCATTTGTCGAGCCATAGATAATATCATCAACATAGACTTGAACAATCAGGAGATCAGAATCAATCTTATTCAAAAATAATGTCTTGTCGATGGTGCCACGAACGAAACCATTCGATGTAAGATGTGTTGACAAGGTTTCATACCAAGAACGAGGCGCTTGATGCAAACCATATAAAGCTTTATCGAGTTTATACACCTGGAACGGAGGATCAGGATCTTCAAATCGAGGTGGTTGATTGACATATACTTCTTCCTTGATAACCCCATAAAGAAATGCAGTCTTCACATACATTTGATATACCTTAAACTTCATGAACGAAGCATAGGCTAGAAAAATACGAATAGCCTCGATCCTAGTAACAGGAGCAAAAACATCATCATAATCCAACCCTTCTTCCTGATAAAATCCTTGAACTACAAGCCGAGCTTTGTTCCGAACCACAATACCACGATCGTCTTTCTTGTTTCTAAACACCCATTTAGTTCCGATCGGGTACTTTCCTTCAGGAAGATCCACAAGATGCCAAACATAAAGCTTCTTGAACTGAAGTAGTTTCTCTTGCATTGCTTCAATCCAGTTTGAATCTTGAAGAGGAATTGTCACATTCTTTGGTTCCACTTGCGATAAAAAGCATGAATATAGACAAACGTTGATATTTCCTGATTGACTTCTTGTTTTAACACCTTCTTCAATCGGACCAATAATGTTTTTAACTGGATGAGCTGAATGAATTCTATGATTTGGAGTTTCATCAACCTGAACTGATTCTGGCATATTAGTGACATTACATCAAGGGATTGGCCACTTGAATAATCAACACTAGAAGAAATTGATTGGTTAGCATCCATAGTTGGAGCATTAGAACTCTTTGACTTATATTCATAAACAATTGGTTCTTCATTAGTAATCAGAACTTAGACTTCAGAATCAACATTTGTAACTGAAATTTTAATAGGTTCTTCTTGTGTCTGAGTAGAGGAAGTAACAACATCAGAAATTTCGTTTTGAATCGTCACTTGTTAAGGACCAACCATGAAGTCGTGAGCAGTTTGATCAAGTCTTGTTGAAGACGCATCAACTGAATTTGAAGAACTTGCACCAGCCGAATCACATAAAGATTGTTGATCAAAAATCTTGAAAATCACATCCGCATCAAAGAACCATTCTGGCCCATTTTGAACAGGAGGAACATTCGATTCCTTCCATTCCACATAATAAGATTCTTGAACAATTTTTGTTCTCTTGTTGTAAACTCTGAACGCTTTCTGATATGAAGAATATCCCAAGAAATAACATTCGTCGCCCACTGCTGCAAACTTTGGCAACGAATCTTGCGTGTTCAGAAGAGTACAAGAGCATCCAAACGCTCGAAAGAACTTGATGTACGGCTTCCTTTTGAAAAATAACTCATATGAAGTCTTCGTATGCTGCTTCACCATGAGAACTCTATTTAATACATAACACGCCGCGTTTACTGCCTCCGCCCAGAAAATAATGGGTAATTTTGAATCTACAAGCATTGTAGAGCAACCTCAATTAGAGTTCTATTTTCCTTTCAGTCACTCCATTTTGTTGCGGAGTCCTGACTGCACTAAAATGATGAGTTATGCCTTTTTCTGCACAAAAAGAAGTTATCAGTTTATTTTTAAACTTAGTTCCATTATCACTGCGAATAATTGACACTTTGCTATCACAGATGTTTTCAATACGTTTGACAAATTCAATTATTGTTTTAGGTGTTTCATCCTTTGTTGCAAGGAAAAACACCCAAGAAAATCTAAAAAGGTCATATGTGATAACAAGACAGTAAGATTTCTTCGCAATACTAATGACTCGAATAGGACCAAATAAATCTATATGAATAAGAAATAAAGGTCGAGTAAATGTCGTCACGGTCTTCCTCGGATGGGATTTCTTGTGCTGTTTTCCTTTTGCACAAGACATACAACTCTCTTGAATAATGAATTCTTTTCTTGGTAATCCTCGCACCAGATCCTTATGAACCAAATTGTTCATGTTTTTCAAATTTAGATGTCCCAATCTTCTATGCCACAGATATGACTCCGAGCCGGTGGCCTTTGAAAACAAACAAGATACACTTACTGGTGTTGAATGGTCATTCATATCAAACACATAAGTGTTGAATTTTCTTGGAGCTCGCATCAATATCATATCTTCAGGAATAACCAGTCCTGGCTTTAAGAATAAGCACTCCTTTGCTGTAAAGTGGACCGGTATATCTTTATCACACACTTGCGAAACACTTAGCAGATTAAACTCCAACTGTGATACATAGTTGACTTTCTCAAGAGTTATTAAGTCACTTGAAACTGTTCCCTGACCAGTTATCTTCCCACCTTTTTTATCTCCAGCAAAAGCAACGAAACCACCTTCAAAGGATCGAAAATCATTTAAAATCTCTCTTTGTCCCGTCATATGCCTTGAGCAACCGCTATCAACATGCCAAGCATTATTAATAGTCCTCCATGTTTGAATCTCCACAATTCAAGACAACTTAATGAGAAACAGGTACCCAGATCATCTTTGACCCGGGCTGACTTCAACTTTTTACAGTCTTAGTCACAACAACTTGTTCCTTCAAATTCTCAACATTCTTTGTTCCAACAATATGTGAAATTTGTTCATTTTTAATTTTCCAAAAATAACCAACACTTTTCCCATATTTCTTAGTATATTTTTCTTTTGCAAAATAGCTTGGTTGGTTAGTTTTATTCACATATCGTGGACTGTTCTGGACCTTTTTGTCCACAAACTTTGGCAACATATAATCACGACATGCATTTGAATAAAATTCACTATGATCCCAAGAAAGCATGTAATCACCACTGTAACAACGAATCACTCCGGACTCTGACACTTTATCGTTTTCAGATGCCTTATTGTTGACATGACTTTTTGATATTTCTTTGTAAACTTTATACTTTGTCTCATTTGACTTGTGTCTGCAATTTCTAGCGAAATGTCCAACTTGACCACAAGTAAAGCAATTGTAGCTTTTAGTATTTGACTTTGACTTTTATTTAGAACACTCGCCTACTTCAAACATGCACTATTCTTTTTCACTCTTTGATGGACACACATTCTTTACTAACTTCCCTTTGCTTTGAGCATGCTTATCTTTGACATCATTGAACATGTCTTTGACATCAACTGATTTACCTTTGACACTCGCTTTATTTGACACTTTAATCTCACTTTGAATCTTTGTCGATGCACTAATTTAAATTTGGATAGACTTTTTACTTTCTTGATCACTCATAAGTATATGATTCTTAGGAGCTATGTAATCATCTTTCTTAGGCTTTTCGTGAGAGAGATCGTAGTCTTGAATCAATGGATTCCCAAATTTATCTAAAATGACATCTTCAGCTAGATATGAGTCTTTGTGAATTGGAATATATTCTCTAGCTGTGTGCACCACTTTATCAAAAAAAGTAGATGTAGATGACACCTCGGACACACAATCAGAATTAGTATTACAAGCAGAAACATTTAAAATATTTTCATCAAAAACATTGTTAGCACGTGACTTAACAAACTTGTTTGCAATACATGTATTAACCACAAATTGTCTACCTTATTGTCTCCCTCACACAAACTTTATTGAATTCATTAAAACTCCTCACATCATCAACTGAAACCTTCTCATCTACACGACCTGTGTTATTTGTTGCACTAACATACAAGTCATGAAAAATAGAGTTATCATCTCTAAGTAAATCATTTGAAACATGAGGTTCAGGAAACGGTTTGAAATGATCAGGATGAGGTACCGCTTTGTAACCAACACCATCTTTAATAAAACAACTTTTTTGCTTATCAACACAATTTTCTAAATTTTTTTTGCATACCCCATTTAGAAATCAAAACCCTTTCTTTTATAAGATCGGATTGGGCAACAATAAGTTTGTCTGTAAGATCCTTGATTAACACATCCTTTTTGTTTAAGTATTCTTTAAAGTTCCTATTATCTTTTAACAAAGCATTGATTTTTCAGGTGTAGGTGACCTCATTCTGTTTTAATTCCTTATTTACCCTTTTCAATTTATCATTTTTAGCAATCAAGAATGTGTTTGCTGCATGATAATTCTGCATTTTCTCAATACAGTCAGAAGAACATATGAATGAATCATCATCAGATGTTACCTCACTATCAGATGAATTTTCCTCAGAAGTAGGAGCTGCTGCTTTGCCTTTGTCATCAGATTTTAATGCACAATCACTTGGTTCTGTCTTTTCAGATACTCCAATTTCTGCCATCAAGGCTTCATCAAACTCTTATTGAGAATCTCCAATCTCAGACTCCCATTCACAGTTGTTCAGCTGTTTTGACATCAAAGCAGTTGGAGCTCTCTTGGATTTCTCATCCTCATCAATCAGTTCGATTAGCTTCACTCCATTACCATCAGTTTTCTTCTTTTTCTCCTTTTGACACTCTCTAGCAAAGTGTCCAAGTTGCTGACAGTTATAACATCTCAGCTTTGCCTTGTCAAAACTAACTTTCTTTCCGAACTGCAGCTTATCCTTTCCAACCTTCTGAAGATACTTCTTAGCCCTTACAACAATCATAGCCATTTTCCATTATAAATCCATATATCCAAATCATCATTATTTATTTGCACAAGATCCGCAGCATCCAGAACAGCTGGTTGTAACTTTCTAGTAACAAAAGCATCATAACTGCTTATAAATGCTCCAAACAATGCAATCTGATCCTCAGGAATCTGCCCAGTTGCTTTTCCCTTTTTTTCCAGCAGAATGTTCTGTACCACAACAACCTTTACCCTTCTCTGTCTTTGACCACTGCTTCCTTCACCACTCCCTGAAAACAATGCTGCATTAGTTGAACTTGAACCATTTGGTTTGTCAGAATTGTTCAACTCCCTTTTCTTTGCATCGAGTTCATATGACTCCAATAAGCAGATTATGTCATCAAGAGACTTGCTTTTCAAATTTGGAGTTGTATTCTTTATCAGCATGCACGGTATGCTCCAGCTGTCAGGTAAAGAGTCAAGTAGCTTTTTACACAAGTCATACTCCTCAAACTTTACACCCATCTTCCTCAGCCTGTTGATCATGGTAGTAAACCTTATGACTTGCTCACTCAGAGATTCATTTTTCTTGTAATTGAACATATTGTACTGCTTTAGTAACAGATCAGCGCGACTTTCTTGAAGTGCCGCATTTCCCTCAAACCTAAGACACAGTGCATTCCACAACCCTTGCGCTGTCTCATGCTGCTCAAAATTTTGATATAGTTCAGTTGGAACAGCTAAAATAATTGATCCCAATTATCTATTGTCTCTATCAATTAGCATCTTATCTTCCTCAGTATACAAGTCTGGATCAGCTATTGGAACTAAACCATCAGCATTAGCAGTTTTTAGCACATGAGGACCTTTGACAATAGACTCCCACAAAGTATGCTCAGTAAACCTGAAGTAAGCTTTCATCATTATTTTCCAGTTTGAGAACTCCGAAATGGACTTCAGCATCGTTGGCGACTTTCCCACAACTCGCTCAGTATCGTACACCTTTCCCGCCATTGCATAAACACAAGTAAACACAGATCAAAATTCTGAAAATATTCCAAGTAACAACTTTTCGATCGGAAACTTTTTCGATCGGAAACTTTTTCGGTCAAGACTTTTTGGTCGAAAAGTCAGAATTCGGGCACTAGAAATTTCAGATACTTCTGAGATTTTGGACACACTTTTCGGTCGGAAAAACTTCTGACCAAAAAGACTTTTCGATCGAAAAGAGATTTTGACTCCTTCAACAAGACTTTCGATCGCTTCTTTCCAAGAACACCAAAAATAACCTGCAACTTTCTAAATGCAAAATCAGACCTCCTAATCAATTGCAAACTTCATCTCCATCAATTTTGACTCAGAAAACTAAAAAATGGCGTGGAATAACACTTTGATTTGATAGCAATTGTTGAAAAACCACTTGAATATCATGAGCTATAACCGAAAGCTCTAATACCACTTGTGAGTCCCTCTTATCCGGTGATAATCAAGTATCAAGCACTTTGTAACTCTCCTGGAAAGACGGAATCAACCCAAGATCAACAATACCCAAAAGAATCGAATCAAACACTAATAAGAATGAAAACCACCACATAAAAAATATACATCATCAAACGAATAGATTCCATTGATAAAGCTTGTAATTACAATGACTAAAACTTGAGAAACTGTGATTACTACTGATCTGATCAAAGAGCACAAAACATGAAAATTGGTAATCACTTCTCTACAAGTTCAAACAACAAACTATATAAAGTACAAAGATTTCGATCGAAATCTTCGTCCGAAAACGTTTTCGACCAAAAATACATTTCGACCGAAAACTTAGAACTTGTACAATTTTGATCTAACTCTTGATTTCTATGGACTACTAGGTTCCAACACTAACTTTCGAATCTATTCTCATTAAAAGAAAGCAGTGTGCCAAAGAATTTTAAAAACATAAAAATCTTAGTTTAATGTGGTACCTATTACCCTATGTTGACAGTTTCAACCTCACCGACACCACTAAGATGAGAACCCACAAGACATCTTGAATTAATTATCCAATTAAGCCTAGATACACTATCAGGATGTTTAAGCCTTTAAAATTGGTTGGGCATACCAAAACATTACAAATTAGACGCGTTTTCTATTATTTATTTCATTTAAATTCCACAAGCATAATTTCTAATTCTACCTATCATCTTCCATATAGCTGCAAAAATTCTAATCTAGGGACATTTTTGAATTTATTTTTAATTTTTATGGGTTTTTCAAATTTTATGACTATACAGACTAACACTAAAGCCTCCCCTCCCCACACTTAAACTTTACATTACCCTCAATGTAGGAAGAAAGACATTAAAAAGAAATATACAAAAATAAGAAAGCTTAGCTGTTCAAACGATTGTATATCATTTCATTCGTGATCGTAATCCCCCAATGCTATTGGGCTGCCTTGTACAAGAGATTAATCAAACTCGGAATATTACCACCCGAATGGAGATTGAGTACGGGTGGATTAATCCAAACCTGGCAAAATTAAACTACAAACAAACCCACAAGCATCATATCGACTCACTATAAAGACTCAATAAAAGTTAAAAGACACTACGAACTTGACACGACCCAAAAAAAATACCAAAAATCAAAAATAGGGAAAAAGGACCAAATTTCATGTCCCTCGCGTGTCGCGAAGGAACCATCCTCACTCTTCGCGTACCGCGAAGAGTGGTATTTTTACTTGGCCATTATTGAAAATCTTCGCGTGTCGCAAAGATGGCTCTTTGGAGTTTCGCGTATCGCGAGGACATGTTCTTCACAGAAAGTTTTGGCCGTTTTTATACGTAGAAAAATTTTTGGCCTCAAACTTGAAATTTTCAACTTTTTCACAAATGCGTTCCAACACCCCAATGATGTTCATACATACCTGGAACGCTGTTTATGGTGATTTTGCATGCTTGTATGGTCCCAAATCCATGCAAAAAATTAAAAATACGCAAAAACATCGAAAAAACTAAAAACTAAGACGCACAACTCTAAAAACTCTACACATGGTGTCCTACCCCCTAGAGAATGATGCATGGTCCCCGTTGCATTACTACAAGCCTCCGCATTCCCAGAACAACCCCACACTTGGGCTCTTCTGTAACACCCCAATTTTTAAAGAAATATAAGTGGAGGGACTAAAGTTATCATTTGATAAAATCCTAGGGGGTTAAATGACATTATATTAAAGTGTAAGGGTTAAAGTGCTATTGAATCAAAGTTCAGGGATTAAAAGTGAAATTTATGAAAGTAGACAGATGTCGGAACGACAACTGTAGAGATATCGGTCTATTATGTAGGGCGGAAGGGATTATTCAGGAGGTGACACGTGTCGGGTGACTAGTCGCTGAAGACTGACACATGGAGGATCGATGTCGGACCGATATGGAATCCGTTGCGGTCCGCTAGCCGCAATCCATTCATTGCGTACCGACATGAGATGTATAACGGTCCGTTATGTGCTCGTTAAGCAAATACACCGTCATACTTGGATAGCGGACCGACATGTATATAGATAGCGGTCCGCTATGGACCCATCGACTAGCCTATAAATAGTTAGACCTTGTGAACATTTTTAGGCATCCCACACATCAAACACACTTCCTAAAACACACAGTTAGCCTCGGTAAGCATGACCAGAAGGCCGTGTTCACGAAGAGAAGTCCAGTTTCCAGCTTTTCGGTCCCAATTCGAAAGAGATAGTGCGGAGGTAAGGTTCCGACTAGTTCCTAATGACTTGGTTATTTTCACTAAGTTAGGAACTTATGATTAAGTAATGTTGTAATAACTTAGGATCCTGATACAAGTCGTTGTGCTATTTATATAAGCATGTAGAGATCATTTAAGAGAGAAGGAACTTAGAGGTGTGTTCTATGAGGCCCTTTTTAAATGTTTTACTTAAATGTTTTGGGCCGGTATGCATGCTAGAAATATTTACATAAATGCTAAATACCTTGATTTAAATATTTGGTTTAGCATTCATGTTGCAAGAGGTTGTGTATGAAAGATGTTTAATCCTTAAAACTAAGTAACGGAGTACTCATGAAATATCAAGGAAGGGTTAGGTAACCATCTGATTAGTATGTAGTTATCTGGAAAATAGAATGTTCTGTCTAAGGAAAGAATGGTGTATAAATCCCTCCTGGACCCGTCATTCTTTCCTGAGAACATTTCTGTTGCAGGTATTACTCTGGGAAGATAACCACCTTACCTTGTTTAATATACCATGGAGAAACCTTTAGAAGGATTTAAGATAAAGACATAATTTTGAAGGAAAGAAAGAGATGAATACTTGCCTTTTGGCATGATATCATAAAAGTAAAGATTTGAGAAAGAAAATGTTTTTGACACGTAAAACATTTTAGAACTTATCATGGTGTGCCCAGATAAGTAATGGTAGAGAAGCCAGGGTTTAACCTTGATTTGTAGAAGTCTTGACAATTATTGTCTTGACAAAGAGTAAAGAGAAAGTGATAGAGTTGTAGCATGTTTTGCCATGTCAAATATTTGGACCATATTGGTCTATACGAAAGAAAAGATTTTGCCACGTCTGGCCAAATGTCACATAATATCTTGCAACTTAGAGAGATGCAGAGAAGTACTGCATTCCTTTGTGGGATGTAGTATAGACACCGTGTGCAAGGGTATGTATAAGTGGTGACGACCACTTGGGGATTAACGTGACCTCAGAAAGACAAGTGTGCATGTACAAAGTATTATGTTTGGGCAAGAAGTTAAGGTGATGTTTTAATAACGTGTCATATAAACCCATTTATGAGTGAGACAGAGGTCAAAGACATTTTTGACTAAAACTTAGAACTCACCAGCGTAAAGCTGACAGATGTTTAAGCATGTATATTAGGAAAAGATGTAGCTTCCTGCAGTAGAGGCAAGGGACAAGAGTAGAGACATCGTGCAGGCTATCTGGCATCCTATTATGAGCTGGCATTAGAATAGTTATGTTGTACTTTCTTTAGAATGTACATTAAAGCCAATTTTATGATATAAAATAGTATTTTAAAGTCTTCCGCTGTGTATGATCTCTGTTTTACTATATGTTCATGAGTAAATGCGACAAGTGGCCGACATCTCGGAAGAACCGGGGTGTGGGTGTAACAAGTTGGTATCAAAGCTATAGTTTATTAGATTTAGATATTTGCCCAAGTATCTAGACTTAAACTAGGGTTAAGAGACAGTAACAATGCCAGTAGAGATGCCAGTCAAGATAGCCTGATGCCAAGGGAAAAGAGAAAGGTATGAGTATTTTAGTAGGAAGCATAATAGAAGGATAATTAGAGCACCAAAAGTGGCGTAAATGATTAATTTCATTGTGGCCACAGTTATTAATGTTTACAATACACTTGTGTTCTAGCTATCAATCCACCATGCGAATACTAAAACACATCATATCTTTTGTGGAAATGGTTGGTAGAGGTAGAGGAAGAAGACGAGGAAGGGTTAATCCTAATACTCCTCGAAGGCAGATGCGGTCTAACGCAAATGCCGAATCTGAGATAGAACATGTTGAGAGAGAAGAGCGAATAGAAGAACCTGTGGTAGAAGGGGAAGAAAGAATGTCCTTACAAGGCATTCAAAGAAGGAAACCCTCCAAAGTTTGAAGGAACAAATGATGCCACTGTTACTCATCATTGGATAAGAGAAACAGAGGCAGTGATCAAGATTAGTGAGTGTAGAGATGACCAGAAGGTTAAGTATGCTGCCCACTCATTTGTTTCAGAAGCTTTATGTTGGTGGGAAAACTTGGTCATAGCTTTGGGATATAAAGCTATTGACCGAATGACTTGGGAGGAACTAAAAAGATTGCTGATAGAGGAGTTCTGTCTAGATAATGAGATGGACAAACTCGAGAAGGATTTTCTTAGATTGGAAGCTGGTTGTATGAATCACCGAGAATATACTACCAAGTTTAATCGAATCGCTTGTTTAGTACCCCATCTGATAACCCCTGAATCTGTATGCATCAAGCGGTACATACAGGATTTACAGTCTGAGATACAGAGACTAGAAAAGACTTCATACTTGAAGACTTTTCGGTCTACCGTACAGTTGGCTTCGACCATGTATAATGAAGAGTTCGGTTCCCGCCCTGTAGAATCAATGAGAAAATGGTTAGATGTTTCTAAAAATCAAAATAATAAGAATTGAGGAGGAGGAGGAGGAAAGAGACAGGAACATGGTGGTGGTGCTAATAAATGCACCAAATGTGGCAAACTACACACTGGAGAATGCAGGTATGGAACAAATACTTGCTACAGTTGTGGTAAACCCGGGCATATATCCACCAATTGCCCAAGTAAGTCGGGACTGAGGTGTTTCAAGTGTGGAGAACTTGGACACTGAATCATAGAATGCCCAACTCTGAATATTTCATCACCAGTAGTAACCAAAGATGGAAAGGAGAAAGAAGCCCCGAAGGCCAGGAGTAGGGCCTACACATTGACAACAGAGGAAGCGAAGGCATTGCCTGACGTAGTATCAGGTACATTTCTCATTAATGACGTACCTGCTACTGTGTTATTTGACTCAGGAGCTAGTAAGAGTTTGTATCCTTAGATTTCTATCCTTCCTTAGCTAGACCTACAGTAAAATTAAGTGAAACCTTTGAAGTCACAATGGCTATTGGAAAGACGATAAAAGTGACAGAAGTCATTCAAGATTGTTTTATCGATCTTGAAGGACACAGATTTACCGTTAGACTATATCCTATAATCCTCGAGGGATTTAATGTAGTCTTGGGAATGGACTGGTTGGCAGCAAACAATGCCCAGATCATTTGCAACAAGAAAGTAGTCCAGATGCAAACTCCGGACGGCGATTGGATTACAATCCACGGTGATAAGATTAGATCAGTCGTTAGAATCAACTCTATGATGAAAGCTATAAAGTTTATGAGTGAAGGCAATGAGGCCTACCTAGCCTACGTTATTGATTCCAAAGTGAAAACTAAGGAATTAAAAGACATGCCAGTAGTATGTGACTTTCCGGACGTATTTCCAGAAGAATTGCCAGGAATGCCTCCTGAAAGAGAAGTAGAGTTCCGAATTGACTTAATGCCTGGTGCTAAGCCTGTAGCTAAGGCACCTTATTGTTTAGCTCCATCAGAAATGAAGGAACTAATGTCTCAACTGCAAGAGCTTTTAGACAGAGGTTTCATCAGACCGAGTATCTCTCCTTGGGGTGCTCCGATATTATTTGTGAAGAAGAAGGATGGTAGTATTCGTATGAGCATAGACTACCGAGAGTTGAACAAACTTACCTTAAAGAACAGATACCCGTTACCGAGGATCGATGACCTGTTTGATCAATTACAAGGAGAAAAGTGGTTTTCCAAAATCGATCTAAGGTCGGGTTAATATCAGTTGAAGATTAGAGATGAAGATATTCCAAAGACAGCCTTCCGTACGAGATATGGACACTATGAGTTCTTAGTAATGTCATTTGGTTTGACTAATGCCCCTGCCGCATTCATGGATCTCATGAATAGAGTTTGTCGACCAATGTTGGACCGATCTGTGATCGTGTTCATCGATGATATTCTAGCTTACTCTAAGAATGAAGGGGATCATGCATGTCATCTCAAGGAAGTGCTGGAAACACTTAGAAGAGAAAAGCTATATGCTAAATTTTCCAAGTGTGCGTTTTGGCTCCGAGAAGTTCAGTTATTGGGTCATGTCATAAACGCAGAAGGTATTCTAGTATATCCCTAAAAAATAGAAACGGTGATAAAATGGAACCCGCCAAAGACACCTAAAGAGATTCGGAGTTTCTTAGGTTTGGCTGGTTACTATAGAATATTTATTTAGGATTTCTCCAAGATTGCAACCCCATTAACAAAACTCACGAAAAAGGAGACAAAGTTTGTATGGGGAGCAGAGCAAGAGAATGCTTTCTAAAAGCTAAAGGAGAAATTGACTCACGCTCTGGTTTTGCTTTTACCGGAAAGGACAGAGGATCTGGTAGTTTACTCTGATGCTTTGTATCAGGTACTGGGTGTGTATTAATGCAGAGAGGCAAAGTTTTTCTTTAAGCAAAAAGATCTGAACATGAGGCAGCGAAGATGGTTAGAGCTGATAAATGATTATTTTGTGAAATCCAATATCACCAAGGGAAAGCCAATGTGGTGGCAGGTGCTCTAAGCCGTAAGGAAGAGCATTCTCCTATTAGGTGAAGTCATATAAGTTAGTTGTAACTCCTGACTTTATGACTCAACTCAGAAATGTCCAGGTAGAAGCATTGAAAGCAGAGAATGTTAAGAAGGAAAGAATGGCCGGATAAAAGAAATACTTGGAAGAAAATGAGTATAGAGTTAAGATTCGATTCAATCGTATATGGATACCACATATGGGTGAATTCAGAGTTAAGATTCTAGATGAAACTCATAAATCACGATATTCAATTCATCCGGGTACTACAAAGATGTACCATGATCTACGCCAACATTATTGGTGGCCCGATATGAAATTCGATATCATGAAATATGTGGCTGAATGCTTAACTTGTTCCCAAGTGAAAGCAGAGCATCAAAAGCCTTATGGCAGATTATAGCCACTAGATATTCTAGATTGGAAATTGTAGCATATCACTATGGACTTCATAACTAAGCTACCAAAAACAGTTAAAGGTCATGAGACCATATGGGTGAAAGTTGACAGACTAACTAAGAGTGCTCACTTCTTACCGATACATGAGACTTACTCTTCAGAAAAGTTAGCAGAGGCATTTATTAACGAAATTGTTTCACAGCATGGAGTGCCGGTTTTAATTGTATCTGATAGAGACATACGTTTTACATCACGTTTCTGGAAGAAGTTCCATGAAGAGATGGGAACTAAGTTTTTGATTAGCACGTCATATCATCCCCAAACAGATGGTCAAATTGAAAGAACGATACAAACACTTGAAGATATGTTGCATGCTTGCATTACTGACTTCGGTGGAAGTTGGGATAGTCATCTACCTTTGGTAGAACTCTCGTACAACAACAACTATCATGCAAGTATTGGCATGCCGCCATACGAAATGTTGTACGAGAGAAGATGTAGAACTCCCATATGTTGGGGAGAAATTGGACAGAAAGAGCTTGGATGTAAAGAAATATTCCAAGCAACTTGTGTAAAGTTAGATCAGATTAAAGCTCGTCTAAAAGCTGCTCAGGACAGACAAAACACATATGCAGACAAAAGACGAAGACCAATAGAAATCCAAGTTGGAGATTACGTTCTGTTGAAAGTATCTCCATGGAAGGGAGTTATAAGATTTAGAAAGAGAGGAAAGTTGAGTCCAAGATTTATTGGACCATTTCAGATTGTGGCTCGAGTAGGGAAAGTTGCATATAGATTAGAATTGCCAGAAGATTTGAGTGGAATTCACTCGACATTGCATGTATCACACTTACTAAAGTGTTTGGCATACGAAACCTCTCATGTACCACTGAAAGATATAGAGGTAGACAAAAGATTGAATTACGTCGAGAAGCCAGTGACTATACTCGACTGTAAAGAAAAGAGATTATAGAAAAAGTAATCAAGCAAGTGAAAGTTCAGTGGCAACATCGAAAGGGGTCTGAAGACACATGGGAGACAGAGGAAGAGATGAGGCAATCTTATCCCTACTTATTCGAGTAAGTAACAGGTTTCGAGGACGAAACCTTTGTAAGGGGGTAGATTTGTAACACCCCAATTTTTAAAGAAATATAAGTTGAGGGACTAAAGTTGTCATTTGATAAAAACCTAGGGGTTAAATGACATTATATTAAAGTATAAGGGGTTAAAGTGCTATTGAATCAAAGTTCAGGGACTAAAAGTGAAAATTTATGAAAGTAAACAGATGTCGGACCGACATCATATCGGTCCGTTATGTACGGCGGAAGGGATTATTCCGGAGGTGACACGTGTCGGGTGACTAATCGCTGAAGACTGACACGTGGAGGATCGATGTCGGACCGATATGGAATCCGTTGCGGTCAGCTAGCCGCAATCCATTCATTGCGGACCTACATGAGAAGTATAGCTGTCCGTTATGTGCTCGTTAAGCAAATTACACCGCCATACTTGGATAGTGGACCGACATGTATATAGATAGCGGTCCGCTATGGACCCATCGACCAGCCTATAAATAGTTGGACCTTGTGAATGTTTTTAGGCATCCCACACATCAAACACACTTCCCAAAACACACAGTTAGCCTCGGTAAGCGTGCCCAGAAGGCCCGATTCACGTAGAGAAGTCTGGTTTCTAGATTTTCGGTCCCAATTCGAAAGAGATAGTGCTGCGGTAAGGTTCCGACTAGTTCCCAATGACTTAGTTATTTTCACTAAGTTAGAAACTTATGATTAAGTAATGTTGTAATGACTAAGGATCCTGATTCAAGTCGTTGTGCTATTTATATAAGCACGTAGAGATCATTTGAGAGAGAAGGAACCTAGATGTGAGTTCTATGAGGCCCTTTTTAAATGTTTTACTTAAATTTTTTGGGCCGGTATGCATGTTAGAAAGATTTACATAAATGCTATATACCTTGATTTAAATATTTGGTTTAGCATTCATGTTGCAAAAGGTTATGTATGAAAGATATTTAAATATTAAAACTATGTAAAGGAGTACTCATGAAATATCAAGGAAGGGTTAGGTAACTATCCGATCAGTATGTAGTTATCTGGCAAACAAAATGTTATGTCTAAGGAAAGAATGGTGTATGAATCCCTCCTGGATCTATCATTCTTTCCTGGAAATATTTCTGTTGAAGGTACTACTCTGGGAAGATAACCACCTTACCTTCTTTAATATACCATGGAGAAACCTTTACAAGGATTTAAGATAAAGACATAATTTTGAAGGAAAGAAAGAAAGAGATGAATACTTGCCTTTTGGCATGATATCATAAAAGTAAAGATTTGAGAAAGAAAATGGTTTTGACACGTAAAAAGTTTTAGAACTGATGATGTTGTGCCCAAATTAGTAAGGGTAGAGAAGCTAGTGTTTTACCTTGACTTGTAGAAGTCTTGACAATTATTGTCTTGATAAAGAGTAAAGAGAAAGTGATAGAGTTTTGGCATGGTTTGCCATGTCAAATATTTGGACCATATTGGTCTGTAACGAATGAAAAGATTTTGCCACGTCTGGCCAAATGCCACATAATATCTTGCAACTTAGATAGACGCAGAGAAGTACTGCATTCCTTTGTGGAATGTAGTATAGACACCTTGTGCAAGTGTATGTGTAAGTGGTGACTACCACTTGGGGGTTAACGTGACCTCAAAAAGACAAGTGTGCAAGTATAAAGTATTATATTTGGGCAAGAAGTTAAGGTGATATTTCAATAACGTGTCATATAAACCCATTTATGAATGAGGCAGAGGTCAAAGACATTGTTGACTAAAACTTAGAACTCACCAGCATGAGCTAATAGATGTTTAAGCATGTGTATCGAGAAAAGATGTAGCCTCCTACAGTAGAGGCAAGGGACAAGAGTAGAGGCATCATGCAGGCTATCTGGCATCCTATGATGAGCTGGGATTAGAATAGTTATGTTATACTTTCTTTAGAATGTACATTAAGACAAATTTTATGATATAAAATAATATTTTAAAGTCTTCCGCTGTGTATGATCTCTGTTTTACTATATATTCATGAGTAAATCCGACAAGTGGCCGGCATCTCGGAAGAACCGGGATGTGGGTGTCACATCTTCCCAGATAGAAACACAAAAATAAGACAAAAACCTAAATCACTTTCATAGGAATCACGATTGCATTTAGCATATGTAACAAGACTTTTAAACCCCTCGGTAGCCCGAGTGGATGAGTTTAGTCTCGTGAGAGTTTCTAGAGAACACACCCATAACTTTCATTTAACTAGACATGAAATTAAAGCAATCTAACCTTAGGTTACCTCCTAAGAGCGCTAAGTTTAATGTCTTCAGCCAGCCGCGTTGTACCTGACTGATGTTATTAATATGCAGATTCATGCATCACAAAGCTGACCAATTCCTCTCTGGTGTCATTGATTTACTCTATCTCTAAGTAAGGCTTCAGTCTAGGCCCATTCACTACCTGACGGAGGTGGTCATCAAAATCCTCAATCTCTACCTCACCAAACTGTCCAACTTGTATGACTAAGTATGGACCCATCCCTTTGCTCTTCAGCTTTCCTGGGAATACCTTCAGTCTAGAGTTGTATAGCCACACCCTCTGGCCTACTTCAAACACCTTCTTCTTCAACTTTGAATCGTGCACCGCTTTCATTTTTGCTTTGTATGCAGATTCACATTCATATGGTTCATCCCTCAGCTCTTCCAACTCGCACAATTGCAACTTCCGCTCTTTACCTGCACTATCATACTCCAAGTTAACAGATTTCACTGCCTATAATGCACGATGAGCTATCTCAACCGACAGATGACATCCCTTTCCATATACTAACCGGTAAGGTGTGGTACCAATCGGAGTTTTGAAAGCTATTCAGTAGGCCCATAAAGCATCGTTAAGTTTTGTAGACCAATCCTTACGATCGGGCCTTACCGTCTTTTGTAAAATCTCCTTGATTTGTCTATTCGACACCTCCACTTGCCCACTTGTTTGGGGGTGATATGGAGTGGAGATCCGATGGTTCACACCGTACCGTTTTAGCAGTTTACCAAATTGAAAATTCTTGAAATGTGAACCCCCATCACTGATGATCACACGGGGGACACCAAACCTGGAGAAGATGTTGTTCTGCACAAACTTACACACCACAGTATGATCATTTGTCTTGGTGGCGATTGCTTCAAACCATTTAGAATCATAATCAACCACCACCAAGATGTACAAGTGTCCCAACGAGTTCGGGAAGGGGCCCATGAAGTCTATGCCCCACACATCAAATATGTTGACAAACATGATTGGTTGCATGGGCATCTCATTACGCTTGGTGATGCTTCCCAATTGCTGACATCGGACACAGTTCTTCACGAACTCTGCTGCATCTTTGAAGATCGTGGGCCAAAAGAACCCACACATTAGAACTCTATGGCCTGTTTTCTGTCCACTAAAGTGCCCTCCACATGCATAGGAACGGGCATGTTCCAATAAGTACTGGACCTCACTCTCAGGCACACAACATCGGATTATCTAGTCTGCCCCAACTTTGAACAAATTTGGTTCATCGCAGATATACTGCTTCACTTAAGACATAAAGTGTTGCCTCTTTCTCTTTGCCCAATGTTATGGAATTTTACCTGCAGCCAAATAATTAACAATGTTAGCATGCCATGGGTCAGTGAAAACACTTAGCAATTGTTCATCTGTGAAGGTCTCCCGGATTCCTTCAGTAGAATTGCTTTCAGCATTCACAACCCTTGACAGATGATCTGCCACCACATTTTCTGTGCCTTTCTTGTTCCGGATCTCTAGGTTGAATTATTGCAACAGTAGCACCCATCTGATCAACCTAGGCATTGCATCCTTCTTCTCCATCAAATACTTCATGGAACTGTGATCCGAGTACACGATCACTTTACTTCCCCATATGTAGGACCTGAACTTATCAAGAACATAAACAACAACAAGTAACTCTTTTTCAGTGGTAGTATAGTTCAATCGTGCCCCATCTAAGGCCTTGTTGGCATAGTAAATTGCCACCGGTTTCTTATCCACCCTTTGCCCCAAGACTGCCCCGATCGCAAAGTCACTTGCATCACACATAATTTCAAAAGGAAGTGACCAATCAGGTGCCTGCAAGATCGGGGTGTCTAACAATTTCTCTTTTAGAATTTTAAATGAATTTAGACACTCATCATAAAAAATAATTGGGACATCTTTTAAGAGTAAATTGCACAGTGGTTTATTGATTGTGCTAAAACCTTTAATAATCCGGCGGTAAAATCCCGCATGCCCCAAAAATGATCTTACCCCTTTGACATTGGTAGGGGGAGGTAGTGTTGAAATTACTTTTATTTTTTGCGCGATCTACCTCCATCCCCCGACTCGACACAATGTGGCCCAAATCAATCCCTTCATGCACCATGAAATGACTCTTTTCCCAACTTAAAACCAGGTTATCAAAGATTGAAAAGTCATCCATTAAGATTTCTAGAGAGTCCCCAATCATAACTGAAAAGATACTCATCATGCACTTTTAGAAGGTGGCTGGGGCATTACACAACCCAAATGGCATTCGCTTGAATGCAAAAGTAACAAATGGGCAGGTAAAAGTAGTCTTCTGTTGATCATCAGGATGAATAGCAATTTGATTATAACCTGAGTAACCATCTAGAAAGCAATAAAACTTATGACCTGATAATTTTTCAATGATTTGGTTAATAAAGGTAAAGGAAAGTGATCCTTGGAAGTAGTTGTGTTTAGCTTCCTGTAATCAATACATACCCTCCACCCCGTTACTGGTCGGGTGGCTACTTGCTCTCCATGCTCACCCTTATGATCTGGATGCCTGTTTTCTTGGGTACGGTCTGTGTTGGGCTTACCCAAGTTCTGTTGGATATGGGATAGATGATCCCGGCATCCAACCATTTTAGGACCTCTTTCCTCACAACTTCCCTCATGATCGGGTTTAGCCTTCTTTGTGCATCTCGGGCCGGTTTAGTATCCGGTTTGGTGATGATCTTGTGCATCATAATTGAAGGAGTAATTCCTTTCAGATCTGCTATCTTCCACCCAATGGCTACTTTATGAGCAACAAGGACCTCCATCAATGCCTTTTCTTGTGCCTCTGTCAAGTTTGCTGCAATTATGACCGGGAAAGTTTCATTCTCTCTAACAAATGCATACATTAAGTTGCCTGGTAGCTCTTTCAACTCTGGTGATTATAATGAAGGTTTCAGGTGGGTGTCAATGGTGTTTGGCAGACTCTCTACTTGAAGTGCCCATGTAGGTCTTCCTTCTTTTATGGCACACACTTCTAATTGCTCCTCTTAAGATTTTAGCTCACTTTCATGCGCTGCTTCTTCCCTGTTACACAAAACACACGGCTCCTGGGGTTCATCCTCATTTTCATGAAGAATACACCCATCAATGATGTCTGCGCTAAAGCACTCGTCAATGATCGAAGCATTAATGTATGGGAAAAAAAAACATTTAACCTCATTTTTCTATTACTAAAGGCCATCTCGACTGTGCCTGTCATGCAGTTTATAACATGTTGAGCAGTTTTCAAAAATGGCCTTCCCAAGATAACATTGGGTTGGCTCCCTTCAATAGGGGCTGCATAGTCAAGCACTAGAAATTCGACCGAGTAATAGAAGTCTTCCACCTTAACTATAACATTTGTCATTATTCCGTGGGGAAGCTTAAAACTCAAATATGCTAACACCACAGCGGTATCAGCTTTTTATAGAGAACCAAAATCGTATTGGTCATACAAGTTTCCAGGTAAGATACTGACACTAGCTTCCAAATCCAGAAGTGCCTTATCAATATTGAAATCTCCTATTTGAATTTGGATTAAAGGTGCCCCTGCATCTTGGAGCTTAGGTGGAAGAATACCAGATAGGACAACACTCACATTATCGGTCAAATCAAGCTTCTTAGGCATTTGGTGATTTCTCTTTTGAGTACACAGATCTTTCAAATACTTGGCATAAGCCGGTACTTGTTTGATGGCATTTATTAAGGGGAGCTTGATTTTTACTTGTCTAAAGACCTCCCACATTTCATCTTGCTGTGGGCCCCTTTTTGTAACTGTTTAAATGGATCGACCAACGCCCTAGGGAACGGAATGGTATTATTCTTCACACCTATACCTTGAGCACTAGTGAATTCTTTAGCAATTATGGGTTTTTCAAAAGTGACAGTTTTCTTTGCTTTACATGCAACAAATACCGACTCATCATCACTTCCATCATCCACATCCTCCACCAACCCTTCGACTAGCGGTTGTGGAGGGACAACCTTGTTGTCATAAGCCTTACCGCTTCTTAAAACACTTACCTGGAGTACGTGAGCATTCTTTGAGTGTTGTTTGTTGGTGTGAGTGTTACTTGGTAGTTGGGCCAAGTCACGTCTAGACATCTCTTCTGCCAATTGCCACACTCTCTTTGCTAGAGCACTTACCATTTTCCCTCAGACGTCATTGTCCTTCTTCAACTCTTTGATTACATCCATGAGGGCTTTAAATTGACCACCCCCTATTTCTCACCTCCTGCAGTTCCACTCTGCTGATTTTGTTGTTGATAGTTCCTTTGATATCTCGGCCGATACCCACCTTGATTACCTTGGTTCCTTTGATATCCACCCTGATTGTACCCTTGTTGGCAGTTTTGGTATTACTGCTGTTGTGGTTGTCCTCCACCCTGCACATTAGAACCCTGAAAGTTAGGATTCAATTGATTAAAAGCGTTACCATACCTGAGGTTCGGGTGGTTTCTGAGTCCCGGTTGGTAGTAGATAGCATTCATGTCTGGTTGCCTTCGTTCACCACCAAGTTGATTCACTTCTTCGGCTTTCCCATGCTCCCTTGGGCAGTCTACAAACGTATGACCTGTCCCACTGCACCTGTCACATACCGGATATGTTTGTGACATATTTGCCACATCTTTACCACTAGGCCTACCAAGACGTGCCATCTGGATTTCCATGCTAGCTCGAGCTTCATTAGTTTTGTATGGTGGGAAGTATTCATCTAAGAACTGCTGATGTAACTTTGCCCAACTGGCGATACTAGCAGACGGTAGATAAAGGAACCATTGTTTTGCCCGGTCCTTTAGTGAAAACTAGAAGAGCACCAGTTTCACCTCGTCTGTAGTGATTCCCTAACCACCTATGGTCCCACATGTAGCCTCATATTCTGACAAATGTGTGTATGGATCCTCGATAGCTCTCCCAAAGTAGTGTGGGAGGCTCCCTAAACATCCAGGTCTGATCTCGAATGCGTTCCCCCGGTGGACTAGTGGTATCACGGGAGAAGCATTTAGGGCTAAAGCAGGGCAGAAGTGACTATCCACCCCTTTTTCTGACGGTTCCCTTAAGGTTGCCTTATCTGCTTGAAGTGTATATATATATTTTTATGAAGATTTTTTACACAAATAGTTTTAAAAAGGGTTTTCACCAAAGACTAATCACATACACACCGGGAAAGTGCACTCGTCAGATAGCAATATAGTAAAGGTAAGAACCGGATATCAATCCGTGGACACGGTGGAATGCGATAATAAACCGGAACTAAAATCCAATCAAGTAAGGGTAAAATATGTTTAAGTTGATATTTGATTAAACTAATATGCAAGAATATAAAACTAAACTAAGAACACAAGTCAAACAATCAAGGAAGGAATATCACTTCGGTCTCGAATCACTTCGGTCAAACTCAAACGGCCTACCCACAAACATGACACTCCAAGCAGTGCCACATATCCAAGATCTATCAAGACTGTGATGTTCCAATCCATATCGCCAATCCGCTCGATCCAAAACACGTTCCGAAGACCTAAACTCAAAAATAAACGGTAAAATCCAAGAAAAATAAAAAGAAAACTAGGAAAATAATTTGGAAGATAAAAATAAACAAACACAACTAGCGGGTGACACCCGGACATGCTAAGTTTATTAACAAGTCGTGAGCTAGACTCGTGTCCTAATGTGCATCAATTTAGGACAAATGATGGGGCAAATCAAGAAACGAGTGGCCTATGATTCTTGAATACCCATCTGACCCGTTTGGTTTAGTGCATTTACCACCGGTTAGTGACAACCAAGGGTAAATGTAAAAAAAAAGTGACGAGTCGTGCCACCAACACTTGTATTTTCCCGGACCAAACCTAAGGTAAATGATGTAATGAAGGAGGCGATCATCCCGACAAGATAGTGTTGACATGCCATGCTTTGTGGACCGATGTCACGCCTTCCAAGTTGGTTGGTCCGTGAAATTTGTCGCCCTATCCCGTTGTTCGGATGACTCGTATGACGAATCATAATCATGGTCAATCGCAGGCCGGCTCTCCTTGGTGCACAACGAAGGATCGGGTGTCACCATAGTCATTGGTTCGTTGGTGAACCCATCCGTTTGCACATCTTCCTTTTCGTGCGGCTCCCCTTTAATTACCATGGTTGACTCTTCAAACAATAATGTTTCCAATTCATCCAAATCACTAACCGGGCCGAATATAGGGTCTTCATAGCTCTTTGCGAGTTAGCCCGGGAACTGATAACAATCCAATGTGTAATGTGGGCCCCCACAAATCTCGCACCAAATCTCCTCATGGTAACCCCATAGATCAAACGGGTACTCGCCACTGTAACTCTCATAGTCACGATCCATGAAAATCACTACAAAGAACACTCAAACAAAACGATCACGGGTACCAGATTAAAACAATAAAATAGAAAATAAAAATAAAAATACCATTTGAAAAGCTATACACAAATATGAGATGAAAATTATAAAATAAAAATAAAAATAAAGATAAAGTTAAATAAAGAAAACTATTTACCAAGATATACACAAATATATACTAAATGACTAAATACAAATTCCAATCGTTCTCGCACAAACCGTATCCCCGGCAACGGCGCCAAAAACTTAATGTGCTTGAAGTGTATATATATTTTTATGAAGATTTTTTACACAATTAGTTTTAAAAAGGGTTTTCACCAAAGACTAATCACACACCCAGGCAAGTGTACCAGTCGGATAGCAATATAGTAAAGGTAAGAACCAGATATCAATCCGTGGACATGGTGGAATGCGATAATAAACCGGAACTAAAATCCAATCAAGTAAGGGTAAAATATGTTTCAGTTGATTTTTGATTAAACTAATATGCAAGAATATAAAACTAAACTAAGAACACAAGTCAAACAATCAAGGAAGGAATATCACTTCGGTCTCGAATCCATTCAGTAGACATCTAACAACAACTACAAATACATGACACGTACACGATACATAAGTTGACTAAATTCTCGTCAAAGAGATCTAATCAAATGATTCTTCGGAAAGTTATAATGAATTACACAAACCAACTACCTAAAATCGTACAATGAAGCTCACGTGCTATGAATACGTCAATGTTTAATAAAGACTGAACTAGCTTCCTGTCAAGGTTGGCTAATTCAACAACTAGTTGGAAAGATTACACGAATCAACACATAACCCACCTCAAGTTTATTAAAGTAAACAACAACATGCACTTCTTCAACATACAATGTTCATATCAAGATTACATAAACTAGAAGATTGCGTCAACAAGTCCTAGATGAACATAATACTAAACATGACACACCATAACAAGCACTTTGTCTTTCCAAACACAAGCACAAGGATGTACATTCAAGAGTTTTCAACCATAAACAAGACTTCATCCACCATTCCTAGTCAAAAGCCATAAACTAGCATACATACACACACTAATCAATGAATACATGCATAAACCATGGGTTTTCCAACATACAAAGCCTACACATATACAAGTCTTGCAAACAATATCAACTCCCAAATACACAATATCATAGAAGAATAATCATGCCATTGTTTTAACATTAACATAAACTATGCCAAAAATCCATAAATGTTGTCAAACGTTACTAAACTTCATCTAAACCAAAGTGATAACAAGAGTTAGCTCATGGTGAGCATTAGAACAAGAACAAAGCAAGGAAAAGTTACAAGACTCATGAAGAAATACCAAGAATCAAACCAACCCTTCCAAGCTAGATGATGATGATGATGTATGGTGATCCTCTTGATGTTGTAGTCCTTCCTAGAAGCTTGAAATGTGGCTAGAAACAAGGAAATTCAGAGCACAAAAGAGTGCTCAAGGCTCCAACTCTCCGGGTCTCCAGCCTCTTTCTTTGGGAAAACTTCTTATATATATAAAAGCAAGGAGGCACGACCGTGCCAATGCGGGGCGCGACCGTGCCTAGGTGGACGCGGTTGTGCCAGGTAGGGGTCCGACCGTGCCTCCAACTCAGAAAACCTAATTTTCCTTGAAAACTCCTAGAATCTCCTCCTTTATCCAATTAGCTCCACAAAAACCTATAAAACTGGAAATGAAGAAAATATGTGTCTAAACTTGGGGAATAACTGGGAATTGATCAGAAAACGAGCGAAGTTTTGTGCAATAAAGATGTGTAATTTCAAGCACATCATTGCCTATACATGTTCTCTTTCTCAAAGATCTGGAATAGGTGGAACAGGTGGGATTGGTCCCCAACCTTGGTTGGGATCTGGATTTGCTGGTTGTTTCTGTGATATCCTTACCTTCGGACTACCAAGCTTTTTTAGGATGGTTTGAACTGTTCCTTGAAGCTTTCTATTAGCTTTTTCTGCCTTTTCTATTTCGGGATTCAACAACAATGGTGATTTTCTTCTTGAATTCCGAGTATGCATAAACTTGTGAACTGCATAAGTAAACACACAATTAGTAGCACTGAACTAAATAACTAAACAAAAACACTAAGCGCACGTATTCTCCGGCACCGGCACCGGCGCCGTTTTGATCGCGTTGTCAAGGTCAATCAAAAACAATAATAAGTCTAATCCCTAGCTACCTTAAACTATAGTATAGTGAAGTAGGGTGTCGTATCCACAGGGACTTAGTGGAAAGTGTTTATTATGAAAACTATTTAAATTCAGATTGAAAAGGAACAACTTTGAAAACTTTGAAAACAATTATGAGAAAACGGATTGCTTCCGGGTTCAGATGTAACATCCCGAAAATCTATATGATAACGGATTGGGTTAATGGACAACCCAGATCATTAATAAGCAAGGTAGCTAGTTAGGTTTTCACGTAAAACATAATATAACAAGAAATAAAGGACCCGGTTAGCCAAAGGAAAGGACGATTTAGGGTCGAAAGTGAGCAACAAGGAAACCCGAGGGCCCGAATGGAAACCTTAAGGGTTTAAAAAGAAGTTAAGGGGAAACCCTAGGCCATTCGGCCTAGGGAGGTTAGCGATAACAGCCGGAGGGAAAGAGGAGGAGGGAAACGCCAGGTGAAGCCGAAAAATGATGGTCCCACGATGGTTTCAAGCGGGGAACTTCGTCCTTTTCGTGCGTATTGTTTACGTTTTTGCTATAAAAACCGATTAGGGTTTGGGTTTTCCTTCCCACAGCCGACGACGTAGTGAGGAAGATGATGGTGGTTGGATGTGGTAGTGGCATGAGCATGTTAGGCGGTCGACAGCGAGATGGTTGCGTGCGATGGGGATGGACAGTAGGGAGTGGTCACGGGGGGTGACCGGTTAGTGTCGTGATCGGATACCGGGACAAGAAAAGAGAGGGGGTGACGAGCGAATAGCGTACGACTGTTGTGGCTACCGTGGTGGCGTACTACGGTGGTGTTCAGAAGCTCTGTGGTGGCAGGGATGGTGGCATACCATGATGGAAAGTATGAAATGGTTGTGGCAATGAAACTCGTCTAGGGTTTCTCGTGAGAAGGAAGGTGGCCGGGACACGAGAGGTGGTTCACAGTGGTGATGTACGGTGGAGGTGGTTCATGATAGTGGCGATTTACGGCAATGATCCAGGAGAGGATTGGGGCCGGGGTACACCCGATCAAGGTTTCTACATGGCGTGCATGCATGTATGCATGAGAACTCAGCTCGGGTATACGCGTGTTCGTGAAGTAGGGTTCGACGAATGATGGAAACAAAGTGTGGGGTTTGTTATGCACGTATGATATTTGTTTAGAAATTATTCTGATTGTGGATCATTCGTTTGTCAGGTTGGGCTTCGAGCATGATCGGGCGGCTTGCAGAGCAAGGATTTGGACTGCCTCATAACCAGTGAGTTTCTAATCCCCTCTTTTAAACATTTTACTGCTTTGGGGCTATCGTAAATACTCAAATGTTTTATCATACGAACGTATTACGAGTTATGATTTAAACTTCAAGTGTTTTATGAGGTCGTTATGTAATAATGAAGCTAAGGGTCGTTATGGGGTCCCTAGGGTGGGTGAACAAGAGTGTGATGATATGGGTGTGTCACCTTATGAGTTAGTCGGGGCGATTCTGGAATTTAGCATGGGAACCCGTACGTGGTTCATTAACGAGTCAAGTAGGTGCTAGTATGTTGTCATGCGTCGTGTGTTTGATGATGTGTGTATTGTGCCGTTGTTCTCGTGACACGACGGGATCATGTTTGCATGAGTCAATGTGGTGTCCATAGTATGTATGGGCTAGAATTCAGTATAGTGTTTGTGTGTCGTATAACTTCCTATTCAGAAAGAGTTGGGTAATGTGTCTAGACGTTATGAGGATAGGTCTAAGTAAGCATTGGATTACACACGTAAGTGATCCGTAAATGGTGGTGAGTCGTATTACATGTCCAGGTAGTGTCATGTGTATATATGTGTTGCTTTGTGTGCTTGCATTGTTGTCCGTGTATACGGCTAATAGTGATGTAGAGGATGGAGTACTTCGGGGTCATCATTGTATGTGTGATGTGTCAGTCACCGTATGGTAGATGATATAGTCACCGTGTGGTGGTTGGGTAGTCATCATAGATGACGAGTGTGTCGCTATGTTTAGCGGCGGGCCCTGTAACAAGGGTGGAGCTGAGCTTAGGACGAGTATCCCAACGGGGATAACCCTGACGAGGGTCCAGTGATGAGGTATTTATTTGTGTGCTTATATATGTGTTAAATTGCATGCAAGTGATGAGTTATATTAATTGTGTATGAGTTGGTATTAATGTGATAAATAGATGGAATCAATGTGGTGTGTCGAGTTAGATTGATCGTTGTGTCAGGCTGAGTACATTGTGTACAATTGTTAAGTCAGTTGGTTATGAAGGTCCTGGTTAGGACTGGTAAGTCGGTGTCTAGAGGTTGGTTGAGTTAACCAGTGTATGGTTAATATATATGGTATATTGTGAGTTATCAGAGTAGTAAGCTCGTTCGATGTCAGAGAGACTTACTGGGTTTAAAAGGTGGGTCAAGGGTGGTGAATCCTTTGGGATATTATAAGATAACGGGGGTTATTTACATGATGAAAATCTATACAACTATCTTCAAATGACCAGAGGGTCTTGAGTGGAGATAAACAATAAATGAGATGAGTTGGCTTTTGGTTAAACTAAACTATTAGAACTCACTCAGCGTAGCTGACTTTGTATGTACGTTAGATTATTTTGCAGGTGTCTGCTAGACGAGGTATCTTGGCTTTGAAGCGAGACTACTCGGGTTGGTGTGCAGGCATTCGTCAGGTAATGTTATGGGAGTTAACGAGTCTTATGATAATACTATTTTGAGAAAGTCTTTCGCTGTTTATTTAAATGAAAGTTAGATGTTTTTAAAGAGTATAACCAGTTATGAGAACCAACTGTAGGGTGCATGGTTTAGGGCCTTACATCAGATTGCAAGTTAGTGAGCACTGATTTGTACTAATTGGATGTCACATAGACATGACTCGTTCGATTACTAAGTTTGATAAATAATTAATCAACCAAATAGTGACTTTGTTGAGCAACGATTGTAAAACCAAATACGTGACACAAGTTATTATCCAATAATGAATTACCAATTCAGAATACCAAACATAGACACACAATGGCTCACGATTTAAAACCGAAAACCTGATGCATGCATTAATTCAATAAATCAAAGTGTTTTAATCAAACAAAGCAACTATAGAATTCAAACAACCAAACGATTACAAGAATCTTATACCAAATCAAGTATGAACCAGATGATATCACTTACAAAATAGATCCTACACCCGAAAACAACCACAGATGGATTTAGCCGCTCATGATCATCTTTGAGTCTTCAATAGGTTGTGTAAGTTGATCTAGCATCAAAAACCGAAAAAGATTGAAACTTTAACTCTGGAAATCGCCTAGAGAAAGCTCTGGGACAGATGAGTGCAAGTTAATTCGATTATGGACTCCCACATGGCTTATAATTGGAATTAGGTCAACATTGTCGAAAATACACTTCTTCGCATATCGCGAACTTAGATTAGATGATCTTCGTGTGGCGCGAAGAACAAAATAGTCGGGCGGGCTTTTAAGGCCCCTCGTGTGTCGCGAAAACCTTCCTTCCCCCTCTCGCATACAGCGAGGACTCTAAATAACATGAAACTTTAATTTCCTTTGACTTTGACTTCTCTAGGGCCCGTGTATGCTGCTATCCTCTTGATTTAAGCTCATGTTTCCCGCGCAATAAGCATATTAAACCTGTAAGACTCAAGAATACCAAACGCACATAAAATAGATTCGAGAGACAAAGCTAAACGCTTAAAACTATACGAATTAGACTCTTAAACACAGGATATTTAGCATTACATCACTTGCCAGGGTTTTACATTTCACATCGTCGATTTGTTGTGCCCGTTCTTCTTTCATACCATTGGATGGTCTTAGGGATTGGCATCCCCTCGTGACCTAATAGTATACATTCTATAACCTCCCGTGACCGTTAGCATTTTCCGTATGTGATTTTTTTTAAATGGCGTTCATAGGTCTCGTTATGGGTATATGACACGTGTGGTGACACCCGTTCATTCCTTTCCTTTCTGATTTCATTCGGTCCATTAATGGCTCCCCAACTTCAGCAACCCTCACATGTTATTGTTTGAACCTAGCCACTGTAGAGCGTCTTTTAAGTTGTCTTGAATTTCTTCTTAGTATTAATGCCTTACTTCACATTGTTGATCAAAACATGTCCTTCACATTCATTCTGAACAAACAATCCTTGGGTCTGATATGGTTTCATTTGGTTTAGCCTGCAAGCCCTAATTAACGTCGCGGTTCCCGTTACTTGTTGTTATTGGTACATCTATCTTCTCGTTTCCGGTGATACTCATATTAGTTGGCTTGGATCGTCCTCTACATGGAGATATGACATTTGTGCATTCATGCACTCATATATTCTTTGGACATACACTTGTGTGGTTATTTCCTTCATGCTTGTGCATACTTCAACAGTAGACCGATTTTCATTCACCATAGCGTGTTTGCGCTATGCGTAGTCCACACTAGCTCCTTGGCATTCTTCATGCGTATGCCCGTCTAACTTAGGTAAAACCGAAGTTTCATTCCTCATCATCTTGCCCGTGGCTCGTACTTGCTGACATCATTCCATTGGTAAGGTACACCATCTTTGACATTGTTACTATTACTAATGATGTTCATCAATCTCTTTAAATCGTTACTCGGGTGACTAACATCTCGTAGTCATAGTTGAGTAATTGGGTCAACTCTGATACGTAAGCATTAATCAACACCATAAGATTCGCTATCATGCACGTGCACCTGTTAATTCGCAAACGTAATTGCCAATTTACCTTACTCGAGCATTTTAGCTCCTCTTATAGCATTTCATAATACTCACGTCTTTTCAAAGTTGAGATTTTGTCTCGGTATTCTTCTCGACATCTCTTACCACTCCCGTGCTAAGTCCACACAACAGATGACAACTCGGAATACACTCGTACGGTCTCATGCACACTACCTTCCGATTCTGCACGAACACTTGCCTCTTTACTATAGACTTAGTGGGCGAGCATCCTACCGTGTCGTCCGGTACGACCTTCCCACCACGCCTTTCACCTCTTCCCCCGACCATTTCATTGTATAAGAGAAGGGTTCTAATGGCATCACGCTAGTTAACAAATAGAATTCATAAAGTATTGTAAGATGTTAATGTACACTGGCCATCTGTAATTAACCATTACACTACCCTTGACTTCTATTTGACCACCTTTGTGATTTCATCAGAACACAAGTCCTACCCTAACACGTTCTAAGGCATACTATTCGTACACTACTTTCATACCTGATGCTGTGGCTCGAGTTACCCGTACTGGCATCCGCTATCGATCCCATTCATAGTTTAAGTTCAGACACTGGGAGTGTCAGAATCTCTCAAATTATTGCTCTGATGCCAACTTGCAAGGCCCCAAACCCGGGAGGTCTCACTTGTTGTATTTACTCATTCAAAAACAGTTCTTAAACTTGAATATCAAATTACGCCGCGGAAAACTTTCATTTAAACATAACAGTAACATCATCAAACATGCGGAAGCGTAAACATTTTCTAAACATAACATAACGTAATAAAAATATAACGGGATGCCAGACTTCATAGATCGACCGGGTAACTCTTCACTGCTTGCCAAGCATCCCCGTCCATCGTCCATACATGTCCTTACTTGAATGTGCATACTAAAAAGTCAGCTACGCCGGTAAGTTCTAGTTTTAACGAAAAACCTTAACTTCAAATATTTGCCAAAAACATAACATTCAACTTCATTTAATAAAAGCATACGAAAACCTGCAATAACATAACATCATCATAACATCGTAACATAGCATCATAACATAAGTCAACGAACATATCGAATTTGCCCCTTCTTGTAACCATCAATTCCATACATCGCATACCGGCGGAGATACCTAAGGCTCGTTACCTCTAGGCGATCCGTCCCCTAGGTCTCCTAAGGCTCGTTACCTTTAGGAAGACCAAACATAACTACGGTGGAAAAATCTTAGGCTCGTTACCTCTAGACCATTCAACACCAAACTTCAAGCACGATTACCCCGCGAGGTAAATCATACCAACTTCAAGGATCACGGTAATCCCCTTGGTGACCGTCATCACCCTAGTTGTACAACAGTTAGCCAGCTACATAGGCCCCTATAAATGTAAGGCCCATAACATACTTCCCATACCCATAACCTCAATTCCCGTAGGAAAACATGGCAGACTCGTTTGTTTGTGACTTTCATAAACATTCACTTCTTTTACTTCAAAACTTCAGTTAAAGCATTCGTACATTTTATTAAAAATCAATCATTCATCCGTAAATACTTCGTAAACTTCTTTTGGCAAAATAATTCATAAACACTTATTTCGTAACCTTTCCCTTTAAAACAATCATTCATAAACATCGTTTCATAAAACGTCACATACATCATTCATAAACATCGTTTTATAAAACAGTCACATCGTTACGTATGCACACCACCCCAAAAACATTTATTTAAAACATTTAAATAAGGGATTCTATAACTCACCTGATAAGCTAGTCTAGGTTGTCCTAAACAAAGGTCCAACAACGTAACTCTCGATCTGAATTGATTAGTTAAATACACATCAGACCAAATCCCGACTCGAACGGTTTACTCATTCTATTTTAGGCGAACTTACGGCTAAGTTCGCCCCTTATAACTCTAACGAACTTACAGGCGAACATGGGCCAAGTTCGCTTGATGTTAATCAGGCGAATAAGTTCGCCCCCATTGAAGCCTAAGCGAACTTATTTATAGCGTACTTGACAGATTTGATGAATGTCCCTAGCGAACTTATCAAGTTCGCTTCCCATCTAAGCCTGACGAACTTAACAAGTTCGCCCGTGGCTGTCTTCTTCCCTACAAAACCCAAACCGTAATGAGTACGTCTAGGTAGAATACGCTTCTTTAATTCTAATGAAAATCGGACAGAGTCCCGTTTGTTTTTGTCTAAAACCCGACAATCCAAATTGTCTGTTTTTATCCCAATTCATCATCAATAATCCATAAAACCACATTTTGACTTCTAATATAAAAACTACGCTTAAACGCGTGTCGATATCCAATAATTATATATATATATAGTTATAACTATATACGTATTACTAACTGTTACCCATTCTCAAATGACGTCCTCGACACCCAACCAAATCCCATGACATTAACCGAAACTATATCTAAGGGTTAACAGGCCGTACCTTAGCATGTAATCCGTACTAAACGCGTCTAAACAAACTCCTGAACACGACGCGGACCCGAACCTTGTTTCATTTGTAACTCGATCATACGGACACCTTTTTGAGTGACTCTAAAACCCACGAACTCGTCTCGTGTAGCCGGTTGCTACAAAACAGACCCCATTCCCCTTTGCTACCACTGTCGCCCGGCTACCGCCATGACAGTGGCCGGACTGTCGGAGTTCGGTTTCGGTCTCGTTCGACATGAATCTTGAACGAAAAACCCTGTGAAACAAGTTTGTAGTTGTAAAGATGTGCTAGACTTTCCTGGAAATCAGAAATTGGTAATAACCCTTACCGTACCCGTCGCCGGAAAACCTGTGACAGTAACACAGCCACCGTACCTCCGCCGCTCACCTCATACAACCATCCTTCATTGCCGTGAGCACCCACCACCATGCTAACCGTTAACAACCACCACCACGAGCTCACTGATGTCGTGAAACATAATCACCATCATCCCCACGGTTCACCTCCCACAGCCACCATCGTAAACCACCATAAGCTTGTTGCCCGAGTCTCCCCCCTATACCGTCGCAGACCACCGTTCGTACCACTCTAGGGCTGTTTCCACTGTAATACCCAGGGGCGGACTTAAGTGAAGCGGGGGGTGCATAGGAACCCCTCGAGTTTTGAAATTTTAGTGTAATGGTAGGTAAAAAAACTGGGGTGAACCTCCTAAAATATTATAGGGTGAACCCCCTTACATAGTTTCACAGTAAGCGTAGTGGTTTAGGCCCTATGAAATTGGGGCATCTAAAAACAGTGAACCCCTTGGAAAAAATTCCTGGATCCGCCACTGGTAATACCACACCACTGCTGAAGCTTCTTCTCTGCCTCCATCTCCTGTCGTGGGTTGCCGGCCCAAGTCATCATCACCACCATAACCAGTGACTACCGGTTAATTGTTGTTTCAAGGCTTGTCGGAACCTCATGGAGTTCCGATACAGAGGTGGTTGTGAGCACCACCATAACCCGTCGTTGCCTGAGACGAACCACCACCACTTCCCGTTGGTCATCATCTTTCCTTCACCGGGTTTCTTGTTGTCTCCATAAGAACCGAGCAACACCCAAGGATAGGTGGTCGGCTTTAGGCGTTTTGGTGGTGGTGCATGGGGCTTTCAGCCGGCAAGAGAGGGGAAATGGTTTCGGATAAGAGGTTGGCGGCTGTAGTTAAAAAGAGAATTAGGTTTTTAATATTTTCCATATTACCCCCTTTACTTTGACATAATGACACTTTTAACTTCAAGTTACAAGTGGTTGAAGTGTGGTTACTCCCATATCCCATTCTTTCGTTCTTTTAACGAGTTTAATCCAAAACGTGAACTTACTTTTAATTAGTAGAGAAATTTGGGATGTTACACCAAGCCCGATCTCTTACCCTTCCTCTAACTCTTGATTAAATCCCGATCTTGTTATTATTCGTTTGTTTATTTATTTCGGGATGTTACAACTCTAGAGTGGATGTAAGGTATGTGGTTAGTTAACGCCCGCTCGAACTCTTGAAGCACTATAAACCTTTGAGTTTATGTGGTGTCTAACCTTAAACTCTTCAAATATTGTAGTTTAATTTTAAAGTTTCCATCAGAAATATTTTCTTAATTAACAAAGAGTTCTTAAAAATAGTCAATAAATTAAAACAACGTATTCACCCATTCTAGGTTACACCCTCTTTCCAAAGTTCATATGGAGGTCATCACTGAATTTCACATCTCTACTGACCATGAATTACATATGCAAGAGTATAATGGAATGGATGCACACTACAACAATACTTCTCTGATACGACGACCCTATCTCGACGACATTATGTCGTCGGCATTGCTAGCCAACAATAACGACACGTTGTCGACACAAGCCACGCCATATGTTTTTACCAGTCCAACCTTTTTACGACGAAACGTCGTCGGCAAAAGTTGAGCTTGAACTTTGGCACTCACCAAAATTCTTGGCGCTGTCTGAACACCCCTATCTCGATGACACGTAGTCAGGATAGGGTAAATTTTAATTATTTTTCATTTTTTTGGATTGATCAAGATAAATAAAAAATTAAAATAAAATAAAATCAAAAATACTTGGCCTGACGACATGTCGTCGGGAAAACCTTATTTTTTATTTATTAAATGAATTAATAAAACGTTGTCGTTTCTTGGGAACCTATCCTGACGACGTGTCGTCAGGAAAAGTCCTAGTGGGTCTATTTTCCAACTCATAGGGTTTTTCCCATCATTTCTCCCATTTTAGTCCCTACACTCCTCAATTCCTCTTTCGCTGCCACCGCCGTTCACCGTCGTCAAACATCTAGTTCTGGCTCCACCACCACCACTAGTCATCTTGTTCAAAGGGTATGCATTTTGTTTGATTTTTAGAGTGTTTTTCCCCTAATTAATGACTTATACTATTGAAAATCATATGTAGGTGCTTTTTTAAGGGTTGTGAAGGCTGGAGTGGGATTTCCCTATGACACGTCGTTTCTATAGGCATTTGAAGAAGAAAGCAATTTAATTTTGTGTTTTTTATTTGTTAATTTTACTTTATTTTAAAGAAATTTGTATGTATATGTATGTATAAGTTTTTTAGGTTTTTAGGTTAGTATATGCTTATATATGATTTTTTTACTTATTTATATATATTATGTATGTATTTTTTTGTGTATGTATGTATGTATTTGTATATGTGTATGGATGTATGTATATTTATATGTATCTGTATGTATAGGTTTGAATACTTAGAGGTATGTATAAAGAAATTTGTATGTAGAGGTATGTATAAAAATGTTGATATATATATATATATATTGTATTTATATATAGGTTTGTATTTTTTTAATATAAATGTATTATTTATGTAATTGTATGTGTGCATGTATGTATATATGTTGTATATGTGTATGTATGTATATATGTATATATGTTAGTGATACGAACACACACCGTTTGACCTGAAATGTGTATATATGTATATGTATGTATAGATTTGTATAAATATATATGCATGTATAGGTGTTTATTTTTTTTAGTTTAAATGTATTATGTATGCATTTGTATGTGTGTATGTATGTATATATGTTGTATATGTGTATGTATTATGTATTTATTTGTATGTCTGCATGTATGTATATATGTTGTATATGTGTATGTATGTATGTATATATGTTAGTAATACGAACACACACCTTTTGACCCGTTTTGAGCCGAAATGTGTATATATGTATAGGTTTGTATAAATATATATGCATATATAAGTTTGTATTTTTTAATTTAAATGTATTATGTATGTATTTGTATGTGTGTATATGTGTATATATGTTGTATATGTATATATGCATAGGTTTGTGTAAATATATATTCATATCACAGTTATTTATTTAGTTTTTTAACTTGTGTTATTTGATTATTTAACTTGTAGGTTTTCAAGATTATTTGGGAGGGACTTATGTTATTTGATTATTTATCATCTTGATTAAGGTAACACTTAACTATTGCACCAAACATTATTTGTATTAGGTAACACTTTTCTACAACACTGAACCCGAACACGACACACATTCGCGTGTTGAGCCGAACACGACCCGTTTTACCTGACAAATTTTTTTATTATATTTTTCTAATGGAATGGATAGGACTACACAATTGGATATTGACTGTAATATATTTCTGCGTACCTGGAACAAATCGAAACTAATGCTTAAATATAAAGAAAATATACCAAACTAGCTACAATATTCTATGACATAATGACCCACTAATTAACGACCCAATAAACCAACCTACTTGACTCATTAAACGCATCTGACTCCTACGACCCAATAAACCAACCTACTTGACTCATTAAACCTATCTGACTCCTTGACTCCTTGTAAGGGTTCATGTTATACCCTCACCGTAAGTGCAGTGAGGGTGATGTGGTATTACGGTGAAGCGCGGTAACACCGTCTCCCTCATGGCCTATGTCGCACTTATCAAGCAAGTGCAGTGGATCATCACCGCACTCTCCAAATCCCTTGCCACACAAAATCTATCCGTTTCACCCTATTCGATCGTTGAGCAAGTTGTCAATTTGAGAAAAAAATGTTTTTTAAATTACATTTATCTCCTGTATAAATTCTACTTTAACCTATATTTTCTACACAATAACCTTTAATATTTCTCTTTTTTCTTTCTACATAATTATCAAGATGGTTTCGTCATCCTCATCAAGCGAAGAAGCTAAAACATTTTTTTATCTAAGCAATCGCTATAGAGTTGTTAAACAAAGAAGTTGAAAGTTCACATCAGAGAACTAGAAGTGCCCGTTTAAGTAGAGACCATGAAGCTGCACACGATCTTGTGGCTGACTACTTTACCGATGATGGCGTTAACCCTATATACACTGCCAAATAATTCAGATGTCGTTTCGGAATGAACAAAACCATTTCTATGAATAGTTAGTTATCTGGAGGGAGAGATGTAGTTTTTAGGTTATAATGGGACGCACGCTAGTGGTAGAGAAGTTTTCCTTCCTTACAAAAGCACATCCATCATCCGTAAACTAGCATATGGCACCTCGTCTGACTCATTTGATGATGTCATATAAAACTTCACACTTATGTCTTTTCTAATTTTTTCAAAGTGTCATAAAGCTCTACGGAAAAAAAATTTATGTAAACTGACGTCGAGTGTCATTCAACAATTGTATGATGCGCATAAAACTGCACACGACTTTCCCGAAATGCTTGGTAGCATTGATTCCATGCATTGGGAGTGGGCAAAATTTCCTAACACACGACAATGTTAATGCATGCGAGGTGATCATCCACACCCGACGATAATACTAGAAGTAGTGGCGTCACATGATCTACATATCTGACATGTATTCTTTGGTGTAGTGGGTTCGAATAATAACATCAATGTTCTTGGCCAGTCGCCCATATTCAACGACATCATCTATGGAGTAGCATCCGAGCCTTCATTTGAACTTAGAGGAGTAGAGTAAAAGCATGTGTATTATCTTTCTGCTAGAAGGGAATATATCCTGATTATTTTGTGTTTGCTAAATCGTACACATGCCCAATAACTAATGATCGAAGAAAGTTCAAACAAGCTCAAGAAGCAGCAAGGAAGGATGTGGAACGAGCATTTGGTGTCCTCAAGAAACGGTGTCACATAATACGAATCCAATACGAGTATGGTCACACAAAAAAATAAGGACGACAATGTATGTGTGGCTGTGTGCATCCTAAAATACGAAGGTTTGGGCGATATGTCAATATGTTGAAGACGATATTTAGTCACCCTTTTAAGAAATTGATGAGCAACAAGAGGAAACTAATATTCGAGAGTTACACAACCGAGAAACGTATGACAACCTTCGCATGCATTTAGTGCAACATATTGACACAATTTGGAAAGACTAGAAGTTTTTTATTTTTGTATAATGCTTTTAAAATTAATAATATCTTTTAATTTTTTAGTAATTAATATATATATTTTATAAGAATAATATTTTTATTATATAATATTATTTGTATTTAAAAATAAAAAAAGTGAAAGATGACGTAAACTGAAGTGTGGGTATAAGAGCACCTCCAACGCCATCGTCGGACGAAGGTAGATGGCTGAGGTGGTGGATTAGGTGCGTTGGAGACCCCATCCAGGGGTGTTCGTCCGAACACATCCGTAAATCCAAACTCGTCGAAACTCGTTAATGGTGGGCCCTTTATATTATAAATTTTTTTTCCTAACGGCTTTAATTATTTAAAAAAAGAAACTTTTTATTAATTAATTTAATACTAATAAAAAACTTATTTTAATTTGTTTTTATGTTTGATGAAAAAAAACACATTTAAACTCAAAAAGTTTTTCTTATTTAATAAATTTAATTTTATATTAAATTATATTAAATCATTAATTTTATATTTCTCACGGCTAGTTTTCTCAATATATATACAAGTCTTTGCTTCATATTCACCACACCAACAAACTTTCACCTTCAATTCTCGCATTAAATATGAGTTCCGGTTATGATTAAGTTCTGCAAACTCCACCTCCACCTCCACCTCAACTTCCATTTATGAATCCTTTTGTTAATGTTGATGTGTAATTTATTCAATTGACCATGAAGCAGTATGAACAACTGATTTCTAATGACCTCCCAAACATGTATTTGGAACTTAAGCAGTCTTATAACGAAGAAGGGTCTAGTTCTAGACGTCCAAAGGGGAAGCACAAAAAAATACACAGGGGTCGTGAAGATGAAGATAGTCATCTTTGGAACGACTACTTTGCTCCGGACTCGATGTACCCAGATAGCTACTTTAGACGACGGTTCCGAATGCATCGTCGACTTTTCAATCGAAATGTCGACAACCTGAAAAAAAATATTCCTACTTTACACCACGAGTGAATGTGGTGGGTAGAAAGGGTTTATCCCCCAACTAAAAAAGCACATGTGCCTTCGATTCTTTTATAAGGGTGTTAGCGAACTTTATTAAAAAGAATATCTAAGAAGGCCGAACAAAATTGACATCCAACAGTTACTGGAGATGCATTCAACATAGCATGAGTTTTCCGGAATGATAGGAAGCATTCACTATATGCATTGTGCCTGAAAAAACTTCCTAGTTGCATGGAAAGGGCAATATATATAAGGTGACCATGGATATCCCATCATCATGTTTAAGGCGGTTGCATCATATGACCTATGGACTTGGCATGCTTATTTTGGAGTTGCGGGGTCGAACAATGACATCATCGTCATAAATCAATCACCGATTTTCAATGAAATTTTAGAAGGTAATACGCCTCCATGAATTTTTACAACGAATGGCACACACTATAACATGGGATACTATCTTGAGGATGGAATATATCTGGAATGAGACACACTTGTAAAAGGCTTTACATATAAAAAAAAGATGGTGGAATTAAAAAAAACGTCATGAGTCAACAAGAAAGGATATCGAGAGGGCATTCAGTGTCATCCAAGCTCGATGACACATTATACAAGGGCCAACTAGAATTTGGAGCGTAAAAGTAATAAACGATATAATGTATACATTCATTATATTGCTTAATATGGTTGTAGAAGATGAATGAGACACTAGATGATGAGGATGAAGGATGTACGTAATAATAGACCGACAATAGATTTCGAAGCCTACTTGAAAAGGTTTAAGGATGTACGTAATAATGTAGCTCATCATGCGCTTCAAGCCGATTGAGTGGAGTATATGTGGTCTATTAAACAGTAGTTGGCAAGGTTCAAGAATTTATGTTATTTTTAATATATGTATTTTTTTTTGTAATTTTTTTTAATTTAAGTTATTTTTATTTATATGTTATGCAACTTTTTATTATACGAAATATTAAAAAAACAGTTCATTGAAAGTAATGTAAAAATATGTGATTATGTGAAAATATATGAGTGTTTAAAAAAGGATGTAGTGCTAGAGGAGAAATTGAGGTTTTTAAATAATAAATGGAAATCTGATGTGCCAGCTGATATAGCGTGTCTGTTGGTGTTTGTGTTATCCCGCGTTGGAGGTGCTCTAAAATAGAGTGAAAGGTGATGATGCGAAAGATGCTAAAAAGTGAACTATAAATATGAAACATATTATAGATCATTGAGATAACAAATTAATTGTAACTTTGACCATCTATCCTCTAGGTAATTAATATTCTGCTTATAAATAACTGGTCATTTGTATTTGAGAAATTAAAGAGATACAAAAAAATACGTTTTCAACTATGGTTGCATAAGTCGTTAGGCGTTGCCATGTCGGTCGACTGGGGGAGTTACGAATACTTGGCCTAGGCAGGGAGTTACGAGTACTCGGCCTAGGCTATGAGTAAAGAAATTAATTTTTGAGAAATTATATATACGTCAAATATTATAAGTTTACTAATATTTATAACAAAATACGTGAATATTAATAAAAATCAAAATGATACATGTTCAAATACTGTATTTCAAAAATTGATATTAATTCTTTAGTATTATAGATATATTAATCATTTAATTCCTGTTTTCCAATGTATCTCCGTAAAAAATAACGAAAATCCAACAAGAATTAGTGAAAAACAACTAAAATCAATGAAAAATGGCAAAAATCCGAGTTTGACCGAGTTGTACCGAGTTGAAGAAAATGTACTCGGCACACTATCAAGTACCGAGTACTCGCCGAATATTCGGCCGCCTCGACCTAGTTTTACAACACTAGTTTTCAATATACTTTTCACTCTCCCCAGATTAGGTTATTAGTTTAATTTTCAATTTTTTTTTAATTTTTTTTTTTAAGATCATTTCAAAGTTTGATAACGATTACAAAACTGTTAGGGAGAATATATATTGATTTTTTGTGATAAATGTGATAAAGTTGTTATTATTTCCATCTAAGGATTACAAAACTCATCTTCTGAGTTTGTGTGTGTTGACAATTTTGTGTCCGGAAAGTTTGTGTCAAGTGTCTACTGTTAGGGAGAATATATATTGATTTTTTGTTATATTCTTTATCCTGAAACGTGTTTGCTAAAACTTAAATCTTATACCTTTTATCCACACCTTTTAAAACCAAAACCTTTTACTGCTTTTTAGAAAAGTGTCACTAAATGACAAACTTTTTGTGTCACTATTACCTCCATGACATTTTCCTTGTAGCTGGTAAATTAGTCTTTTAGCATTATTAGTTAGCTTGCTTTGTAAGCTGATTACTAACCATTCTCAGTCCATATAGTTCTTAGTGGAACTACTAATTAGTTGATATAATCCGATCCTTCAATAAGTATATAGATCTTCTACTTGCTGTGGAAAATGCATGAGCCCTAATTGGTACACATATTTGCTGTTGTTTACTAATTATTAGTTTAGAACTCTCCATGTCCATCACTACGTTGCCCAAAATTTGGATTGTACACAACAATTGAAACACAATAACACAAACTGAATCTTTCTATTAAATGAGAATTCTTGCGATTAGAAGTGAACATTGAATCTTATTTATACCCATCGATTTCTCAAGGAACATCGCATACTAGGGTTGCGATGATTGAAGACGTTGATTCCTAGATCACGTATATCTGCCACGTGATGTTGTAGTGTGTCAAGTTTGGTTTTTGACATTCTAACCCCTAGATTTTACATACCAGTAAAATATATACAAACTAAACATAGTTTCATGTAATTACACTACGACCCTTTAAACTTTAACATTAAGTAATTAACGTGATTAACTCGACACAGTAAACTTAATCTTACATTGGAAAAGAAAGCAGGTTCAAGAAATTAATGTCTGCTGTAGAAGCTGAATTTCTGCCAAGCAATTAAATTGGTGCTCAAAGAAAGTCAACTACTATGTTCTTCTTACAATTGTCAAGCCGTCAACACCTATGAAATCAAGTGTATATCTCTAATGAACAAGACTGTACAAAAGACCATAAAGGATGTCAATTTCTGTTTATACTTTATTGTTGGTATCCTTTCGAAATACGATCGTATGGTGCAGAATATCGACACATACACTATCCGAAAAATAATCATGTAATGCAGGTCAATATTGCTAGAACATCAAGGACCCCTTTAGAAAAGAAACCACAATAAACAAAGCTTTAATCACTAGATAGGGACATAGGACAAGAAAGCAAACAACAGAGACTCCAACTAGCTAGAACAAATCAATGATATCGACACAGACACGTCACACAGAATACGCGAGAATAAATAGAAACAAAAAGCAAATACATCAAAAATAGGGCGAATTCCGACTGACATTCTCCATCTTTACCACCTTCACTTTAACCATCAAAAGTGCCCTTTAGCTTGTTTAGATCGACTTATCCGGAATAGGCCCCATTTTTTCTTAGAGCACTTTTGGTTGCTCATGTTAAGTTAACGAAATAGTGGCCCCATTTTTTTGGGTGTTAAATATTGTATGCTCTTATTCAAGTCTGCCACGATTTGTGGTGGAAGATAAGGAACTTTTTATATTAATTATAGGTGGTTTAGGAAACAGTTTGTATTTCTAGGTGATTTTTGAAAGTGTTTTTACAATTAGGCAGTTCGCTATATAGACAAGTGAACTAAATAAGCCAAGTATGAAATGGTTCCTGCGAACTCACCCAACATTATATAATTTCTTTCAGGATATTATTCAAGTTTTCTAAGTGTCTCATTAAAATCACTCAAAGATTTTTTGTTCCTCCAAGATCACTTAATTAACTTTCATTCGGTGTTTCAGTTGTGTAATTTTTTTTTTATAAATGTTAACATATTTTAAAATTACACGAGACAAACAAAACATAGAGATCTTTTATGAGTTCGTTTGTCCAAGTTGCGAACTACCTAGTTGTAAAAACACTTCCAAAAATCATCTAGAAATTCAAACCGTTTTTCTAAACCACCTAGAATTAAAAAAAATTCTAGTCGGAAGCGTAACAGCCTGCAAGTTCTAAGAGGCGAGTTTCCGATGGGCTATGCCAGCACTATTTTGAGGACACTCTTATGAATAAAACAACTTGAATATGACCAAATCGGCATCTTGCTTAAATACCATGAAGAAAAAAAGTTGCACCGTAAAAAAGAAAATAAAATAAAAACTAGTTATTGTAGAAGAATTTGTTGTAATAAGTGCATACCCTGGTCTGAGAATTCTTGATCCACCTTTGCAAAACGCCTAGGTCTCATGAATGTGGTTCAAAATATAACATCAAAACCACAATTAAATAAAAAAAACAATTCATTTCTATAGGACCTCAATAGGCTTGTACTTTGCAACACAAATGAATGTGTTTTCCTGGGACAGTAACACAAGATTCTTGTACAAGTTCTGTTATATGAAGAAAAGATGAGCAGTCTTGATCAAGCATATTGTAGGGTACTGCATGATGGAGATAGATGACCGGTGCATGATCAAAAGTCTAGGAATCTCTTCATTGAGAAGCTAGTCATTTTTTTAGGAAAAGGAAAAGTTAACTAATGTTATTTACATTTTAATACCTTTAAGAATCAAACTAGATATATACCTTTTTTGAACAGCGGATTGGGTGAAGCTGTAAGACATGCTATCTATGTGCTAAATAGAGTACCAACCAAGGTTCTAATAGAAAGTACACCTTATGAAGCCTTAAAAGGTGGAAAATCATATCTGGGGCATTTAAGAGTTTTTGTGTAAAATCCAGAAATTTTTAAGTGTTTCGGGTGCGGGTTCTAGCTTAGACGGGTCGCGGGGCAAGACGGGCAGAGTCGTGGGCCGAGGGCAGGCTCGCGTGAGCCTAACTGTGGAGGGGAGCCCTCAAAACCCTAGCTCTCCCCTTTCCCCACCTCATTTCAACATCATCTTCCTCAAGGTTCTAGAGAGAGAAACCCGTAGAGAGAGAAATTGACAGTTTTCCTTCAAGATAGTTCCATCCTTCATCACCACTGTTTTCGTGAAGATTTGCTGAAGAAACGAGTCGTTTTGAGGTAACGATCTTAAATAAATCTCTGTTTTAGGGTTTTTGAGTAAAAATGGGTAAAAACGAGTTTGATCCAAAATGATTAGATTTTTACGTGTGTTTAAACCTAAAAACCATGGATTTAGATTCATGGGAAGTAATAAAACTGTTTGGACGTAAAAAGTTGGAAACTTGGATCGAAAACAATGATTTTGGCTAAGAACGTATGAACAGGCCGAAATGGGGTTGAAGGTACTGAAAAGGGTTTTCGATCGAAAATAATTTCGGTCAAAATGAGGAACATTGCGTTTCGGTCGAAAAGCTACCTCGGATGAAAAGGTTTTCAGGAAAAATAGTTCTTGGGCGAAAGACATTTCGGGCGAAAGAGATTTCGGCCGAAAAGGTTTTCGACCAAGGAGGTTTACGGGGGAAGGGTTTCCGTTGTAATCGTGTAGTTGACACATTTCGTTCTTGACTGTTTGAACAGATCATTTAGTACCTTGTTGAGCCGAACGCTAAGGAATGATTTAACTAAAGAAGTTATGTGAGTTCTAGATGTCCCTTTTTATGAGTTTTACTATGTTTTTGGGACAGATCGCATGCTTATCACTGCGTCAAAAATGGTCTACGTGAAACACTTTACTTATCTCTTTTTTTATCAGAGTATTATATTGCAGAAAACTGGTCCCAGATTAACAAAACCTTGTCATAACGGCTAAGATAACCTTTTCATTTATAATAATGATGTTTTACACAAGGATAATATAATTACATTATCCTATATTGGGATTTTCTAACTCCGAGCAGCCACGTCCTCAAGGAGCTTCATTCCATGTGCTTCTTTCCTGCAGTATTTGAAAAACGTTTTTTTATTAGCTTTCGCTAAGTAAGTACACTGCAACTTTACATTTCATTATGAACCCTTTAGGTTCTTATTATTGTTCTCGTTCTCTCGGGCTCTCAGTGCCCCCGTGACCATCTTCGGACGTGCCTCCGATCACGGTAATTGTATACTTTATGGGTGTTCTAACCCCCTCGCAACCATCTTAGGTCATACCTCCGGTCCGAGTATTGGCAAGGTTCTTATACTCGTCAGTATAGACCCCTCACATTTGTCACGAAGACTCATTCATTCCACAGCCCCGAAGGCTTGGAATCTTTTACTCTTTCAGCCTCGTAGGCCTAGAGTTCTATTTAGTTCTCTTCTTTATTTAGTGAGATCCATCTTACAGGCAAGGTATCTCATTTTATTTGGGACCTTAAGTATCTTAGACTCACAGCCTCCCAAATGTATCAAGCATTTATTTTCATTTCACGTATATGCTTGATTTATTCCCCCAACCAGTCCTCACCTTAAAACTTCATAACGGTTTCTCCAAGATCTATTAAAAGGGTTTATATATAGGAAGTAACAGCGGAGTATCCACCACCCCTTTAACACTTTGTGAGTACTCCGCTATTTCATTTTACGGTTTAGACTCGTTCCATCATATTCATTTATGTTTACACGTATCATCATGCATTCACGTATCATGCATTTCACATATTCATGCTTATCATGTACTTCATGTACTCATATTCATCATGCATGATATACTTTCACCATATATTCATATTCGTCGTATATTGTAAACTGGGGTGATTATTCTTCCAGAGTAGTACCTCCAACAGAGATGTTCCCAGGTAAGAGTGACGGTATAGGAGAGATTTATACACCACTCTTTCCTTAGACAGAACATTCCGTTTGTCAGATAACTACATACCGGTTGGATGTTCTCCCGTACGTTTACTATATTTCATTATTATCCATTAGTCTATACCCATAAACATTCATAATGGTTTCACCACGAAGTACCACGAGTTTTATATATAGGAAGTACCAGCGGCGTATCCACCACCCCTTGGATACGTCGTGATTACTTCATTACTCATGTTTAGTGTTTAGACTAATCCGTCATTACCTCGTACCCTCCTCATATCACATATCACATAACTCATATCATTTAAGCACGTATTTCACATAATCGTGTCTAGGGTACGGGTCCAGTATACTTACTTTTATCCTTAGGTAGTTTCTAAGTTCGTTCCTTGTCCAAACGTCTCTCCGTTCCTTGTTCGTAACTTCAACGTTCCACACTCGTAACCACCACGCTCGTAACCGTCGTGCTATCCTTGCCTCGGTTTGCGTGTGTGTGTGATGATAGTGGTGAAGTTGTTGTTGTTTCCATTTTGAATGGCAAATGAATCTATTTATAGGGCTGATGTGCCACCGGTGGCTGGCCGCTAAGAAAGGGGTAGCGGTCCGCTGCCGCCTCTTACCAGCTGTTCTGCGTGCTCACTACGTAGCGGACCGTTACGGCTTGGGTAGCGGTCCGCTACCCAATCATGTTCAGCGAGTCACCATACACGTGTCACCTTCTTGTAATTCGGGCCAAATTGCGGCTACCGGACCGTTACCCGCCTGGTGGTGGTCCGCCATTGGACTGAGTCACCCGACACGTACCTGTCACGTGTCATTTTATCATTATTACTTTTCCCGCTACGTAGCGGACCGCAAAAGGCTTGGTCGCGGTCCACTACCACCTGAAATATCAAATTCTTTTATTTTGAACCCCTAAACTTTGGGTTAATTACATATAAACCCCTTGACTTTTATTTTCTTTAAGAATTGGGGTGTTACAACTCTCCTCTCCTTAAATTAGGTTTCGTCCTCGAAACCTGTTAATCCTTAAATAATTGAGGGTAACTCCTTCTTGTTTCTTCCTCACTTTCCCAGTTCATCTCTGACACTTTTCTGTGCTTCCATTGCACTAACACTTGTCTAATCGTTTTGTGGCGTAACTGCTTCTCTTTTTTGTCTAGAATCTTGATAGGTTCTTCAACATAAGTCATTTTTTCATCCACTTCTATTTCTTGCAGAGGAACGTGTGTAGTCTCATCCGCCAAACACTTTCTCATATAAGATACATGAAACATGTTGTGTATCTTATTCAATTCTTCAGGTAGTTCTAACTGATAAGCTATTTTTCCAACTCTTTTGATAATTTTGAAAGGACCAATAAACCGTGGACTCAGTTTTCCACGTTTCTTGAATCGGATTAGACCTTTCCAAGGAGATACCTTTAACAAAACGAAATCTCCCTCTTGAAATTCTATTGGTCTACGTCTCTTATCTGCATATGACTTCTGTCTATCTTGTGAAACTTTCAAACGTGCTTTGATTAAGTCAAGCTTTTCTGACGTGGCTTGAACTATTTCCTTGCTGCCTAATTCTTTCTGACCAATTTCTCCTCAACATACAGGAGTCCTACATCTTCTACCATATAGCATTTCATATGGTGGCATACCAATACTAGAATTGTAGCTATTATTGTATGAGAATTCTACTAATGGTAAATGATTATCCCAACTTTCACCAAAATCGATCATACAAGCACGTAGCATATCTTCAAGGGTTTGTATTGTCCTCTCACTTTGACCGTCGGTCTGAGGATGATATGCCGTGCTGATCAATAATCTAGTTCACATCTCTTCATGGAACTTTTTCCAAAAACGTGAAGTGAAACGAGTATATGGATCAGAGACAATCGAGACTGGCACACCATGTCTGGAAACGATTTCTTTGATGAACAAATCGGCTAACTTTTCTGAAGAGTATTTCTCACGTATTGCTAAGAAATGAGCACTCTTAGTTAACCGATCTACAACCACCCAAATGGTATCATAACCCCTTGCTGTTTTTGGTAGCTTGGTTATGAAGTCCATAGTGAGATGTTCCCACTTCTATTATGGGATTTCTAATGGTTGTAATCTCCCATACAGTTTCTGATGTTCTGCTTTAACTTGTAAACAAGTCAAGCATTTTGCCACATATTTCATGATATCAAATTTCATTTCGGGCCACCAATAATCTCTGCGCAGATCTTGGTACATCTTTGTAGCACCTGGATGAATAGAATATCATGATTTATGAGCTTCATCAAGAATTTTTAGTCTAAACTTGCCAGATCGTGGTATCCACATACGATCAAATCAAGTCTTGACTTTATATTTATTCTCTTCTAGAAACTTCTCCTGACCAACCATTCTTTCTTTCTTAACATTCTCATCTTTTAATGCTTCGATTTGTGCGTCTCGAAGCTGGCTCATGAAATCAGGAGTTATCACTAACTTATATGCTTTTACCCGAATAGGATGATGTTCTTCCTTGCGGCTTAGAGCATCAGCTATCACGTTAGCCTTTCCGGGATGATATAAGATCTCACAATCATAATCTTTGACTAGTTCTAACCATCATCATTGCCTCATGTTTAAGTCCTTCTGGTCAATGAAATATTTAAGACTTTTGTGGTCAGTGTAAATTATACACTTCGTTCCGTACAGGTAATGCCTCCAGATATTTAGTGCGAATACTACCGCAGCTAATTCCAGATCATTGGTTGGATAATTTGCTTCATGCGTCTTTAGCTGTCGAGAGGCATAGGCTATCACCTTTCCTTTTTGCATCAGAACACATCCTAATCTAAGTTTTGAAGCATCAGAGTATACCACAAAATCTTCTATTCCTTCTTGCAATGCCAGAACCGGAGCTTGTGTCAATCTTTCTTTCAATATCTGGAATTCCTTCTCTTGTGAGCTCGAGTTAGCTTAATTAATGGGGTGGCTATCTTAGAGAAGTCCTGGATGAATCTTCTATAATATCTAGCTAATCCCAAGAAACTTCTAACATCTGATGGATTCTTAGGTGGAGACCATTTCATTACGACCTCTACCTTTGCTGGGTCTACTGAGATACCTTCTGCGTTTACTACATGACCCAGTAATTGAATTTCCCTCAATCAAATTGCACATTTTGAGAACTTTGAGTATAATTTCTCTCTTCGTAAAGTACTAAGTACTTCATGACGATGTTGTGCATGTTCTCCTTCATTTCTTGAATATATCAAGATGTCATCAATGAAGATAATAAGAAACTTGCCTAACATTGGAAGGCACACTCTATTCATGAGGTCCATGAAAACTGCCGGAGCATTCGTCACTCCAAACGGCATCACTACAAATTCATAGTGTCCATAACGAGTTCTAAATGTTGTCTTAGGTACATCTTCTTCTCGTACCTTGACCTGATGATAACCGGATCTTAAGTCAATTTTAGAAAACAAACTTGATCCTTGTAATTGATCAAACAAATCATCAATTCTAGGTAAAGGATACCTATTCTTGATAGTCAGCTTATTCAATTCACAGTAGTCTATACACATTCTCATACTACCGTCTTTCTTCTTTACGAACAGAATTGGTGCACCCCAAGGGGATACACTAGGACGTATAAACCCCTTGTCCAACAACTCTTGCCGTTGTGACATCAATTCCCACATTTCTGTTGGTGCTAACGGTATAGAGCTTTAGCTACCGGCTTTGCTTCAGGAATTAAATCGATTTTAAATTCGATCTCTCTCTCAGGTGGAGCACCTGGAAGATCGTCTGGGAATACTTCTGGGAATTCTTTTACTATTGGAACTTGATCTAGTTCTTTCCCTTTCATCTTTACACAAGCTACATAGGCTAAGAAGGCTTGATGACCTTGTCTCATGTAGCTACTTATCTTGATCATTGTACATATCGTGATCTGGTTTCGTCGTTCACCATTAACACTAACTTCCTTTCCTGTAGGTGTTAGGAATCGTACAATCTTCTGTTTGCATATAATCATTGCAGCATGTGAAGATAACCAGTCCATTCCAATAATCACGTTGGCATCGGGATTAAATCGACGAGATATTCTTCTTCCTCTATCAGTAGTCGGCAATTTTTGCATATTTCAGTTATTACTCAGTTTTGATTACTCGCGATTTCGACTTCTAATGCCTTAGCCAACTTACTTCTACTGAAGTTTCTAGTGTTTGCATATTTTAACGAAATGAACGATCGACTAGCTCCTATATCAAATAAAACACAAGTAGGCAGGGAATTCAAGTGGAATGTACCTGATACGACGTCAGGAACATCTTTTGCTTCCTCTGTAGTGATTTGAAAATCCCTTCCCATTGGCTTCGAAGCCTCGATCCTTTTAACTTCATTTTCTGCTACTCTTGACCCTTCTTCGGTCTTTTCTGTCTGAAATTTAAACTCGGAACATTCTCTACTGAAGTGTCCTTGTTTATAACAATTGTAACACAATATGGGTCCACTCATACACTGTAATGCAGTGTGTCCTGCCTTCCCACACTTGTGACAAGTTATGGATTTGAATCGGCACTCTCCTGGGTGCCTTCTTCCACAAGTCTTACAGCTTTGGATACATTTCCTTTGGGAGGAACCACCTCCCGGTTTACTAAACTTAAACCTATTAAGAGGCATAGGAGAGGGATAACTCTCTCATTTCCTCTTTCCATCTCTTTCTGTCAGTTTCGCGTTGCCGAGCCCAATCAATCATCTCCTCCAAGTTTGCGCACTTGGATGGATAGATAAACTCTCTAACTTCTGTTTTTAAAACGAGATGGTATCTCATCATCCACATCTCTGGGGTTGTCAATAAAGTTGGACAGAACCTAGCCTTGTCAAAGAAAATCCCCGTGATTTTATCTACCATCTCTGTTGTGTGACGGAGTTGAAGAAACTCCTCAGTAATTCTTTCAATTGCCACTCGAGGGCAATAGTGTTTTAGGAAGAGATCCTTAAATTCTTCCCAACTCATTTCCTTGATTCTCTCTCTACCTTTTTCTCTCTTTACTACTCCCCACCAATCGTCAGCTCGCTCTTTTAATTGATTGGTGGAGAAGGTAACTTCATCCTCTTTTTCACAGTGGCATGTATCGAACACCCTTTCTATTGAGGCAATCCACCTTTGACTTTCTAAGGGATTAACCGCTCCCTTAAATTCTAACGGTTTACACGTCATAAAATCTTTGTACGTGCAACGAGTTGACTTTATATCAACTTTTGGATTCCCTCCTTCTCCATTATAAGTAATTTCCTTATGGCTTTCAAACCAGCTTTCTAATAAGCTTTGTAGATCTACTTGTAAGATCGGGAAATTCGCATCAAACGCTTTTCCTACTTCAAATGCGATTTGTCTCCGGATATTCTCCAGGGCTTGCTCAACTTCATTCTCATTATGATGTGGAGATTAGGCTCTCCTATGGCTTCCCTCGTCACGTACTTCGTCATTTTGATGTTCAGCCATTTGCTAAAAGATGACGTCGTTTAATCTCTCATTAGTTTACCCTAATCATAGTCTAGGGTTTTATACTATAGGCCTTGTCTTTAATTTAACCTTATTAAGTATTTTTAGGGTTTCACATAAGGCCTCATCTATGCATGTTACACATATGCACATTTATTCATGCATTTTAATCATGCATTTTCACATTCCCGGCTTACTATTTGCTAAAATAAATTATCATATGATGTTCGCGATATCATGATGGTCCCATACATTAACTCCAATATTGGCCAGACATAAGGCAATGTATGTTACATATCATGATACTCCCAATTATCACATGGAGCTTATCTCATACAAAATTCAGCCCATGTATACTCACACATTTCTGTTTTAAGCACTGGAAATAAACATACATGCTTCCTTGGACGGCCTCGGATTGAATCCCTATTTGTATCATGAGCACTTATGGTTTGAGTTTAAGTACCCCTTCTGATACGTAAATCCCTCAAACCATGCTCTGATACCAACCTGAAACACGTTACTTATCTCTTTTTTTTATCAGAGTATTATATTGCGGAAAACTAGTCCCAGATTAACAAAACCTTGCCATAACGGCTAACATAACCTTTTCATTTATAATAATGATGTTTTACACAAGGATAATATAATTACATTATCCTATATAGGGATTTTCCAACTCCGAGCAGCCACGTCCTCAGGGAGATTCATTCCATGTGCTTCTTTCCTGCAGTGTTTGGAAAATGTTTTTGAATTAGCTTTCGCTAAGTAAGTAAGTACACTCCGAGCAGCCCTTTAGGTTCTTATTTTGTTCATGTTCTCTCGGGCTCTCGGTGCCCCCGTGATTATCTTCGGACGTACATCCGATCACGGTAATAGTATATTTTATGGGTGTGCTAACCCCCTCGCAACCATCTTAGGTCGTACCTCCGGTCCGAGTATTGGCAAGGTTCTTATACTCCTCAGTATAGACCCCTCACATTTGTCACGAAGACTCATTCATTCCACAGCCCCTTAGGTTTGGAATCTTTTACTCTTTCAGCCCCGTAAGCCTAGAGTTTTCTTTAGTTCTCTTCTTTATTTATTGAGATCCACCTTTCAGGCCTCACCTTAAAACTTCATAACCGTTTCTCCACGATCTATTAAAAGGGTTTATATATAGGAAGTACAAGCGGCGTATCCACCACCCCTTTAACACTTCGTGATTACTCCGTTATTTCATTCTAGGGTTTAGACTCGTTCCATCATATTCATTCATATTTACACGTATCATCGTGCATTCACGTATCATGCATTTCAAATATTCATGCTTATCATGTACTTCATGTACTCATATTCATCATGCATGATATACTTTCACCATATATTCATATTCGTCGTATATTGTAAACTGGGGTGATTATCCTTCCAGAGTAGTACCTCCAACAGAGATGTTCCCAAGTAAGAGTGACGGGTTTAGGAGAGATTTATACACCACTCTTTCCTTAGACAGAACATTCCGTTTGTTAGATAACAACATACCGGTTGGATGTTCTCCCGTACGTTTAATATATTTCAATATTATCCATTAGTCTATACCCCTAAACATTCATAATGGTTTCACCACGAAGTAACAAGAGGTTTATATATAGGAAGTACCAGCGGCGTATCCACCACCCCTTGGATACGTCGTGATTACTTCATTATTCCTGTTTAGTGTTTAGACTAATCCGTCATGACCCCGTACCTTCGTCATATCACATATTACATAACTCATATCATTTAAGCACGTATTTCACATAATCGTGTCTAGGGTACGGGTCCAATGTACTTACTTTTATCCTTAGGTAGTTTCTAAGTTCGTTCCTTGTCCAAACGTCTCTCCGTTCTCTGCTCGTAACTTCAACGTTCTGCACTCGTAACCACCATGCTCATAACCGTCGTGCTATCCTTGCCTCAGTTTGCGTGTGTGTGTGTGATGATAGTGGTGAAGTTGTTGTTATTGTTTCCATTTTGAATGGCAAATGAATCTTTTTATAGGACTAATGTGCCACCGGTGGCGGACCGTTAAGCAAGGGGGTAGCGGTCCGCTGCCGCCTCTTGCCAGTTGTTCTGCGTGCTCACTTTGTAGCGGACTGTTACGCCTTGGGTAGTGGTCTACTACCCAATCCTGTTCAGCGAGTCACCATAAACGTGTCGCCTTCCCGTTATTCGGGCCAAATTGCGGCTGGCGGACCGTTACCCGCCTGGTGGCGGTCCGCCATAGGGCTGAGTCACCCGACACGTACCTGCCATATGTCATTCTCTCATTATTACTTTCCCCGCTATGTAGCGGACCGCCAAAGGCTTGGTAGCGGTCCGCTACCACCTGAAATCTCAAATTCTTTTATTTTGAACCCTTAAACTTTGGGTTAATTATATATAAACCCCTGGAATTTTATTTTCTTTAAGAATTGGGGTGTTACACTATGGCCACAGAAAAAAATGTGTGACCATAGGCCTTTCGCCACACTTTTTTTTTCAGCTCAAGTGTGACCAAATCTCGAGTCATCGTAGGTATCATACGGCCACACACGCGTTTTAGTGACCGTAGCAGCTTAAAAGTGTGGCTAAAAGGTATCAACATTTCTTGCTGGAATCAAGCATTCCCTCCATTAAGTGTGGCTAAAGGGTAGCAACGGCCACATGACTTTACTTTAAGTGTGGCTAACGGGTTGCAACGGCCATATGAATTTAATAAAAAGTTTGTTTTAGCCATACTTATTTAATGTTATGAAATGAAATGATTTATGAAATGTTATGAAATGAAATGATTTATGAAATGTTTTGCTTTAAATGTCTACGAAAGGTTTATGAAAGGTAGATGCTTTACTAAAACGTACAATGCTTTAACTAAGAGATTTATGAATGAATGAATGTATGTAGAAAGTCAGGATGTAAGTCGAATCTGCCAACGGTTCCTTCGGGAACAAATGCAATGAACGGATGATGTGTCAAGGTTAGGATTCTGATGGGGTTGGGCATCCTAGACACAACGAATGATTGGCTGTACCTATGTAGGGGCCTTAGTGGCTAGCCAACAGTTGTATAACTGGTATGACGACAGGTCTCGTGATCCCGTATATATCACGTAAAGGCGTGAAACAGTTGCGTGAAATGTTTTGGTCTTGAGAAATTCGTGTAATGCCTTATGGAATTGACGGTTACGAAAAGGCGCAGATTCGACACGTATGGATGACTTATGTTTGACGTTATTGCATGTTATGTACGGTTTTCATTAGTAGTGACGAATGTTATGTTTTGGCAAAACGTTTTTGATATGTAATGTTTTATGTAAAGATAGAACTCACCAGCGTTAGCTGACTTTTTAGTATGCCTTCAGGTTAAGTGTAGGTTGCTGTTGTTGATGGATGTGGAGCTTGTGCTAAGATATTACCCAAGAGAGGACACTAGCATCCCTATTATTTATGTTATTGAAATTAATTTTTAAGACATTGATTCCGCTATGTTGACTAAATTTGTAAGTTGAAAGATATTTCCGCTGCCTTTATTCTATTTAAAGTTTAATTCACTATATATTTATGAGTAAATCCAACAAGTGAGATCTCCCAGGTTTGGGGCCTTACATTTTGGTTGTGTAGCATATTCCAAGATACCATCACAACATCTGAAGAAGGTATTTGATAGAAGCATCAAAATGGTATACCTAGGAACTTAAGAAGGATCAAAAGCTTGTAGGTTATTTGATCCTATAACTAAAAGAATTTGCATAAGTGGGATGTAAAACTGTTGAGAACGATTCATGGAATTGGGAAGAATACACGAATGAAGTTGGAAATGGAGAATCTGAATGGGCAGATTTCATTATAGTCGACAATCAGGCTGTTAGTCAGAAGATAATAATGAAACTTTACCCATAGATCTAGAAGGTGAATTCTCAAATGAAAATGGTTTTGAACATGTTGTGCAGTCACCACCAAATTCACCTGATACAACTATAACTCCACCAACATATACGTATGAACCTAACTCGATAGAGTTCTAACAAATACATCAACTTCTTGAAGTTCCGGCTAGACCATTTGATCATACACCTATTCAAGGTATTAAATCATTGACAGAAATAAATGAACTAGCACCAAATGTAGAAACAAATGAGTTACTTCTAGCAGAAGAAGAGCCAAGGAGTTACAATGAGGCAGCAGAAGATGGATAGAAGCTATGAAAGCAGATCGAGTTGTAATCCACCGATAAGAACAAAGCTTAGAAGTTAACTTCTTTACCAAGTAATCATAAAGCAGTTGGTCCGAAGTGGGTATTCAAGACCATAAGGGATGCAAATGGAAATATCACTAAATATAAAGCTCGCCTAGTAGCAAAATGCTATGTGCAGCAACATGGAGTAGACTTTGAAGAAGTCTTTGCTCTCGCAGCAAGTGGGCAAATCGGACTAAAAACAAATATGTGAGCTCCTAGTGGGCAAAGCGGACAATATTGGTGGTATGAGGGGTCGGGTGTTACAAATGGTATCAGAGCCACTCTCGTTCTATTCTGTTTATGATTGTGGGGCAAACCTCATTGAGGACGATGAGTCCTAGGGGGTGTTCGTAACACCCTTGAAAAATCTTATATCGTTCTGTTCTGTTCTGTCTATAGGAGAGGTTCTTGGTTCATAAGGAATGCCTCACCTCAAATATCAGCAACACGTTTTGGGCGCATTGGATGTGGATGATAGTAGAACTCCAAAGTTAAGCGTGCCCAGGTGGGAGTAATCCAGGGATAGGTGACCCCTGGGAAGTTTCACCCGGGCAACCAAAAACAAATATGTGAGCTTCTAGTGGACAAAACAGACAATATTGGTGGTATGAGGGGTCAGATGTTACAGTATGTCTCATTCTAACTTAGGCATCATACAATAAGTGGGAAGTACATCACTTAGATGTAAAGTCTGCATTCATGCATGGAGATATTAAAGAAGAAGTTTATGTTTCACAACTAAAAGGTTTTATGAAATCTGAAAATGAAGACAATGTCTACAAACTTTCTAAAGCTTTATATGGATCAAGACAAGCACCACGTGCATTGAATGTAAAATTAGACCACACATTAAAATCACTTGAGTTCAAGAAATGCACATTGGAGCAAGTAGTCTATACTAGAAAGAACAAGGGTTCAACCTTGTTAATTGGAGTTTATGTTGATGACCTGATAGTAACAGGAACTTAAACGAAAGAAATTGAATACTTCAAATTTTAAATGGAAGAGAAATTTGAAATGTGACTTAGGGTTATTAGCATACTATTTGGGAATAGAGGTCATCCAAACAGGGGGTGAGATATCTATCAAACTAGCTGGCTATATAAACTAAATTCTCAAATATGCAAGTATGTTGGATCGTAATGAAACAAAGAGGACCCTGAAACAAAGTTGATAAAGATTGAAGGAGGAGATTCAATTGATGCAACTGAATATAGAAGTCTCATTGGTTGTTTAAGATACCTAACCCTCTTGTAACTGAGTATTGAAGTCTGATTGGCTTTTCAAATGAACAATTTTCAAATCAACGAAATAGTAAACAGTTCAATAGTTACAAAAGTGAATCATGATATCTAACCCACTTGTTTTGTCACGGGAGATGTCATCGAAGTTGATACTGATGATAGCGAGGAAGCTAGCGATGGGGAAGAAGATCTTGAAGGCACATACGAAGATACAAAAGCGAAGATGAACCAATTTTGTCTCGTTCTTCTATTAATAACTAGGGTTTTTTTTTTCTTGTAAGCAAATATAAACCAATTTTGACCGTGTACGTGCTGCACTAACGTTTATTTATAACACATTATGTAATTTTGTTTTTCACTGATTTATGGTGTCATTTTGTAAGGGTGGAGGGGGTGGAATCCTTTCAACCCTAAACTACCCTAGCATTAAACCAATCGAAATTTGCCACGTCATTTTTACCCTAAACTACCCCTTTCACACGGGGTGGAACCCCTGCACCCGTGAACTGAGCGAGTAGGATTGGAGACGACGATGCTCGAACTGAAGCTTAAAACACATGGGTGTGGAAAAATACTTTGCTCTAAAGTCGGGTAGAGTGCTGGTAAAATTTTCAAGTTATATGTATATATCTTGTTGAAATACTTAGATTAATTGTAATATTACTCTGGGTTATAACGACTCAATCATGTGCATAAGTTAGGATAAATAGATAGATGTGTTGATAATGTATTTATAAAACTGTATTTGTTTAAAATAGGTAATTAATGTAAATGTTCGAGTTACATTCATTATGTTGTCAAAATTTCTATAAATGAGCAAATTCTCTTGTATTGTGTTAAATCTTAGGATTGGACTGGCTAGTTATACCTTGAGAAATATGCTAAAATGGAGCATAGAGCAAGTTCGTCCCGAGACACATGCTAAACCTGAGCCCAACTCATCACAAGTTCGTCGCGAGAAATCATTTTTAATTGTTGTAGTTTTGTGATTTAATTTTAAATTTCAGAATTTATAATTTATTTTTAATTTCCAGAATTTATATTTTGTTTTTAAATTCCATGAAATTAAACTATTAATATTTTACTGTAAAAAAAATAAATTACTAACGATTACCGAGGTGTTAGCCGTTCTTAATATTTCAAAGGTTTCGTCGGTACACAACTTGTCGGTAATTTGTAGGTAAATAATCGCCGCTATTGTGTCGGTAAAAGAGTCTAAGTGCGACCTTGTAGATCCATCGGAAATAACTTTACCCACGACCATATTTAATTCCAATGGAGCTTCATCGATAGATTCTCGTCAGTAACCACTATCACCGACGATGATGCTAATTAGTTGTTTCTAGCGTTAGGTCACGTGCCGGTTCTCATGTCCAGTCTAGCTCACATTAATCAATATTTTCCAAGGAACTCAAAGATTTTAGCATACTGTTTCAACTAGAGGTGAACAAAAAAACCGGTTTTTTTTTTAACCCGGTCCAAACCGGCAAACCGGTTTGGGTTAAACCGGTTTGGACCAAACCGGTTCGGGTTACCCAAAAACCGCCGTTTGAAACCGGTTTGATGCTTTATGGATGAGATCGGGTTAGGGACCGGTTCAAACAAACCGGGTTGATAAACCGGTTTTCGAGCTGGGCAAAAAAATAGCCGTTGGGTAACGGCTATATAGCCATTGGGGTCGATTTTAGCCGTTTTTTTTGCTCCATTTGCACCCTTAAAACACTATAAATAGGTGGGGGTGTTTAGGGTTGATCACACCTCTCTTTACACTCTCTAATCTCTAAAACCGCTCTTTAAACCCGTTAAAAACGCTCTCTATACTCTCTCTAAACTCAAAAAAAAAAACATGGCAAGTTTTGGTGTTGGTGGTTCCTCAAACGAAGTTACCGTTGTGGAAATTCAAGCAACAACGAGAAATCCGGCAATTTGGTGCAATTACGATCTATGTTTGTTGTCAAACGGGAAGGAACGTGCTCGGTGCAAGATGTGTGGTGCGTTTTTGGGGAAAGATTCAAACACTAGTTTGAAAACGCATATGGAAAAATCTTGCCCGTCCTTGAAGGGAATTCCAAGTGAAGGTCAAGCCTCGATGACAAGCGAAGGAGGAATTTGGAACTTTGATCCAAATATTGTTCGAGATCGAATGGCGAGGTTAGTGATTCAATAAGGATTGCCGTTCAACCACTTTGACAATCCGCGCTTGACAAGGATGATTCAAGAGACACTCCAACCACGTTATAATCAAGTAAGTCGCACAACCCTTAGACGAGATTGTATAAAAATGTGGAAAAAAGCAAAAAAAGAATTAATTTTGGGTTTTGAAAATTTGGAAACCGGTGTAAACTTAACCACCGATGTTTGGTCGGCTCCACATGGTATACCCGATTCGTACCTTTGCGTTACCGCGCATTGGGTTGATCCCAAAACGTGGCAAATGATGAAGCGTACAATCGCGTTTGACTTGTTTGAATATCCACACACCGGTGAAAATTTATTTTATATATTGGATGGTGTTATAACCGAATTTAAATTACAAAATAAACTTTTTTCAATGTCTTTTGATAATGCATCTAATAATACAAATACGGTTCAAAAACTAAAAATTAAATATAAACCAGTTTGCAACGGCGCTTTTTTCCATAGTCGATGTGTCGCACACATCATTAACTTGGCGGTGCAAGCCGGGCTTGCAATTGAAGAGGTTTCAAACTTAACATATACTTTTTGACTAATGCTTAAAGATATTTTTAGTAACAAAAAAAGATACCATGATTATATTAGATTTTGTCGTGAAACGAATAATCTTTGCTTAGGTCCAAATTGGGACGTCGAGACAAGATGGAACTCGACTTATACTATGTTTTATAGCGCTTTACGACAAAGAGAAACTTTAGAACTATTTCATGAAATGCTTGCGTCAAAACCTCGTCGTAAAATTCTAAAGTTTCCATCTACGAGTTGGGACATTTTAAAAGATATAACCGAATTGCTTGAAGTTTTCAAAACCGTCACCACTTTTTTATCCGGAGTTTATTATCCCACAAGTCCATTAACTCTAAAACAAATATATTTAATGGCTAACAAGTTGTATGAACTTGAAAATAAAAGCCATCTTTTTACAAAAATGATAGAACCGATGAAAGAAAAATTAGTGAAATATTTTAAAGAAATGTCTCCCGTTATAACTTGCGCCGCCGCGTTAAACCCTACCATAAATGTTTACGGGGTTGAAACTTTGATTGATAGAATTACTTACGCTTTGAATTTGGATAGTGAAGATATCCATTTTGCACAAGACACAAAAACATATTTTAACAAATGTTTACAAGATTTATTTGATGTTTATTTACATAAATATGGTACAACTCCGACTCCACATGATACAATGGGTACATCATCAAGTGGTAGCTCGAGAGATGTTAATTTGAATTTATATAACGAAATGTTAAATGAATTTAGTAAACGGGCTCGAGGTACCACCCCGAGTAGCGAACTCGGAAGGTATATTGGCACAAACTTTTTAGCGTTTATGCCTCCTACCGTTTTTGAGGATTTTGATATTTTGGCATGGTGGAAAAAAAACGAAGCTTCGTTTCCGATTCTTTCCGCCATGGCCCGTGATGTACTAACCGTCCAAGCTTCCACGGTAGCTTCGGAATCTGCGTTTTCTTTTAGTGGCAGGGTATTATCGATATGAAGGACTAGACTCACACCCCTAGCGATGGAAATGTGCATTTGCTTGAAGGACCATTTGGATGCGATGGATATGATACAAGACCAAACTTCTCTCGAAGACGAAATTCAAGCCGAAGAAACCATACACAACAACGAGGTTGATCTTGGAATATCCGAACCAGTCACCGATGAAGAACTAGCCGAAGATGCAAGGCTACGAAGCTCTAGTTCCGAAGACAACGCACAAGAATAATCAATCAATATTCCAAAAAATAAGACGTTGAACTTAATGTTTTATATTTGTTATGTTTTTATAATGTTTTACAATTTTATAAATATATCTTGTCATGTTTTTTTATTTCCGAACTTTTCAAATATTAATAAACGTTGAACTTTAAGTATTAAAAATTTAAAATTTATTTGAATTTTTTTTTTAATAAAACCGGTTTAAACCGGTTTAAAGGGCAAACCGGTTTAAAACCAACCCTAACCGGTTTGACCGGTTTGACATTTCCCTTTACTAAAACTGGTTTAACCCGAACCGGTTTGGGTCCAAACCGGTTTTGACTTTTCGTTGACCAAACCGGTTCGGGTCGGGTTGAACCGGTTTGGGTTAAAAAACCGATTTGTGCACCTCTAGTTTCAACCTCTAATCAAACTATGCAGCTGTATGAATGCGTATATTTGTTATAAAAGATTTCTATATCATTATTTAGTTTAGGCCCATACATATCTTTTATATTCGGTTCGGCCCATATAGTTGTAATTTTGTATATGTGTTTAATTAATGGGTGATCTCAACTCATGGAAAATTAAGTAACATTTTAAACGTACAATTGCATTGATTCATTGATACTTGTGTTATAACTATTGTCAAAAAGTTACATGTATAATCTAGAGTGATTTTTGAAAAATTGAACTCCGATGTGACAAACGAGGAAAAAGGTTCAATCCATACCTACTTTGCTAGTTAGGAAACCCCCATCACGCCACTATTGTGACTGTACCAAAGGATAGATATTGTGTGGGGTCGTTATAATTACTACCATAGGATCGAACAGAATATGCAATTGCTTTGCGTTGATTTTGACCTTTGGAATACGTTTGACGATAACAAAGTGTGTTTTGAGTTCGATTCTTGTATTTGGTGGTCATATATATATATAAGCCAGTTTTTTAATATTTAAATTTTGAGAAATTAACTTTGGTTTTAGTTCATAGGAACATAATGCTTCAAACTTTGGATGGATCATGTTGTTGCAGTGCTTGAGATCCTGCTAAGAAGAACAAACCGTTAGGTTCACCGCAGAAGAAGATCCCTGCGATCCACCTCTGGCGTGAGAATCAGGCAAGAGGGTCTTTGAGAAAATAAGTGTTAGGGGTCATTTTACAGCTAAGGATCCTGGATCTTCAACGTACTTCGGTATCCTGACAGGTTTCGATATCCTCAATTTATATATTACCTAACCGTTGTATCTTACTTCTATCTTGACTTATTCACAGGTAAAACGTGCGTGGTCAAGTTCATCCCTGAAGAATCGCTCTTGAAGTCAAGGAGAACGTGTAGAAGACGCGTAAATTGGCATCCAACGGTCATATTTTAAGACTAAGTCGATTCCGGGATTCTCGAATAGTTAGTTAGCATAATCTCTGTATATAATCAGCAGCTTAGTCGGTTAGAAAACACACAACAACGCACTTAGCAATAGAATACACTCGTAATCAGTCTTATAACACTTAGATATCGATCATTTGCTACTCAACACTTGTAATTCTTTATCATTTATTGAAAAAACGAGGCAGGTGTCGATTGTCACCTCCCGAGGTTTTATGCCGGAGATCCTGAACGATCAAGGGCTTTCCTCGTAAACAACCGTGTCACTCTTTACGTTTTTACATTGTTTTACATTGATTTTACAAGCACACTACTTCACAAACTAAGTTTGGTCACAAAATTAGTCTTACTAATTTTTACCCAAAACAATTTGGCGCCCACCGTGAGGCAAGTGGTGCTTTTCATCTTCAAATCTTTACTAAAGTTTGTGTTCGATCACTATCTTTCAAATCTATTTTCAAAGATGTCGTCCCAATCCAAAAACGTTTCTGTCTCTACTCCATCTTCAAGCTTTGGGTTTAACAACCCTATTCCTCCCCCTCCGTCTCCGTCATTCCAGAAGAAAAATGATAGTCAATCGAAGAAGACTATTCCAACGGGTTTTTCGGGATCCGGGATACCTGTCAGAGGACCTGTGCTAGTTTCAAATGATGATATCCTCAATTTGTTCTCCGAAGTGAAGCAACAGATGGAACAACATAAGAAAACTAATCAGATGTTGTTCAGAGAGCTTGAAAGGGTCAAAGAATCCAAGAAACCGGTGGAAGTGACGACTGTCACACCCCGGCAGGCGGCGGATTATACACCGGGGCTGACGCGGTTGTTCATAAGCACATGATCATCTATTAATAAGTGATAATATTATTTCATCATAATTAAAAAAAAATCCGTTACAAGTAGAAATGGAAAACAAGGAATTCAAACATAACACAAGTTAAATTCAATCCTTATTAAGGCTAGGTCCATAGTCCTATGTGATCATGTAGTGTCCTCAACCGGTGCACCTGGAACATGTGAGTAAATGTCAACTATAAGTAGTTGGTGAGTAACATAGGTTTTGACACCAAACAAAGTTAAGTAAAGTTTACAATTCAATATGTTTAAAGCATGTCTAAAGCATATATGTGAAAACATAGAAGGTTCCAAGCGTACACTCAATCCTGGTAATGGAAAACTAGATACGCAATCCCACTGATTGCCATTTTGAAAAAAAAGTTAGTAAGATGTACACACAAAACCCGCCAAGGTTTGTGTTAACTGTAATATGGTACACACAAAACCCGCCAAGGTTTGTGTTAACTGGTATGTATCGGCTTCCCGTATAAATGATCATAAAAGGTACCACCTTAGGCTTGTGTAGCAAGTTAATGACTGTACTGACATGAACACATGTAATGGTCACCAAACAGTTTAAGACATAAAAACATAAAGACCATAGCATAATAACAAAGGTACTGAATTGTGTAAGTAATGTATTTGTAAACATGTTCCACCCCAAAAGTTTAAAAAGGAAAAAAGGGCTATGTAAACTTATCTGTAATGAAGCTAGTAATGATAGGAATTGGTAAGGATGAATAAGCCTCGTGAGGATCTCACAATAAACCTACATGGGTAATTTGTACTCTAAATTCAATGTATGTCTAATGGAGATAGGGAAATTCTAGGACTTTAGGGTTTCATAGGGTTTGGGAATAGATAAGGGATTTGCACAAGTTCACAGGTACTGTAATAATGACGACAAAGTAATTTATAAAATTAGCTAGAATTAATTAGAATTTCTAATTATTCATATAAGTATAGGAGTTGTAATAATAGTACGTTTGAATTTATTTAGATAATTATTACAAAAATAATTAATAAATAACTTATGGATTATAAAGAGTTTAAATAATTTGTCTTTATAAAAATAATTATTTAAACTATTTAGATAACTATTCCAAGAATGGTAAATAAATTGTAAATAATAAAATAATTATTTAAACTTATTTAAATAATCTCTTTTACTTAAAGATTAATAAAAGAGGTAAAATAAATAAAATATAAGTGAGCTTTTAAATGAATTTGTATAATTATCTATCTAAAATAAATTAAAAAAAAACGTATAGATATATATAAAGTAATGGGTCCATAAAGATAATCAAGACTACTTTTTTTTTATTAAAAGTAATAATTATTAAAATTCTATGATATTAGTAACTTTAATGAATTGTATTGTTAATAACTTATTATAGGTTAACTTATTACTAAAAACCTTTTCAACCTCCATTTCGTTTAATCGAACGTAAGATGTTAACGAAACTCCTTTAAAGTTATAATAACGTCCGGCAAGTTTCGAAATTTCAAGTGATAATGAAAAAGAAAAATGTATACTTAAACACGATAAAATAAAATAAAATGTTTTTTTTAGAAATCAATTAGACATACATATATATATATATATATAAATACCCCTTATTTATATAGGTTAATAATTGTAAATCTTAAAAAAAAATCTATAATAGAATTCGTTTATTAAACCGAACTTAACAATAATAGTTTATAAATGGGTACATATGAGTTTGTGTGTGAAAGGATAGGATAAAACCAAGATAAAAGAAAAAGAACAAAAAGAATGCCAGTAACAGGATTTGAACCTGTGACCTTGGCTGTGTGGGTATGGGTGTTTAACCAATGAATCTGGGCAATTGCCTTGTTCAAGAATAGGAAGGCTTGGGTTTTAACATAAAGGTTTCGTGAAACTTCTTCCCCAATTCATTCCATTGCAAACCCTAATCCCAAACCAACGCAAACCGTAAGCAAGATTGAGTGCTCATGTACTAAAAATGAAATTCGAGTATGGGGATTGAAGTGATTACCTGAAAGGTTGGATCGTTTGGGTACGAAATCATATTCCTGCGTGTTTGCTCCTGATCGCGATAGTGGGGGGGGGGTACGGGGGTGACTTTGGGCAGCGATTTCGAGTTGTAAATGATGCATTCTCATAATGGGTATCTAATCCTCACTAAATGACGCGTCTTCAGCGGTTATGGGAGCGGAATGGACAGGCATTGAACCCAAATCGTGGGTTTTTAATTCCCGAAATCGAAACTCCCCTTAATGAGCTTTAAAATCTTTGGTTGTGATTAAATTGGATTGATGTAGTCATTAGAAATTGATAGGGTAACGTTTTAGATGATTAATAAGCATTGATTTCCTTGAATTCGTGGATATGAATCAAGATCTTGGTTGGTTTGACTTTCTATAAGTCAAAATAGGCTCAAGGATATTTTCAGGGTCCAAAAGGGTGAAAGGAGGGGTTCACAGGGGGGTTCAAATGAAATTTTTGAGGGTTCAATGGTTAATCATTTGGTTTAAAAATCATTTTTTAATAATTCATAAAACCTAGGCATTATATGTTTATTTATTTTTATCAGAGTTTTATAAAGGAATGAGTTCCATTTTCTTTTCCTAAAATCATAAATTGTATAAATGGTTTTTCCAATGTAGTAATATATATATATATATATATATATATATATATTGTAAAGTTAAAATATCAAATTTAATAAATGAAATACTGAATTTGAGATACTATTAAGCATGGTTTATGTGACAGCATATATCGGATTAGAACGAAATTAAAATATTACTATTAAAAAATATATGGCCGGAAAAAGGTAGAATAAAGGCCGGAATTCCCTAGGGATTACAACGACCCCGTTGAAATCAAGGATCTTAGATTTTAATTATTCGGGATCACCAGGAGTCCATAGCGGAGATTTTCTTCCCATGCATTTTGGAATCACTACAGCTGGCCCAACTCCGGCTGTTAGAGTTACAACAAATCAGGATATTGGAGTTACTCCGGGATCATCATCCCAAAATCCTGAGAACGGTAACACTTTCAATCAATTTTCCAATACTAACGAATTTGCGCAGGATACAGGGATCACTCCGTCCATGGTCAAGGAGTTGAAGAAACTAAGAGAGATGATCTCCAGCTTACCAGGCGTGGTCCAACCGATACCGGAGATATCCTCTACCAGTCATAGGATCTCCAGATTTACTCCACCAATTTGTGATGCTGAGATCCCCAAGTGCTTCCAAACTCCCAACATGAAACTATATGACGGAACTAATGATCCTGAGGAACATGTGGCGCAATACAGGGAAAGGATGGAGATCAACCCCATCCCTTTGGACCTGAAGGAAGCTTGTCTATGCAAGGGCTTTGGCTCTACCTTAACAGAATCAGCCTTGAAATGGCTACTTAATGTTCCTTCATATTCCATTACTTCATTTGCTCATTTATTTAACATGTTTAACAATCAATTCTCTTGCAGTAGAACTTTCGAAAGGTTAACAAGTGACTTATACAGGATAATTCAGAATCCCGCAGAATCCCTCCGAGACTATTTCAGCAAATTTGGTTGGGAATCCCTGGATATCCCGAGACTTGACGTCGCCATTGCTGTCTAAGCATTCAAGATGGGACTAAGGAAGGATTCTCAATTCTATGAAGACCTTGTCATTAATCCTTGAAGGAATCTCGATGAAGTTAGGAACCGGGCACTAAGGTTCATTAGGCGGGAGGATGATAAGAAGATCCAACAAAGGGTAGATGCTCCGAACAGCTACACTCAACCAAACCAGAAAGCCGAATCCACACCTTTTAAATCATACAGATTCAAACCGTATTCTAAGCCGGACAATCACAGGGTCAAAGCCATAGAAGATAATGAGGACGAGGAAGAATATCCTAAGTTGTCTGAATAATGTTTTTCTCTTGATACAACGGGTTTGCTATTTGCTATGCAGGATCTTGGAGAAAAAGTCAGGTGGCCTTGCAAGTTTGAGAGGAACTCAGGAGGAAAGGACAAGTCCAAGTGGTGTGCATACCACGAAGACTTGGGCCATGTGACTGAGGATTGTATTGCTTTGCGGAAGGAAATAAGCTACCTCCTGAGCAAGGGATATCTCAAAGAATTTTTGGGCAAAGGAAAGAACAAGACTAAGGATCATGACAGGATCCCGCAGAGAGCAAAATCCCCACCACTAGATGACAAGGTAATAGGTTTTATATCTGGTGGATCTGACATTTGTGGTACTTCTTACTCTGCAGCAAAAAGGAATGCCAAAGAAGCAAAAACTGAGAATGGGGACAGACCTATCAAAACCTCCAGCTTAATTGAAGAAAAGGTGATCTGTTTCGACAAAGAGGACAGAGATGACGTACAGGATCCCCATCACGATGGCCTGGTGATTACACTATACATTTCAAACCATTTCATACGCAGGATACTGATCGACGGAGGAAGTTCTGTAAACATTATCCAACATGAAGTCATGAAAAGAATGGGGATCCCGGATTCTGAGATCATCTCGAAATCCTCAGTATTAGTAGGATTCAGTGGAGAGGTTAAGAACACTGTTGGTGAAATAAAGCTACCAGTCTACATCGAGGGGGTAAATTCTATACAAAAGTTTTGTGTTATCGATTCTTTATCTTGCTATAACATTATTGTAGGAAGACCCTGTATACACGACAAGAAAGAAGTACCCTCAACATATCACCAATTTGTCAGGATGCCAACCCCCCGGGGAGTGGTGAAGATCAACAGCGATCAACAAGAGGCCAAAAATTGTTACACTTCTTCAATGAAAGCCTCTATCAAAACTAGGCAAGCATAGCAATTAACGAAGCAGGTCAGGGATGTTCTGGAAACTAAAGAACAAGATGTTAAAGAGGTATCCCTGGATGCCGAGAATCTAGATGCGAAGGTTGCTTTTCTGCCCCTCAGGAAATTCAGGATATCTTTTTCGATATCCCCAGCAAATACTAAGGATGTCCAGAGACTGACCGACAGAGTAGCAGCACTCAACAGATTTATATCAAGATCCTCAGAAAAATGCAAGGAATTCTAGGACATCCTGAAGAAGTACAAGAAATTCGAATGGGAAGATAAGCATGAACAAGCACTCCAATCATTGAAGGAATACTTGTCATCAGCTCCTCTACTGATGAAACCAGAAGACGGTGAACCATTATCCCTATACTTGGCAGTATCCCGAAGCACAGTAAGTGCTGTATTAGTCAAGGATCAAGAGGGACAACAGGATCCGGTATACTATGTAAGTAAAAGTTTGCTACCAGCGGAAACAAGGTACTCTCATTTAAAAAAATTGATATTATCTTTAATAATGACATCCACTAAACTTAGACCTTATTTTGAAACTTAAGCTATTCATGTTAAGACTAACTACCCTATTAAGTGTTTCTTAAGAAAGCCAGAGATGTCAGGAAGGATGGCTAAATGGTCAGTTAAGCTTAGCGCCTATGACCGCATATACGAACCTAGAACAACAATAAAGTCTCAGGCACTGTCGGACTTTGTGGCTGATTTCAGCAGTGATATCCAACACGAAGCAGATCTTGAAGTCCAACAGCTAGAAGAGTCAAAAGACGAATGGACCTTATTCACTGATGGTGCATCAAATGTAAGAGGAACAAGTCTGGGAATCATACTAAAATCGCCGCAAGGGGACTTATTACCCTAATCCATAACTGTGAGTTCCACGCTACGAATAATGAAGCAGAGTATGAGGCGCTGATAGCAGGATTACAATTAGCCAATGATATCAAGATCAGGTATCTTCAGGCATATGTAGACTCATTGTTAATTGCTAATCATTTCAATGGTTCATATGTAGTAAAAGGTGAGAAGCTAGCCAAATATCTCACAATAGTTAAGCAATTATCCATGGAATTCAAAACTTTTAACATTACACAGGTGCCTAGAGAAGATAACACTGACGCTGATGCCTTGGCAAACCTTGCTTCAGCTCTTAGAATACCAGAAGGTACCAAAATACCTATCATACACATTCTGAGCCCATCAATCAAGAAAGTGAATAAAGTATCCAACACTGAAGAAGCAGACATTCAGGATCTTGAACCTATTCCAGGATCCTAGATTTCACCTAGTAATAAATACTTGCAGGATGGTGAAATCCCGAGTGATGAGAAGAACCACAAGGTTTTTCGCATGAGGATGTCTCGTTTTATAATGTTTGAAAATATTTTGTATAGAAAATCAATTGCAGGTCCATACTTAAGATGCTTGGAAGATCCTGAAGCACGTGAAATCCTGAAAGATCTACACGAAGGAGATTGTGGTAATCACACCGGGGGCAGAGCGCTATTTTCAAGGATCCTGAGGACAGGATATTACTGGCCTACCATGAGGAAAGATGTTGTGACTCACTCTAAAAAATGTGACGCTTGCCATATACACAGCAACATACTCCATCAACCGGCCGAACCTTTATACCCAATCATCTCTCCGTGGCCATTTATGAAGTGGGGAATGGATATCGTTGGAAAACTTCCCAAAGCACCAGGAGGAAAAGTCTTTATGCTAGCAATGACGGATTACTTATCTAAATGGATCGAAGCTGAGGCATTTGTCCAAGTCAGAGAGAAAGAAGTCATCTCCTTCATCAAGCGCAATATCCTGATGAGATTTGGGATCCCGACGGAGATAGTATGTGATAATGGATCTCAGTTCATTGGCAAGAGAACAACTGACTTCTGTGCTAGTTGGGGAATCAAAATGATAACTTCTACCCCCGTACATCCTCAAGCCAATGGACAAGCAGAATCAAGCAACAAGATCATCGTTAACAACCTGAAGAAGAGATTAGGAGCAAAGAAAGGAAGATGGGCTGAAGAGCTACCGTTTGTACTTTAGGCAGATAAGACAACCACGAAGAATGCGAAGGGACAAACTCCATTTTCCTTGGTATTTGGAACAGAATCCATGATCCCGACAGAGATGGTTATCCCTACTGCCAAAACTAACTTTCAATCTTCAGAGACCAACAACGAAGCTCTCGCTCAGGATCTCGACACTGTGGATGAACTTAGGGATCTTGCCAAAATTCGCATTGCAGCTTATCAACAAAGAATAGCAAAGTCATACAACAAAAACATAAGGGTTAGAAGATTCCAAGCAGGTAATCTCGTATTAAGAAAGGCATTTGAAAATACTACCAATCCCAATGATGGAAAGCTTGCACCAAAGTGGGAAGGCCCATACTTGATTGACTCAGAAGCAGGAAATGGTGCTTATAGGTTGGCTACTATGGAAGAAGACATCCTGCAAAGATCCTGGAACGCTATCCATCTCAAAACCAACTTTATGTAAGTTAGAACTTAAATTCTAATTAAAACTGGTATGTCTTCTGTCCCTGACTATTTTATACTTATTACCATTGATCAAAGTACTGACTTGAGCGTCGAAGGGGTGTTAGCCAGGCTAACACCCACCTTCACCAAGATTTCCTGTTTTGCAGGAAATATCTCCAGGGATCCTGACAGAAGAAAGAGATTGGCCATCTCTCCTAAGTTTGGGTATCCTGAATACCTCAAAGGTTTAAACGGCTTTCACCTTTCTAAGTAGATTGGGTTTCTACACCCCGCCAGGAGCACACGATATCCAATTATAGTTCAAGGTGGTGCGACCAGTCCATGTAACAGTGGCTGATAATTTCATCACTGTTGGCTATATATTGGGTGCTACGAATATAACATACGTGTTATTTCTCAAGTTTCTCCCGAATATTTAACAATTACGTGTTAAAGCTAAGGTTTTTAGCATTTTCATGCTAACTCAGAATTGGCTTAGCCCACGTCATTATCTTAGCCCACGTTTCTGACTTGGCCCACGATTTCAAATATGTAACACTTGTGTGTTAACTCAAAGACTTAGCATCAATATACTGACTCAGGATCCTTGAACAAGTTAAAAAGTAACGAGGATCCCGAAGTGTACTTACTAAGCCTACGACGTATTCAAAGACTGAACACTGGGGACAACTAATAGTTGTTATAATCTAAACTTCGTGCTGATTCGGTATGTATATATATCCGACTTCGTACTCCACAAAGGTATGTGTTACTAATTTTTCAATTACAAGAAGATTTGAAAGCAGAATGGCTAAGTCATGATACGTTTGGTACTCTTATTTAACATCATTTATTAAAACCAAATTGTGTTTTCCTAAGTCTAAATTTGATTAAAACCTGAGAATTTATGATTAAAGATCCGGTATCCGGAAAATATGTTCGAACCTATTTTTCTAAGTTTTAATTACCTCAGGATCCTAATTTTGAAAAACATATCAAGGCAAACATGCAACAATCATGGCAGATAGTCATCATCCATCTACTAATATTTAAAGTGCAGGAAAAGAAAGTGATCCGAGCTTCATCCAAAACCTAGACCCATCAACCCGGAATCACAAGCTGTCAAATTGTCTATCCCATGCAGGGATCCCCAAACACAAAAGAAAATTTCTTTTTAACAGATGCCAACATGAATAATCAAAAAGAAGAACCACAAATTCCAGGGCTCAGGCCTAGGCACCATTACCCTCTATGCCCTGGTTATCTTGCTTTTCACCATCACCATCTCAAGCATCCTCAGCAACCTTGCTAGTCTCCACTGCTTCACCTCCAAGCTTTGCCAAAGAAGAACGCTATCCCTGAAGATCCCAGGCTGCAGGATCAAAACCTTCAGTAGCAGCTTGCTCAGCCATCTGGATCCTGGATTGAAGAATAGCCATGGCCAAAGACCTCTTGGCATTATCCACAGTCTCCTGCAACTTCTGCTCGGACTGAGCCAGATCCTCCTGCAGTTTTTCCTTCAAACTTTGGATCTCTTTCTCTAAGTACTTGGACTTGTTGGCAGCAATTTTCTTCATATCCTCGACCTTCTCCAAAGCTTTTTCAACGTTCTTCACTGCCGCAGCCAAGTTGGCGTTCAACTTCTCAAGACCCTGCAAGATTCGAATAAATGAGTAATTTAGGGATCCTGACATTTACTTAGGGATACCAAAAAGTTACTTACCAGGTTCATCAAGCCTTGCAGCTTCTTGGTAGTTTCAGCAGAATCCATACCCTCAAAGAATTACAGATCCATCACATCCATTGTCTTCCTCTTTTTGCTTCCAGCAGCCTTAGACCGTAGGGCCGGGATACGAGACTTGGTGGTGGCAGGTGTGGAACCTTCCTTCTTGACAACAACAGCCCCGGACAAAAGGCTATCAAGATCAGACAAAGTAAACTGGGAACTCGACTTGGGGATTCCTACACGAAGATAAAGCAATTTAGAATCATAACATTTGGTAAGACAAATACTAATTGTTCTGAACCTGAAGACATCTCAGATTCGGAATGCTGGGTCTCAAAGGTCGCTTCACTAACAGTGGACTCAGAACGGAAGGATCTCTCCCCCACAGGTATTTCTAACAAGGCTTCAATTCTATTTTCTGTGTCACTTTTTACAGGAACTAGTTCAGCGAATTTTGGAGCTTCAAAAGGATAAAACAAAGATCATTAGCAATAGGTGAAATGTAGTATAAATTGTAGGGATCCTAGCTATTTCCTACCCTTTTTAACCCATTCAAGCGGCAAATGTTTCCCACCGGGGATTGAATCTCTCCTTACAAAGAAGAACTTCCCTTTCCCGTCAGAATCGTTTTGAGTGGCTTTCGGGATCAAATGAGCTTGCCCTGACTTTAGGTAAAGAATGAATCGAGAAGAACCATGGGTTCTCAAATTATAGACAGAGGCTAGCTCAGGGACGCCAATGGTCTAAGAATGAGAACGATTCAACTTTTCTAGAGTTGCTAAAATCCTCCAAACCATCGGCATGATTTGTGAATAGCAAAGACCAGTAAATTTGAAAAACTCGATGATGAGTGGAGGAAAAGGATATGACAGACCTAGAGTAAAAGGATAGCTATGGAAGCAAACCTATGTTTTAGAAATCAAATCCGCTTTTGTTCTGGAATCGAAAGGCCTAAAAATGGTTTTTTGAGGAAAAATATTGTTGGATTTCAAGAGTTTGGTCTCCGATCAGTGAAAGAACAGAGTTCAAGATGAGAGTGATCAAGGATCCCCTGATCAATGAAATCATCTATCGTTTCGGCAACGATAGAAGAAGCCGACCTAGTCATTTTCTTACCCATGATCACGAAAGATTAGAAAGAAAGAAGAAATCAGAAATGAAGATTCTTACCTGCTTCAACCTTGAAGAAGGCGAGAATAGAGAAGAAGGGGTAATAATGATTTTATCCTGCAAAGAAACAACGGTTAAATCGCATAGGAAGTCGGGAACGGTCATATCGCTACCCTATCATCATTTACTTTTTGAATTTTAAAATTTTTTTACAGATGTCAATGAGATTGATAGCTGTTAAACTTCGTGGATAATTGTTAGGGGTCATTTTACAGCTAAGGATCCTGGATCTTCAACGTACTTCGGTATCCTAACAGGTTTCGGTATCCTCAATTTATATATTACCTAATCGTTGTATCTTCCTTCTATCTTGACTTATTCGCATGTAAAACGTGCGTGGTCAAGTTCATCCCTGAAGAATCGCTCTTGAAGTCAAGGAGAACGTGTAGAAGACGCGTAGATTGGCCTCCAACGGTCATATTTGAAGACTAAGTCAATTCCGGGAATCTCGGATAGTTAGTTAGCATAATCTCTGTATATAATCAGCAGCTTGGTTGATTAGAAAACACACAATAACGCACTTAGCAATAGAATACACTCGTAATCAGTCTTATAACACTTAGATATCGATCATTTGCTACTCAACACTTGTAATTCTTTATCATTTATTGAAAAAACGTGGCAGGTGTCGATTGTCACCTCTCGAGGTTTTATGCCGGAGATACTGAACGATCAAGGGCTTTCCTCGTAAACAACCGTGTCACTCTTTACGTTTTTACATTGTTTTACATTGATTTTACAAGCACACTACTTCACAAACTAAGTTTGGTCACAAAACTAGTCTTATTAATTTTTACCCAAAACAATAAGGTCAGGGAGTACGAGAGTAATATGCTGTAAGAGTAATTGGGAGTGAATGGCTGCATACCTGTCGGTTGATCTCTTATTTATAGTGTGATTCCTTGAAGTAATGAGAGTGATCCTTGAAAGATCCCTACCTTCCTTTTCAGGCCTTCCTGAGCTCCTTTGACCAAGAGGTAGTTCCTCGGTGTTGTAAGGGACACCCAAAATGGTGTAACTATTGAATCTCCACCTTTCTTGATGTCTGCTTCGTCGAACCCTCCCTTAGGGTTTGACCCGCTTTATCCCTGAATTGTAAAGTGTGAGGGTTACTGTTCTGGCTCTGAGTCTCCTGCCCTTTCCTCATTCAGATGGTATTGGTAAGTGTTGTGCCGTCTGAGGACTTCAGGGGTTCACTTCCCAACCTGGCACTGTTCACTTGTGTGGTCTTGTCAATTCAGGTTTCCTTCAATTACCCAATGGTCTCCTGACTTATCCTTGACCTGGCCTTCTTAGGTTCGCTCTTTTGCTTTGCCTTCGCAACTGGTGCTGTCCTTACGTGGTTAGCTTCCCCAGCTACCCCCGTCATCAGCCCCTTAGTCAGGGATAATTTGGCTTGCTTTGGCGAGGATTTTCCTGACTCAGCCTCCATCTTATCGCTTCTGACTGATTTGACCTATACACATTGATTTTCTGTCAGTCGGCGCTTAGGCTCCCTAGGCCAATGATGCTCCTCTTTAACCATTCCCCCTTTTATTTCTTTTATTCCTTTTTTGAAATTCAAAACCCTTTCATCCCTTCTTATTATTCCCCTTATCTTTCCAGATTTCTTCTTGCTCCTCGGCGATTTTCAGTTTAGTCATCTTCTCCCTTTTTCTTTCGCTATGGGTGATCGGTGCGATATGGCTCGCAGTTTTTGCATGCTAGATCAGGACAAGCTTGACGATCTCTGTGCGCTTTATTCTATCGGTCCAGAATTTCAACCGACGCTTCCTTCTTCCAATAAGACTGTTACCGATTGCCTTCTGGGTTTGTTGCTTTGTGTACCCGTTTTTTTGAATTTTCTAACCTCCGATTGCCTTTATCTGTTTTCTTTCTCAATGTTTTGGAATATTATGGTCTTGATCTTGGTCAGCTTGCTCCATTTGGTGTTAGTAATATTACTCATTTCGAGGTTCAGTGTAGGGCGTTAGGTTTCGCTCCTTATATTGACCTTTTTCATCAATTTTTTCATCTGGCTAAGAATGGGGATTGGTTTACTATTCAACTTCGTAAAGAGCCATCTCCTCAGTGTGTTCATCACTCTAGTCTGACTATAAAGGATTGGAAAAACTATTTTTTCTGGATTTCATCGAGTATCATACCTTTTCCCCCTTTAGGAGGGATACCAAGGGATCTATTGCTATTATTAACCTTCCCAGTCCCTCCTTCGATCCTCGTCACTTTGCATTGCTTGAATTGAACCGTACTTGGCTTCGCCCTTTCCTCGAGGAGGTATTGGTTTTGGCCGGTTTGAGCCGTATTTGGAAATCTCCCGGGTTTCTTCCTTCTTTTACTATGTCTGGGCGTGGTATGTGCTTTTTTATTTTGTGTTAACTTTTTACCTTTTGTTGATTTTAACGTTTTCTCTTTGTAGTTATGGATTGGCTGGATTTGTTCGGGCTGTATAACGATTCCGGTGTTGAGGTTGTTCCTAGCCCTCTTGCTGCTGGTGAAGAAGATGTCCCTGTCCTCCATGGTCAGGTTACATTTTCTGGTGGAGAGTATGCTAGTATTCTCCCTGTTGATCCTCCTGCCAGACCTGAGGTTGAGCGAGCTATTGTCCTTTTGCCTTCTTCGTCTAAGAGGAAGAAGAAAGTTTCTGCTTCTGTTGATTTGAAGCCAAAGCGTGCCCGAACTCAGGCTTCTAAGCTTGAGCTTGCCAAGTCTTCTAGCGTTCCCATTTATGTAGAGGGTACTGATATTACCCCTGATGCTTCTGTGAAAACCACCTCAATTTCTAAGGCTCCTTCTGCTGACTTTGATGAGGGTTCTTCTACTAATCCCTTGATTTCTGAAACCGGTCATGGGCTTGATACTGATTTTGGGGATACTCCTCATTCTCCTAAGTGGGGTGTTCTAAGTTGGGAGCTTGTTACCGATCCACTTGTGAGTAGAAAAATGATTTCCCATTTTGCCACTCCTACTCAGAGGCTGAAGGACCATCAATTGACTGATTCTGATCTCGTTGACCATATGTTTAGTATTTGGGCTCATCTTGGTAGCTTTATGCCTGAAGCTGGTTCTCGTTTTAATTCTGCTTTTGCTCATCGTGACATTGGTCGTATGAAGATGTCTATTATGAGTAACAAGTGTAAGGAACAACAGACTCGCGTGTCTGAGTTGGAACAGCAGGTTGTTAGTTTGAACATTGAGTTGGGTAGGAGTGCCAGTGCTTTGACTGAGATTGATCTCTAATTTCGTGAGAAAGAGCGTCTTCTGAATGACCAACTTGCCTCTCTTCGGCCTAAGGTTGAATCTGAGCGGGCTGCGTTTGATCGTGAAAAGGTTGTTCTTTTAAATGAGAGAAAAACTTTGAAGGATGATGAGGGGAAGATGAAGGAAGCCATGGGTCGTCTGACTACCACTAACCAGAGATTAAGGCATAATCTCTCTGTTCTTGTTGAGGAAAACACTTGGTTGATCGGGACAGGGTTTATCCATTTTTTTAACCTCCTTCGCTTTAGCTGTGAATTCCTTAGTCCCCTTGCTTTTTTGCAGAAGGCTGCATATGAGCATGGTGCTCATGTTGGTTTGACCCAGGGTTATGAGCTTGCTTCTACTAAGCTTATTGAAGAATCCCCACTGTACCTTCCGGATTCCAAGACTGTCCTTAAGGGCGAATTCAAGGCATTTCAGACTGTCGCTTTTCCTTTCTTACAATCTCTTGCAGCTTGCTTTGATAAGCCTTTATCTGTCTTGCAGTCTTTGATACCTGATGTCCGGTCCAAGAAGGACATGTTGCAAATGATGCACTTCAGGACTGGTAGTGGGCAGACTAGTCAAATGAGCCCTGGTGTTTCTTCAGTGAACATGCTTTCCCCAGCACAGGTTACCCCGGGTGTTGCTCCCCATGGGGTTCTTCCAGTTTCCAAGATTGGTACCGACAAACAAGCTCCGGACTCCTTTAATCTTGGCGCTGCCTTTGCTGATGGGTCAGCCTTAGGTGCTATTGATGGTGGTGATGGTGGAGTTTGATTTGTTTGTTCTTCTAGTTGTTATGTCTTTGAACTTTTTCTAAAACTTTTGATGTTTTCATGTTTATCTTCGCTTCGTAACCTTGCGCCACAGGTTGTGTGTGACATGTTGGCCTTGTGCCATTTATCTTTTATGTATCTCTATTTTTTTTCTTTTTTTTTATGATTTTTGTTTGCTGTTTGGTGAAGAATTTGTTGTCTCGCTTGTGAGGGCGTCATCATTACTGTCTTTCTAGCGAGGGCTTATAACCATTGCCTTTTTTGCGAGCGCTTTACTATTGCTGCCTTTTTAGTAAGGGCTTGACTATTGCTGCCTTTTTAGTAAGGGCTTACAATTGTTTCCTATTTAGTGAGGGCTTGACTATTGCTGCCTTTTTAGTAAGGGCTTACAGTTATTGCCTCTTTAGTGAAGGCTTATGGTTGTTTACTGCGCAGTTTCATGCATGGGTAGGTCAAGGCCGAATCCCATGGAGCGTCATTGTTTTTAGGAGCTCAACCTTTACATGAGAAGGTCAAGGCCAGAACTCATGGAGTTTGTTTATTCTGAGGGCTCTCCACCATGTTTTGCCTTTATTTTCGTTGTGTTTGTCTTGTATTAGAACTTGTGGTTTGTTTTTCTTCTTCTGGCTCTTGACGTCGATGACATCGTAGGTTTTCGCTTGGTGTTTGCTAACCATGTTTTCCGACCCTTTTGTTGTAGTTTCTTTTTCTTTTTGTGACTAAGTATGCGTGTCTGTTCAAAAAAGGAAAATTTAATTAGTTGCAAGCATCCGATTTTCGTTAATGATTTTTCTAACAAGGAGTGCGGACCCTTTTGAGCCCAAAAATATTCTTCTTAAAGAGAAATGGAAAACAACAAAAAAGATAACACTCCTGGCCTTGCGTTATACTCTATCCTTGCAACCTCCCTGCCTTTTACGCGTGGAAATGTTGGAGATCCATGGCGTTCCAACGTTCTGGTGCTGGTTTGCCATCCATGTAAGCCGACTTGTAGGGCCCTTCTTTTTGGGCTTCTGACACTTGATAAGGATCCTCCCTTTTGGGTCCCGCTTTTCCAGTGCTTTTCGGTTTGTTGGCCTCACTCTTTCTGAATACTAAATTCCCCGGGCGTAGAGTTTCGTGCCTTACCCTTGCATCGTGGTGTTTTTCCAAGTGCCTCTTGTGCTTGTGTGACACCCGACATTTCCAAAACATCATCCGTACACAACTTTAACGTGTTTCCTGAAGCACTCAAAATCATGCTTTTGAACGATAAAAGTCTAGCGAACATAATGCATCGATCGTTTCATACTGTAATAATTATAAGAATTGCCGGTTCATGCGGATGAAAAATTCATATAACACAATCGATGACAATTAATTTTTACAACGGAAAAATAATTAGAGTTATATTCTAAATAAACGATCATGTTCTGAAGACTATGCCCTTAATATATATTATAGGAAAATTCTCGTAAAAACATTTCTAGAATTATCGTTGTAAATTATTCTCTTAGGATGCGTATAAATGTGAGCGAACATAGTTATAACTAAAAATATACGTAAACTTGAACTCCTTTATTCAAGTTCGTAATCGCATCTAAACTAAGAGAAAATATATATATGTGTATATATATATATATATTATAAAGACAACTTCAAGGTTCATATATATATTAAAGCGGGTATTAATTGCAGGTAGTACACCGCATTTGATCCAACCACCTCACCATCATCATATTTTCTTAACTCACACTCCACTTAATATCATGATGATGATGACTTTGTTGAAGTCCTCACTCCAAACATCACATCATAATGATGATGATTATGTCTAGATGTAGACTCCACTCCACTTAATATTTATATATATAAAACATCCCGCACAACCCGAACATTGGTGATTAATCTTAAATGACAAGTAAAGTAATTAGAGACTAAAATATGTGATCATATGTGCAGATGATAAACGATATGAAGTAAAACACTAGTATATACATATACAAAAGATCATAATGCGTCTCTGTTAGATTTTTATTGCGTCACTAGTACGAATATAATTTTCAATTATAACTATATTTAGTAACACAAAATTAGCCAACACTTGAGTCCAACTAAAAGTCACAACTTAATACATATATATATATATATATATATATATACCTCAACATTAAATAACGGTCCACTGACTTGAACATCTAACTCGCACAATGAAATATCAACATAACGAATTATCATTCAAACCTTTAGCACCTTTTTCTCCTACCTCCGTTTCGGCCCATCAAGGAATAACTAAACCATTCGTTTACCATGGAACCATGAATTAGATGTACAACTAAACTAATGATGATGAATGATGAATGTAGGTCCAGATTTCTCTTTAAATCACTGATTTGATCGATTACACACACAGGCAGAAACTGTGTGTATGGTGGTGAAACAGATGGTAGAAACAGAATCGGTGAAGATAACAGGCTAACCTCACAATGAATCAACATAAAATGATATGAAAATGTAAGAACACAGTGTAAAAACAACTGCAAAGTGTATTGATTCAATAACAATGTGAAAGAGAAGGTTCAGGCTTACAGCCGCTACTCACTCCCTAAACATTCTCAAACTAGGCTATTTATAGAAGTGACAAGTATCGAAACTATGTTCAATTGAAACTACTAGTTTCGATTGACCATTTACAAGTGATACACTGGACTGTCGAAACTACCATATATCGAAACTACTAGTTTCGATTGAACAAACTCAATCGAAACTAAGTAGTTTCGATGGCCCAGACTTAGCTAATAAAGCAGTAAATTACAGAAAACTGAAATTACATTTAATGAAATGACATAAAGTAAACTAGTCTAAAACTGTTTAAACATACAATAAATGACAACAGCTTATACATAAGATAAGACTCTACAATCTCCCCCTAAGCTGTTGCATTACTGTCTTCAGCTCTTCATCAAGCAGCTGGTCCTTCAGTTGTCCTTGGGATGAATGGTTTAACGTGGAGAGATACAACTCTTTGGTAGGCCTTGGCATCAGCTTCATCTTCATCACTGTATGCCTGAATGTGATTCTGGAATAGTATCTCCAGTGGCTTGGTAGGGAATTCTTGATTATCTGACCATTTTTGAATTCTTCTGGATGACCCAATCTTCTGAAACATTCTTTAACATAGAAGATAGGAAACTCAATGGGTGCATTTGGATTGTCATTGAACTGCAGCACCTCTCTAACAATAGCTTCAGAAAATACGACTTCTTGACCAAGCACAGTTGCTCTGATGTGCTCCACATTCTCAACTGTGATGATCTCAGCAGTCTCCCAAAATTCCCTTATAGAAATCTCAAACACCGGCAGGTTGTTGCTGATGGCAAAGCTGATGTTAGAGTTTGCCAGGAAGTTTAAGACACGAGTGAATTCTGCAGCTTTTGGATCATTGGCTTTAAGAAATGCATAGACATTGTGTCTCTTTACGAATAAGAGATCCATACCGAATGTGAGACTGTTATCTGATGATGAAGACGATGGTGACAACGGGGAAATCAGGTGATTAATGCTGATATCTTGCAACTCAGACCGATGGCTTGAGAGATTTTGCGAATGACAGAGAAGGCGAAGAGGGTTTGAAAAAGACGAGTGAAAATCAGTATGAAGGGAGGGATTGATTATGAAGGCTTTTAATTTTCGTAAGACAAAAGACAAAAATGCCCCTGTCGAAACAACTAGTTTCGATAGGGCAAACTAGTTTCGATATGAACAACTAGTTTCGATAGTTCAAAGTAGTTTCGATATGCACAAAGTAGTTTCGATATGTCAAAGTAGTTTCGATATGCACAAAGTAGTTTCGATATGTCAAAGTAGTTTCGATATGCACAAAGTAGTTTCGATATGTACAACTAGTTTTGATAGTTCAAAGAACAGAAATAATACTAACATATATACACTGTTAAAACAGACTTACTATAGAAATGAAATTATACACAAGATATTTACACTTATCTTCTTGAAAAAGATCCAACATGAGATCAGATCTGGTCAGTCTCTTGAAACACTTCCTTTTGCAATTAACTACTGTGAGTCCCTGAAGATAGCTGATATTTGTGCAAAGTAAACCCGAACATTTGTTTGTACTAAGATTTCATGTGATTAGAATGTACCATTTAAGCAATATACAAGGTGTACCCCACATATTAAAATAAAATTATTTTGAAAACCTATCAATCCTCAAGAAGTACCCATCTTCATCCTATCATCTCTTTCTGATTAACCAAGGTACCGTCTTAGTAATGTCAAAGTACCACCAAAATAAAATAAGATATCCAAGTGGATTTAGAAAATTAAAATAAAATATATCCAAGTAGATATTAAAAAAGGTACGAACATTCTAGATCTTTGCGTAAGCAAAACAGAAGAAGTCGTAAAATTATCCAAGCGGATAGAAAAATGTTGAACACCCGAGATCTTTGCGTAAGCAAAGCAGACGGGGTCAAATTGTGACGTTTCGGATTTTTCATTTACGCATTTATAATATATATCATGTAATCATTTTTTTTATTTAATGAAATGCAAGTGTTTTTATTTAATTTTGTACAAAATATATATGTATTTATTTTAGGGATTTAAAATAATCAAAATTTTATAAGTTTTAAACTTAAATAAAATTTTATATAAAAATCCAAATTTAAAAGATTCGTAACATAAATATGATAATCTATCTAAATAAAAATAAACTTTTATAAAAAATATATATATATATATATACATTTATAATAATAATATGAGTTTATAAAATATAATTGAAATTGAAAAAGAAATCTAATTAATTATTTTTATAAAAGTTGAGGGTCGTTTTGTATTTAATCGAACTACAACGTTTAAAACAGAATTCAGTTAAAGGACTAAAGGTGTACAAATCAAAATACAAGGGCTCCTCCGTAATTATCTCAGGGACTATTTTAAATCAAAATCAAACTCTAGGGACAAAAGTTGACAAAACCCTATTCGCATTTCCGGTCACCCCCTTCGATTTGTCCGGCGGTCCAAGGCTTTCTCCGGCGAACACCCCGACAGGGCTGTTCCCTGCACCTCAACGCCCGACAAAAGCGTCTCTGACTTCGTCTCCCCCACGCGAACCAGACCCCTCGACCAATTTGTCTGCCAATCACAAGGATCGTCTGATCCTGTTGGTGGCCGAGACATCCAGGTCCAAATTCGTGCCCGACAGGCCACCTCCACGCCTGTTGACTGTCGGGTTAGTTTCACCTTGCCCAGACTAATGTCGGGACGTGTCCAATTGCGCGTTTGAGCATAAGGATTAGGCTCGGCTATAAAGAGCCATTGTTGGCCCTGCTCAAACTCGTTACCATCCTTCCTCACACCCTCACTCCAAATTGAAGACTGCATTACTTTCGTCTTCCCTGAGAGAGACTGTGACCAAGAATTCAGGAGCTGATTCCATCCAGAAGTCTGATTCTCGTTTTGGACATTTTCGGTTCAAGGTTCCTGCCGTCCAGGCCCTTCGCGACCAAGTCCGGACCTCTTTTCGGTTCCATTAGCTTCTGTTATCATCAGGTAAACTATTCCAATCAAAATCTAGGCATTCGCTCGAGAGTCACCGGGCAAACTCAGTGTCCTCGGACACGGTTTGCCGGTCACCGAGAACCAGCTACCAGTTTCTCTGTTGTGTATTTAAATTACCCGTCACACACATAACCAGCAATGGGCAGTAGCCCGGCTGGTTATGCGTGTGTGTGTTTAAGGCGCAGGTCGCGGGTTCGATCCCGGTTGGCCTTCGGCCCAAATTTTTTATTTCTGTTTTCATTTATTTATTTTATTTAATTATCCTAATACTCTTTTTATACAATAAATACTAAAACGAGTCGGTTTACTCGATCGTTTAATTTAAAATCCATTAAACTACATTTTTAATAAACCATCCCATTTTTTTTTTATATATAATATTTTTATAAACTTATTAAATACACTATAATATATAAAATGTCCCATATTAAAAATCTTGTAATATTTTTATAAACTTATTAAATACATTATAATATATAAAATGTCTCATTTTACAAATCTTGTAATATTTTTATAAACTTATTAAATACATTATAATATATAAAATGTCCCATTTTACAAATCTTGTAATATTTTTATAAACTTATTAAAATACATTATGATATATAAAATGTCCCACTGTTTACAAATCTTGTAATATTTTTATAAACTCATTAAAATACATTTTAATATATAAAATGTTCCACCTTTATAAGTCTTGTAAATGTTTTTTTTATAAACTTGTTAAAAACAAATATAATATAGTAAAGAATTTTCTCTCATTTGTTATAAAAATACATTAAACATAATAAATACTTGTTTAAAACAATATATATATATATATATATATATATATTTCTATGAGTTAAAGTTTTACAAAACCGTTATCATTTTCTACCCTATTTTATACAAATAAATATTAAGAATATTATTATAAAACCTATACTCATTAGATACGAATACGCTCATACAAACATACAATAATACATATTTATCTACATAGGATTTCATCGTGCTTAGTTTTCAACGTCTTTATCACCCGCACTCGTGGATCATCGTATCCGCTAGCCAGGTGAGTTACATAGCCCCTATTTTATATCTTTACATACTTTGGGGTGAAACATTATTTCATGCTACTCAATCAAATTGTTTATACGTGTTATACATGAGACTATATGCTTATTCTTTGGATGTACATACATTTAAACACAAGACAACCAACTGTAATATTGATAGATCTATTGTGCCTGACCAGCCCACCCGGTTAGGGTGTTTATTACTGCATACTCGGATATAACCGTGTGTTATATTCAAACATATCGGATATAGTGGGTAACTATATTCAAGCGTACCGGACCTAGCTGTTGTGCTCTGTTCAAGCGTGTCAAACTCGGTTTGAATTGTGATTAAATAAATGGTACATCATATACACTATGTTTAACAAGATAAACAACGAGTTGCAAAACGATTTACAACTACTACTTATCGGAACTATTAAACCTATGTACTCACCAACTTTTTAGTTGACACTTGATTTAAATAATGTTTCAGGTTTGGATATGTGACTATTTGCTGAAGATTCCTCCACTTAAGGATTTTGGACCTAGTTAAATAAATCAATGTTTTGAACTAGACTAGGTTATTTGAAATGTATTGTATTTGGATCTTGTTGTTTCTTAATTAATGAATTATGCAACCTTTAGTTACTATGTGCTTTTGAACAATCATTCTAATGTCCGCCTTGATGATTCCGCCATCGGTCGGGGTGTGATACAAATCATCCAAGTGGATGGGAAAAGGATGAGCACCCGAGATCTTTGCGTAAGCAAAACATACGGGGTCATTGGTGGTAAATATCGTTATATTGACGGTCACTTGGCGTATGAATAGGAATCCAATACGTAAGACTGCATCTGATTGAATTGGTTTTCTTAGATATAAAAATGGGTTAGATGTTTCAATAATGGGTTCAAACACACAAGTATGAGATATATATTAGGTTTCACACTACTTACAAGTTTTAACCATATGTCGGGCCTACCAGCTATACCTCAGTAAGCACCATCGCTTTTGGTCTATTCCATGTCCAAGAGATGAGACCAGACACTATCATTTCTCAAAGGTCAGATTCAATTTTTTCTGCAACTCAAAACCACTTGTAAGATTATATACACAGCAATTCTTTTCAATATTATATTTCTCCCCCAAAAGATTTGCGTAGAAACTGTACATAAAAATAAAATCTTTTTGGAATTTTCTTTGACAATTAAACAGAATTTAGAAAAAAGAATACTATTCACACAATTTACTGAAAGTTGATCATTCCAAGCATCTCCACCAGTTGGGCAAATATTGTAGAGTCAAAAGTCTTTGTGAAGATGTCTGCGGTTTGTTTATTAGTTTTGACTTCAACAATTTGAATATGCTTCTTTTCCACACAGTTACGGATAAAGTGATGTTTGATTTCAATGTGTTTTGTTTTGGAATGCTGAACGGGGTTTTTGGTGATATGGGGAACAGCAGTGTTGTCACACAGAATGGGTGTCTCATGGAATGTGATCCCATAGTCAAGCATCTGATGGTGTATCCATCTGAATTGGGAACAACAGAGGGTTGCGGCAATGTATTCGGCTTCGGCGGTGGATTGGGAAACGGTGGATTGTTTCTTACATTGCCATGAGACAAGGCGGTTGCCAAGGAATTGACAACCTCCAGAAGTGGATTTTCGGTCTAAGTTTCAACCCCCGTAGTCTGAATCTGAATAAGCCACAAGATCAAATAAGTCAGTTTTAGGATACCACAGACCCAATTTTGGCTTATACTTTAAATATCTTAAAATACGTTTGACAGTAGATAAATGAGAGAGTTTAGGATTAGCCTGAAAACGTGCACACAAGCACACTACAAACATGATGTCGGGTCTGCTGGCCGTGAGATACATGAGAGAGCCTATCATAGAGCGATAGAGATGCTGATCAACGCTTTCACCATCCACATCAGGAGTCAAACAATGACGAACTTCCACAGGAGTTTTTACAGGGTGGGAATCAGCCATTTTGAACTTGGTCAAAATTTCTTTCACGTATTTTTCTTGATGGATAAGGATTCCTGACTCAGACTGATCAACTTGTAGTCCCAAAAAGAACTTCATTTCTCCCATGGAGCTCATTTCAAACTTAGATCTCATCACTTCCTCAAATCTTATGCAAAGACGGGGATTTGTAGATCCAAAAATGATATCATCCACATAAATTTGCACCATGATTGTATCCTTTTCATCCTTCCGTTTGAACAAAGTTTGGTCAATTGCTCCTCATGTGAAACCATTCTCAAGCAGATGCTTTGATAAAGTTTCATACCACGCACGAGGTGCTTGGTGAAGACCGTACAATGCTTTGTCTAACTTATAAACACGGTCTGGAAAATTAGGGTCAATGAAACCCGGCGGCTGCTTGACATAAACTTCCTCTTGAACTTTGCCGTACAAAAATGCGCTTTTGACATCCATTTGATGAACGGTGAAGTCCATGTAGGCTGCATAGGCGAGAAACATTCGGATGGCTTCCAAGCGAGCCACTGGTACAAAGACTTCCTCATAGTCAATCTCTTCTTCTTGATAGAAACCTTGAACCACCAAACGAGCTTTATTTCGAATCACAGTGCCGCCTTCATCTTTTTTGTTGCGAGAGTGTCGATTGGAACTTTGTTCTTGGGAAGATCTACCAAATTCCATATATGCAGCTTTGAGAATTGTTGTAGCTCTTCCTGCATTGCTTCCACCCAGCTGTTTTCATGCAGAGCCGATTTAATGTTCTTAGGTTCAACTTGAGAAATGAAGCAGGAAAACATGATGTGTTCAAATGCTTCACAGGCACTCCGGGTACTAACAACCACATTGAGTGGTCCAATGATGTTATTGGTGGGATGAATCTTGTGAATTCGCAGTTAAGGAATTTCATCTTCTTCCACGACTTCTTCCAAATTAGTAAGATTTTTAGCAGGAGGATCGGCAATATCATTAATAGGATCTTCAGCAGGTGATTGTGGTGCAACATCTACTATTGGAATGGAGTTGTCTTCAACAGTTTCACTTGTTGCACTAGAACCGGAAGACTCCATATCAGATTCAGCATTAGCAACCACATGAATTTCAACCTGAGCAGATGAGGAAGAGCCTTGATCATTTATGTTCCCTAGATTGTTCATAGAGAAGTAAGGATTAGCATGAGTTGATTCAATAGAGAAATCAGGAAGATTAAATGACTTAAAAACTGAATCGATGTCAAAGAGCCAATTAGGACCGTCTCCTGCGTCCGTATGATTGTTTTCATGCCAATTGATATCAATGGACTCCATCACTATCCTTTTCTTCTTATGGTAGACACGAAAAGCACGTTGATTAGATGAGTAACCAACAAAATAGCATTCATCAGCTTTGGCTTCAAATTTGTTGAGCTGATCTGAAGTGTTCAGCATTGTGCACACACACCCAAATTTTCTGAAGAAATCGATAACTGGCTTGCGCTTGTACATGATCTCATAAGGTGTCTTGTTGCAACTTTTGGTGATAAGAACCCGATTTTGCACAAAACATGCAGTGTTGACCGCCTCAGCCTAGAAAGTCACGGGAAGCTTAGAGTCAACAATCATAGTTCGTGCAGCTTCAATTAAAGTGCGGTTTCTTCTTTCAGCTACACCGTTTTGTTGAGAAGTACGAGGTGCACTAAATTGTCGAGAAATTCCTTTGCTTTCACAGAAGGAATCAAGAGTTGCATTTTTGAATTCTGTTCCATGATCGCTGCGGATAGTCTTCACACTTATATTGAAGAGGTTCTCAATTTGAAGCAGATAGGTTTTTAAAATCTCTGGCGTCTCATCTTTCTTAGCTAGGAAAAACACCCAAGTGATTCGAGAAAAATCATCTGTTACCACCAGACAGTATGACTTTCGTCCAAGACTCATGACACTCACCGGACCAAAAAGATCTATGTGAAGCAATTGGAGAAGAGAGTCAATGGAATTGGTGGTTTTAGGCTTATGTGAAGATTTGTGCTGTTTTTCCTTGGAACATGAGATACAGTGTTCCATAGGAGTGAAATCTTTGAGAGGTAATCCAGTTACTAGGTTGCCTCGAACCAGTCGGTTCATTGTTTTGAAATTGACATGTCCCAACCTCTTATGCCACAGGAAAGATTCATCTTCGGAAGCCTTTGAGAGAAAACACGATTCAATGCCCGATGGGTTGTTCATATCCAAGCTATATGTGTTGTATCTTCTAGGAGCACGCATGAGAATAAGTTCTTCCAGAATCACCACTCCCAGCTTCAAGATAAGACATTCTTTTGAATTGAATAAAGCACAAAAGTCCTTGTCACAAATCTGTGAAACACTCATCAGATTGTATTTCAACTGAGGAACAAAGTTGATAAATTCCAGACTATTTACTCCATTTGATAATGTTCCTTGTCCTTCAATCTTTCCTCCTCTTGGGTTTCCAGCAAAAGCAACATTCTCTCCATCAATTTGATGATAATCTTGCAGCAAGTTAAAGTGCCCAGTCATATGTCTTGAACATCCACTATCTACATGCCAGATGTTATCGCCGGTTCTTCTTGATTGACCCTATACACAACGAACCATTTATATGATTTAACCAAAATTGTTTCAATCAAGAGATTTTAGTGTCAGGATATGACCTCTCATTGGAATCAGAATTACAACCATCCTTTGACGAAGTATGGTCATCAAATAGAACATTATTTTTAATTTTCCAAGTTCGTTTTAAATAATTTTTAGCATTTTTAATTCTTTTACGCCTAGATTTCCTACTGTGAGAAGACTTAGGCAACACATATGAATTTAATGAACTTTTGGAAGGCGATTCTTCATTAGAATTTGCGGTTGTCAATTTACAACTTTTTGAAACATGATTTGGGGCACCACAACTAAAATAAACGTTTTCACAATATATCTTAGCCTGATAATAGTCATCACAAGATGAAGATGATTGTGATGTTGAGGAATCTGAACATGAGACGGTTCTCTCATCAATAACTTTGTCTTGAAGACGATGTGCTTCCTTTAATCTGAAAAATTCCATGTTGCTCATGGTTTCACGTGGTACATCATTCACAATAATTCCTGCACTTTTAAACTTGGTAACACATGGCATAACATTCAAAGATTTAGGAACAAAAGGCAAAGCATTTTTAAATTTAGAAACATCACATCCCAAACCCGTATGCTCAGCAGGCATAGAATCAAAATACAAGTTCTTAACGTGTTGACAAATATTTGGTTTTGACACGGACATATTATTACATTCATCCGACTCAAGTTCTTTTAAAATAGTTCTATCATTAGTACTCTTATCACAATCATCTTTGGAATTTACACAATTTGATTCTGCACAAGAAGCAAAACTGTCAGTATAATCATCAGGAGATAATGTACAAACAAAAGATGTGGAAACATGTGGAGTTGGCATATCAGCAAATCTCCCTGATTTAGAATAAGGAGGTGGATGAGAGTTATACCCAAGACCCTCTGTGCCTTTTCTATTAAATTTTTTATCGATTATCCCAAACAGAATTTTCTGATCCATATCCATGTGATCAACTTGTAATTTGGCTTTTTCTGTCTTTTGGACTCTTTCACTTAAGATCGTATTATTAATGGTTTGAGTATTGAGTTGCACAATTAAAGAGCGATTTTCACCAGAAATGTCACGAATTTTCTTTAAGTAAAGTTTCTCATATTTGGCCGCAGAGTCATACATCACCTTAATGTGATCTCGTTCATCAATCAAGGCTTGATTGATGAATCTGTATTTTTGAATTTCACTCAAGCAAGATCTAGAATTACACAGTTTAGAAATAACCTCAGCAGGCACAACAGTGAGATCCTCAGCAGGTTCAATCATGACACACTTGCCCATGTCCTCCACATCAGTCATCAAGGCTTTATCAGCAGCTTCCTCAGCTTGTTCTCCCCAATGATAGTGTCCATCAGCTTGACACACAAGAGCTGTGGAACTTGAAGATGTGTTTGTCTTTGGAGGGTTGGCAGCTTGTTTTCCAGAGGAAATCTTCTTTTCTTGCTGATCCTTGGAGGACGGCTCCTTGCAGTTTCTGGCAAAGTGACCCAGCTGATCACAATTGTAGCATCTCACCTTCTTGATATCAAACCCAAGTGTCTTTCCCTGCTTGAATCTGTCTATGCCAGTCCTTTTGATGAATCTTTTGGCTCTTAAGGTCAACATGGCCATGCACCAATCAATGGCCATTTTCTCCAAATCATGAGGATTAATCTGCTCCAAGTCATCAGGTTGAAAGCTAACCGGTGTTAGATTTCCAGAAATCAGTGCATCATAGCACGACATGAAAGCAGTCATGATTGAGACATAATCATCAGGAATCATGGTGACAGTCTTTTGAGGAGTAGAGGAGCTGGTAGAATTAATTGCAGCAGCTGAAGGAGGGACATCAGTCTGAAAGTATGGGCTACCAGATGAGCTTGATCCAGCAATAAGAGCTGTGTTTCCAGACTGATTTGACGGGGTGACTGCTCCTTTCTTAATCTCAATTTCATAAGATTCAAGAATGCTATAGACTTCCTTTTGAGACAGAGCACTCAGATTCTCAGTCTTTTTTATCATGATTTGATACATATTCCATTCCTCAGGAAGAGAATCTAGGAGTTTCCTGTTTAGATCAAGAGTAGGGTACTCAACTCCCATTACTTTCAACGTTGATACAATGCTTGAGAAACGGTTGATCAAATCAGACATTGATTCTCCCCTTACACTGCTGAACATCTCATATTGTTTCTTGATCAGATCTCTTTTGCTTTCCCTGACATCCTCACTTCCCTCATATCTTGTGCACAATGCAACCCATAAGTCTTTGGCAATTTCGTACTCATCAAAGATGTTGAAAATATCCATAGGAAGAGCCATGGCAATAGTCCCGTAGGCCTTGTTGTCTCGGGCAATCAAGGCAAGATCTTTCTCATCATACTCAGATACTAACTTAGGACGTTGAACATCAACAGTGGTAGTTATGGGCTTGTGGGGACCATCGGTGATAGAACTCAACAATGTATAATCGTGAAATTGAAAGAAAAGCTTCATCTTTTTAGTCCAGTCATCAAATTCTCTTGTGGACACAAGAGCAGGTGGTCTATGTCCCCCAGAAGGTTCTGTTGAACTTGAAGTGGCCATAATATTCGGAATCGAAACTAAACAGAAACTAGTTTCGATAGGACAACTTTTATCGACACAACTAGTTTCGGTAGGACAACTTTTATCGAAACAACTAGTTTCGATAGGACAACTTTTATCGAAACAACTAGTTTCGATAGGACAACTTTTATCGAAACAACTAGTTTCGATACTGAAAAATTCACAGACAAGTTTCGATAACCACAGTTTCTATATAAGACAAAAATCTAGTTTCGATAGTACCTTCTCCCGACAAAACGTAGACAAGAAGTTTCGATGATCAACAAAAATCAGAAACTGTCCCCAGTAGTTTCGATGCCTTCTTCTCCAAGCTCAGAAATACTCCATTGATGATAAGCTCCAGAAATCAATAGAGCAGAAAAGACAAACCAATCCAGCGAAAACCTTCGTCTAACAGTCCTGATCACTAAACCAACATTCGATGTTGAAAATACGAGCAAAAACCCTTGGAAATCGATGAAACAGTAGCTGTCAATCAATAAAACAGTACTTCCGAGAATAGATGTGCAAAAACCCAAAATAAGCTTCGAATATCCTCACAAACACCTAGAATCGATCAATAAACCTGATAACACTCAAAAACACTAGAGCATAAAGCTCTGATACCAATTGTAGGTCCAGATTTCTCTTTAAATCACTGATTTGATCGATTACACAACTGTGTGTATGGTGGTGAAACAGATGGTAGAAACAGGCTCGGTGAAGATAACAGGCTAACCTCACAATGAATCAACATAAAATGATATGAAAATGTAAGAACACAGTGTAAAAACAACTGCAAAGTGTATTGATTCAATAACAATGTGAAAGAGAAGGTTCAGGGATACAGCCGCTACTCACTCCCTAAACATTCTCAAACTAGGCTATTTATAGTAGTGACAGGTATCGAAACTATGTTCAATCTAAACTACTAGTTTCGATTGACCATTTACAAGTGATACACAGAACTGTCGAAACTACCATCTATCGAAACTACTATTTCGATTGAACAAACTCAATCGAAACTAAGTAGTTTCGATGGCCCAGACTTAGCTAATAAAGCAGTAATTACAGAAAACTGAAATTACATTTAATGAAATGACATAAAGTAAACTAGTCTAAAACTGTTTAAACATACAATAAATGACAACAACTTATATATAAGATAAGACTCTACAATGAAAGATTGGAGAAACCCACAAGCAAACCGAACCCACCCATCCCTCCATCCCATCTTCACGGCACCATCATTGCCACAACCATACTAATCACACTTTTCTTCTTGCACACTCTACTCCAACTCCATACATTACCACGATGACTAATTATTAATACTAAGATCATACACAATCCAACTAGTATATATAGGAGTATATTGAGGAAGAACAAGAGTTTTCTCTTGTTCTCTCCTTATTTCGGCACACCCAAACACACACTTACACACACATTTCTCAAGGGTAAACATCAAGGAATCAAGGAGAATCCACACCCATGGGAGGATCTAAGGAGATTCAAGGAAGATGAGTAGGAGAATTCGAGCAAGGGATCAAGAACCATCATCCATTTCTACACTAAAAAGCGCCATTTTGTGGTATGGAATACTACAACACTTTACACACTTGAATCTTTGATATTAAAGTGCAAGTTCATCTCTAAATACAAGAGTTTTTACTTTAATCTAAAAACAAATGTGAACTAAACAAAGTGTTGGACTCGTTGGAACTAAAAATGGCAAAAGTAATTACATAGGTGTCGATTTGCATACATATGTGCTAGTATGTTTTGTTTTGGTGGATTGTGTGTCAAGAATCAATTGATGTTCATAAAATTATTTGCAAATCTTACTATACAAACATATATATATATACACACACACACATATATATATATATATGTTGAATCATGGAAATAAATGAAAGCTAAAAATCGGACAACTTGTATGTCTATATGTGTATAAATCGTATATATGCATATATACATGGGTATGATTAACTTTTAGAATTTAAATGATAAATAGAACTATATACAATTTGTGGAAATATGGAAATCATAATAAATAAATCTAGAGTTAAGCTCATAAAATAGAAATATGGATATATATGTATGTAATATGTTGATATGGATTGAGACTTGGTAGATAACATTTTGATAAATGAAAAATGATTAATTATGTCTTGAATATTAAAAAGACATGATTTGATTAAACATGAAATAATAGTTTATCAAAAAAATAAGACGTTTTGAAAAGAATCAAATTGCTCTAAATATATTGTTATTTCAAATCAAGCGAAATAAAAGATATAACTTTGGTTGGATTATTTTATTAACGAGACATTAAGCCGGTAAATAAATATTTGATACGACGAAGACTGGAATAATATATATATTATGGGTACACATATTGGGTACTATTATTCGTGAGCAATATGTGCTATTATTTGGAAATAATACGTGGTAATTATTTGTTCATATTATATGCTAACATTAAGTCATAACACAAAAGGTTCGTGTCTAGGAACACATAAGTAACAAAATGATAATCACCAACGGGTCGTAACACAAAATACCATTTTCAAAAATAAACACATCCTGGACCGGATGACCTTAAGCGGGTGAACAAATTGCACTTGAGACATTAGGACTTAACACTTATATACCCTTTGTGTTTAGGGTTCGTATAGTCAAGTATTTCTTGAACAATTACTGTGCTAGGGTTTCATCAGACACCAGGTGAGTTCACGGCCCCCTTTTCACTTTTTAATGTTTTGTAAACCGCGGGGGAGAAACATACTTACATATTATGTATTACATTTTTGTTCAATACATTTGAAAACATTTTTGTTTTATACATTCGAGAAGACATTGCAACCATTTTCTTTATATGATAACAAGGAAACAAGACACTAACTTTATGCCGTACATGGGGAATAATATAGCGCTTAAAGTCCCCGGATTAACACTTTTTGTAACCATTAGCTATGGTCTTAGCTTGGGATTTTATGGATAGTACTATTGGGGGTGACATCCCCGGTCATGGTTAGTCGCGCTAACCGGGGGTCCACATGGCCAAATAACCGAATATTGTCTTATTCTCGTGGTTTAGCGAGGGAGGGGCATTCATTTGTCATGGTTTGGTTACTGTTTCATGTATGGACATAGGTATTTGTAAGACTAGCTAGCTTACGAATGGAACAATAACATTTGTTATCATATGGGTTTAGAATTAATTCTACTTATTTTATGAAAGCAAAGTCATGGGCATGTTTTCAAAGGAAAACTTCTTATTTGATAACGGTTAAGTCATGTGGATGTTTTCAAAGGAAACCTACTTATTTTATTACGGTTAAGTCATGTATATGTTTTCAAAGGAAAACTACATATTTTATGACGGTTAAGTCAATGGCATGTTTTCATAGGAAAACTACATATTTTATGACGGTTAAGTCATGGGCATGTTTTCAAAGGAAAACTACTTATTTTATGATGGTTAAGACATGTATACGTTTTCGGGGAAAACTAATTATACTAAATTAACAAACTCTGTGAACTCACCAACCTTTGTGTTGACACTTTCAAGTATGTTTCTCATGTAACCTTTAGCCTTGGAGCGGTTGGAATAGGCTAGCTATGTTAGAACAATTCCTAGTAACCGGCCGGGCATAGATTATCAAGTCTCAAGTCGACCATTGAACTAGAGGGACTTAGATCATTGTATTTATTTAGTCTTAGTAATCGTATATGTAATCAAGTCTTAGAAATCACAATTATAGCTTCCGCTATCGTGTAATGAACCAATCGTTGCAATCTGTATTTATTTATTAAGTAAATAAATTTAGGGCTGTGACAGATTGGTATCAGAGCAATGGTTTTAGCGAATTAGGTTTTCTTAGTGACACCTAGGCTCTAACCATAATCATTTAGGGACCAAGATTTCTAAGACTTGCATCACACTAAAAACACCCAAGACTTGAGTATAGGAATTCCAACCGTTGCCGAACAATTTGTGTAGACTATTAGTGTATGGAGTTACACTAGGGTATCATTAGCTACACTAATACAATTACATGGCACATGTAATGAACACTTAAACACATACAACAATGTGGAAATAATAAACAAATACAACAATGTGGAAATATTAAACACTTACATCATGTTACTGTTCGGATTACGAGTCAAGAATAACGGGTACTCAGCATACAACAACCTTAGAAGATCGAGTTACGAGTTGAGCTTGGGCAACGAAGGCAGCAATCGTCAGTTACCGATCTTTGTATCACAATAGGCTGAACCCGTACCAGAATCTGTACCTATACCTGCACCACAACTACTCCAGCCATGGAGGCAGCTATCTTTCTAACGTATTTGCGGTATAAATACTCTCCTTCATAAGTTGTCGGATCGGATGCCTAGACTTTCGCCATGAGATATAGCAGGGCAGACAGGATTGCCTAGACAGAAGGGAATCCAAGGTGGATAAGCAGGACTAAATGGGAGAGAACTCCAAGGGTCAAGAGACCCAGACATACATCAGGATCATGTGGATCCATGCATATATATACAGACTTGGAGCATGAGTTGCTCGACACTCATTTGAGGATCTCTGCCCAACACATAGTGCCTGACTTTCACCATACACATTTTATTTTAAGAGACACTGGTGGTGCCTCTCTACCATCAGCCTCATCCGACAACAACCATATTCGGCATAATTAAGAGTAATCCGATAAAACAATACACACTCCTGCACAAGTGTGAAAACACGATCTAATGAACATTTCAAATCCCATTGATTTAAAATTTGGGGATAGAAGGAACACTACAGGGATCATGCAAAGTAAATTATCATTACGGGTGCACACGTAATCATATTTTGCAGTACATAGGAACTTTAGTGAGTCTTGCTGTCTAAGCTAATGATCAACCCATGTTCTCAGTCACTTGATTAAGAATTGGATCTTAACGAATCAGACTTCTCAATTAGGTGCTCTCAAAGCAATCTTATAGTTTGGGAGGAACGAGAGAAATTCAAATTGAAATCGACCAATCTTTTGTGAATCCTGAACGGCGAAGGAATTCGCACATCCATTCTTTGAGATTCTACTTGTCAGGAATGATCCAAATTGAGCGTTACCACAACTAACACTTACAATAATTGCACAATTATTGTGGGAGATTATAGCGTAATCTCAGGATCCATCATACAGTTCAATCTCACAATTGCATGAAAGTTACGCCAAGAGTGCTATACACTAACTTCAGTAATGGGGCAGAATATTATTCTGACCCGCATACACATGGTACCTATGGATATTGTGGAAGCTCGACATGAGACAAGTAGGTAATCTGACATTTCCGGATATTGGACAAACTGGGTTGTTCTCACAACCTTTGACATTCAGTACACCTTTAAGTCTGACTATTCTTTCGGTGATAAATAAGCCGTGATTTATTCTCAAGCGAATTCCAAAGAAACCTAGGTGTGGACTAACAACTATTGATGCAATAACAGAAGGACGACGTACAAAACTCTTAAAGGAGTCCCAAATGCGGAATTTCTTGCTAATCTCATTAGCTCATGATATGCATAAGGGACGTAAGCGTGAGTTGTTCACTACAGACCACTGTCCATAAAGATTTGAGAAGGATAGTCTGATACCCTTTGTACCCGCACTTTCCCAAATATCATCTTGTTGAATGGATCCCAGATTTCAGCTTAGAGGAGAGGCGTGATCACATCTTTCGCTCCTAATTTTCTATAATTAGGAAGCTCTAGATCATCTATTGTTAATAAATGACCTCTTAACGCAGGCTCAGTAAGAGTATAAAGTTTTCGATGTTTAACACTCATTACCTCAATTTTATCCTTGTGCTAAGGATTTTGAGGCTATAACCTATATGAGTGGAATACGTAACAGTAAGTCACCAAAGCACCATTCAAGCACTAAGGAAGTGCAAACACACTGTATGACTAATAGTTGGCTATCAACCCTTTCTGCCAACTTAATGGGTTGACAAACCCATAGCCCATTTTGGGTAAAGCACTAATTCGATGAGACCATTCTCACAGTATCACTGTTCATTTCCTCACCTAGACGGAATGTGAATATTCCAAACAAACATAGAACTTCTTATGGCATACATACATAGAGGGTATGGTGGTCAATTCATGAGTTTACATATCAGGACGATACGACCTAAATGATAGTCTGCCACGGGAAGGTAGTGCAAGCAATGGGTAAAGTGGTGGTTAATCTCAACCTTTGCGAGTGAGAGCACACAAGGAACCTTAAAATATTAAACCCGTTATGACCCATTTTAATGAGAAGTCCTAGATGACATGAAACCTGAAGTGAGAGTAAAGTCTTAATCCCGAAAAATACTTTCAAGATACAAAAGGGACAAACATAAAGTATCATTTCTACACTATATCGTTGCTATACGATCATGGCAAACTAGTGGTAATGAAGCAGCATCACTAACTCCCAGAACGGGGTAAGAACCCATTCACACTTTCTTGAAACCCATGAAGATTCACCTATCGTTAGTATTTGTTGAACCGAGTCAGTTGTGCTATTCTCAAATACTTTGACAATTTCCTTCTGCTTTGTTTAGAGGATAGATGAACCACATAAATATTGACGACACAAGACTACGGTGAGATTTTGTAATCTCGAATTATGGTTCGACATCTATTTCATGAAGAAATCAATCTACACCGAGTTACAAATAACGTGCGTGAAGGAATTATCAATAACGAGATTTGACAAGACCAAAGTCAATCTCTGGAGACTGTGTCTCTGTAAAACCTTATTCTATAATTGACTCATTATATACCCAGACCACTAAAGATGGTCTCTTTAAATCATTCCAGGTTAATTAAGAGAAATAACGCACGAATACGTTATTTCTGGAACTCATTTGAATCAATTCAAACTAGAAACTAAATTGACAGGAGAGAGGCCAGCTAGAATCTTTTGTTCTGAAAAGATTAAATGCAAGCAGACCGCGAATGAATATGAGAAACAAGCAAGTATCCGATTCCAAGCTAAAGCCTGGACACCTCGCCAAATAAGACCTTTCAAAAATCTATAGTGATCTGGCCTTCGTGCATTAAAAAGCGCAGATAAATGAAGGGTATGCGCCAGCATATATTCAAAATTCACATGCATCATTTCTATTCGGTACCAGTGATGAGTATTGCATGAATCCACCATAATGAAACTGATAAAATAAGAAAATCATTCGACAACTAATTCGGGATTTTAATTACTCACTCAATGCCAGGGAATGACTTCATTGGGTATAGTCCATCTTGTTCATAGGATTCTGACAATGACTTTGTCGCTAAAGGATACAGCCAGCGCCCTTCAATTTTCAAGACCTTTGAAGAATATTCCAAAACCCCAATGTCGAGATAACAAATGTTTAACGGTACCGATACACTGTTACATTATACTATAACATCTCAAATCCTTTCACATCTAATATCGTTAGTCGAAGAAGTATTTGCTTTACTTTCAAATACCAACTACCAAGTAAATAGGAATCAACAATTCTCCCCAAGATTTAGAAAGGAACTAAGGACATAAAGCCCTAATCGGGATAGAACAAATCAACCCTAGAGGGTAAATTAGATTAATTTTCGAGGACGAAACTTCTTTAACAAGGGGAGAATGTGACACCCGATATTTCCAAAACATCATCTGTACACAACTTTAACGTGTTTCCTGAAGCACTCGAAATCATGTTTTTGAACGATAAAAGTCTAGCGAACATAATGCATCGATCGTTTCATACTGTAATAATTATAAGAATTGCCGGTTCATGCGGATGAAAAATTCGTATAACACAATCGATGGCAATTAATTATTACAACGGAAAAATAATTAGAGTTATATTCTAAATAAATGATCATGTTCTGAAGACTAAGTCCTTAATATATATTATATGAAAATTCTCGTAAAAACATTTCTAGAATTATCGTTGTAAATTATTCTCTTAAGATGCGTATAAATGTGAGCGAACATAGTTATAACTAAAAATATACGTAAACTTGAACTCCTTTATTCAAGTTCGTAATCGCGTCTAAACTAAGAGAAAATATATATGTGTGTACATATGTATATATTATAATGACAACTTCAAGGTTCATATATATATTAAAGCGGGTACTAATTGCAGGTAGTACACCGCATTTGATCCAACCACCTCACCATCATCATATTTTCTTAACTCACACTCCACTCAATATCATGATGATGACTTTGTTGAAGTCCTCACTCCAAACATCACATCATAATGATGATGATTATGTCTAGATGTAGACTCCACTCCACTTAATATTTATATATACAAAACATCCCGCATAACCCGAACGTTGGTGATTAATCTTAAATGACCAGTACAGTAATTAGAGACTAAAATGTGTGATCATATGGGTAGATGATAAACGATATGAAGTAAAAAAACTAGTATATATATATACAAAAGATCATAATGCGTCTCTGTTAGATTTTTATTGCGTCACTACTACGAATATAATTTTCAATTATAACTATATTAGTAACACAAAATTAGCCAACACTTGAGTCCAACTAAAAGTCACAACTTAATACACACACACACACACACATATATATATATACCTCAACATAAAATAACGGTCCACCGACTTGAACATCTAACTCGCACAATGAAATATCAACATAACAAATTATCATTCAAACCTTTACCACCTTTTTTCTCCTACCTCCGTTTCGGTCAATCAAGGAATAACTAGACCATTCGTTTACCATGGAACCATGAATTAGATGTACAACTAAACTAATGATGATGAATGATGAAAGATTGGAGAAACCCACAAGCAAAACCAACCCATCCATCCTTCCATCCCATCTTCACGGCACCATCATTGCCACAACCATACCAATCACACTTTTCTTCTTGCACACTCTACTCCAACTCCATACATTAGCATGATGACTAATTATTAATACCAAGATCATACAACATCCAACTAGTATATTGAGGAAGAACAAGAGTTTCCTCTTGTTCTCTCCTCATTTCGGCACACCCAAACACACACTTACACACACATTTCTCAAGAGTAAACATCAAGGAATCAAGGAGAATCCACACCCATGGGAGGATCTAAGGAGCTTCAAGGAAGAGGAGTAGGAGAATTCGAGCAAGGGATTAAGAACCATCATCCATTTCTACACTAAAAATCGTCATTTTGTGGTATGGAATACTACAACACTTTACACACTTGAATATTTTATATTAAAGTGCAAGTTCATCTCTAAATACAAGAGTTTTTACTTTTATCTAAAAAAAATGTGAACTAAACAAAGTGTTGGACTCATTGGAACTAAAAATGGTAAAAGTATGTACATAGGAGTAGATTTGCATACATATGTGCTAGTGTGTTTTGTTTTGGTGGATTGTGTGTTAAGAATCAATTGATGTTCATAAAATTATGCAAATCTTACTATACAAACATATATATATATATACATATATATATATGTTGAATCATGGAAATAAATAAAAACTAAAAATAGGACAACTTGTATGTCTATATGTGTATAAATCGTATATATGCATATATACATGGGTATGATTAACTTTTAGAATTTAATGATAAATACAACTATATACAATTTGTGGAAATATGGAAATCATAATAAATAAATCTAGAGTTAAGCTCATAAAATAGAAATATGGATATATATGTATGTAATATGTTGATATGGATTGAGACTTGGTAGACAACGTTTTGATAAATGAAAAATGATTAATTATGTCTTGAATATTAAAAAGACATGATTTGATTAAACATGAAATAATAGTTTATGAAAAAAGAAGACGTTTTGAAAAGAATCAAATTGCTCTAAATATATTGTTGTTTCAAATCAAGCGAAATAAAAGATGTAACTTTGGTTGAATTATTTTATTAACGAGACATTAAGCCGGTAAATAAATATTTGATACGATGAAGACCGGAATAATATATATATTATGGGTACACAAATTGGGTACTATTATTCGTGAGCAATATGTGCTATTATTTGGAAATAATACGTGGTAGTTATTTGTCCATATTATATGCTAACATTAAGCCATAACACAAAAGGTTCGTGTCTAGGAACACATAAGTAACAAAATGATAATCACCAACGGGTCGTTACACAAAATACCTTTTTCAAAAATAAACACATCCTGGACCGGATGACCTTAAGCGGGTGAACAAATTGCACTTGAGACATTAAGACTTAACACTTATATACCCTTTGTGTTTAGGGTTCGTATAGTCAAGTATTTCTTGAACAATTACTGTGCTAGGGTTTCATCAAACACCAGGTGAGTTCACGGCCCCCTTTTCGCTTTTTAATGTTTTGTAAACTGCGGGGGAGAAACATACTTACATATTATGTATTACATTATTGTTCAATACATTTGAAAACATTTTTGTTTTATACATTTGAGAAGACATTGCAACCATTTTCTTTATATGATAACAAGGAAACAAGACACTAACTTTATGTTGTACATGGGGAACAATATAGCGCTTAAAGTACCAGGATTAACACTTTTTGTAACTATTAGCTATGGTCTTAGCCTGGGATTTTACGGATAGTACTATTGGGGGTGACGTCCCCGGTCATGGTTAGTCGCGCTAACCGGGGGTCCACATTGCCAAATGACCGCATATTGTCTTATTCTCGTGGTTTAGCGAGGGAGGGGCATTCATTTGTCATGGTTTGGTTACGGTTTCATGTATGGACATAGGTATTTGTAAGACTAGCTAGCTTACGAATGGGACAATAACATTTGTTATCATATGGGTTTAGAATTAATTCTACTTATTTTATGACAGTAAAGTCATGGGCATGTTTTCAAAGGAAAACTACTTATTTGATGACGGTTAAGTCATGTATATGTTTTCAAAGGAAAACTACTTATTTTATGACGGTTAAGTCATGTATATGTTTTCAAAGGAAAACTACATATTTTATGACGGTTAAGTCAATGACATGTTTTCAAAGGAAAACTACATATTTTATGACGGTTAAGTCATGGGCATGTTTTCAAAGAAAAACTACTTATTTTATGACGGTAAAGTCATGGGCATGTTTTCAAAGGAAAACTACTTATTTTATGACGGTTAAGACATGTATACGTTTTCGGGGAAAACTAACTATACTAAATTAACAAACTCTGTGAACTCACCAACCTTTGTGTTGACACTTTCAAGTATGTTTCTCATGTAACCTTTAGCCTTGGAGCGGTTGGAATAGGCTAGCTATGTTGGAACAATTCCTAGTAACCGGACGGGCATAGATTATCAAGTCTCAAGTCGACCATTGAACTAGAGGGACTTAGATCATTGTATTTATTTAGTCTTAGTAATCGTATATGTAATCAAGTCTTAGAAATCACAATTACAGCTTCCGCTATCATGTAATGAACCAATCGTTGCAACCTGTATTTATTTATTAAGTAAATAAAATTGGGGGTGTGACAGCTTGGCCTTTCTCACCCTTGCATTATTTCTTCTTTCCCTTGTTGATCCCGACTTCAACATTAGTCTTCATCATTATTTAGACTTTCCAAGCCCGCCTTTCTTAGTGGGTGAGCTCCGGTCTCTGCTGGGATTATTGCCTTTCTTCCTTCCCTGGGGATGTCTTTTTCGAACTGCATTGTTCGTTTCGGGTATATTTTGTTTGTGCTAGCCTTTTCTTCCCCGTTGTCTTCTATTTCATTTTCCATGGTTGTTACAAACAACGGCCCCGAGGTTGGTCGAATCGTGCAAACTCCTTTCTTTGTGGGGAATTTCATCATGTCGTGGGCTGTCAAGACTATAGCTCCAAAAGCGCAAATACCTGGCTTTCCGATGATGATATTGTATTTCGAAACCGCCTGGATTATCAGGAACAACATATCTTCAGTCCTCTCCAGGATGCCATCACTGATCCGTACCCTCAGTTTGATCTCCCCTAGAGGCCATGCTTTTTCCCCTGAGAATCCAGTGAGCGGGGCCTTAGAGGGCGCTAGCTTCTTGCGCGTTTCCTTGTTCTATCATAGGAAACAATGTTCGTACATAACCTCGGAGCCACTTCCTCCATCCAGATACACCCGGTCTATCTGCCTTCCCCTTATGTTTGCCTCGATCACCATGGGGGAGTATGTGGATTCCCCCGGGTCCAATGGTGGGAAAGATATCTCCGTTTTTGGCCATTTTCACTTTTTATCCAATCTACCTTCCTTTCGGGCTTTCTGCTTTACACCGTACGAAACCATCAAGATTTCTCCTCTTTTACCTTTGTCTTTTTCTGACCTTGACCCCTCCGCTGCTTTTCCTTTTATGTCTTTGATCAAGTGAGCCAGTTCCCCAAGACTAGATAACCGCTTCAATCCTTTTCTTCAGTTGGAAACAGTCATTTGTATGGTGCCCGGTGTCGCCATGGAATTCACAATACCTATGAGCTGTCTTGGCGTCCGGAGGCCTCGCACCTGGCTTTGGTGGTCTAAAGTTGAACCTTGCTTTTTCAGTTGCCAGAATTTCCTTAGGTGTCTTAGTCAAGGCAGTGAACTGCACCTGCCTGTGCCTCTCTTCATTTCTATCTTGATGCTTGTAGTAGGAGTGGGGTTGGTCTATCCTCTCATAAGGATGTGGTTGTCTCTCGTAGGGTCTCATTGGGGTGTTACTATAACATGGGGCCCTCTTTTCTACGAACGGCTGGAACGATCGGCCTTATCCTTTTGACGTGTGGTGCCCCCACCCGGTGGTCCTTGCCTTCCTAGGCATCTTCGGGGCTTGCGTGGCTTCCTTCCCACGGAGGAATGCCTCAGTTCTCTCCATGGCCTCTCCCATGGTCTTGGGGATGTTCGTGTTTAATTCTTCTATGAGTTGTCTGGGACGAACCCCATGGATGAAACCCGAAATACGCATTTGTTTTGTGGCCCCGATGATACTGAGGCCTTCCAACTTGTACATTGCCATGAAAGCTCGGATGTCTTCATCTTCTTTCTGTTTGATGTTGTGTAACACGACCGGGTCCTTAGTGTATCTCTTTTGTTGCATGAAGTGGGCCAGAAAGCTTTGAGTTAGATCTTCGAAGGAGTCAATACCCCCATGCGGCAGGCTATTAAACCACAACTTGGCCGGACTAATGAGGGTTTGTGCGAACATGTGGCACCAGATCGGCATAGGCCATTTCTCTACTATGGCTGCCCCTGAGAAAAGTTCGAGGTGATCTTCTCGATCCCTCAATCCGTCGTATACTTTGACGTTGGACGACATTTTGGTCTTAAGTGGGAACCTGAAGTTTGTGATTCGCAGGGAGAATTTTGTTTGGGCGTTAGGGGTGTATGGTAACGATAGATCTGTGTTCAAGCCATAAGTCGTGGTGAGCGGTTGGGTATATGTAACTAGTGGTGTGTTAAGGAGGTGTTGAAAGTACCCGGGTTGAAAATTGCTGGACGTACCCGGAGCTGGTAGGGAGAAAAGGTGTTTGGAAGCTAGGGAAACCATGAGTCAACCCAGGCCCCGTGGGCGGAGGTATGAAACTAGGGAAACCCTGAGAGAGTCCTCCCTGAATGGGTGTCTAGCCTGGGGGAAGAAAGTAAGGATACCTGACATCATGGCTGAGCTGGGTCGGGCCGGAGGGGCCCTGAGAGACATGTCCCCTCATGGCTAGGTTTGTCATGACATGGCTAGGTTTGTCATGACCATCTGCATGAGTGAAGCTGCTGGGACCTCTAGGCAAGTTCCTCCATTGCTTGCTCCCCCTCCTGGGATTCTCGGCGTGGGGCGAGAGGCCGGATTCTCCGTGTCTTCTTCATATGACAAGTCCACTCCTCCTGGACATACTCGTGCATCAGTCTTTGGAGGCGCGGGAAATTTTCCCTAACCCCTTCAGGAGCTAGTTCAATCATGTCGTTAACTTCAACGGAATCCCCGTAAGAATCAAAGCGTACGTCGTCTGTCGGTCCTTTGTCTTTGGACGTCATGGTATCTAGGGGCAACAAAAAGAGATATGAATGAAGTTGAGCAGTTTAACTTGTGGTTTGTCACGAAGTCGGCCCCACGGTAGGCACCACTTATTGCTGCACTGGATACCGGGTTCCTATCTTTGAGATCCTGCTAAGAAGAACAAACCGTTAAGCTCACCGCAGGGAGGATCCCTGCGATCCACCTCCGGCGTGAGAATCAGGCAAGAGGGTCTTTGAGAAAATAAGATAAGGGAGTACGAGAGTAATATGCTGTAAGAGTAATTGGGAGTGAATGGCTGCATACCTGTCGGTTGATCTATTATTTATAGTGTGATTCCTTAAAGCAATGAGAGTGATCCTTGAAAGATCCCTACCTTCCTTTTCAGGCCTTCCTGAGCTCCTTTGACTAAAAGGCAGTTCCTTAGTTTTGTAAGGGACACCCAAAATGGTGTAACTACTCAATCTCCAACTTTCTCGAAGTCCGCTTCGCCGAATCCTCCCTTAGGGTTTGACCCGCTTTATCCCTGAATTGTAAAGTGAGAGGGTTACTGTTTTGGCTTTGAGTCTCCTGCCCTTTCCTCATTCAGATGGTATTGAGAAGTGTTGCGCCGTCTGAGGACTTCAGGGGTTCACTTCCCAACCTGGCACTGTTCACTTGTGTGATCTTGTCAATTCACGTTCCTTTCAATTATCCAATGGTCTCCTGACTTATCCTTGGCCTGGCCTTCTTAGGTTCGCTCTTTTGCTTTGCCGTCGCAACTGATGTTGTCCTTACGTGGTTAGCTTCCCACAGCTACCCCGTCATCAGATCATATTTAGGAACAGATTCTAAAAATTTCAAACATATGCATCTTGAAAAGTTGAAATTCGAGTTGATCTATGCACGCACCAATGTGCACTAACCCTATTATAAAATGAGTTTTTTCTGTTACAAGATAGTTTGATTTTTTTTAATTGTTAAATTCGTTGTTTACAAACTACATTCAATGTATCACGCGTTTCAAACATTTTCTTCAGTAAAAAAAAATAAATATATTATATTTAAATTTCATCAAGATCTTTTAGAAGAGTTCATGAAATAAAACGACGTACATGGTGCTTTACCTGTATAATATATTTAAATTTGATCATCAAGATCTTTTAGAAGAGTCCATGAAATAAAGGATGTATCCGGATATTTACCTAGCTCTCGCATTTGCGCATGGTCCGAGGAGGGGCCGGTTCGCTTCACGGTAGGGATGAGATCGGTAGCGTACTAGTACCGAATATATGAAAAAGTGGGTACCGGTAGTGGTACCGAATTTATCGGTACGGTACGGGTACGGTACCGGTATTCGTTACAAAATGTTAATCTTTTCGGTACCCGTACCGAAAATACCGGCACCAAATTTATGGAAAATTGGGTACCGGTACTGAATCTATCGGTACGGTACTGGTTCGGTACGGTATCGGTACCGGTACCGGTACTCGGTACCAAATGCTCATCCCTACTTCACGGTTTCATGTACGCATTCTTACCTTACACTTTTTGCAGGATGTTGTTTCCACAACTTGAACTCATGACGTCAAGATCACAAAGTAGCAAACTTACTAGTTAGTACAAGACCCGCCCTCAGTCCATGAAATGATTAACGGTATGGAGGGGTGCTCCTTTTCATCCCACTAAGCTACTCCAATATTAGTCCACTTAAAACAGAAAAATTCGAAAAAAGAATATCTCTCGTCTTTTTACACTAGAAAATAAGTATATATTGTAAAAGAAATGTTTTAAAGATGCAATGGAAATAGGGAACTTTTAAGCACACATTTATAGACTTTCTAGAGATCAACTCAGGTTTTGTTAACTCTAATAGTTATATCTATCTTTTATTTATAGATTAAGTAATTACGTGTTCAGTGTAAATGGAATAGAGGTCTCGAAGATGCTCTATCGCGTTTAGTCTAGGTTTTGTAGATGATATTCCCAAATCTATGTGCTTTATAAACCATTCAAATATGTGTCGTTTTAGTATCATGTTCCATTGGAATCGACTTAAAAAGGATGGTTTGAATTAATAAAGTTAAACTATAAATTGTGATTTAAAGATGCAGCAACCTGAGTATGCATGGTCCTAAAAACCCAAAGCTCTACCGAAAAGACGAGTTTAATTTCTTCTGATGTTTTTACACCTCCCCCTTTTCATCATAATAAAAATAAGAATTAATTACACGGATGGCCCCTGTGGTTTACCCAGATTTCACTTTTGGCCTCTGAGAATGCTAAATTACAAGTTTGGACCAATAGTTTGCACACTTATTTCACTTTTGGCCCCTGAGTTGGATGGAGGTTAACTTTTTCAGTTAAGTGCATGTGAAATGACTAAGACACCCATCTGAACAAAAGTGTCAACCCCCCCCCCCTTTAACCATTCACACCTCCTTCACCTCCAACCATCATCTCCACCCTCTCACACCTCCTCCACCTCCACCGCCTTCCAACGTCGTCTCCGACGTCACTGCCGCCGCCGCAACCAGTCCTGCCCTCCCCCCATTTGGCATCGCCGGTCCACCACCACCATCGAAGCCTGCAAAAACCCTAGATTTACACCATGAACCACCGTGAGCCCCTGCCCCCGTACATCACCACCATGAACCACCGTTGTACGCCACCACCGATGTGCTTCATCTTGCGTAGTACCCATGCGTCCCTGTCCCTTTACTATCCATTAGAAACCCTAATCGGGTTTTCTTTCACGTCGAAACCGCACCACCACCACTTGTTCACCGTCCACAACCGTGAGGCACCACCTCAGCCGGCTCCCACAGCCACCGGCACCATTCATGTTGTCGTCTATGTTCCCAGCGGTAGCTGAAGCCACCACCACCTTCACCGCCATCTCTCTTCGCTTCCACCGGCACCACCCCACCCCATACCTCTGGCACCACCCCCTTCCAATAAAATCTCTATCTAACGTGTGTTTGTTGCTTAAGGTTTGGCGAGAACTCTACCGCCGCCGCCGCCAGTCCTGCCCTCCCCCCATTTGGCATAGCCGGTCCACCACCACCACCATCGAAGCATGCAATAACTCTAGATTTACACCCACACAGATTTTTCCCTAATTGATTATGCAAAACCCCCCATCATCGACATAAACACACAGATTTAGGGCATTTTTTTAAGTGGTGGCAGGGGGAGGAGCAGGGTGGCAGGTGGTGGTCATATGCGGTGGCAAGGGGGGTTGGGGAAGACATAGTTATGTTTATATGGTTAAAGGGCAGGACTGGCGGCGGCGGCGGCAGTGATGTCGGAGACGGCGGTGATGGCGGTGGAAGGCGGTGGAGGTGAGGTGTGGTAGGATGGTCGGAGACGGCGTTGGAAGGCGGTGGAGATGGAGGGGGTGTGAGAGGGTGGAGATGATGGGAGGAGGTGCGAATGGTTAAAGAGGGGTTTGACACTTTTGTTCAGATGAGTGTTTTAGTCATTTCATATGTACTTAACTGAAAAAGTTAACTTCCATCCAACTCAAAGGTCAAAAATAAAATAAGTGTGCAAACTATTGATCCAAACTTATAATTTAACATTCTTAAAAGCTAAAAATGAAATCTGAGTAAACCACATGGACATCCGTGTAATTAATTCAAATAAGATGTTCTTTTACAGAAAAAAAGCCACTTTTGATGTGACACATCCACCAAAGCTATAATGACCTAATAGAGAACCCTCACATCTGTTAGATCAATGTATGTAGACATCATTTGGTACCATATTCATCTGCCACTGTTCAAAAAGGTATTCAAATTAACCGAGTGAATTGAAGCACTGTTTCAGCACTAACATTAAAGTGGGTTTTAGTGTTTTACTGCATTGTAATAACTATTTGTGAAAACCTTATAAGTTCCAGCAAATTTTTGTTGTAAGGATTGAAAGGAGAACCAACATAAATGTAGGTTGTGTCCTTTATTGTCTCTAGCTAGCTGGCTTAATCTCAAGTTAATATTCGATCCTTTAAAGGCTGCATGTTTTGTTTCCGTAACATGATTTAACCGATTTAAGTCGATCTCACACCTGGGTTTCCCCAAACACTTCAAAGAAACAAAAGCATATGGCTGCATCACTACCAACCAATGCTTCTGCTTCTACAACTAATCATGTCTTTAATGTTGAAAGACATGATGAGTTGCAGCTTAGTCCTGAGCAACGTAAGCGGATCACTGAACGAACCAAATGGGTTCTTGATTCGCCTGACCCTCCTGGTTTTCGCCAGGAGATTCTAGGCTCTATCAAAAACGTCGTTTGTTCTCAGAAAAACAAGAAACGCAGTTCGTCACAACCTCAATTGGCTTGGGTTGTGGCATTTCTGCGTTCTGTATTTCCGATACTAAGTTGGGCTAGGGATTACAAGGCTTCCATGTTCAAGGATGATTTGCTTGCAGGGTTAACCCTTGCTAGCCTATGCATACCACAGGTACATTTCGATCTTGATCAAAACACACACTCAATAAGCAATATATTTCAATTTTCCCTCTAGTTTTCCCTAACCGAATAAAGTTTCACAGAGTATTGGGTATGCTGCTTTAGCCCAACTTAATCCTCAGTATGGCCTATGTAAGTTTTGGAAATTCCGTTTTATCAAAATTGTGTCTTGTTGCAAGAGGCTCTCTCTTCTACTTTCTAAATATGTTATATTATTTTAATTTCATAGACACTAGTGTTGTACCTCCTTTGATATACACAACAATGGGGACTTCGCGAGAGTTAGCCATCGGTCCGGTTGCTGTTGTTTCACTGCTTATTTCTGCCATGGTCTCCAAAGTAGTGAATCCTGTTGTTGATCCTATATCATACACTAAGCTTGTTTTCACTGTCACCTTCTTCACTGGTGCATTCCAAGCTCTTTTTGGATTGTTCAGGTAATCTTTTTATGTATCTTCTTTGGTTTTGGGTTTAGAGATTGTAACAAATTTTTTTATCATCTTTTTAACTTAAAGTTACATTGTGTATATATACATACATATTAATATTTTCTATATATTATGCCCAACTCAAATACATGCACCAATTTTGAAATTCGAGTGCTCTTTCAATGGAATTATTCTTTTTATCTTTGTTGTTGTTGATCCGTAGGCTGGGTTTTCTTGTCGATTTCCTGTCGCAAGCGGCTATAGTAGGGTTCATGGCAGGTGCAGCCATTGTTATAGGTCTCCAACAGCTCAAAGGTTTGCTTGCTATTAGCCATTTCACTACAAAAACCGATGTTGTTTCTGTGTTGCTTGCCGTTGCTAAATCGTTCCGCACCTCAGTAAGTCTTCATCTTTTCTTTTGGCTACAAGATATATTCCTTTTTTGATTTTCAAATATATTAAATAAATTTTTCACTCCCCAGAAGTCATTGTCTGGATGACATAAAAGGAATTACTTTATGTTAAGTTTTCATTTAAAGATTATTTTATTTTTTTTCCCTCTTGTTATCATAATTAAACAGTTTCTTTTTTCCTTATTGTAACAGTGGTACCCTCAGAATTTTATCCTTGGATGTTCATTTCTCATCTTCATCCTAATCACGAGATTTATTGTAAGCAACATATTAAACGTCATTTTTTTTACAATATATGTTGGTTCTTTACTTTATTCCTTATTGATTTTCCATCATCCTAAAATAATTGTCCACCGAAAAATAAACAAAATTTAAAATATGCATAATCATACAAATTCAAACTAGCGGAGTGGCAATTTTTATCTTTAATGGATTTAAGATACCAACTTAATTGGAAATTAGCAAGATTTAATAACAAAGGTAGTTAAGGGTTAAATGGAAAAATTGATAACTTATAATATCATCTACTTTTAACCGTTCAAAAGTAGACAAACTAAATTAGAAACGTGGACAATAATTTTAGGATGGGTCAAGTATTTGTTAACTTTTAGGATGGGTGAAGTATTTGGTAACTTAATTATTTTTTTGAACAGCAACTCATAATTTTTTTAGAATAAATACATCACAACCTAAACACTCAGAGGATTTGAATACCCAACTTTTTGGTTGTGGGTACACCACTTAACCACCAGAATGTTTCCTTGGAGACAATAATTGTTAAGGCCATCAGGTATGGTCCGTGAGTGGGAGCTGTGAGCCACTCACGCTCACTGGAACACTGCTCCCCTCACATGTGAGTGAGCCGTGAGTGGGCTCACGCTCATGAGGAAGTTGCTGACTTCAAACCAGTCAATCACCTTTGGACACATATGCATTTCACTATTTTAATAAATATTAAAAAAAACACTCACACTCGGTAACCATACCCTCACTAACACTCACTGACCATACCTCTTACGTGAGTTAGGTGGCGCCTACGTGACACTCACTTTTTTCTCGTAATCACTAATCATTCCCGATACCCTTAACTAACATGGTAAAAATATCAGGGAAAAAGGAACAGAAAGTTATTCTGGTTAGCGGCAATCGCTCCACTAGTATCAGTAATTCTCTCTACCGCTATCGTCTTCCTTACTAGAGCTGATGAACATGGAGTTAAAATAATAAAACATGTCAAAGGAGGATTAAATCCAATTTCAGTTGATCAGTTGCAGTTCAACAGTCCACACCTCAGAGAATCAGTCAAAATTGGGCTCGTTTGTGCCGTCATTGCTCTAACGGTTAGCCTAGCTAAAACAACCAAACACTTTCCTAATCAGTAATACCACAATTCAATATTTGCATTTTAGTTTTTGTTAATTTATTATGGCTATATATTTTACAGGAAGCTGTGGCAGTTGGCAGGTCTTTTGCTACTATCAAGGGGTATAATATGGATGGAAATAAAGAAATGATAGCTATGGGGTTTATGAACATTGTTGGATCTATGTCTTCTTGCTATGTTGCCACAGGTATATTAACTAGGGCTAAATTGACTAACGGAATGAATGATAATAAACCAACAAACAAACAAACATACCCATATGATCCCACAAGCTATTGTCCTAGGAGGGTAAAATGGTGGCATACCTTATTTCTACCCTAAGAGAAAGAAAGGATACTCCACTAAGATCCCTAGCTCCAAAAACTTCTCTCTTGGTTTTTTCTATAGTATAGTAAACTAGAAAGCATAAAATATAGCTATGGGAATCAGTGTAAATAACCATACAAGAGAACTAACAATGAAGGTTGTCAGGGATGAGTAACCATGTGGTAACTACAGATAAATAGGCAAATACATCGGAAACACTCCCTTAATAAGCTCTATAAGGCCTGAAAACACCAAGGCAAGGCTAAAGCAAACAAAAGTATTGGAAAAATCTAAGATACCAAGAAAAATTTAAGATAGATGTACACACTTCGCAAAAAGTTCATAACTCTAATACGGCATCTCCAAAAACTCTTATCCCTAATCCTGTCCTTGTAGAGGTGCAAGTCTTGCAAAATTTGTCTAATCTTCTATCCCATTTTAGTTAGAGTCTGCCTCAGCTACTCCTCCCCTCCCCTCAATAGTGAGGGTTTCCACGATTCTCACTGGAGACTATCTATCTCCTCTTCACATGTCCAAAACGTCTCAATCTCCTATTCCTTATCTCGAGATACATGCCACCCCTAGTTTCTTAAAAAAAATCATTTCTTATTCAGTCCATACCTGTGTGCTTATACATCTACCTGAATATCCTCATCTCTAACTACCTCTAGCTTTTGCTCTTGTGATTTTTTTATGTCTAGCAATCGATTCCGTATAATATAGCTCGGCAAACTGCAACCTTATAAAACTTCCCCTTAAATTTATTTTGGAACCTCTTGTTACACACACAACAAGAATTTTAGGCAGATTCAACGACATGTCTCGACGACATGTCGTTGAGAATGCCTCGTAGGCAAAGCTCCGTCGAGACTGCTTGAAAATTCGTCGAGAAAACGTCGTCGAGATAGATTACTCTTTTCTCGACGACATTCGTCGATATTTCCCCGTCGGTAATATGTGGGATCAAGGTACAATATGTCGATGAGGGAATTCCAATTGCCGGAACAAATGGACTCATGAGGATGATTCCTTGCTTCTTCCGCATCCTCGTAACCACCAACCGATTCAAAATGTCTCTTTAAAACAGATTTGAGGTCACGAAATCTACGGGCACAGTCATAATGGATGCCCGCAGATATTTGTGGCCACTGCGGTGTGTTACTCCAGCTTTCTAAATCAAATTAATTCTGTAAAAAAAAGGTAATTAAGAAACACTTAATAATTATGAATGTTAAAAAATTACATTTTATACTTACATGAAGATTGCGAAATACGGTGCTTTGATGCTCCCTAGGAACAAACTCCAAACCATAATAGTGTGATGGGATTTTCTCTAGAGCAATAGTTATTTGTTGAACAAACCATCGACCGTTCGGACCGACAAACTTGTATGTCTCATGGGTTGGATCAAGCTGAAGTGGAAGTGGCTTGTTGCCATTTTGGGCGAACGCCTCCAGCATATCAAGGTTTCTACCACGGCCCCTTACTTTTTTCGAGGAAGTTGTTACATGAATTTAAGACTCGCAGATGTTACATGAATTTGAAGAATTATCAAATTAAAATAAGTAACTTACAAGACTCGCAGATGTTACATGAATTTGAAGAATTAGCAAAATAAAACAAGTAACTTACAAGACTCGCAATCTGTAGGGAGCCTCCTAGAATTCCCCCGCAGATCACGACCCCCACCGTCACCACCATGTGAACGAGCATAAGTCGCCATATATACCTACATAAAATTGAAGTCAATAAAATGTTAGTGTCTAGATACATCAATAAAATATAAGTGTACATACATTAATAAAATATAAGTATCTATATACATCGATAAAATAAGTGTCACATATATTACAAATCAATCAGAATCATCACTAATATCATCGTTGTCGTCCTCATCCGAAGTGTATGTGCCTTCATCATCATCAGCCACAATGTGGGGGTTAAGACTCAAGTGACCACCTTCACCTAAAGTCGACACCATGGGCAAGTAGCCTAAGTCGATAAACATACTACATGATTGAGTGTCATGTACGATAGGTACAGCACTAGTACTTGTACCCTCGTTAACATTACTTTCAAGTTCTGAGTTGACAACCAAGTTATAACCAGATGATCGAGTGTCGTGAAGTACATCTATCTCGTTAACAACACCGGTATCCTCCCAAAGTTTCCGATGATAAACGTCTTCCACAACCTTCCACTTGCCGACGGGGCGAGAAGGATCTTAGAGATAAAACACTTGCTTAGCTTGTGTGGCTAAAATGTACTGTTGAGCATCATACCATTGACAACCAACATAACTTTGACGGCTAGCGTCGATAATAATCAGATTTTCCTTTTTAATTATCCGTCCGTTACCCAACGTGTTGAACCATTTACAAAGAAAGACTATAACCGAGTAATTACTTAAATAATTCAACTCTATGATACTCTCAAGTTCACCATAATATGGTGTATCATCTTCTCCAAATGAAACAACACCACTGTTTTGGGTAGTGCATCCGAGATCCCGACTGTGTACCACAAATCTAACACCATTAACGATACAAGCAATGTAAGAATATGCACTCAACGGACCATGTGCCAATGCCCTGAGTTCGTCGGTACAGTCGGGAGACGTGTTTACCTTAGCATTGAGCCATGGTGAAAACTCAGTTTCTACATTTTTGTCAGGAAACTCAGTTTTAAACTCCCTGTACGGTGGATAGAAAAGATGTTCATGTTATTTATTTATTAAAAACAAAACTAAAAGAAAAGTTTGAGAAAAAACTTACGATAAGTAGCTTTTAATTTCAACACAGTTGTCCAACACAAATCATCCTAATGAATTTTTGGCATTTTCACAAAGTGGATTTTCTTTGCCGACATTGGCCGACATTGTGATGAAAACACAGAGTATTGCCTCTTTGGAATGCCAAGATCTTCATTTCTGTCAGGACGATTGAATTTGGTTTGTACATCCTCAAGATACCTAGAGCAAAATGTCAATGCTTCTTCTACAACATAACCCTCCACTATTGAGCCTTCGGGCCTGGCCTTGTTTCTGACATACGCTTTCAGTTTTTTCATATATCTTTCAAAAGGATACATCCGTCTCATATATACAGGCCCACCAAGAATAGCTTCTTCGGGTAGATGAAGAACTACGTGAACCATTATGTCAAAAAACGCTGGCGGATATATCAATTCCAAATTGCATAGTATCTTTACCAAGCTATCATGTGCTTCTTGCATGTCTGTCTTATCTATTCATCATGCACATATTTTTTTAAAAAATATGCAAAGTTCACTAATTTCATTTTTAACATCCGCAGGCAGACCTATTCGGATCCCTATTGGTAGCAATCGCTGCATGAGAATATGATAATCATGAGACTTTAACCCGATTATATTTGAATCAACCACTTTATTTTTAAAGCTGGATCCAAAGCCATCGGGTAGTTTCACTTCTTTAATGAACTTACAAAAACGTTCTCGATCACTTGGCTTGAACGAGTAAGGGGCATGCGGTTTGACGACCTTTTCGTTTTTCATTGTTATCCATAGATTTTGTCGAATGCCTAAAATTGCCAAGTCTTCTCTTGCTTTGATTGTGTCTTTTGATTTGTCGTTCATTAGCAAAGTACCAACACGCTCTCACACATATTTTTCTCAACGTGCATAACATCAAGATTGTGTTTTAATTCAAGAGAAGACCAATATTTCAACTTGAAGAAGATACTACGTTTGGTCCAATTCAACTATGATTCAGCACGATTTCTTTTCACACCTCCATGCTTAGGATGTTTCCTAGGAACACGATCGGGGAGGTTTTCTAATTGTTCTAATATCCGTGTGTTCGTCAATTTCGTAAGAGGCTTTCTTTTCTCTTTTTTTCCATTAAACCATAGACTATCTCTCATACGATTATTGGAAGGCAAAAATCGCCTGTTGCCAACATAAGATAACTTATTGATAACACGATAGGAGGGTGTGTCTTCGTTACAAGTAGGGCATGCTAAATAACCTTAACCGCTCCATCCAAACAAGCTGCTACGAACAGGATAATCGTTGATAGTCCATAATAGTGCCGCATGCATCTTTAATACAGTGTTGGTTTATGCATCTCTCATTTGTACTCCTTTCTCCCACAACATTTTCAACTCATCCACCAAAGGCCTTAAGAAAACATCAATGTACTTTCCAGGTGATTTGGGCCCTGAAATTAGCAAAGTTAACATGAAAGAAGTCTCTTTCATACATAACCACGGAGGTGTATTATACGTTGTCAACACTACCGACCACATACTGTAAGACTGACTCATGTTACTGAAAGGGTTAAAGCCATCGGCAGCCAAACCCAAGCGGACATTCCTCGGTTCTTCTACAAATTTAGGATATCTCAGATCAAAATCTTGCCATTGCTTCCCATCAACCGGATGACACATTATAGAATCCCATGAGCGTCCTGTTTTATGCCATGTCATGTCTTTTGCCGTGAATCTGGAACTATATATTCATCGATGCCAAGAAGTTAAAGGAAAGTAACGCAACACTTTATGTGACACTTTCTTGCCACTTGTGTTTGGGTTAACCCATCTGCTCTCGTTACAAATAGGGCAGTTTTCCTTTGACTCATTCTCCTTCCAAAACAGAGCACAGTCATTTATGCAAGCATGGATAGATTGATATCCTAACCCAATCTTTCTCAACTTCTTTTTAGATTCATAGTGAGATTCAGGAATGTGATTCTCTTTCGGTAATGCAATTCTGAGAAGCTCTAAAAGTTGGTTAAACAAAGTATCCGTCCACCTGTTCATAACTTTAATATGCATCAATTTTGATAAAAAGTTTAGGGAAGACATCTAACTACAACCAGGGTATAACTCGGTACGGAGCTCTTCAAACAACGCATCAAATTCCAGGTCTAAACCAGCTCCACTTCCATCTTCATCAGTATTTTCTTCATGTGTATTTTGTTCCGCCATAACATCATCAAGTGCATCAAACATCTCATGATCAGTTGCTGCAACACTTGTATTTGTAGCCCAAAGTGCGTCTACATTTGAAGCATTAGCATATTCCTCGCTGTGATAAAACCAAATGTCGTATGCTTGTAGAAACCCATTAACACGTACGAGTGAATAAACAAAAAACGAACTTTGCCGATAAGAGTTGGTACATTTTTTACACGGGCAATAAATCTTGCCATCTTCGTCAACATAGTTTTTGGCATTATCTATAAACTTTTGAAGACCTTTTATGAAATTCGGATGATTACGATCTCGCAGTGCAATCCAACTCTTATCAAAAGTCATAACTGTTTTTTTATTAACTGATAGCACACCAAATGGAATATCTACAGGTGATGGATCCTAACCCACCTTTTGAATATTCTATCTCATATGTATACATTTTAACGGGTTAACTATTCAAGAATAAATCGACAGCATTTCCCCTTAACCCTCCAAGTATGTGTATGAAACGCAAACTCGAAGAGTAGGAGAAATAGCTACCAATTTATTCTTGAATAGTCAACCCGTTAAAACGTATACATATCCTAAATGAGATAGAATATTCAAAAGGCAGTCCCAAACGGGGACAATCCAAAATTTAACTCTATTAAATTTTAGACGGGTATTTTCTAAAGGGTATAATCCATAATTTATCTATGTTAGTAAGTTAAATACGAACCGTTTGTTTTTTATCAGATTTTTCAAAAAATATACTTTATATAATAAATTAAATTGATTACGTATCTTTTGCTAAAATAATAAACAAATTTTCCAAGATATTTGTGTTAACAAAGGATCGTGTTCGAGTTCGATATACTAATAATGTGTTACATAATCTAAACAATTTTTAGTTTAGTAGAAAAGTGTTACCTTTTTAATACAGTCAAAGTCAAGCGAAAAGAGAAAACTAAACAAGAAATCCTATAAATTCGTTACAAATGTATTAGATATAAAAAATCATAAAAATATAAAAAAAATAAAAACGGATTAAATATATACATACATACATCTATATTGATCATACAAATAATATATTTCACAAAACTTAAAAAACAACAATATATTATTTTAATTTATACAAATACCCAAAAAAATAATGCATACAAGTATTTGAGTCAAAACAAGTGAAAGGTTCGTGTTCTAATTACTAACATATATACATGCACATATTCATCTATACTCATGCAAACCATACATACATAACACCAATAATACATTTCACAAATACATATAAATACCCAAATAAATAATACATACAAACTATATATTAAAAAAAATAAATAACATCATACAAATAATATATACATAACACCACCAATAATACATTTCACAAATACATACAAATACTCAAATAAATAATACATACAAACTATACATTACATAAAATAAATAACATCATACAATTCATACAAATAATATATAAATAACACCACCAATAATAAATCTATACAAACCTATAATTCACCAATTTCACAAATAATTCATACATTTATATACTTATACATCTATATAAACCATATAAACTCTAGATCTATATAAATTAACTATCAATTTCACAACATTAACCATCAATAAAAAAAATAAACCCTACATACTATACATCTATATAAATTAACCACCAATTTCACAAAATAATAGATATATTCATCTATATTATTCAAATAAAAAACAATTAAAACATTTATACAAAACTAAATCTCTCAAATCTAAACCTATTACCAAAATATTAAACAAACATTTATAAATCTATATAAACCTACCCAAATACACCTATTAACACAAAAAAATATACATATTACCTCCGGAATTTTCTTGAAACGACGACATGTCGTCGGGAAAACCCTCAATCTAGCTTCCTATCCCTCCACTTAGCCAAAAACTTCACCTACACAAGATTTATATTAGAATTTTACGATTATAAAGAAAAGTTAAAAAAAAAGTCAAAATCGGGTCTAACCACTTGAGTAAGAAGAGTAATAGTGGAGAAGGAGGTAGAAAACGGTGGATTTTGAAAAAAAAATGGCTGGATTTTGTGGGTGTAGCCGAGAGAAAGCTTGAGAGAAAAAAGATGGCAAAAATGAGGAGGAGAAGGGTTTCTGCGTGGGTTAATACCATGTAGGACCAGTATTGACGACATGTCGTCGAGATTGGGTCCTTTTATTTTAATTAATTTATTTATTAAATAAAAATAATTTTTTATTATATACCAATATTGACGACATGTCGTCGATATTAGGTATTTTCTTTAAAAAATAATTTTATAATATTTTACCACGCAAAAAAAAAAAGAAAAACAAAATTAAAAATAGCAATCTCAACGACATGTTGTCGAGACTAGTTTTCACCTTTTCCCGGTAAGCGCCAAAAGCTTTCACATTTTCCCGGTTAACCATCCCCGACGACGTGTTGTTGAGAAAAAGTGACAAAAAAAGATCACGAGGTCTGACACCATCGTCGACGACGTGTCGTCGTAACTGTTCCCTTCAATCTCGACGATCGTCGTCGAGACTAGTTTTCACCTTTTCCCGGTAAGCGCCAAAAGCTTTCACCTTTTCCCGGTTAACCATCCCCGACGACGTGTTGTCGAGAAAAAGTGACAAAAAAAGATCACGAGGTCTGACACCATCGCCGACTACGTGTCGTCGTAACTGTTCCCTTCAATCTCGACGATCGTCGAGATTGATTGTCGAAACTGCTTAAGTTTCTAGTATTGACAATGCTCTTGAGGCCGCTCTCCACTTCCACCAACCTGTCTAAACAAAGGCCACATATATGAGAAAAAAAAGTGACAGTTTTTATTCGGTGAATCTTTGAGGTTGCAAAAGTGGTCTTAGGAAGTATATCTAACATTTTTCTATGAGCCTGGTGGTTGCGCCCTATTAACCGATAATCGTTGGGAAGTTATATTAGTAACTCATTTATATGTGTTCAACATATCATGGGTTAATAGAAAATTTTGAAAAGACAAAAAAGAGTTCACTTAATTAACCTAGCTATATGTTCAACTTCCTTTGTTCAGGTTCATTTTCACGCACTGCTGTGAACTTTTTTGCTGGCTGTCAAACCGCGGTGTCTAATGTGGTCATGGCCATCACGGTGCTCTTAATGCTACAATTTTTAACGGGGCTATTGTATTACACTCCTGTTGCTATACTATCCTCGATTATCTTATCTGCACTCCCAGGGTTAATCAACTATACCGAAGCTTATAATATCTGGAAAGTTGACAAACTCGATTTCTTGGCTTGTGTTGGAGCTTTCTTTGGGGTGCTCTTTGCTTCTGTAGAGATGGGCCTTATGGTTGCAGTAAGCATTCTTTACCTCTACTTCTAAGTTAATTTATGTATATATACCATGATCATTACATGGGTTCTAGTTAAAATTAAAAAAAAATATGAGCAAATTTCATTTAATTATAGTACCTACACTATGCAAGTTATGTGTATGTTATATCACCTATAATATGTGCATGTGTAGGTAAAATTTAAAAGTTAAAAAAATATATAAACAAGTTAGTTTAATGGTTTTTATGTAGATAAAATACACATTTGTATGTAAAAAGTAAAATTGTTAAAAAATATGAACCATTAATATAAAAAATAAACGATTTAGGTTTGTTCCACTTGTTATCGTAATATTTAAATATTCTGAAATTAACTTCCCCCTACGTAGTAATTAGATTTAATATTTCTTCCATTCGGGTCACCGAGTTTTCACAGTAGTTTTACGGTTGAAAAAAATTAAATGACTTCAATAAAACAATATTAAAAATTTGGTTATGATTTTCACGCTTTTAAAAAGTGTGAGGCCTTTATGAATGTGACAATCCATTTATGAAAGAACGTGAATACTCCATGATCACAAATGAAATATTATCTTATGATAGTAGGATCCACAATTTCTAATGGGAATAAATAGTTGAACACGTGTATCCAATTTGACATGGTCCACATTCCACAATGGACCACAAAAAGTTAACCACAGTATGCAATATGACCTTGGTTCTCAATCCAACAGTTCAATGTATAATATTTTCAAAAGAAAAACAGTTATGAAGTTCAATCAATGTCTTCTAGTGGAGTATGGTCAAGTCCTTTTCTCTTTGAAAAGTAACCTTCTTCTAAAGTATTTAGTTTTATGAATTTATCAATTTCAGTTTTAGTAAATTTCTATATGATTTCATGTTACATGTCATGTAATGTTATAACATGTATAATTTCACTCCAATTTTATGGCAAAAAAACTACTAATTAATATGTTATCAAGAATTAAGATACAATTTATATGTGATAATTGCTTTCATTTTTGTGACAGATTGCTGTTTCATTTGCTAAGATAATCCTCAACGCGCTACGTCCTCGTGTGCAAGAACTTGGAAGGCTTCCTGGAACAGATATCTTTTGTGAAGTTGACCAGTATCCTGTCGCACAAGCGGTTCCAGGCGTTCTAATAATCCGACTCAATTCTGGCTTGCTTTGCTTTACAAATGCAAATCCCCTCAGGGATAGGTACATGGATATATGCTATGTGTACCTACAGAAAATTCATTTAAGAAAACTAAAGTGTTTTGACATAAGCAAATTTATTTCGCTCACAAATAATCAGGCAAACGTACACTTTCGTTAAGTAATCCCAAACACTCTTGAAAACAACTTATTGTTGAACAAAACACAATAAGTAGTTAAGTCATTTTAATAAGCAATCTCAAACACGGTGTTAATAATTTGGTTAATCCTTAGGATACTAAATTGGGTAGCCGAAGAGAACGGAAAAGAAGCTATAAAAAGACCAATCAACGGAATAATCCTCGACATGTCTAGTAAGTGAACTCCATCCATACTATATGACGAACTATGTGTTTCTGGTACCAAGGATCTTGACTTTTTCATTGACTAATACTTATCTAATTGTAGGTGTCACCAACATTGATTATGCCGGAACTCTAGCATTGGAAGAAACTAACAAGAAGTTGCTTTCAGGAGGAATCAAAGTGAGATTCTATCACCAACTTCAACAGTATTCTTTTTGTTCTTTTTGATGTTAAATAACTACCCTATTGACTTTTGAGTCTAACCCAACGAGTTTCCTACTTTAAAAATGAAACCTTATGTTCCAACTTCCAACGACTCACAAGGAGGCAAAATCGAACAATTCTTGAAACCTTAATTATTTCGTTTTAAATTGAAAATAAGATTCACATTTTACTATAGATAAAATGAATAGTACTTCGAACACAAACGAGCGATGCCTCCAAGAAAAATATCTTTTACTGACACTAAAATGTCACAAAATCAATCAGTAAGATGAGTTAACTGAAGTTTTCACCTAGACTCACTACTAGAAAATTGAAGTTCCACCTACGGACATTTCCGTCAATTATCCATAGAATCCCAATGGATAACATTTCCTCCTTTTCTAAAAAAAAATATGAGTTAACTAATACCGTCATCATTGGTGATTGTCCGCATAAAAGTGGTGTGGGTTCAAATCATGCAAATGCAGGTTTAGGTGGCTCTTAAGAGTAAAACTAATACCGTCGACAATATGTCGCAAATCACCGACGGATCACTGACGAAATAACTTATCGTGGTTAGACCGACAGATGCTAACAGAATCGACGAAACTTTTTGAGGGAATTGTTTGATTTTGTTGTTTATGGAGTGAGAAGATTGTCGACGGAGGATATTCCGTTGGTGATCCTTTGCTAAATTTGGGGATAAGATTTTGGATTAGATACCCGCCCAAGCTTTTCAGTTGTTTGTCCGCGTGCGCTCGTTTGTAACGGTAACACTGGCATTTAACGACCTAACATAACTGGCCAGTAATCTGTCGGTAATTTCTCGCTAAAAGTAGTCGGTAATCGGTTGCCGATTAAATTACCCATGTTCATTTGTGGAATTTCATCGGTAACCCTCTTCACGGATGGATCACCATCGGAATTGCACATCGGTGATACTCCTTTGTTTAGTTGTGACAAGTTACAGCTATCTTGATAAATACCTACAGTGACACACACAAAAAAATAAAATAAATAAAAATCATTGTGATATGTTTGAACCTTTTGCCACGTTTTTTTTTTGAAAGGTGTTAGATTAATACCTTGTAACCACATTTTCTTGATAGTGTTGTTAAAATTAAAAAAAAATAAAAAGAAACTTATTCATAAAAGTGAATGATATAGTTACTCTTTAATATGAGTCATAAATTTGTTTCTCACCAAAAAAAAAATTTCCTTTGATATGATAATGGGATGACATTTTAACTTTTGGTTGCAGTTAGCTATCGCCAGTCCAAGATGGCAAGTGATTCACAAGCTAAAAGTTGCAAAGTTTGTAGATAAAGTTGGAAGAGACTGCATCTTCCTCACTGTTTGTGAAGCCGTTGATTCCTTTGTTGGTTCCAAGTTCACCGGTCCTGGCAATTGTTGATCAATACTTGTATCCACGGCTTCTAATGAATAAGGTTGATCCCTAAACCTTTTGGTTAGAAGCTAAACTTATATGATATGTAAGAATGAACTTCAGTTATGTATAATATGATAGTTTGTGTTGTTTTGGCTTTACTGTTTGAGTGAATAAATAAAAACAAAACAATGGGTATCTTAAAGAACCCCCCAATTGTTCTTGGTGATCATGAACCAGGTGCATTGTATTTCCCTTTCTATGCAACATATAAATAATAATTAAACAAAATGTAATGCAAAGGCTTTTGCCTAAAGTTTATATGTTTCCATTAGATTACATTAACTTTATTTTGAGTGGCACAGATTATATTAATAACTGAACTCTAGATATAAACAACTACAAAGGAGTGCAACAAGCCATGCTTGGATTACAAATCCAATCAATCCAGTTTAACTAATTATTCTATATAGTTCTATTTCAGATCTAAGTGGAAAAAAATAGCTTAATTAGCATTGTCACATAATGTATAACATCTTGGTTTCTTTTTATTAAAAGTTACAGCATTTCTATATATGTGCTGAAATTAAATCACGGATCAGATAATCAGAACATCAAAGGATTATGATTGAAATTCAACTTCAAATTGAAGAAACGCAATCAACGATTTGTTTATGGATTAACCCAATCGTGATGAACAAACAAATTGAAAATGGACTCTAACTTCTTGCCCCCTTTTAAACACGTAGTAACGGATTATAACACAATACAAACATTAATAAAAAGTGACAACTTAGCCTCCGACTTTGTGAACTAAGGTAAAACATATATTCTGTCTCGGCACTAACCATTGTTATTGTCGAGCATCAAATTGTTACCTGTACACAGCTTGCTATCGAACATTCAACTTCAGTAGAAACTCTATTGCTACAAAAAAAATCACATTCGCTAGAAACTTCGTGAATAGTTGACTTATGCAATACACTCTAACAATCTACACCTTATTGCAAAGTCAATATCCAACATATTCAACCAATGTCAAACCCATTCACACACATTAAAACTTTGGACTTTGTAATGCTTATGCATTTTCTTCGGTGCAAACTTTCTCAGTTTTAATCACCTTAGAATTTATAATAATGTAGCTTCACATTGATATGTTTGGTTATTTCATGTCACATTTAAATCTTGGATAAATGTAAAGCACTTTGCTTATCACAAAAGATCACTTCATTCTTGAGCTTAAACTTCTGTCATAAATCCCTTAAGCCATGGCTCTTTTTAATTGCTTTAGTTAAAGCCATATGCTCAGTTTTTGGTAGTTGACGAAGCTATAATGTGTTGTAACGAAGCCTGCTAACTCCCAAGACTACCCAAAACCCGCTTGACCACTCTCATAGTTACTTCTATAAAACCAATGAGTGGTCATGCACTCACCAAATCTTTTATACATCAAGTAGACTATTTAAGCCTATATAAAGATTTCTTCAACAAGCATATCTCGTCTTTTTAACCTCGACCTCAAATCCCCATGCATGTATATCTACTCTTCAAGTTTCCTATGTAAAAAAGAGTTTTTACATCAGTTTGTTCCTATTCAAAATTACACGTTACCGTTAAGTCTGATGCCACTTTAATTGATGAGTGGTTCACCATATGTTAGAATATATCATTATAATCAACTCCTAGTCTTTGTATAAACCTATTTTCCACAAAGCCTATCTTGAATTTTGGATCTTTCACTCCTGGAATTCCTTCTTTCAACTTACATATTCATTTACATCCAACCAACTTTTCATCTTTTGGTTTATCAACTACCCAAGTTTATGTAATGACTTCCCTTACTAAACTTAACCCTATGTAACTTCCCTAAAATATAGTGCTCACACAAACCTATGTCACAATCATGAAGTCCTTTCGTTTACTCACTTCCAACACCCTAAATACTTACATGACCTAGCCTTTTATGCCAAAGCATGTTAGCACTATCACCACTTGATTCTACAACTAAGACTGGTCTAGAACTCATCATGTGTTTTAATAAGTATGTGTTATTCACGTGCCTTGTTCTAGTCAAGACAACCATTAATCCTTTCATTACCTTTGTTTTCCCATCCGCGAACTTCACATGATGACCTTTTCTTCAAGTGTACAAAGTGAGATAAGACTACTTTTAAGATCAGAAAATATATCTTACATTTTGAAGATCAACTTTAAACCAATTTTCTAGTTTGAATGTGAAAGTTTCACATCCTAGAATCTTACAAGGTTTGTCTTCGCCTTGCATCACATAATAAAGTTCTTCTTTCTTTAGTTCCTTTAAGAACTTTGCGAAACTAGAGGGGGTGAATAGGTTTTCTTAAAAATTTCTTCTTTATTTTTAGATATTTAAAGACCAAGTATGGAGACCTCTTGTTTTTATATGCTAATAATAAATAAACAAGTATGAAAAGAGTTTAAAGAAAGAGATACACAACCGATTTATAGATGTTCAAATGAATGATAACAAATCCACTCTACGTCCTCTCCTTTATTCTCTAATCGAGTGTTTGCTCCACTAGTCGTCTTTCTTTTACAGAAGGGATAACTGACACACCAACGCCTCACTAATTAGGAGGTAGTGATCACATTGTACAAACGTTTCACTTTATCAAGGAAGTGATCACCTTTTTCGTTTGAAACCAATGCGTAACATGTAAGGCCCCAAACCTGTGATGTCTCACTCGTTGGATTTACAAATTCACAAACAGTTCTTAAACTTGAATATCAAATAACACAGCGGAAAAACTTTCATTTTAAATGTAACCTCAACATTTTTCAAACATGCGGAAGCGTAAGCATTGTCTAATACATAAACGTAACATAAGCATTGTCTTTATATCATCCGAGTAACTCATCAAGCCGCCCAACATCATCGTCCATTATCACAACCTGCCTTAACCTGAATGTGCATACTAAAAAGTCAGCTACGCTGGTGAGTTATAGCTTTAACATAAAACCTTAACTTCAAATATTTGCCAAAGCATAACATTTAACATCATTAATAAAAATGTATGTAAAACATGCAATAACATAACATAACACATAAGTCAACAAACATATCGAATCTGCGCCTTCTCGTAACCATCAATTCCAACTTCAAATACGATACCACATAGGGCATCTGTACCAAACTTTAAGCACGGCATCACAAGGATGACACGTACCAAACTTCCAGCACGATACTCCGTGGAGTAGTCGTACCAAACTTCAAGCACAATTACCCAGCAAGGTAAATCGTACCAACTTCAAGGATCAAGATAATCCCCATGGTGACCGTCATCACCCAGTTGGCCAGCCACAAAGGCCCCTAAAAGGTAAGGCCCGTAACATACATCCCATACCCATAATCTCAATTTCCTCAGAAATAATGGCAGATTCGTTCGTTTGTGACTTTCATAAACATTCACTTCTTTACATTAAAACTTCAGTTAAAGCATTCGTACGTTTTATTAAAAGTCATTCGTTCGTAAACACATCGTAAACCTCATTTGGCAAAACATTTCATAAACACATCGCTCGTAACCTTTCTTTCCAAAACATCTTTCATAAGCATCATTTTATAAAACATCATAAACATCAAACATCATTTTTAATAAAACTTTCACATCGTTACGTATGCACACCAGCCCGAAAACATTATTTAAAACATTTAAAAGAGGGCTTTTAGAACTCACCTGAGATAAACATAGTCAAAGGTCTCTAAAGGATCTTCTAACCTGTACGTACACAACCTAATCTTAGCTTTTCTTACAACTCATTACATTTTATCCCTTCATACCGAAAACTTAGGGGTACACGATTCCTTTTCGTGAACTTTGGAGTTCACGATTCAAGGGGAGTTCTCGGCTTAGAGGAAGTTCTCGGTAGTTTTACCGTGAACTAGAAGGGCCATAAACATCAGATTCCTAGCTTCCATTTCACCCGAGAATTCCAGCCGTGAACCATACCCGGGAATTCCAGCCGTGAACCATAGCTAGGGACTACAACCGAGAACCCAACCGTGAACCTTCATTTCTTACCCAAAACCCTAGTTTTGCATGGATTCAGATCTGGATCGATTAATTTGTCAAGTTTGGAACTTTTTACGTTCAAAACGTGTATTTTCCTCTCGTGATTCCAGATCTGAAGTATTTCATCGATTGACACTAAAAAACCCGACCTTTTGGAGCCAAAACCCGAAAAAAAACCATTTCAAGGAAAACATAGAAAAATGAGAGTTTCTTACCTCAAATCGACTCTTTCCTTCAGCAACTCTTCACTTGAGTAGTGTAGCAAGGTAGAGGGTCGATCCTCAACTCAATCCAAAGCTTTCTCTCTCTAGAAGTGGTATGGAGCTTGAACAAGGATTATGGAGGGTATGTGGGTGTGGAGGCTAGGGTTTAAACCCCTTCCCCTCCTTCTCGGCCCAGGGATGCGGCCCAGCTAGCGGCCCACGAGCCTCCACCCTTTTCGCACCCCCTTTTATTTAGTTTTCATTCCGCTTATTGTTTCATCGTTATTTTCGGGATGTTACAAGCAACAAGTTGTTATTCAATCGTGTGTTCTAGGGCCGAGGGGCTTGTCTAGGGCAATACAAAGCCTTATCAATCTTGTACACCAGGTCTTTTTTGTTGGGTATTAGAAAACTGACTGGTTGTTCAATATAGACTTCTTCTTTGAGGTCACCACAGAGAAAAGTGGATGGTGTACCTACCACCCAAGTTTACCCAATAATGCTAGTAGAAGCCGTATAGTTTCAAGATGAGTTATCGGGGCAAAGACCTTGTTAAAGTCTATCCCGAGTTGTTGGACATAACCCTTAGCAACTAAACTCGCCTTATGCTTCATAATATTTCCCATCACATCCTTTTTCACTTTGTACACTCATTTTAAACCTATCGGTTTGTGGCAGTTAGGTAACTTCGTGAGCCTCCAAGTTATGTTCTTGTTGATGGAATCAATCTCACATTGCATTGCTTTTTCCTATATTAATTTCGAGCCACTTCCTGATAGCTTAGTAGCTCCTCATCAGTAAGTAACATATCATTAACTTCAATACGGTCTGTTCGGGAGTGAACATCATCTAGCGATCAAAAGCCTTAAAGAGGGGTATTATTGGAAGGAGTCGTTGACCCAAGTGTTGGGTTAACAAACGATGGGGACTTATCTGGGCTTTTGAAAGATGATTATGGCATTGATGGTTCTGTTGGGATTTTGTGCATAGGGTTTCAAAACAATTTTAGAACTTGACAAACACACACCACATTAAATAAACCATTAGTAATGATAAAGAGTTCCTTGATAAATAAAGGAACACAAATAGCTTTTTGACCCTTGGCGTATGATACCTCAGGTTGGCCATATCATACGCCAACCCTGGCGTATGAGTCACCGTATTCAAGTACCCATTGGCCGTACAAACTTGCCCTTGGCATATGATACACTGGTTGGTCGTATCATACGCCAACCCCGCACCTGCACACTAATTTTTGGTTTTTGGTCTAACCTTCCTACTAGCTTGCGACCCCGACTCGTTATTCTTCCCACATACGCCCCATTACGTTCAATAGTACCTATGTAAGCATACTTTGTTTGGTTAGTCTCCTACCAATCCAACTTTACACCCTTGTGTGGTTCTAGAGACCTCAAAACACCACAAACGACATCGTGAAGCTCATGACCTCAATTCACACCGTGTGAGCTTCTTACTCTTCAAAACTCCTCTATATGATCATATTTACTCCTGAGTGAAGTTCCAAGACTTCAAATCACCACTAAAATAGTGAAGTTCAAGACTTCAAGCAACAACAACACAAGTGAAGTTCGATCTTGACGTCAATTACTACATGTGAAGTTCTTGAACTTCAATACCAAATCTAACATTCAAACACGTGTCACACAAGTTACTAACCCATACGTTATACCCAACATTGTGGGGTTCAAAGCTCCCAATCCCCCTTTCCCATTTGTGAAGTTCAAAGACTTTAAACAAAAATTCACTCTCCAAACTCTTGCAAACAACATGATCATACAAACATCGCTACATAACAATTAGAATTCAAAATGTATGATCTACTCCTATCACTACTAAGTAAGTGCAAAGAACTTACCTTGTGCTTTAGATGATTCCGGTTTATCTTTAATCTTAGCCACGTGCTCACCTATACAATTCACCTTAACATTAGATTAACTATCCCAATTTACATCAATTGAGATTCTAACACACTCCTATTACCCAATCAACAACATTAACATTAGTGTAGGTTAGATTAACACAATCAAGCCCCCTATACCCTTCAAGCACTCCCTTAACCCAAATGACCAATTGAGGAATCACCCAAGTTCCACCCAAAACTCTCATTTTACAAATCACCATAATAATTGGGGCTTTATGGTTAATTGTGTGTCTATTAACTCCGTAGACACTTACCCAACCTCAATTTAACATTCTAACATCATTAAATAGAAAACTCACAAATTTCCCTTAAGAACCCTAATTCTTGAATCCACAATTTGGGTGTTTTGATGATGTTATCTACCTCCCATAACCTTCATTAAGCTAAGTTTATACTTTAAACAAGTTATTACCCACTTAATTCTACCAATTCGGCCCTAACCCGAATTTATCCCAAAACCCACCAAGAACAACAATAATGGGGAATCAAGGAATGAAAGAGGAGCTTACTTGATGCTTGGAAGATGATGTGCACACCAACACCTTACAATTTTGCATGCAATTGTTGAACCACTTGATCTCGGCTTCTCTTTTTTTCTCTTCTTCTCTTTGCAAGGCACAAGAACACACACAAATGGTGTGTTTTGCGCACCCCCCCCCATTTACAATCAGATTTCCAAAATTACAAAACAATCCCGGGACTTTTAATTTTGGATCCCTACACCCAAACTACATAAAACCCCATTTGCAACTAACCCCCAACTTTCATTTTATTTATATACACCCCTTATAATATGAACAACATATTATAATTATAAACCCGAAAGTTGGTTCGTTACAAAGGGGTACCTTTTTTCAAAGCTTTAGTGGGAATACGATTCAAAATGTATACCGAGTACCTCACCGCTTCTGCCAACAGGTTTTTAGGGGCGTCCATTGCCTTCATAATGCTTCTAGTGGTGCCCAATGTGGATTGATTTCTCTTCTCTACCACTTCGTTTTGCTACGGAGTGTATGGAGATGTAAACATATGTTTTATCCCTTCCTGATCACAAAAGTTAGTAAACCTATTTGACATGAACTTCCCCCATGATCCGTGCTAAGTGTCTTAAGTTTATATGTGCACTCCCCCTCAATAGCTTGTTTAAATTTCCTGAAGAAGTCGAAGGCTTGATCTTTGGTCTTCAAGAAAAATGCCCACATAAACCTTGTATAATCATCGATTAATAAGAATATGTATCTATTTCCTGCTTGGGTCGATAGACTTATCGGCTCACATAGGTCGGCATGAACAAGTTCTGTAACATCCCAAAAATAGTAATTTAGTAAATAATAACGCGATAGAGACTTAATAGTCATAAAACAAAAGAAAAACGGATGGGCTTGGGCTCGGCTCCAACGGGCCGAGGGAAGCCCAGGTATATAAGGGTCGAGGCAGGCTTAGACTCTCATTTTTTCACCAACACTTGCAATCTAGAGAGAGAAAGGAGAGCTCGGGTCTAGAGAGAGAAAGTTGACGGATCGACCCGAAATTGAAGGAGTAAGTTACTACTGAGCTCGTGAGCAAAACCTCCGAATCAGAATTTCCAATCCTTGTAACGATTCGACCCTAAACTGAGTTTTTGTTCGTTTTGGGGTTTCTCGGGTTTTAGCTAAATAGAAGATGTTTTTATGGATGAAACCTGATAATAAGCTTAGAACTAGCATCTAGAATGAAAACCGCACGTTTTGATCAAAGAAAATTGTAAGATTAGCATGATCGGGTTAGCATACAAGAATTTCGGATTTTTGTCGAGGAAACATGTATTGCGTACTTATCAAGTACGCAAGAAGGACGTCACGCAGGAGAAAGATCCTGCGTACTTACCAAGTACGCAAGAAGAATGCTCTGCGCACTTGTCAAGTACGCATGAAGCAGGTACTGCGTATTTATCAAGTACGCATGAAGCAAAGTCTGCGCATTTATTAAGTACACAAGAACAAGTCCATGCGCGCTTGCTAAGTGCGCAGGCATCAGGCTAGATAGTGAAGTCACTAGGATCGCCTAATTCAGTATGATTAAACCGTTAGAGTCGGGATTGGGTCTGATGTGTATTTAACTACCTAATTCAGATCGTACGTGACGTTGTTGGACATTTGTTTAGGACAACCAAGACTAGCTTATCAGGTGAGTTCTATGTGCCCCCTTTTATGTTATGTGCAAATCATTTTAAATGTTTTGGGGCTGAAATGTATACACTAAATGAATAAATGATATGAATGCTAATGTGATCATACGTGATATACTAATATATATTTATATATATATGAGAGTGAATTATGAACAAAGAATGAAACGTATGTTTACAAAGAATGAATGAAAGAATGGCATAATGTAAATAAATGAAAGAATGCATGTTATGAATGTATGTATACGTTATGGATGGAGACGAAGCTAACGGCTACTTCTGTAGACGGACGACCACGTGACTATTTTGCAACCGGGAAAGATACGTTCCTTCGCAAGCTAGGACGTACAAAAAGAATTAACGGGCGGTCGAAGTAAATGCTAAAATAGTATAACGGTTGCATAAACAATAGTTCGCGTGGGAAACGGATGCATGACGGGCGAATATGACGGACTACGACGGTAGGACGGTTAAGACGGACGGCCGAAGGTTGGCCGGACGAAAGTTAAGGCGGACGGTTTCTAGGACCGGACGAGTAAAAGGGCTACGACGGTAGCTTAAGGGCGTATGTCTTTGTGATATACGCAGTAAAAGATGGGTTGATCACCCTTATGTGTATGACCAATGAATGTTAAGGAAAGTAAAGGTGAATGCATATCTATGTAATCACATAAGAATGCAGAAAGAAAAGCAAAAGCTATGAATACGTATTTATATAAATGTATGTATATAATTATGTATACTTATAAAGAAAAGAATGATCATACTTAATCGTTTTAAACTAGAACTCACCAGTGTTAGCTGACTTTTAGTATACATTTCAGGTAAAGGAAGAAAGGGTCGTGCGATGGCGTGAAGGTTACCCAACACAAGACTGACATCCCACTTTTATATATGTTAAGACAATGTTATGTATTTAATTGTTAAGACTTCCGCTATTAAGTCATGTTACGTTACGTTATGTAATGATTGAATTCGAATGTTTTAAATTTAAGTTCAGTAATTACAACTATGTTTATGAGTAAATCCAACAAGTGAGGTTACCCGGGGAAAGGGGCCTTACAAGTTCCAACGGTTCCATTGGTCGAAAGGTAGCTTCAGATGGGAAAGGCAACCGGGTTTGTTTCCCGACTAGGCATGATCACAAACTTATGTTTGGTGATCAAGTTTAGGAACACCACGATCCATTTGTTTTTTTGACAGATCTCCGATAGCATGAAATTTTATGTGCCCCAGTCGGGCATGCCAAAGCCAATTGTGATCATCCAAAGAGACTAGTAGGAAATCCGATCAACCAATCCTGAGAGCGGCCTTATACAATCTAATCTTGGACTCGGTACCTTCATTAACAACCATCCACCATCTTCATACACCACTTCCTGTAGGGAGATAGCTAGTTAACTTTCTCTCCTGCCTTCTTCCTTAAATCTAGCTTTTTTCCTTCCTCCCATGTTGAGACAGATAGTTGACTTACACACCCTAGAAGGGTGCTCCTTGACCAAAAGAATCCGACACCCATTCTTTGTTAATTGACTGAGACTCATAAAATTGTTAAAAAGATCCCGGATGTAGTATTCATCCGATAACAATCTTTGTTCCCCGTTTTTACATTCCAACGTAATAGTTCCCTTGCCCCTCATCTCAACAATAGATCTGTCACCAAACCTTACCATTCCAGAGATTCTTTCATTTAATTCGGCAAAGAAATCACGTTTTCCGGTCATATGATTACTCGCACCGTTGTTGAGATACCATAGACCGGGTTCCTTTGAGTCTTGGGCATATAAACTAGGAAATACTTGCTCTTCATTTAAAAAAAATCCTTTTTTTTCTCAATCACTCGGCCTTTGTCAAGTTTACATCTTAGTCATTTTTTGGTTCAACTTTGCATTCGGATGCATAGTGCCTAATGTTTCGACATTTGAAGCACTTGAACCGATCTTTGTTTCTGTCAGAACCATTGTAGTTTCTGTAAAATCCATGATTTTTCGGCCTTATTTTATTTTATACAATAATAGCGTTATATTTAAAACCTTTAATTGTCCAACACAATATGACACACCAATTATTATTTCAATGAGTATTAAATTAAAAGTTCAAATCTTTGCAATTATATTTTTTTCCTACTATATATGTATATACATATTTATACTTGGTTATAATAAATAAATCAAAAATAAAGCTTATGAATTTTTAATCTTGTACAACTTGTGCATATCATACTTAATTTAGAGTAGTTAAGTTCATTTGTTGCATATCAAAGTTCGATCGATTCATATCATGCATCGGTAATTTGGAGAATTACCGGATCACACACCAGTCCGGTCACACACAAACGTTGGTGATATCTAAGACAGATAACTAAAAGTATGATTTAAAATATAAAAATTATACGTAACACTGCGAATTAATATTTCAAGTCAAAAATAAAAGTTTGAGAATTTTTAACGAACGTTTTGTTTTAAACACAGTTCGTATAACACTGTATTTAACTAATGCATACAAAATAATATCATTTATTACAACTGATTAAAAATTAATTATAAATATTAAATTTTTTAAATATCTTTTAATAATCCAACATAACCATTACCATCTTTCTAGAAAATCTCCAAATATCTTTTCTCACACTCCATCTCCCTACACCACCAATCCACTTCCATCCACCACCCCACATTAAATAATTATTTTCTTTTTTATTTAAAATCTTTCATTTCTCTCTCCTCCCACGCTATAAATACCCTCTCACCCTCACTTCATTTTCCCACCATTTCTCCTACACAACTCAAGAGCAAAGCTCTCTTCCCCTCTCCCTCTAGCCATTTTCGGCCACACCACCATCCACGTACACCTCCCATTTCGATTTCAAGAATCAAGTGCTTAAGTCTCGTTTGGTGCTTTCTCGGGTGCTAGGATCAAGCCTTCATCTTTTTTGGTTTCTCTAAGTAAGAAAACTTAAACTATTAACTCCTTATATATTTATTTTGAGTCTATTATTCTTGAATCATAACACCCAACAAAACTTACATTCTTTTATAAAAGAAATCTAAATATGTAACATGCATCATGTAAAAATTAGTTTATATACTTTCCTTTATGATTTATTGCTTCTATATATCTTAGATGATACATGCATGTTGATGGATCATCATTTTGATCACATGCATGTTGATGGATCGTATTTCGAATAGTAGCAACTTTGTTGTTTTCAAAAATGGGTTTTATACTAGACATGGATCTTTTGTCATTTGAATTTACAAAGAGTATTTCTATGAAAAATATAAGTAAATTTGTTGTTTAGATCATCATTTTTACTACATGCAAGTCATTAGAATCATTTTCTATTTAAGGAAACTTTATTAAATCAAAAACCAAGTTTTTATCCTTATAATGGTGTTGATGATGAAACTATTTTTGTTAATATTCACACACCTATTTTTAAACTCTTGGATTATTTAAAAATACCTTATTTGTTTGCATGCATATATCTTTAAACTTGACTAAATAGCATTTGGATATTTGTATAACATTTCAATCATAAAAAAATATATCTTAATATTTCAAAAGTATATTTTATAGCATGCATGATTTCCATCATACGATTTATTATTAATATTTATTTTTGAGAAATAAATGTATTTTTATCTATTCTAACAAGTCACCAACGTGTCGTCAAGTCAAACATGGTCAAATCCAAAAAGATAAACACATTTTTCAAAGAGTCAAGTTGGGTGGATTGATCGCATAATAAAGCACAACATTTCATAGAACTTATGTCCTTGCATATTTTAGGACACATGTAGTTCGGCCATTTTCGCGTATCTAGTACTTACACTACCCATACCAGGTGAATTTACATAGCCCCTTTTACATATTTATACTTTTGGGGTGGAACATGATTTCATTTGAAACTATTTGTAATTTATACAATTCAAACATTTTGAACATGTGTGCAATTTGTGCCTTATGCTTGAACACTATGAGTGCAAACTACAATTACATACATGTGTGCATAGTGCAAGTGCAATCATTAACTATGTACAAGCCGACGGTAACAATGATAGATCTATTGTGTCTGACAAACCCACCCAGGTAGGGTGATTGTTACCGGCATTACATTTGGGATAACATTGTGTGCAGTCACAAGGTTTGATTTTACGCCCCGGTTTAACTATAGTGGTTCTCCATAATTGCCTTATTAAACCATGGTTCATATTAATTGTACACAAACTCTTGATATAACTTATGGTGTCAAAACCAATGTATACTCACCAAATATTTTTAGTTGACCTCGTTTTCATCATGTTTCAGGTACTAATATGATGTGCTCTAAATTACACATATATTCCCCATCATTTGCATCCCATTTATTGTCAATTTCTCTATACACTGATTGAATTTGTCGCTTATTTAGCTTCTATGTGAATTCTAGGGAACTACTGGCTTAAAAGGAACAATCAAGCAAATAAGTGACGAAAAATGAAGAAATTAGATAACTCAGAAGACCAAGCATGGGCCGTGCCCCACCAAGCATACTCCCGTGCTCCACTTTGCTGAAAAAGACAGAAGTCTCCCAGCCAAGCACGGGCCGTGCCCCACCAAGCACACCCCCGTGCTCCACTTTGCAGAAAAAGACAGAAGTCTCCCAGGAAATCACAAGCCGTGCCCCACCAAGCACACCCCCATGGTCAACTTAGAATTATACCAGTGTACCTTTGTCCCCCGACCAGGTGTAACACGTGGTCGTGCCCCAAAAAGCACGCCCCCGTGCCCAATACATGTTCAGTACGTTCACGACAGAAAACAAAACGGTTACATTGTGGTCCCAGCACGAGGCCGTGCCTTACCAGGCATGGGCCGTGCCCCATTACTCAGAAAGTATAAATAGAGCTTCTTGGCTCATTTTTTGGGAGAGACCTCTTGGAGAAATTTCACTCACTCAACCACTCGGGAACCAGTCTTGGGAGACCATTTGGAGGCTTAGGAAGGTCCATTCCATCATCAAATTCCACCTAGAAGATCAACACACTATTCCACTTGGAAACTATGGTTATATCTTTGATCCTATTATGATTTGCATGTATTCCAATTGTTATTGACAAGGTCACTATGAACTAAACCTCTTTTCAGTCATCTTAGTTTGATGAAGCTTAATTAATTATGTTGAACTTATGACTATGGCTAATGTTTTATGTTAATGTAATGATAATCGTGTGTTAATTTCTTGATGGAGTTGCATGTTTAAATATTTATGAATCAACTAAAGGTTTATAAATGCGAAATTATATTGTGTTGGAAAACCTATAAGACTACCATTTATTTATAACTTTACTATCTTTTGGTATGATGTTATAGCTAAGAATTAGGAATAAATCTTTGAAACCTTTATTGTGAAATAAATACTGAGACATGCAAACCCATTAATCGTGTTTGGAAAAACTAAGAGAAATGTTATAATTCTTCTTTGAACAATAGTTTTGTTAATTAAAGTTTTGATGACTCAAGCTTAAAATTTATATGACTTTGGCATAGAATTTCATAAGTTAAGAAATTACACCTTGTTATCTAATTAAACTAATCATAAGTGGGCAACATGTAAGATACTCATAGATGTCTTTCTTAATGATTATGGGATTAAAAACCTTGACAGGATTTTAATTCGACTGCTTCAGAGAACATTAACATAATTACAAGTTTTAGCCATATAATTTGTCTCGACATAATTAAATAAGTGGATTGTATACTAAGATGGTTGTCTCACTAAAACATTTATCACTTTTAATCAATTAAGCCTTTGCAAAAATTAATCAATGTCATTTTAGAAAAGAGTTTACAAAAAGAAATCGGAACATCAAAATATTTTCTCTAATCAAACAATTGAAGATCTAGATTGAACGTTAAACTGTGTCCATGGATTGACATCCGGTTCTTATCGATTATATATTACCACCCGACAGGTGCACTTGTTTCGTGTGTGTGGTTTAGTTTAGGTGAAAACCAATTTTAAAACCGACATTTGTGTGAAAAATTCTTATAAAAAATTATATATACTTCACGCACATCAAGTTTTTGGCGACATTGCCGGGGACACGGTTTCAACAAGAAAGTCCAAATTTTCAAAATCGTAAATACTAGTGAACATATTTTTCAATTTTCTTTCTTAGTTCTTTTTCTTTTATATCCCCATCAATTAGTTTAGGTAATGAATGTCCACCACACCTGAACCTATTATCGTCACACCACTTTCGGAGCCCGAACGACATTTCCTTCATCGATTACGAGAACGGACACGAGCAGTAGCTGAGGCGATAGTAGAAGTAGTGGGGGATACACAACCAGAAGACACCATGGCGGATGTAGAAGAAAGGAACATGACGTACTATGCCAAACCATCCCTTGACGGTTACGAGTCTAGTGTTGCCCAACCAGCAGTTGCAGCAAACAATTTTGAAATAAAATCAAGCATCATTCTCCTTGTGGAAACCTCTGCTCAATTTAACTATCTACCAGACGAAGATCCGAACACTCATATTGCTCGATTCTTACGAATCTGTGCGACTTTCAAAATCCATAACTGTTCTGACGACGCTGTTAGACTTAGGATCTTCCCATTTTCACTCTGTGGGTGTGCTATGGAATGGTTAGATGCACTGCCACTTGGCACCATCACAACATGAGCCGAAATGGCCGAGCAATTCCTATTGAAATACTTTCCACCCGATAAAACTGCCAAGTTAAGATCGAGTATCACCTGTTTCCGTCAGGATGATGATGAATCACTACATGCAGCTTGGGAAATATACAAAAGCCTTTTGAGAAGATGCCCACATCACGGGTTAGATCTATGGCTATAATGTCAAACATTCTACGATGCCATTTCAGGAGCATACAAGTAAGCTATTGATCAATGTGCCGCAGGAGATTTCGGAGGAGCAACCCCAACTGAGGCATTCCAAGCATTGGAAAAGGCCGCCACTAAGGGCTTTGCTTATAATCCTCTAAGAGCCAGACCCACCCGAAAAGGCATACACCAAGTTGACTCTGACACTCTAGTTGCAGCCCAATTAGAAGCACTTACCAAAAGGTTTGGACAAATGCAAACTGAACTTAAGAAAGCAAAGCTTCGTTGCGACACATGCGGAAAATAGCACAAAACCAGTGAATGCCAACAAGCAATGATAGTGGAAGAAGTTGACTATGTAGTAGGGCAGAACAACTCTTATGGAAACAATTATAATTCTAACTAGAGAAACAACTCAAACTTCAGAGAGGGGGGTAATAATCAACAACCCCCAGGATTTAATAGGTGACCAGCCTTCCAGCAACAAAATGCACCTTTTTCACCCAAACAACCATACCAAGGCCCAAGTGGCAGTAATTAACCAACCGAAGAACCTAGCGTTGAAAGTTTGTTACAACAACTCCTTGTTAGTACACAAACATCCAACAAAATGATTGAGCAGCGGAACCAGATAAACGAAGAGCATTTCCAAAAGCATGAAGTAGAAATGAGAAGTCCAAAAGCATCCATGCAAACCATTGAGAATCAAGTAGGACAAATGGCACAACTTCTCTCATAACGACAGCAAGGGAGCCTTCCCAGCAACACCAAGGCCAATCCTAACGCACATGTGAAAGCTATCACACTTAGGAGTGGTAAGACCACTAAAGAAGGAACAGCTCATGCTCCAGAACCGGAAGTAGTAGAAAAAGAATCTCTAATCGGAATACGTGAGATTACAACTCCACTTGTTGAGAAACGAAACAAGGAGCCCGTTCGAGCATATGTCCCGCCGCTTCCATATCCAGGACGCCTGAGAAAGGAGAAGCTGGAAAAAGAATACGGGAAATTCTTGGGACTTTTCAAGCAATTGCATGTGAATCTTCCTTTTATCGAAGCTCTTGCTCAAATGTCAAATTATGCAAAGTTTCTAAAAGGAGTTCTGACAAACAAAAGAAAACTTGAGGAATTGTCACATGTAATACTCAATGAAGAATGCTCAGCTGTTTTACAAAACAAACTTCCAACAAAAATGACTGACCCATGAAGTTTCACCGTCCCTTGTCTAATAGGAGATCTCTCAGTCAGCAATTCCCTAGCCGACCTAGGAGCAAGCATTAACCTAATGCCATACATAATTTTTAGAAAAATGAAGTTAGGGGAACCCAAACCAACCTGTATGAGCATCCAGTTGGCCGATTGTTCAGTAAAATACCCTCGTGGCATAGTTGAAAACATGTTAGTCAAAATTGACAAGTTCGTTTTTCTAGTTTATTTTGTAATCTTGGACATGGATGAGGACAAAAACGCTGGGACGACCCTTCTTGGCTACAGCCAAGGCCCTCATAGACGTGTGCACAGGAAAACTCACCTTGAGAGTAAACAATGAGGAGATCAACTTCAATATTGGGCAATCCATGAAACATCCTCAGCATCATGATGACTCCCTCTATTTCATTGACGTATGTGATTCCATAATCAGTTTTCATCTTTGTGAAAGTAGAGAAGAAGAAGCATGCAACACACAATTGATTTTGGAAACCCTTCCCGATAACAGTTGTGTGGAGGAAGAAGTTCTGAACATAGAAAGTCAAGAGAGTCCTAGCTCTCAACCAGCATGTGAGTTCATTGATCGAGACTCAGAACCCAAGGCCAAACCTTCCGTCGAGGAACCGCCTGTTTTGGATATGAAAGAACTCCCATCGCATCTTGAATACGCCTTCTTGGAAGAAAAATCTCAGCTTCCGGTGATTATCTCGTCCAGTTTAACGGGTAACGAGAAGGCCAAACTGCTCAAAGTTCTCAAGGCACATAAAAAGGCCATCGCTTGCATACCTTTTGTTTAAGCACGTTCCTGTGACAACACTCTGGATAGAGTCTTAGTTTGTATTTTCATGTCTGTAATTGTCTTTGTATGTAAGAGTCTTTATGTATTAGTTTATCGAGTTGTATTTACATTTACATATTGAATGTTGCTTTTCTTTCTAAGTGGTTTGCTCACTTACATGTGCGCAGGAGAAAGCTCATGCGTACTTAGCAAGTACGCAAGAATACCTTTGCGTACTTGTTAAGTACACAAGAGCATTTTGCCCTGCGCACTTACTAAGTATGCAGGCATCAGGTCCTGTATAAATAGGATAGGTTGACAGAAGTCAAATACGCAGGCTTTAGTGCAAATACGCAGATTGTAACCTAAGTGCTTTTCTCTGTAACCTTCAAGTGTTTATAATACAAAGAAAGTTTAAAGTGTCTTCTCTTGTCGGTTTACTTTGTTTAGTTAGACTTTCCACCTAGTCACGGGCATTCCGCACCCGGTCCGACTAGTAGACCCACTTGCATGTGACGATCCGCCACACCCGAGGGACCTACAAGTGGTATCAAAGCCTCGGTGTTCGTTGATTTGTGTTCCAGTTTCGATGTTTTAGGGTTTTGAGCAAAAATGAGTTCATAACCTAAAATCCTTAAAATCGAGTTTGTTATCACTTCATTTGGTGTTTGGAAGGCTAAGGGTTTGTTAGATGATGTTTTCGAAGCTTTTGGAAGCATTAATTTCTCAGATCCGTCACTTTTCGAGCATTCTCCTCAAGATCCGTCAAGAACACTGCTGTACTGAACAAGTACGCAGAATCACCTTTTCTGCGTATTTGCTAAGTACGCATGGGTTAGCCCTGCGTACTTAGTAAGTACGCATGAGAAGTGACATGCGTACTTAGCTAAGTACGCAAGAGCATTTCTTTGCGCACTTAACAAGTACGCATGATTACTTGGCTTTGCGAACTTACTAAATACGCAGCAACACCCTACATATGCGTATTTACTAAGTACGCATGGACTAGCCTTTGGGATTCGGAAAAAAAAAATAAAAATAAAAAATAAAAAATTTGTGTGATCATATGTACGCGTGTTTCGGCCCATTCTTGAGAAGATAGTAATTTTGGTTTTTCAGGACCAGAATTTGTATACGATGTGGCTTGGAGAAACACGAACGAGATTTTTGTTAGATGATACCACTTGTCATACATTGTTTAAGGGTCCATACCTGAAAATGTAGGCTACGAGTATCCGGGATACTTATTTAATAGGGTATGAATGCTGAACTAATGGGAGCAACTGGGTCGTCATCGGCTAAAGGTCTCGTTCTATTTGTGAAGATGTGGCTGCTTTGGGTCTTTCGGAAAAAGAATCATCTTGTTTAGGTATTCAAACCTGAATATGTAGGCTACGAGTATCCGGGATACTTCTTTAATAGGGGATGAATACTGGAACAACTTGAACCCAAGGATTTGCTGCTTTGGTTCTTTGCAAAGGAATAAAAATAAAATCCGGGAGTTGGCTAGTTGTGCTTTTTGAGGATTTGAGTGAAGTGATGATGAAGCTGGTCATAGTTTACAGAGAAATGAGGGGGATAAAATCTAGTATTCATGAGACATTAAAGAGGTGGTGGAAAATCCATTGGTACTTCCTATATATATACCTCTTTGACGTAACATGGATCTCAACCATGATTTCTCGTGTAAACTATACTTCTCGTGTTTGATTCTATCGTGTGTCTTCAAGATGAAGCTGGATATTCGTTGGATTATTAGTTGAAGATGGAACCTTTTATCATTGGCCGATGGGATAGGAAACATACCCTTGTTTTTGGTCTAGTCAGATGGAGCTTAAACTGAAAGGGGATATTAGAAATGAACATCTTCGGGAATTTGGTTGACTAGTGAAGATACAGGATAGAGTTGGACACATTTGGTTGAAGACTTAAGTTTATCTTACTGGAATTCCTATGGGAGCTGATTAGTTTGATGCAGTTTATTGGAAACTCAAACTCTCTATCATATGCCAGCTGATTTGGAGTTGTCTTAGTCTACTATTGTTACCTGGTTAGGAAGACATTGTCAGACTCAGAATCCTAAGTCAGGGTGGAGGTTGCTACTGCTGAGAGGATGAACTACAATGAGTTGTGTTGGGTTAGTTGGTTCTTATTAAAGCACTTGGTTTGGTCTACAATGAAAGCTACAGTTATAAGGGAGTCGGGTTTGTCATCACTCGACAACTGAAGACTGAAGACTGAAGTTTGAAGATTTGAAGATCTCAAGTGGAATGCCAGAAGATCAAGTCTCGCCAGAAAACACGTGATGTCATTAGTTTAGAGGGAGTCTGTTAGGACATTCTTTGTAAACTGATGATTATCAGTGTTAGAGATAGATAGAATTTGATGCTATAGTTAAGAGGGAGTTTGTAGAAGCATGTTTTGTAACTATAGATTAAATTCTATGTATCGGTGTACGTGGCTAGTACGCAGGAGGGTGTTCCTGAGTACTTAGCCCGCACACCAGTTTGGTCCTGTGTGTACTCAAGGCTTTTGCCTTACGTACTTGTCAAGTACGCATGACCAAACCATGCGTACTTAGTAAGTACGCAAGGCTTTTGCCTTGCGTACTTGTCAAGTACGCAGGTAGTGTTCCTTCCCCTATAAATAGAAGACTTGTCTTCATTTGTAGGTGGAACTCTGGAACTAGGGTTAGAGGTGTTCGGGTCGGGAAGAGCTCTCCCGACCCCTGGACCGTGAGCTTAGATGAGAGATGTGTGTTCCTTCGGTATGTAGTCTGTAATACGGGATGACTTCTATGTTATGGATTACGTTTCGTTTCATTATCTTTTGTCATTGTTCGTGTTTTCTATGTCTCGTTTCTTTGTTCCTACACAAATCACAGAACAGGTCCGTGTAAATCCGCTGCACGACGAGGCTCCCTGGACCTCATCAAGCAAAGCTGGGAAAGATGCCATGGGTCATGACCTTGCAGCAGCCATGGTCGGCCTTTCTCTCAACAAGGGCTACAACTTCTCCCGCTACATCTTTAAGGCCATCAATGACCAGATCAACACAGCGGAGAGGTTTCGGTTCTTGTTATACCCTCGGTTTGTGCAACTTTTGATAAATGACGCGTTGCCAAACCTTCCTGCTATAGGGGAGAGACTGCAAGTAAAGAGGGTAGACAAAAGAGTTTTCGCCCAATTCCTAAAGCCAGGCAGTGTAGATCCTACCCCTATGCATACAGAACTCTTTGGCCACCTCATCAATGAAGCGTATGTGGCCCCCGATGACTGGAGATGGTACAGTCCCAACTCGGAGCCTGAATTGAGTGAACACTCCAATGAGCAACAGGAACAACAACAGGAGGAAATGGAAAGTGATGACGGTTCGTCTGAGGATGGAGACGACGAAGGCGGTGATGGTGGTGCTGAGGAATCCGATTCAGAAGCAACATAATCAGATTCTTCTGATTCCGATGACGCACCATCGCAGGTACACCCACGGAGAACGGCTAAGGTAACCCTACCTGAGTCGTCCTCCAAAAGGAAGCGATAAAACTCAAGCAGCGAATATGAGCCAAATTCTGACTCTGACGCTGCTGTACAAAGACAAAGAAGAGAAAGCATTCATAAGAACAGGGGTGATAGGCAACAGGTTGCTATCCCCAGTGTGGTAGAGGTACCGATTGTGCAGCAAGTACAAGTTTCAGCTGCCAGTCCGGATTCAGCCTCTACCCCACCTTCACAGCAGTTATACAGAAGGAGGAGAAGGCCACAAGTTCAAGCTAACGTGGCAGTCACGGCAGTCACAGAGGAGGTTCCTTTGACGGTGACCCTCCCTACTACATTCGTCCACGTGGCGGTGACTACTCCAATTGTCACGGAGTCTGTCACCATCACCCCTACCATTACCCCAACAACTCTCATCACATCTTCCATCCCAACTACCACCACTAAGCCTCTAAGTCAACCCTTCAATTATGGAGATTTCACGCAAGGGTTTGACTTTGATACCATATTCTCCTCCCCTATTCACACTGCTGAAGCGTCCTCATCTAGACATCCTGATCCGAATGATGCTAGGATAGATGTTCTGGAAACCCAAGTTGCTGGATTACTGAAGACCATTCAGAAATCGAAGGAGGAGTCTGACGCTCAACAAGCACAGATCAATTCTTTGATAGATGAAGTTACAATCCTTCGTAGCCAGAGAACAGGGACTGAGGAATGACTGAAAAACGTCCTGGCCCAGAATGAACTACTAATAAAGACAAATGAAATGATGTTGGGTCATGGGTCGTCCATGGAGCTCAGGTTTGACGCTCAAAGGAATGAGCATGAGCTGATAGTCAAGCTGATTGCTGATCTGACCAAGAAGCTTGATGCTCAGGGGGAGAAGGAAAAAGAGAAGGAGAAGGAGAAGAGGACTACAGGTGATGAGGCGTGTCATCCGGTCGACTTGACTAAGGATGATGACAATGACAAGGATCCTGAAGCCGGTCCTAGTGGAGGTGAGCACCAAGCTTTAGCAGTCGTGCCCATCTCTGCTGTTCCAATGGCTCAGGGGGAGTCGACTCATCAACAGGGTGGTGATAACTCTGGTGGTGGTGGTGGTGGTGGTGGTCGTGGTAAGAAAGGAAAGTCATTGGCTGAAGTACTTAAGGACTTATCTGATGATGAGATCCTATATCTAGAGCCTGACTATTCCAATGAAGCACAGATCGATGCTCTCTTCAATCTAGAAGAAGGAGAGATCGACTCTGGTGACGACTGGGATGATGATGACGAAGATGTTGTGATCGAAATTCCCAAGGGTGACGGGGAAGGAGAGTACGAGCTAGAAGATGGAGAGATCTTTGAATTTCCATCCTTCGATGCTCCGCTCGACACAGGTTCAGTCGAGCAGGCTGGTAATGTAGAAGCCTCGACTGAAGCCTCCCAGTTGACCCTGAACCTATGGACCCAGAGGCACCGAAAGATACAGACATGCCTTCTACTTCATCAAAGGGTCCAGCTCTTGTGTGGCAAAAGACGTCTATCATAGACAAGCACGGAGCAACAGGGATGATCTTGGCTGTAAGGTTCAAGGAGGACAAGCAGCTGTTCGCCATCAAAAGATCTGGCGGGGTTCAATACTTGAAACCCACCAGTGAAGCGTTCAGCTCCTTGCCCAAATACGACCTGGTGAACCTAGCAAACCGAGAGTTGCTGGGTCATTCCATTCAAGCAGTGGCGATGGGTTTGTGGGTGGTTTTGCAGCGAGAAGCAAGATCAGGGAAGTTCGAGATGTTCAAGCCTCAAGTGCCCAAGAGAGTCAAGGATAAGCACGTTGTATATCCTGTGACTAAGAAGCACTTAAAGTTATCTCAGGATATTCTTGGTGACATGTGGTACTGGTACGTAGATCCAAAGACGGGCGAGGCTGTGATCATGGGCAAAGGACGTTCAGAGAGTGGGAAACTAGTGCCAAAGGAGCTGATCAGAATATTTGATGAAGTCTGCTTCATCAACTTTTCTGTGAAAGATCTGGAGGTATTAGCAGAACACTACTGCGTCTACACGGACGAATGGACAAAGCTCCTTGCTTCTAAATATGACAAGGTGATTAAGTTCTGCCTTGATTACAAGAAGAAGATGGAAGCTGAAGACTGAAGCTGTGAAGACTGAAGATTGAAGACTGAAGACGATGAAGATCTCGAGCTGTTGTCAAGGGGGAGTTTGTTGAAGCACGTTCCTGTGACAACACTCTGGATAGAGTCTTAGTTTGTATTTTCATGTCTGTAATTGTCTTTGTATGTAAGAGTCTTTATGTAATAGTTTATCGAGTTGTATTTACTTTTACATATTGAATGTTGCATTTCTTTCTAAGTGTTTTGCGCACTTACATGTGCGCAGGAGAAAGCTCTTGCGTACTTAGCAAGTACGCAGGAATACCTTTGCGTACTTGTTAAGTACGCAAGGGCATTTTGCCCTACGCACTTGCTAAGTACGCAGGCATCAGGTCCTGTATAAATAGGATAGGTTGACAGAAGTTAAATACGCAGGCTTTAGTGCAAATACGCAGATTGTAACCTAAGTGCTTTTCTCTGTAACCTTCAAGTGTTTATAATACAAAGAAAGTTTAAAGTGTCTTCTCTTGTCGGTTTACTTTGTTTAGCTAGACTCTCCACCTAGTCACGGGCATTCCGCACCCGGTCTGACTAGTAGACCCACTTGCATGTGACGATCCGCCACACCCGAGGGACCTACATCTTTTGCACCCATAATATTTTAATGGAGGATGATTTTAAGCCAGTCGTCCAACTCCAAAGACGATTAAATCCCAGCATGCAAGAAGTTGTGAAGAAAGAAGTCATAAAGCTACTAGATGTCGGACTAATTTACCCCATTTCTGACTCACCATGGGTATGTCCTGTGCAAGTCGTTCCAAAGAAAGGAGGAATGACAATGGTAGCAAATGAAAAAAACGAGCTCATTTCTACTCGTATTGTGACCGGATGGAGGGTTTGTATTGATTACCGAAAGTTAAATGATGCCTCCAGGAAGGATCATTTCCCACTCCCGTTCATAGATCAAATGTTATAAAGACTTTCCAGAAGAATGTACTATTGTTTCCTGAATGGTTTCTCTGGATATTTTCAAATTCCCATCGCCCCCGAGGATCAAGAGAAGACAACCTTCACATGTCCTTATGGAACATTCGCTTACCGACGCATGCTCTTTGGTTTATGCAATGCACCAGCAACATTTCAACGGTGCATGGTGGCAATCTTTCATGACATGATCGAAGACTCAATGGAGGTAATCATGGATGACTTTTCAATCTTCGGTAACACTTTTGAGCATTGTTTATGTAATCTGGAGAAAATGTTGGCCAGATGCGAGGATGCCAACCTTGTTCTTAATTGGGAGAAATGCCACTTCATTGTGACATAAGGTATAGTGCTAGGGCACAAAATTTCACAAGCAGGACTGGAGGTTAATAGGTCAAAAATCGACACCATCTCAAAACTTCCACCTCCGACTTCCGTAAAATCATTAAGGAGTTTTCTAGCACACGTCGGTTTCTACCGACGATTTATCAAGGACTTTTCAAAAATAGCTCTTCCTGTGACTCAACTCCTAGAAAAATATGTCGTGTTTGTATTCTCTGATGAATGCCTTAAGGAATTTGAACTACTCAAAGAAAAACTTGTCAATGCCCCCATCATGGCAGCCCCGGATTGGACTTCGCCATTTGAATTAATGTGTGATCCAAGCAATTTGCAGTAGGAGCTGTCTTGGGACAGCGAAAGGAAAAGCATTTCCATCCAATCTACTATGCAAGCAAAACATTGAACTAAGCCCAAGAAAACTACACCACCACCGAGAAAGAACTCTTAGCGGTAGTTTTCGCGTTCGATAAGTTTCGCTCATACCTCTTCCTTTCCGAAACCTCTGTTTACACGGATCATTCAGCACTTCGCTACTTATTCAATAAACAAGATGCAAATCCCAGATTGATCCGATGGATACTTTTATTACAAGAATTCGATATCGAAATCTGCGATAAAAGGGGAGCAGAGAACGTTGCAGCAGACCATCTCTCACGTCTTGAATGCCCAGCCTCAGCAGAAAACATGAAGGTGGATATCAATGATAACTTTCCACATGAATCACTGATGAGCATAGATACGGTTGTTGAAGAACACCCTAGGTTCGCTAACTTTGCAAACTATCTCGTGAGTGGGGTTATCTTGAAGGAATTGTCATATCAGCAAAAGAAGAAATTCCTTGCAGATGTTAGGCATTATTTTTGGGAAGACCCATACCTGTTCAGGATCGGAGCCGATCAACTCATCCGAAGATGTGTATTTGGAGAAGAATCACAACAAATCCTAAAGCATTGCCATGAAGGTCCAACCGGTGGACATCATGGAGTTACCTTGACTGCAAAGAAGGTATTCGACTCCAGATTCTTCTGGCCTACAATCTTCAAGGATGCTCAAACCATGGTACAATCATGTGAAACTTGTCAAAGGGCAAGCAACATCTCCTCAAGAAATGAGATGCCCTAAAGACCTATCCAGGTTTGTGAAATCTTTGACGTCTAGGGAATCGATTTTATGGGACCATTTCCCATATCCTTTGGAAACCGATACATCCTCGTAGCAGTCGACTATGTTTCAAAATGGGTAGAGGCTTAAGCACTACCCACTAACGATGCCAGGACAGTAGTCAAATTCCTAAAAAAACTGTTTTCACGATTCGGTGCACCAAAAGCTCTCATTAGTGATAGGGAACACATTTCTATAACACCCAATTAGAAAAAGCTTTATCGCGTTACGGCATTCATCACCGGTTTGCTACACCATATCACCCACAAACAAGCGGGCAAGAGGAGATAACAAACCGAGGTATCAAAAGAATTCTCAAAAAAATCGTCGGTCACAATCGAAAGGATTGGTCCGAAAGACTCAATGATGCATTATGGCATTTCGTACAGCCTACAAAACTCCCACCAGGACCACTCCATTCAAGTTGATCTATGGGAAAGCATGTCATCTTCCCATGGAACTGGAACATAAAGCATACTAGGCATTTAAAACTGCTAATCTTGACCTGGCACAGGCCGGGCAAAACAGGTTCGTTCAAATCAACGAGCTCAAGGAACTACGCTGTCAAGCTTATGAGAACTCCATACTCTACAAAGACCAAACAAAGAGGTTGTGTGACTCTCTTATGAAGGGGAATAAACAATTCCAAGCAGAAGATCGTGTCTTGCTTTATAAATCCCGCCTTCGTTTATTTCCTGGGAAATTAAAATCTCGATGGTCCGGACCGTACACCGTGAAAGAAGTTTTCCCGTACGGAGTAGTTGAAGTCGAACATGAAGACGGGAGAAGTTTTAAGGTCAACGGTCATCGTCTGAAACTTTATATTCAAGAACAATTGGAAACAATGTCGGAGGTCATCAACCTCCACCCCAAAAGCAACTAACAAAGGGGAGGGTCTAGCCAAAGACCCTTAATTAAACATTGGCATCTTGTAAATAGCTTTAATTTCAATTTTTGTTCAAATTTGAGTCTGGAAGATGAAGAACGCCCCCGTGTCTGACCAAAAATCATTACCACGATCTCCGCTGAGTCCGTACTTGCTACAGTTTTGTTACCTGCGTATTAACATGTCAGCATGGGCCGTGCCCCACCAGGCACGCCCCCGTGCCTCCCCATCTGATCTCTCTATAAATTCAAATGCTTTATCTTTGGTTCAATCACAACCAAAATGAAGGTACCTTCTAGAAAGAGCACGTCTGAATGGAACCCGGTGAGGAGGCCAAGGACCGAGATTCGTGAGCCATCAACCACGGAAGTAGTCCTCAAGCTGAAAGAGCTCATCAAAGAGTTGACTAACATGAATGTGCTTGCTGAGATGCGCTTGCTGCAGCTTTGTGAGCAAATGGAACAAATGAAGGAAGAGATACTCTCGCTCAAACATCAATTTGTGGACCTGTGCAACCGTACCTCCCAGTACCTGATGCCCATGCTCCCGCATGAGATGTTCGGAGGCTTTATGTAAACACCTAGTGTAGGGAGGGTGTATGTTAGAGTCTCGTTTTGTTGCATGAGACTCTCGGCTTGTATTCCTAAATTATAATGAATGGAACTTCCTAGTGTTATGATTTTCATATTTCTTAGTCTTGAATGATCTAAACTACTCTTGATGATAATTAAATTTGTTGGTGGAATTGAAGAAAAATCATGTTAATGTTAAAAAAAATTCAAACAGTGCATTGGAGCACGGGCCGTGCCCCAGTCAACACGGGGCCGTGCCTGACAGTCTGATCAGCTTTTTCTTTTTCTTAAAGACTACAAAATCTTAACTCCATTCAAACCTATCTTCTCCAACCGAATCCTCTCGGTTCCAGCCACCAAACACCCCAAATCCACCATTTTCATCAAGATTTCACTCAATCCTTCCACCAAGGTATGTTTAGATCGTTTGGTTTTGTATATTTCAGGTTTTTATTTTAATTTTCGGGTGATTCTTGTCCTAAATCGGATTTCACCCCCTTTCTTGAGTCATTTCTCTTAAGTCGATTGTTTGTAGGGTTTTAATTCTTAGTTTTCGTTGGTGTTTTACAACTTTCGGGTTTGATTTGGGTTTCTCAACCGG